>JAWNNJ010001243.1:990000-2281113 GCA_035045125.1 Hypselothyrea guttata | reverse complement strand
GTCTGTCCGTCTGGATGAACGCGTCGATTTCGGAAACTACAAAAGCTAGAGAAGCCGTGTTGGTTGCTATCGGTAGGTGTATTCAATACGCAGATCAAGTTTATTTCAAATCGTTGATGCCACGCCCCCTTGACGCCCAATAATCAATAAAACTTACATAACCTCGAATTTTTAACACAAAAAGTTGAATAACAAACGTAATATTGAACATAGAAGGTTGTTATTCGGAACATAAGCTTTGTTGTATTATATTTAACTATCCTGAAAAGCGCATTGAAATTGGTTAAGAAACACAGGAGATATAAGCTTCACAATAGTTGAACTTGAAAGTTTAAAAACAAGCGTAATATTAATCATAGAATGTTGTTATTTAGTATAAACGCTCTTTTTAATTATATTTAACTATTCTGAAAAGCGCATTAAAATCGGTTAATAAACATAGGAGATATAAGCTACTCAATACTGCATGTGTTGCTTCGCACGGGCCCTGCAGCCCAGCAAGTGTATGTGTGTATGTATAAACAGAAACACACATACATGTAGAATAGACGAATACCATACATGTATGTGTGCATGTACGCATGTAAACAACACCAATTGCAAGGTGCCAAAATAAGATTACGCAAAAAAAGCAAGCGACAAGTGTTTGAGCGCTACCTTCATCGTGCCAAATTGAGTATTGGCGGTAGCGTTGCCACATCGTCAGATCGTTTTGTGCGTTCGTTCGATTGCTGCCTAATACGTTGTGTAATTTTTAAAATATTTAAAATATTTATAATATTCGTACTATTATAAATAGTTTAAAGCGCGATTATCATTGCGACCGTTAAGTTAGTGAATTAGGCGTGATCCGTTGCGTGCAATTCGTGCGTTTAATTATTTATTTAATAGGACTCTTGTTTATGTGTGTGTGTGTGTGTGTGTTCGTTCGCGCATTTTGGCGCTGAACTATTAAAAACTATAATTAGTACATTTGAAGGTACTTTCAATAAATAATATTAAGAGAATATTTTACATTATATATAGTACGGGCGAGCGCGCAGCGCGAGCTGTGGTACAGGGTATAAGACAGTCGGGCTTGCCCGACTGTCAGGTCGAGCGCGCCTGAGCGCGCGAGATTTTTTTGTTTGTATTGCGCTTTATATTTTGTGTACTGTTTTCAGACTAATTAAAAAACTGCAGGTTGTCATATAAATTAGATTTCTGTAAGATAACAGCGTACATTGAAAATTAATATCAGTGTCATTTGATATTAATATGTTTACACATTATATTTTATTGCACAAATAACACAAATCAATTTCCAGTCACATTTGTAATCGTGTATACGTATAATTAAGTATTTGGCGGCATTTTCTTTATTGAAATTACAGCTAAATTTGTAATTGAAATGTGCACTATAGATATATGTATATATACAGTTTAAATTGCAACGTTTATCAAAAATCTTTTTATAATGAGCTCATTTTTGTAAGTATTTCCTTAAACAAGTCAAGTTTAGCTTTTTATAAATAACGTGCAGATTGGAAGATATATTGTTGAAGTCTTAATGCTGTCGACATTGCCGATTTGACCTCTGATGTCAGGGTTGAGTGTAGATCATGCTGTCAGTCGGTGGCGTACGACTGGAGCGTATGCTTCAGGCAGTTTTAAGCAAGGGTTTGATAGAAAACAATTAGGTTTTCCTTTTTTTGTTTTTTGGTTTGAGCCATTGATAAGCGATAAAAGGCTATGAGTTTCATAATTAAGTTTAGTAGAACCTAGTGGTAAGTGGTAGATTCTGAATCAAATACTAGCTTAAGGTGTTTAAAATCACAGTATAGAACGAAGTATTCAAAAGGTTTATGTAAACTTTTTATAAGTGGTTATTTTCCTATTAGTTTATAAGATCTTAAAACTTATTGTAAAATTTAATTGAGGGATAGGATAGATCCAATAAATAATAAATAAACAGAGAAAAAAACCTTGTGCAAATGATTAAAATAATAGTTTAATGGTATAAAAATAAATGTTTCTTTAATATCTTAAATTTTTTATGTATTCCATTTATTATATTTATTAAAAATTCATTTAATTATATTATGTAAATTACATTTATATTTATTTATTTTAATAAATGAACATTTTTTGTAGTTGAACTTTGTAATTGTTGCCGCAGGTGTTGAGATCGGCAGACGTGTCTGACAATCATGTTAATTAAGTCAATCCCAAGCCGAGCATAGCCTTGACATAACTACAGCTATGTGCCATATACACTTATATGTATGTATGTATGTATGTATGAATGTATGTATGTAAATACACACACATTCACGCATTAGCATTAACTTGTCTATGCTGACAATGCCAAAGTCACGCCCAGCCCGATTCCGATCTCGCTCGGAGATCACAGTTTGCCGCACAATGTAACACCATATACAATACCTGCCGCTTACCCCCCCTCTCCCCTCTCGCGCTCTACCCCTCTGCAGTTAGCACACTCTTCCCCTTTCTCAGCTCCCCTCCCCTCCCCTATCGATCTTAGCCAGCTACTGCAGCTTGCGCCTCAATCAAAGCTGACGCATGCGCTTACGTCAATTTGCGGTGCGCAGTTGTCAAATTCGAACTCGAACTCGAACTCGAACTCGAACTAGACATGTCAATGTTGCTTAATTACATGCAACAGCAACATCAACAATTGCAACAACAGCAACAACAAACAGTTGATTACGTTAACGGCAAACCGCAAATAAAGTTCAGAAAGTGCACGCAACTCATTGTCGAAAAAAACCAACTCAATTTGCAGAACGAGTGCAAATGTGAATAAGTTTGAATACGTGCGAATGAATGCGAATGAGTGTGAGTGCGAATGTGAGTGTGAGTGCCTGTAGTTGTATCTGAATTGCATTCGCAGCGTAGTGCAAAACGTGCCGTTAACAAAGCCGAAATACGGTAGCAACAACAACTAATCCCAATGGCAACAACAACACGTTGCCATTGTTAATTGCATGACATAATCCACAGTTAATTCAAAAACAAAAACAACAACAAAAACAAAAGCTCAATCGCACAGCAAAGCAACAGCAACAACCAATAGATGTTTGCTATTGAATTTGAAAATTTAAAACGAATTTTCAATGCGCTTTCCATGTGTTTAAAAAGCGGAAAGGAAGTTCAGGAAGGAAGTTAAATTCGAATTCAAATTTGTTTTAGATTTTTAATGCCTCCTCTTACTACACATAACAGTAATAGTATACCATAAAATATAGTAAATAAATTTTTATATTTTCACAAAAAAAAGCCTCCTCCATTACCCCTTTCGAAATTACAATTGCTGCGATTACATTACGATGGAATAAAAAATAGCAAAGATATGCAACAGAAAACTTGCTCTATCGACTGATCTGCTTCGCCTTTAAACAAAATAGTTTTGTTTCCATTTATACTATCACTGGAATTTTACTTTCGCACTTAAATGATTGAGCAAAAAGAACTCTTAAAGTTTAAGAAAGTTTTGGTTGAAAAAGTCGATTAATTAAAATAATGATTAATTAATTGAAAGATTTATTTAATGCCAGTTTTCAACAAAAACTTTCTTGGACGAAACTGTATGTGTGCATAGAATGAAATACTTTTGATATTTAAGGAATTTCTATTTGAAATAAAGTCTATTTCTAACTTAAAAGTTAACTATAATATGTTTATTATAAGTTTTCTATGTAAATTACTGTCAATTAGGTATAACATTTTTAAACAATTATAGATAAAAGAAAACACTTTCTCTGTTAATATACCTTATTATTATTTTAACAAGGTATTATGGCTGTTAAAAAAATCCTCTTAATTTTGCAAACAAAATCTATTTATTTACTATATCCCTTATTATTTTCTATGTCCAATTAATTATGCCCAAACCTCCGCAACAATTCGCATATCTCCAGCCAAGCCTGGCACATTGATACTTAATACTTTATACTCTAACCCAAACTAATTAAAAATCAAAGTCGACAAATTGCAATGAGTGCCGAAAATGGTATTTATTGTCTGTGCACATTTACGTCTGGTGTCTTTTAATTGCTTAACTATGCCCAACGGCAAATTGTTAATAACAATTAGAGAAAAATTTGCATTTGAATGCCCAGAGCTCTGGCAGCTGAGCCGCACACAAACATACATAAATATGTTTAAATATATATATATGGATGTAGATTACGATCGGAATCGAAAACGAAATCAAGATCGAGATTGAGATGGAGTTGCAGACGGAGAGCGAGCGCTAATTTGAGTGACTGTAAAATGAAATCTTGGCGCTGGCATCGATGCTGGTGGTCATATAAAACACCCAATACAGCTGCGGACGGACGGACGGACAGACGGACTGACGAATGAATGGACAGACGATCGGACAGCTAGTTTTGACGGACAGTGGGTTTTTTGTCTTCGTCTTGGTCTCAATTTAGCCGCACGCCGCGTTTCAATTACCGACTGCCAGCAAAATTTACACTGAGTCTGAGTGTGAGTGAATGTGAGTGTGTGAATGCGAGTGTGAGTGTGAGTGTGTGCATATGTGCATATTTGAATGTGCTCATGAGTGTGCCAGTCCACAGCTGACAAATGCCATATAAACAAATAAACGCGCTCGATTTCATTAGCACGCCAATACGGCCAGCTGTTAAAATTGGAGCACAACCGATGCATGCCTCATGTTGTTGCTGCTGTTGTTGTTGTTGTTGCTTTTGTTGTTGCGGATGTTCGTCTGTGTGTGTAGTGCGGATATGAAGTGTATATAGGGGGCATCTGCAGCACTCTGAGCGCATTCCGCATGCTCATACGGCAATTAGGTTGTTCCCTCCGTCCCTCCCTTCCTCTGACCCACTCTTCGCTGACTGACCATTTGTGGCATTTTATTGGATTTTGTTTTATTACGGTATATACGGTGGCATCTGCAAGTCATAGAGCAGATCGTAAATACATAGAACGCCTCACAGCTGTGCATTATTCAAATTTTTTTACATAATGTGAATTTGACAAAAGCCTTCGCTGCCTTCTGCTCTGTAGCTACACTCACAAAAATAAAGAATGACAAAAAAATAATCTATTTTATAGATTCTATTTTAATAAATCTTATTTTGTTCTAGAAAATCGGACAATCGGAATAGAATTCAGTTTAATTATAGAAAATATCGAATTTAGCAAAATTAAAATGATGTATTTAATTTCAAATAATTTTTTTATTTTAAATTAAAAGTTCTAGAAAATATAAAACACAAATTTAAAAAGTCGCTTCATCAAAAAATTTAGCTTTTAAATCCTGTATTTTTGTGGATTTTTTTTACCCCGAAAATTTTTGATTCGGGCACGAATTTTCTTGCTTTTTCTTGCAGTGCATGCCTGTTATTTTCAAGTAAATTTCATTGAAATTCATTAGGTCGCAAGCGTCAGAAGCTGTATGAAGATTTCATTGAATGTCTGTGCATGTCGAGGCTGCCGCTAGGTGGCGCTATACGCACATAAGCTCCAGCTTTGATTGATGTTTGTGCTGTGCGGCAGCTGCAGCCGAATGTAGGTTGCCTCCATGAATGATGTTGTTGACGTTGATGCGCCACAGTTGCCCGCAACCACACACAGCACCACCAGCATCAGCATCTGCACCACCACACCCCACCCAAAATCCACCCAAAAGTGTGACAGTCTGTGCGCCTTGCCATGCCCCCTGCCTTGCCCCTCGCCTTGCCCCACGCCTTGCCTTGGCCATTAACTGCACTGGCAAACAGATGGCAACCGATCGCAGTTCACTTTGATCATATAACTGGTCGCTGTTTGCTTTGGCAGCGCGGCCAGTGGGTCAGCAGAGCGTCACCATGGGCCACGCACTGCCAATTAGCGCTCAAAATTCTTCAGCGTGTGTCTTTGGCAAATGGGTCAAGTGTCAAGTGAAAGGTATGCGTGGAATGCTTAAGGCTGGCTTAGAGCTGACAATTACAGCAAATAAAATACGCATAAAATAATGTGTTAAGAATCAATTATATAATGTAGATGGCGCCAGCAATAAATTGTTAATATTATAAAAATTAATCGTTAATTGATATTATTATTTTATATATTTATTTATTTATTATCAACTACTGTCAGTCGACATAGAAAGTTTAAAATACAAATTAATATAAATATTGAAATTATATTACGGAATTAAATTAAAAGTAAATGATAATGATAATCTGGGGATGAAATAAAATTAAATATTAAATGCAATTATATCTCCTTTTCCTTTTTTAGTTTAGCGGTTTTAATTGATTATAGCCAAAATGCTTAAGTCTATTTAAATTATAAAATATACTAGCTAGCTAGCTACTAGTGTTAGATATAAATCTTTCTATATGCCAAATTTGATAAGCCTAGCTCATCTAATTGCAAAGATCGAAACAGTTTAAGTAGAAGGAACAAAATCAGAAAAAAGCTAGAAATATTCGTTGGATTTTCTTAAGTTTCTACCAATATTTATTAAATAACTTTTCAGTTTCCCCCACTGCACGTTCCTTACATTTGGCCTAAACTCGTCTGTTATTTATGCCCGCTATTACCCCCCTGGAATATGCAATTTGCAGCATTTACGGGCGAATAAAAATAATCAAAAATAAAGTATAAATCGAGCAAGTTCATAATACAGCTGGCAGACGGACGTAAAGTATTTACGTTAATAACGCGCACGTAGCACGTGATCCCTTTTAAGCCACCTCTTACCCCCGGCCAAGAGCAAGTTAAGAGCCATTAAGGAGCAGCTTTGGCGCACAAAATTGTGAGTTGTGAATTGTGCAGATGCCGTAAAAATTTAATAACTTTGTTGAACAGTAGCACGTACCATGACTCATACTCATACTCATATTCATACTCGCACTCATACTCACACTCACAAACACCCACGAGCGGCAAAGGCAATCATGACATGTGGCTGAGACTGCAGAGAAGCAAAAAAAGCTGTAAACCGAAACGTAGGCCAAGTTGGAGACGCTGTGGCTCTTGCCGCGCCTGCCACATGCTGCATGCCACATGCCAAAAGCGCAGCCAAGCACTTGAGAAGCTGCCACTCCAGCAGCAGCAGCAGCCATCTGTCATAATCGTCAGGCGACTCGCATCAAATTGTAACCTAATAATTCCCCATGGTCGCCCAGCTGCCTGCCTCTTGCCTCTTTGCCTCTTTGCAGTGGCAGCTCAATTAGCGCATTGCGCATACGCCGCGTGCAACGACATATGGTTAGCCTGTTTAAGGGTGACTTTTAGGCTATATACTTGCTCAATACGCCCCACATCAGACATCGGACTAGACAACATTTATGAATTATGCACATGGCCGAAGAGATGCTGCCTTAGCGTAAAACGCTTTTGATTTCCCCACGGACTTTGGAAATGCTAAAACGTGTTTGCCATCAGTTAAGAGGCGTATGCCATGGGGTGGGTCTGGCCAGATAACATTGATAAAGTTGTCAGAGTTGTCAGTTAACGACAGACCCTCCTCTGACTCCTCCCCCTGCGCTACTCCGAACCAGCACAAATCTAGTATTGCACGTGCCTTAATTGTTTTGTTTATCTGTCGGCCGTTAAGAAAAATCTATAAAAATCGAAACAAATAAATAGAAAATTTTCCATATTTTGAGCCCGTACTTAAAAAAAGTGGAAAAGGGGTTGATAAAGCTATTGTAAATGGGAAATTAGTGTAACGGTCAGAAGAAGACGAGGCAGATCAGAACGAAAACTTAAGTCGAAATAGAAACGTTCGTCTATCCTTATGAGCTAGAGACTCTATATTTTGTAAATAGGTTCTCCTATTGTATAAGTATATGATTAAGTTTTATTTAAGCGCAAAAAGCTACAAAATCCACAATTTTGAAGCTCTAGGCTTGAAATTTCGGTGAGAATGTTGCTTTCAATTGTATTAAGATTGAATAAGAAAATTCGAAGATATGCAGCAGACTATTTGTTCTACTTGTTAAGCTTATTGTATTCGTTTGGTGCATGCGCGCATAGTTTTCCTCGGTGTTTGTATATTGTTGGATCACAAAGTTCAGGGGTTGCTACTGTCGGTTACGCCCCACTGATCTGCTCCGTCTTTGCTGGTTTTACATGCATTTGCTGTAGCTAGCGCTGTGTTTTCTTTAAGTAGTTTTTGCAAAAACAAAAAAATTAAAAATCCATGCCATGTGTGTCTAGCTAGAGCTTCTTCCTCCCCTCTATCTATGTCTCTCTCTCTCTGCCTCTCTGTCTCTAGATGTGCGATTTGTCGATTGTCGACAGCGGCATTGCAATGTCATGTCTCACTCTCTGTCTCTCCGTCTCTATGTCTCTCCGTCTGTTCAGCTGTCAGTCACTCAGTACGTCAGTCCGTCAGTCAGTCAATAATTGTGGCACACACCTGCCGCCGTCTGCTATTATTTGTTGCTGTTGTTGTCGCTTCTCGTTTGTCTCGCTGATTACAACCCACGCCCCAAAAACTTGCCGAGACTTGTCTCCATCTCTGTCTCCATCTCTATCTCTATCTCTATCTCTATCTCTATCTCTATCTCTATCTCTATCTCTATCTCAGTCTCAGTCTCTGTCTCGCTCTCAACTGCAGCATCTTCTGCTGAATGTCTCTCTCCGCTCCCCTCTTAGCCCGCATCGCATTGCGGAAAACTGCATCACACGTTCGCGTTCGTGTTCGTTTTGTGTAGCTTTGAAGGTTGCCTTTTAAAGCAAATACAATACGCAAAAATACAAAAAAAAAAATTAAAAAAAAAAAAAAAACATCAAGTTTGCTTAATGTCGTTTGTTTTGTTTAATTTTTGCTGTTTTTCTCTGTTTTGTTTTTGTTGATTCGCACGAAAAATTTATGAGCTCCGCCAATTGAACAATTTGTTTCTTTGACAACTGCCAACTGCCAACAGCCAGCGGAAGCTTCAATGTTTTCGAACCTTGAGTAAGCTTGACCTAAGCGTGCCTCTTAATTAGAGTTTACTTAGTACTTGCCTGAAGTTTGTAAGCTGGGCTTTGGCTAATTATGCAGCTATTCATCATGTAAACAGCGTAAATATTTGCAAATATTTTAAGTTTTTTCGCCCTTAATGGCACAAATGTTCAATTAAGGCTAAGCTTAAAGAATGCAAAGCTGAAATATTGTTAAATCAGCTATACTACAAATATATTTTCTGATCTGTTGATGATTTCAAGATCTAATTAGGTTAAATGGATTTTTTGCTAACTTCTTTATGAAATACCGAAAAGTCCACTTTATAATTTAGATACAGACTTGAAATTTGTAATGAATAAGGCTTTAAATAAGTTTAAGCTACATTGAAAATTTAAATGGAATCGCATAGTAAACACTAAAGTTATTGAAGCAATAATAAACATATAATAACTTTTATCTGGGCTAGCTTTCAGCATTTTGTCATGCAGCTTTTGACACGCAACAGAGTGCTTGTAGCAGCTAGCAATTTGTGTACAACAAGCAGACCTTACGCTAATCAAAACTGTATTCTAACTTTAATTTTCTTTTCAGGAACTATTCTGAAAATCGAATTCTCTTCTCTCTCGTTCAATTTGAGCTGAACAAGCCAAGTTAATCATCCGAGGCATTGTAAGGCTTAATTGGCAGACCGCCCACTGCAGGCACGATTCGATGCGAATGGCGGAATGCAAGACAACCGTTATAAACGCCTATATCTATATACTATATAGGAGCGTGTGCCGTCACATAATTTGGCAAACTGAACTTTGACACTTGCGCTCATAAAAACTTCAAAAAATGGCGCATGACAACAACAACAAGTTTGACTCAATTCTACGACATTTAACGCAACAAAACGTGCAAATTAACGTCAGGCAACAGCGGAGAGTGGTCATGGAGAGGGGAATTTACTGTAGAGGGGAGAGAGGGCAGAGATACGCGCAGCTGTATGAAACTTAACGAATCTGTCAACCTGCCGACTGGGCCAAGATTTACGAGACTCTCCTGCGCTCGCGTCTAGGTGCAGTTAACAAATTGTTCAAATATGGGCTCAGAGCGTTGTGTACTGTAAGAAATTGAAGGTTTATTCTATATAGTACACATCTAGCGAGTATATGTGAAATGTGTAATTGAAAATAATATAGATGAAGCCTTGAATGATGAAGTTTTGTGTACTGGAGAAAAATATACAAAAATATTTTTTGCAGACAGAAATTTAGTTATTATTTTTTTCAAATAAATAAAAAATAAAAATCAATTAAAAATTATATTTTCATAATTTTTACACTATTTATGCAAAGTTTAAAAAAAATATACGTTTATGATAAAATATTCATAAAAATTGTTTTATTAGTGATTTAGATTTATTAAAAAGGTTTTAATTTAATAAAGATTTGGGTACGAAAATTACTGAAGAATATGAAAAAAATATAATATATATAAAAATATATATATAAAAAAAAATATTGATTTAAAATATGTCTTAGTTTAGCGAATATGGTTAATAAATAAAATAAATAAAATATGTCTTAGTTTAGCAAATATGGTTATTAAATAAAATACATGAATAAATATTAATACTTAAAACCTTTCTGAAATGATTAAAAACATTATTATTACATATGATTAATTAAGGATACATTAAGTTTTATTTCAAAATACGTTGATTTCCTTTGAAAAAGATCACACAAACTATAGCTACTATTTTATGCCATCTATAATTTATGCTTGAATTTAATGACTCTATATGCCGGTTATATTAAACTATAAAAAGCAGAATTATTAATTAAAGAAATATGTCATTCGATACTGACTTTTAATAATCTCCGACATTCCGATACAGTTTTTTTTTGTTACGGTTTTTATGAAGCACGCTCGTGTGTGAGAATTTATTTATGAATTTATTAATTAATTGGTTTTTGCAGTGTAGTTAGATTTGCAGTGCCAGCTAGCAGACAGCGGGTGGAACTACGACTACATACAGTCGAAAATAGCGAAAAACCAACAAATGGAGAAAAATCAGTTGAAATTTATGCGACGGCTTAAAATTAAATCGATAGCCGCGCTTAAATGTCGGCTAATGCAAAGCGGCAAACGGCAAACAAATATCAATATGCCTGCCAACAACAGCGATAATTGCCAAGCAGTTGTTGTTGTTGTAGTTGTTGTTGTTGTTGTTGTTGCAAGTTGAGTCACCTGGCTGCTGCTGGAGACTTGTAAGCCACCTGTGCGCCTAGCTGCGACGTCAGCTTAGCGCCAGTCTCCACTGCACTGCACCTGCGCCAATCGCTGGCCAGCTGCTAGCGTTCGCCTCTCTCGCTCACTCTCTCTCTCTCTCTCTCTCTGTCTCTCTCTTTCTCTCTCTCTCTCTGTCTCTCTCTCTGCATCTCTAGCGCTTTGCCTTTAAAAACTCGTCTTGTTTGCCAGGCGCCGCTCGCTTTCTGCCAGCTTCAGTTTGACTTTTTTAGCCAATATTTTAGCTTTTATTTTGACTTGTCTCTTGTTTTTTAGCAGTTGCTTTTGTTTTAGGCAATTAGCTTGCTTTGTTGTCATCACAATTAGTTTACTGGGCAGCCAACCTTTGCGCTTTTTAGCTATTTTTCGGCTGCTTTGTCTGCTCTTTGGCTCGTTGTCTCTTTAGTTTGTGCAATTTAAATTTTAATTTTCAATTTCAATTTCAATTTCTTGTCGCCTGCGTGTCAGTTCCGTTGGCATTTCAATTGAGTTATTTACTAGATACCCCAACCGTATCGCTCCCCTCCCCTCCCTCCCTCTAAAAACCCTCACTCTGTTTGGTTGTGCTCCAGTTTTTTACTTTGGTTCCACTTGGCGTTTGTGTTTTATTTTTATGGTCAGCTCGCTGTGAGCTTGAAAATTAGCGTCTAATTTAGCTTTTATCTTTATGCACTCGCTGCTAATTACTTATATTTAAGCCGCAGCTCGAATTGCTTTTTAAATGCGCTCGGCGTTTTTATATAATTGAAAGATTTGTAACACGACTTATCGCCAGATAATTGCAAGACAATAGCTACAATTTAGATATAACCGACATTTGGTGTGCTGTTTGATGAGACAAGCCAGAGAGTTGGTTGAATGTGTGTGTATATTTACTTGGTTTACGGATTATAATTTAGAGAAATATGTTTGTAAGTATATGTTATATAGTAGAAAAAGGTATTTTAATTTATTTTATTATTGTAGTACTTGGGACTGTAAAATAGAAAAATATTAAGAAACTTTAGTTTATTGTTGAAAAACAATAATTTTTTTTTGGTAAATATGTAACAGTCATTTTTCACTTGCCTTCTTTGTATAAAATATATATCTCTTGGGATTTATAGTATACACTGTAAGTTATAAGTTTCTTTTTCATAGTATAACGTTTGTAGAACGTTTATTAATCTGCAAACTACATATTTTTTTGGAATTCCTTTAAGTTTTAAGAACAGAATTTTTCTACCCTGCACCCATGAAATGGGTAACAACAGGGATTATATTTTGGTGGAAATGTATCTGGTATTATACATATGTAACTGGTGGAAGAAAGCGTAGTAAATATAGTAAATATTTTGCTAGAAATATTGCGCAAGTTTACAATTAAAAAATTCTTGAACTGCATTGAACTTTATTTTGAAAAATTGATCAAATTCGCATACATTCCCAAAAGGCGTTAATTTTTCAACGTCTCCCACACTGGCTTTTATTTGGCTTTCATTGACTGGGATGATTCAATTAATACTGGCAACGGAACAAGTGCATTCATTAATGCTACACAATAAACACAAATTGTAGGTGCCGCTGACAGGCGACATGACAAGATGCCACAAGTTGCATCCGTGCGATGTTCGATCAAACATTCAACATGATATATGAGACGAGCGAACAGCGGAAATTCAAGGTGCATGCTGCTCATTGATAAGAGCGAAAGAAAGGGCAGAGAGGGGGACAGGAGGAAGGGGAGTCTGGCAAGATCGGGAGCTGGGCGGCGCACTTCGATATCAATTAAAAAGCCCTATAAATTGTAAGCACGCTGTTCGCACTTTATCAACTCGGACAGGCGAGGAGACGAGAATCGAGCGAGTAGCCTTTCATCCGCTACAGATACGCAGCTAAATAAAATCATTGAGGCTGTAGGGGCGCAGAGAGGGGGGGCATTTAGAGAGGGGCAGCGTTAACATTGAAATACCGCGCGAGCGCAATTAATTTTTTTGGCGTAATCTGTCCAAAAAAAAAAAACACAAAAATAATGCAAACAAAAGTGCTTAGTATAAACTGTAGCTAAACATACCCTGTAAAATGCTACACGCTGCGTATAACTGTTGCGATTACAGCGCTTAGCTACCCGCTTGCAGGTGCTGTAGGGTATAAACAACAAGCAAAACCAAAGCAGAAATTAAGCGCACGGCACTTGAGGCTGCCGCAAGCTTGCCACCATATCAGGCCATAAAACGAGGCGCAAGACAGCGTAGAGAGTAGGAGACTGGAGGGGCAGTTGGGGAGGGGGGTAGGGGTAGCTGCAATAAATTCATCACCTTAATTACAAGTGCAAACAAAAAGCAGAAAGCAAACGCACGTAAAAAACAAAAACACAAGGAAAAACACATAATGCTCAAAGCGTGCGCCAGATAAGAAGAACCTACGATCACTAATGGCAAAAAATAAAAATAAAAAACTCCAGCGCAGACCTTGGACAGGGCGGTGGGGTGAAGGGGGAAGGGGGTGTTGAAGTGGGTTGACTCGGTGCAACCACCTGTTTGAATGTAGCATGGTTAATATTTAATGGTGGCTGCTTCAAATGAGGACAGAGCATGGGTAAATGTTTATGGGAATGACAGTGAGCGAGTGATAGCTACAGGGTATGCGAGTACTCAGACACGCACTCACACTCACATTCATACTCACAATCACACTCGCATTCATACATTCATACTCGTAACACGCTGGCTGATAAGCGGCATGTCTGCTCTGCCCTGGTCTGCAGTCTAGCTACGAATTCGTATTCGTATTACTATTCACGTTTGTGTATTCATAAACACTTGGAAAATAAAGACTTACTGGATTTAGGTAGTATCATACTAGAAATTTTATTAATTAAAGCAAGGCTATAAAACCAGTATTAACCGAACCCAATTAAAACCGAACTTCCGATAAATTTTAACTAGAAACCAAAGTTCGATTTGAACCAGAAAAGAACATATGATAAAAACTGAACTTGATTTAAAACAATGCAAAGTTTATTTTCAATTAAATATATATTTTTTTTTAACAATTTTGTTGCATGAAAAACACATTAAAGATCTCTAACATATGCGAAATATTTCAAATTAGCTTAACTTTAATAGTTTCTCAAATTCATTTATTTTAAGAAATTTAATGCAAGATAAAACTTTAAAGTTCGCGTACATTTACGTAGAAATTTAAAATTAGCTTTACTTAAATTTATTTTTTTTTTATTTAATTTAAGAATTTAAATAGTAAAGCAATTATTAGATATAGAAAAAGAGGCATAACAGATATCGAGAAATTTAAAATAAACTGAACTTTAATTTGTCATTTAAAATACTTAACAGACCAGAACCAAAACAAATCCAAACAGATTGTAGATGCTGAACAATATATATTTTCGATCCAAAACTAATTATAAAACATGGTTCGAATTTTGACAAAATCTTAGATTTAAAGCTGAAGATTTATATATTTATAGCTCCGAAATTAAATATGTTTTGCTCTAAAGTTCCTAAAATGTAAACCTCTACTTTTCAGACTCTATTGAAAACGATTTAGTTTTAATCTGTATAGTAGAGAGTTAAAGTTAATTTGATGCATATTTTACTTGTTCCAATTACTAATTGCTTGATTGTTTTTTTGAGTGTAGCTCTTCGTATTTACTACTATGACTCGAGTCTCGCTGTGGACATCTGGGCACTGATAAGAACCGTTCGCTGTGCGGGCGTAATGCGTAGCGTATGGGCTGATAAGCCCGGGTCCGTAGCTTTCAGCTTGTAGTCAAGGTGCGCCACAGGTGAGGGTCTCTGCGTCTCTGCGTCTCTGCGTCTCAGGGTCTGAATTGTCTTTGGGTGCTCGGGCACTCGGAGTGCACCCAAAAAAGCGATACACGCTGTGTGGTTAACAGGTGAGCCCCAAATGAATCAAGCCTATTTTAAGCGACGTGCGGTGCAAACTGATAAAGATAACGACAAGGCATGGAAATAGTAAAAGAACCAAATGAAATCGTATTGTTTACACTTGGTTTTATTTATTTATTTACGGAATTTCGTATAACTTTGCACTCAGAAATCGAAACAGTCGGACAGCGGGGCAGAGGGGCAGAGAGGGGGAGGAACTGAGTGCATGATGAGGTGCTTTATGGCTGCCCCTAAAATGCCAAGTGGGCACAGGTGTTTGGCTATGCGCATAACACGCATTTCCAGCTGCCTCAAGTATACAGGGTATATCATACTATGCAGTATACTCTATACTATATACAGTATACTATAGACTATTATCACACTGCCAGATATAGCTACAACTACAGCAAACTGCGCTGCTACTATAACAAGCGTGTCGTATGTTTTGCCTTTTTCAACATTTGAATTTCTAATCTGTTTTTTATCTCACGTAGTTTTTTTTCATTTTCGGTTTTTTTTTTTGTTAGTTAAAGTTTTTGGTGGCTTCGCTGTCTGGAACTGGCTTTTTTAGTGGGTCCGGTTTTGTCAACAGGTGTTTTGCACTAATCGAATAGCATTAGTTATTTTCTTTCGTTACGTTTTGCTTTGCTTTTTTTTTTGTTTTTTTTTGTTTTTGTTTGATAGTCGCTCCAATTAATTTATGGCCTTTGACGATTGCGTGGGATAGCCGGAAGTGGGGGAATCTACATTTGTACCCAGTCTGATGGATTGATTTCAGTTTTTTTTTTTAGCATTTTAGGTTTTATTCAAGTGCCTTTTGAGTGGCCTGTTTATAGTTTAAATTAATGGATCACATGTCTGTAAATAAACTTGGAACTCATTGAAGTGCGGGCATATTTTAACTGCTCAACTCTCAGCGTTTTTGTAACTGTCTAGCATTTGATTAGAGCTGTGATTTATTATTTAAATGATTTATTAATTATGGGAAACTTTATTTTAGTTTTTTACTATAAATTTATCTAAAGAGATGAGCTCAAATTAAATTGTAATTAGCTAAAGTTATAAATTTCAATTGTATTTTTATATTTTAATTTAAAGCAGATATATAGCTTCAATAAATGCCAAATTAATTTAATAAAATATCAATAAAATTTTAATCGAATGTCCAAATATAATAAAAAATAAAATAAACATTTTTTAGCTTCTGCATCAAAGTCCAAATTTAATGCTAAAATATTGCCAACAGTTTTACAACGTTTAGCTTGTTTTATTCCAAACCATTAAAAACTTCTGTATAAATGCCCGCCAAGCCCTTTTTGCCACTTTATAGCTAAAATTGTATAATATCGTGTGGTTTTAGCTGCTGTTTTTTGTATTTTCTGCTACTCTTGTCATTAAAATATTTTTGTATATCGTGGCAATGAGATAAACATCTGCCACCTGCGTGAAACTATTCAAATGTGTCCGCAGAAATGGCTATAAAAACAACAAAACCCAACAGAACAGAAAATAAATTCACTGAAAATCTAGCATTTGGTTTATAATGTCCAGCATATAATATATTTGTGCAGCGGATCAATCGATCATTAGATCTAACAGGTGTGCAGGGCTAAGGCAAATTGGCAGCAGGTGCCAGGTGGCAGTTGGGCTGCAAAGGGGGGCGTGTCACAACTAATTGTGAAGGCGCGGATTTATGAACTCAGAGCTGGCAATTTGTGCGCCAATCGACAGCGACAAATGGGCAAACAAACGTAATAATAACATCAGAAGGCCAAAAACCACTTCACAAAAGGGATAAAAAATAATAATAATGTCAAAGGGAGAGGGAGAGAGAGAAAAGGCAGAGGCAGAGGCAGGGGGGTTCGGTACTCAGACATTCAGACACTCAAACACTCAGACTCATTCATACACACCCCTTGGTCAGCTGAGGGGTTGCTTTGCTCTGCTCGTATTGTGTGTAGAGTCAAGAGGTTTTGAATAAATTTAACACGAGTTATAAGGCAGATGACGAGCAGAGGCTGACAGTGGCTGAGGGGTGGTTTGAAGGGGGCGAGGGGTGGGTGCTAACATTGGCGTTGAGCCGACAAATGTTGTGTTTTTATGCCATTGTTGTTGCTGTTGTTGTTGCTGTTGTTGAGGCTTTTGTTTTCCAATTGCTCGGCTGTTTGCATTGCCTGCCTTCATTTGTGCCGTTCATAGGCCATTTGTTCCATTTTATGTCATCATCAGCATTTGTTTTTTATACTCTCCGCTACAAAATGCTGTCAGCTGCTGGTAAACACTCACACGCACTCACACACACACTCATATACACTCATACACGGCGATTCATAGAGTCACACATGTGCCAATTTGAATGGCATCGAAACTGTAAAATCTGTAGAAAACAGCGCATTGGCCATGGCCAACAGCGCGCCCAACAGGTGTGCGCTTGTTGGCTGTGAATGGGCCAAGACGAAGACAGCCATGGCAACTGTTTGGCCAACAAGCAAACAACCCAACAAGCAAACAAGCGAACAATGCAAAGAAGCCAGCAGAAATACACATTTGGCCATTGGCATTGTCATAACGCATACGTCATGTGGGCCCAGCTATTTCCATGTGTCTCTGTCTCTACATCTTCCTCTCCCTCTCTCACTCTCTGTCGCTCGCTTAATGGCCAAGACGTGTTTAACACATTAACGTTAGCAAACCTTTGAAGCTCTTGTCTCTTGGCCATTTCTCCCGCCCTCTCTGCTCTTTGAATATTTTCGTGCAGCTGCCAGCGAAATATTTTTGCTGCCTCCAATGAATATGTAACTGCAATAACAGCTACAATTGCCTTGCGACAACTTTGTAAGCAACAGACATAACAATTACAACAACAACAGCAACAACAACAACTGTAACAACTGTTTACTGTTAACAACTTGTACAACAATGCGCACTGACTTTGGGCCGTCAAAGGCAACGGCTGTCAATCGTCTTGGCCAAACAAACTGTTTTCGGCCAGCTCTAAAATACCGCAAAATATCATATAGTTTTAGCCACAATTTATGGCGCATATTTATGCATTTTTTTTACAGTGCACTGCAATAAACGTCAGCAGCAGGACATTATAAAATATTGATTTATTTCTTGGCTTAATACAATTGGGCATAAATAAAGTCACAATTTAAGTTTTTGAGCTGCAAAAAAATGGGAATTCAAATATCAAAATTGTTTGCTTATTGCAATTACTTTTTATTCATTTATTTATTCATTTATTATTTATATATATATATATATATATATATATTATTTATTTATTTATAAATCGACTACGAATAGGCATTAAAATTAAGCATTATAAAATGAAGATTAAATTAAATTAAGAATTTAAAAGAAAAATTGTAATAAAAGTTAATAATCAATAGTTAAAAATTATTAAAATATCAAGAACAGATTTCTTTCTTGTTATACAATATTATTTCTATTAAATGAAATAAATCTGAAATAAATCAGAATAACTAAATTGAAATCATTTATAGAATTTAAGTATTTTATTAAAATTATATGAAATATATCTACAATAATGAACTTGTATCTAAAGAATGTTTAATTTTAGCAATCAGTTCCGCTTCCGAAATATTTGCCAGGGCTCTGACACTCACTTTTTATCTGGTCAAACTAAAAAGCAAAACAAAACGGAAAGTATAAAAAAATAAAACTAAGCCAAGCCAATGCTTTATCAAAATACTTCCGTTTCAGCGAGCAAACTAATCTGTGTTTTTAGCTAATTTGTCTATGTCTATATCCGTTTTCCGCTAGATAAAGAAATTGTGATTTCAATTTGTGGTGAAAGTCTTATCAGGCAGACAGTTGACAACGAAATTTTGATTGCGGCTTGTGGAATGTGATATACGATTTGATGATATCACTAATATTATTTTAGATGCTGCAGTTGTTCAGTTGTTTTGTATTTAGTATTAGTATTAGTATTATTTGCCTAGTCACAACTGCAATAAGCTTTGGCAATTGAAGCGCAAATAGAACTATCGCAGGCTCACATTTGAATTGAGTAATTACCAGAGTTGCGAGCGTGTTAATGCCATATGGCACATGTATATATGTGTATGTATATAGTATGTATGTCTGTATGTGTGTATATTGACGGCATTATTTATATATTTGCTGATATGTGCACACGGGCAACGGCCGGGCTGTTTGGCTGTGGCTGTGGTTGGCTGATAGCGCTCGCTCGATCGGAATCAAGTGCATAACACCTGAGCAAATCAAATGCCCAGCGCTCGTCATTGCCAATGCGCGAACAGGTGGCAATGCCACGCCCACATTTTGTGGTAGTGCGTAGTACTACAACTCGTAACTCGGCCAAACGCCTACCGTTGCACTCGGCATTTGGCCAGACGCTATCAGCAATGCTTCCGCCGTACATTTCCAGCTGATGTTGTTGCTGTTGCTGTTGTTGCTGTTGCTGTTGTTGCTGTTAAAGTTGTTGCTGGTTCCGCTGATAAAGCGGCCAGCAGAAGTTTCATTTGTTTGCACTTGATTTGCGGTATTTATAGTACGCTCTACAGTGAGCACTGTGAGTACTATGCGCACTCATTATGTGCGCTCTTATCATGCTGCTGCTGCTGCTGCTGTTGCTGTTGCTGTTGCTGTTGCTGTTGCTGCTGTTGCTGTTGCTGGCAGTTGGCAGTTGCACGATGACGCAGGCAAGTCGCATGTTATATATTTGTGCCCCTATCACAGCCGCGTCCCCTGTGACTGAGATATGCCCGATCGCCCACGTCATAGTCACAGTTCATGCAGGCTGCCCTGGGCCTACTCTCAGGGCCGCATTTTCCGCTGGGTATCCAAGGCCCTCTGTTGCGAGGGCGCCCAAAATTTGTCATTATATTTAAACAAAATATTAATCAACAAACAATCAAATTATTTTATGAATTTAAGGGCTACATTAAGTATGTATATTTCAATAAAGCTGTAAATAGCACAGATTTTGTATAAAATTTAAGGTACATCGTTTTTAAGCGAGAAATGGACGTTGAATGTAAATGCAATTTTTCCACATTCGTTATATTTTATCACCTTAAAGCTGGGATCGTATTTTTAACAATTTTTAAAATATAGAATATTAAATAAAATAATCTATGTTAATTCCTCATTTGTCGTTCAAAAATTAGATAGGTATTTTTTTCAATATTAGCGTAGATTTTCTTGAGCTTCAAAAAACAACTTTAGCAAATGATTGCATTTTTGTTTTATTCAATTAAAATTTCTATTTAATGCTAAATTAATTGTTATTTGTGATTACTGTCTAAAATCCAAAATAGTCATAATATCATTTTTAATAAAAAAAAAAATTGTTTGAATTTTTTTATTTTAATTTAAAATAAATTAAAATGGCGCAAAACGCCTTCTTATAGATATTTGATCAGTTGCCCTCGATAGTTTGAAGCCGGCCCTGTGCACCCTAACTCTTCGCTCTCTAAGTGGCACGCACAAAGCTCCGAGTGCACTTTTTGCCGTGCATAAACCACACACATTATGCAGCTGCCGTCGAACATGAGAAACAATTTAGAAACGCCACAAATCAGCGGCTCAATGACCGCGAATCCACATGCTAATGCAATTGCAACAGCCACAGACGCAGCTGCAGCATCTAGAGCTAAAGATACAGATACGAATGCAGCTACAGATACAGATACAGTTGCAGTTGCAGTTGCCGAGCGCAATCAATAAGGCAGCAATGCATTGAAACAGGTGCAACATGGCAAGCGGCAACGTGGCAAGCGTGGCATGTGGCAGGTGAAGGGAAATGCATGCGGCTGTCTGATGACACCATTCACCATGCCCCGCAGCAGTGGGTGGCAACTCTGGCCGTGCGGCTGTCAATGATGTGTTGCAGCTGTGCTGCACATGTTGCTGCTGTCGTTGCTGCTGCTGTTGCTGCTGCTGCTGCTGCTGCTTTGACTGGGCGGGGTTTTATTGGGCGCCCATTAGCGTACCGCTGCCGCTGCTTATGGCGATCGGCGTGAAATGAGCACAGCAGCTGCAGGTGCGCCGAAAGTTGACAAATTTACAGCGTTCGCTTGCCACAAAATGGCCGCTGGCCATACATTTGCCTACCGACTAACCGGACGCATTGATGGACGCTAAATGGTCAGCAGATTTATGGCGTACGCCGGCTGCAAGCTCACATTGTGCGCCATACGCGAGGCAGGCACAAATGCTATAATAAACAGAAAGGACGCAGCAGCTCAGTCGAACGTCACCGACAGTAGCAGACCCTGTACTTCTTTTCGCCTCAACAATTCGCCACCGGTTAAAGAAAGAATATAATTTAAATAGATCAGATAGCCTGAATGTTATATTAAAATTGTCTGTTACATATCTTCGTTGTTTCTTATCCGATCGTAATTAAATTAAGAGCATCGATGAATAATTGCATAGGTTACGTACCTGCCAAATCAGAAGTATATAGCTTTTAAAATGTAGGGCTACGAAATTGGTTTATAGCAGCTCGTCTTCCTGATGAGGAATATATAATATATATATTGTAGGATCTACCACGCCTACTTCCAAAAGTTACACACATTCGCACTAACTTAACATACCCTTTCATTCTATTTTCAGGTAGAGCGTCTAATATATACTATAGGTATTATATATAGTGCGACATTTTTCAACTAGCTTGGCCGCCTTTCAATGTTACTCATACGCACCTGTGGCCATCGTTGCTGTCGTCGCTCACGTCCCCGCCTCCGTCCGTCTTCGTCTCCTCTCGTCCCCTCTCGTCTCCTGTCTCGTCTCGTCTGACATTCATTTGCAATATTTTCACGCTCTTCGAGTTGTCACAACAATTGACACTTAAAGTTTTTAAATACATGCCTCAAATGCGCGGCTGCTGCCGTTGCTGTTGATGCCTTGCAATTGGCAACGGCTGTTGCTGCTGCTGCTGTTGTTGCTGTTGTTGCTGCTGCTGCTGCTGCGATTGTGGCAGCCAATGAAAGACACATCGACAGCAGCTGCGCGCCAAATTAACAAAAATTCAAAAATGCCACAAAAACAAAGTAAAATTATGTTTGTTTTTTTTCCTCTTTCAATTCAGAAAAATTTCACAAATATTTCGGTCTATAATTTATGACTAGCATAAAAAGAGCGACAACAACTCAAGGTAGATAGAGCCATAAAGAATGGTATAAAAATGAGAAAAAGATATACTACAATAGCAAAAATAACATAAAAATAATTTAATTACACTCTGCACATAAATCTGTAATTAACTGAGCAAATAATTCACTTGAGCTATGAGAACAAAAATACTTAAATACTAAAGTGTATTCCAATTATAAAAGATATTTATTTGGTTTAAATATATTAAAATCAGTTCAATAAATTAAATGTTACATATTTAACATAATTTTTAAGATAATTTTTACATCAATTTATATATAAGATATGCAAAAAAATTGTGTTTATACATTTTTTAAAGACTTTTAGAACAGAATATAGCTTATTTTTATAAAAATAAATTATTAAAAATAATTAGATTTGAAACCTAATTTTAATAATACACTAATACACTGGTATAAATTTTTTAAGAGTATTTATTCGTATTGTTTTTAGTATGTACTACAAAAAATAAAAAATAAATAACTAAAAATCAATCTATTTATATTTACAAATATTTATTTTTAAAAGGCGAAAACAAAATAGATTCCCCTATCTCTAAGCAGATTCTATGCCTTTGTGATTAAATAAAACCTTTTAAATACTGAAAAGATAACAAGAAAATAAATAAGTAATTAAACCACATTTTTAATGCAAATTCGAGCGATGCAGTAGTAAAACAGATGCAAATGCTCAAATATGTCAAATCTGACAGCATCGCCATAACTCTACGCTGATTGTATGCTAATGTGGACAGTTGTTGATTAATTACGCCACTTGCAGAGAGAATTGTGATATAATTTGTTATCAATATATCGATAATGGCTAAAATTAGTAAAACAAGCAAGCTATGCAAAATGCCTATCATTATGCTGCAGTTGATGAACTTAAATATGCTGCAAAATAGCAGCTGCAATTTCCTGGCAATTTTCCAGCTGCAGAGAAAGACGATCGGACAGATATTTTGCCACTTGAGCGTTTGAATTAAACGACAACATTAATTAACTTGCAATTTAGCATAAATACATCATCGCTCAGCCGGGATTGGGATGGGGAAAAAGGAATGGGAATGGGACTGGGAATGGGGATTGTGGCCAAGACTGCGACTGTGAATGGGCAATTGCAGTAGTTGCAGTTGCAAGTTGCACGTTGCAGTTGCCAGTTACAGTTGGCCAGGCATTTCACCTGGAAAACTTGTTGCACTTAGTTGCCAATTGGAAAACTGCTCCAGTTTAAGTCGGTGCACGTTTTGGACAGGTAGCAGGTAGCTGTTGCTGCCACAGCTCTGACCACCTGTTGCTAGGCTTTATTTTGTTGTTGTTGCTATTGTTGTTGTGTGCTTTTGGTTAGTCAGCCTGGCTGGGAAATACCAGTTGCTCTGCCCGTGCCTCCCCGCCTGCAACAGCATGTGGCATGCCACGTCGAAGTGTTGCGCAGACGCTGTGGGCTGTTGCTGTTTGCAGTTGCCTCTCGACGCCAGTTTGTTACAGTTACGAGGCGGCCAGTGGCCCCATGTTGCAAGTTGCATGCAGATTGGCTGCGATAAGCAGACTGCAACTTGCAACTGCTGCCGCTGCTGCTGCTGCTGCCTCAAAGTATATTGGCAGCTTCGCATCTGCATGCACATCTAATGGCCTTTCCTTTTGACGTCGTCGTCGCCTAATTGCGGGGCGTTGCTTGCAGCTTTTTTGCATGGTTTGTTGTTGTTGCTGTCGCAGTTGTTGCCGCTGTTGCAGTTGTTGGCTCTGTTGTCGCTCTTGGCTTTTTGCTGCTGCTGCTTTTCGGCGGTTTTTGCTACAGCTTTGGCGTAATTTGTCTAAATGACACTAACTAATTGTAAGACTAACGCCCCGTAAACGATTTAAAGCGCCAAGACAATGGTTCCACACTTTCACCAACATCCAACATGCAACATCCAGCTAACATTCTAGTCTCTTGGCCATACTTACATAGATGGCCAGTGGGTCAGGCAGGTTGAAGGCCCTGGCGAAAGGCAATCAAACTTTTGACTGCGAAATGTGAGAAGCCCTGCAGGCAGATGAGTTTGAATAGTCAAATATCAGCCTGAGTAAGCGTTTAAAGAAGAAATATATATGAAAAACGAAGGCGCTTCCTGTACTACAGCTCGCGTTGCGCGCTTGCTCATGTAGTATATAAACAGCATTCTGTTAACTAACAGCGATCCAGATCAGATTAAAAATCGCCCTTACATATCCAAAATCAGCTCCCTCTGGGGTTGACACCAGGCGACCAGAACTCAAATCAAGGTCTATGTGCGATCCTCTGTTAAAGAGCATTCTGTTAAATAACAGAGAGCCAGATCAGGTTAAAGCTTTATATAAATTATGAAAATTTAAAGAGCGATAGTAAATTAACAGAGGAACAAAGAGAAAAGCAAACCGTGTGATAAATTTAACAGCAGAAGGATGAAAACGACCAAGGTTAGAAGAGCTTAATATAAATAGAGCGAAAAATCATAAATTCTCTTTTCAAAATAAAATTCTAGTATCTAAGGAAATATCTGTTTGCAAACTTTTTAAATTCGCACAAAAACCATATATCTTTTTTAAGCTAAACAAATGGAAAATGGCGCCAGTGGAAAATGCGCTCAATGCGTTCAAGTATTTTTGAATAATGTTATTGAGTTTATTATTGTTTATTGAGGCAGTTGCTAATATGGCCAGAGTGGAGAGTATTATGAGTGTTATTGTTATTATTATTGTAGTTGCTGCTGCAGGTGTACTATGGCGAATATTATAACATTTTAGCTAATTGAATTTGTTTGCATTGCCATTAGGCACAGAGTGCATACGATTTTTTTTGCTTTTCAATGCGCTGATTGAATATGCGAATGCGAATGCGAATGTGAATGTGAATGCGAATGAAAACTGAGTATATGAATGAAATATGCGCATGGACATATAAATACAGTGGGGTGCATAATGCACCAGGCCGGATGATGACTGTGGGATGCACGCCACAGCTGCACAGGGAGAGAGGGGAAAGAGGGAGAGGGGTAGGAGGGAGGCGGGGGGAAGACGGGGCTTACGTGGGGTTTTGTGACTATGAATTCATTATGCAGCCAGTCAGCCGCTCAGCAAGCAACACCTGCCAGCCAACGAGTCAGCTAACCAGCCAACCAGTCAGTTGGCCTAGCAACATGGCTTAAAAGCAGCAACAACAACAACAGCAACAGCAGCAACAACATTGCAGCTGCAGCATGCAAACAACATTATTGCTGCTGCTATTGCACTTGTAATTCATTTCTGCAACGAATGTCTAAATAAGCTGCCACAACTGCAACTGCAACTGCAACTGCAACTGCAAGAGGCAGAGTGGGGCAGGTTGGCCAAGGGTTAGCTCAGCCTGGCTAACTGAAGATGTTGCTCTTGTTAGCAAGCGTTTTGTCAGAAATTATGCAGATTTATTGGCAAATACAACATGCACTTATTCACCTGCTATTGTCTGTGATTGCTGCCTGCCTTTTGAGCCAACTAACGGCGGCTATTAACTGTTTTTGTTGTTCTTGTTGTTGTTGCGCAAACTGCAATTGTTTGCCTTTGAATGCAGCTACCAACTGGGCTCTGAATGAGTTCAGAAATAAATGCATGCGAATGTTCAACATATACAGTTTGCATAAAACTACGAGAACAACTTCATCTGAAATAAAACATTTTACGTTTATAGTATATCAACAAAATGTAATTGAATTAAGTGAAATAGGGTGTGATTTTCTAAGAATATATTATATAATATATTATATATTATATTATATTCTATTATAGAATATATCATATAATAATAAATAATAACCAATAATTTCTATCAAATAGATATAAATAAATGCTGGAAATCTAAATCATTTTTTGTAAAAGTCAAGCAACAAATTCGCTTATTGAAACACAAAATAATTAAAAAAAATAAATGAAAATTGTTTAGGAGTAAGAAAATGTTATTTATTTCAATAAAAATCTTAACAATTCCTTTTAAATGTTGTTTACCTAATATAATATATATTACATATATATATAAATAAATGCTGAAAATTTAAAGAATATTTTCTAATAGTAAAAAAAAATCGCTTATTAAAACACAAAATATTAAACAAAATTTAATTAGTTTGGGAGTAGAAAATATTATTTGTTTCTAAAAAAATCTTATAATATATATATTAAAATAAAACAATGGTCAATATTAAAATAGTAAAATGGAAAACTCAATTCTAGAAATAATTCTATAGAAATGGGTTATATAAACTTATCAATAATTTTATGCTGCACAAATCGTAAATACCCCAACTGCATTGCCTGCTCCTCTGCACTTCCTTCCCCATTGATCTTCAGCTGGGTTTAGAGGTCATTGGAGTGAGGGAAACGATTTGTCTGAGATGCTCGGCTGCTTAAATGTAAATCCCTAGCAAAAACAAATACACAAGTCAAGTCAAACAAGACGCTGGGACAAACAGTCAAACATAATAAACTGTCAACGGGCAACAACAGCCGCAAAGCAATTTTGACAATCAAAATAGACACGCGACGAGTGCAATTTGTGCCTGACTCCAGACACAAACTCAAACTCTCACACACTGCATACACTGAGAAAAATAAGAAGTCACGCGTTATTAAATGCCTCTCATTTCGCTCTACAATTCAAGTAGAAATCGGAATAGAATCGTGATCGAATTAAGACAACAAACGGAATAAATTTGAAATTAATTAATTAATTTAATTTCAAAAAATGATAGCAGCGTATATATTTAATCTGAAAAGCCTCAAGAAAATAGAAATTAAATTAATTAAAATATTTAAAATATTTAAAAGACGCTTAAGTAAAGAATATTGTTTTCAAAACAAGAATTTTCTAGCTCATTGAACTTTTGACACCGGAAATTCGTAATTCATCTAGGATAATTCTTAATTTTTCTTAGTGTATTAGTATTCTAAAATCAAATGACAAATGAGCAGTTTTAAAGGCATTTTCCAATTGGAAATTAATGTGTGTAGTAGGAGCTGCCTTTGCTTAGGCTATTTGTGGACTTTTTGAAAGTTTTCCGCGCAACATTTGTTGCAATAAATCATCGAAGCAGCCGCCAGCTGTGGCAAGTTCAGAGCGACGAGTGCAAGAGAAATGGTCATGTATACGAAATCAATTAACTTGAGTTTTCGGCACAAGAAAAACCAAACAAAATAAAGCTAAATAAAGCTAAATAAAAAACGCATATAGTTGCAATTGAGTTGTCAATCAGAGGCTGATTTTTGTCGCCATTTGCCGTCAATCAGTAGCAGCAGCAGCAACAACAGCAGCAACAGCAACAACAGCAACAATTGCAAGCGTTCATCAATTATTTGTATGCAGTTTTTTTTATATTTGTTTTATTTTTTTGTGGCTGCTGCACGTGCGTTGCCTGCCACTGCCGCATTGCATGTTGCCGGCTCATTAGTTTGGCTTTTATTTTTGGAAAAGCCAACGCGACGCATTGCCGCGCTGTCTGCCTCAAAAAAATCAGTTGTTGCTGCCGTTGTTGCTGCTGTTGTTGCTGCTGTTGCAGTTGTCGATCGTTAGTTGCCTTCGCTGTCATCTGTTGCTGCTGCTGCCGCTCGACAATCGTTGTCGATCGCTGCCATTGTGTGTGTGTGTGTGCGTGTGTGTTGCACCAAAAATTATTAATAGACCTTTGTCTGCCTTTGGCTGCTGCAGATGTTGCTGCTGTGACTGTTGCTGCTGTTGCTGTTGGCAAATGCCAAACGCTGCAATTGTTGCTGTCATTGTTCTGTTACACTTGCAATCGCTTCATTTATTATTGTCCCCCCCTGCACCTCAAGCTGCCTCACTCTGCTCAGTCTGTCAGTCTCTCAGTCCGTCAGTTTGTCAGTCTGTAAGTCAGTCAGTTGTCGCGGTCGTTGGCTCAGTCACAGTGTCTCCCATCTGCAGACGCCAACCAGAGGCAGACAGACGGTTGGAGGAGCAGAGGGAGGGATGGAGGGGCAGACAGACAGCTGGACAGACGGACAGACACCTAAATTTAATGCGACAACCGTCAACCAGCTGCATTCAATTATTTAGTCGCAAATCGTCATCATCATCATCAACATCATCACATTGCATAGCTATGAGTATATATTACACACAGACTCTGTGTGTGTGTGTGTGTGTGTGTGTGTGTGTGTGTGAGGTGTGTGCTCTTCTTGTTGTTGTTTGTGTTTGTGTCTCGCCATCGATGCAGACAATAAAACATCATTAAAAGTCAGAGGCGTTGTATCATGCCCTGCAAATATTTTAATTGTTTCCCATTTTCCATTTTCATTTTTCATACGCCATTCGCGTTCGCTTTTCCTTCATCTGCCTGATTTCATTCTCAACTTTTGGCACATGCCAGCAACAATTTATTCAAATATTAGCAGCAAATTCACAAGTTTCAGCGACCAAATATACATGTGATTTAAAATATTTAAAAAATGTTTCAAAATGCTGCATGTGGCATGAGAGAGTTGAAATTTAAAATCCGATAACTACATATTATACACATATGAACAAAATAATAGGAGCGTTTTATTTTTTTAACTTTCAATATTTTATTTATTTCTTCATCAAACTCAAAAAATTAAAAGTGTTTTCAAAACATATAATATTTGTCCTTAAAAAAAAAAATTAAAATTTGTTTCACTTAACCTTTATTTACAAAAAAAAAATATTTCCTTAAATGCGCAAATTTTGACCGGACACAATAATAGCATGTATTATTAGCCTATGACTTTTAAACGAGGTTTTTGTTTCTCAAATCGATTAATCTTATCCATAGTTTGGATTTATAGTAGCAGTAATTATAATTGCAGTATCATAGGATAGTTTTTAAATATGCATAGAAATGAGTTTTTCACATGGGATTAACTACAACTCCCCCTGACACATACATCAATCTGCCGTTGTTTACACGGAAATTAAATTAGATATTAATAATCCCAGTTGAATCATGATATGCAAACAAAAGCATGTTGATTATGAATATGATAAACACATGCCGCAGACAGGTATTAAAATTACATTTATTTTTTTTTCATTGAGACTTTTTTCCACAGAAATCAATCAAAAATTAACCAAAGTCATTCATTATGCCTGAGCCTCACCCCTTTCGGGTAACTACAAGACATATTCCAAGTAGAAGAAGGCATGACGAGGGTGAAGAGGGGAGGGAGAGGCGTTGAGGCCAACCCTAGGCACACCTGTGCAATACGGTATTTCTTTTTTAATTAAATACCCTAGCAGAAACTGAAATTTACATAGTGGCATTCCATCAATCATTAAGCAAATGAAAATGAAAATGAAAATGAAATTCGAAAAGGAAATGAAAATGAAAATGGAAATTGTTGCAAGGTAAGCCAAGTGCTAAAGCCACAAAAAAACCCGAGAAATGAAAGCCAACAGAAAACTAATCCATCAGGCCCAAAGGCGCATTTGCATAGGTAAAGAGGGAAGAAGGGTGAGGGGAGAGCGGAGAAAAGAGAGTGAAGAGTAGAGGGGAAAAATGAAACCTTATGTTTCATTTGGTCGAAAATTTTCCAGCCATACGGAACGAAGAGCGAACTAATAGAACATATGGATGCCGTGTCGTTGCTTAATGACGACGATCATCATCATGATGATGATGATGATGAGGATTGGGGGCTGGGCTTAAGCCATAGAAGTGCATTTTGTGGCATGTGTCGTTTAATTATGCTAAAAGCTAACAACAACAATAACAAGTCAAACAAATGGCCCGAAGACAACAGTGTCGATGTTTTGGGATGGCCATTGATACACACGTTTTCCCTTATCCTGTCAAGGGTGCAAATGCAACCCCTTGGCTCTAAATACACACTGGCATTGCACCATGGGCAGAAAACCAATAATTTTGACATACTTACATAGTTTAAGTTGGTGCGTTTATTAAAAGTTAAGATTATTTATTAATAATAATTCTAAAAAAATACATTGCAACATTTGTGCAAATTTCTAGAGCTCTAGCTTTATTTTTTAAATGTATGCCAAAATTATGTACTTTTTGCCCATAGTAAATTGGGCTTACTCTACAATAAGCATGTATATAGAGCAGAACATGCCCTTTGGGAAATTTGTAGCGACAGCTGACGGACAACTGTTCTAATACGAACTGCACTAATTTCCTTTCCCTTCCTTTGCTCCAGCGGGGCGTGGCCCAGCCTCTAATTGCGTCTAGCTGCAACTTTGGCCAATGCGCCGTTTATCAGCCCATTTCTAGGCGCAAACAAACAACCCGGCCAACTAAATATTACGCTTAAATAGCCAACTGATGATGGCTATGACGCTGCCTCGGTCGGCTCATGTGCGAGATCTTTATCAACACGTCATGCTTAAGTCTTCATTAGCGACGTCTTCAAGTGGCCAATGGACAACAGACAGACGGACGAACAGATGGACAGACGGATAGATGGAGAGACGGACAACAGCCAAGCTCTTGGCCACATACCTAATGATCATCAACATGCAGCTAAAGCGAAAATTGCCAAGGCGCGCGCTAACGTGTCTAACTGCCAAACAGCACGCCGGCTTACACTCGACTCGCATTGTAGTCACAGTCTCTAAGTCTTAGTCGCAGTCTTAGTTAGAGTCGTAGTTGCAGTCTTTCACACTGCTGCAATGACAGCAGACACCTGGTAGGCACTGTGGTGCTGATGCTTGAATTAAATAAACAGAATTTAATTTAAATCTTTTATATATTATCAATATCAAATATGAACAGTAAGTAATTTTTATTAATATTAAATATCAAATGCAAATATAAATCATTTATATTAAAACTAAATCTTTTTTTTTATTTAAAAAAATTTTAATTAATTTTTTACTATTTTACTTACAAAATTTTTAATTCAAATGTTTAAACTGAATTTTTTTTTTGGCTTTTTATTTTTAAGTAATTACCTATTTATTTTCTTTGCCTTTTCTATAATCCCACAGCCCACTGTGCCTGGGCTTTTGCTCTTACGCTGACTACCGGTATTGGCCAGTGTCTGCTCTGTAGCCTGGCCTGGCCCAAACTGGCAGTTGCAGCCACAACCCATCTACATCCACATCTACATCCCGATCCCGTTCCCGATGCCGATGCCCATTCCCATTCACATCCAGAGTCAGCGGCAACATTTTGTTTAGCTTCGCACGCGAAAATGCAGCCGCATTTCCCGCTGTGTGGCTGAAACTGAGGCTCAGAGGCTCAGAGGCTGTGAGACTTTGGAGCTGGCGTGGTCAAGACAGCGACTGTGACTAGCAGTTGCTTTCATGTTTTTCACGCTGTTGTTGCATATTTCACACACAGCTTGCGGCAACACCTTGTGTGCGGACCACCGGCCCTCCTTCCTGGCCAATGTCTCGGCGAATTGCCTAGAAAATTAGTGCAAAATAAGCCAATGTTGTCATGAGGCATATAGTATATGTTGTTGGTGTTGCTGTTGCTGTTGGTGTTGGTGTTGGTGTGCATAAATTTGTGTGCATGATCGGCAGCAATAATTTTATTTGTTTACGATTATGATCGCTGCCCAAACAACCAACGAGCGATCGTCGCAGCCGCGTCACTCATACGCCCCGACGACAGCAGCCAGCGCAGACTTTGTGGCCCCCGTGTGTCCAGCTGGTCAACTGGAGTTCCACTTCTGTTCAGTGATGCCAATTTTCTTGGCGGGAAGGGCTGAAAAAAAGCTATTTTTAAAGAAAATAAATATGCAACAATATTAAATAAATTCACAACTGTGATAACTTTTGAAGGTATTAAACTCTAAAGAATCTTTAGTTTATAATCATCCAATAAATTAAAATATTTATCTGTATTTTTGTATTTAACATGCAATTTCCGAATTTGTGACAATTATTTATTTCGTTTGAAAATATTTAAAAAAATTTGCTTAGGTGTAATTTTATGTTCAATAAGATTATATAAATTTTTTTTTTAAAGCTTCTATAAAACGATTCACTTGTTATACCTAAAAACAAATTGTCCTTAAATCCTTTAAATTAAAGGTGTTATGGGCAAATATTGATCAAAATAATGCTATAGTACCACCCAACTTTAGTGTAAAATTTATAGGCCAAATTTTTAAAATGATTTAAAAACTGACAAACGTCTGAATTATTTTTGTAAAAAGCCAAAATTGTTGCAACCGACAGTTTTACAAATTTTCTAGCCAATGCTTTTCAAAAACAGCCAGATTTGACGGGTTAAGAACGGTTTTGACATCACTGCTTCTGGTAGTTGTTGCTTTGGCTCTGAATCTCGCTCTGGCTCTGGCTTTAACTGTTGGCTGTTGGCAGGCGCCTGAGTCTCGCTTGCTCCTTCAATTCATGTGAAAATTGCCATAAATTTGCACAATATGCTCGACTGTGCGAGGCAGTTTTCCCGATAGTTTTGCTGAGATTTGTAGGAGGCGCAAGCGGGTTGCCTGCTAGGGATTTATTGTTTATTGAAATTGCCGCAAAACGGTGCAAAATAATGAGAATATCGCTGCAGTTGGACAGTTTTATGTTTTCATTTCAAAAGTTGTTTGCATTTGAAGCAGCGGCAGCTGCTCTTGCTGTTATTTGAGCCATGGTAACCATAGACCTCATTAAAATCTCTGCCTCCCATTAGATCTTCAGCTTCGGTGTCTTCGATTTCTGTGGCACGTGCAGGTCTTTTGTGTCTCCATTGTTAATTTTTATGTTTCCAAAAAGCAGAAATCACATCTAATCAAGATTGATAGCGCGTAACGCATTTATGTCTGACTTTCGACACTGGCTTTTAAAAGCAACCCCCAAATGCTTGCAACCCCACAGCATATTTGCCACATTTGCGCATTTGTTGGTCAAATGTTGATGCCACAAGTTGCACACACTCTTGAGGGCGACATAAAACACCCAACCTCATCTCAAGCCCAATGCCCACATGTGCCATTAGCTTTGGCTGCGTTGATTAAGTTATAAATTCTGATTTCTCATGCACTCTATTAAAGTATTTTCGTAAGAGCAGGAACCAATTTTCAACAGAATTTCATAAAAATAATAAATATACGATAAGTTATTGGGAACTTGGACATTAAAGAATATAGAAAAGCTATGGAAATATTTGGGTATCAGTTACAATTATATATCTCCATCTTCAATACATAAAAAAATTGCAGTTAAAATATATTAATTTTCACAGCCAGTTAAATTTTCTAGAAAACAAAATTTCTTACAGTTTAATTTACTATAAAATAAAATAAAATAAAATAAAATAAATAAATTTTAATTATATAGTTTAAATTGTATAGTGTAGTCTAGTATTAAATAATAATGACAATAGTGAAATATTTATTGCAATTACAGTTTTAGTCTTGTAAGAGCATATTTTTACCATAGTATTAATTCATTCTTATATAGAATTCTTTTCCAAAACTCTTAAGCACAGCTGTGCCTTGCCATTAAACAACTGTTGTTAAAACTTGAACCTCATATACATAGTATCTTCAATTCGAACAGATTTCTCATTTAAATGGCAAATATTTACTATGCCGAATGCAGCGAGAAAACAAAATGCGGAAATTACAAAACAAATGTCCGAAAAATTGCTTTCTCTTACATGCTGTTGCTATCTCTCTTTCTCTCTCTATCTCTCTCTCTCTCTCTCTCTCTATCTTCTTCTAAACCACCTCAAATTTGTTTTGTTTTTATTTTTCAGAACATTTGCCAATAATTCGCACGCAAGTCTGTGCACATTTTTTTGCATGTGCTGCATTCTTGGAGGGTTGAAAAATTAACAACAGGAATTCGATAAGGATAAAAGGCAAAAAAGTAGTTGACTAGAAGATACCCTGCAGTAAGTTGAAGCTGCATTTTGGCTTAAGAAATTTAACAAATATCCTGTAAATGCTCTAACTAAAATCAATCTAAAAGTAGCTGCTATCTTCAGGCAGTTCTCTTCAACATTCACACCCTACAAGTCGTATATACCCTATATTGATTATTCTGTTGATTGCAGTTGCTTGATTGCGAGTGTCTCGAGTGTTTTGAGTGCGTGACTGAGTGCGTAGAGGCTTATGAGTGGGCATTAGAGGTGCCATCCATCGATTACATTTTCTCTTCTGGCCACCCTCGAGCTGCAGTCGCAAATCGCCCAATGACATGAAATCAGCGCAATTAACTTAATTAAAATGGAATAACAAGTTCTCAGCAATCGCTGAATGTTTGGCTAAACTTCTACTCGAACTACGAACAGTGGTCGTATGTCTACCCTCTATTCCTGGCCTATAATGAATTCCCGCTTGTTTGGCTTTGTGCTCGAACAAATGTCAACCTTTTCTTTCGGGTACTCGTTTGTTTGCTCAAGCACGCGCATGTTTGCCTTGCCCACGAGTACTTGGACAAATGATAATATATAATTTTAATTTGTAGCCCGCACTAAAAGCAAATTGTTTGGCAAATATGCGCAAGTCTATTTGCTCTGTTTGATTTGCTGACTAATTAAAATTACGGCATGTCAGGCACTGGGTAGACGAGTACTCGTACTTAGAACACATGAACTCAAATATGCCAGGGGCTATATACTTACATAGGATTCATGCCCATTCAGATGTGCCTGAGGCTGGTAATCGATGGGCAAATAAATGAGAGATAGCATAGAAGTCAGATATAATCAGAGCATGTTCTACTACAAAAATTCCCTTCTGATTGCTTGAATTGTATTCGATTAATTTTATGTTATCAGATGTTGTTCCAATAATACAGAACAGTTCTTATATGAATATAGTATGTAAAGCCAAAATAAATTCTAGAGCATCATGAAAAACCTTAGTAAACCTCAGTAACCTAACCAAGTAACTTAAGTCAAGTTAGATTCTTCATATTATTTCATATTTACATAATTTGGAAATTAATTTAATAAATAGAACTCTTTAGCTAATTTCATTTTTACAGGCTCTTTAAAATACAAAATTTAATAAATTAAATTTTAGTTTAATACGTTTTCATTAAAGAAAACTCCCAAATACTTAAGCTTCAAATAGCTTGCTTTAGCTCTATGGCAACCATAAATTCCTCTGGAGCAAAAGTAGCTCATCTTCCGACTCTGCGCTTCTCGTGTGGCAGCTCAAAGTTTGTGCAGCTGCAAAAGTCAATATGCGTGGCATGTAGACGGCTCTGATTTCAATGGGCAACAAATAGCTTTAAGGCTTGCAAATCAGCCACAGTAAGGCCCCCTGACAGACGAACAAACCAACTTTAATGGAGCTACAAGCCAACTCTGAACTCTCTGGCTAAAAGCTGAGAGAAGCAACAAACCGAAACGAACAACAATTCCGACTTTATGTGCCGCATTTTCTGTGTGGCAGCAAAGCTTTCAAGACACAAAAAAAAAAAAAAACACAACATGAATTTATTACACCCTCCCAGCCCTTGTGGCTGCCGCTTGGCTTTGGGGCAGCAAGAATTCTAATAAATGTCAGACGCTCCCCAGCGCAAACAGCAGGCGAATTCCTTTTGATGAACTCGAAATTGTGCACGTGCAACAGCAACGGCAACGGCAACGAATCCATGCCACACGCTGTGGAAAAACTACCCCCAAAGTGTGGCAAGTGGGGGTGTGTCGGCAGTTAACGAGTTCAAATGTATTCATGAGCTGGCTCTTACCAGTCGAGAGGGGCGTTGTGGATGGGGCATGGAGCTGTCTTGCGGTCTATGGACTGAGAAGGGGCTGGAGTTGCTTTTTGCCGCGAGGGGTTGCACGTATAACGGTTTCCTGTCAGCTGTTTGGGTCCTGCCACATCCATTGGGGGTTGGCTGGGTTGGTCTGACTTATTGCCTTGCATTTCATTTAGATATGCGGTCGTTGGGCGAGCTGTGACGAATCTTGTTTAATGTTGTGCAATTTGCAGGTGTTCGAAAATAGATACACTCAGAAAAAAACAAAGAACGAACGTATTACAAAATAATGCTTTTAAATAAATTAAATATACTACAAATGGGAATAGAATTGTGAAGAAATTCATTTGAGAATATATTTTTTAATTTGCAGTTACAAAATATTCTTTTAAAAGCTAGTACGACTTTTTTCCGAGTGTCTAAATGTGGTAGAAATTGTGCAAGAGTTTGAATTTGTGTTTGTTTGAGTTTGTTGGCAGTGTTGTGTGAAAAGTGCGTAAGCATCGATCCCAAACGGTAGCAAAAACAAACATTTCAATGCGAATGGGGTGATAACAACAGTCAGTCAGACAGACATCCAGACAAACAGACATCCAGACAAACAGACAAACAGACATCCAGACATCCGGACAGACGGACAGCTGGACAGACAAAGTGTTAAGTGCCTGATGTTGTGCAGAACTCAAAAATGTGTTGCCATAGAACGATCGGCAGTTGAGCGAAGTATATAATATCAAATATTTCCACATGGATTTTCAAATAAAGTGCAGACACTGGCAACATCAGCAGCAGCTCATTAAATTGCTAAACAACGTTGCCACCTGGTTGAACCTAGAAGAAGTTGCCACTCTTTCGCCCCCATCCATGGCATCCATTGGCTTCATCGATGAATATTTAGTGCTCTTCATTAGGCGCACAAATCGAGCAGTTATGATCACGTGCATGCATTATATACAAATTTATGCATTCGAATTTATTGTGGGCTACCAAAACCCGTAAATATGCCATTCAGTACAGTAGTTAAAGGCTATAACAACTTGCCACGCAACTGCCTACCCGCTGTGCTGTGTGCTCTGTGTGTCGAATGTGGCACAGTTGCAACTGGGCTTTAGTGCCACAAGATGCACTCTAGGATGCAGCTTGCAGCTTGCCACATAAATCAATGCGCACCTAAACTGCATCTTTATATTTAACTGCATATTGAGAAATTTCTGAATATAATTCAAATATTATGCGAGGTGTAATCGCTTTTTTTAGTAGCACTTAAATACCACGTAAAATGCTAAACAATAGGAATAGATCAAATGCGAGTTTAACTATAAATTATTCGTCTACCTTGAGGCGGATTAGATTGGTAAATGTTTTACAAAACATTGATATATGTATATTAATATTAATATATATTAATATATATATACAAATAAATATTCTTGTTAAAACAAGCCCAGCTCTATTTATACCCTGTAACCACCCACAGCTCGCGCTACGCGCTCTTCCCTACAGAAGTTATAATGGCCAATATTTTTATATATATTAACAAAAATATACCATAGTTTATTTAATATTCTTATTAAAAACAAGCCCAGCTGTATGTATTCCCTTCACCCACCCATAGCTCGCGCTACGCGCTCTTTCATGCAGTATATAATTTTATAAAATAGTCTCAACACTTTATAATTTAATAGGGTATCTTATAGCTTACTGTATAGATATTTCGGTCGATTTTTAATTATCATAGCCAGCAGTTAGTCGTAATCGAAGTGAATACTTTCTAACATGTGAGCAGCTCACCTGTGGCATCTGCTCTTCATCCACATCAGTCCAACTGGCTCCATTCATGTGTGCTGCCAATCAAAAGTTTGCCCCGAAGCGTAAAAAAAAACGTAAAAAAAGGCATGCCGCATTTTTTTCTTTTTTTTTTTGGGTATTTTACTTTATTTATCTGGCACATAAATAAAATATTTTTGTACATTTTGGTCAGCTGTTTCCCATCAACGGCGCCTGCTACACCAGAAACAGAACTCAGTACTCAGTACTCAGTATTCGGTATTCGGTGCTTGGTCTTCAATCTTGAGTACTCATTGGAAAACCGTCGGTGGTCCCATGAAGCGGTACCTCTCCTACTTGGAAGGGTGCTGGGAAGGGGTTGTTCATGTTCTGTGAATTGTATCACCTCAGTTTTTTGTGGCAGTGGCATAAAAAACGCTAATGTTGCATTAAATTCAAATGAAATCAACTGTTAAGTGGCTTTCAGTGAGCTATTTAATTTCCCCAACACCGAAAGAAATCTTGTGAAGAAAAATTTACCCAAAAACAAAATAAATACAAAATTTTCATAAATATGCGCATAAATATTTGGCTTTGTTTCCAGCTCTATATTTACAAATCAACTGACCGTGTCTGCCTGTTGATCTCGGCCAATATTTATTTGTACATATTTTATTTACTGAAATTTTCAATTTTCACCAAAACGCTCAACTGTAAATAATTTCCATGAATTGAAAAGTTCGCATAAAAAAATTTGATGAGGATGTTCGATATTTGTATATATGCTGTTCATTCATGTTTATGCAGCTGTCAAAAGTATTGCTACAATCGCAATGTGTAGATAAAAATTAAATATATTGAAAATATCGTAAGAATGAATATTGAGGGAATTTATTATGGTATATATGTATTATGGTATGAAGTACAGCTTCCTTTTCAGCTTTATTAAAATAAACATTCATATAATACCTTTTCTCCTGATAGACTGATTCACTTGATATTAATGCCTAAATGGTAAGTTCCAAAGGTATCTATAAAATCTCACAAATTAGGAAATATTAACACAGGAAATACTTAAATATATGAAATAGAATTATGATTCTAATAGAACAATTTTTTATTTATTTTTCAAAGATTTAAGATTCCTTATAAATAGTTTTTAGCCAAACTTTTGAATCGAACTTCAAGCAAACCTATAATTAAGGTATATTAAAAGTGCCCAGCAAAAAGTTATTTAACCCATGGGAATTTCCTAAGAAGGTCATTCATTGAGGTTAAGTTAGCTGACCCCAAAAATAAACCATGTGCTGTCGTCTGTTTTCTGTTGATTTCCTTCATTTTCGAGTTGTCAACACGAAAATCTTTTGACGAATGCCACGCAGAGGAAACACATGTTGCCTGCCTGTTGCGGCCATGTTGCAAGACACACGAAATTCTAACAAGCAAATAATTCTCCATTCTCTTATTGGATGTAGGATGTGGGTAGGTAGGAGAGGTATATGAGCATATTTATTGCAGTCATGCCACGGCGACGAAAGGCTTCTTAGAAAAATGCAGTCAAAGTTGTTGTCATCGAAAGGGGAGCTCAGGGAGGGGGCGAGAGTCGTGATGTGGCGGGGCAGCAGCTGGTGGGGAGTGTCTTTGTCGATCTGTCTGTCCCTCTGTCCCACTCTCTGTCTGTCTGTCTGTCTTTCTGTTGGCTATAAGCAAATGTACACGAGCGATTGACTGTCGTGAAGCTTCGTTTAAATGCATTTTTAATTAATTATGCGACGCGCGTGCCACATGCAACAGCAGCAGCAGCAGCAAACATAAAAATTCGATCGGCAAGCGGGCGACAGTCATAAAAATGCAGCAAGAAATTTTCAAATTTGTTAAACGCACAGCATTCCCAATGAATGCCACGCAGCAATGCTCATCCTCGGGCTCAACCTCAACCTCAGCACTGTCAGCTGCATGCCCCACGCTCTGTCTCCTCCCCTGCCCCTTCCCCTATTGCCACGCATGTGTTAATCTGCGTGGAGCACAATTAATTTTCTGCAAATGCTGCAAGACGCTGCATTTTTGGACTAACAATGGCATAGGGACAGGCAGAGGGAGAGGGAAAGGGAGTCGGAGTCTGCCCCCTATCTGCTTTGGAGGTTATGTTTTATTAATTGCGCTCAAGTGCTGCATGTTGCATGCGGCATGTGGCATGCGGCGGCAACAGGGAGGCTGGCTAATTACTAAAAAATTGGCAGTTGTCGTTGATTTTATGCTAAATTATTTGTCAGACAAGAAGCTACACTGCGTGACTGGCGTCTGCCGCAGCTGCCCCATCAGCTGCCACAACGCTGCGCCTGTTGCAACTTGCCCCCTGTGCCCCTATGCCTATGCCTAGTCTCCGTCTACATCCACGTCCCATCAGATTTATGAGTGCCATTTGAGTTTTATGAATATCTGAATGCAGATTTACTTTGACATTTACATTTTAGCTAAATCAGTAGCTGAATGAACTCAACTCAACGGCTAAATACTTGCCACTTGCCGTTTACCGTTATAACTAACAGTAATTTGTATTGAATTACTCATTAATTGCATACTAAACATATTATTATGGCCTTTTATGCAACTTGCTCAAGTGTCAGCTCATTAAATCTATCTATCTATAATACATACAAACCGAAAGCCATAAACTCAGCTGCCTGGCATCGAACATAAAATATATTTATTTTAAATATATGTAAAAGAAACACATAAACTGTGATAATAAAAGATAATGCCTGCTGTGGTTACTGTGATATAAACACGTACGTGTATCAAGTTGTGCCTAGAAAAAGTTCGTTTTAAGGTCTTAAGGTGAGATACAAATCAAAGTGGTTACCAAACAGATTTGGATTCGATTCAGTTGGTCCAAGCCAGCTGATCAGTCTTACATAACAGTTAGTATAAATTTCTGCCTCTAATCACACAAATACATTACAACCGAATAGCGAAGATATGCAACAGAAAATTTGTTTGACTAGTTATGCCATTTCTGCAAATCAAAGCGGCTGTCGAAGAAGAAATAATCCAATTAATTATAAAAAAATCAGAAACCAGCAGAGCTTTAATTGAAAGAACTCTCTTTAATTGTCATTAAAACTTTTTCACATGTCACGAAGAGCGATAATCTTTTGACTATACTATTAGATCTATATAAGTGCTATTCACGTAAATCGCAGTTCCGTTCAAGAGTTATAGCCGGCATTAACTTAAGCCGCAGTCCAGCAACCTTTCCCATCACAAATTCCAGTTGAAAGCGACATTAAGTGCAATTCGAAGTCGATTTATAGATATGCGAGCTATTAAGGGGCCCTGACACTGGGCCCACACAGTGCTGCCTCGTTTGGGGCATAATTAAGAGTCGTGCGGCATGTTGTGTCTTTTACGATGCAGTTGGTTAAGATTACAACTAATCAAAGTTCTTGAGACGGCCCGAACATGTCTCGGGCAGTGTCATCAGATGCTTTGCATAGTTCGAGTAATACACGGTCTCTGCGTTTTTATGTACTTTGGCAACATTTTTTCGTTAATCAAATGCGAATGCCTCATAAATTATCAGCTGATTAGTGCCAAGAAAACAAATAAAAAGCATCCACAGAGCCAGCCAGTCGCTGAGCTCAGTTAATTGCAGTGAAATGCGAGGCACTGGCGAAATGTATCTCATAGATACACCGATACACAGATACACAGACGCACAGCGCAGATGGCGCTACAATTTACTAGCTGCAATAAAAATCCAATTGCAACAACTAAACGACTCAAACGACTAATTTTACACAAGTTAATAAATTTTTTCGGCAAATGCCAGAGGGGCAGAGAAGGGGCAGAGATGGGGAGAGGAGAACACACGAATCGTGCACCGCCAGCCGAGCAAGTTGAAACTGGTTGATCTTCATATTTAGTAAGCAACAAATTATAGCTGCAATTTCCAGTCGCAATTTGCCGAAAACACAAAAAAGAAGTACACTAAAAAAAAATAATTTCCAATATTTAAATGTATAATATGGCCGAATTCTTGTTGGCCCAACTCTCTCTGACCGAATTCTCGTTGTCTCAACTCTCGCTGGCTAAACTTTCGTTGGCTCAACTCTAGGTGGTGCAACTCTCGGTGGCTCAACTCTCGTTGGCTAAACTCCCGTTGGCTCATCTCTAGTTGGCTCAACTCTCGTTGGCCTTACTCTCGTTGGCCCAAATCTCTCAGGCCAAAAATTTTTGTTCACGTTAAGCTCATTGGCCCAACTCTCTTTGGAACAACAATCGTTGGCCCAACTTTCTCTGGCTCAACTCTCGCAATCTAACTCTCGCTGCCCAACTCTCGCTGCACATCTCTTGCTAGTAAAACTTTCGTTAAACGAATTCTCGTTGGCTGTACTCTCACTGGCCGAACCCTCGCTGGCCCAACTCTTGCTGGCCCAACTTTCCATAGCAGCTTTATGGATCATGATGTTGTACAAATTATAATTTATAACAATATTCAATTTGTTCAGAATTAATAGCGAATTGCTTGCTAATTTTTGCGAGTGTAGAAGATGCCGACGCAGACGCAGAACGCACAGGGAAAACATATGGAAAATTATAGTAATAAATATATTTGCAGTCGGCGTCCAAGGAGCAGGAACAGCAAAGCAACTGTGACTTCAATAAGGATAGCACACGCATCGAGAGTCGGGAGTCGGGAGTCGGGAATCGAGCGTCGAGCGTCGAGAGTTGAGAGTCGAGAGCTAAATCTGAAGAAAAACGATAATGGCAGCACTAATAAATTGCAGCCAACATGTTGCATGTTGCACGCGGCGCGTGAGTCAAACGCGCGGGCCAACGGGGCATATGCAATTAGAGTACGAAGTAAGATACATTTTTCTCTGCCCCCCTTTCTCCTGCTATCTGCTTCTTCGCTGCCGCTGCTCTGCATTTTATGTTTTTTTTTTGGGGTTTGGCTGCATGCAAATGACGCAGCAACGACGTGCCACAACAGCAACGCACACATGGCCGCAAGGGACACTTATTAAAAACAGTTATTAAATGCGACAGGCAACGCGCATTTGCTGATTTTTCTGGGTGCGTGGCCCAGCCCAGGTTGCAACAACAGACCCCCAGCTCCAAGTTGCAGCCCCAGCTCCAGCAATTCCCAGCTTCAACTCCTGCCGCATGTCCAGATTTTGAGGTGCACAGCCAAGACCTGGCCTCCGTCTCGTCACAAAAGTCGTGCAAGTCCCCCGCGGCTTTGCACGTGTTCCACGCTCTACGCTCGTTACTCGCACTGCCATTTGTATCTGCATCTGTAGCTGTATCTGCATCTGCATCTGTATCTGTGTGTATCTGTATCCGCAGCTTCGGCTTAGCTGTGTTTGTACAGGGACATGCGTACGAGCGTCGTCATCATCGACATGGCTGCTGGCCACTATTACAATTTCATGTGGCAAATGCCCCAGCCTCTGCTCCTGCCCCTGCCCCCTGCCCCTGCCCCCTACCACTGCCTTCGGTCGTATCGCATATTGGATTTCATGTTTGCCACTTTTGCGACGTCGAACGGCGTTTGGCAACATTTTATGCTGATTACACGTCTAATCCGCAGCGTGTGCCTCCAACTGATGCCCCCCGTGCGCCTTCCGCTGCCATTTGGATAGTTTTGTTGCAGTTGCTGTTGCTGTTGCCGCTGTCGTTGTCGTTTGCGGCTCTTGCCGGAGTATCATTCAATTGCCATTTGCGCTATTGGCGTTCAGCTTGATATCAAAGAACTTTTAATTGCATACAGGGTGCTGCCATTGTGCTGGGCTTTCACATAGAAAACCCTCTGAGTTTTTACCTATTTTAGATCTTAAGTTTCAACTAGCGAAATTCTCTAGCAACTTCAATCTCAATATATCTTTAAAAATTTCTTTTGCAGGATATCGAAATTGTTTTCAAGTTTATTATAGTCCAAATTTGTATAAATGGAGAGCAGAAATTCAACTGACTTTAAATATTATATTTATCATTTCAAATCAGTCAGATTCCGCGTTGAAGGTTTAGAAGGTATTTATTTATAATTTTTTGTATTGTATTGTATTTATAATATATGTAAAATGTTTTATTTAAATATCATACTTCAAATTAAATTTTATTATCATTTTACTATGCATTTTTGATTTAATTTTATTACATTTCTTTGAAGCTATTTTGCAGATATATTCTAATTTAAATCTAGCTATAACATTTATCAGCTTACACTCAAAATTTCATCTCTTTGAGTAGCTTTCATTTCGCCAAAAAGAACACCCTGTATGCTACATAGTATAGCAAGAATCGGCTCACAGTGTGCAGACATTGCCATTGGCTTTTAATTGGAATTTTGAGCAAATATAGAAACAAATAAAAACATGGCAAAAATCCAATAAATGTCCTGCGCTGCACGTGCACGCAGTGAGTGGCAAGAGGCAAGAGGCGAGTGGCAAGGGGCAAGGCAAGCCTGGCCGTGGGAGCAGCGCTGCGTTGCACGCTTCGCCTCCAGCTAAGACGCTGCCACACGGACAGCGTTAATTGAGGCAGGCAGCTTGGCAACGGCAACGCTGCATGAAATTGTATAAATTGCTTAAGAGATGAGGCAAGGCCAAAGGGCAGGGCTGCAAGATGGAAGGATGGGGCAGCTGGAGATGGAGAGGGCGGGCATGTTATGCAGTTGCCATACGAAAAGCCATGTCACAACAATCGATTGTCCTTTTTAGTGGCCCGCATGCTGACATCATCGAGCATTAACCACCCTCACAGGAGAGACGAAGGACGGACGCCGGCGGAAGCAGCGCAGCTCTTCCGACTTCCGACTTGGGATGTGCTTGGTTTGATGAATGTTGCATACAATCGATGCCACATGACACGTGTGCCGCATTGTTGCTGCTGTTATTTCAGTCGGCATGCACGTGTGCGGCTTGAAAGGATTCGTGCACAGCCGGAAGACCATAAAACAGCCGCAGTTGAAACCTTATCACGTTGGGAAAATCGATTGCCAGAATGGGGAGGCGCCTCGCCTTGTCTGCCACGCCGTGGACGCCATTGCTGCGCAGTACAAATGCCATGATTCTCATTTATTTTCGTCGTTGTTTTTTGTTTTCTCTCCGCTGTGAGCGCCGCTCCCGAACTGGGGAAATAGCAACACGTGCAGAAATCTGCGCCAACAATCTGCGCGGAGTTCATGAGTCAAACGCTCTGCAAAAATGTCTACACGAAGGCAAATCGTGTTGCACAGTGGCCCCTACATTGCCCCACCAAGCCATGGCATGCTCCTTTTTGCCACGTTCAGCTGCAAGCTGTCTGTCGTCCGTCCAGGTGTCTGTGTGTCCAAACAATTGCCTGCGTCGATCTGTTTGAAAACTGTGTTCGAACAAACGTCGCATTAACGCAACATTTTCTCATTTTTATGGCCTGACCAAGAGCCATAAGCCATGAGCCATGTGCCTCAGCTGCCTCAATTGCCTGTTATCCAACACAGTGGACAGTGGACAGTGGACACTGCACAGTGGACAGTGGACAGTGGGCACATAGTCAAGCTCAGCCAGTTATGCGCCAAAAGCAGTGCAGTCTCCAGCTGTGAGTTGAACTCTTTCCAAACACGCGCCAGTTGGCCAAGTTGCCTTTGTCTTTATAGGGGAGTCTGGCACAACTTGGAAAGCAGCAGGAATGCCACACTTAGACAGTTATCTCGCCAGTCATTTGGCTTAATCAACGTACTCGATAGAGTTTCTCGAAAGAACTTCAGGTATTTCTGCCTTTGTAAACTTTTGGACCTTATCAAGGACCAAAAAATCCGATAATTTTTATTTGTCTTATTTTGATACTAAGCTATTTGGAATAAAAAATAATGCATAAAAAATCAAACATGGATGAATTTGATGGAAAAATGTAGATTTTAGAGCCAAAAATAGTGTTTTCAAGAACTTTTTAACGCGTGAAACCCATGTTTTCTGACCTTGTCAAGGGACAAAAAATCGGATAATAAAATTGTACATTTTAGAGCCAAAATTAGTGTTTTTCAAAACTTTTTATAGAATTCGAAAAAGTTTAACATAATTTCCTTTCCTCATAAAAGCGCAAAAGAAAATTCATCTAACTTTTCTAAAAGTTCTTTAATTTATTGTATAATATGACAGATTCTTATCGATCTCTACTGCTTTCCTTCTGTTAAACCGTATGCCATTACGGCCACTATAGCAGCATTTTGTAACTTTTCCACATAAATTGATGATCCACAGACAAAACTATCCATCCACTCGGATGCGAAATGCAGCAAACCTAGAGCACCAATTGCTAGATGGAAACTGTTGTCATCCGTACTGCCCATATAGAAGGCAGAGCCAATGTTGATCCACAGTGCGATGTCCTTCATATTGAAATCATATAGATAACTGCCTCCCATCATATCGGACAACAGAAAAGCCAGACACCACAGATGATATAGAGCATAGTCCGCTTGGGATGAGGCCAAGTAGAACTCGACATTGGCCAATGGCAGTATGATTAGACAATTCACAAACTCGGCACCCACAGAGCTTGGGTAAGTTTTGCCTCCTCTGAAGTGTCCCAATAGGCAGAGAAAGCCCTGCATAAATACAAAAGCTGCGGCGGTACTGGCATAAATCTGTTCATCGTAATTCAATTTGGATAGTGCGAAGATGGCCGTACCCGTCGATGCCAGATCGCAGAATATATCGACGTACTGCATTTTATGGTAAAACTTATTCACAATAAATAAATATCCAAAATGTTATGCAAATTTAAAATTTAAAAGCGAATTGATAATTTGGAATTTGAAAAACGTAAAAAAATGGAAAATGTAGACTAGTTGAATTTGTTTTTCTTTATACTCATATTCTAATTTTCATTTGGAATTTTGATACAATATTCAGGAAAACTTGATTGAAAATTCTGGAAGTTTTGTCGATTTCTAACAGCAACATCTATCCAAAATATTTTATATTTATTTTAATCTTTTTGGACGAAAATTTATTAGACTTTTTACTTTAAAAATTTCTAGTTAAATTTTATTTGGTTTGCAATTTTGTTCCCATTTTAACTGTCTCTGCAGCATTTGGGCCAACCTGGTTAGCCAGATTGACCCTCAAATCAGCAAACATAGTTATAAAGCAGGCGAAAACATAACTAAATGCAGGAAACGCTTTCCAGGAAACAACAGCAACAGCAAGAACAACAATAACAGCAGCCACAGTTTGTGCAGTGTCCAAGTTAACTTGGCTTTTATTTGAGTGCTGCTACAACTGGCCAAGAGATTTATTTGCCAGCCAACAACAACAGCAGCAACAACAGCAACAGTCGACAGTTGCAAGTTGCAACAACTGCTGGCAACATGAATTGGTAGTTTTTCGTGTGCATGTTGGCAGTGTTGCGCTGTTGTTTTGGCAGTTGCTAGTAGTCCTCGAAGATGAGATACTTGCCGGCTGATTAGCTGACACACAAACAACAACAACAGCAGCAGCAGCAGCAGCAGCAGCAACAGCAACAGCAACAGCAACAACAGCAACATGCCAGGAGTGGGCAGCACTGTCAGGCGGCTGCCAAGTCAAATCGTGTACACAATTGGCGCGACATGCAACATTATTCTCTGGGAGAGGCAGAGCGAAGCCAAGCTGCTCCTGAGCCCTATAAGCAGCGCTGTTGCTGTTGCAGCTGCATCGTGCCACCAATTGAAAGTGGTGCGGGTGCTGCAGATGCCAACAACCACAGCCGCCACTGCAGCAACTGGCCAAAATCCTGAATCGTTTCGATTGCAATGCGATTGGCAAAACGTTTGTTGCCGCAGCTTGACTTAATTTTCACCACAATCCTGTCTGCAACCTGGCCAACAACTCTCAACTCTCTTGGCTGCAGCTCCGGCTCTGGCCTGGCTCTGAGCTGGCTCTATTGTCTGCGGCTTTCGCTTCGTGATTTGCGATTTTATCGCATTCAAATGAAATAATTTGAGTTCAAAATGATGAAGTTAATTGTGTTTATTAGGCTGCCAGTCACAACAGCTCCAACTGCAGCATGGACACTCGTGTTTCAGCCGCTGCTGCTGCTGTTGCCGTCTGCTGACTCACTCAACCTGGCTGCCCCCTAGGCGCTTCCCTCGGTTCCAGTCGACGGTTTATGCAAATTCGTGAATTTATGAGCTGTTTGCCATTAAGTCATTTTAAACGAATCTCTTTTGGACCGCCAGCCACCCACCAACAATGCAGCCACACAGCATCCACTTATATGAAACACAAGTCAGACTTTATAAATACCCATTGTGGCAGGGGCAGCCAAATGTTGCATACCATGTTGCAGCTTGACTCCTGCCCATACCCGTACCCACAGCCATGTCGTGTCGTGTGCGATATTAATCGCTTTGCCTGAAAATGAAAATGTGTTGTCAGTTTTGTGTCGTAACATGATTACGTACGCCGAGGATACTTAGCTGCACTGCCAGCTCAAGTGGCCCGGGAGAAACTAAGCGAAATTGTCATGGGAAAGTCAGCGCCATTTAACCAACTTCTTGAGAACTCTGTGGGGAAATTCAAAGACATGGCTAATCGTGTAAACATACAAAGTAGATTCTTCATTCCACTATCTACCTCTTATTTCGTTACCTTTTGGTTCTTCAATTATGGTCAATAGATTGGCATCTAGATTTGCCAGATTGTCTAAAATTTTGTTTCATGTATAAACATTTTCCTCACAAGTACAGTCTCCTATAGCGTTGCCAGATAGTCTTTGGTATTTAAAGGATTTCAATAAGAAAATCAAAATATAATTATTATGGGGTGTATTGTACCGCTAAGTAAAATGTCTACTCCCTACTGAACATAAAGAACGTCCATTAGTCGAATGTCCCGGATGAACTCGAATATCTTTATTAGACTTACTCTTATATCAGAAAATAATAAATCTTAGAAAATTATTTATTATGGAGGAATATTGTACTGCTACCTAAGAGGTCTATTGTACTGCCTACTATAAAAATACCGCGTAATAAATTATTTATTTGTTCTTCAAATATTCAAAACGGTAATCTTGCTTTTATTATCAGTTGAAATAAAAATATATATAAAATTCTCCAAAATTGTACTCTATTTCCGCATCTTTCTCCAGCGTTACCAGCATGTCCTCAGTACTGCAGGGATCTCGGTAAGCGAATCGTAAGCGTATTGTAAGTGCAATGAGCTGGAAATATCTCATTCGGCTGTCTGTAAGATGTCACGGCATGACTTTCCCACTGTGCAACAAGAGCTTAGCGAACTTAATCGCAGCTGCAGCTGGGTTGGGGGCAAATAGGGTTGTTTCGCATGATCATATCGCAAAAAACACACACAAAACGGTTGTCAGCCTTCTTACTAATGAGCAGAACAACGCCTCGTGGCGCGCAGACACGTGCAGTGATTGTTGCAACGGGCGCGTGTTGTTGATGCTGCCACAAAATACAAAGCGCAGCTGTCAAGTGGAATTAGACAGATTTCGATGTTGTGAAAGGTGGTTAAACCTTATATAGTATGCTACTATATGGTGCATGCTACCGATGAGGACCCAATCAAACCGTACCAAATCGTTTGAACCAACGAAATGCCTTGCATCTGGTGTCTACTGCAATCGATTCCCAGGGTCTTCGCATGTGCGTGGCAACCCTGTCAGCGCCAAGTCACCCCCAAGCCTAGAGTGAGGCTAACGGTTACCAGGCAACCAAAGTTTTGGAGACTCGCAAGCTCTCTCAAACTTTTGCTCTCCCTCTCTCTCTTCTCTCGCTTTCTCTTTTGCACTGCGCATGCCAGGCAAGGGGGCAACGCTCGCTGCTTGAGGGCAGCCATTTTGAATTAGTTTGCAGACTTGCCACCCTTTTTTTTCCGTGGGGGGGTATTGGAGTGGCAACGCAGACGCTTTGTAGACTTCTTTGGCTGTGCGGGTATCGATTTTCAAACATTTTCCTGCAGCTTTCTGTGGCAAGCTGCAATTGTGACGCCCACATTGTGGGGCAGCCATAAATCTCTGTGGGGTCTTTGACATGCATATTTCAATGGAGTCATTGTTGCAGCTATGGCTCAACATTTGATGCCAAAATGCAAATCGCAGGCGAGCCATGAGAAAAGCGCAAAACCCAAAAACCCAAAAAACGACACAAATTGCATTGGCTGCAGCCGTTTTGCATATGTCAGCAGCAGCGACATCGACGTCGACATCGGTGGCGCCACCGGCACACCACGTGCAGCAAAAGGAGCGCCTGCCCCAAGTACTAGGTTCCAAGTACCAGCTCACGATCCCAGAGAGTTGCACGAACTACAACAATGGCAGAGCTCCTGAAATTATCATGACCCCGGCATGGCAATTGGGTCAGCATGCTGCAACATTTGTAAGCTCACACGAATATTGTTGCAGTGTAGAGGCGACACGTGGCCCTTGCCAGCTGCCTAACGGTGCTTTTTACCTGCTGCCACGCTAATGAGAAGCAAAAACCCTAAACTCGAACTCGCTATTGACTCAGTGCATAATGCGGCATGCCACGTGGCCAACTTATTCCATTTATGCTTACCATATATTGTAGTATATCGTTATATCGTGGGGCGTGTGCATTGCCAAGCAACCACCGTGGCAAGTTCTCCTAATTGACGCACGTCTCCTGGTCGTGTGTGGCATATGAAAATTTAATAGACGCATTTGTTTGCATTGTATTCCATTGGGTTTCACAGACCCAGGGTTGCTCCTAATCAATTTGCCAAATTAGTTTAGACCCTTTTGAATGGCGCACAAATTGGCAGTAAAATGTAATAACTTAGCATAAAGAATGAGCTTAAGATGAGAGCAGAAGAGCTGCAGAGGGAGCAGAGTAAAGGAGAGAGAGACATAGAAAAAGAGTGAGAGGGAGAAATAGAAAGAGAGCATAAACAGAGAGAGGAATCAAGATCTCACATCAAACTTTATATACAACAAATAATAATAAATTCTTGATTCAAGTTTATGCAAACATAAGAATTAAATAAAACCATTAATGCGCATTTTATCAAATTGCCTGTTACATATCTGCGCTGTTTATGTATTTAGTTTTTATTCTTTTTATCAGATAGTCAGCGTTTTCTGCGTTTCTTTAACAAAGTTGCAAATTCTTGAAATATTTCTGCGAAGGTAAAGCGCAACATACCTAAGCGATAGCAAAAACTTGATGAGCCTCAAATCTCAGTCTGTGGAAGGCGACGCATAAAAAGCTGATTAATTGAAGTCGTCACAAGCTGTGGCAGGCAGCAACAGCATGTTGCAACAAAGTCGTGGCAGAAATTCACTCAACAACAGAGGCAGCCACTGTATCATTGCCGGGGTCTTAGCCCCGCGGGCCACTTGAGTTCTAAGCCTGCTCAGCTGAGCTGAGTGCATGTGTCATGTGGCACACAGAGAAAGAGAGAGAAATAGAGAAAGAGAGAGAGAGGGAGAAGCGCGTGGAGAGAGTGAGAGATAGCGAAAATGATTAAGTGAGCATTTAACGGCTGCTAATGAATGTGGTGCATAGATGTTGCAGTTGCAATGTCACACGCAATGCCACCACAGACACTGGGGGTCGCGACCGTACGGAGGCGTCGCCACACAGAAGATGCAGCATGTGAATGGCAGCGTCGACGCTGACAGCGACGCCAACGCAGCGAAGATGCAACTGCAACTGCAACGCAGCTCGACAATTGCAATTGAGTTGACTCGACTCGATCTCGCCTAGCGAGCGTTAAGTGCCGTCGCGTCTGAATCCCACATGGTCTGTGTCTGCATGTGACTCGTCTGGAATGCAGATGTGAGTTGGACAGCGGACGGACAGGCGGACAGGGGGACAGGCGGACAGACGGAGGCAACGCTGACAACGCTGACTGCGGCCCACTTGCTGCTCATATTTTCATATCATCAGCAGCAGCAGCAGCAGCAAGAACTGGCAACTTGCAACTTGCAACCGGCAACTGGCAACTGGCAAACTGGCAACTTGCAACCATCCATCCATCCATGCATCCATCCGTCCACATGCACATCCCACTTCCTTGCGCCGCTTCCTGCCTCGTCGCGTCTTGCCTCGCTTGTTGCATGCAGCTGCGAAATTTACCAGATTGTACAAATATTACTTCTTCACTTGAAGACTAATTAAATTTGAATTTTTTTATTAAACGAGCTGAACAGCAGCATCGCAGCTCAGCTGCATCCTCAAGGGGTGCAGCTGCATAGACTCTTGCCTCCTGCCTCTTGCCACTTGCCACGCTGTGGCAACTTTGTGCCGGCTCCTGCTGTTACACCCAGTTCCACACAACCCGCTCCCCTCGCTCCGCCTGCTTAGCTGGTGGTCCACGCTCTGGCTAAATTTATGGCTTAATTTGGCGCTCTTGTTAATGCGTGTGTGGGCGTGGCCTGCCACAGTGCAACAAAAACCAAGCGTCAGTCGCATTGAGTGGGCGTCACCTGTCCAAAATTCTGACATTTTAAGTGTGTTTTTCTTACTCTTTGCACTCTTGACTAAGCAAATATTTTCACTACTTAGTTGAAGGGCTGTCACGACCGCCAGTCTGTCTGCCTAATTGCCAAAAGCCCAAACGGAATGCTTTGTGGGAAAAATGTGGCAACTACTTTGATGCAGCTTCTGACAGATACACGATCTTTAGCTTTAACTGCAAGTGTTGTGAACTTATTATATGAAGTGATTGTAAGTCAATTATTAATAAATGGGAAACTATCTCTGTCTATAATAACTAATTTTAAAACCTTTCTGTGTACATTTCTTCCTATGCATTAATCTATTTATACTCTCCTATCCTTTATCCTATTCCCGTTCCATTGCTATATCATTCTTATCACCTTCCTAATATATCCCAGTACCCCTTTATTATTTCTTATCCTATTCGATCTTCTCCTATCCTACCTAATCCTATCCTATCCAATTCCTATTCCATTCTATCTACTACCTAGCCTACACAATCCAGTCTTACCCAATCCTATCCTATCCAGTTCCTGTCCTTCCAGTTTACTTATCTTCTATGTTTTCCTATCCTATTCCTATTCAATTGCTACACCAATCGATCCAATATTGCTTATATCCCATTCCCCTATTAATTCTTATTCTATGCTACCCTATGCTATATTCTCCCAACTCATTCCTCTTTTTCCAATTCCTATCCCATCCGCTCTCTTCTTCTATATTTTTCTGCATACCCCTCAACTTATCTGTTAACTGCCCGTCTTTCATCTTCTCCACTTCCATAAATATATGGATTTTTTATTGTATGCCATCTATTTCAAATCAATCTGCATGAATTAAACCTCCTTCATTGTTAATCAGCGCATGGGCAGACCTCGCACATTTAATGAGTTGGTTTATAAATAGAAACACTGTCTAGCCGCACCAAAAGAAAGTACAGACTACAGTCTAGTCTCAGCGGGTGTGGTGTGTGTTTTGTGGTGTGTGTGGTGTCTAAGCCACAACTCTGAGTATTTTTTTTTGTGTCTTTTCTAATTGTCATGCGAGTGGCAGCTCCGGATGTTAACGTCGTCCGTGGGGCTGGCGTTGTGCGTGCCTTGTAGTCGCAATCCCAATTGTGGTCTTTGGATCGAACATTGATCGGTGGCTTGTTAGCTTGTCAGCGTCTCCGCTGGGTCTGGGCCAGAGTCTGGCTCTCAGTCTGGCTCTGAGTCTGGATATTGGGCCTGATTTGAATGCGCATTTGGTGCCGCACACCATTTTGGTTCATGTCGTGGTCGTTAGCTAGATGTCCATTTGATTGGCGGCCCATAAACAAATCGTCGTGCAATTACCGCCAAACAAATGCGACGACATGAGGTGACAACTTTAATACCCAACCCCCCAATCCCCCAACCCTTGCTATCGAGCTATAATTAGCAACCGCAGCAGGAAATTGGCTAGTCGTAACGGAGAGAGGGGCAGAGAATGTCGTACTGGACCCGCATAATTGAAATCTATTGGGAGTGTGCCGGTGGGTGTGCCAGATGCAATGAGAGCTATATGATAAATTTGGCATGACCCAACGGCTGCTGTGCCATTGTCGTGAAGGAAGGTGCAAAATTATGATTTAGCCGATGCCACAATGAAGATAACAAGCAGCCAAGTGGCAGGCAACCTGCCAGCTAACCCCAACGTGTCGCGTCGTGCCGAACGCTCAGCTTACAATGCAGGTGACAAATCTTGGTTAGCCAATTCAAAACAAATACAAACACAAACACCAACGACAACAGTAACACCTGCAATGACAATTGCAACACCCCAAGCATAATACTCTAGCCCGACAACCTAGAGTAAAGTTTGGAATAGACGAGGCCTGAATACGCTCTCTACAAAACAACTTTCTTTCAAAAACAAATATTAAATTGAAATATCTGTATTGCCTACACGTTTTCCATATTTATTCTACATTCTTTTGTGAATTTGTTTTAAAACTTTATACTCCTGGAAATTTGGTAACTCTATAAATTGATATAGTTTTAATACATATTTCCCAAAGAATTTGCATTTTAATTTTCACATAAATACAATATTTCCAAATATTGAAAATGTTATTGTACAAACAATTTTCTATTCAATCTTTATACACAGCTAATTTAGCAATTTGTGCCAAATACTTATTAAATTATACAGATAATTAATTCGATTAATTTTAAAACTCAATCTCATTCAGCACCTGCAATTCTTATGATTTTAATAATGTAGTTCATTTGCCTGGCTCAAACAAAGCGAACATATTCGCATACCCCAACCGATGAATATCTGTGAAATTCTTGGAAGTATGTAAGGCCTTACCCCTCTCGAGATATGTTCGTGAAACGAATGGGGTATCGCTGTGAAAGGTACTAAACGCAGGAATTATGAACTGGCAATGTGCGGTTGGCCCGAACAGCTGGCCGAGAGCGTGAGTTGGTTGCTAAAAAATGTCAAATATCGGTCGAATGACCTTATAAAGGCAGCGCTGCGCATATGGCCAGAGCGAGTTGCCAAAATGCAAGCCAAGTTGGAGCTGTTGCACCCAGAAGACTTGGCCAAATTCGTCTGTCGGTGGCATCGCATTGACGCACTTGTTGCCAGTTGCAAGTTGCCAGTTGCCAGTTGCCAAAGTTGCCAAAGTTGCCACAGTTGTCAAATTGGGTGTGTTGTTATTGGCTGAACATGTCTGGCAACTTTGTAGAATGTCAGTTCTGTGTCAAAATGCATTTGAAGCAGCTTGCAAGTTGGCCATGCTCTAGAGAGCTCTCAGAAACCTATCAAAATATTTTCATAGTCAGTTTAAATTTAAAGCAGTACGAGTATATGCCCCCATTGCGCCCATAAAATATGACACGTGGGTAATATCAAAAACCCATAAACAAAGCTAAATTATTGGGCAACACTTGGTAGCATATTAAAAACGAAACAAAAAGAATCCCAGCCAGCGAAGAAATGTGGAAATGGGAAAAAACACAAAAGAAGAAGAGAACAAACGAACACTCGAAATAGATCGTGGCGCATTTAACCCGTTGGCATCATTAGCAGCTCATATGGCCCCTCGAGTCCACGTTGACAACAGCTGAGGCTGACATGTGGGAACTGCCTCCCCCCCCCCTCTCTCTCTCCCTCTCCCTCCTCCCTCCATCCTTCAACTCCCGCTATGGCTCCCACTTGGGGTTGACAGAAATAGCGTGATAATCGTGGCACGCTCTCCCTCCCCCACTCGGCTCTGAGTTGCACTTCCGATTTAACTGGAAATGCGTAAAACTCTTCCACGTTCGCCCATTGGCTGTGTGTGGTTTGTGCCGCTTTACCTTTGCCCTCCGCCCCTCACTTCCACAACATGCCGCTTTTTGGAGCTGTGAAGCATGCGGCTGTCATGTGTGCCAAATGTGCAACAGACGATCGAACGCCTGCCTGCCTGCCTCTTGTGGTACCTTATGTTTGATTTCATAAATACAAAATGCTACTCTGATCGCACAATTTCTTTCCTATAAATACCGCCGCAGATACATGTGTATCTAGATATATCTGTATCTGTTTCAGCTGGGATATTTCGCCTGGCTGCGCATTAACATGTAACAGATGCGCTCCACATTGCGCCTACAGCCACCAAAAGTCCCTCCCCCTCCCCCTTCCAACGGTTATAGAGGGGCAATACTATACATGTATGTCTAAGGCGACGTTTTGTTTATGAACTGCATCCGCAGTCAATAAAATTTATACTTTTTGATACACTGCCGACCGATCGAGCTGCAGAGCATACAATATACAATATTTTATACTATGTTATACAAACAAAACATTTCCAATTCATGAATATCTCAGGCCTTTGATCCATAACTGCTGCATATTAAAGGTATTCCAAGTAAAATTAATTAAAGCTCCAAAATTCACGAGGATTTAACTTAAACTCGCAAATTAAACTTGTCTTAAGAGCCAAACAAGATATCATATAAGATACTTCCAAACTTTTTTGAAACATATGCGATTATTTCCGGCCTTTGATCCATAGCAGCTATGAGGTATTCCTTATAAAGCGAATGATAGATTTAGATTGAAAATTTCCGTAAGTTATCTTTAGGTTCCTTGTGGAAAATATACATAAATATTAAAATTGGAAAAATCCTTTAAAATTCTAAAAAAAAAAGGCATCAGAACAGAATTCTAAATTCTTACCAAGATATATAATACAAGTTTAGAGAGAAGTCATAAATAAAATATTTAAAGAGCTCTAAAATTTGTAGATTTAATTACGAAATACTGCTTGATCTAGAACAATATCTACACTTTGAAATAAATCTAGAATGTAGATTTTCCATCCTTTAATTGACGTTTGAAATCTTGATTTTGGATTTTGGATCTTGTAACAAGATCTAATTGTTGAAATTTTAATATATTATTAGGAGTACATGTTGAGGTATTGTTTGTGGTATAAGTATGTTCTCCGAGCTCTTGTTTTTACATACATCAAACGATGCCATCTCCCAGTTTCCCAGCCTTTGCTCCAGCTCCAGGTGAAACTCCAACTCCAATTCCAGCTGAGGCTTGCAATGCATGCAAATCCAAGCATGTCAAATCGCTTATTGCCCCAGCGCCAAAAAAGCAATCAAAGGCCGCGGACCCCGACCGGGTGAAGCTTGCGAGCGAGTGAGTGACTGAGTGAATGAGTGAATGAATGAATCAATGAGTGTTTCGAAGCAGAACGACCCCATAGCCAGAGCCAAATGTGGCTGGGCCAGCAGCAGGTAAACCAATGCAATGCGGTTCGAACCTTTCGAACTCTTAAAAGCGGATTCAAGCATCAGAAATTGCGTGAAGCGGCGCATTATGGTTATTACAAGTCGAGGCTTTAGCTCCAGTTGAAGCTGTCGAATGTGGCCAAAGAGGGCATAAAGCCAATTCCATCTGGGCATTGTTTGCTCATCGGCCAGACCTTTGATGCCTCCGATGCCAAAGATCCCATGCGCTGACCTTGTTTAAACATTAAGCTAAAACAAAAGCAAAGAAAAACGAAAAACAAAAAAAAAACAAAAATCGTATTATTGCCATGCCGACGCCTTGTGTTTTGCAGTTTTACTTTTCCATTTATTAAGTAATTTTTGTTGTTGTTTTTGCTGTTGTTGTTTTTGTTGGATTGCTGAAAAATTGCAAAAGTTAAAAACCATTTCATTGCATTTACAGGGTTTCACTTGCCCCATTCGATTGCCGTTTGGCTTTGGCTTTGGCTTTGGCTTTAGGTTTCAACCGGCGGTTGCATTGTGTAATTTATATGCCGCAGCGGACCGAACCGAAGGCGTGTTGCATGGTGTTCATGGTGTTGCATGGTGTTCGCTGGCCGTTTGCTCGGACAACTACGTGACCTCCAATTTTAGCTCAGTTTCAGTTGCACATGTTGCCGATGTTGCGGCTGTTGTACGACTCTCAGCGGCACTTGGTGTGGTCGTCTTTGATGCCTGCCGCCGCCTTCAACTTTATCCAAGACGCACAAAACCACACGCACCACTCACACACACATTCACACACACTCACAGCACTCACAGCACTCACAATGCAATACCCAAAACATATTCATATGCTAATTTCGCTTAGCGCTAAGAAAATATGACCAAACCGCACTTGTCGCTGCCTCGTTGGCTTGTTCCCCTTTCCCCTTTCCATTCCCCTTCCCCTTTCCATTCCCGTTGCTCTTGACTTATGGCGTCTTGGCTTGGAGCCTACGACAAATATCCAATTAAAATTGTTCAACGTTGCGACAATATTGGTCTTGCTGCTCGCTTGGCCGCAACGTGGGCGTGCCACGCCCAGCCAACTGATTGTACCCATATGGCATAAGCTGCATGGGAAAAGTGAGTGTTGCTCTAACTTGTTTGCTGTCGGGAAATTACAGAGCGTTACTAGCAAATAGATCAAGTGGCAAGAGCTGCGTTATCATACTATTATTTTAAAATATTTTTAATTTAAATAGATATTAAACAAAATTAATGTAGGCAAAACAATTTTTATAATTTTATTTGTCGTATAGCAAAGTTTATTTAATTTTAAATATTTTCTTTGTTTTTAAATTTTGTTTAAATACTTTGAACTATCTTTAGGATAGTACTATATGGAATGTTGCCAAATATTCTCAGTAGTAACCCTAGAAAATTGCAAAATGTCGAACAGTCTGAGAGTTGGTTTCAGTGGGGTTTGATCTATTGAATCTCTGGTTATGAGGCAAATTCCTTAACCAATCCTGTCCAAAGCATAACAATAAACCCATCCGCTTAATTCCAAGCCTAGCTTCACAACCGAGTTTTAAGCTTTTGCTTTAATTAACAGTTGTTGTTGGTAAAATATTTGTTTCTGGATGTCGTTGACAAACTCCCACATATCGATTTCAAACCCAACAATGTAAACTGATTAATCGATGCAGGTTTACTCTTACACAATAAAACCAAGACAATACATCAATGGATTAAACTATTTTAATGGAAATATTGCTCACTAAAAATTTCCCTAAGATGCGGCACAACAATTTCCCTAATTGGTGGAGCGCTAATTAAGTGTGGAATGTTACAGCAATCAGCGGGGTCTATGGGGTATACGGAGTTCAAAACTCCTCCCACCAAGCGATGCGGCAATGCGGTGGTCTCCTCAGCGCTTTAGCTCTTCAGCTATGGTCAGGGGCACAAGCTCAGCTCATGTTGGGGCTATCAACGCGCTTGTTGTAGCTGTTGTTGTTGCTGTTGTTGCTGTTGTTGTTGGTGGTGCGTGGACTTGGAATTGACCACAAAATGTGCTGCGTGGCCTCCACAATGCGGTGCCCGGTGCTGTCTCATGATTATCGCAGTCATTGTTACAGCCGCTTTAATGGCATCTCATGTTGATTGATTGTGCACACCTGTGAGCTCAGCTCAGTTGATGTCGAATTTACTCATTTTTTTGGTTGGGGTTTGGATTTGAGTTTTGGCTTTGGGTTTTTGGGGTTTTCGGTTTTTTGTTTCAGTTTTTTTCTTTGTTACTTTGTTAGTGCTTTTGTTTCATTGTGCTTGATCCGCAGCTGCTGATGGATCGTACTGGCACTTCAGCACTTGGCTCTGAGGCTATGAACCCAAGGCCCAAATCTTGGGTGAAAGCTGAGCTTTCATTTCGGCCAGACCGTTGATGGCTTTTGTTATGCAATGGTTTAGCTTTTTTTAGCATTTGCCACACATGAAATTGTATTACCAACAAAAAATTAAAACATTTGTGGTTTCAGATGTTTGCTGCTTTTTTTTGTTTTCTTCTGTTGCGCTTCGTTGCCATTGTGATGGACAAGCTATTGTTGTTGTTGTTGGAGTTGTTATTGTTGAATTTGTTGTTATTGTTGCTGTTGTAATTGTTGCTGCCGGACATGTTGGCGCTGCTTGGGTGGCTCTGAGCCCCCGCATTTGGCTGTGGCGTCTGGTTCGGCTTTCAGCTTTCAGCTTTGACGCTGGCTCATTGTCTTGTTCCGCTTGCCGCTTGCAATTTGTATGAATTTCAAATTGTTTTTGCTACACATGTGTAGCTGCTGCACTGCAAAAAAAAAGAAGCAGCAGCAGCAGAGACGTGGCAGGGGCAGAGGCAGAGGCAGTCAAGCCAAGCCAAGCCAACAGCAGCAGCGCTTGAATGAATAATTTCCGCAGTTGCTCGTCGTCATCAGCGTCAGCGTCTACAAAGATTCTCTGCTTCTTCTTGTTGCCTCTCCTTGTTGTTGTTGTTGTTGCTGTTGCTGTTGTTGCGACTGCGGCTGTTTATCGTTGGGTTCTCAGTGCGCCAAATGAAAATGAACACGTGCGTCCGGTTGCTGCCTCAGCTGCTTTGCTTATACTTATACACACAGCTATATGTTTACACTCAGAGAAAGAGATCAAGCAGCTAGTACTTAACCAAGTAAAATCCAAGCAAATTTCAAACGAGAGAAAAAATGAGCTCATTTTGTGTCATCTTAGATGACGCTCATTTGGCTTTTCTTCGGGCGACAGCAAAATCCGCTCATATCAGCCAAATTAAATTGGTATTTTAGTTTTCAATGAACTGGTTCCTCATTTTGATGGTAGGTCACATTTGAAATCTTAGAAATAGGTTATTAGTTCGGAATCCCTAAATTTGAAATGAAGATAATCGATTTAACTACTTTTTTTTTAACCCGGCATCCTGGAGCAAATTTTAAGCTCAATCCGGACGCAAAAAAAAGCAAACCCAAAAAAAAGCTCAACAAATAAGATAAAAAATGATTTGTTTTATTATAATAAAATAGTATTATTTATAAATAAATAATTTGAGTTAATAAATCAAATTAATTCTTATTATTCCTTGTGCCCATTGAAAAATAATAAATATAAATGAGGCTTTTTTTTATATATCAAATAAAAATGTCTATATTTAATTTCACGCCTTTTAGCAGAAAAACTTTAAAAATAATTCTAAAACGAATTGATAACAATTGTTGTAACTATATGCAGTTTGGCTTTTTTCTCTGAGTGTAGCATATGCCCCCATGCATGTGTCCATCAAAACACAACAACAACAACAGCAACAACAACAACAATAACAACTGTGGCAAAGGCAGCACAAGGCTGCACGCCCCAAAAGCAACAGAATTTCACTTTATTGATGAGCGCTGCACTTGAATTGTCGCTGTGTGGGTGAGCTGACTGATCACATTCGCACACACGCACACTCTCACACTCACTCTCACACACACACACACACACACACACACGCTGTGTGATTTGCAACGCTTCGCCGCACAACGAGGCGTATGAGCGATTTGCTATAAACAACAGCTGCCGATTGCCCGCTCCGCCCGCCTCCCCCTTGGGCGATACTGCACCCCTTGTTTGCCTTGTGCGTTCGGCTGGCTGACAGTGAAACACGCCGTCTCAGGGTTGGAGCCTGTCCCAAGTGAACCGGTTCGACGTGAACCGGAACCAGCGGCGGAACCCTCAAAGCCACATAAAGCTCAGTTTATTGAGTACTTTTAAAGTCAATTAAGTGATGTTTTAGTGGCTCATAAAGCGAACTAGCATGGACACGTTCATTGCGCTCCACCAACTGTGCAATTTCAACTTGATAAACTCCAGCAACAACTGCAACAACAACAAACAACAACAACAACAACAACAACAATAACAACGCGCTTCATTCATTGTTTTGCACAGAAAAAAAAACATGGATTGCTCAGAGTTTCAACAGCTGTAGGAAGTCGCTGTATATCGCATGTGAGTAGGCCTGCGATATATATATAAATAAACCCAGACCAACTGCAGCTCCCCCATTCCCCCCTCTCTTCTCCGCAAGCCAGATATGACCCCTTGGGAGTTAACCTTCACAGTCTGCGCATAAAACGGATAACAACCGCAAGATATCATACAAAATGAATCAGTTCAATGGTATTTTCCATAGATTTCCGATGAATATTACGAAACAGCACAACTACCGCTAATAATAATTACAAAATTCATTTTACGGTTTGCCGAATCAATCGATTATGTTAATTAAAAATCACAATCAATTAAACTATAGGTTTATTATATAAACATAATATTTCAGTATTTTTTTTATGTGCATTATTTATCGGTATAGAATGTAAATATAAAATTCTATTATGAGAACAAGTTTAATTTTAGTTTAAGTTGATTAAAGATTAAGTAACAGGTGTGGAATAACGATTTCTTATCGTAATACACTAAAATTATTAGTAAGCAATATATACTAAATACAAAATGTTATAAATAATTAATAGTGTTTTTTGAGAATAATCTTTTTGTCATTAATTAAAAACCTTTCATTTAAATCAATTTTATTTTTCTTCAATACAAAATCAAAATGATAAATATTTTTATTATTTTATTATTATAATTTTTGATATTTCTAATTCATGTTCAAAATTCTACCCCTTACGAAATGCTGTCCCTATTGATTGCTCGATGTTGTCTGCTCTGCTAATGATCCTTGACTGGGTCGCAGTGCCCCAGCCTCCCACAGCCCTAGAACTGTGGCAATCTCATCGATGTGATCGAAAAATAAACTTGCAACAGATGTGGCTCAGCTGTTGGCAATTATAGTGCGAGTGGCTGAGAGCGAAAGATACAAAGATACAAATCAAAGACATTGCACACGATTGCGTAATGGCACATTTTGGGTGGGCCATGGGGAAGGGGTTGCGGCATGTGGCAGTGGGCTGTTGCACTCAATGTGTGTGTGTGTGTGTGTGTGTGCCTCAGGTGCAGTTGATCAACGGCAACAACTGCCAGTTGCCGGAACTAAGAGACTTCCGCTCGGTTTGATGCCACGTCTGCCACAGCAGCTGAAGAAGCGCCAACTGAATTGACAAACAACACGTGAGGTTGTGCAACAGTGTGTGTGTGTGCCCCAGTGTCTGTGTGTGTGGGGCAGGCACTGGCAATCAATGTAATGTTTATGCTGACGCTCGACAGCGCAGCCTCAGCAGTCTTGCCTCACAACTCTTCAGCTTTCATCCTCTCTCTCTCTCTCTCGGTTTCTCTCCCTTCCTCCCTCTATCTCTCCTCCCTCTGTCCCTGTCCATTGAGGCAGCCGCAAATTGCTTTCAATTATGTTGCATGTTGCTCCCGTTTTGATGGCCCCTTGCTGACGTGTCTCCAGCCTTTGTGGCTGCTGCTGTTCGTGTTGATGATCTGTGCGATTGATCAACGTATTTATCTGGCAAGTTGCAACCTGCAACTGCAATTGCCACTGCGACTTCGACTGCCTTCTCGACATCGCCACTTTGCCACACACTCGGCCCCCTCCCTTTGGTTTTATGGCTTTGATTTTAATCATCGGTTGGCAGCATTAAAATGTTCCATTATACCCCAAGATGCTGCAGAACCGCAGCAAATTGCTTACGGAAGTGTGCCACGCCCATCAAAGTGAGACAAAGATCGAGTTGCAGATCGAGATCAACTTAAATATCGAATGATATGGATTGAGTTACTTCATCTGCGTGCAAATTGCAGCCTTTAAAAAACCAACTCAAGTGAAAATTATGTCAAAACTGAGACGCTGCGAGGTAATCTCTGCCTCTGGTCTCTGGTCTCTGTTCTCTGATCTCTGGCAGTCACAGCTGCAGCGGAATTGAGTAATTTGTTGCAAAGACAATTAGATGCAACAGATTGTTGACTAAGTGACTGAAGCGTTTAGACCCGACTTTTGTCGTTGAAGAAGATATTACGGCCCAGGGGCCACATCCCCATCGAGCAACAGCTGCTGACAAGCTGAGCAGTTCAAATGAGTTCAGTGGGCGAACTTGCCACAAACGAATGAAAGCCAGTAAGGACGCAGCAGATCAGTCGGACGGAAGGCTATAGTCGGAGGTAACCGGCAAAAGACGACCCTCTATTTTGTGGTTCAATGATATACACTTTCGAGCAAACTGTCTGTCATATCTTTGCTGTTTCTTATCCGACATGCCGGATTAAAAGTTTGTAGATTTAAAATTGTGGCTGCTTTATCGCTTATAGAAGGAGAGCCATAAAAATTCTAAAATAAAATTGGTCAGCAGAGCAGAACCTACATAAAGGAAATGCTATATCTAGCTCTTTCAGTTTTCGACATCTAGGTATTCATACGGACAGACAGACTTGGCTAAATTGACTCAGCTTATCGTTTTGATCAAGAGAATATATACTTAGTGTGATCTACCACGCCACTTTTTGATTACTACACACAGTTCTGATTTACACTAACTTAATAGACCCGTTTGTACTTTCTAAGAGTACAGGGTAATAAAATAAACTTCTCAGTATACAGAGCAAACGAGCCCTCGTCACAATTCATAATTTCCAGCCAATTATGGCGAAAATTGCGAGCCAAAACAAACAGACCTTGGTCCGAGTTAATGACATTGAATGGGGTCAGCCTCAGCTACAGACCCAGCCCTATTCCCAGCCCCTGCCGTTGCCCTTGCCCCAGCCCCATTGCAGACAGACATGCAAGCAGAAGGTGCCACAAGAGATTGCTGACAGCAAATCTTCAGCTAAACTGAGGCGCCCCGCTTGCTCGCCTGAGTGTCATTCAGCTTCTTTTTTGCTCTTTTCTTACTTTTTTACTTTTTACTTTTGCTGGCAGTCAGCAATTATGCTTTTTGCGCTTCTTGCTCTACTCTACCCTACGTAGTACTCTCGGCTTGGGATCGCTTGAATCTCGGTGTGAAGCTGGCGAATCGAATTGATATCTTTATGTTTATATAGCGAGTTTTTGCTGCTCTCATTACAGTTGTGACTAGCTCTATAATTTTTTATGATTTTTTAAATACAGTTCAAAATGTTGGTTTTATTTTGAATGAGCTTTGATTATTGAAATTTAAGTATTTCGACACTGTTATGGAAAAAAGGAAGTATTGGACGTGATAAAACCTTTTAGATTAAAGTCAAGCAAATAAATGTATTAACTCCTTCGACTTATAACTAAGGTCGGATGTCCGAAATAAAAAATATCTTAAAAACACGTTTTGTATTCTTTATCATTCTGATCAAGATATACGAATATGTTTTTTGTGGAGTCTGCAACGCCTACTCAATTCCTGAAAAAATCCGCAAACACAAGATTATTTCTCCTAAAACCAATAGATTTTGTTTTTATAGCTTATTTGGATATACAATTCCTTTTATTTTAAAGTCTGTTCATTGAATTCCTCCCATTTAATTGTGCTATTAGATCTGGCCTTAAGCCAAACTGCCAACTCTGATTACAACCATGATAGTTGAGCTATCTTCCCAGATTTCTTGTTGCATCTGGAGAGCCCGGAGTGACTGCTGCCAACACGTGCACATCGTAATCCGGGCTTTATAATTGGTTTGTCAGCCAGACATTAGCCGGCTCACAGCTGTATGAATTGGCCAAGAGCAGCGTTCGAAGACGCTAAGTGAATTAAAATAATGCCGCTAACACAGCTCCGACTGCGGCAGCTGATAATTTCTAGCTTGGCGATGTTGATGATGATGATGATGATTGCGTTGTGGATGTTGATGATGATGTTGAGACAATCCCAAAACCCCAGACCCAGACCCAGACCCTGACTTTAACTGTCTGTCTAGCTGATGATTCTATTTATTACATGGCTTGCAATTTGCAATTCCGTGTTATGCTCTCAACATTTTTTTCGTTTTTCGTTTTTCGTTTTTTTGCTGGCGAGTTTTAATTATTTGGCTTGCCGTTAGTTTTAATAAAGCTGCTAACTGTGAAACGACGTGAGTGGAAGCCTCAGACTAAGACTAAGACTACGACTGAGACTGAGACTCTAGACTCTGATGAGCGCTTCATTCACAGCGAAAGTGTCGGCCCCTAGGCTGGCCATAGATATTACGAGTATAGCTGCAGCTTCAACTCCGGCTACAGCTGCAACTTCGGACACATCTATCTGATTAAAATCTTTGCGCAAATTCGCAGAAAATTCTTACACGCAAAAAAAGCAGTAAGAACGGTGCAGATAAATCTGGCGGAAGGCTGCAGTCGGACGTAACCGACTCTAAGAGACGCTATACATTGTGTTTGAATAATTACTGTACCACTGTCTCACTTAGAGAGGCATTATATGTATCCGCGTAAGAACTGCAATCACGCCACAACTCTTATCGCCTCCCATTTTAAAAGTTATCCCGATCTCACACACACACACACACACACTTATGTGTAGTTGCATGCGCTTGATTAGAGAGCCAGCAAGAGCGAGCAAAAAGGAGAGCGGCCAAGCGCTGCATAGGAAGAGCGCTGCAGACAAGAGCGTGCGACTTGTTCGCTTACCACTGCAGCGGACTGGTAAGGGGGTTTCTAAAGCGCTTGCTCTTTGGCGGAAACTGATCGAGAGACAGTGCAGCCTGCAAGCACTATAAATACTGCTGCTGCAGTGCTGCTAACAACAGTGCAGTGTCTGCAGCCATGTGGTTAAGACGTGTGGTGGGTGCAAGTGGGCTTGGTATGATAATAAATATTATTTTGATAATAAATATTATTTTGATAATAAATATTATTTATTTATTATAATTTCGTAGCCGGAATTCGCAACAAGCAGCGAATAGACCCTCTTTTTTAGTTTTTTGCAGTACAGAGTCTACAAAGAGAGGACAGCTGAAAAGTTGCTGCGTTAACACCCATTTTAAAGTCCATTTCCAGGTCTCGAGCGCGCGTTTCATGCGAAATTTTATCACGCAAGGCATTTGTGATAAGCATCTGCCTTGCTGTGGGAAGCGGACTCTGATTTCGCTGCCCAGATCGCTGATAGCGACAACGCCCAAGCCAAACAAAGCAACTGCAAGACACTGGGCATTGTCTGCAGAGGACCGAGAATGGAGGATGGAGGACGGAGGACCGAGGACCGGACATCAACTGTGCCCAGACATAGCGTTTGCCTTATCTGCCATGGGGCATCTGGGCAGCGTGAACGCATTCCAATGGCAACTGCTTCCAGGCGCTAAGCGCAAAAAGCGGGCGTGTCGCATGGGCAGTGGCAAGGGGGCAGGGGGCAGGGGGCAACGCGCTACAAGTGCCAAGTGTTTGCGCCAAGCGTTGATTGCCCTTATCTGCCTCGCGATCGTTGCACAGCTGCAGCTGCATGCGTAGCGATGTTGCCTAGAGATTCGCTGTTTTTTCTGCTCTCCGTTGTTGCTGCAACACTTGCGTGTTGCACTCTCCGCAATGCGCACGAATCGAGCAAAACTGCCATGTGATGAATGTCCGTGTTATGCGATCTAATGATCTAGAAATGAAGTTAATAAATCGTTTAACCAGATGGCACAGCGCCAGCATCCGTCCCCCCCATCCGTTCCCTCCCCTCTTCACACAGCCAGCCGTCTCTCCCGCTGTGAAGTGGAACACTTTGCGGATGCTTGGACGTGGATGCTTCGTAGCCAGTTTGGGGCAGCGACCACCAGCAGATCAAGCGAGGCAGTGGCAGAGGGGGGGCAGCGGCAATGGTCGTAATTTGCATAACTACTGTGTGCTTATAACTTCGTCTATAACAAATTACAACAATTTGGTCTGCGCACATGCCACAGACAGACGCAGACGCAGGAGAAAACGAGACATTCAGCAAGCATTCTAACGGCATTCAGTGGCAGAGGGGAGCCGAGGCAGTCGTAAACAAGGCCAAGAACATGCCACAACTATTTGCCGCATTCCCGTAACCCGCGCGCATCCCAGGTACATCTTCGTCTTGTCTTGTTTGTTTCTTTATTAATTTATTTAAAATGCAACTTAAATCGATACGAGAGTGGATATTAAATATATATACGCAGCGACACAACTGTGGCAAGTTGCAGTTGCAAGTTGTGCGGCCATTAAGTCTAGTATAAATAGGCAGTCGTTTAGTGGTTGTGTATGTGGGGCATACTACAGCTAGGGTATTACCAATTAGATATTAAATCTGCAAAAAAGAGCAAGAATTAGCACAACGTAATTTAATTGAAATAATTAAATTACTTACCTAGTATGTAGGCTATATTAATCTGAAACCCAGGGGCTTTTCCGCAGAGTCCAAGCTGCAATTGGAGAAAGAAAACTTGTGTTAAAACCCAAGCATAACTTCGACAGATATTGGAAGAATCGAGAGCATTAAGTCAGCTATAAATATTCAATCATGTATTATCATGAGTCTAACATATGAAGGTCATCATATAAATTTTAGATTTAAACAAAGATTTTAATTATATTTTCTACAACTGATTCTTACCTCTGTGTATTTTATTTAGTTTCCGCTACTTCAGAGATCCGCCGTAACCGGGTAAATTAGAAGAACTGCAAGCAGAAGAGAACCACAGTTAGCCAAGCTTCATCCAGTATTTTACAAATAATTAATTTAATTTTGTTTTCAGTTAAAACAACTTTTACGCTAATCAAGGCATTTCATAGGTGTCCCAAGGTAAAAACGTAGATCATCATAGTATTATAACTAATTAGTTAAATAAAACAGAACTCACCTTATAAACAAGTACATCATTTGATCGCTTTCGTTCCCAGAAACTGCAAAATAAAGAAATACAAATAATTATTGGCAATCCATCAACAACAATCATCATATAGCTTCAACAATCGCTGTCAGTCATCGGATATTACACTAATCAAGGCATATTTCATAGGTGTCCCAAGGTAAAATGCTATATCATCACGGTACAGTAAAACCCCGATATATAAACCCAATCTCACCTCTGCTTAGAAGGCGTAGCGCGTGCGTATGTCTTCCAGCTTCTTGCAGATTTGATTCGGCGTGCGGAACATGTCCCCGGCAATGCTCTTCTGCTTCACTGCATCAATGGACAGATACTGCTCACAGAGATCGCCGTCGAGCACGTTCTTCACCGGATAGTAGGAGCTGCGGTAGCTGAGATGGTCCCGACCGCACAGTGGGGGATTCTCGTTGCGCATGTGCATCTCCAGGTGCTGGAAGAAGTCGTAATCCTCCCGGCTGGTGAACGGCACAAAGGCGCCAACGGTGCCATTCAGCGTGGAATAGATGAGAGCCTCGGAGCCGCCTGGAATGAGCGTCGCCTTCTGCAGCGACATGATGATCTCGCCCACGTGGAAGGAGCAGATGTTCTCCGACTTTTGTGAAGCGCCGGACAACAGGCCGCGATCCCAGAGCGACTTGGTGCCCGTGGGATCCTCGTCCACGTCGTCGGTGACCGCATGCGGCAGACGCTGTATGCTCAGGTTGCCAAACTTATCCGCAATGGCAATGCTATCGTAGTCCAACAGAGTGGTGGCTGTCACCCAACGGGGATGCGTGTCGTCGGCAAAGATGATCAGCTGATTCTCGGCGCGACGATAGCGTATGAAGAAGACAGACTCCTGCACATCCGAGACGTAGACTCGATGCCCCATCGCCTGGATGTTGACAATCTGGTAGGGAATGTGTTTGTTCTCGCACTTGCGAAGCATCTTCTTCTTGCCCAGGTCATAGATGCGCAGCATGCGCCCACAGCCTGCCAAGAGACGACCCTGGAAGCCGCAGAGTGCGCCCGGAATCTCATCAATCTCCGTGCGATGCAGAAACTCCAGACTGGAGCAGGTCGGATCGATCTTGTAGATGTCGATGCAACCGCCCTGCGAGATGCGCGGATTCAACTGCAGGTCTTTGGCAATGCCCACAGCCAGGTAATAGCGTCCATCCGCTGCCACGGAGAACTTGACCATGGCCATCGACATGATGGCTTCGTTCTGTGTGAGGGGCACGCTGAACATCGTCTGTCCGTGCATGGCGTCCAGACAGCGTATCTGCGATGCCCACAGGCCCAGGCCTGCCTTAGGAGCAGAGAACACATCCTCCGGCAGCACCTCGTTGATGAACGCATTCGCCATCTCCCTGGCCAGCTCGCGCTCCTCATCCCCCGCAGCGCTACGCATTTCCTCCGCCATCTGCTCCTTGCGTGCGTTCTTGGTGTCCTCGGTGTACGCATTGTGATCGGTTTCTGCGATGAGCATGCGCCCCGTATCCGGATGAATGGCGAATGTACGCGGCGTGTACTGCAGCGGGAACGACACCTGGTTGAAGACGGCGCCCAGCTTCTCCAGAGCCAAGATGCGCAGCGTGTTCGTGGAGATGGCCACAATGCCCTCGCTGCACTGCTCGCTGGAGAAGCCAGAGGCGTACTCAAGCGTCTCGTATGACAGGGGCGTCAAGTGGAAACGGTTCTGATGGTAGTACGACAGCCAGGTGCGACTGGACATGGCCAGCACCGCCTCCGCGCCCTGCATCTTGATGCGGAAGAGCTTCACCGGACGCGAGCCCAAGTAGCGCGTGCGCGTGTCGGCCAAATCTCCCGATACGGGATCCAACACAGTGCGCAGCAAGACGCCGTTGCTCAAGCCGATGTTCAGATAGATGGTGCCCTTGTTGCTGCCACTGCGCTGAGCGGGCGCATCGTCATCTGCGCCTGCGGCATTCGTGGTGCTCTCCGTGTGCCCCATCTCCACCAGACACAGCGACTCGGCTGGCGAGGGCAGCGCCTGCATGGAGCAGGGCGACAGGCAGTTGTTGGGATCGAGAGACAGAATGCGCACAGTGTTGTCGGCCAGACCCACAGCGAGGAACCAGGAACGCTGCTCGCCCTCGGGCACAGTGCCCAGAGCCATGCACATGATCTCCGCGGGCATCTCCGAACGCTCCGTATACTCGTTCAGCTCGCCAGTCTGTAGAGAAAGGTTCTTTGTTAGTAAATGTGCTCAAATTGGGATGAATAAAGGGTTTGTCTAGGGAAAGCTCAGCACTGCAGGACACATAGTGTCTCAACATGATTGTTCTTTTCGTGTTTTTGTCATCAGAGCAAAGTGCAAAGTTTCTAAAGAAAATTCTCCTTCTTAACTTACCGGATCCATCTCAAAGTAGACCAATTCCCGTCCGGAGAGCGTAATGACCACCTGGCGCTGATTGACGGCGCATTTCGTGATGGATTTCTTGCCGGGCGCCTTCCATTCGTTCACACGCTTGTCGGAGCGTATGTGACGTATACCATCTGGATAGACCTGCACCAGGGCATCGTCTCCCAGCGCAGCACAACACAACGTAGGCGTTGTGCCCAGGAAGCCGCTGTCCGTGACTTCCTCGACGGTTTCACCGATGCTCAGCACCAGCGTGGCGTTCACGAAGGATACAATGATATAGGCATCGAACTCGTCTAAAAGTAGGAACAACACAAGCAATATTGTTAAGTAAACCTGTTCCTAAACTAAATCGCGTACAAAATGAATTGAGGGCGACATTGAATAATCAGTTTATCAATTTGTAATCAATGTAAAATTCAGCTGAAACACGGTTGATAAGTAATCGCATCATGTTCAATGTCTAGGGTTCTTAAGTTTAGTTTTGTGTAGTAGTTTTTAGATATAGATATATATAGTTTTTTGTAGTATCTGTTGACTTAGGAGCTGCAGTAATGTTGCCTTACCTATCGCTTCACAAAAGACAAATATAAACTATAACAATTATAGACGAGTTGCGAGTCGTATGGCACAACTCGCGCTTTTTATATCTGTTCACACGTCGGCTGTTTAAGCGCCTGAAATAAGAGAGAACTGGTGGTTGATAACTTGTGGCTTTTGGGTCGTGTTTAAATATAGGCAAGCAGGCTAGGATTGTTGATCACCAATATTCGAGAATCAAGTTTACGTTCATGTCAACTAGATCAACCATCCTAAACCCGCTGCTGTATCGTGTAATCTGTATCAATGCACCAGTTGAATTATTAGCATCATTCCATAACTAGCAAACTTAACGTCTAAACTTAGCACTAAAGAGAGAGAATCCTTTATTTTCGACTCACCATCAACACGTTTCTTGACAGTCCATACGGCATTCGGGTTACCGGGCAGTTCGGAGACCGCCATCTCAGATACCTCGAGGCCATGACGTAATACTCTAAGTGTAGACCTCGGACCACGCCCACAGAGCACGTACAGCTGCGGCGTATCCTCATTGGCCAAATCAGCCACCTGGGAGGTGATAATGGGCGCAAATGAGGGCAGTTCGTCGACCAAGACGAGATTCTTTAGGGCACGTGGCGCAAAGAAGAAAGTCTCGCCCTCCTCGAGGGGCATGGCGGAGCTGAACTCTGGCTCATCATCGTCATCGCCCAGATGAGCAATCTGATACAGATAACTGTAGCAGAAAATATAAGTTAATATAGAGAATAATAGAAGCAACATGGGTGCACTTACTGGTTGCCAAATTCGCTGGCCACAAACAGAAATCCGGTCTTCAGCACACACATGGCTGTTGCAGGCGGCACAGTATCAAAGTATTTGAGCTTGATCTCCGACACCACATCGTCGTCTGTTTCCAGCGTGATCTTGAAGATGTCTCCCTGCTCCGTCTGCAGCAGGAAGAAGTACATGCTCTTCGTGCGATGCGTGGCGGAGCATATGAAGATCATGCCACGCTCGGGATCGTCCAGATCGTTGCGACGACGTGGAATGGGACAGCGTATATCATGCTGATCGCCCAGATTCTTATAGGTCAAGTAGTTCTCCGAGCAAATGAGCACACCCGAAGGTCCGTCATTGCCACCGGGCACAGAGACCAAGAAGTTGGCGTGTTCTTCGAGTGGTTCCGAGTACTTTCGCACCACGTGGTTCAGGCCGAGATCCAGCTCGTAAAATGTCAGCGTTTGTTGTGTGCGCTGCGCTGCATCGCCTGCAAGATTAGGATAATGATATCGTTAGTATAACCAATCTTAATATAATATAATTATTAAAATGTGGACCACAAATCAGTGAAGTGCAGCTAGGCAGTTACAGCAGCACCAATGGTTCAGTGGACACATCAATCTAGCGCAAAGTACAGACAGTGTAAAATGATTGATTAGGCACAATCACTGAGAAATAAGCGCCGATTTGGAATGTATATAATGCAGCATTGTAAACCTACCGCTTGGATCCAAGTCTGCCTCCTCGTAGTCGATTTCCAAGCAAGCAAACATCGGGTTATCGAAGCCGACGTCCACGCCCACCATATGGTAAGTCAGGGTGTTGGACTTGTGGGCCTCGAGGGGCGAGGAAATGGTCAGACGTGCCTGGGTATCGCGATTCATGATGTAGGCCAGCTTTTGCTTTTCGACAGCCCCAATCATCACGGCACGACCTTTGGGATCGATGGCAAAGTACTGACCCGGCACAATGCGACGACAGCCGGACTTGCCAAAGGTTTCCTGGTGCACTTTTTCCAGCGAGTTTTTGCTGGGACTGTACTCCAGAATAACAATGCGTCCAGAGTCGGAACCAACCACAATATAGTCTGTGAAGGGAGAGAATTAAAGGTTACTTATAGAAAAATTCGGGGATGCAAAAGCACTAAATAAAATAAATGTTGTCTAATTTATTTTTTAATCATATTTGATATTTAATGATCTATGGTCGGTAGCGTCGGATTGATCGCGATTTGCGGTTCTGTTTCTTCCTCTTGTCCTAAATTAAATTTAAACAAAATTCGGACTTCCGTTTCCGGTTTGCAGCCCTGGCTGGAATCGAATGTTACTCGAAGTTTCAGTTCGCCATACCATCTGGTTATAGGGTCATGGCAAATGCGACGCCAAGCAGCTTGCTCTTGCACGTGACCGATCGGACAGGGGTCAACCCATAAGAAAAGTTGCCCCAATGGTCTGTGCATGGTATTATCTAAATATATCCATATATCTATATATATTTATATATAATTGAACTCACCTTTGGTGCCGCCTGTGAGACGGAAGGCCATCAGCGCACGTATGCAGCCAAAGATCTCGGTGGACATCAGCGTGTGCACCTTGCCCGTGTTGGGGTCGGGACGTAGGAGCTCGAGCGACTTGCCACGTGACAGCAGCACCTCCTGCTGCTTGCCGCCGGAGAAGTTGCCGTGCACCGCATGCGTGATGCCCGTGCCCTTCTGCAGCGTCAGATTGTACAAGTACATGCTGCAGCTGTACTATATCGAGTCAACAAATCGAACTAGAATAAGAGATTAACAAAGTTGAGGTTAGGCACGATCAGCACACCCAAGAAAAAAATTAAGTATTACATTATTTTAACTGTACTACTCCGAAAAACCAAGGCCACAGTAACGGGAGTCGTGTCGCCTAACGATGCATAGTGAGCAGCATTTAGTTTTTAATTTAGCACGCTCTAAATTGCGACCAAACAGCAGACATTTCTGCTTTTCTGGAGATACATCGTGCAAACCACAAAAATAATCCTAAAAACCAATAGCTTTGCTTGTTTTCAATTACCTTTTGTTGTTATTTTAAAGTTTTTAGCACATTTTACTAGCGATGCGTTGGGATTAATATTTTTTTCACTTTACACAAGCGCCGCCATTTTCGGTTCAACCGCTTGGCTTAGCTGACGAAGAAAAAATGGACGGTGGAAAAGGCGGCCGGCGTTTGTCAGTACTACGCGCAGGGTTGCTTTGACTGTTTCAACTAGAGATGGGCAAAGAAGAATTTCTTTGGCACGACAAAACACGTCACGGATATGCATATTTTTAACACATTTTACTAAAAGTGACATCACGCTTGACGATTAAAAAAATAGTATCATCCACTTCTTAGCAAAAATAAAATGATCGCCGCGTTTTTCGATCCGTTTGCTGCACTAACTCAGACGTCCATTTTCAACACGAACACGCGGGCGCACATCGTGCACACTTCGACACGACAAAAGCACGGTCCATGCCCAACGCTGCTCACAATCGATATGCCACAATCGATATGCTGCTGAGCTAGCAGCTGACCGATAGGCACAATTTGATAAATACACACAAAAACATTAGACTCCGTAAATCCAGCAGGTGGAAATGGAGGAGGAGAATGCTTTGTACGAGGAGGCCAACAATAAAATCAAACTTGGCGAAGAGCTAAAGAAGGCGTTACTGGACTTTGCTGACATACCAGGCGTTTCGAAAGTGCAACGAAAAATCCAACAGGAATTGAAGTTCCTGGAGAAAGTACGCTTCTTCCAATACGTAAACCCAACACTTGATAACGGTCTTTTTGCAGGTGATTCAGAGCAAAACCTTGAAGGAGAATCATATAACCAGCAGCAACTTTGTCAACTATGAATTCCTGATAAAGACGCTGCGACTGCAACAGGGCGTGGTGGATATAAACGCGGTTTTCTCCCTCGAATCCCGGGATAATCCGCTGCGCGTCGATATTGTGGCCAATAATGGCCTAAAATGGATCAAGGTGATTGCTCGTAACTCCCGATCCATTGAGGATGCGGTTAATGGCTGTGTTAGCTTCGGCGCCAGGAGCGTTTTGGATCAGGCCGCCGATTATTTGGAGGCCAGCGAATTGCATTTCTGCATGTTTCAACGCCCCAAAGTAAATATTAAATATTCCCAAAAGTTTCTCTAAATAATTGCTTTTATTTCACAGATTGTGTTTTATTTTTCAAACCAAATTAACAGCTCATTGCGCGAGGAGCTCAATGAAATGGGCGTGCAAACGGCTTCTCTGGAAGAGCCCGATCTGGATACAGATCAATATGCCACAATATCGGATGAACTGAATTTGGATGTGACAACTCTGTTGGCCTACACGAGTGCTCTATCCAACGGTCGCTGTAACTTTGTTTTTAAATATCCGCTCCTAACTGAACAGGCGGAAAAGGAGCGCGAAACTCCTGTAAAACCCGTGCTGGATAAAATATTCGAGGGGAAGCGTCTGGTCTGCTGCCAATTGGCCTACGACGCGTTCCAGAATATTCTTAAAGTGCTGGGCGGACCAACGGAGAAAGCGCTCGCTGCAGAGTTCATGAAGAGAGTCACCGTGTATCCCAACGTTGAGACGCTGCCTGAAGAATTCTCCAACATCAAATTCACTGCTAATGTCAATGAGCGCAGCTTAAAGATATTCAGTTTTGGCATAGAACGCAAGATATTCACAGTAACATCTAATAAAGCGTTTGTGCGTTCAGCCAAAATGCAGGTAAATATATTTAATTTAAAAAGTATAGTCTTAACTATTAATAAATTTGTATTTTGTGCAATTTCAGGGCATAAACGTACCTGCATTTGTGCATGCATCTCGTGCTCTGACTGAAGGCAAAGAAGACACAGCCACGCCGATTTAGGAATTGAACTATATTTAAAAAATTAATTTTAAGCGCATTTATTTTGATAATGTACCATTTCGATAATTCGATAACTAGCTATCGAAGCGTCAGCTGTGCGGCAGAGTTGCCAAGCAACTCTGCTTAAAACATAAACAAGAAAAAGAAAAAATATGGAATGCGCTCCGCTGAATTTGGTAAATAAATTGTTAAATTATGAAATGAATATAAATTGTATTTATATTATTACTAGGCTCACTTCCATGAGCGTCGCTCCGAGCGCTTCGTGCGTCATCATCGCTACGAGGAGGCGATCAAAGCCTTGGAAACCTCGCTGCTCTATCTGCAGGACGCCTACAAAAATGTGGAAATCCCTAAATCCAAGGAGGTGCTGGATACGCTGACGCTGGACTTTCAGCGCAAGCTGCGCCAGATCGAAATGCGCAAGACGCAGCACGGACTGACCAAGATGAAGGACTTTGTGCAGCTCAAGGAGACCAGTCCCATGCTGCCCTTGCGCCCGGAACAGAATCTGGGATCGGCGCAGTCCGTGGCAAAAGCTATAGATAAAACCGTGCAGGATTTCGATGCCAAGTACACCACAAACACGGCACGCAAGCCAACGGTGCCGGCCTTAGCCGAGCTCAAGGTGAACACAGCGAGCAAAGGCGATGCACAGACGGAGCATGATGAAGTTGCCACGCTGGATGTCAGCGGAGAGCTCGACATGCCACGCCTCACGCCCTTGGAATTGCCCTCGTTCGACTACGCCTCCGATGGCTCCGACTATGCGCCCACACTGAGCAGCTATGCAGGCATGGCCGAGAGTTTTCAAAAGTAGACTTAATAAAATATATATAAGCTAGTTTTAATTTAAATGTAGTTTTATTTGGCCAGCAGGCCCTTGAGCAGATCGTCCATGTCCGTCTCTGTTTCCACGTTCTTCAGCAGGAGCAGCACCTGCGCCTCCATCTCGCAGAGTATGTCGGGCTTCTGGTAGGTGATGATCAGCGTGTTGAACTGATGGTGCAGACTGATCTTGGCCTGAATCGGCGGCATGCCACAGCGATCCAGATCGGGCACCGGAATCACCTTGTAGTACTTCTTGTTGGTGGTGCGCACCACAATCGCATGCAGCTCCGGCTCGGCACTGACGCTGTACACGCTCAGCGGATACGGCAGATTGCGTATGCGCCACTCGATGTTCTTCTTGGTCACGCGCTTGGACAGGATCGGAGCCGAGTTGCTTTCGCGCAGCATAAACTCCTCGCTTTTCATGCTGTCGGCGTCGCCGCCGGCGCCAGCAGCGCCAGGCCTGTTGTTGATCTGTCGCGGTTCCTCCCCCAGCTCCATTTCCCACTCCGGCTCGCCCATCAGCTGCTTGCACTTGCGCCACGCCCTCCGCTGCACTACGCCCGTATCCATGTTGTACTCCTCGGCCATCTGGCGACCATCCGGAAACTTGTACAGCACCTTGCGCAGTCGCCCGCTGATCATAGAGTTTTTCTCAGCGGACTGCAGATAGTTCAGCCAGTTTTGATAGGACATGTTTGTGAAAATAAACAAACTACAACTGAATTCAAAAAGCACATTTGGGTCTGCCTGGCAACCAGGGTTGTGTGGCGCCGCCAGCTGTTCAAAATTGTTTACAAGCTTCGCTCGGTGCTGCCAACCTGCTCGAAATCATATCGGAAAGTTTGTGAACAGAGTTGACGTGGCCGCATAAAATATATAAGCAAATTTCATCATTTGCTGCGATTTTATTTTAGTTCGTGCTGCTATTAAAAGTAAGCCACCTTACGGTACACGTTTATAAATAGCCGCACAGCCCAACTAGCCAAGTGTACACATATATATCTCTTGCTAATTGCCACCAATCGAAATTCTTTGCAGCAAACACGCAAAAAACACAAATCGAAAATCGACTTAAGGTTTAACTCCAGAAAAAGTTGAGAAATTCGTCGAAATGAGCTTGGTTTGGACTTTGATCGCCGCTTTCCTCTATGCGGAAATCGCTGTGGTGCTGCTGCTGGTGCTGCCGGTGGCCAGCCCGTATAGATGGAACCGCTTCTTCAAGTCCAAATTTCTGGCCATGCTGGCGCAGCAGGCGCACCTGTATTTCTTCCTGATTATGGGCGTGCTGGTGCTGTTCCTGCTGGAGGCGATACGGGAGATGCGCAAGTATTCCAGCCACGAGAACACCGGCGAGGTGCATCTCAACGTCGAGATGCAGCACAGCATGCGGCTGTTCCGTGCCCAGCGTAATTTCTACATTTCCGGATTCTCGATTTTCCTGGTCCTCGTCATACGCCGTCTGGTTACGCTGATCTCTGCCCAGGCCAATTTGCTGGCCCAGAGCGAGGCGTCCATGAAGCAGGCGCAGAGCGCCACGGCTGCGGCACGTTCCCTGATGGCCGACAAGACCGACAAGGCCAAGGAAGCCTCTGAGGATACCACACTCAACGAGGTAAGTCCCCGCATATGTTATGGATATGGCGTTTGGAGCTATTGCACACCTTCCAGCCCAGGCATGTTTAAAGAGCTTTCCCAGCTAACACTTACGTAGATCGTTCCGCTGCTACCCGCTGTACAAACCAAGGCAATGCGATTACCAATTGATAAACCCACATGGCAAGTGCTGGGCCAGCCTAATCTCTGATACAAATCCAATAAAAACAACTATCGTCAACTCTTTGAACAGCTGACACGCCTGCGGAAACGTGTGCAAGGGCTCACCGCCAGAGTATCCTAAACTGCATTTCCACACACACAATTCACTCTTTAAAACCAATCTCCGCCGTGATCCTCATCATTTTACAGCTCAACAAGCTGCGGGAGCGCGTCCAGGAGCTCACCTCAGATCTGAATCGCGAGAAGAAGGACAAGGAGGCGGTCAAGTCGCAGGCCGAGAGCATCAACCGGGAGTACGATCGTCTCACCGAGGAGTACAGCAAGCTGCAGAAACAGATCACCATCGGGGCAGCTGGAGGCTCCAAGGATGACTAAGCGGTGCCCGCCAATCGCGAGCAGAGATTACATTTATAAAAAAAAGGAAAAACAATTTGATAAGACTTAAACTTGGCGGTGGGGGGCGAAGGCAGCAAATGCTAATAATGCTAGATTATAAAATGTCGATCGAAAAAATAATATTAATCATAATTCTCATGTATTAAGCAAGTTAATTGATAACGTTTCACTGTTACACAGGCCTTAACTTGTATTATTGCGTAAATTCAACTTTGTTTGCCCGGGCCAGTAATATTTGTTGGCATCTCAATAAATACATAACTCTATAACTTATTAAAACACGAAATTCCGCCTATGACTCATTTTATTCCACATCATGTCGAACATCCAAAGCAGGCAGATGACGTCATCTCTGACGCACCTTAGACTCTTTTCGAATCTAAGTTAGACTCTTGTTTGCAACATGTGTTATAACCAGTAGGGACGCGACAGATCAGTCGAACGTAACCGACAGTAGCAGACCCTGTAGTTTGTGTTTCCATAATCACACAGTGACAATATATTGAGCATTTCTTATCCGATTGTAACGCAATTCACAGCTTCGATGCACTACACCATGTAAAATTTCAAGTTTTTGAGAGTTCGGCCATCGAGCCAGTTGCTCATACTGTACAAACGATCCGGAGGATCACATCAAACTCCGCAGCAGTCAACTCTACTGCAATAACACTCGAATGCCACAATTGTCCAGACCATGGCAGATCTACATCCAGCGAGAGTTCGACCAGCGAGAATTCATCTGGCGAGAGTTTGGCTAGCGAGAATAGTGCGAGCAAGTGTTTGGCCAGCAAGCGTTCGGCCAGCGAGCGTTACGCCAGTGAGAGTTGGGCCTGCGAGTTTCGGCTGCGAGAGTTCAGCCTACGAGAGTTCAGCTAGCCAGTGTTTGGCAAGCGCGAGTTCGGTCAGTGAGAGTTCGGCCAGTGTGCCAGCAAGAGTTAGGCAGTGAGAGTTTCACATTGATTAGTCCTCCCTTGGTTGGCGTCCGAAGACGAATTAGTCGAGACCTCTGGTAGATTATCAAATAAAAGTAAACTCTTATTCTCAATATACTTTATTATAGAAATGTAAAATAATATTTATTCTTTAATCTAAACTCCCACACATAACTATTATTTACGGAGCCCGCTTCACTCCCACCAGAAGCTAACCGAGAAACTGGGCGTTTCGGCCCTCACATAATGCCACCATTTAGGAGGCAGGTACAAACAATCTCCGGGTTGCAGCAGCAGCTGCAGAAACTTGACATTTTTAAGCAGCGGAAAGCGCTCGTAGTCCGGTTTGGCTGCGTCGATCTGGGATGTGTTGCCCAGAAACTCAGTCTCGTGAGCGTAGAGGTTCTCCGTATCAGCGGGTGAGGCCAGTATGACGGTTTTGCTGCCGAAGACTTGACAGAGCAAATTATGCTTCGGATCGGTGTGCATGGGCGATATGGTGAGCCGTGGACCCAGCCAGGCCTTGATGTCCACGGCAGCCGTGCTCTGGGTGGACACCGAGCAGTAATCGGGCATGCAAATGTCCGACTTCAGAGCTGGGATCTGGGCAAAGAGCTCGTGCTGCGCCAGGTACTCGATGTCCTGCTCCCCACTCCTCTCACTGCCAAACTGTCTGTGCAGAAAGTCGCGTATTTTGACCAGCCGCTGGGACCATTCATCGCTGGCGTAGTTCGAGCCAATCTCGATGGGCACGGTGCGATTGCCAGCCACTTTTAGCAGATAGTTCAGATCCCGCCACTTGGCCAGCGCGGGCCAGTGATTAATCGTGTTGTGCAGCAGCGTTGGCTGCAGCTGCTGATAACACTTATCACGGAATTCCAGCAAACTGGGCGCTTCCAGCTGGGGTATATCACAGCGAGCTGAACGCCGTTCAATCTCCGGCAGAATTGGCAAGGGCGTGGGATTCTGTTCCGTCACAGCTTCATCCAGGTAATGCATAAGCGCAGTCTGCAGCTGCTGGCAGTTGGCATAGAGCTGCTCCGTGGAGCCCAGCAGCTGCGCCTCATCATAGATCGCAGCGCATTGCTGCAGTTGCTCTGGACTCGTGCTCTCCAGCAGCAGGAAAATGATCTGCAAAGGTATTTATATATACCGTATTTCTAGCATTATTATCTTATACTCACCTTGAAGTAGCAGCACAGCGCATAGATCTGGCGTGTCGTTAGCGGCACCTGGCTAAAGTGTCCACTGTGTATGCGCTCCCAGCTTTTGTCCACCAGGGCGCCTATCAGATAGAACAGCTCCTCCTCCTCCTCTGCAGTCCGCTTGCTCAGCTGCAGCTGCTCCAGCTGATCAGCTGTCCTTCTGAGTATATAACGCGCCTCAACTTCATGTTCAACTATTGCTGCAATATCTGCAAAGCGGGGCAACAGTTTTATGATATCCAAAAGCGCCGGTTCTACCTCAACCATGCCCACTTCTCAAATCAAAATAAACGCCTTCCAATATTCGAGCGTTCTGCAACACTGCACAAACAGCTGGCACTGCCCACATCAGTGTTGTCCATGTTTTTGACATGGAAGTGCCCGCAATAAAGCTAAGCAAATATATGCAACAAAAAGCAAAACTATATGAATAAAATGTATAGTTATATTGATTTTATTTAATTTATACTTAATTTTAATTGTATAATTATTGTTTAACTATTGTATTATATTAACTATAGGCTATTTATTTTGTATTTCATATCTAGCTATCTAGTAGCCACATCTAGTATTTTTTGCTGCGTTCGGCAACACTAGCAGCCGGCTTCCAAAATACAGCCAAACGTAAACGTGCGTCTGATGGAGCCGAACAGCAAAAAAGCGAAAATGGTTAACAACAGCAAGTTTAAACATAACAAAAAGCGTTATTTCCAGCAGAGCAAAAAGCAGACGCTGCAGGCCGGCCAGCGTGGCTTTCTAGTCACCTGCAACATGAACGAAAAGGCCGCCGTACGCGAGTGCTACAATCTGCTCAATCATTACGCCGATAAATTGTACGGCCCGGAGATTCCGGAGCAGACGCCAGTAAAAGAGCAGGAAGAGGGGGAAAAGAAGAAAGAATCCGATTCGGACTCTGACGATCTGGATGCGGCTGTGGCCAAGTGTAAGGAGAGCGTGGCGCAGCGTCGCGTGCGCTTCCAGAACGTGGACACGGGCACCACAAACTGTTTGTTCATACGCACGCAGCTGGAGGATGCGCTGGAGCTGGGCAAGCACATTGTGGACGATATAGCTGCCACGGGCAAGGCGATGTCCCGCTTTGTACTGCGCTTGGTGCCCATCGAGGCGGTCTGCAAGGCGAACATGCCGGATATAATCAACGCAGCCGGAGCGCTGTTCGACAAGCATTTCCTCAAGGAGCCGACCACGTACGGCATCAGGTTCAACCACCGCTACAATCAGCAGATAAAGCGGGATGACGTCATCAAGGAGCTGGCCGAGCTGGTCAACTCCAAGAACGTGGGCAACAAGGTGGATCTGCAGAACGCCAAGAAGTCCATCATTGTGGAGGTGCTCAGGGGCTGGTGCCTGCTGAGCGTCATCGACAACTATCTAGAGTGCAAGAAGTACAATCTGTCGGAGCTGGCCAATCCGGGCGGGCAGAAGGAGGAGAAGTCTGCTGAGGGGAAGGAGGAAAAGCCTGCTGAGCAGCCAGAAGCCGTAGATAATGTTACAGAGAACGAATAAATTCACTTTGAATTTGTTAAAATTATATTTGTAACTTTGTATTCCTCATGCCACTTAGAGACTAAACTTTGGAGTGCGTCAGTTTGTGTATCCGTATCTTTCCCCTGCCTTGTCATGGTTTGTTCTCGGTATAAACTAATCTAAATTAGGCCTAGACTAGAGCAGGATTCCCATTTCTTGTAGTTTGTTCTCGGTATAAACTAATTCAAATTAGGCCTAGACTAGAGCAGGATTCCCCTATTCCGTATCGTGGTTTGTTCTCGGTATAAACTTATTTGGCCTAGATCCTCTCAAGCATTGCGCTTCAGCAGCAGCTTCACTGTGCCGGCTATCTTCTCGTAGGCCATGAACATCAGGGCCGCCGTCAGCACCGTCTGCAGGATCTTGGCTTCCAGGCCGCGGAAGAGGCCGGCCACGCCCTGATGCTGCAGTATGCTGACCATCAGCTGCAGCGCGCTTTGCGGCTGCTGCCTGCCGGCCTGGTGCGAGGTGGAGGGACCGTTGGACGGGTTGTTGGTGCGATGGCGCTGCTTGGTCTGCACCAGCTGCAGCGGATACGTCAGCACGGTGGCGAACGCCTTGGCAATGGCACCGATCACAAAGAAGCTCAAGCTGCCCATTTCGCCTCCGGTGAACTTGAGCACGTTGCGCTTCAGCAGCTCGTACATCATGAACTGCAGCGCCGGATTGGAGACCAGCATCAGCGATGGAATTGTGCCCGACCAGAGGCCGGCCACGCCCTCTGTGAGCGCCACATACTTGAGTCCCTGGATGAGATTCTTGTAGTGCTTGTTGACCTCGTCCGAGGTGCCCGCCACATTGCGCATGCGCAGCCGCGTGTTGACCACCCAGAACGGCGTTGTCGTGAACACATTGATGATGCCAGCGATGCTGCCCAGGAGCAGATCCTTCAGCGCGCTCTGCTGGCCCTTGGCGCCGTTCGAGGCAACCATCTTGAGCGCATGGAATGTGTAGAAGTAGACGAAGTTGGAGATGCACAGACTCTGCAGCACTGGACCCAGACCTCGGTACAGCGACTGGAATCCCTCGCCGAGCACAATCTCCTTGATCACCTGCCGCGTGCTGCGCACCTCGCGTCCCTCCTCCACTGCAAAGAATCGGATTAGATTGTCATCGAACCAAATCGAATTATGAATGGAGTTTGAACTTGCGCAATCTTTATCTATGCGGGTTTATCGCAGTTACTAGAGATTAGCGCCAATACTCACACTGCAGGCGGGAGCGCACGGTGTCCAGGGGATAGAACGTGCTCATGGCTATGCAGCCGCCCTACATTGAATACAACAGGGTATACAAATATAATATTAAAAAATTGGAATGCATTTGCGTCTCTCTCCATCTCTCTCACGCATGAAATTTCTTATGTGTGAATAAACAAAATTTGATTCCATCGTATCTTTCTTAATTATGATCAGATTTTGATGAAGTTTACACAATCGGTAGATATTATTGATCTCTAAAGACTACAGAAGACGGTATTTGTTTAAATTGATTTATATCTCTTAAATTGGCAAATGTTTTTTTATTAAATTATTGTGGGCGGCAGGGGCGTGGCATGCCACATTTAAAATAAACTTGATTTGCGTATGCTATTTATCTAACTACTTGCCAAAAGTGGCTGAGCTAGATATAGTAGATATCGAGATCTCAGCGATAATCTAGACGAACAGCCGGACAGACATAACTATATGGATAAATATATTTAGTTGGGCCTGGCATGCTTCTTTTGTCTGTTGCATACGCTATGCCAAAGTCATATACCCTATTGTTTACAGGGTATCATAACACAATTAAATTATTCACACTGTCGAATGTTTGATTTGGGTTTGGATTTTGAACTTTGGTTCAATTTACTTACGGCTGCGCCAGACACGGCATGCACCCAGTTCTGATAGCTGAACACTTGGCTGAGTTTCGATTGTGCCACCATTTTATGGTATTCTGTTTAATTAGCACCGTCGCACGTCCAGCGGTTTCTTTGGGCAGCTGCCGACTGAATGGAACGAAAAATTCACACCGGCTAGACGCAAATTCAAACAAGAGATTAGATTAGCTCGGCCTATGCTCTGTTCTACTCACTGGCAATTTGGTTGGCCGCCTTGGGCAGCTGAGAGCGTTTACTGTAAATGCGGCTAAGAGTTTTCTGCCTAAGCGGGCTAAAACGGCAGCTGTAAACAATCTTAATACTTTTCACAATTTATTGTCATACAGATATTAATTTTTTATAAATTAGTGTAGTGTTGCAAAGTGTCTGCTGTGCAGGGGTTGTTTTTTTTCGACAAAAAAGCTGTTAAAGAAGAATCAAACAAAATATATAAATAAAAATTTGAAAAAAAAAATGCAGAGTCCAGCTGACGTTATTCTTAACTAAAAAGAAAATAAATTTAAAATAAATATTCTTCAAAAGCAGCCAGTTGCGGCGGGAAAAAAGCTGGTTTGTCAACAGTGCTGTAAAAAGCCAAACGAAAGTTGTTATCGATAGTCGATGACCAACAACCTGCAGTCGAATTGACAAACCTTTGGCGCTACGAAGTGAATAAATTTCTGCTATAATTTCATAACTATGGATTTAAGTCACGATATTGACGAACTCAAGAAAGTAATCATTGAGAATACACGCTTGTTGCATTCGTACGATGACGGTAAGTTTTTGTGCACAAATGGCATTGCTTTCCCTCACAGTTTCCCCTCCTTTTTTCAGGCTCTGATGAACTGCGCGATTTAAGCAAAGAATTAACTGAACAAAGTCTGGCAGTTGGTGAAAAATTAATCAATATAAAAGCAAAACAGAAACGTTTCGATGCTGCCATCGAAAAGGCCAACTCCGAGTCCACCACGGGAGAAGAGTTTCAGCGCAAAATGAGCAAGATACTGGAAGGCAACAAACAGCGTGCCAACATAAAGACAACGGCTGAATATAAACAATTTAAGCAGGAAATACTTGCCTGTAACAATGTCAATGCGGATGCCGACGATGTGGTGGAGGAGATCATAGAGACCGCCGGCTGTGCCACCTCACTGAACGATCCCTGGCTGCGCACCCTCATGGTGCATCCGGTGCGCAATCTCAAGTGTGGACACCACTACGATCGCGATTCCGTCAATGCCATGATCAAGAACAACATCGGCATCCGCTGCCCCGTGGCTGGCTGTGCCAGCAACATTTACATACAGCCAGATCATCTGGTGGAGGACTTGGCAATGCTCGCCCAAGTCAACAAGTACAGGGCCGAGCAGGAGGTGCAGCTGTCGTCGGATGAGGATTAACAATGGGATTAAGAATACGGGGGGATTACTAAGGGATAAGATTACTGGAGTAGTTAATGTTAGTTTGAGAAATCATAAAACCAATGAATTAAAGAAAATCATGCATATAGCCATAATGAAGTATTCCGTTAAATAAACAATATTTAATTTAAGAAATATGCATTGAACACATACATATAGCCATAGTAGTCTTCTGTTGAATAAGCAATTATTGATTTAAGAAATATGTATTGAAATCATGAAAATAATGAATTGAAGAAACCCATAATGAATTTGTTATAATTCGAATTAAAATGTATTATAGCTATATATATTATTGTATTTTATTAAAATGTATTACAACTAATTACATTTAAAAGCAAACTAAAGCAACTGATCGATAAGGCACTTTTCCCTGCGCGGCTCCAGGCGAGGCTTCTTCATGAAGTTGACGCCGGTTTCGCTGCTGCTGTTCATCAAATCCGCTGCCTTGCGTTTCTGATTCTGCAAAGTAAAAAAGTCGATCAGCATTAGGCTAAATTCAATGTCTATGTCTGCAAACGCACCTCGTGTTCCTCCTCGGTCAGGGTGGCAAACACAAAGTTCTTGGCCTTGGCTGATTTGACGGAAACAGTGCCCGCTGTTCCATCGACGTCGCCACTGGCGCCTTTGGTCATGCCCGCCAATTTGTGCAGCGTTTCCTTGTCCCGCACCAGAAAGGAGCCACGCACTGTTTGCGTCTGCTGCGTGGCATTCGCTGCCTTTGAGATCAGAAACGGAGAGCTCTTCTTCAGCTCCACTGTGGTCTTCTTGGCTGTGATGATGTTGAGCTTGCGCACAGTGGAGCTCGTGTTGACAGCGGGTGTAAGAGGCGAAGCATTGGCGTTCTGTGAAGTTAAAGAGAAGTTAGAGAGCGACGAGCGTAGAGAAACAGCTCATGTTGTACCTCTCTCAGTCCCTGCTCCAGCAGCAGCTGCTCCCTTTCGTAGCGTATCTTGCGCCACAGATGCTCGTTCTCCTCGTCCCCGCTGCCCTCGTTGGCGTCGCCAGCACCGTTCTCATTGCGTGCCTCATCCAAGCTAAAGGCCATGCCGCTCTCGGCATTCTTCCAGCGAAACTGTCGCTGCCGCACGGCGCCTTCGTCATCCTCAAACAGCATATCCTGTATCTTGCGCACGTCTCTTATATCCTGATCCAGCATCTTGCGACTGTGTAGTATAGGAATATATAATATCGGTCTATAATCTATGTAGTAATTGCCTCAACTTACGCATGAATCTGTCCCAGTTCGTGTTGCAGCTTTTCGCGATCGAATTCATCCTCATCGCCCAGCTCAATGTCATAGGTGTCCAAGTTCTTTTCATCCTCATCCGCTGAGCCCCAGTCGGATTCAGATAATTCCGCCTCGTTTTCCACGAAATTGCCGGCGCGTATTTTGCGATCCTTCTTGGTCATTTGCACCACAACTTCGTTTTCCTCGGAATCGTAATCAATAAATGATTCCGGCACTTCCTCAGCTGGCACTTCGAGCTGCTCCTCATCGCTTTCCGCCTCTGCCTCGTCATCAAACTCGTCAGCTTGCTCTGGTTCTGCTTCGCTCTCTTCATCATCAGAGAAACCCAACTTGGGCTTCTTCTTGTGTCTCTTCTTGGTTAACTTTTTCTTCCGCTGTGTCTCCGCTTCCGGCTGCTCTGAAGGCTCCGCCGGCTCTTCATCGCTGGACAAGATTTTATTGGCCATCACTGGCACTGGCAACGAAGCGCTCTGCGTTTCAAAAACGCCGGAGCACAGAGCCTCCAGTTCCTCGGGTGCCTGGCTAGTTGCCGGTGCTTGTGTTATGGGTATTTGACTAATGAGAGCTGACGGAGCCGCCGTTGACAATTCCGACTGCGTAAACTTGCCGGAGCACAGTCCAAGCAGTTCGTTCTCCTCATCGCTGGCCGTGCGTCGGATCTCCGTATCAAACAGTTTGTGGGCGGACAACTGCAGCTGCGTGGCCGTGACTGAAGCTGTGTTGCTTGCTTTGGGCGTCTGCAGCAAATCGACTTCGTCTTCGTCGGAGTTGTCATCCTGAAAAGCTTGTATGATGCGATTCTTGCGCTTGCCTGGCTGCGCAGCTTCCTCTGCCTCACTTTCCTCCGAGCTGCTGCTTGTGGCTGCTGCATCCAGAGTTTCATCCGCTGGCTGCGCTTCGACTTCATCATCTGCCTCATCTTCTTCTACTTCTTCGACTGCTGCGTCTTCATCGACAATTTCCTCATCATCATTTATAACCACTTGACTTGGCTTGTCATCTGGCTCGTATTCTTCGCCCTCATCTACGTCCATCTCAATCTCCTCATCCTCGTCTTCCATTTGTTCCTCCAGCTCTTCTGCCTGCTTCTTGCGCATCTCTTCCATGCGCTTCTTGTTGATCAACGTCTTCAGATTCTCCTGCATTTTAATATAAGCCGAGCCTGGCTTCTGATCCTTGTTGACGGGCTCATCCTCGTGCAGGTTTATGTTGACTTTGGACATCTCCAGTTTACCATGCGCTGTGGACAAAATGCTGTAAAACGCTTAGGTTAAATAAGTTTCGATTTTAAGATTTAATTACTCACTTGACAGTCTCCGTAGTCTTGTGTTTCTTGGCCTCGCGTGTCTTTAACAGACGCTGCAGCAAGTCATCCACGCCAGTTGGTTTTTTAGTAAACATATCTCCCGTTTCCAGGTCAATAACCATGTTAGCATCTCCCTTCAAGGAGGGACTTGTATCCGTGCTCTTCTCGTCTCTTAACCGACGAATTGCCTCACTTATCCTAGGCGTAGCGGGTTTGGAAGACGGGCTTATATTCAGTGTGGTTAGATCTAGTCTAGGCAGCTCCACAATCTCGGTTACAAGCAGAGGCTTGCTGGATGAGATTGCCTCAGCCAGAGGCTCAATTTCCTCCTCTATAGCTGCAAAATCTGTTGCAGTTTCAGCTGCAGCAGTTGCTGCTGCTTGTGATTGTGGAATGGCTGAAGAGTCAACAAATTGAGGCGTGTTTTCCTCCCGACTTGGCTCTATTTCGAGCTCTATTGGTTTTTCTGTCGTGTCATCTTGCTGCTCATCCTCCTCATTGTTGTCTTCGTGCTCTGATTCGGATTTGAAAAACTCTGTGGCCTCCTTGGCACGTTCCTCCATCAATTTGCTGCATTAGGTAAATATATGCTTTAGTTTATAGCTGATCAAAGGAGTATAACTTACGCATATGCCATCAGCTCCTCGCTGTTCATGCGCAGCGCCATCGATCTTCTGGGTTCCTTTTTAACTGGCATTGGACTACCACCTGCCGCGGCCAATGCCAAGGGCTTGTTAATCGTGCGTCGGTTGAGGAATTCCTTCAGCGTTCGTGGCTTGGGCTGATGATAGGGCACACTGATGTGTGCCTCACGGTGCAAGCGTTGCTGTTCGCTCTGTATGGCCTGCATCTCGTCCAGCGCCTTCTTAGCTGAGGCCTGTTGGGAGTTAGAAATTAAATCCTGAATTCTGTGGCATGGAAATAACCTTACCCGCATTGGCTTCGATTTGTTGGGTTTATCAGTGGGGGCAGCTGTAGGTTCCATTGGCTCATCTACATTGCTGTCCTCCGATTCGGAATCAACGAGGCCTTTCATTCTATTTTTATCAGTTGGGGTTTCTTCATCGTTGGAGTGATTGCCATTTTCCTCATCCAATCTGCTTAGATTTGGTTGCTGATCTTTATCTAATTCTTCCTCACTGTCAGTATCCACAATTTTTGAAATTCTCTTCTTAGTCTTGGGAGCAGATTTCTGCTCTTTGTCTTCTTGCTCCTCCTCGCTATCCGAGTCTATTATTGCCGATATTTTCTTGGGCTTGGGTTTTGCGGAAATTACAGTGTCCGGCTCAGCTTCTGCTTGCATTTCCTGCTCACTATCCGAGTCAATAATTGCGGATATTCTTTTGGGTTTGGGATTAGCTGCCTCAATATATTCCTCCTCGCTATCAGAATCTATAATTGCTGATATCTTTTTAGGCTTTTCAACTGAATTTGGCTCTTCCAGTATTGGTTTTAATGCTATTTCATCATCTGCATCTTCTGCTTTGTCTTTTTGTTGAGAATTAAGGTTTTCCGCGCTTTGTTTACTTTCTGGAGGTGTTTCGGAAGTCTCATCGTCTTCACTATCCGACATTATCAGGGTATTACCTCCCAAAATATCTTCCGCCGATGTGTTCTTTTCATCATCAGCCTCGACTTCCAACTTTTCCATTGAGTCGTGCTTTTGTTCAGCATTTTCCGCTGCTGCTGCACTTTCTGCAACAGTTGCACTCATTTTTCTGGGTCACAACTTGAGTAGAAAATAAAAACTATGAAATTGGTCTCTGCAGTTGAACACGCACACACACGCATACAGGTATGCGCGGGATTTGGCGCGAAAATCAACAGCTGAGCATTTCAAACAAGTTGGCAGCTCCAATGCACTGGTTTGTGCCTCGACTACGCGTTTTACAACACTGCTCTTTCTCTGTTGTGAATTCAAATTTTGTAAATGAGAAAATTAATCAGAATATATTTTTAGCATATTATATATTTTTAGCATACAATATCAGCATTTATAAATAATAATACATTTTTATTAAACTACAAATGGAAATCAGCTGTTTATATTGCAACTGTGATTATATTAAACGATTTCTCAAACCGTTAATCAAAAATTGCAATTAAGATAAACTATTTATGCATACGAATCTTGAAGTGTAAACTCATTAGAGCCGCATACCGTGAAGACTTTAAATTAATAGAGAGCTCAGCTTGTCTGTCAGAGCAAGTTTAATGCAGGCCATTAACAACTACAAAACACACAATCGAAAATAATCACCCAAAACGCATTTGCATAAACGATACACACAAACAAACAAAAACAAAAACAAACAAACAACAAAATTCACGTACGTACGCATTTCAGTAAATATATTTTTCACCTGTTCTGCTTGTTGCTGTTGGGTTAGCGAATTGTTGCAGTTGGTTTGATTTTGTCGGAGTCGATGCTTTCTCCGCATCTTCAGCGCCATCTCCATCTCCATCTCTTCCCATTTCTCTTTCACAGTTTGCAGCTAAAAGTTTTGGCTTAGGGTCATTAAGTAACCCCGTGCGGTACGATCGAAAGACTCCGACTCCGACTCCGACTCAGAGCCGAACCAATATTTATCCATTTTAGGCATAAACGGCATTAAAATGTAATTAAATATAGCAGCAACAACAACTGCAGCAGAAAGCTATCTTTACGCATCTTTCATTTTTCAGATCCAATATTTAATTAACAATATTTTCAGCTGCAGGCATAGCTATGAAAGTAAAAGTCAAAACCGAAACCAAATCATTTTAATAGGTGTCAAATAACACGATCTTTTCACCCAAACACCGCGCATTCTGAAAAATACATAATCGTTTTGCCGCGTTGATTAATGCATACATAGTATAATAAGATTGTTTAGTTTTTTTTTTTTTTTCAAATTTTATTTTATGGTTTTTGGTTGCGCAACTTTTGCGGGTCATTGAGTGCAAATCCTACGCAAAACACAACAAAAAAAAAAACGCTAAGAAAGACGCTTAGAAAGCGCCAGCGTTAACCATTTATGCATATTGTTGATGTTTTTGCTAGGCAAATTTATTTTAAATTTCTTTAAATAAACATATTATAAGAAAAGTAAGATTAGGCTGAAAATGGCTAAAAGATTAGCAGACGAATTGCAAATACGCTTAAATATTGTGTAAACCCAACAAAAATAATTGGAATTTGTAATTATCATCTGAGATAAATATCACATAACTTCTTTAAATAAACATATGATAAAAAAGTAAGTTTGGGCTGAATTGCAAATACGCTTGAATATTATGTAAACCCCACAGAAATAATTATAAATTTAACTTTTCAGTTGAGATAAATATCGCTTGGCTTTCGAGCTTGTTCAATTCATTACACTTAAGTTATTTGGGCTTATTATGCTAATCATAGGCTGCGATTAATTTCCTAAATAGTCTATACCGTTTTCTTTTTTATATATTTTAAATGCCTCCCCGCTAAGCGCAGTGAACGCTACCAAGATCTGGAGGCAACCATCATGCCATCATCATACAATATTTAGGAACTGCTTGCGCACCAATTAGCATATAAAAATTTTGTCGGCCGGGCGCACAATTTCTCTTTCATTTGCCAAAAAATAAAAACAAGAGGTGATGGCGGGTGATGGCGGGGAATGGAGAAGAAACTGTTAACTGTTGTCGGTAGCCGTAGTCGGAGTAGCTGTGGCTATATGTATGCGTGGAGCTTGTCATCCGTTGATCTTTATATAGTTTTAATTTTTTGTGTTATTTTCTACCCGTACTCTGCCGAGATCTGTAGCAGCGATTTTGCTTTTGGCCACTTACGGTATTTCTGCGCCTTGTTGTCGCCGTCTGAGCCAATTTGCATACGCATGGATCTTCTGCGGAAGGTGTGCCTGCCTGGCTGTGTAAATATTTTTTGGGTATTCGGTCAGCGAATGAAAGTGAAAATCTGGCAACCGAAAGATACACAATCATTTTAAAAGTCTTTCAAATGAGTTAGATAAATACTACCATGCCATACGCTCTGGCCATTTGTCTTCGCTTCTCGAAATTCGAAATGGGATTTCAATCAAAAAGACAAACAACAAACTGAATTTCTTCAAGTCTCGGCAAGACTATTGTTGCTATTGTCCGCTACTTTGTTGTATATATTTTTTGGCAATCTTACGCAACTTTAAACCAGGCTTAAACATGTAAAGGCTTTCGGTCTTTGCAGCCTAAAACTTTTCAGTTGCCACAGTTGTTAATCGGCATTTAAGTGGACTGTGTTGAGACTATCTTTCACAATTAAATGCAAATTTGCCACAAAATGTTGCACTGCCCCCGGGCAATAGCTCATGCTGTTGCTCCTTCGACAGAGACAGAGAGGGAGAGAGAGAGAGAGAGAGAGAGAGAGGGAGAGACACTCCTATTGGCGTCTGGTTTCGTTTCGTCTGCCATTTTGGGCGCCTGATTGCGATTTTGCTCTGCGCCGTTGTCTTACTTTTGGCGATTTGGCGAGTGAAAGTGATATATGGCGTATGACTCAGAGCCAGTCCAAAGACACAAGACACAAGACACAAGACACACACCCCTTCATATGCATAAAACAATAATTAAGCCGCATTTTTATGCAGCCAATAGACAAAAACGGCAAAAGGGCACAGCAGCCGAAAGTCTGAAAACTTAGCCAAAGAAATCAATTACTTCAATAACCTTGCACGCAGTGAAAATGAAAAGAAAGGTGAATTAATTGCGAATAAATTATTGGCAAGATCGAGCCAAACACTTGAGCTTTTATTTATGTGCGAAAGATTTGAAAGATTCTCTAAACTGTAAGGTGCTTGTTACGCTTGGTTTTTTGGCACCAAATTTGGTGTTTTTAATTCATTATTAATTTGGAACTTTATTTTCACATTTATAGTGGGTTTTTGTTTTAAATTACTTTGTCGACTGCGCTTAGTTGACATTAAATAGTTAAATACATTTTATCTGAATGCAAGAATATTTATTTCGTTCCTTGGCGCCATTTTCAAAATATTGTCTTGATTGCTGAAAGAGACTAAAGAAATTAAAATTCTGCAAAATAGTTTTAATTATTTTAGCAAATAAAATTGTCAGAGAAATGATAGATATATAATTTTTTGTTTTATATTTTTAAGTGGACTCACTGACTGGAATACTGTTTATCGTAGCGTTGCCAGCTTGAATGCGACTTTAAATCAAATGGAAAACTCAAAAACCGTTGCATTTCTGGCAGCAATAACCGTACCAGTAAAAATAATCACAGCCATTGCCTTAGTCAATAGTTGATCAGGGTTCATTGTCTATATGCATAAGCATATTCATACGCCAATGCAAGCAATTAAGGGCCGACGACAGTAACGGAAAAAACAAGCCAAGCAAAGGCAGCAGAAGAAAGAGACAGCAGCCAACAGCCAAGAGAGAGGAGTGAGAGGGAAGAAGGTTGTGCTCCAGACAGTCTGACAAAAGAAATGGAAAGTGAAGCGCAGCCCAGCACTGTTGCCATTGAGCACATTGACCGAACTTGGGAGCCCAAGCGAATGGACTTGCATAATGATTGACATCGACATCAACATCAACATCAACAGCGACATCGCTCGAGGGTCTTGGAAGGGCGCACCAGGCCGGGTCACAATAAGTCACATTATTTGTTGTTAATAAACAATAAGAGCTTAAGCCAGGCACCGTTATGATCGTAACTGCACCGCCATCAAGAAAGAAGACCAACAAATTGTGCAAAACTCTGTCATATAACTGGTTTTATCGCCCGTCGCTTGTCCAAAAATACCCCAACCAAAAGCTAAGAAATAACAAAAAAACTGAAAACTGAATGAAACTAAAAGAGAGTTATCAGTTTCGGTTTCGGTTTCAGCTTTTTATTTGTTTTGTTTTCAAACGCTTTTCACCATTTCCCACAAATGGTAGCAAGAAAATATTGTGTTAAAAAATGAAAAATCATTTAAACTTCGATTACAACAGGTATATATTTTATTGATGGCCAAGGCAAGAAAAAATGTTGTATAAAAGTTGAAATTTATTTATACAAACTTAAGAACTCTTTAATTGCATTAATTTTAAAATACCCAAATTTTATAATGGTTTGAGCTAGTTTGAAGATATGAACACATTATATGTTCAACTGAACCTTCTTTAATGTATTCTTAAATATGGAATACTCTTTTAAAAAACCTTGAGTTCTCAAAATTTCACTTTCATACTTAATTTAATTTAACTGTTTGTTGATGTTGCAACATTGTCGTTAGACATGCGCCTGTAGCACTTGTAATTGGGTTAACCTAGAGATCCATAGAAAACACCCGTATATACCGTATATACCTGATCCGATCCGTATCTAGCTTCATATTCAAGTGCGTCATGCGCAGTGTAAACATAATTCAATTAGCATGCCGAGCACGTCCCTGACCCAATTTCAGTTGAATTCGTATCCAAATGCGATTCCGTCTTGGCTTTGTTGTGGGTTTAATGCGAGACTAGCACAACACGATAAATGCTACCAAAGGTTTGGCTATGGGTCTATGCCGGCGGGACGAACGTCATCAAAACTTGTGAATCATACCGGATCCGGCATGCGACAACAACAAAATAAGCAATAATAATAATAGGCCCAATGCCTTGCAATGAAATTGAAACCAAGTCGACACGCGGAGACGGAACTTTCGATTTCTTTCGATTGACATGCGGGTGTGTCCGTGCCATGGGTCTCTTTGCTCTGCTCTGGGTCTCTTCTATGGGCATTCCGCATGCTGTCATCGCTTGGGCAGCCACAAGACGCGTGAACTTCGTTTCGAATGGCAAATCCGCCACAAATGAAAGTTCACGGGGTTTCATAGGCAAAACACACAAATATTTCTGCATTAAATTGGGTTTTTTTTTTTTAATTTTGGGCATTTCGAATCTGGCTTGCAAATATTTAAGGCATTTTCATTTCACTCTCTGCTTGAGAGTCTTCTCTGACGCGTCGTTATGATGAATATTTGTGCCATTTCATCATCGGAAATTGCGCCGATTGTCGAAATTGACTGACGGCATGCATTGAGTGAAATGGGCACAGACTTGTTTATCTAATGGATTTAATGCGTAATTGCAATAAATTGTTGAATTAGGACATGCGATATTTTACAAAAAATATTGATATTTATGTAGGTTTGTCATCTATTAATTAGGCAAGGGTTATAAATTTCCTCTTAAGAAATTTCCAATAATCCTTTGTCATTTGTTATAAATTTCTTTTTAAATTTATAGCATCCAAGTCTAATAAATAACGCTCAACTTTCAATATATAATTTACACTTTAAAGTGTTTTATAACCATGCTCCTATTATTGACAAAAGCTGTCGTTATGTTTATGTTATTTTATCTAACAATAAAATATTATACAGATTATTATAATTAAAGAAATTTGTTTTCTTTGTTTCCGTTGCATTTTCCAAACAAAAGACTTAGGCAACGAACTTGCCATAAACTTGGCATTTAGTCTTAAAACAAAAGCAAACAAAACTCACTAAAAATATGCTCAAGATGTCAAGAGCTATTAATTTATTTCCGCTAGTTGCTAACAAAGGTCAAACGGCTAATGATGATTTGGCCCAGGCCCATCAAGAGGCGCGAATGTTGACACAACAGTTAACTCGATTGTTCACATTTAAAGAGACATAACTACAATGCGATTATATCATTAGCGATTGCATAACCTGCAGACGGCCATAATTTAATTTTCCAATGCATTGGCCAGAATAATAACACTCGATAAAGTGCCAACTGCCGTTAGCTTGTGATTCAGCCGCATCCCTTTATGAATAACAATCGAAATTAGGCAATACTCGACTGACGATCGACGCTCGACACTCGACGCTCTCGACGTCATCAGTTACCTTGACACGAAGATGGAGAAGGCGATGGCAGTTGTTGGTATTGGTGCGTTGCCAAAAACAATAACAGTTAAGTCCGCAGAAAGCGGCCTGAAATGAAAAGTTGCCACAACGGGTTCGGCAGCGTTCATTCGGCTCGAGTTCGGGGCGCCACAGCCACAAGAATAATGCCGAAAATTGAAGCAAGTTTTGCATGTGGCTCTCTCTCTCTCTCTCTCCATCTCTCCATGTCTCACTCTCTGTGTTTCTCTCTCGCTGCGCTCTCAGCGCTCGAGCAACCAAGCGACCAACAACAGAAAGGGGTCAAAACTTTCACGCGATATAAAATCTTGGTTAGCGATACGGCCGGGCCGCATTTTCATTTCAACCTTGTGTGCGACGAGTCAGCGTCTGCTGGTTGCGCAGTGCTGCTTCGAAACCGATTCCGAATCCGAATCCGAGTCCGTAAAAAATCGCAAGAAACCGTACATCGAGAGACAGACTCGTCCTGCATACGCCGCGTGTGTGTTCCGATACGAAGCCGCATTATAGTTTCACAGTGCATTGAATACAAAAAACACACGAGCAGCCCACGCACTGCTCCTGCTTCATTTTTGTGCAAAACACCAAACATTCATTCGGTTGCAATTACCGTTAAGTTACCAAAGTCCCGATCGCAGCCGCTGTGCCATTCCTACATCCAACTAGCGATCTAGCGATACATACCAGGGATTACAAAACCCACGGGATTAACACTAATTGCAGGTAAGAGATCTATAAAATGCAACAGCCAAAACAGATTGGAATTCGTAAAACTTTTTCAGTTTCAGTTCTAAGCAGTCTTAATATGAAAGGTTAATGAACTTAAAAAAACTTAATTCAATACTAATGACGATTTTAAAATTATTTGGGAGACAGCTTCAAGTAAATTTTCTTTAAAAAGCTGATGCAATTTACTCTTAGATAAAGTGGATCAGCAATCAGTATTTTGTAAATTGATTATAAAATTTTAATAAAAAAATTGAACTTAATTTAATACAATACAAATTAAAACGTATTATAAAATAAATTAAAATATTAAATTAAATTAATAGTGAATATATAGTAGTTTAAAAAAATGTTAAATTCTTTATTTTTAATCAATATTTCTTCATCAAATCTTGTATAAATACTGTTTTAACCGAATTGAAGATGAAATCATGACATTATTTGAATATTTTATTAAGCGTTAGCGATGTAAAATTATAGATATTTTACAAATAAGCATGATACTAAAAACAAATCTATATTGCAAGCAAGACGTTGCTCACACGCAATTCATATTTATTGAAGGCATAATTTGAATACACATTTTATATAACACTTTAAGTGCATTCATTCAATCAGTTTAAATAGCTTATAAAGTTTAATAAATTATTTCACAAATAAATAAAGTTCTCAAGTTGCTATAATTCACTACTGCAACAAAGCTGTTCTACCATTTAATTTTAATTAATTAAGCTCTTTCCATAAACACTTCAATTCATTCACAACAATTTCCAAACTCGTTGAGAGCTGTGTTTAATCCAGAAAACTAGACCAATCCGCATGGCATAATATCAAATACCGATAACTAGCTGTAAAAGTAATCCAATCTGAACAGTTGCTGCATAATTTAAGCTGCTTAAATGCGTACTCCAGCCAGCTTATAACGATGGGGCTGGCAATAAAAGGCAAATATAAAATGGAAATGGTAATACTCGTAAAATAAAAGATTAAAAAAAAAAAAATCTAGCTCCATTTGCGCACAAAAGCGTTGCAGTATTTCGAGAAGAAAAACCAAAGTGTTTTCGTTTTGGACTCTGGCCACAAACCTCAAGTATCTATCATAACTAGCATACGGGTATTATGCTTGATGCCTGATGTGTGGCAGATTTGCCTATTATTGAAAGAGCAAAAGAAAGCAGACGCTTAACTTTCGACGGCATCGACAGCGACTTGGCGTGCAGTACGCGGAAATTATTATTAATAACAATAGAAGAGCAGCTGTACTTGCCACACAACACAGTAGCTGCTGAGGCATGAAGCAGCAGCAGCAGCAGCGGCAACAGCAGCAACAACAGCAGCAGCAGAAGTCAAAGTCGAAGCATTTGAGACTTTTTGTTCATTAGTTTAATTTGCATAAATCTTTAGCAATTTGGCAGCCACCCACAAAAGGCAAAAGGCAATTCAAAGCGTATCTCTTGTTGCACAGTGGCACTTGCAACTGCCACCGCAACTGGAACTGGAAGCGAAAAAAGTAAAAAAAAATAAAATAAATAAAAAATAAAACTGGCTGCAGTTTTGCCGGCGCTGCAGAGTTCTCGTTGAGTTTCGTCTCTTGGTGAAATTTCATCGCGTTTCGCGCGAATGAAAGTCTGAAATTGACTTGTGCTGCTTCTCATTTGTTGCAGTTGCAGTTGTTGCAGTTGCATGTTGTTGCTGTTGCCTGCTGGTTGTTGGCGTGGTTTATGCGCTGGCCAAATAGCAAAAGATGCAGCATACACATATGTATCTGTATCTGTATCTGTAGCTGTTGCTGCAGCTGTAGCTGCAAGTTTATGTGCAGTTTTCCATACTTCATGTGTGTTTGATTAATCTTGCGAATTGCTTTGTTCAAAAACTGCTCCACTTTGGCGCACATGAAAACAATTTCGCTTTGCCAGCAGACAGCTACACACACACACACTCACACACAAATAGCTGCACACACAAATAGCTGCACACAGATACAATACGTGGATACTTTCGTAGCCACGCGTGCCTGCCTGCCAAGTGGGTTGCGCATACGCAGCGTTGCCCGCCTGCCGCTGCTGCTGCTGTTATTATTGTTGCTGCTGTTGTTATTGTTGCTGCTGCTGCTGCTGCTGCTGCTGCTGCTGCTGCTGCTGCTACAGGCACTTGTCATCTGCCCAAACATAGCGCTGGCAATACTTTTAATTGATTCCACAGACACACACACATAGCTGCAGACTTTACAGGTGAAAGACGCTGCGCCACTTGCAACAATATAATTACTGGTTTACAGTCTGCAACATGTTGCTGCTGCTGCTGCTGCTCATGTCCAAGACCGCGTAGAGCGCCGTCTATAGTCTATGCCTTGGCGACAATTTTGAATTAACGGCAATTGTTTTTTTGCCGCCGCCTGTGCAATTTTCACGCAGTTTTTCCAACACAAAATCGAAACTTTCATTGACCAAAGACATGAGCAACAGTTGCCAGTTGCAAGTTGCCAGTTGCCAGTTGCCAGTTGCCAGCGAAACAACTGCAGTTCATCAATTTGCAGTTTATGTCTCTAAGAGCCAATCTATCAGAATGCCAAGAAATTCCTTTCCAATGCCAGCAACAATTACGCAGTTATTTGGTTAAGTAGAGAGGGCAATAGCCAGACTTTTACACTGTTAAAAAAAAAAAATAGAAACCATTAAATTACATTTTTGAACAATTTATAATTACAAACTTGTTAATCAATTGAAAGAATTCAATGAAGAAAATACCCAAAAAATGTAAAAGAATTAAATTAAAGTTTTTATTTCATTTTTCTGTTTCTTTTTTAAATACTCTTCTTTAAATATTCTTTAAACATAAATCAATATAAATAATTATTTCAAACATTTAAAGTTTATACTTAGAATTTCTTGCTGCTTAAATAATAAGAAATAAAAAAATCAAGATCTATGATTTTGATTTCAGATTTCTTATTCTTGATTTATTTTTCGAATTTTTTACCAGTGTATATATGAGAGTTCATATTAGACTTATAATAGGCAATAATAAGCAATCAGCGTCAGCAGTGCTACACATAAATTAGAAATTTTCTACAATTTTTCTGGGCTTGTTTTCAATTGAGTTGATAGGGTTCACAACTAAATCAAATTGCTTGACACCACAAAAACTCATTTGCCACTTGCAGCGGCCGGAGGCAAGTCTTTTATGGTGCACAAATCAAAATCAATATCGAATAAGTTGAAAATCATGCAAATCAATGAGCTTCGTTGATTGCCCGCGCGAGTTTGAGTACGAGTGTGAGTGTGAGTGTGAGTGTGAGTGTGAGTGTGAGTGCATTCATGAGTATGAGTAACTGTGCAGCCGTGAGCGAGTGCAGCCACTTGCAACTGTGGCAAGTGAGGCAGCTCGCTGACAGCAATTGTAAAGAAATGAAAACCACTTTCTTTGCATGCATGCCACAAAGCACAAAATACGCCAACACCAGAGCGAGAGAGCCAAGCAAAATTGTATTGCGTTTTGTGGCAGCCACAGAGAGGCGACTCGCCGGCGACCAGGCAAGCGGAAAACGCGGCGTCGACGTCGACGAAAATTAGGTCACTAATTATTTCAGAGCAAAATGCAAGCTTGGGGCCCCCGGCTGAAGACGTTGCAGTTGCACGTTGCAGATGCCACGGCTAACGATGCGTTGCGAGGCCACGTCGAGGATATGGCAGATTGTTGTCTCTCGACTGTCGACTGTCGACTGTCGTCTCTTGTTACCTGTTTTTGCATTGTCGCTTCTTCTGGCTTTCTTCTCTCCTCTTTCACAATAAGGTGGGGAGGGGGAGATGCCGTTGCTGCTTGGGCAGAAAGTGCAAGCCCTTGAGTTTTTACTTTCATTGGGTTCGGCGCCAGAAACCGGTTCCGCAATGCTGCCTGGTCATGTCCAAGTGCAAGTCCAAGTCCAAGTGCAAGAGCACGACAAAGACCAGGTCCAAATGCATGTCCATGTCATGGCTGGCCCGCAATTGGACGCTTTGGCGAATTTCGCTGCGTTTCGGTTTACCGTTAAACGAAATGGAAAGTAAATGGCTTCGTCTGCAGTGCAGCGGGGGGTGCAGTGGGGGTGCAGGGGCAACTGCAGCTTGTAGCTTGTAAATTATGTTAATTGTCTCGTTTCAGCTGGGATGTTACTGCTGGCCCGGCCAGCATTAGCGGTTGTTTGCTTATCATTGATCCTGACTAACGGCACTTCTGTCAGTCATTTGCCATGTTCAAGCGGCATCTTCACAACAAGTTTTGGCTGCACTTTTTCGGCGGGTTTTTCTCTCATTGCATTTTTCGGCTAGTTTTTTATGGCATGTGCTTTTTTTCGCTCAAACTGCGAGTTGCCGCAAACAGTTTGCAGTTGGAGAAATTCAAGCAAAATACTAAAGCAGTAAAATTAAGTTTTATATCAATTGAAAGAGCATTAAATTAACTTAAAATTTATTAACTAAATTTTACAATTTCAATTTTATGTTTATATTTATTGTCTTTTATGATATCGTAAAATAATAAACTAAATGTTATTATACATAATTTTCCATCATTTGGGTGTTTTTTTTATTGAATTTTTTGTTGTAAGTATTTATTGTGGGAAAAATTTAAGCAACATGAAATTTTGAGCTGAATGTTATTACTTTATAGTATAAATAAATATTTTATTTTAAGGGTAATTTCAATAAATGTCCATAATTAGGAAAGGTTTTCTCTCATTGCATTTTTTGATAATTTTCTTACAAAAAGCCTAAAATAGGTCTTTAAAAAAATAGTATTTTATTTTCAAATATATTTGCAAAGATTTACATAATTAAAAATTATTATTATAATATAGCATAACAAATGTTTATTTGCTACTTACATTTTAAATTTTCCTAACTATTTTGCATGCTTGAAATATTTGCAATTCATGTTGACACACTTCTTATAATTTTTACGACATCGTAAAATGATAAACATGAAGTTAAAACTTCATTGTGTGAATGTGTATTTTATTATCGTAATTTCGATAAACTGCTCAGGCGTTGCCCACCATTAAAAGCCTAGACAATCGACAGTAATTGGCATTTAAAGGCTGCAACGCCCATATAGCCGAGCAATTTGACGCTCCATTTAACATGGGGACTTAACATAAAAGCCCATACTCCTATCGGACCTGTATGCAGATCGTTGCAACGTCAATTTTCACTTTCCCTATGGTGCGATAAATGCGTTATCATCCACGTAGCATGCCGCTTCTTGTGGCCGTTTGTGCTACGCATATGCGCAAAAATTTTCACGAAAAGCCAACAACTGTTGGGAAAAACTGAGTGAATAGAATGCCGCCAGGCGGTGCATGGCGTGGCATGCAACAATTTACTTTCATTTGGCGTTGTTGTCGCAGTCGCAGTCACAGTCGCGAGACATGAGACTTGGGGCATGGGACATGGGACCTGGGGCTGCGGGCGCCTTATCACTTTTTAATTGTCACCGAGTGACGCGCCAAAAACCAAACTGGAGCGTAGAAAACTAATTGTCTGCTCTATTTTACATAATGCCTGGAGACGGCGTGCAGATAAAGCCGAGTTCGTTGCCTAAGTCATTCGTTTGTCGGTTTAATTGAAATTACATTTATGGTTAAACTTTCCAGCTGGTTTGCGTTACATAAAAACAAGCGAATTGCAATTAATAAACGCAGTTAATTTCTGCTAAATCCAATTAAGCTCTGTTAAACGGCCTGGCTTTTGTCTTTTGAGAGACGAAATTCGAGGCAGATAAAATGAAATCGAAACTGGCCCAGTTGAGGCTTCGACACACGTTGAAACACGTTTCAAGAAATTGTTTGTCAGCTGCCGAAGAAAAAAGTTACTTAATAACTATAAAAAAAAAAACCAAACAGTCTTAACTGAGGCAGGCACATACCACAAAACGAAATGAAACGTAAATTGCCCCTTCACTGTCGGCCAACAACAAGAATACCTTGGTGGTTAACATTTTTTGCCATCTTTTTGCTGTTTGCTTTTCTTTGGCGTTAACAATTTCACTTTCACAGCATCCAAGCTGCGACTGCCACTTCGATATAGATATAGTTATATATATATTTATATATATAGAAAGATATATGTAGCTGCGAGTGAGCGTGGCGCTGAAGCTGGAGCAGATAGAGACATATGTTTGCAGTTAATTACGCATGGGGCTGCAATTTCTATGCCACAATGGCAAATAATATCGATCATTTACAACCACAATGACAACAATTTGTCAGCCTCTGTGTGCGTGTGTGTGTGAGTAATACCGTTACATTTCCAAGGCGTTATTAAAAGCAGCAGCAGCTACAACTCCGCAGCATCGCAGCAGTGAAACTTTTACTCGACGCCAATCGAAGTGGTAAACAAAAAACATTCCAAGGCGTAAAAAACGAGCTGACAAAGATTCAAAACTCTGCAGCGAGTTCTGTGTTTGGATGTTAAACAAAACCTGTGCGTGCCCATTGTTTGCCTTAGCTCTTGGACTTGGACTTGGGTTTGGACTGGGCTTTGGGCTGTGGTTTGGGTTGGGGTTTGGTCGCCTCTGCCAACCGTGTCATACGCAAAAATTTGTCAGCTCCGTTGGCTTGCTCAATTAAGCAAAAATCTCCGGACATTTGTGTCGCCCGTGGCGCTGCCAAAGAGTGTTTGTTTCTCCGCTTCTTCTTTTTTTTTTTTGTAGGGGAAAGCGTTCAATTAAATTAATGGAACTCAGCAAACAGCTGTCGAATGTTGTAAAGAAATTAAACAGAAGTGCATTTTATTAATGAACTCAATTGAGAAGCTGACGCTGCCAAAATCATGCCCTAGTAATCTGAATACTCGTACTCTCGATCTCTCTCAATCTCAATCTCTCCAGCTGTATAATTTGAGCTTATCCGTCTATTAACTGGGAGTTCTAACAGTTGACTTGCTGATTACGGGCCTGACACATCGTTCGAGTGTCATCAATAAAAAACGCATGGTTCACGTCTATCATATCCGGCTCTGGCAGCCCCAAATTGTCGGTCATCAGGCAGCAATAGATATAACCACAGACATGACCACGTAAATTATCGAGAATTAGAACACACCGAGCGCTAAAGTGACGTGGTGCTGCTGTGTTGCTGTGGTGCAGTGGTTCACCTAGTTTCCGACGAGTAGACAACCACATCGATTGTCATTGCGATCAATAGACGCGCTCCCGCTTCAAAAAGCAAACAAACAACCCACAAACAAGACAAAAACAAAAACAAAAACAACAGCAAGAGCAGCGGCAGCGGCAGCTTTTCATTGCATTTTCACTTGCCTGGCACTTTTCACATTATTTAATGTTTGCTTGCAACAAATTTGAGCTGAGAAGCGAAGAACAACAGCTACAACAAATACAAAAGACTTGCCTTGTGGCAGGTGCAGTTTCCTATCAGTGCTGCCACCATAAAAAAGCTAAACAAAAATAAAAAAAAAAAAAAAAAAAAAAATTAAGAGGGATTTTGCTTTAAATTAAAAGTGTTTTAAGCAAATATTAATTAAAATATTAAAGATTACATCATTATCATATATTATGCAAAATTTAAGAAAAAGTTTACAAAAAGATCAATTATTTAAAATTACCGATTCCCTTCAAAAATTTTGTATCAAATGTTCTTCACAAATAGCTATATCTGGCTGGAGAAAGGTGGATTTGGCATCTATACTAATCTCTCTCCCTTTCTCATGTGGCAGTAGGGCCAATTAGCCAAGAAGGAAGGCTGACTGAAAACAAAAGTTGCACGTTCGCACCTTAAGTCTTTTGTTTGCAGTCCAACCAGATTTCTTACGTTTCTTGCGATGCGGCGATAACGATAACGATATGTAGAAATGCCAGTAAACAGTAATTTGATTGTGTTAATTAAAAAAGAAAACAAAAGCCAAATGCTGCTGCTTCTGCTGCTGCTGCTGCTGCTGTTGATGCTGCTGCTGATGCCCTTATATGAAAAAGAGATGCCAGACGAAAGCTCGCTGGGAGTGCGCATGGCAAGCGGCAAACTTTCACTTGCCTTGTGCCAAACAACAACAACAACAATAACAAGCAGTTACACATAACTACAAACAACAACAACAGCAACATCAACAACAATAACATCGACAACAGCAAGAAGTCAAAATAGAAACAAAAAATTAGGTGGCATCATCAGCAGCTGGAATCCCACCCCAAATCAGTTGGCAGCGCGCTTTAATACGCTAGCAGCGGGTGGCAGCGCTGTTAGCGAAAAAGTCCCAACAGCCAGGGTTGCCATGTGCTTAAGAAAGGGTTTTAATTTAACATAAATTTGTAGAGTTTTCCTTTCATTCTGATTCTGCTTTAATAAGCGTTTCTCAGTTATTAATTTTTATTTTAGTCAACAAAATATGTCAGCAAAACAAAGCTCTGAAAAGTTATTTATATATTTTAGCATAACAATGCCGGACTGCTTAAAAAGAACTTGTATTTTATTCGGGTTAGCGAATACTTGGCCAAATTCCAGCTGGAAATAAGCTCAATGGGTCTTGCGCCCAAGTGTGTGAGAAATTCGCTGTGCTGAATCTTCCGAATTCCACTTTAATGTTACGATTAGACACGGTGTTGATAACAAATCTCTTCAGCTTTTTTGCCTTCTGTTAGCAATTAGCCACGAATAAGCAAATTATGCACCTAAAGCAAATTTCGCTTGGCTTTGCTAATTGCCAAAAAGTCTTTCTTCCGCATGCAAATAAATGGCAAACAATTTTTTTTCGGCTTGAGTGAAATTACTTGGCATAGGAAGAAAGTGAAGCAGCTGCAGGCAAAGCACCGTTAAACGAGCAGCCCCCTCAGAAAGAGACGGAGAGATAGAGAGAGAGGAAGAGAGAGAGAGAGAAAAACCCAAGCCCCATTCATGGAGGTTCTTTTGGGAGCATTGCGTAACGAGTTAGGGTCAACTTGAGTTGAGTCCGCACTGCTCCTCAGCTCGCTTACTGTCTCAGTGGGTTAATGGTACACTTGCTCAACTGAGCTGCAAGCCGGTTTGCAGCCGTAGTGTCGATTTATGGCCGAGGCTTGTTAAAAACCCATTTACATGGGGTTGGGTGTGTGATCTGGCAGCGGTGCGATACTCCATCGTGTTATACTTGTGCTGGGCCGCCTCTGCTGCCCCATCTGTAAAAGTAAAACTGCCTGCGAGTGCAACATTCACCAAGGCAGCCAAAACCAGAATGGGCGAAGCCGATCAGTCGGATGCGCCTTACTGAATAATACGCTGTAGGTTATTTAAATGTATTAATTTGTTTATTTAATCCATACAGAAAATTAAACTTCAAATTTGAATATAATGAAATTAAAGAATATATTTATATTAAGAGTAAAAATTATTCTGGGAATAAAAAATATTAAAAATGAAAAAGCATTAAATAACATATTTAAAAAAAATACCATATAAAGCGCAGCAGCAATGCTTCTTCTTTTTTTTTTGTGTGTGCCATGCATTAATTGCTGCTCAGCCAGATGACGAGAAAATCAAAGCCTGATATTGTTTCATTAATATCTTTTGCGTTTATTAACTGATTTTATTGCGATTTTTTGGGATAGATAAACATAGGGATAGAGAGTTTGTATTCTGAATCAGAGTTTTCTACGTTTAATATTATGCTAGCTATTCCCTTTTTTATTCATTCCAAAAATTGCTGTTAGATCTTATTGATTTCCACATGGGCATATCAACTCTGCTCGTCATCTTGATCAAGAATATAGTATATACTTGATGGGGTCTGCCACGCCTCTTTCTGCCTGTTACATTCGCACAAAGTTATTAACCCTGTTTTTGAACATATCCAATGGGTACAGGGTATAAAAACAACAAGCTCACAAAAAATAAAAAAAATTAACAGCAATAATAACAAAGACAACAGCAGCAACAACAACTCAACAGCCAGTCAAGTGAAATGCGCTGCAGACGCCGTTTACTTTTTTTCTGCTGCTGCGGCAGCCGACGCAGCTTCAGCTTCAGCCTGTGTGAAAGCTGCGTCTCAGTCGGCATCTCAGTCGGAGTCGCAGTCGGAGCCGCAGTCGGAGTCTCAGTCTCACTTGGCAAGCTGACGAAGACGCAGGCGTAACGGCAACGGCAACGGCAACGGCAACGGCAACGTCGGCACGTGAAATGTTTAACGAATGTTAACGCAATGTTAATGCTATGCTAGGCCCAGCTGTAAAGTAAGCGCAATGGATACGCTGCACAAACACAAAAACAAACACAAAAGCAAAGACAAGTACAAACACAAATTAATGGGGCCCATAAAATGCAGCCAGCCACTGTGAAGAAAATATATACAAAAAAAAAAAAATACGCCTGCAACTTGCGTTGGCGTTTGGCGTCTTGGCTTCTTGTTGCAACCTCGGCTGCGGCTCCTCTGTTACCGTGTACTGTTATAGTGAAAATAGAAAGTGGTTCCTGTTTGCTGAGCGCGAGTTTTCATTTGCTTTACATAAAATGCAGTTTCGGCCCCAGTGTGCGTGCGTGTGGAGTGTCATTTGAGTGCAGCTGAAGCAATAAACATGGAAACACTTAAAGACTGCTATTAATTTCAGCTGATTGCGGTTCTAACATTTATCTAATCACGCCGTAACGCCGTCACTAAACTAATCTAAACGTCAACGGCAGAAATTACTGCCTAATGGCATGAAACAGTGCTTATTGGCATATGCTGCTTAATCATTATCAACTCTAATTAAACGATGAAAGTTTGCTAAGTGTAATTGGCAGAATAAACTATGTTCTCATTGATTTCATTTTTTATGAGCAAATTATCTAGTGATTGCATTTTAATTTAATTCTATGCTTTCTTTTAATTTGTGGTATTTTTATTTTTAATTTTCTCTGGTCTGAGTTGACGCTAAATAAATAAATAATTCTTATTCAGTTAATTTTGACTCTTCATAGATTGTTTAATTTTACAATGGTTTAGCTATTTATATATATATATTTTTTTGCGTAAATTGCAATAAATTGTTTATAAATATTTAACTAATATTATTTTTGATTATTTCTTTAGTTAGTTTTGTTTAGTTATTTTGGGCTATTTTAAATTCTTTATAAAACAATTAGCAGCACTGCTTCTGATGGGCAAATACCGTTAGATTATGTCACTGCTGTTAATAGCAATGTTAGCGCTAACAGCCTGTTAACGCTGTGCGGCCTACATTTATATGCAAAACTTGAAGCTATTGGCTGCATTGTTTACCCTTGTTCCCCTTTCTTTTCTGCTGCTTACAGACACAGACAGACACACGAAGAGATCAACAAACCCCGAGAAGAAAGCGGCGAGGAACGCGCAGAGAGAAGAGCAGCAAAGAGCCAAAAGTTACTTTGGTGTTTCAAAGCGCCAATTTGGAATAACAAACATACACAGAGTCACACTCACACACACACACACACAGATTTATATAGCAGCAGTAAAATGGGACATTTTACGCGACATAGTTGCCTCTTGGCCCTAGTTTTATGCCTGGTCTTCAACACACAGGTAAGTCCGAAGAAAGTGTTAACATGGCTTTTACAAGCGAATGCAGATAACCCAATCAATATGAATTCATTTCAATTAGTAGACATCAAAAAGTGTTCATTGTACAGTTAGATCACAGACTCGCAGATTGTGGCCCACTTTAAAAGAGACAGAGAGACAGAGAGACAGACAGACGGAGGAGACAGACGGACAGACTGACAGATAGCTGGAGTTGAGTTCATTGCTTATGCAAACTTGAACCTATAGCGGATCTAACGTATCTCTCTCTGTTCACTTTCGACTCGACAGACTACCGTTTATCAATTTTAATATCAATATCAATTCGGATGCAAATCCGTGCGATGTGTCTATTGTTTGCTATATTGATGGCTTGATCGAACGTTCAGATGAGCTGTAATGTTAGCGGTATAACCGACCGAATGTTAGACGCACTCTGGCGTTACGCAGAGGCGGATGCGGAGCGCAAAAACAAGAGAAGTGCTCTGAGCTGAAGATCAGTTGCAGCAGCAGCAGAACTAAACGGCACTTGGCTAATAAATGTAATTAGAACTAGCAAAAGCGAGCAGCTGCAGAGAGAGCTCTACGCTTAACAGCTGCACTCTCCGCCTAACAGCGGCACTCTCAGCTTAACAGTGGCGCTGCTTAACAGCGGCAGTCTGCGCCTAACAGTGGCGCTGTTAACCGTTTGAAATTTGAGCGCTAAATGCGCCATCGTTCATCAAAACAGCCAATGCCAATAACTTTTCTTCTGTTCGGCTTGTTTCTCGCGCATGCTTTCGTTTGAAATGCATTCCTTAAATGAAAATCTGTATATTTATCTTCATATGCGAACATGTAAATCAATATAAAGTGCTTATTTATGCAGCCATTTACGCTACATCAATCACACACACTCGGCCGAGTCGATTCAAGTCAAGTCTAGCTACCACAACAACAGACAGGCAATGCATGTATCTTACAGATACAATCACGTCACGGAAAACTCAACCAACTTCACTGGCCAGCCTCAGATTCAGCTTCAGATTCAGCTTCAGCTTCAGCAGCTGCGTGTCTCTCTCGCTCTGTATTGGGGCAGCGAAATTGCAGTTATGCTCTGATTTGTACCAGTTTTGACTTTCTTGTTTATAGCGCATTAAATACATTGAGATTGCTATATTATTCATTTATCGTCGGTTTTCTTTAGCGCCGAGTGAAATGCCAGACGCTGCGCGTTTGAAAAACTACGGTTCACATTAACGAATCGATCAAATTCAGAATACATTGGGAAATATAATACCTGAAGACGTGTATAAAACATGTTTTTTAACACATTTTTCAACCAACTCAGATCAGATCTTTGTTGTCTTGTTTTCTTGTTATTTGTATTTTTGGTCATTTCACTTTCAAAATCAACTCACGACAACTTGAACGACAAAAGGTTCCCCATGATGCCAAACACAAGAAGAAAGAAAAACACAAAAATATACAAAAAATCCACCACGTCATCGCTTTAACTTTCGATTTTCGTTGGGTTTTTTTTTTGTACCTTGTCTTCTTAAGCTACAGATACAGATAGTTCGAGCGAGACAGCGTTACATCCGCTTCCCGTGCGCAGCCAAAAACCCATAAAATTATGAACCAAATGTGAAACGGGAATACACGAGCGAGAGAGACACAGCCAAAAAGAAAGCGAAGCCGCAGTCTGATGACAGCAGGAGAGGGCAAAGACTCGTGGTGTCTTATGTCTTATGCAATAGGAGACGGAGACAGACCCTGCTTTCAGCTTAAATAAATGCGCCGCGCTCCGGCAACCATTTAATTTCAAAATAAATAATCCACTGAGCAATTTTCAACGCTCCGGCACGCTTCTTTCGTCAAAAGCATCAAAAACAAAACAAAAACAAAAACATTAATGATACTTTGGCTAAATTCCAATTGCATAACTCAACCCGAACTAAGTGACAAAACAAGCAGCCAACCATTGGCAAGAGCTTTCCGCAATGCCACAGACTATGGCAATACCAGAGACTAGCTAGGGTTCGTTGAAGACATAATTAGATAATATGAATGATACAAATGTCAGCATGGGAAAATGATCTACCAGTTTCAGTATGAGTTATAGGTAGTTACAAATCTGTCAGTTATAACTAGACAACATTTTTATAATGTATCAATCCCTATAAACTGTTTGACATATGAACAAAATACTCAGAATACTATAGAGATAATTGATTTTGAAGAATCAGTTTCAATTTTGTAGCCAAAATGCTTAGAGCGTATTTTTGTTGCATACCCTAGGGATGCAAATATCCATTCATCACTATAACTAATCAACAATTACTTATATTTTGTCGAAAATGAAAACTAAGATCCAATTTTTACTTTTTTATTTGCGTTGTCAGTATCCAAGGCTACTCGGAAAATCCTTAGTTTTAGAAGCGTATTAACTTTAACTAATCTAAACCTATTCTCCCCTATTTGCAGCATTTGTCGGTGCACGGCGATGCCTCACACATTGAATCTGCAGCGCTGCCGCTGGAACACAGAGCTGGCTATGGACCACCAGCGCCTTCGCCCATCTATGGCGCACCTCAGGGTCCACTGAGCACCGGGGCCACGAATGACCTGTCCGAGGAGGCGTGGCCCTTGGCCAGCACCAATGACAGTCCACAGATTAAGCATCTGCAGGTGCAGTGCGAGAAGACGCACATGAGGGTGAACATTGAGTTCGACAGGCCCTTCTATGGCATGATCTTCTCCAAGGGCTTCTACAGCGAATCCCATTGTGTGCACATGCAGCCTGGCACTGGCCATTTGAGTGCCACCTTTGAGATCTTCCTGAACAGCTGCGGTATGAGCAGCTCCGCCAATCACAATGCAGCCGGCTATGGGGCACCAACGCCATCCGGCAGCTACGTGGAGAACACCATCATCATTCAGTACGATCCCTACGTGCAGGAAGTCTGGGATCAGGCACGCAAACTGCGCTGCACCTGGTACGATTTCTACGAGAAGGCCGTCACCTTCAGACCCTTCCAGGTGGACATGTTGCATGCGGTGACTGCCAACTTCCTGGGCGATAATCTTCAGTGCTGGATGCAGATTCAAGTGGGCAAGGGCCCCTGGGCTTCAGAGGTCTCGGGCATCGTGAAGATCGGACAAACCATGACCATGGTGCTGGCCATCAAGGATGATGAGAACAAATTCGATATGCTGGTGCGCAACTGCGTCGCTCATGACGGCAAACGTGCTCCCATTCAGCTGGTGGATCAGAATGGCTGCGTTGTGAGACCCAAGATTATGAGCAAATTCCAGAAGATCAAGAACTTTGGACCGTCCGCCTCCGTGGTTAGCTTCGCCTACTTCCAGGCCTTCAAGTTCCCCGACTCGATGAACGTGCACTTCCAGTGCGTCATCCAGGTCTGCCGTTACAACTGCCCCGAACCCAAGTGCGGTCCTGGCCTGCCCGGTGGTGAATACGGTCTGCCCCAGATCGGCGGCAATGCCCTGTCCGAGGAATACGGTCCACCAGAAGCCTACGAACGCAACGACTTTGCGCTGGGTGGTCTGCCGCCAGCAGCCTATCCCGATCCACGTCATCCAGCCGACGCCAGCGGTGCCTACTCGGAGAACCAGCCCGATGTTGTGCCCTCACCACAAGCGCAAACCTCAGCCGGCACCACAGCCGAGACGGCAGCCAATGCCGGCAGCGGTCCAGCCAGCTCACAGGCGCCACAGCCGCAGCAGAGCAACGGCAACAGCAACGAACTGGGCCTGCCACCGCCACCATTGCCGGGACAGCCCGGACAATACAGCACTGTGAAGCGCAAGGATGATCTGAGCGCTGGTGGAAATCTGGTCTCGTTGGGCGGACGTCCGCGCTCCGTTGAGGGTCTGGACGATCTGCGTGGCGTGCGCCGGCGTCGGGATACCATGGAGATTGTGGTGAAGCCACGCATCTACAAGCGCAACGCACAGGAGATGACCGACGTGAACACGAGTCGCATCATCCAGGTGGTGGCGCCGGGCGATGTCAACTTTGCGCTGAACAGCAATGCCAGCAATGAGACCGTCGTCATACAGTCGGCGCGCTCCGCCGATGCCGAGACCATCTGCATGTCCGTGCCCAGCTTTGTGGGCGGCCTGGTGATGCTTCTGCTCGTCCTGGCCGTGGCCTCTCTAGTCGCCGCCTTCCTCTTTGTGCGCGTGCGCCACTTCGATCGCAAGGGCGCGGGCATGGCCTACGTCAACTAGGAGCACACACATCACACTAGGAATTGAATCCATTGCACCATCATCAGATCAGATCAGATCGGATCGGATTGGGTCGAATCGGATCAGATCGTATCGGATCACACGGCGTGAACAGAAAACCAAATCAGTTTTATGTGCACCTTCAACTTCATTCCCTGCCTCCCCCCTCTGCCCCATCATACTATTTATTATCAGCTAACTATCCCTTTGCTTGGACTATTTATTGTTTTGGTTATTTATTAAACTACATCTAATGAATTGTTTTTTTGTTTTTCCTTTTTCCCCAATCACAACCGCATGGCAAGGTCACCCACTCCGCATACATATTAAATTCTCTAGGTTTTAAATTATGAAACGGTCTAAATAACACGAATTCAACGAAATTGTGACGTAATTTCTCTCATTGTCAGAATTGTTAAGTTTCAGTTATACATAAATAATTTAATTCATAAAAGGCACAGCGGCAAAACGAAAAATCTTAAGGAAAAGCTGAAAATCGTTTACAATAAGTTAATATAGCAGATGTATATATTAAATTATTTATTTATTACTTTATCTGATAGCTGCGAAATAATAAAAAGTTTACTTTTATTACAAAAAGCCAATTGGTGTTTTATTGAGAGCATACATTTTAATAAATACATTTTAAAATAGCTTGTACCCCTCAAATGACGGAATTCAGGGTATAATAACTTTATGTAAGTATTTATAACATAAAGAAAAGGGCTTGAAAAACCTACAGACAACAAAGTAAAGATATTGCTGATCATGTTTCAGACCACGCCCCATTTACGCCTTTATCTATTAAAATTGAATAGCAAGCGTAACGAACGTACAACTTTGTTATTCAACAAATATTTTATTGTGCAACAATAATCTAATCTATCAATAAACACAACAATTATTGAATAAAAGATACTGCATGGCTTGGCTCGCTCGCTATCTAGCAGGAGCGTCCGACTGATCGGCTACGTACTTATTGGTCATGCTGCACTTGCACTACTGCGATCTTGAACCCATTTAGGAATAGAACGGCTGAATAATTCTTTAACGAACCTTGATATAACTTTATGCACATCATCTCAGCCGCATTCCATCTATAAATAAAACAATTTGCAAATTCTATGAAAATAAAAGGCTGCTGCATTGATTTATTGACGAACACATATTTACATTTATCTCTCACTTCGTTTTGTGCTTAAAAACCTTTGTACAATTCCCGTTGAAAAACCTAGCACACAAACAGATTCATTTATGCCTGAATCTTCAACAGATGCCTGAGCTTACTTGTGTTTCATACGTAATACAGATTTAGCTTGGATTTAACTACAACTAATAGAAATAGCACTCTGAAGATAACAACTGTTTAGGCCTCTAAACGGAACGAGCGTCGTTTATGGTGGCAGGCACGTGGACTTCTAGCCCATCCATATCCTTGGTCAGTGTGATCTGGCAGCCGAGACGGGAGCAATCCGTTAGCTCATAGGCCAGATCGAGCATGTCGAGCTCCTCATCGCTGGGCTTATCGGGCAGCTTTTCGTAGTCGCTGGTCTTGAAGATCAGATGGCAAGTGGAGCAGGTCAGTGTGCCCTCGCAGGCGCCGAAGCCGTCCAGGTCCACATTGTTGTTGACCACGACGTCCAGCAGCGAGTCTCCCACCTTCCCGGAAGCTTTGATCTTCTCGCCACTCGCACGGACGAAGGTCACATTCACGCTACAATCAGCAACGAGTAATGTTTATTAAATTGAATTGAATGTTTATATTATATACTTACGCATCTTGCCTCAGCGCCAGACCCAGCGAGAAAGTACGCGCTAAATTGGATGGTCGGATGCTTTTGCTGGCTAAACTATTTCGCAGCCAGATGTTACGAAGCGTCAGCCTCGCTGTGTTTTGGATTGTGTTCATGACTAGCGTTTTTTTGTTCGCAAAACCTTTATGCTGTCTATCTAATCAGTTGGCACACGTCCGCGTCCACGCCCCTCCGCGAGCCTAATGTTAATAATTTTATAAAAATAAATAGGCAACAGCAATTAGCAGACGTAGTACACGCAACAGCTCTCAGCAATTAATAACTGAGCAAAAATAAGAAAGCACACACAGGTGGAGCACGAGACATATGGCCGCGTAGCGTTGCCAGATCGCTCAGCCTGCCCAGTGCTGCCCATTTCGAAGCAGCTAAAGCGCCAACCGCAAAGCTTTGACAAATTCAAAAGTGATCAGTTGATAAGCCGAAACATATAAAAGGAGCTGCTTCTAACGCTGGCCTTTAAAAGTTCTGTCATAATGTGGCTGAAAGCATTATTGCTGCTCTGCGGCCTCGTCCTCATCCAAGGCGCTTCTTTGCTCAGCCAGGAAGACCATCCAACGCCGATATTTCATATTCTCAATAAAGCTGAAATGGCAAAGTTCTTAGCCAAAAATCCCAATGCTATCAAACTAAGCCATGAGGTAGTTTCCGAAAATCAAGGTCAGCAACGTGACTTGGATGTGTATCAGCTTAAGTGGACTCTGGGAGCACGAAAGACAGGTGAATGTCATGGATGTTTTTCTGTTATCAATATAAAATTTAACGAAAATGATTGTTCTTAGGCGATGCTGTTGTTTATAACACGGTTTCCGATACCAAGTATTTCACAGGACTTTCAAATACTCAACTAATTGTGGATTATCCTAAATCTGGCACCGGCAAGACAGTTACTTATGTATCGATTATAACCCAGCAATCATCGCCAACTGGAGAGGTTTACCTAACGGCGGGTGGCATAGGCCAGCGTTTTATTGAGTTTTACGTGCATGGCTATAGTACATATTTCTGGAAATGGGACATTCAAATCTATGGCAAAGATTAAAAAATGTCTTTAAGAAATAAATTCCGCTGTACACAAAAGACAAATTGGGTTTTTTTCGCTATCGCTGCGTGCTATCTAGTAATTTCACCGATGAAATTTTAATTGTGCTTTAATGAAGAGATAAGTATTAATTAAAAATATGAAATGAAAAGATATAACTGCCTACGTATAAATAGCTATTTATAGATTGTGGCTTTTACGCGTTTATTGCGTCTTTATTTATTTTTAATGTGGTATTTTTATATTTATAAAACCCAACAAATTTATGAATTGATAAAGCTATGCTTCTTGGTGAAATAAGATTGGCGCTAAATTGCATTGCTAGGTGGCAGCACTAGCAATAAATGCTAATCGAAAATCGAGCTATCGTTATCGATAAGTCAGACGCTCGTGTTTACATTTTGCTGCAGCATGGATAACTCTTATTTTTGGAATGATTTTGAATTAAAAAAGCCGCCGTTGGTCACGATACAAGTAAATGAAACGGGATTTGGTAAGTTCAACAACATCCAGCACTTCCGGCATGCCTAAGCAAACCAAACTTTGTTTTTCAGCTAAGAATGTGTTTGTGCTCATCAATCGATACCTCCAACAAATGTCTGGGCCAGATGCTACGGAGTTCAATGAAACGGCAGCACTGATAGGACGCCTCATGGCACGCCGGAAGAATTCCTTTCGCAACATGCCGGGCTTTCGTGCTGTGTGCAAACTGAACGCCGCACTCTGCCGGCTGCTGCGCCTCGATCTGCCACGTGACTTGGAGCACTTTCGCAGCTCCCTGCCGGATGTCTGTGATGATGAGCTGTCCGGAGAGATGCCCACGAGAAGCAGCTTGGAGTACGTTCTGGTGCGCCTGCTATGCTTTTATCATCTGCAGCTGAGAATACGGGATTGCTGCCTGGCGGCAACCAACTATTTCGCTCAGCTGCTGCGCATCAATTTCTTCATGGAGTTCAACACGCTGCTCATCGCAGCCATGGCCAAAATATTCAAGCTCAGCGCTAAGCAGGCCAACAACGCCGCCAGCTTGTACAACAAACTCTGGCCCCAACGCCTGAAATTCCCTCAGCTGGAGCAGCATCAATTTCTGCCAGATCACTGCGAAATGCCGAACAAGCTGGAGCAGATTAAACTGACGCAGCCGGAAAGCCAAGCCGAAGAAGCAACAACAACGCCCAAGCCCCAGGCTCCACCGCTAATAACCAAGCTAGAAAAGGCCAAGAAGCAAGCCAAAGCTGATGTGGGACAAATTGTTCTTCGACAGCCAATAGCCACAGCAGAGAATACCTTTCAACTGGATTCCCTGCAGTCTGTGGATGAGGTCAAACGCTTTATTGTACGGGAATCCAAGGCACGTGACAAAACTCCAGATAACTGCCTAACCAAGTCCATTAAAAACCACGAATGGCTGGCAGCAAAAACGCTTTTCGAGCGCAAGCTGAAAGCCAAGGAGGGCATGAAGGCTGTGACAATTTATCGCAAATTTATTGCTAGCAAAATATAACGTACATAACTGACAAACTGATGTTTTAAAATAGTAGTTATAAACATGTAACCATGCCCTCAGCCAGCTGCATACGTTTAAGGCCCAGTACGCGCTGCTGTGGATGCGGATTCGTGTTCTGAGAAAAGATTTAAATAGGAATTAGTATAGCTATATACAATATATATATATTTCAACTGTACCTTGACGAACTTTTTAAAGTTCTTGCGTCCGCTGTACTTGCTGGCTGTTGCCGCATCCGCCTCATCCAGGGAGCGCGTGGAAATGCTCATGTTGCACATGCGCACCTGTATGGCATTCTGGATGGAGGACAACCACTTGAGACGCGCTGCCTGCTCCTCATCCTCGTCCTCCAGCTCTGCTTTGATGGATTTGTCAGCCGGCGCAGCTTGTGTGGCAAGTGAATCATTCAACTCGGACTTTATCGGAGGCTTGATGTCTGCCTGTATGCCTGTACAGGTTAACCAGCCATTGACGTTCACCTTGTGTCCCGCTTCACGTGTTTTGAAAGCAATGTATCTGGATTGCTTGCCGGAGTCCGCTACAGGACGCTCTGTTTCAACTACGGATTTGTCTGCCTGCTTTTGTGTAGCGCTTTTAAATCTAAAGATATTCTCGTCATCTGAATCCTCGTCCGGTTTCGCTGCCTCAACCGTTTTGCGCTGTTTCTTCTTGCTGCCACCAAAGTTAAACAGTTGATCGTTGTCATCGCTGTCGCTCTCGTTCAGCTGCTGCAGACGCAAACGCTTGCGTGGCTGTGTTGCATCAGCAGCAGCAGCAAGCGACTGACTTGATGTACAAGGATTCTGGGATTTTTCCAGAAAATTGCGCACGCTGATTTTGGCAGGTTGTTGGACTTTAGCCGGCGACTTTTCAGCAGCTTTCTCAGCTGTTGCAACAGCCGAGGGTTTCGATTTGAATTGAAACATTTCATTTTCGCCTTCGCTGTCCTCATTAATTTCCGTCATTGTCTGCTTGGCTTTAGCCGTACGTGGCGATTTCCTGGGCGATGTTGCAGCTGGTTTGGCTATAACCGGATTTGGCTCTTCCTCTAGCTGCTTGTTGGAGCGCGTCGAACGCCTGGCTTGCATTTCAATTGGCTTCTTTACCAGTTGAGATATATTCATTAGTTCTTCATCGATGGCTGCATTGGCATTTTCCTGCTCTTCTTTAGAGGCTTCCGGTTGTGTAATCCTGGTTTTCTTACGGCTACCAGCCTGATCATTCTCCTCGTCAGAAGAGTCTAGAATAATCGCTTTGCGCTTGGTCCTGCCTGGCATGATCTTCATTTGTTTGGTTGGAATCTGCTCGACGACATCCTCGTCTGATGAATCTATGTAAATAGCATTACGCTTGCGCTGTTTGCTCAGCAAAAGCAAATTCGCTTCTGGTTTCTCCGTCTCGACTTTATCGCTGGCATGGGACTCCGGCACAACACATTCCGTGGCAATAATTCCGTTTGTTTCGGCCTGCGTACGTTCGGTATTTGGAATTAATACAGAGGAATCCATGGACTCCGTTGTGGCCAACGAGTTGTCAATCATTTTGTGCGACGGATTGCAGAACTTGGCTGTGGAACAGTGTAGGATGGCCAGGCCAATCTCGTAGTCCGGTATCAAACGCAATCCAGACTGCTCCAAGTAATCTGGAGTTTATAAAAAGATTTAAAAAGGGTTTTAGATAGATTTAAGGGACGTACGCACCTTGCACGCTGTTTATGGTTTCAGTTGCCTGGGATTGAGTTGTGGAGATGTATTGTATGACCACCACATTCTTCTTCGTCAGGAACAGTCTGCGTACGCCGGAGTTGAGATCCTTGCAGGCGCCGCCCGCCTTCTCCACAACGGGGCCGTACAGCTCAATGTGCTTGGCGGTGCAGAAGACAAAGGTCTTTCCGGCAAAGACGCTGGTGCGCTCCGGCTGCCACTTGATGCTGGGCATATCAGCCGGTTGAGCGGGCGCAAAGCTCTCCGGATTGGGCCAACCTTCAGTGATGTGTATGCGGCGTGCCACTTTAGCTAGTTCCCGCCAAAAGGCCACGCTGACAATGGGCTTATTCTCGAGCAGCGCATGCAGCAGCTTAACGGTTATGGAGACATTATTCATGGTCAAGTGGGTGCACTGCTCCGACCAGGAGGACATCACACTGCCGTCCAGTGGCTTGATCAGCTGCTCCAGCTCCTGCAACTCGGCACGATCGAGCGCCGTTGGGGTAGTTGCTAGCTTCAGCTGGCAGAGCCTCCAAACGTTCTTCAGGGCGCCAAAGCGTATGGTATCCCCGACTTGCAGGGCGATCTGTGTCTTGGCCGTCATCTTCCTGTTTGTGCCTATATCATTGTTGACAAATGTGCCGTATTTGGAGCCTAAGTCCTCTACGGTCAGCGCCTGGCTTGAGCCCAAGCCCGGCACATTTATCCGTACATGCGTACGGCTGATGCTCAGATCCTCGCCTAGAATCAAATCCGTGGACAGCCGGCCAACAGTGTAGATGGACTTGTTGGGCACTAAAACAAACTTTTCCTCATCTGCAATATAATTGAGTTAGGCGTGGGTAAATTCTTGTTAATAATAGCGGACCTTCATCGACTTTTTCGAACACAAACATATTTAAAACAATTCAAACAGACGCAATTTCACAAGGGGAATTTAAATTTTACAGGCACTAGAGATGTGTCGAATCGCTCTCAATTGAACCTGTGAGCTGAACAAACGAACTAGCTCCCGATTCACTGACTCTTTGATTCTGGTTCTCATACGCTTTTATTTCTCAATAGCGAAAAATATAACGTGATGCCAGTTAAAAATTTTTAATTATTAATATATTCGACACAAATCTAATTAGCTAATTGAACTAGATTCTCGAACTACAAAATACAACTCCAACAGAGAGTTTTGTTCAAGCTGGCATGGTTGCCACCTGCACATATAAAAATGCACCACAAATACGGAACTTGTATGCTGCTCACTTGCGTTTACATGTGAATGGCAACCGGTTTCTGCTGCATTGTTTACCTACAATTGTGTATATTTGCTGCCTCAATAATTGTGCAAAATTAATGTTTATATCCATTTAAATCGCGTAAAATGGCACATTTGACGGGCACCCGCGTCAGCATGTTCAACGAGTCGTTCCTGAACGACAACGAGCACGACTCGAACGCCGTGCTGATGGAGCTGGACAAGGGGCTGCGGAGTGCGAAGCAGGGCATCCAATGCGAGGCGATCGTGCGCTTTCCCCGTTTATTCGAGAAATATCCGTTTCCCATATTGATTAACTCATCGTTCATCAAGCTGGCGGAGTTCTTTGTCAGCGGCTCCAATCTGTTGCGCTTCTGGGTGCTGCGCGTCTGCCAGCAGAGCGAGAATCATCTGGACAAGATTCTGAACATCGACAACTTTGTGCGTCGCATCTTCATGGTGATGCACTCCAACGATCCCGTTGCGCGTGCTCTGCTGCTGCGCACGCTGGGCGCCGTGTCGCGCGTCATTCCGGAGAAGCCGCAGGTGCATCATGCCATCCGGCGTGCCCTGGACAGCCACGACACCGTGGAGGTGGAGGCGGCCATCTATGCCAGCAGCTGCTTTGCCGCCCAGTCCAGCTCCTTTGCCATCAGCATGTGCGCCAAGATCTCCGACATGATCGAGTCCCTGCAGGTGCCGGTGCCCATGAAGCTGCTGCTAATCCCCGTGCTCCGGCACATGCATCACGATGCCAATACGGCGGCTTTAGTGAGCAAACTGTGCCTGGAGCTGTTGCCCAAGTATCCGGCGCAGAGCTTTGTGGTGGCCATCATCGATACGCTGACGCAGCTCTCCTCCCGCACGCTGGTGGGCGTGCCCGGGCAGCTGGACGTGCTGCTGGACTTCATGCAGGATCTGCGCACTCCCGTGCGTCTGCAGGTGTTGCGCTCCTTCAACGAGCTCGCCGGCACGCCCAGCGTCAACGCCTGGCCCAGAAGCGCCATCGGCACACTCATCAGCAAGTTCAGTCTCTGCACCAACGGCTCCGAGCAGTTCCTCTTCCTCTCCATACTGCTCAAGCTCAGCGAGTGTCCGCTCACCTGCCAGCAGCTGCTCCTCGAGCATCGCGACGCCCTGCTCCGTCTCTGCGTGCAGTGCATCAGCAAGCTGGACGACTACACCACGGCCACCCAGGCGATGGCCGTGCTGGCGGCTCTGGTGGCCTTTGGCCTCAAGAAGCAGGTGGCCCAGGTAGACGACATCCTGGACGTGGTCAATCTGCACATGGAGGGCGTTCTGCTCTGCACCGCACGCCGAGCGGAGTGCACACGGGATCTGCGGCGTGTGCTCGCCTACGGCATACGCATCACGCACGCCGACGCGGAGTTCGGCGCGGATTTCATCGAGATGGTCACCAACACCCTGGGCGACAACGTCGTCTATCCGCCGGCCAATGCGCAGCTGATGTGCGAGGCTCTGGTGGGACTCTGCGAGCACTTCCAGCTGCGCAAGTACGCCTTCTCCACCAGCGAGGGCCTGGAGCAGGACACGGCCATGGAGACGGAGGAATCCATCACACAGAAGGTACTTAGAGAAAACAAAAATAGAAAGAAGAGTGTAGTTAATAAAGCGTACCCTTTGAATTGCAGGTGAATCCCATGCTGGCTCGCCTGCCGCTCATACTGCACAAGCTGAAGAAGGTGGTGGAGAGCGAGGAGCAGGAGCAGCAGCTGCGCACCGTGGAGATCCTCAGCGCCCTCGTCTGCCAGACCACCATGGGCTGCTACCTGCCCCAGCAGGTGGTCGAATGCTTCGAGCGTTGCATCCAGAGCCTCAACTGCTGGACACTCTACCGCATCGCACGCACTGCGAGTCGTTATGGACACCACTACGTGGCAGCCCACATCTACACCAAGGTCTCGCAGATTGTGATCAGTGATCACATGCATTACTTCCTGGTGGCGCTGGCGCAGATCTCGCAGGCGGAGTGCATACTAAATTACGGCTTGGAGTACGCCTATATGCGGGACAATTATGCGCCCACGGAGGCGCCGGAGCCGCTGCTGCCGTTGATGAAGCGCCTGGAGGCCGCCAGCAATCTGTATCAGCAGGCCTTGGCCAGCATGCGTGCCTGCTCCTCGCCCCAGCATCCGTGCAGCTTCCAGCTGGAGTATCTGAAGATACGCGCGCAGTTCCTGCAGACGCTGCATCTGGCCGTGACCGTGAAGAACGCCCAGGTCATTGTGCCTCCACCGGCCATCGCTGGCAGCTTGGCGCAGAACTCCCGGGACTATCTACAGAAGTACGGACATGTGACGAATCAGCTGCGCAAGCTGGTCAAGGCGCTCAAGGCGTGCGAGGAGACGTACGCGCGGCTCTACAAGTCCTCCTTCGATGCGGACAATGTGACGCTGGAGTTCCTGGAGGTGGGCGAGTTTCAGTGCGCGCTCTTTGCTCACATCATCGAGTCGATTTGCTATGCCACGCCGCCGGAGCCGCCTGTGTTTCTAACCACCGGCAATCATCCGGAGACGCGCTACTACGCAGCCAGCTGCCAGCGCATGGAGCAGATGCAGAAGAACCTGCCGGAGGAGGCGCCCAACGCCAAGAGCATCAGCAACAGGCATCTCGATGTGATCATCGCACTGATCGAGATCATCACCAAGACGCCACTCTGCCTGCCCCGCTACTTCTTCCAGATACTGCAGTCCACGCAGATCAAGCTCTCGGTTAGCCCGCAGCCCCGCAACGCCGGAGAGCCCGTGATCGTGCAGTCCGGCAGTAATCTGGTCATCAAGGTGGAGGGCGTGCTGCAGCATTTCAACAAGCAGCAGAAGCACAGCCGACGCGTGGACTCCGTGCAGCTGAGCCTCACGTCCCAGCTGATGACGCCGCGTCCGGTCAACGAGCTGATGAAGCCGCCTTCCAGCGACACCGTGACGCTTAACCAGATTGTCAAGCCGCAGCGGGATTTCCTTTCCGGCAGCTTCCTGCTGCCCATCTCCAGTGGTGGGCAGTTCCAGGTGACCCTGGAGACGTTCGTCATCGATGAGCACGGCATCACCTGGTGCACGGGCCCCAAGAGCTCCATGGTGGTGCGCGTCCTGGACGATCCCAACAAACCGGCCGTTCCAGCAGTGGCCAGCACGTCGCAGGGCGTGGCACAGCCCAGGCGCTTCTAAACTATAATTTACTACAAATAAATTAATTATAAAACATAAAGTATATATTCCAAATAACAATATTACGATTGGTATTCAATTGATTGGGTTTCATAGATTTTTGTTGATCTTTACTTTGGTAGAATCGATTGAAAGGCTGCTGTAGCTTTTAAAGTTTGTAAGGTCGACGCTTTATGCAACAAAATGTTATATTCAAATTGCGCGGTTTAATGGCCAGTCTGGCAGCACTGCACTAAGCTCACATTCAAACAGCGCGCTTTGCTGGCCAGTCCGGCAGCACTGCCTACGCCCAAGTGGCAATGTGTTGCCGTGCCGTGTGAATGGCCAACAGCTGTTCGCCACTTGCAGTCGTGCTCTTCACAGTGAAGTTTTCAAGTTTTTTGTGGTTTTCATAAACAATGCAAAGCAATAGAAGAAAAGTTATAATTTTTAACTGCTAGCGAGAAATGCGGGTGTATTTTATATCAAGACAGCTGGATCGCACTACCAGGGGTATATCGGTGGCAGTAACACTGGCGGATCTTTGATAAATGCTACACTCAAAATGCAAATGCAAAATGAATTTTAATTAAAATCAATTAGGAGCACACGAAAAAGCAACGCAGCGTAAAGCAGATATATATTTCGATTTCTTGCACGATCGGCCAGATTGGGCGCTTCAGCTGTGGTGCACTCCACCAACCCATGGAAATAATTGCCCTAATTGGAAGCAACAGCAGCAGAGCAGCAGCTTCGGCAGCATGCCACAATTTACGCTGTGAGTACAAGCTAGGGGCAGGGTAGTGGTAGGGGCAAGGCTAGGGGCTGGGCTAGGGGCAGGGGCTAGGGCCTATGATCTGAGCCCTACAACAAGGCGGCGTCGATTTCTGTTTGTTGTTGTTATGATTGTCGCTGAGTCGCGTCTTTGTTTATCTATTGACGTCGGACCCTCGGACCTCCCTCGGCCCCTAGGCCCCTATGAGGGTCGCGTAATATTATGCAAGTTGGCCAGAAATCGGCGCCACATAAGTAGCAGGCACGCACACGCTTACGCATATCATATATCGCCTATCTATTTATTTAAAACCAATCATTACATACACGTATGTATAATTATGCATATATATATATATATACCGGATATCTGGCGGCTGCCTCGCTAGCTACAATAAGCACAGCGCTCCGCCCAACAGCGACGTCATCACCCGCGTCGACTGCGACTGCGAGCACGTGCCCCTCTGCTCCGTGAACGACGTCCAGCTGAGGTTCCTGGTCCCCGAGGATCTAACGGAGGTGAGTATTGAGCTTTAAACCATTTAAAGATGTGGATATAATCTTTATTCTTCGGTTGCAGGTGCGAACGCTGTGCCAAGAATGGTTTCCAATCGACTATCCACTGTCATGGTACGAGGATATTACCTCGAGCACGCGCTTCTTTGCGCTGGCCGCCGTTTATAATCTGGCCATAATTGGTTTAATTGTTGCCGAAATCAAACCGTATCGAAATGTCAACAAGGAGGTAATAGCCAATATCAGTGATAGTGATGAGTTTTACACCAGGCTGAGCGGTTTTCCCATGCAGGATAAGGGCATACTGCCGGACTCAATGGCCCGCAACGCAGACGTTGGCTACATTCTGTCGCTGGGCGTGCACCGTTCGCATCGACGGAACGGCATCGGGTCGCTGCTCCTGGACGCCCTGATGAACCACCTAACGACGGTCGAAAGACACGCGGTTAAGGCCATCTTCCTGCACACGCTGACCACAAATCAACCTGCCATCTTTTTCTACGAGAAGCGAAGGTAACCCCACTCCAGTATCAGTTTTCTTAGGCCCTTGAGCCTCTGCTTGCGTGTTCTTGTCCAATTAACGACTTTCCCCTTCTCCTGCTCGCAGATTTACGCTACATTCGTTCCTGCCGTACTACTACAACATACGGGGCAAGGGCAAGGACGGCTTCACGTACGTGACCTACATAAACGGCGGACATCCACCTTGGACATTATTATATCCTTTTTCAAACGCCTACCACTTTGTCTATTTGGCAGAGCTTGCACAAATCGCTCGTACGCAGTCAGAAATACTTCAAAAACAAGAAACGCTCGTCACATTTTTGTTTCGCTTGTGCTCTCGGTCTCCGATTTCGGGCTGAGCGCGAGACGCGAGCTGTTCATTCAACGAGCGCTTAAAGAAGAGCATAATTATCGTAGTTCGCTCAGTAGAGCTGAGTGAGAGAGAAAGGTCTTTTTTTGAAACACCCATTAGAAGTGGAACCGATTTTTGCAAGCTCTGTTTCATCGTTATTGTTATTCTATTCTTTGCCTTTGGTTAGCTTAACTCTTGCCACACAGATCACATCAGGAACTTCGCCTCGAAGCTGCGCCACACGGGCAGCCTCTGTGCCTGGGCGGCGTCCCGAGTGCAGCATGTGGTACGTTGGTTCTACCACAAGCTGCTGACGCGCTTCAACGTCATCGAATGAGCCAACGGACTGAGCGAAGATTGTATGATAGCTGTACGCATATTCCATCTGTAGACAACAAATTGTCGATCACAAAGACACCTGCACCCGGTTCACGGCATTCAAACGATTCGTGAATGTGGGGCGAGCCAAAATCATTTCGTTTTGTATACAAGAGAGAAGAACAAATCATGTTGAAAGTTGTAAATTAGTCGTATACCTGTATTATTACGTTTTTAACAAATGTTCACCCGCTGTAAATAGTCGTATCATGTTTTATTTGAAACGCTGTATATGTAACTATAGCGCAAGTGATTTTTATATAATTTTTTATACCATTTTTTGTAATATTTAATTATTAATTACGTCCTCTGTAATTTTTTGTTTAACTTTTACGCACAAGACAGTCATTTTAGTTAGTTTAGCAAAAGAAATATTTAAACAAATAACAATCAAATGCTCTGCTGCCTAATTTAATTTATGTTAACTGCACGTCATAGCTTTGAGAGCTGATCCAACTGAAACCATTTAAATATGTATGCATATAGAAACGAGAAAAACAACATTAGTTTTACAATATTAATTTCGAAATATGTTCGCTGTCTCTAAACATAGTAGTATTTTGTAAAAGTATTTGTAATGCCAATTGTTTCACACAGTCGATTCGTACATATTATTTTAGACACAATTTTCATAGCGAATTGTAATATTTTTTAAATAAACAAAACTTGTAAAGTTCAAAACAAACAAATTAAGTTTTTTAAATTCATTTGGAAGGCGTGAAAAAATACCGCACAGAAAAATACCAAATTCAAATATCTGGCAACACCAAACGATAGTTGGTATCGAACCGAGCGATAGGCGTGCGATAACCATTTTAGCTGAGGACTTGAACGTCAATTTAGAAATAAATTCGTCGAAACATCATTACAAAAATGTTCTCAAGAGCTGCACTGCTTACAGGTAAACTACAAATAATTAAAACTGAACTTATATAGATATAAGTCAACAATTTGCGGGCGTTACGCGCGTGCATGTGGCGCCGCAAGGCGACCGTGAAAATTGTTACGGCACTGCAAAATCCAAGCAGCGAGGTTTATGTAATCACGCAATCAAAACTTTGAGTGCGAATTTTTGCATTTTAACTTTACGAAATTGTTTTTCATTTGCAGCCCAACGCCCGCTGAGCTTGGTGGCCAGCCGCTCGGCCGCCGCCGCTGCCGCCTCGCCCGCTGGCGCCGTTGAGCGACGCGAGCGCCCGGAACATCCCGGCAAGGTGCGCATGGGCTTCATTCCAGAGGAATGGTTCCAGTTCTTCTACAACAAGACTGGCGTGACCGGCCCCTACACATTCGGCGTGGGTTTGATCACCTACCTCTGCTCCAAGGAGATCTACGTCATGGAGCACGAATACTACAGCGGTCTCTCTCTGGGCATCATGGCCATAATCGCGGTCAAGAAGCTCGGACCAGCTGTCGCCAAGTGGGCGGATGGCGAGATCGACGTAAGTGCCGACCTTCCTCTAAAGAAACTCCGCTTAAAAACCCCATTTATTTGCAGAAAATCGAGGGCGAGTGGAAGGAGGGACGCGAGGCGGAGCTGAAGGTGCTGGCCGATGCCATCGAGGCGGAGAAGAAGGAGCAGTGGCGTGCCGATGGCGCCCTCATGCTGATGGACGCCAAGAAGGAGAACATTGCGCTGCAGCTGGAGGCCGCCTTCAGGGAGCGCACCATGAACGTCTACTCGGAGGTGAAGCGTCGCCTGGACTACCAGGTGGAGTGCCGTCACGTGGAGCGTCGCATTGGCCAGAAGCACATGGCCAACTGGATCGTGGCCAACGTGCTGTCCAGCATCTCGCCCACACAGGAGAAGGAGACGCTCAACAAGTGCATTGGCGATCTGAGCGCCCTGGCCCTGCGCGTCAAGGCCTAAGCGAATCGAGTTTTATTTGTCTAATTGTAAATGGAAAGATAATGCGAGACGCATCAGACAACACGGAAATTCAACACGAAATGTCAACAAATACAACATATTATACATAAATCTTGGATGCAATTCGAACGTGTCGACTCCAAAATGCTTATTGTATGTTCATTTATAGGAAACTAGATCCTTTTCCATATTCAATCAATATTATTCAAATCCTCGAAAAGCCTTTACATAAATCTAGGAACAAATTCGACTCCAATTTATAGAATATTCTTTTATAAGAAACTAGGGGGCTACGCTCCCTGTCTAACTCTTGCTGAGACATTTCTCGCTGGCTCAACTCTCGTTTGCCGAACTCTCGCAGGCCTAACTCTCGATGGCGGAAGTCTTTTGCCAAACTCTCCTAGCCCCCTTCTCGCTTGACGAACTCCAGCTGTCGCAACTCTCGCTGGGAGAACTCTCTTTGGTCCAACACTCGCTCGCCCAATTCCCGTTGGCCCAACTCTCGATGGCCGAAATCCCGTTTGCCGAACTCTCGCTAGCCCAACTCTCGCTTGACGAACTTCCGCTGTCCAAAATCTCGCTGGCCAAACCCTCGTAGGCCGAACTCTAGTTGGCTGAACTCTTGCTGACCCAACTCTAATTAAGTTTCTAGCTGTTTCCGTTTGGGCTGTGGTTTGATAGCAACTCAGTTAGTTCCTCAACTAGGAGAAAGAACATTATATGTGTATATAGATTCTACTCCAAAATATTTATTGTTCATATTCCCTTAAAATCAATCAGAAATCAGTCTTCCTCGGATGCCTCCCCATGCAGGTGCTGCTCGAACTGCTCGATGACCTCCTGTTGCTGCTCCCTCTCCTGGCTCTGCACACAGTGCTCCACAGCAGTGACCACGCACAGTGGCTTCTCCCCGTCGTAGTAGCCGGTGCCCTCCCGTAGGTAGATCACCCGCCTGCTCATTAGCCAGTTCTCCAGCTGAATGAAGCAGGCGCACTGCCAGGGATTCCCCTCGATGGCCATGCGGCGTAGCTGGGGCAGGCTGCCGTTGAGATTGGGCAGGAAGGTGAGCTTGTTGTTGTCGATGAGCAGCTCGCTGACGCTGCTCAAGCTGTCCAGCACATCGCCATCGATTTGCACCAGCAGATTGTGCCCCAGATGCAGCTTCTGCAAGTGCCGCATGGGCGCAAACATGCGCACGTCCAGGGAGCGCAGCTCGTTGTTCCCTAGGGAGAGATACTCGAGAAAGGGCAGCGAGGAGAAGGCCAGGGCATGCAGATGCTTCAGGTTGTTGGTGTTCAGGTTCAGCTTGCGTAGGCGTGGCAGCGCTTTGCTGCCAAAGGCCTGTTCCCCCAGATACTCTATGCTGTTCTGGGACAAGTCCAGGGTATCCAGATCCTCATGCGCCGCAAAGGTATACGCCTTGATCTCGATGATGTCGTTGGACTGCAGGTACAGCTTTCTCAAACGCTGCAGACCCGCAAAGTGTGGTCCACTCAGGCTGGAGATGCTGTTGTGGGACAGATCCAACGTCAGTAGTTTGCTCAGGGATCTGAACTGATTGTCAAAGAGCAGGCGTATGTTATTCTCCGACAGGTTCAACTGCTGCAGCGCCAACATTTGCACGGCAGTCGAGCCAAAGACCTGGGGACGCAGTGCACCCAAAGCATTCCGGGAGAGATTCAGCGAGCGCAGCATCATCAGAGACTGAAAGGTTTCCTTGCCAATATCGGATAAATCATTTCCACTCAGCTGCAGGTCGAGCAGCTCAGGCAAACCCTGAAATGTAGAGCTATCCAGCTGCAATGTAGAGCAGTTAAGCGGGTTTTATTGGAACAGCCATAAAAAGTGGTCTTAAAACTTATTAAGCTGTTAATCAGATTCCGATGACGTAGCTTGATGAGTCATGTTTGCTATTTATACTACTAGTATGTGCTCATAAAATGACGGAAACAAGGTTTATAATTTAATGGAAGAGGCAGAAGGAAAGTTTAAGCATTCATATTCCCTATTAGGACGAGGATAATCGATATCGTGCTGGCTGTCCGACGGATCTCAGCAACTATTATAGCTAGAGCTGATAAATTTGAAATGTAACTAGCTATATACCAAAAGAATTATATATTATAAATATTATATTATTTAAACACTGCATGCACCGCCCCTTTAACGCCCTAATTGCTTAAAACCGAATAACAAGCGTAATATTGAACATAGAAGGTTTCCAATTGGCATATATTATCTATACGATTCTATTTATCTATTCTGCAAAGCGCTTTGAAATCTAATAATAAACACAGAAGTTATTTAGGAAACAATATTGCATACTTTGTCTTTCATAAAATTCGTTTACGAAAAAGATAAATAGTAATTAGAAATATTGTTGCGGAATTTCGTATGATGTTGAAAAGTAGAGTACACGGTGTTCTGCTGTCGGTTGCATTCGACTGTAGCCTCTGCGAATTTTTATGTATTAAACTACCAATGGATTTCAGATTCCAAGTCTTCACTTGGTTAATTGAGAATACTTCACGAACTGGAATTCGATGAGAGCAAACATCAGAGATGCCTTTGGGGACTGCAGACTCACCTGGCTGAGCTGGTTGTCGTTGAGCAGCAGCTGCCGCAGTCGGGGGCAGAGGCAGAAGCTGAGATTAGTCAGCTCGTTGTGGCCCAGCTGCAGCTGCTGCAGCAGGGGCATGTGGGGCAGCTGCAGCTGCGTCAACGCATTGTGTGTGAAATTAGCATAAACCAATTGGCGCAGATTGCCGAAGAGACGCTTGGAGAGCGAACTGAGCTGATTGTGGCTGGCATCGAGCAGTTGCAGCGAGGAGTCATTGGCAAAGTGGGAATCAAGCAGTTGATCCAAGGCGCAGCCGCTGATGTTGAGCTGCTTCAGATTGGGCAGAATGGAGAAGCCTCTGCTGTGCAGCTGCAGTCGATGCTGCACATGGGAGACATCCAGTTCCATCAGGCTAGCCAGGCTCTGGGCGCTGGGAGCTGCAGTTGAGACTAGGCTAGAAGGCGAGAATGGAGATTTTTCTGACGTTACTTACCTGTGCCAATGCTGAGCTGCGTCTGCTCATTGCGTATGCTCAGCCGATGCCAGTTGTCGGTGGGGAAGGCTCTGACATTGATAAGCTCCTGCAGGCTGCTCAGTTCCCTGCACTCGAAGCTGCGCCAGCCTTGCGCCTCACAGATCTGTGCATGGCTTAGAGCTGCCTGCCAGCTGATGAGCCAGAGAATTGGCCAAGTTAACAACAACATGCCGGCTTGAATGCGTATGGCATACTGAAAGCATCGGCTCTGAGACAAATCAGAAATCAGGTAAGTCCGGTTCTCTTCTGGGAAGCACACGACAGCTGAATTGGTGTATCTTGCACTCCAGAGGCGCAAACAAAGGCGCGAGCGAAAAGAAAACACAGAAAACTCTTCTCTCTATAGTATATAGAATATAGCATAGGGCTACAACTGTTTAATGTAGTATATGGATTAATTAGTTACATTAACTGTAATTGATTAATTAGGTTTACATTGTGCTCTTGGAGAATGAAATAATATAGCTTAGCTTAGAAACTAGTCTATGTAGCATCATTTAGATAAGTTTGCGTATAATACAGGCAACTAAGTAGAACAGACTAAAGCTTAGCCTATAAATTAAATAACACAATTAACAATTCAAATTAATTTCAGCTGTGACAATAATCGTATTAAGTATAAAGTACATTAAGTATTCCACTAATTGCATTGCGCATATCTATCATATTTGCTCTTAAGTTAGCAAAGTTTTGCTCTGATTTTGGTAAGACTGTAAACGATTTGAGAGTACATTTATGTTACTATATAATATATATATATATTTTCAGATATATTTTAAACAGTTTATTGCTAAGAATATTTGATGCTTATTACTGAAGCGCCTGTGTGACAATTGTGCGCGATTCTTGGAGTAAACTGGGTATACGGATCTGAATATTGAATCTATTGATATCTATTTAAATAACTTCCGGGCATCTGCGGGCATAGGTTCATCTTGTAGTTGCTAAGTTCAGACTATAGTTACGGTTGGGTTTGTCATCTTGTTGCCGTTGTACAGCGGCTGATAATGATGCGTGCCCTGACCATTGCTGCCGCTGCCTCCCAGCTGCATGCTCCCTTTGTGCGCCTTGTGGCAGCCACCATTCGAGAGGGGCATAGGCCGGGGCAGGGGCAGCGGATCGCCAATGAGCGTTATGCGCACGGGCTTGTGGGCGGCGGGCGTGCCGCTCTCTGGGGCATCCCAATCGATGGAGGCGCGACGTGGGGAGGCGACGGCTGCCAGCTGCTGATTGTAATTGGTCAGCGTGGTGGAAATGATCGTGTGACGACGTGTCTGGCTGAGGGCACGACAATTTGCATTATTATTACAGTTGTTCAGGTTGTTGTTGTTGTTGCTCTGGTGATGATCGCTGTTGCTGTTGTTGTTGGTGTTGTTGTTGTTGCTGTGGCCGTTGCACGTTGGCTGCGGTTGCTGCTGGTGCCGTATGATGGTTGTGGCAGCCAGCGTGGAGTCGTTGCATTGCAGGTGCAGCGTCGGAAAGTGTGTCGTATAACTGGTATATTCGGGCTTACTTCTGTGGGCAGAAATACGCATTGATTAGTTGGGATCGTAAGGCTTTATCTAGTACTGTGCTCATGCTAATGTTAAGTGCGCTTTGATTTTTGCTACTTATTTGTCTATGTTGTCTACTTTTAGGCGCCATTTGCAGTGGCTGCAAGTTGCACTCAAATTGCAGTTTATTTATTTATTTAATTTAATTTAATTTAGTTAATTGCAAGTTTTAAGCTGGTTTTGTATTTAAATTTTTTGAATAGCCGCCAGAATTAGCTTTACGTAATTTGGCAGCACTTTATTAAGGAGTTGCCAGAGCTTTTTGTTTTAATATTTTTTAAATTACTTAGCACTGAAATACAAATGGGCGGTTACTTTTAATATTTAATTATAATTAATTAATTGATAATTTGCTATTATTTATAGACAATTTGTTAATGTAGTATTTATTAAATTAAACAAACTTTCAGCCATTATAATGCTAATAAATGCCACAAATCACACGTAGCTGTTAGCTCTCTGTTAACTTTAACAGCCAACTGCAAAATGGCGCCCTGTTAACGGGTTAGTTTTTGTTTTGTTTTGTTTTTTATATCGATTTTACCTGGGGATTCTATTTAATTGCCGCATGCAATTAAATTATTTCACAAACAGTGTTAAGTGTCAGGCAACAAATCACAAATGCTTACAACTAAATAGTTAATTATACTCTAACAACTTATTAGTAATAGTATACATTCGGTTTAGTGTTCAATAAAGTTAAAGCTATTGTTAGTTAGCACGAGTATTTTATTGTTAGTTTACAGTTAGTTTGGTTTTAGTTGGCCAAATTCAGGTGCAGTGATTACAGTTATCGAAACAGTTATAGCTTAGGTGTAGTATGCAAAGTAAATTGATCGCGCACAGCACTATAATGGCTAAAACGAAATCACAAAATAGTACCTGTTGCTCCCCAAATTGTAGTCTATAAGGAAGGCAGCATGTGTGTGTGTGTGTGAGCCATAGAGTATGCATGTGTGTGTGTGTGTGAGTGGTAAAGTGGTTAATCAATTGTTAAAGATACGAGCAGTTAGGTAATGAGCACAGGCCAGTAAATATAATACAATACAATGCGGCTGCAGCTGCTGCTGCTGTTGAAGTTGCAACTAGTGCTGCTGTGGCAGCTACTTGTTGAGTGCGGCTGTTGTTGCCCCAATTAGGCCGCTTGCTATTACAATTTGCAGCCATTAACGTCAAGTGGCCAACTGATTTGCATGCCCCGCCAAGGCAAGCGGCAAGAGGCAAGCGGCAGAGGCCGAGGCATGCCGCAAGTCAGCAGCGCATGAAGCTCAGCTGCCACAGCGGCAACAGCGGCAGCCACACTCAGCATTTTGTATACGTTTTGTTATTAGATTATAAGTATATAAATAATAAATAATAAAAATAGACATAATCGAATGTAGCCAGTGTTGCCAGAAATAGCCAGATTAAAGCTAATTAAATGTCAAAAAAATATCCAACAATAAATATGTTAAATAAAGCAAATATGCAAAAAATTATAATAATAAATAAATAAATAAATATTAAAAACGATACATTAAAATTGAAAATATTTTAAAATAGATTAATGAGAAGCATAAAATAATTAATGGAAATAAACATAATTCGAATATAGCCAGTGTTGCCAGAAAAAAACATTTTCAAATTGTTAAAAGTTAAAAAAATAAATTTATATATAATAAGAATAATAAGCTTAAAAAATAATAAATAAATAATATAATAATTAAAAATAAATAATTTTAATTTGAATTCAAAAACAAGCTAAATTGGCAACGCTGAATATAGCGCATAACGCTCGGAATGGAGGTGGAAAATGTAGTCGTCTGCCTACCTGGACAAACCCTCCGCACCAATGGCAAGTGGTCGTGTCTGTGAAAGTGGAATTGGAATTGTTGATAGCTTTCGGTTAGTCAATTTGTTGTGCACAACACAAACAGACACACACAGAGAAATATATGCATATGTATGTAAATGGATTTAAAAAGTATATATTATATAGTTTATCGATCTCTTACCCTTTCCGTTTGGGTGGCCATGCTGATGCATTCCTTGTTGGCCACTCGATCGCCGCTGGCCTGTCGCTTCTCGGCCTCCAGCTGCTCGATGAGATCTCGCTGCAGGCGTATGGTGCGATCACGATCATCCACTTGACCCTGGGCACAGACAGACAGTATCGAGTGTTAGTTTGCTTGCTTTTGTCTTGCACAAAGACCACTAAATATTCAGCTATTCATGTTTACAAACTAGGCCAGAGAGTTTCCAAAAATTCAACAAAAATAATAACAACGAATGAACTTGCAGAAAATACACGTATATTCGATAAGACAAAATTATGCGCCAAGCTCTGTTTCAAATTTAAATTTAAGAAAACTGCAGTCTGGCAGCATTGGCTGGTTACAGGACTTTGTTCAGCGTTGCCAGAATGCAGCTGAACAGCGCGGGAGATTTGAATGTGGGAAATTCACCTCTCAGAGTTGAGCGCACAATTTAAACAAACAACAGCTAAAGTTTTGCCAATGTTTCGAGTGTTGTGTTCTTTGTAGAGCTAAGTGCAAGTTGTAAATCCAATATTCATATCAAAACAAGCTAAAGCTAGAGGCTATATACATACATAGTACACGATAAAGTAGGTATATAATAAGCATAAATATATAGAGTATGTATGTGTCTGCCTTGGTAGTGGTATTCACATGCTATAGTATTGAGTATGCAAGAGTATTCATTGAGATTCATAGAGATAAACGACAGCAATAGTGGATGTATTGATTTATTGAATAACTGTTGGGTCTGTTCCTGTGGCAGGTGTCTTCTGCTTCGTATTCAGAATATCGTTAAGAAAGCGAGAAAGAGTTGCAGCTGAGCACTGACTCAGACTGAGTTAGGAGTTGGTTTTAATTTAAGTTTGTTGTGGACTAAAAACGAGCAAAACGCAAGGCATAGAACGTGCAAATACCTGAAGGTAAACCACCTGTCTACGTAGATCCGTTAGCTCCTGAAGCGGATCCTCCGTGGTCGATGACGTCAAACTGGCCAAATCGATGTCGTTCAACTGCTTGCTATCCAGGCCGCATGCGGCAAACAGCTGCACGTTGTCATTCTCAAAGGGATTCAGGGTTTCCGTCTATAAAAAGAAATGGGAAATCCTCATAAATAAAAGACCTTCTATCGCTTATTAAAAGGGTAAAAGTGAAAAACATAAACCTACCCGCTTCAAATCAAAATCAGCTTCCTATGACGTGATGAATGTGTGAGTTTGTTTGTGAGTGTGCATGGCATGTGGCAAGTGGCAAGTGCACATAAAAGTTGCAAGTGAAAAGATGTAAAGAAAACTTCTGTGTAATGATGCGGCAATAAGCGACCTTTACCTCTTGTAGTATGCGACGTAGGCGCAGCAGCTGCTTCTTGAACTGCAGCACATCCTGAATCATGGCATTCCTGAAGGACTTGTCATACAACATCAGATCGTCCGAGGAGCTGTGCAGCTCCGTGTTGCTGCCGTGACCCGTGCCACGCCGCGTGCCGCCAGCCGTTGTTGCAAGTTGCGACTGCTGCTGCTGCTGCTGTTGATGCTGCTGCTGACGTCGCTGCAGACTCGAGGTGGACGAGGCGGTGGAGGCACGCGAGACGGCGGTGCTGCGCTTGCGGCCGGAGGCGCCACTGTGCGCGGAGCGCTGGCTGTTGTCCGATTCGTTGCCCGTCAGCTGTTGCAGCTGCTGCTGCTGATCCTGCAGCCGGGAGCGGTTCAGCAGGCGTGTGGCACGTGCGGGCAGCTTGGCGCTGCAAGCAGAAATAAATACAAGAATTAGCTTGAATTATGTTATGGTCAAGCGGCTTGCCACCTGAGATATGTGGCATTTGCTGTGGGCGCACTGCATGCCACAAAACTGGGCACGTAGTGGAAATGCTGTTGACTCTGTGGCTGTGGCTGTTGCAGGGTGTGGACGCAGCTCAGCTGCTTGATGCCCATGGGCGAACTGCAGCGTATACGGGTCTGCTGTCCGGTTAGGAACCTATTCTCGGAGGTCTTGAGATCCGTGCGCACGCGACGCACGCCACTCGGAGACGCCGCAGCTACAGCGTATGCGTTGCTGGCCACTTCCTGCATTCGAATCGCACTTCAATTCAATTCGATTATTTTATTTAGATTTTTTGTGGCCTGCAGGATGTGAGGATGACACAATCGACGCCTGCGCAGTGCTTGAACAGCTGTGCGTCAGGGTGGTTGATATCAAATTGCACAAATTTATCGATGACATAAAACTACAAATATCATTCAACGGTGAAATAATTTTTAACCTATTATCGGTCATAGAATTTTATATTAATTAATTCTTTTTATGACAAAGAAGTATAAGAAATCCACAGATTATTTATGTAAACTTTGCGAAGTTAATGGTGCAAAACTCATATTTCGCTTAAACTTTGAATGTGCATAACTTCGGCTATTTTTGTAAAAAACTTGGGATCTAAAATTGTAAATATTTAATCCTAAGCTGTAGATTTTACGGAACAGAAGAGTATTATGTTAAATAAATTAAAATAATTAATATAAATAATTTTCATTTATCAAAACGTTAGTTTATTAAAATATGAACAGCCCTACTAAGTGTAGACTTTGAAGCAAGTTTGCTTGGAGACCAGCTTCGGGGGTTGGCGGCATTTTCAATTACTTAGCCAAACAACGCGCTTTAATTAACTGTGGCACAACGAAAGTAAAACGGCATCCATTGATTAGGGCGCACAGTGGGGCAACCCAGCGAGCGTCAATGGGCAATTAAGCGTCAGCCTGAGAAGCTGCACCACCGTGCACCGAACACCGTACACGGGCTAAAGTCGGTTACGTGGTGGAATTAAAGCCGCAAACAGCATGGAAATATGTTGCCGGAGAAAGTCAACTGTTGCGTGTTGCACACGAGAGGCAGTGTGCAGGCAGGGGGTGATGCGCGCAGGGGGGAGGAGGGAGAAGATTACATGTCTTACACATGCGCGCTGTTAAATATTTCACGGCATAATTTATACAAACCGTTGCAAATGCCAAACAAATCAACTTAATAAATATTCAATAAACACAGCAGCAGCAACAACAACATAGCACCACCGTACCACCGTACCACAGCACCACAGCACCACCAGTTTTGCACCACTTACAAAAAAGGTTATAGACGCTTCAAGCGCAATATTATAATGGATTTTTTGTGAATTTTTTTTTTGGTTCCAGGTCGCATCCCAGCTAAACAGCCGTAACTCAAGTCTTACGGCCAATTGGCACGCTAAGCATACCAAGAAAATGATGGTAAAAATTAAAATAAACAATAAACAAAAGCAGAAACAAATTGCTTGCATTTTATTTGACTTTCACATGGCTCAACTTGAGGCAAACTTAATTAGTTTTTTGGCTTCAAAATGTGGTATAAATAGCTGAACAAAAAGCAAAAGTGCTACGTAATTGCTCAAGAAACTCAAAACCAAACAGAAAACAAAAAAAACTGGCACAACTTTAAAATTAAAGCTGGCGAAAATATTTTTCAGATGCGTGCGAAACATTGCCTTTAATGGTTTTTGAATTACAGCAACCACAAAACACAAGGCATAGAAACATACTTTTCTCTGTGTCAAATTGCAGTGTAATAAAAGCACTTTAAGGTCAGGGAACTCTAGCATGAAGAACTTCAGAGTTCTGAGCTAAGAACAGAGATTTTCAAGACTATATTTATAAAAGAAGATAAAACTCTTTTATAATTTTTAATCATATAAGGGTAACACATTTTTCGAGAAGATATTATTAATATTATAGTTATTTATGAATATTTTTTTTTAAATAAATACAAATAAATTTTGTAGAATTTTCTAACACTCGATATAGACTAAAATATATAAAATACTACCAAAACCACTAAACAATTTTAATATTAAAATTGTATATCAGCAAGGTTTTAAACTTGTAGATTTAACTTTGCTCTATAATTTACCATCTTTGCATATTTAATTCCATTCTTCTAATGTTTTCTCTCTAATAATTACGCCTGACAACTTATCAACTACTTGAAATCTCATAACTATTATTATAGCCAACTCAAGTGTGTGCCCAACAGCATTTGAAAGAAGTACTTTCAGTTTACCCAGCTATCATATGCAGATTTGGCAAACAAACTACAGAAACAGGCATAATTCGCACGGTAGTTGTCGGTAGTTGGTTGTATTGTGTATACTATATAAGTATGTAAATATATATTGTTTATGTAAGTATGTAGTATGTGCTTAAGTATGCAGAAATGAACTGTGAAAGAGCTGCCTGGAAACCAAAACAATGCCAAGCACTTTGCACAACAGAAAAAACTGCAACACCACCGGATATTTCAGTTACGGAAAAAATACAGAAAAAAAACACCTTGTACGATATGGCAAGTACACTCAGAAAAAAGCTGTGCTTTTACCAACAACTTTTTACATTTACTTTAGTTAGTTAAATAATGTTTTGTTCATGCATGCATGCTTAAACAAGTATTTTTCGGGTTTAAAATGAGTATAATTTGATCTTGAAACAAGAATTTTACATTCTTAACTGAAGTTCAAATTTATTTCCCAACTGATTTGAGGATTGTAATGGGCCTAATTTCCTGCTAGTTTAAAGTTCCGAAAGTACTTAAATCACGCCGTAAATTCCTATTCAGTTTGTTTTTAAGTTTGTTGGGCATTTCTTAATTGTTTTCTCTGAGTGTAGAGAAACAAATGCTGAGCGATAAAATGGCATTGGTATTGCCACAACAACTTCAAATAGTTGCTACATATACGAACCGTATATAGTGCAGCGGTATATTTATTTATGGCCATCTAACTAAGGCCCATTTGTAACCCCACACACGGGCCAAGGTGGCCAAGGGGGCCAAGAGGGCGGGGGGCAAGGGGCCAGGGGCCAGGGGCATTGCCAACGGCATGTGCTGTCGCTGTGTGGCAGTTGCAACCGTTAACTGTTAAGCGGCAAGCGACAGTGATGACAAGCAATCAGCAGCATAATCAACAGTTGAGGCAGCGGCAGAGGCAGAGGCAGAGGCAGAGGCAGAGGCAGAGAGGCGTTGCAACAGCAGCAACAGCCTAACGGCATTTATCAATTTGTATGGTGAAATGCCATTTGTCATAGGCACGGAAGTGCGACCAACTAAACCTGATAAAAAATAAAAATAAAAATAAAAAACGAACGCCAAGAAAATACAAATAAACGGAGCAAAGGGCGCTTGCATTAGCGACTCTCAACTGCCAACTGCAGACTGTCGACTGGCCAGCGTAATGGTAAAAAACATAAAAAAGCACACACAACATTCTCACGCAGAGTGGAGCTGAGAGAGGGAGGTGGAGGGAAGCGGAGCTGAGCATCCGAATCCGGTGTGCAGCTTGGTATGTATCTCGGGCTCATAAGCGAGCATCTTGTGGCAAGTTTTGTCTGTGAAGCTGACGATGATCAACGATGGCTGCCAGGTAGACAGAGCGCCACAGCCAGAACCAGACGGACAGACAGACAGCTACACTCAGAAAAAAAGTATGAAATTTATACTTAGTATAAAATCTGCTTTAAATGAACTTTCCTTGATAGACACGGAGCGCCCTAAGAAGGTTCCACAAGGTGACAGCGAAATTTGGAATATCGTAGAGGGAAATTATTATTCATAAACAAAGGAACTTAAAATCTAGAGAATTTTGTATTTTCTGAATTTGATGAGATTAAATAAGATTTGAATAAGGTCGTGGAATAAACAAACATATAATAAAATAGTTCTATTATTATAGCCTTGAGATATTTGGATTTATATGATATGTTCTAAATTTAAGAATTTTAAAATAAAATATGCTTTAAAAAAAGTTTTTTTCGAAGTGCAGACAGACAGACGGATAGGTAGCTAAGCTAGCTTATGTGGAAGCTGCATACACAAGTATTTGTATCTGTATCTGTATCGGCATTTGCAGCGTCTGGGGAATGCTGTGGTCACGGGTCTCCACATGCTGTTGCATTATGCATATATCCAGAACATGGTCTATGTCTCTGCCTCTTTCTCCCTCTCTCTCTCCCCTCTCTCTCTCTCTCTCTCTCTGTGTCTGCAATCTCTAAGTACTTAGACTCATGTTTGTTAAGAACGTCAACAGCTCATGGCCATGGCATGCCACAAAAGGCAAGCTGCAGCTGAACTTGAAGCCTCGGCCATAAATGGAGCTCGGTTTTCTTGCAGCTGCATATGCTTATATATCTATATACGTTTGTATGTATATGCATATCTTCTGTATTTCATTTTATTTGTGAGTTTCAAGTCGTAATTGTTACGTTAATGGGCATCAAATTCCACTGATGTTGCATTTGCATGTGACACACTTATAACTTGGCTTCTGCTTATGGCTATATATCTATATCTATTGTCTTCCGATGCCTGGCTGCATATCAGGTGTCGCCAGTGCAAAGGGTTTTTGCGGTCTGCCGGAAATCGGCACCCACTTAAGATATATATGCTTATATAGAAAGAGAGAGGAAGGGGCAAGACAGACAGCGATACGTAGCTCGGGTTTGTGGTCTGGGGTTTTTTTTTTCAGCCAGTTTATCATTATCATTTTCCACATACTATTTTGTTGCCTTTGTTTTGGCATTTGTTGCCACATTTTTGCTTTTCAGTTTGGTATTTGTTTCAGCGGCTTTTACTCACATTTGACCAAAACCAGTTGTCGGCCCGCAGTTTGCTTTATTTTGTATAATTATTTCTATTTTTTTTCTGCACAAATATTCACACAAAAAGCATTGACACTTGTGCCTCCGGCGCGTCTTTATAAAACACGTTGCCCGCTTGCTGCTGTTGTTGTTGTTGTTGTTGTATTTGTGGCATGAAAAAGGCAACAGTGCGTATCGATAAGGCAGGGGAGGGCGGACACTATTCGGTCACTGGCTTTAGTTTTTTTCCTTTTTTTTTTTTTGTGTATTTTTGTGTATTTTTTGTTGAGGTTTTGTCTATTAACAAACGCAACAATTAAGTCGGCTCTTGGGTTAGGCAACTCCCACGCCGCTGAGCATTGAATTAAAAGCAACAGCAACTACTCCAGTATTACTTTGCACTGGCTGGGATTATCATGCTTATTCTTTGATCTCCAGCCCACTGAAATCATTTATTTTTGTGTGGTTTTTAATTTTTATTTGTGTAAAGTTACCCACGCAACCGAGAAGCAAGCACGCGCATCGAACGAACCGAACGCTTTGAGATCTTGTTTAATACTGAAGTTGGAGTTGTTAACGAGCCTCAAGGCTGCAACAAAGTGGCAATGGAACAACAGTGGGCAGAAGTGAAGCAATGGCAATAAAATAAATTGAAACAATATAAGCAACATTTCCATTAAATAATTAAAGGCAAGCTTAGAGAAATTAACACATAAATTAAAATGAATTCAATTGAAATAACACAAATTAAAATAATATTGGAAAAGTAAATTAACTAAATAAAATTATATTATGGCATAAAAACAATAATATTTGGCATTGCCTGTTTATTAACTGTTATTTTAAACAATAAATGCCAGTATTTTTTGTATCTTTATTATTTTAATCTCTATCTCTATTATTTTAAACAATAAATGCCAGTATTTTTTGTATCTTTATTATGCCACTTTTGGATATTTAAATTAAAGCTTTCAAAGTATTTTTGGCAACATTGGTTGTTTTTTAAATAAAATAATTTTATATAAATATATTTATAGAATAAATGTTATATTATTAGTTGCTATTTTTGCTGCCTTTTTATTGCCATTGTTACCACTGTTCCCGTTCGCAGCGTTACCAAAGTTTCAATTCCAAAACGTTTCAGACAGAGCTCCACAAGAGCTTGCGCTTAGAATGTTTTATTGTGGAATGAAGAGAATTAAGCGGCTGTTGTTGTTGTTGTTGTTGTTGATGTATTGAAGCTTTGTGTGTGGCATTGCCGTTAGAAAAGAAAGCTTTTTTGGAAAAGATAAGCCATAGAGCAAAGCTACAGTTGCAGTCATAATATTAGACACGGAGCTGCAGATCGTCAGCTGCTGCAATTGGCAGTCGATGCTCAGCAGCTTACTCAGCACTTTTGGCCTTTCTGTCTGCCTCTCTGCCTCTCTGTCTCTCTGTCTGTCCGTCTGTCTGCCCAAGTGAGTCATGGATTGCGGTCTGAAGGCCCAAGGTTAATAATGCACAAGTATGGGCATTACGGGCATTATGGGCCTCATGTGCTTTGCATATGAATTATGGCTTTTCAAACGATTAAAAGATTTCGAGATTTGCCTACAGCTGACCGTGGGATGCCAAGTGCTTGGCTATTGTTGTTATTATTGCTATTACTGTTGCTGTTATCGTAGTTGTTGTAGCTGCAGTTTCGACAGTTTCTGGGAACAATTTATGGGGACATTCACCAATATTACCAGCGCATAATGAAAGGCAATCGCCAGGCGCATGCGTATCCACCACGACTTTGGTCTCTTGGTCTCTTGGTCTATTGGTCTCTTGGTCTAAGCGAGGCCCCAACGGAGGCCAGCGGCATTTTGCAGTTATATTATTTTGGGTTGTTGTTGCTAATGCTGTTGTTGCTGGTGTTTTTCCAGTGGAACAGGGAACAGGTTCACATGGAGGCAGACAATTGATTTTTCCTTAGCGCAAAATGCAATAAAACTGCGACAGGCAGAGCCAAACCGCAGAAAAAAAACTAGTAAACTGAACAGTCGGACGCGCTTGACTGTGGAATATCCTGCAACCGGTATTTTATATATAATTTAAAAATATTTATAAAAGCAGCAATGCCTCGGCTTATTTCTTTGCCAGAGACAAACAAGCCAAAGTTTGCAATATTGCTTCTTCAATATCTTCTGTGTTTATAAACCGATTTCAATACGCTTTACAGGATAGTTAGACATAATAATAGAGAGTGAGCATTTGATATAACAACCTTCTAGCTCTTAAATCTTTCGAGTTCTACTCGTTTATGCAGAAGGACAGACAGACAGATGACTAAGTTCCTCGGCCTGATCAAGAATATATGTATATACTTTATGGGGTTTCTGCTTAATACATAGATTTGCACAAAGTGATTAATTCTGTTTTTGCCCATTGAGTACAGGGTATTAACAAACTTTGGCTGCAACAAGAAACAACTCTCAGTTGTTGTTATTGTTGTCGTGCCGGTTGTTGTTGTTGTTGCTGTTGCTGTTGCCATGACAAAAGAATGCGGCACTCGCCATCAAGTCTCAGTCCAAAGTCAAAATGTTATCTTAACTACGACCACGATTTGGCCAGGCCAAGACAAGCCAAGCCAAGCCAGGCCAAGCCAGGCCGAGCCGAGCCGAGCCAGACTTGTCCCGACCAGCCAAATGCCAAGTGCCGTTGGCTTCAGCTATAGCCAGAATGTGCTGTCTCTCTGCTCCCTCTCCCCTCTCTCCACTCCCATCTGCTCTGCTCCCTGCTCTGCCCACTTGCAGCGCTTCTCACTTATTTTAACAACATTTCGTGGTAGCAGGCGCTTAAACATTGCAATTGAGAGTGCCAATTGGCAACGGGCAATGGGAACAACGAATGGAACGACCTTTTCGACTCGATTAGCTACACAAAACCCCAACAACAACGGCCAAAACTACCGCTAAAATACAACCAACTACAACCTACATACAATATAGCATGGTGGTATACACCGGCAATTCCAACCTGTCTGTCTAATTTTGGGCTAATTTCAATTTTCCATGCAGGGCGTGCGATTTTCATTCTCTAGCAAATTGCCAAGGTTAAGTCGCGAAATGCCAAAGGAGTGGGAGCAGCAAAGACTTTTAAGTTATCGAGATAAGCGTAAATTATCGATTGTAATCGATTTTAAATAGGGTAAAAAGTATAAAATATATAAAGTGTAAGTTCTTTGGTATATGAAGTAGCGATTATTTTAATTATTTCTGTTTTTTTGCCAATTTAAAATTTTGCAATACTAAATTAATTTATTTTATGTGAACAGTTAAGTATCAATAGTTAAATATTAATATTAAAAGCTAATCTACCCTTCATTTTTTTAAGATTTTTTCGGAACTTAATTGCATTGGGAAATTAATAAAAAATTGCGCTCTATCAATGAGTAAAATAGTAGAACTTTACTGGCAAACAAATCCGATGCATACTATAAAGAATTGGATAAATGATAGAGATAAGTTTTTGGAATAAAGTCTTGAAAGTCTTTCTAGTGTTAAAGTGGAAGTTTAGATGCCGGCCGGTCAATGCAAGAGAGAGAAGGTAAGAGCGGGGTTGAGAGGGTAAGAGAGAGGGCTCTGCCTGCCTGATTGATTAGGCAAAAGTTGCATTACTTTCAAGTGGCAGGGCGTGGCTGTGGGCTGGGCGAGAGACGCAGCTGCAGTCGCTGATGGAAATGGAAATGAAAATGTAAATGGAAATAGAGAAGGAGCTGTTGAAGTAGTTGTAGTTGGAGCTGGGCAGGGCATTTGCTGGCCAAGTGCCAGGCGAGTTAATAAAAAATCGAATCAAAGCAAAGTCCATTCGATGCATTTGGGATTTGCGTTTTTGGCAGTTTGCCCGCAGGCCAATTTCAATTAGTTTCGTCATGGGTAATGGCAGGGGTCGGTTTTAGTTTTGCTTTCCAACTCACCTGATGCGTTCCCTGGGACTGGCGGAGGTGCGCTGGAGGCGCACACGTAATAGGCTGTTCAGCTCCTTCATGACGTCGCTGCCCTTGCACTCCAGCTGGGCGAGCAGCTCTGCCTGCGTCTCCGCCTGCTCCGCGTCCAGCTCCGTGCCCAGCTTATGCAGATCGGAGCCGCTGCGACTGCGCATGGACATGGTGCGGTCGATGGAGTCCACGCTGCTGTTCATGTCGAAGTCCATCATCAGATCGTCGGAGCAAATGGACTCGCAGGGCGAGAGGGTATCGAGGGATTCGGCGCTCTCCAGCACCGCACGTTGCACCGATATCGGAGTGCGCAGACTCAGCTCTATGGCCTGCTGCAGCGCTGTGCGTGCCTTGGAGAGGCTCTTGAGGGAACGCTGCGATCCCGTCTGTGTGTGCGTGTGTGTCTCCATTAGCGTGGGCGTGTCTGTGGGCGCCTCGTGCGCCTCGCTGTTGCACAGCAGCGCCGGCTGATCGGCGATCTCGTCATCGATCAGATTGCCGCAATCGGAGCCCAGCGAGAGCGAGTGCGAGGCGTGCGTGGGCGTGCCGGGGGAGAGGGGGCTGCGACTGCCGGGATCCAGCTCCAGCTCCAGCACCGGCGATATATCATCGATGATATCCACATCGATGCTGTCCTTCTGCTGCAGCTCCGCATTGAGCTTGTGCTTCTGCAGCTTGCCCCCCGCCTGCTCGGACTCCTCCGTGCTGCTGACCAGGCTGTCAGTGGGCGAGGTCTCGTCATCCAGCAGCAGGCAGTTGCTGTTAGCCAGCGCCAGTTCGGCGAACTTGGACTCGTTGAGCGCGTTGTTGAAGGAGCGGGGACGCGCGACGGGCGCCTCCCGATTGTCCAGATTGAGCAATTGCTGCGGCTCTGTGAGAGAAGCTGAGGGGGAAAGCGGAAATTACACTTAGAGAGATAAAGAATGATTTGTTCTTCAAAGTAAAGCTCTTAAATAAATCTTGTTTAGTTCTAGAACTCAAGTGGAAATCAGAGTGGAATGGTTTACTAATAGGAACGGAATAGATCAGTCGGACGGAAGGCAACAGTTGGACGTAATCGACAGTAGGAGATCCTATACATAAAAGTAAGCTATGTGACAGATTGTCTGTTGCATATCTTTACTCTTTTCTATTATATTACTTTACTATCCTATCTAAAATTTTTCCTGCTCTTCTTTTTCAGCGAGGTTAGCGAGGGATGGAAGGGATGTATAAAAATTCTAAAACAAATTTCATAAGCGTACAGCATAGGAAAACCTACAAACCAAATTGCTGTCTCCAGCTCTTTGCGAGATCATACGGACAGACGGACAGGGTTATATCGGCCTATACTCAGCTATATCGGCTATTTCTCACAGTGCAGCTAGTTACCGATAAACCTGGAAATCTAATTGCAAACTTGACTTACAAATTGTGCTGAACTGCATGTCCGTTTGCATCAGACTGATGTCATCTAGAGCCAGCGACATGTCCTCCTCCCTGTCGTTGGGCTTCTCCTGCTGGTGGTTGTCGCTGCTGCTGTTGATGCTCATGCTGCTGCAGTCCATGGCCGCCAGGGATTCGCCCGCCTGTCCACGCCACGACATGGAGGAGGTGGACTGACTCTGGCTGGGCTGTTTGGCACTCTTTTCGGAGGTGGACGAGTCCAGATAGAGCTTCTCCTCGTCCACGCTTTCGCTGTCATCCGAGCCGCTGGCCTTGCTCTTAGCGGGAGTCTCCGGCGTGGCCTTCTCCCCCTCCGCCGTCTGCCTTCGCTCGTAGCTTTCTCGGCTGAGCACTGTGTTGGAGCGCACCAGGCCAATGAGGGGCAGGGGCGTGGTCTGCCCCAACTTGGGCAGCGCCAGCGTCTCCACAAAGGAGTTGGACTCGCTGGAGGGCGGATCGTCCATGTCCCGCACCTCGAAGGTGTGCCGCCCGCTCATGATCATCTGCAGATTGCGAGGTCGACTGCGACTGCGCTTGGCGCTGCCTCTGCCGCTGCCCTGGGCGCTGCCGCTGGAGCTGCTGCCGGAGTCGACGGCCATGTCCATGCTGGCGATGCCGGAGTCGGCGCTGATCTCGCGACTGCCGGAGAATCCCCGGCGTGTGGAATTGTTGGTCAACTGCTTGACGCTCTTCTGGTCCAGATGCCGACTCGGCTGCACGTGCACCGAGGTCAACGGATGCTGCCTGCTGCTCGTCTCCTTGGCCCTGGCGCCCGTCGAGTGTGTGGGCACCGGCGACTGCACGCTGCTGCTGCTGGGCGTGGGCGTTGTGGGCGTGGTGGCGCTCAGACTGATGGCCACCGGGTACTCCGGCCGTGGCAGGCTCACCGTTTGCAGCGTAAACTTGGCGAATCCGGGCGCAGCGGCACGTGCCGTGGGCCGTACACTGCTCGAAATAAAGTCACAATTAATATGAGGCAATTAATTTGGTTTAATTAATTGCCAACTCACATGACGTTCGCGTGCATGCTGGCCAGATTGTTGTAGTTGTAGCGCCGTGGCGTCGCAGCTGCCGTCGCCTCATCCGGAATCTCGCCGAAGAACTGACGCCGCTGGTACTCAATGGTCGTGTTCTGGTTCAGATTGAACGTCAGCGTCTTGGGCTGTGCTATTTTCGGCTCCCCATCCGCACTCCGGCCGGCGTGTGCGCTCTTCGAGCGGCGTTTTACTGCATCGGAACAGAGAGAGAAGGAGAGTGAGAAAGGTAGAGAGAGAGTGAGAGAAGAGAGGGAGAAGCAACAGATTACGGAGTGAGAGAGAATATATAAGGAGAAGAGCTGTCTGTGAGTGCTATGTTGATTATATATCGCAGAATCAGAGAAATTTTACCTCACGATCTTCGGAAATTGAGCAATAATTAATTTTGCCGCGAATTTTGGCGTCAAGTGGGAGTTATCATAACATCATTACAATAAATAATATTTAAACTGGCACATATAAATGTTTCGCTGAATTTCCGGTAACGCATCCATATTTTATTCTCATTAAAATAGAAGTTTGTTAAGGAAATCAAATCAAGATTTGAAATGAAAATAAAATTCTACATATTTTTTCTTCATAAGGGATCGATTCATACAATATTAAAATTTCTGAATAATAAATAAATAATAATTAGTTAATCAAATATATCGGGATTCTCTATGTACGTATGTTGTACTTATTTAATCTATTTTGATGTAAATTACATAAATATTATAGAGATCATTTGCTCGTCTATATATATGTAGTTTACAAATATTTTCTTTTTTTGAGAGTTCAAATTATTTATATTAATTTCTTATAATCAAAGTTATTGACTTATAATTATATTTTAATAAAAACGTCTGCTCATCAAACCGATAGTTTTAAAACAAATTGCTAGCCTTTATTTTAAGCGATAAATTTTTATAGAAATCAACATCCCTAGCGTGTAATTGCCTTGCTTGAGGCAGCATAGGGAGGCTTTAGGGAGGTTTACCAGCCATATATAGAGAGTATCTGGTATATCTTAATGTCTGCACTTACAGTTGCTAACTAGCCCATTGCCAGTTGTTGTGTTTGTTGTTGCTGAGTTGCCGTTGTTGTTGTTGTTATTGTTCTGAGCATTGGCTGCCATCTCGTCGGTGTCTTCGCTGCCGCTGGGCGTTGTAAGGCCCGTGGAGGCGGGACGGGGCAGGGCGCCGCGATAGCCGAAACGATGGCCGGCCGCACCTGTGCGATGGCCGCTGCCGTTGGACTTGTGGGCGGCCACGCCCACCTTCTCAAACTGCACCGGAGTGAGAGGGGCTGAGAGTGAAAATGAAGCAAGAAGCGTTGGTTTGTGGCTTGAAGTTGTGGCAACATTAATCGAGCTGATTACTCACCTGCATTGCCGTTGTCGTCCTTTGTGTCCGCCGTGTGCTGCGTGTCCGGAAGTTTCTTGAACTTCTTGGGCGTATTGTGGAGCTTCTTGCGAAAGCCAAAGGACATGGCGGTGCCTTTGGTGTGCAGCGTCTCTCCCCCCTCCAGCTGACAGTTGCCATTGTCGTTGCCGTTGCCATTGTGGCGCCGCTGCGCCTTGCCTCCATGCTTCTTGCTCTCCGTTTGACCCTATGAGAGGGGATGGAGAGGGGGATGCACAGATTAAAGTGTGTGTGAAAGCGAAAGCGGGTCAACAGTTAGGTATTAGCAGAGACAATAGACACAGACACAAGTGTGTGGGCGCAAATATTTGCATATATATATATCTATATGTATGTATGTATGTATGTATGAGAGATGAAAGGGATGAATGCTGAAAAAGCTTATCTGGCAAGGGGTATCTTGGGCACCTAAAAACTAAAGAGAGGTTCAAACAGAGCATCACTGTTGCCGAAACCGCTTTATTTCTCGCCAGAACTGACTTTTTTTTAAGTTAATTTGCTAGAAAATTAGCTAAAAGTAATTTCAAATAGTTCATCTTTTTGTCAGCTTTTTCTTAAATTATACAAAATTTGTTATAATAAAAGGTACAATTTTATAATGCTGTCATTATTTTGATTGATATTTGCCTATAACATCTTTAATTTAAATGAATCAATTAAATATAATAATAGCTTTGCTAAACTTGATTAGAATTCTTACAGGATTACAGACGGCACATTGTAGACTTGAGCTGCAAGAAATTGAGGATTTTGTGCGGACAAGGATGAATCGTACTTCCATATTTTAGCTGCACCCTTCCCGACGAAGCCACCTCCGATTGAGGGAACCTTTCGTCACTCTAAAAGGAGGTACCCTACTTGGTGCGCAATTTATGGACTTACGTAGGCACCAAAGTTCAGAAGGGTGTACGATAGATTTGTTTGGGTAACCTTATAATAATGTATGAGGGATGCATGCAAATCTACTCGCAACTACTCTGTGGCATGAGTCATGCCACAGCAGCCCCTGAGAGCTGTCTACGTGAACGTATCTCACAGATACTTTTGCAAAAGCGGGTGTACCATAATAACAGCCTCGACTTCCGCGTCAACTGCTGCGTCTTCCTGTGCCTCCTCTTGCTGTTGCTCTTGTTCTGCCTCTGCCTTTGCTGCTGTGCTGTCTCGCTGTGTGCTTTGTTGTTGGCGCTGCTCTAGTGGCGCCTCGTTGTCATCGATCTGTGGGTTGGCTTTGTGCTGTATCTGTATCTTTATCTGTGTCTCGTTGCTGTCGTTTGCCCCTAATGTGACAATGTTGACGTTGTTGTCGCATTCATCCATGTTGCACGTCGCACTACAGAGGCACTCGCTGTTCCGGCGAGCCTCCAAATCAGCGCACTTGCCACGTATTGCCTAACGAATGTTGCCAACAATTGTATCTCAATGCTCATGCCACAGCCGCCGCACAAATTACGCCATTTATAATTGCACTTGAGGCAGGCAGATACACTCACGAATACACTCACACTTGCCACCTACACACTCGCATACACACACGTCCTTGAAAAGTTTTTCGTGCACGTTGAAAAGCCTATTTTCAATTTTCACTGACGCAATTAACAGTGGCGCCTTGAAGTATGCAATGGAATTTCACAATTGCCTAATCCTTCAGCAGTTTCTTATGTATCAGCATGTTCTTATGCAAATTTGCAGAGATTTTTTGTCTTTGTGTAGCAGCAGCACACGGAAAACTGTATGTGCAGCTGAGAAAATTCTAGCAGAGCAATTTCCCGATTTCCCAAATGCGTTTCGACTGTATGCTTTGCCCAGCGAACCGACTCGAGGCATGCGCAGCAGCATGAAAACAAGTGTCTGACTTTGAGGGTGGCTACAACGCCAGTTGCCACTTGAAAACCGTAAAATGCACCGAAAGTGTATAGCAAGAAACACAAATAACATAAAAATGCACTGAAATGGTATTTTTGGAGTTTATTATGCTGCGTTTTCATTTAAAATAAAACCAGCTGCATTTGATAGCAGCTCCTGCGAGCGCAGCGCCATCTAGCGTAAAGTTAGTTAGTAACTGTAACTGTTGTGGTGGATAAGCGATTGTTTGCAGTTGATATCGATATCGAAATACTTTGAATGAGCGCCTAATATTTGAAAATAGATGCAGTGAACTTATTTATATTAATTATTTAAATTGCGTTTACGTTTTTATGAAAAATTTGAAGGATTTAGCTATAAGTTTAAAATAAAAGTGCATAAACATATCCATAAATGTTAAATGAGCGCCTAGTATTTTAAAACAGATAAAGTGGCACAAGAGTTTTTTTTATAAAATTGTTTAAATTGGGTTTATGTTGAAGTGAAATTATTGAAATATTAGGGCATAAATGCAGCAGTTATTGCAGTAGTTTTAAATTTATGCTTTTATTTTAGCCAATTTATTAAATTGCCTGCTGGCTCTGCTGATTTTATGACGATTTTTAATATAAATATTAGTTTTTTATGCGCTCCACTCAAGCTGCGTATTCACTGTTAATAAAGCAGGCTTTATTTAATGGCAACACTCACCTGATAAAGCCGCTGATAAGCCGCTGCCGACGCCTCCTCGCTGTCGTTCAGCTGCCAGGCAATTGGCTGAATGCCGCCTGAGCTGCTGCTGCTGCTGATGCTGATGCAGCTGTTGCTGCTGCTGATGTTGCTGCTGTTGCTGTTGTTGCTGCTGCTGCAGCTGATGCTGCTGGCATCCCAGTGCAACGGAGCTATGTTTTTTACTTGGCACTCCAAGAAGCCCAAAGTGCCATAGCTGTTGTAGTTAATGTTGTTGCAACTGTTGTTGTTGTTGTTGTTGCTGTTGCTGTTGCAAGCTGTCAGCGCTGTGCCAATAATATGCTGCGCATTCACTGGGGCATCCAAATGATTATAGACAGTCTGAATGTGCAACACGGCTGCCAAGTCCTCGCTCTGCCCCTCCCTTCCCTTCTCCCACTCCTGCGCCTTATTGTGGCTTATGTGGTAATAAAATGGCGGCTCATCCGGCGTCTGCGCTGGTATTGGTGTGGCTGCTGCGGCCATATATTCATTACTCGCTGTCAACTGTTGCCATATTTTGTGCGCTTGGGCCAAATCTTGCTGGGACAGGGCAATTGTCAGCACGGATTGACGATGAGAGGGGCGGGGGCTGGGGCTGGGGCAGGGGCTGAGGCTCGTTGTCTGCCGTGACACACACTTGCCCATGGAGCCGCCGGCTGTGTGCTTCAGCTACAGACTGCGCTGTCGGTTTGCCCTTTGCTGCAATGTGTCATGTGGCATGTGGCAAGGCAATGCCTGTTGTTGATTTCGCCACACTCTTGACAGCAAACGTCTAATGTGGTTAATGTGTCGCCGTGTCTCTGCCTCTGCCGCTGCCTCTCGGCTGCTTCTGCCTCTCGGCTGCAGTTGCTCCACTTGCCGCCTGTTTAAATTAGATGAGAACGCATCAGTTGCTAGGTTATTGTATTAGCCGCTGACTGGCAGTGCAGTCAGCATATTGATATGCTGTTAACAGCGCCCTCAAGCTGCGCTGCGGTTTGGCTGTGAAGGTGTGAAGTACACACTGAGAGAAAACCGCAAGCAAACATAAATTTACAAAACGCAACCATAATTTCTTTGACTTTTAAATTGCTCCAAATGGCACTCAACATATCGATTGCTGCTTATCGATAGCCTGATCTAATTGACACAACGTTGCCACCTGTTGGATTGTAGCTGTTAACTCAATTATCAGTTGCAGAGCTGTGTTAACTCTAATTGCAGCTGCAGAGCTCTGTTATCATTAACATTTGTGCTACATTCAAATCTCTTGCATTATGCAAAATTTTATTTAATAAAGTAAATTAACCAAAAAATTAAAATTAACTAAATTTCAAATCAACAATTTTCACGGCATCGACTATCTTTTATCAATAGCCTGACCGCTTTAAAATAACGTTGCCGCCTATTCTGTTAACTCTATAAACAGTTACAAGCTCTGTTAACTCTATTGGCAGCTGCAGAGCTCTGTTATCATTAACATTTGTGCCATATTCAAAATCTCAAACGCTTCCATCATGCATGGTTTTATCAATTTCCGTAAATTAACTCTGCGAAATGAGTTTAGATTAGCTGCTGGCTAAAGTCTAATCAATTACCAGCTTAACTGCATTTTGGTTGTGCCATTTTTTCAGAACGTGAAGCAAACGTTGGCCCATCTGCTTGCTGTTCCCTCCCTCCTCCCTGCACACTTCCCTTCCCCTCGCCCACGCACACAGCGGGCACACTGCTTTGTCGATGCATTATGCGAGGCAAACACGTTTTTTATTAAATTTTATTAGAGTGGCGCATGCACAGCGAGCAGAAGCGCAGCGAAGCTGCATCCCAAAAGCACAGCACAGCAACAAAAACAACACGCAGACAGTGCGAGAGGGGCATGAAGAGAAGGGAGAGAGTGGAAGTATAAGGGAGGGGAGGGGCAGCGAGTGCAGCGTATCCTTTGGGAGAACGCTCTGGCAGTTGGCTGTCTGCTAGCTTTATGGCGCTTTTGCCGCATAACAAAATTTACACCCACAATGGTGTGGCTATTGGGTAGTTGGTGTTGTGGTGTGCTGGGGGCATGAGCTGGGATCAGGGGCAGGGGCAAGAGCAGGGGGCAACACTGGCAATGATAGAGCTGGCTGTTGGCATAGGGCGAGCTGTAGCTATTATGCTGTTGCCAGGGCCGGATTGTTTATGATGAGTAATAAGTTTTTAATTTCAAAACATAAATCGAAAACTCATAAATTAAAAAAATTATAAATTTGTTGGCAAAGAGATCAGTTCTGTTACTCTCTTAAATGTTAAAAATAAACTAAAACTTAACATCACTACTTCTATTTTAAAATAATACACTGTGCAAAATGTATGTACACTCACTAAAACACCCACAAGCTGCTATCAGCTGTTGCTGCTAAATGTCTCCCACTCCTCGCACGCAAACGTCTGCTAACGCCGCTCGTCCCTCACGATCTGATTGCAGCGGAATGGCAAGCGCGCTTATATACCCCACTGCTCCGCCGCTGCGTGACTCTCTCTCTCTATTCTTATCACTTGCGTGCGCTCTGTGAGCAGCTGCCTGCCCTTTTAACAGTTATCCCGATCTGTACTCAATCCAACACACGCACACACGCACCCACACACACATACAGCTGCTTGCGCTTGCTTAGAGAGCCAGCAAGAGCGAGCCAATAGGAGAGTGATTATCTCTATTCTTATCTACTGATCAAGAGACAGTGACAGCGACAGCGGCAGCGCAGCCTGCAATCACTGTAAATACTGCTGCTGCAGTGCTGCTTATTACAGTGCAGTGGTTGGAGCCGAGTGATGCTGACGTGGTGGTGAGTGATAAAGCGGACAGTGGCAAGTGGGTTTTTTATAATAAATATTGAGCGGTCCTCTCGCTGGACCAACTCTCGCTGGACTAACTCTCACTGGATCAACTCTCACTGGATCAACTCTCACTGGACCAACTCTCGCTGGACCAACTCCCGCTGGAACAACTCTTGCTGGCCCAACTCTCGCTGGACTAATTCTCGCTGGACTAACTCTCCCTGGACTAACTCTCGCTGAACCAACTCTCGCTGAAAGACTGTTCTTTGTGAAAAGTGCCCAAGGCCCTTCAATAAGCTGAAACGGCCCTGTGTGTTGCACTGTGTTTATGCCTGCTTATGTCGTTTGGCTTACTCACATTTGCCACGCGGCTTTTGTGCTGCATAAATTTCGCTGACACGCCCCCCGCCCACGCCCCTAGGGCCAACCCCCCTATGATGTAGAACGTGTCCCTTTGTGTTAAGTGGCGAGGCGCTTTCTTTATTTCTTTATTTATTTAGTTGTGTTTTTTGGTGCGTTCTATGCAGCGTAATGAGGCAATTCAGTGGCTCGTAATTGGGGCCAGTGGCAAGCGGCAACTTTAAGGCTTTAACGTGCCACACGTACCACACGCACAACAAATCCTGCCAGCTTCAATTGGTCGCATATGTAAATCGAGGCAGAAGTAATTATGCGCATAAATAAGCGTACTCGTAAGCGTGCCTCAGCTCAGCTCAGCTTGCAACTGCCACTGCCACTGCCGCTGCTGCTGCCACTGCAACTTCAGCTGTGGCTTAATCGATGCGACAGATAACGGCCATAGATATATATGTATGTATGTGTATATATTACTTTGCATGCATGTGTGTCACGCTGCTCATGCATAAGCATAACAATAGCCATTACCATTCCCATTACCATTACCATTACCGTTACGATTGATGCCGGCCAATGCTGATGCGCATTTCCGCATCGACGTGGCATGCAACAGCTGCAACAGCTGCAACAGCTTGCTAACAACTTTGGGCTACGCGCTGGATCACAGCCAGTTTGAGCCTTGCATTTCAATTGTGGCCTAAATGAGTGCAGCGTCTGCCATCCTGTCAGTCTCTCCTGCTGGCCACGTGACAAAGCCAAGCTAATAAATGCCAAGGATAAGAATGGAGCGGAGAGCGGGGAATGGTGAGTGGGGGGCGGGTTAAGGACAGGTGCAGACGCCTAAGGTGTTGGCAAAAGTTTTTGTTTGCTCATGATTAAAACACGCGGCCAACAGTTGCTGACAGTTTTAATACAAGGCATCAAAATAAAACTTACGCCAACTGCAAGAAGAGCTGGTGTTGAGGGAGGAAGAAGTATAACAGTGTTGCCCATCTAGCCTTTTTACGATTAGAGCTATATTGTTTTCAAATGCCCAAAGATTTAAATGGCCCCGCTTCGGACAACTGTAGTTTCTTAGATATTATCCAAGCGTTTTTAATGTTGATTATTCTTATGTTGCTTATTTCTTTTATTTTTGGTATAATCCATAAACTATTAATTGCTAAATGGATTTTGGCAATATTATTAAATCTAAATATATTTGAATAAAATCAATAATGATATAAATTCTTCAAACCAATTTACCTCATATATCTCATATCTCATATTAATAACCGAATTCTAGTAAAGGAAAATATGAACTTATTTTATGTGTATTGGATGAACTGGTGCGCCACTAGGATGAACTGGCTTGTAATAGGGCGTATTTGTGACCGCAGAAATCGGCTCTAAGTTTACAAACAAATAAATATCTGTTCTAATTTTTAAATACATCTTTTCAAACACTAAACAGAAAATACAATTATTTTTATGTATAATAATAAAAAAGCAAATGAAATCGTATGTTTCTTTATTATTATTTATTATATTATTATTATTTATTTATATTATTATTATTTATTTATATTATTATTATTTATTTATATTAATATTTCTTCTATGAATTGGTTTTATATACATTTTCATTGCTGTTTCTATCCTTTTTGCAGGTAGATCTAATCTGGCGGCTGGCAACACTGGCAGGAAGAAAAGACAGTCAGTGGCAGGTGCTGCCAACTTGCGGCATTTTCGTGTCATGCAAATTGACAAGCAGCCGAGCAGCAACAACAACAACAACAAGAGCAACAATAACAATACTAAATACTTAATGCGCTTAAAGCTGCCTGGGGGCAAAAGAAACAGCAACAACTGCAACTGCAACAACAGCAACAGCAACTGGCAATAACTGTTGGCCAAAAAGTGTTGGGCGCTGCGTCGCAACATTGCGTGGTTAAAAGCAATTGCATTTTTGGTAATTGAACAAGTCAACGCTTAATTATTGTACAACACAGAGAAGCAGCCATAACTGTCTGTCTGTCTGTCTGCCTGTCCCCCCACCTCTTTCTGTCTGTCTGTCTGTCGCTTTGTCCTGCTTGGGCAGTGGGCTGCGGTGAAAATGCTGTTTTATTCATGAGCAGGGGAAAAACATTTCCATGCTGCAGCAGTTCAGGAAAATGTGCAAAAATGAGCAATTGCTTTTGTAAACGTTTTTACTTTTGTTGTTGCTTCTGCTCTGTTTGTATTGTGGTTCTTTGGTGTTGTTGTTCATGTTGTTGTTGTTGCTGTTGCTGTTGTTGTTGTCGTTGTTATTATTGCTGCTGCTGTTGAGCCGCGCATGTTGTGGTCTTGCTGCCATTATACCCCATGTCTGGCCCATAAAGGGTATATTTATAGCCGAGCTGCTTAATAATTGCTATAATTAAGCTAGAACCTAATAAACTTAACAAATTAATTTTCAGTAGTTCGCAATGACGTGTGGAAATATAATTTGCCAAATGGTAAATGTTAATTAAAACAAAGGCCATGCTAACTGGTTAAATCTATTAAAATATAGAGCGTAAAAATGGTTTTTATTTACAGAATGTTATAAATTATATAAAACTGTAGAAGGATTATGAAAATTAAATAATTATTACATCATGTCAATAATATTATTTAAAACAAATAATATTATTTTCTTTTCGTACTTTTATTAATTTTACCATTTTAATGATAATCGATTGCTACCATTTTAAGTAGTATCTGATTGTCGTTTGTAACTATTTTAAGTAGTTCGATGTCTATCTTCACATTGTTAACGCTGCCAACTTCGAATGTCACAAAACAGAACACAACAACTACTTGTTTTGATAAGAAATAAAGTTACGGGACTCACAGCAAAAAATTTAATTTTGTCAGGGCATGAAAAGAGAGAAAAGCTCATAGAAAAATAACCAGCACTTAATGCAGACTTCAACTAGTTGACAAGCGCATTAAAATAAGATTCTACAATGCAATGCAAATCTAATTTGAATTGCTCTCTGTAAAGTATTAAATTTAAGCTCATAATTCCCTGAAGTTATGCAACTGATTGGCTCAATAAAAACAACAATTGTGGCTTTATTACGACTCAAAAGAAATAAATCTAATTAACAGCAAAGCATAACAAATAGAAAATTCAATTAAGCGCGTATATTTTGTTATGTGATAGGAATTGAATTTAATCTAATTAATGTATTGTATTCATATTTATTTTTATTTATTTATTTATTTATAGATGCTGCTGTAATAGAGAATTATAGGGTAGATTGACAAGGGTATCTGTCGGAGAAACAATTTAAAAAGAGACAGACATCAACCAAAAAAAACCTCATAAATAAGTAAAATATTTATAGAATTATATAAACTAATGATTATCCAAATATTTTAAACCGCAATAGAAAATTCTATAATTTTTTAACAAAAGTTTTTTCGTTTTCTACAGGATAACTCTTGCGTCTGGCTGTATTTTGAAGCTGGCTGTTTTTGCTGTTTGCGCTTGATACGTTTTTATTGACGGCTCATTTTGCCTTCTGCAGGCAAGCACAAATACACACACGTGTCTACCGCAAAATAATTGCTGAAATTTGTTGCTTAAAGATTCGGCTAACAGAGCGCAAATTTGGCTTTAAGCTGCCCGTAGTTAAAAACGGATCTATTTGAGTTATTGAGTAACTTTGACAATGCATAGAGAATAGTCTGGCAAAGCCTTAGCTAAATTGTATATGCATACACGCACACATACACTCACACACTCCCACACACACACACTCAAAACACAACACGTAAACAACAACAAAGTCGGACACTTGATAGGTTTTTGTGCCGCTCTGGGACTGCCCTACGCGCCCCTCGGCCCCCTGGAAAAGCAAGCCGCGTTCAGTGTATTGGCCATAAATCAATTTTTCAAAAATGACACTGGGAAATGGAAAAAGTAAGCTCAAAGCTGTGCGAATATTGAAAGCTGCCGAAGCGCCGAACTCATCATATGCTGTCCCTGCCCCTACGCCCTTCCCCCCAGCCACCCACAAGCAGCCGCAACTCCTGCATTGCCAGCCATATGCCAATGCATGTCTCTTCACCTCTCCCTCGCCCCCTTCTCGCTCTCTTTCTGTATACCAACTACAACAAAACTCATGATATAAAAAATGTATATTTCCACTTCAATTTTGTATTTCTTTTTCTAGTTTCTCTCTATTTTGCGCTCGCAAATCTTTGCAGCTGGCGCTGAAAGTTTTCGTCGGGTTCGACGGGTTTGTCATCATAAATTTCTCTGCTTTCGACAATGCTCCAATGCGAAAATGAGCACCTTAATAGCAACAGGAGGAAAAGCAGCTCTAGCCGCAGCCAAAATAAAATAAATGCCAATGCCAATGCCAATGCGTGCGTCACACGCGTCGTATGCGCAATGCACAGGAGACACTGGCAAAGGGATGTTGCAGGCAATTGGCAGCAAGTGGCCGAAGCCTCCAATGAGTTCGAATGCATTCGCATTGAGTGCGGAATATGAATGAGCACAGTCAAACGATGTGAGTGCTATTGATAGTTGTCATGAATCAATTGAATGTGAGTCTGCATCAAATGCAAGCAGCTGAAAGCAACATCTGTAAAGAAACCTAATAGTAAATAAGCATATAATTTGTTTAGAAGTTGCGCACGAGTGAAACATGAATCATTTCTTTTTTAAAAAAAGATAGCTAAATTTAATAAATTATTTATGAATCGATAAACACAATGATCGAATTTGAATAAGTAAATTTGCAAAGCTAAAATCGATTTGTGCTATTTCTATTTGGAAACATATTTATTTGTATATTGTGTATTGATTTTGTGTTTATTTTTTGTAGTTTTTCTTTTTAAGTATTATTTCTTATATTTATTTAGATGCTTTGAATTTCAAATCATGGCATACCATTTATTTGCAGCTTTACCCGACTGTAGCTCTCGTTATTCTCTACTCTAACGACCACACATTGCTCTGCCCAGAACTCATCAAATTCTCTAGCTAAAATGATTGATTTGCAGCTGTAGCTATTTATAGTCGGAGCTTGAGTGAAGTTGGCATAATAATAATTGCAGACAAGACTCCATATGAAATATAGATACAAGTAAAATCGCAAAAATACTAATGCCAAATGATGTCAGGCATAATGAACAGGAACAATTTCCATTGCTGTATAATAATAATAATAATTGTGAGTGGAATTTGAATTTGCAATTGCCTGATGAATAAGACAAGCTTTTAATTTTTGCCAAAATTTGAAATTTAAATGGAAAAGTCTATAGACATTTTATTTAGTCGAATGAACTTGCTAATAATAGGCATTGCCTAAATAATAATTGAGTCTTTGGCTCGTTGTATTTGCATAAAGAGCAGATGAATTATGAATGCATATGAAACAACTTGCGAGTTTGTGTCGAGTGTGTGTTTATGTTTGTGTGCTCAAGGTAATATTATTACCATTACGTTCAGTTAATTATAACTCTGGGCTATGGTGCTGGACTCTCTAAAAGTCTTTCTGTGTTTACGACGCGCCAGCAGAGCGTGCAAAACTACACGCAATTTGACAAGCTCGTAATCAAGCCGCATAATTGCAAATTGTTGTTGTTGGAGTTGCCTTTGTAGTCGCATATTTGCCAATTTGCGTATATACTTTAAAAATTCTTTAAATAAATAACAGCAGCAGCAGCAGCACATAATAATTACGCAATTGAAAAACCCCAGCAATGCTTTTCCTTCTCACTCCCGTGGTAATCTTACGCTTTGAGCTAGAAATGCTTAGCATGTTTTCAGCATGCCACGATATTCCATGACATAATATGTTATAATGCCTCAGCTAAAGCCTTTTTAACTACATCGACTGTAAGGGAAGGAGGGAGAGTGGGAGGGGGGCTTATGCCAATTCATTTGCCAAGCGGAAATCAGCAACAAATCATCAAATATATATATGCAAATATAAATATATAACAATTGAATTTTGCAATCGCATAAATCATAATTATTGCCGGCAAATTTCACTTCGATGCCAGGCCAGGCCAGACCTCCATGTTCCCATGGCAATTTGGCATTAGACGCATACTGCTCGCATTCACTGTGTGTTTAAACTCCATTCCGGCGCCGTGCTACACGGCGTATGCTTAATATTTGCCAACAATTCTTATTTAAAACAATTAGCAATGCTGGCCATGTTTCCACTCTAAGCTGCTTAGGCTTACTTTGGCGCCTCTCTCTCTCTATGCAAATGGAGCAGTTCAGTATTTGATATTCATACCTGTGACTCGCATTTACACGATGAAGTTTTCTCATTTCAATTCTTAAACATCTTCAGAAATATTCTACCAATTGCACTGAAGTATAAACTTAATTAAATTGAAATAAAATGGTTATGTTGAATAACTTTATAACTGAGATAAAAGCGATATGTGCTTATCGATAGCTAACTTGTTTACATGCAACCTTGTGCTTACGCGAGTGCAACTCTGCGTTTACAAACAATCGGAGTAAGGCAAAGCAAAATAAGAGAAAAGCCGTGAAACTTCATGGGTCATGGAGTTTAGCCATGAAGTTGTACTCCGCCTAACCCCTTGCTCATAAACAAAAACGTCATGAAAAATCTTCATCGTGTAAACGCAGACTCACTGTTGCTGAAGCTCAAACAACGGCATTACAATTGACACTAGACTACCAATATGCATAGAGGAAGTCTATATAATGTTAGCCTCAGCTGATCCGGTTTCAGTGAGACATGCAAATGGCATGCGAAAGAGAGAGGCACTGATAAATAGAGCGGGAAAGAGAGAGGGGGCAACCCACCTTATCTTATCACTGTTTTTTATTTGCTTTTTGTTTGCAGCACTAAATTAATTAGCGTATTTTGGAGTGTACACTTGTCACAATTCGGTTGCACTTTTGCTTCAACTTCCCACTTGTTGCTTAACCTTGATTACTTTGTTACGTAGTTTGTGCTTTTTACGTTCTTTTTTATCTTTAAGCCCGCACTGCCGTCATGTTTGCCATTATGATTATTATTAGCCAAAAGCGTCAACATCAACTGACTGGGTCTACGCACCTTAGAATCGATCAGCGTCAACTCAGAGCCAAGTCAAAAGCTCCCTCGCAGCTTTGAGCAGCACCAGCTGAGCGTAACAAAAAGCTCGCTCGCTCTCTCTCTCTCCCTTCTCTCCCTCTCTCTCTGTATCGCTCTGGCTGATAATGCTCGTGTTTATGACAGTGAGTGTTGGCAGTTAACGTACTTGTATTGAGACTCAATATGCATAACTGTTGCGAGCTATTAAAAAGCAATTTCTTATCGTGTTGCAACAGCAAAAACATGAAATACAACACGTTGTACGTACTAGAGAAAGGTGCTAAACCATGGCAGGGCCCTACTCATTCCCACACGTTCATAACCTACACAGCGAGAAATTCAGTTTAATTACAATAAAATTTGTAGAAGCTTAAATATATAAATTTACCATGGAATTGAGAAGTTATAGAAATTAAGAGTTAAATAAATTTAAATAACTTAAAATAATAGTAATAATTAAATATATACACTGCAGAAAATTATATTACCTTGTTTGCTCAAGGTCTAAATTATTTTATGTATAAAGTTCTTGATTTTTTCTTGAAATTGTATGTGGCGCCATCTAGTGTTCTAAATTCGAATATTCGCAGTGTAAGGTCAATTATAAACTTGTTTAGGCATAAAATAAAATTAAATTACCTAAAAACAGCAATCATAAAAAAATACACAGTGAAAAATTATATTTATACTTCATTTTGCTTTATTTCTAAAAGTTTAACTAATAAATGCACTGCAGAAAATTTTATTTACATATGACCTAAGTTCTATCTGCTCCACATCACCATTTAGGTTCAAGTTCTACCTGCATTTTATCCACCAAATTCGTTATTATTTCTCTGAGTGCATAAGCTAGACTAAAGATTGTAAAACGATGGCAAGCAGCAAATGGCTACGCTTGCCTCCGCTTGGCAGCGCGTCAAGTGCCATAAAAAGCAACACTTGCAACCCAAAAACTAAAGTGCAGGTCTTTGGCTTTGGCTTCAGTTGGCGCCTTTGCCTTTGCCTTTACCGTTGCCATTGCCACTGCCATGTGGGGCCAGGGCAGCTCATGGCTGTATAGTCTATACCCTGTACTCTATACTCTCAGTTCTCTACACTCTGCTCTATTACTCTATATATTTCCCTAACCCCAGTCCATTGTCATTGCTTCCCTTCAAGCATTTGCTAGTGCGCTCATCTTTCAAAGGCATCGTGTTGCGTAAGTGTTAGTGTTTGCTGTTATTGCTCTGCACACACACACACACACACATACACACACATAAAATACACACACACTCACACATACAGAGCAGAGCTAGAAAGAAACACAAAAGAAAACATTTACAAAACTTCCATTTCCGTTTTATATGGGCTCGCTGGGGTAACACTTCTTGCCCCTTCCCCACCATTCCATCTCTCACCCTGCCCCCCCTCGGTGCCCCCTACGTGGCTATCTACCTATAACTGACAGTGCCAGGTTGCCATAAACACCCGCAGCCCCCGCGCAGCCGGCCACAGCATCAGCCATGCGGGGAAATTGAAAAAAGATAGTTGCACACAGTAGTTAGATGAACCAAATGGCGCTGGCCAAGACCCCCCTTCCCTCCCTCAGTTGGCGGCCAAAAGGGCAAAGGAAAATTTCTGTTTGGGCGACGGAAGTGCGCATTGTACAAGTTTTGCAGGTAAATCAAATGATAAAATGAAGTTGTAGTCCTTTAGTGGCAAGTCCGCGGGCCCCTACCAACAACAACAATGGCCTAAACAGCAACAGCAACAGGAGCTGCTGCTGCTGCTACCAAAAAGCAAGTCTTACAGCCTTGGGACAACCTTGGTGCAGCTGCAGCTTTGAGCTTTTCACCACGCCGCAAGCTTTCACTCAAAAAGCGCTCAATGCATTGAGCTTAGCGTAGTAAAATATTTGCTGTTTGCTGTTGGGATTTCGCCTTGGCTCTTATCATAATTGCATGTCGTACTTCAGAGCGAATCAAAGGCAAAGAGCGAAAGAATAAATTCAAAAACAAAATAAGGACGCGGCAGATCAGTCGGACGGAAGGCTACAGTCGGAAGTGACGGACAGTATGAGACTCTGTACTTTGTGTTTCAGTAATAAACTCACGGCAAATTTATAGAAGAACCTAATATACAAAAAATTGTTTCTACTTCTTGCAGTTTGCAAGATCTAGGTGTCTATACGGGCAGATGCATAAGGCAACGCCTCTAATTCTGGTCTACCACGCCTACCACACTTACTACCATTTGCACTAACTGAACAGACCCGTTTGAACTATTCCAAAGCATTGAAAAAAGAGGGGGGAGGAGGGTCTAAAAACAAGTCAACTAAGGCTCTTACATATTTGTCATGCATACTTTTAGGCTGCAACTGTTAAAAAACTGTAGCATACTTTTAAGCGGGCGCTTAATTAGCGCTTCTGTATGCGTGTGTGAGAGAGAGAGAGAGAGAGAGCGTGCGAATTGTCGTCTAATTAGAGTAGCCCTTGCCGTCTTTTGCCATGACTAATTGACTTTTTTCTTATCAATTAATAGAATTTTAATTGGGCCTTACCTTTGCCTGCTTTATATACTCACGTAATCAGCTGTTCTATTAACTGAAATTTCCCCAAACGCAATTATCACACACAAATTAGCGTTCGATCAAAATAGTTGTCATAGTTGAATTAATCTTGTCAATTGATTAATGAAAATATTTCGCAGCCGATTTGGGCCTATTTGCCGCCAATTACCAGCTCGTTGCGAATTGTTAACATCAACAGGCCAAAAGAGATTTCTTGCGGAACTTTGACGTCATTGAATGGGAAAATTGTATACAGCAGTCAAGGTTTATGCTGAATTTCTATTTATTACGCTGCACTTTATCAGCTGAAAGCCGTTCAAAACGTTATTGGCAGCAATTAATTGCTGAAAAATGGTTTGGAAATCAAATGCCACTCGAAATAACGCCACATTTATACGCCGGCAAAATGCTGTGTTTTGGCCAAACACACACAAACACACAAACTCACACACGTACAAGCGCACAACTTCACACCTTTTCATGCCCATCGCATCAATCAATTAGAGCCATAATTTTGGCCAATTTGCATTGTGCCAATTGTGGCACAAATATAACGCGTCCTAATCGGCAGCTTCATTCACAGCCTCAGCTGCCAAATTGATGGAATATTTTTGGCTCATTAGCTGCCAATCGTGATGTTATTAATAGACAGGCGAATTAGTGCACATTTCGCTCAGTGTAGCACCTGAGCAGCCTATCAGCTGCTCGCCTGTCTGCCTTTGGCAACTGCAACTTCCTTGTGTCTCTTTCATACACGCACACAAGCGCAGCCTTTGCATGCGCCTGAGAGCACACAACGCAAGATAGAGAGAGAGAGAGATAGAGAGCAAGAGCGAGAGAGAGCGAGAGAAGTGGCAGAGAGACTCGATCAGCAGCAATCGGCAAATGAGGGTGGCTCTCGCAAGTAAAGGCCGCTCACGTGCTCTCCACAATACCCTGTGTTTACAGCGCCAGACAGGATATGTTAAGCTAATTTAAAAAAAAATTAAATTATGTTAAAATTTTATTGAAAAATATAAATGAAAATAGAAAAATATATACACAAATAAATAAATAATAATATTAAATGCAATTATAGTATATTACATATATATTATATAGAAATTATATATTTTATTTACTTAGTAACCCATATTTTATTGATTCGGGAAATTCCTAGTGCTAAAAGTAATGGATATGCTTGGAATTAGTACACTTTTAATAATGTAATTTACACTAATCGGTATTTTTATGGTGTTATTTTCCATATAATTTTAAATTGCTTTTTATGCCTAATTGTTTTAATGTTCTGCAGTAAACTATTCTAGCAACGAACAGTGTTTTTTAGAGCTTCACAGTCTATATCTAATCCCTAGCGTATTTTTTAGTCATTTCGTTACACTTTTAATAGTATAGTCGATTTTTGTATATATTATTACTGCTTCTTAAATGTTAATTTCTATAAATAAAATAATTTTTAGTTGTATGATTTCCACATTAAATTATTTTATATTATATCAACACAATAAACCAAATAATTGGCTTATCATATAAAAATTGAATTGATAATTTTATTAATTTATTTAGTAAAACGATAACAATGTGCCTGATAATTATATTCAATTAAATGATTCATATAAAATATAATAATAACTTAGTGAATTAATGCCTGCACGTAAAGCAGTAATTAATTGTAAATTAATAACATACCTTCAAAACAGGGTATTAGCGCGTCTGGCACTCTCCAATGTTTTGAACACGCTGCGCTCTCCAAACACGCCGCAGTTGTTGACTGTTGTTGCTGCTGCGACCGCTTGGCATTGTTGCTCTCGGTTTAAAAACGTGCTGCGGCAGGAACAGTAAATCATTACGCTGAGAAACGTGCAGCCGTAGAGTACATCGTACATCGTACGTCGTATATCGTATATAGCGGATCGTGCATCGGACAACGGAGAACATCGATCGTTCGTATCGCATTCGATCCCGAAACGCGTCAAGTTCAAGTTTGTTTAACGACGCGCGCTATCAAAGTCCTAAAAAGTGCGCAAGAAATCGTAAAAAAGTGTTATTAAAAAAGTTCTACTACAGTCAACTTTTATAACATACAGTGTTGTTGTTGTGGTTGTTGTTGTTGTGTTCGGTGTGGTGTTTCTTACTTCTGACATTTGCTGTGTGTTTGTTTGTCGGCTGTTTATTTCGCCATAGCCCGCGGCCGTTCCAGTTCCCGTTCTCGTTCCCGGTGCCGACATCTCCGATCTCTGTTTTTTGTCGTCTCTCTATTGCCGTTTTTTATCGACGCGTGTCTTTTTGTGTGTCGACATTTGTGACGCAGCTGTCGTCGCCCTAACCTTGCCTCCTCCGCCAACGTCACCGAAAAAAGCAACATTTCTTTGCCCTCGCTCGGTTCTAATCAATGAAGTTGTCTCACACACACAACCACCAACATAGAGTGGAAAATTTTCCATTCTGAAAAGTGAATTCGAGCAGCAGGATTTGCCGTACTGGAAGCCAAAACAAGAGGTATTCTACGTCTGTCATGCCCTACGTTGCTTCTGTCCGATCGTGTGAATGTATTCTTTATTATTATGACTCGCCTGTTGTTGTTGTTTTTGTGGTGTCTGCTATTTTTATGCGACTTTTAAAATGTGAATATTTTCTTAAACATTGCTCGTATATTGTGGCAATGTCTTGTTGTTTTATTCACTTATTTATTTTTGTTTTTTTCGGAAATACAATTGCGAAATGCTGAAGAATCGTGCACTGATCTGTCCCAGACAAAAGTGTCAAATAATAGACGAGCAATTTTATGTTTATATACTTGAAATATCGAAAAAAGTGGCGTGAATAACTGTAAACAAACAGCAGAGAGTCGCCTGCCAAATACCCTGTAGGCGGGCATGAGAATTGTTTATATTCTTTTAAATTGTTGTGCACATCACTTCAAATATCCTGTAGAAAGACATGAGAAATATTTATATTTATTTTCATGTCATGAGATTTATTTAACTTCTTTCGAAGTCTAAAAAATACCCTGTTTTACTTACGTATTCTACGGTAAAAAAGAGATTTCTGAACCGAACCCAGTTTAAACAGGGCATTAAAAACAATACTAAACCTGAAACCATTTCGAACTAATCTTCTCGATTTGTTTCAACAAGTTCCAAGTCTGTTTTCAGCTAATTAAAAATCTTTTAATGTCTCCAACTTAAGAGTTTCCACAACTGAAACAAACCATAAAAATCTAACCAAAACCATTTAAATCCAAGTGATACAAAGTCTTGGGCTTGCAGCCCTGTTAATAATAATACGAATGCCAAAACAACGCCAACAACTCGCAGTTAAGGCAAATTAAAACACCTCATGATTTGCTGTCGATAACCCAGTAAAATATTAGGTAAAACGAGCTGGAAATAAATCAAACTCAAAAGCAGCCCGAAACTGAGGAAAAAGCATAACAAATCAAGATCACAAACTGCAGCATGTGACCGACTCGGCGACTCCCTGACTCCCTGACTTCTCCCTGATTCCCTGACTTTGCTCTGTCTCTCTCTTCTCTCTCTCTCTCTCTCTCTCTCTCTCTCTCTCTTTCTCCCTGTTGCTGTCGCTTGCGCTTTGAAACTGGTTCTGCTTTATGCATAGTTTTCGGCCGGCTTGCCTTGTCCATTCACCATTCATTTCTTTCATTTCTTTTATTTTTTTCTCTTTTTTCTCTTTTTTTTTTTTGTTTTGCATTTTGTTGCCACTTGGCAAAAGCAAAGTAAACATAGTTTGCGCTGCTCGCTTGCTGTCTCGCTCTCTTTTTATGCAAAACTATTGCAACAATAACAACAACGCCGACAGCGACGTCGACGTCAGCGTCAGCGTCAACGTGTGCGGGGGCGCTTTTGTTATCAGGCGGTGTTAAGTTGGCAGCGCTTTAAGCGCTTTTCGGTACACGTGAAGTTCTTGTTGTTGTTATTTGTTTATGCTTTGTGCTACGCCCCTCTTTTAGCGGCATGTAAACATCTACATAATGCCCTCTGCCCCCCGCCCCACTGTGAGAGTAATGACTCAATAATTTGGCAGCACCACCTACCAGATATGCCCCAGTCTTCTTGTCTCCACTCTCCACTTCTCACTCATGACTCTACAGCCCATTCAGCTGTGACCAGTGCTGCCAAGTTAGCCAGTTTCAGAATTCTACACAAATCGATTTAAATATAAATTGACTGAAAAATTAGCTATCGATTACATAAGTTAAGCGTATCGCAATGGGATCAATTTCAAACATATGTACTTATTTTTAAAGTTCTATATTGATTAAATTTCTTTTATAGTTGCTTTATTTTTTTATGTATTTATTTTAAGATATTTTATCCGTAATTTTGTAATAATCCGGCTATTTCTGGCAATACTGTCAATTGCAATTACAATTATAAAATACCTGAAAAACAGCTTAGCCAAACATAAAAAAAATTAAAAATTCCCAAAAATAAATAAATTAAATTAAATCAATATACCATTTTATCGATTTATGATAAGCATAAATCGAATTCGGAAACCCCGCCAAAGTGGCAACGCTGTGGCTGTGACCCTTAAACGTTGCCACCCTGCACACATTGCCAGCAAGAATTTGTTTATCTTGACTGGTGTGTAGTTTTTTGTGCTTTTCTGATACGATATTTAACCAAAATGTTTCATGACGCTTAAAGTTGATTGTTGCCTTTGTTGCTGTTGCCTTTGCTGTTGTTGCTATTTGCACTTTTGTTTACACAAGTTGCGGCGAGCTCATGTTGTGTTTTATTTTGTTTTCGCTTTTGTTTTCGCCTTTTTCCCTCAACAGACTACTATTTATTGTTCCTGTGCACGGTTCACGGAATTTGCAACTACTGCAATCGCAAAGTATGCGCCATACAGTATGTAATAACAAATGTGAGTGGGGCTCTCCACTCTCCACTCTCCACTCGCCTACTCTACACATATTACTGGAAGAATGAAGTGTACATCGGGCATAGAGTTTGCTGCGTTTGCGGAAAAACAATGTAATGTGATGCCATTTATTTACGAGGACTTTTGACGCTTCGCCTTTGAAAATTTGGATTATAATGCAAGTGCTGCTTACTTGAGCACATAAAATAGAGTAGAATGCGTTAATATAGTACCAAAACTTAGAGTACTTAAAGGGTTGTTTTCAATAAAACTTAAGAAAGAGATGTGGCCATAAAAATATATACATATTTTCTACAGACAAAAGAAAAAGAACTAAAAAAAATATTGCTAAAGTATATTATACCCAAAATGTCATATGATTCAAAGCCCAAACTCCCTAGTTATGCCAGCTGCTTAGCTCATACTAATACACCTCTACTTATCAATCATTTAACAGATTGCCCGAACAAAATTTCCAAAAACTATAAATAAATATGCATCAAATGTTCTATATAAAATGTAAATTGATACTAGGTTTTTTCCCCTTTGTTATCTTGATGATATACCTATACAAAACATGCGTGTATCTACTAGACTGTTTATTGGCATTTCGCAGCAATCACAATCTTCAGAAATATTGTACAATGTTTGTTTATTTCGTATTTGTATTTTTTTTTATCGGAAAGCAATTAGTCATTGGTTCGCTGCAGTCTTTCTCTTCTTGTCACAGTTCCCCCTGAATAAACCCCTAATGTGGAAGGCCCTGTGTAAGCGTGAGTTGTGCTAAGTATTTTCAGAAATTATTATTCATATGAACAGCCGAGTATTTCTTCACTTTTTGTTGGTTCTGCTTATCTGAGTGGGGGGCTATTTCCGACTCTACATTGATTTTAAATGCAATCACATTTCGTTAGTCAGAGCAGCTGATCGTCGTCTAGTCTGTCTGGGTTCGGAGTACCAGAGTTGGTTGGTCATTACTCGGGTGTATTCGAATTAGAGTCTGTTTGCTCACATTTGGTTCTGTTGTTTATTGTAATTGGTTTTCATTTCATGTGCTGTGGCAAGCAGTGAAGCGTTGAAGCGTTTCTAAATATTTTATGTTTGATTTCGATTATTCTTTGTACGTTTTCCAAGGCATACGTCCGTTGCCGTTCGTCAAACAATCATAAATCCTTCATCAAGTTCGACTGGTTCGCTAGAGAGTTTAACCCCAGTAGACATGAAAATGGCAGTTTACTTTCAACTGCAGCTAGGTCAACGACAATTCAATTGCATAATGCAAGAGAGGGCTGCTTGAACAGTTGGCTATGTATTAAGACTTTCTGGCGAGGAATACAAATAATGATAATTAAATTTAATCTTTATTGCATATACGCGCATTTTCGTGATAATGACCTTTGGATATTCGATCAACATTCCTTGTTCTATTACCAATATAACAGTTTGTATTATCGTTGCCAATACTTCACGATCAAACCTCGTTAAAGCCAACTGCTTTCTAGTAATTGCTCTTAATGAAACGGAAAAAAGTGTGTTTTGAATTACGTAAGCTCAAAAACAATAGAAGCTGTTCGTTTGTAGGTACAGATTTAGGGCTACACTCAAAATAACAGGTTTTAAAATTCACTAATTTGCTAATAAATATTGTTAGTGCAATACATCACGTGTAATTGGGGGCGCCGTTTGAGGCAGCCGTTTTAGGGGGTGCACTATAGATCAAGTTAACTGACATTTTAACGTTCCAGTGGGCTCAGTTTTGCGACGTTTACGGTCTACAGAAAATACTACGTACTCTGGTAAAAATGTAGAGCAACCCTCTCTAAATTTAATTCAATTCAAGTTCAATGTCAGTGGCAGTTGCAGCAGAAGTTGCAGTTGCAGTTGCAGCTGCAGCTGTGAACTGTTGCAATTTGAAAACCGGTTCGTTGGGTTCCTAACCGGCAGCTGAAGTTGTTATCAACTCCCTCAAGTAAATGCAGTGCCAGCTGTCGGAGAAGTTGATGAATTCGATAAGAACTCTGGGAAGAACCAGTTAGATCTGGTGCTGTTTATCGTTGAAATCGATATACTTATCGAACACGTGATGCGAAGATTTTCCATTTGGAATTCGTGCAGTTTGATAAGTTGCTTATTCAACAACAGCTTTTAATCAGTTGGACTATTTATAAACGTAGTCTTTTGTGGGGCTTATCAAGTGACGTATGGCTGCAGCTATAGAGTGAAATCAATTTTGGGAACACGACACATTATAGACAATAATGTTGATTATTTATGATTGCGCCTACGAATGCCATACATTACTGTCAATTGTTTAAATAATTCGTAAGCATATCGATAGTTCGGTGCCTAATGGATGCATCGGCGTTCCATACGCCACCCTTGTGATAAGGCCATAGATAAGTTTCTAATGCCCACCGACAGTTCTTAAGTCATGTATAAATAACAATTTAAATCAAACTTAAGTCCCACACTCGAACGATCGATCGTTTGTGTCCGTTTATTGTTAATTTTTATTTATTTTCTATTTTGTTTTTTTGTGTTCTTTTGTAGATTCTGATTTACAGTTTTCGTTCGATTCACCATCGCCTGTTAATGAACCCATAAAATTGATCACCATGTTAATTTGCACAGTGTATTTTCGTTTGCTGGTGTATTTATTTGTTTTTCGCCTTAAGATATAGCACCTTGGCTTTATGGGCCCCCACCCGCAACTATTTGTTGAGGCTGACTCTAATTTCTTCTACCGATAACATAAAACGTGTAAATTTATTTCGTTTTTCGTTTTTCAGCTGAGGCTAAAGAGTCACGCGATCAGCAGACACTCGATCAGTTAAAGGAAACTTAAAAATAATATCAATTTGAGAAAGATTAATGCCGGAAAAAGAACGAAAATAAGGCTATAGATAGCCAGTGATATTTGTTCTAAAATGTGATTATATCGCAGTGATTGATAAGCATTTGTAGCTAATCAAACAACCGCATTAGTTTTATATAACTAAATTAATTTGCATTGACAGACTGCTATCTAGTATTTGTTGTGCTAATTCCCCTACTTAGCTACCTGCCTGATAAGGAACTTGTTTAACCGATTCCACTCTTAAGTATCAGCAAGCCAAAATGCTTTTCCGCTTTTCTGCCGTTCTGATTTGTCTGCCTTTCTGCCTGTTTGCGCAATCTATCAAAACAGCGAGTTTCGGTTAATAACCGTTGCCAAATCATGTACATACTGTCAAGGTTAGTCGGCTCTAGTTTAATCCAGGGCCAAAACTGTAAGCAAATAGCCAAAACACACTCATCAATTTTATCACACCCGATACAGATACAGAGACAGAGACAGAGACAGAGACAGAGACGTAAGACGGCACATGCCATTATACGACTGTCTGGTCACATTATTCTTGCATAAGCGAACGGTAAATTTGAAATACAATCTAGTCCCTATAACTAGTGGTTGTAGGCCGTATCTAAGGCACGAGACTCATGTCGGATTGCTGTCTGCTAGATACCAGATACCAGATAGCAGATACCCGATACCCGATATTCCACTCGCGACTCATCCATTAACACCCCGACCCGAGAGTGCGGCCATTCGGCTGTGGCTTCGGCTAGGCTAGGGGCGTTTCGGTTCTGGGTAGCACATAAATCAGCGCCAACGACACCGCAACAGGTTCACACGGCTTTCGTTTGTCATTGAGCGCGCCTCGTCGAATATATTAATATATATACCTATATATATTTTGGGTCTGACGTATCCTATGGATACTGCGCCTAGTTCGCCAGTTTGCGTAAATTTCGCAATCGCCTTTGTGTAGATAATTCAATTAATATAAAGGCCAAAAGGTGCGCACTAAATTATGCATTGAGTTGCTTTTTTAAGGAGCCATCAACACGCACATGCGAGTCCTTTTAACACTCAGTGTACTCACCCGCATTCAGTTTGAATACGCCTGCTCTGTGGTCATCACGTCGCGTTCGTTTCGTTTCGATTCGTTTCAACTATTAATAATGCAGCTAATAATAAAGCCATAATAAACAACAAATAAATAAATATTCGCTGGAAATGGCGGTTCTTAAGTCGCCATTAGGCAACGATCAGTAAGAAGCCGCCGCCGCAGTTTTGTTGTTCCGTTCAATGTTCAACTGAAAAAAAAGAGATATATATACAATATATAAATTGATCAAGTGACAAAATTGTCCAAACAGAAGTCGCGTGCTCGACCTCCTCAGGCAATTCCCGAGTTGTGCGTGTTACAGCCATTTGACTTTAATTGAGTCGCATCTCGCAGTTTTATTGCTCGATTCTGTTGTGTCTGTGCTTGTGAATGCGGGTGTCTACTATACTATATATTATAGTAATTGCTTCGCTTTTAGTGACTTTTACGCTTTATTAATGAAATTGTTCAGCGACTGTAACTCTCTCTCTTCCATCTCGTTTTGCAGTTGATCTACAGCTGAACATTTCCGCGCCGAATGCCGAAACTCTGGCAGCAATCGCAGTGGCAGACTCGATTCAACCATAGCTCAATGCCAATGCGCCGGTGTCGGCATCTACAGATCATCAAATAAAGCCTACGCATAAACCCTACGATTCAGACAGGAATCTATACATAATTTGTACTCCAGAACGCAGCCAAGATGAGCTTCAGTTCGGCCAGCGGACGGGACAACAATGTCCGTAAATTGTCCTTTTTGGGCTTCAATACGAAGAAAAAGGTAAGTTTATTCACAGTGTTCTATAATTAAATTAAGCATTTGCGACGTAATGTTTTAGATGAAACCTAACACAATTTTTGTAGCAATTTTTCTATTGAAAATAAATTCTGGAATTCGTTAAAGAATAAAAGAACGTTTCTGCAATCGGTTCTATAAATATGTAAAGTTGAATAAATTCATTTATTAATGCTGGCAAATTTAGTAAAACTCTCTTTACAGCAAAGTTTGAATGATATAATAATTTTACGCATGCAGAATAAAATACTCTATAAAACTTTGCTGAAAATTTGATAAGAATTCTTTGATAAACAACAAAGTTATGCAAGTTATAATTTGGCAGTATTGCAGCTATGCTGTAGCTACCGCCCTCTAGCGACTAGCGCTACACTTTTTTGATAGGGTATGCCTGCACCTGCCATAGATTAGCCGAAATTATTAATTAGCCTTAGTAGAAAACGCATGACGCTAATATTAAAACCAATTTATCAAATGTGATCATTACTTTCTAACAGCTTTATCTGTTTCTCAATCTTGATATTTATATATTTAGTATTTATTAATCACTAAAAATACTCAAACGGTAGTTCAGTAATTTTCCATCAAATATTGAAACCGTTTACAAAATGCGTTGACTTTCCAGTTTGCAAATGCATTTTAATTATTATTTAATTCGTTTCATTTGTTTTTGTAATTTATAATTTTTGTTTATATTGCGTTCGTTTTGTTTTCTTTACGGATTTTGTTTTTTTTTTTTGCATTTTTACGCGCCCGTAATGTCAAGTAATTGCTATTGATTTTATTTGTTTTTGTTGTGTTTTTTTTTTCTACACATTTCCGCAGTTTTTGTTGTTGGCAGAGCATGCCCGCCAGGCAGTCAGTGACACAATTTAGAAACCAGTTTAGTTTTTTTGTGTTTTTTTTTACCGATTTGTGATTTCGATTTCAGTTTCAGTTTCGCTTTCGTCTGCCAATACCCTAGGCTAGGGGTTCGATTCACATACGAAAATATCAGTCAAACAGTTACAGTTATTGACCTCCCCTGCCCCCCTCGCACTGCTCATTTATAGGCCAAATGCGAACACAAATCAGACAACGCGTCGCATAAAGCCTGCACATTACGCATACGCCACATACGCCGCACGAGCCAGCACAACGAGGGCGGCTCTAAGGCCAGCAAAGGCAACAATAACAACTGCAACAATAACTGTAGTTTGTATACAAAACGAGAGCAAAACAAAACGGAGAAAAATAAACGCATTCTTAATTGTGCGTCTAAATAGAAAACAGTTAACGGCCACACAGGAAGCTAGTTAGACATTCAAAGTGGGCAGGCGAACAGAGTGAGTGAGAGAGTGAGAGAGGGATAGAGGGAGGGGGGAGAGTGTAGGAGACAGTCAACAACAGGAAATCAATACTCGTGGTCAAGGCTGCAACTGCAACAAACTGCCAACAATTGCCTTGGCATTGGCATTGGCCCCTGTGCCAAGTGCGCGCAATCAAACCGTTGACACCTGTATGATGGCCTGCCCTTAATATTTACATTTACAGTCAACAGTTACACACACCACTACAGATGAAACAATGGCCGACAGCGAAATGTACTCAGTCCATTAACTTAATTGTTCAGCCAGAGAGGGCCAAAAGGTGCCTAACGCCAGCTAAGTAGACTATGATTTGGCTGCTCAACATTTCAATTAAACCGTTAGTTGGCCCCGCGGGGGCTCACTGTGTTAGTGTGTGTGTATGTGTGTGAGTCTGTATGTGTGTGTTTGTTTCATATAAATTTGATGAGCACTCAGTCTAGTTGTTATCATTCGTAATTGTTCTCGGCGGCCTGTGGCACGCACATGCGGCAACGCACCAAGTGCCAGGCACACTGGGCTCGCAATCAGCGAAAACGCTGCCAAAATCTGATGATTAATTTGATAATTAAACTAGAATACATAAAATAATTTTATTTGATTAAAGAGTGCATAATAGAATCGAATGTAGCCAACAGATTACCTTACGTAAATCTTTGTATCTATATTAAAATGGATGTACATAAATATCTTTTTTATGCAATATCATTTAGATAAAAAAGTCTTTGATGTACCTTATTAGCGTTATATTGAATATACATGGTTGTTAATCAAAATATATATACTCTTTTAATATTATATTTTTATTAAAAAAGCGCATTAAAATTGCTTAATAAACACAGAAGTTATTACAGAAGCAATATTGCAGATTATGCCAATATAATCGTGATAAACGCAAAAAATTAGAAAGAAACATTGCTGCTGCGCTTCGTGAAAAATTTTTAAATAATTTAAAAATTATATTTATTTCTGTCTTACATTTTTACCTATTTCATATTAAGTGTTAACTGCTTATTATTATTATTTGCAACACTTAGTCGCAGTTTCCCATGCATCGAACGGTTTATTATTAGCCACAGCTTTTAGGCGAAAGCTTCGTTGGGCAATCGGCCATGCCTCCCACACACACACTCTCTCTCTCTCTCTCTCACTCTCTCATCTCTTTCTCTTCCTCTCGCACACACTGCGCTAACATAAGTATTGACCTTGACCGTGTGCAAGGCTCGACTCTCTTCCCCTGCCTCCCTACGCTCCCTTCCTGCTTTTGCTCTCTTCTGCTACCTCCGTCTCACTTGCTCTTGTGCTGAACTGTTTGCAGAGCTTTCTGCCCAAAGTGCAAGCGTTGGCCGAAAAACGTCAGCGAGCTTTGGGCAAAGCTTTCGGCTGTAGGCGTGGCGGGGTGTGGGCGGGGCAGGCGTGAAATGCAGTTGATTTACGTCAGCAGCAGTTGTAAAAAGGCTCGCTCAGCTGTGAGCGCTGCAGCGACGCCGGCAGCGCAGTCAGCAGCGCAGCCAGCAGCTGTGAACTATGCTACAGTTATACGCGCGCCTTCATTGTGCGCCGGCGCAGGGAACATGTGTGCCGCAGCAGCAGCAGCCGTGACAGCAGCAACAGTAGCAGCAGCGACATTTGCTGGGAAACCTTCGCAGACGCCACAACAATTTCTGGCTTGAGAGCGCGCATAACGGCGCGCGTTGCATCCGACTGAACCGTCTCCGTATGTGTGCCTCTGGGTGCGTGTGTGTGTGTGTGAGCGTCGCTGTCAGTGTGCTGGTGTTGGTGTCGAGTCGAGCGGTGCGAATTGTTGCAGCGTCCGCTGTGGCAGGCGTTCGACGGCGGCTCCAAGTGCAACAGGCAGCAAAAAAACAACACTTGCAACATACTGAATAAGCAGAAGAAGAGGAGAATTTAGAGAGAAACAAAATATGCAATAAGAAGAACAACAACAAGTGCAACTTTCAGCTCTAAACTTTGTTCAGTTTTATCAATTTTAAATGTGACAACTTTGACTGCAGAAATACGCGTGGCGCCTCAAGGTAAAGTTGCATGTTTGTTTAACAAAACTCGCAACAAAATTTAACTCTACACACACACGCACACGCTCACACACACACACACAGCGACACCTGCAAAGTTTTCAAGAGCGTGTAACCTTGAAAATATTGTTTAAACATGGCCAACAGTTGCAGATACACACTGAGAATTTTTGATACATTTATTGACAGCACAACAAGTGAGCAGCGTTTCCCATTTTCAGAATTTTTTTTCATAAATTTATTTATTAATTATTATTTATTTTATATATTATTTATTGATTTGATTTATATTTTTTTTTTTTGGGTATTTGATTTATTTTTGATATTTATTTAAAGATTTTATTTTTGGTATAGTGTAACTTAAATCTGGCTATATTTGTCAGCACTACACCCAACACACACACACACACGTATACTATATAATCTAACAAAATGGCGCAAATAACGGGCAAATGAGGCAGGCCAGGCAGGGGCGCGGCCTTGGCCAAGCATCTTTTGGGCTCTCGCAGCTGTAAAGCGTCCTCTATACATACATATATACACATATATATATATACATATATATTCATATTCCCATGCCAAGCATAATGCACACACACACACCCTCACACAGCCACTACACACACACGCAATCAAGTTAGCCAAGTGAAAAGCAATCTCGATTTTAGTATCTCGCACATATCGCATGCTATCACATGCCGACCCACGCTCCGCTCGCATGCGAGAGTCTGTTGACCTTGAAGTATGCAACACTTTTGCGGCTGAGGAGCCTTTAAGGCGCAGCAGCGTCAGCACAATTACGTTATGTATTAACGCCTTTAAGTGCGAGCGCACAATGGACATTTTAACCTTTTGCACGTGCCAGCTGTTACACTGCCCAAAAACACCCACCCACAACAGCACCCACAGACCTACAGACCCCGCCCCGCCCTGCCACTTGCCCCTGGCTGTCCTTCGGCTTGTGCGAGCATTTCCGCTGCGGAATTCCCATTAAATTAACAGACACAGACAAAGGCATACAGCAAATGACAGGCAGACTGACAAACGCAGGCAGGAACGGTCGGGACAGACGGGACGGGACGGGACAGACGGACGGACAGACGGATAGACGGAGGTACGTCCGTACACAGACCTCGAGCATCGTTAATTTGTGCAAACAAATATAACAAAATACGTTGTAAAAGCGCCCGAAAAAAGCCAAAGAAAAACAGCAGCAGAAGCAGCCAAATTATGCGCAACGCTTGACAAAATATAAATATATACGTTTCACTCCTGAGACCCTTGAAGCCCCTTCAACGGCTACCCTCGCTCCTTGCCCCCGCCCCTCGTCAGGCGCAAGTCAAAAGTGAAATGTAAATTTGAATGATATTGCCTGATGTGCTGGAAATTTGTTTTCTTTCACTTTTTCACAATAAGAAAAGGGTCGACTTATTAGAGCCTTAGGGCAGGCTTAGCAAACACTAAAGAATGCACATATTTCGGTAATATAGTATACTCGCAGACCCTGCTCGAAAGAGTGAATGCTCTTTTGTTGGACGAAACCACAAAATGAAATGTTGCTAAGACTTGAAAAAGTGCAAGAAATTATTAGACAGCAACATGCTCTGTAGACTGATAACTTCTGATTAATTCTCTTTTTCGAAATTCATTTAATGCTGTAAAAGTTTCTAAAATATCTTGGCAAGCGCAGCAGCAATGCTTCTTCTTACTTTTTCGCCTATACCTGTTAAAAATAATTCACGCTTTAGTTTTATTCAATACACCTAGTCTATGTATATAATTCTGACTGACTGACTTGCTATTTAACGTCAAGGCTAATTAGTAATACTTCAATTGAAGAATATTTCCCAAATATACTTTTTATTCACTTTTATGAGCTGACAGCTGTTAACAGGATATCCGATAGTTTAAACTCTGCCAAAGACTTGTCTTTTCTGTATAAAAAGTGCCGTTTTAGGCGGAAAAATTGTGCGCAAACGTTGCAGGAGTTAAGTGGGGAAAGGAAAGGAAAGGCCTTAAGGAATTGCCAATGGGATTGGGCTCGGGTTGGGCATTGGGAATTGGAAGTTGTGAGGCTGCTGCTGACATGGACACGGACAGGGAGACGGAGAGGGAGATGGACACGGACACGGACAAGGAGACGAAGACGGACATGGAGAGGAAGACGGACACGGACATAACGTGGAAAGTTGAGCTGAATGCTGTGTGAGGTGATGAAAAGTTAAGCACGAACTGGCGGAACTTGATTTGAAAACTTATTGGCCCCAGTTGCTGCCACAGCGTACTACTATATAAACTTGTGGCAATAACAGCATAACAACAAACACTCAAAAAAAAATCTGTGCAAGTTTTTTTTTATTTGGTTTCGCTTTGTTTTTTTATGCGGCAATTCGATTCAATTTGGCCGACATGCAACATGGCTAGCAAAAACTTGCTTTTGGCCACAAAGCCACATAACTCGCTTATGACTTATAAGTCACGTGCCACCGTACAGTGTATGCTCCCCCCTCCCCACACTCCATCAGGCTGCCCCTCTCCATTCTGCCTTTCTGAAGTTGACTGAAGTTGTCAAACCGCATCAGAAACATTCAACAACAAACTGCCACATACATGACTAACTTTTTAAGCAGAAGCAGCGATTATGAGTATTGAGTGTGCGTGCGAGTGTGAGTGTGAGTGTGAGTATGAGTGTGAGTATGGGTGTGAATATTGAGTGTGAGTGCGAGTGTGAGTCTTTACACGCTGCTGCACAGCTGAGTAGCAGCTAGGAAAACTCGCTTAGAATTTTAGCAAGTAATTAACAATTTTAGCTGCATTTTGTTTATCAAGTTTTAAATAGTTGGCATTTTTTATAGAATTTTATTTAGAATAGATAATAGAATGCAGAACTTTTTATTAGAATTTTATATACTTCAAAAGAAATATTCGTGTTTAAATTAACTAAGAATTTAGTTTTATTAAATTGGTTTATAATTGAAGAAATGGCATAGTTTTATATACTTAAAAAATGTTAAAATTTGACTAAAAATTCAAAAGATATTAAAGATTAATATAAGATTAATATTATGAAATATATGAAAGACATTTTTTTAAATAAATTTATTATTTTTTAATAATTTATTTATAACTATTGTTTTATATCCTTTGTGTAACAACTTTGAAGTTAGAAAATGTAGCGTGTTTTAAATGTTATATAATAGTTTAAATTAGTTTAGATCAAGTACTTTCAGCTGTAAAAACCTATTCAAAAATGCCTGATACATATACATTGTTTACCCAAATGCTATTTATTTATAAACTTTTCAATATTTGTCGCAATAGACTTCTTTGAAAAGAAATTTAAATGAACTGTCAAAGATGTTTTTCAGCTATCAGCTATCAGGGAGGTATTTCTCAAAAATAAATCCAATAGCGTACATCTCAATACAAATTGCTTAAACACATTTGACTTTTGAGTGTTGCATCTTTGGCTGTTGTTATACAAGTGACTTGAGTTGTTCCCACCTGCTGCTCCCCTTCATCCCGCTCTCCCTCATCTTGCTCTGCTTGCTCTTGGCCATGTCTCTCGGATCGACGACATTTTCATATTAATTTAGCAAAACACAAGGCAAACAACAAGAAACGAAAATTGACAGCTCAGACAGCCCAGGGGAAAGGGGCGTGTATTGCGTGGGTGGTGCAGGTGGTTTAGGCCGTTGAAGGGGCGGGGGAGGGGAGAGAGGGCAGCAGTGACAGTGGAACCATCGATTATTCTGATAAGCAACGCTGACATCGCTGCATGAGTGGGTAAAGTGCGCTCCTCTGCTATCAGCGAGTGGTTTGGTGGTTGGGTGGTTTGGGTGGCTTGGGTGGTGCACCTGCAGAAGTGGCCTTGGCTGGCAAAATACTTTTAGTAGCCCGACTAGTTAGTTAGTTATCTACTAATCACAAATGGCAGCAACATCGGCCAACGACATCATTATAATTTCCACATACCCTGTAATAGGGCTGACGCGTTGCCGTTGCCTTATCGATTAATTAACGTAACATGCCGCGTTACGCTTTGACTTATCACACACACCCACACTAATACACACTTACACACACTCTGACTCACACACACTCAGAGAGGACAGTTTAATGTTGGCCCACGGACACATTTGATATTCCCACGTGCAGGCTCTCAACGTTATTAAATTGCTATTTATAAACTCGCAGAACCTATGCGAACCTGCCCGACTTTTCCCCATTTCCCCATTTCCCCCACCTGCAAATTGTTTTCTTTGTTTTCCTTTGTTTCGCTTTTTTATGCCACTTTTTCTATTTCAATTTTTTCGCTTATCTTGCCTCGCTTATCAATTGTCAAGGATACACTATGAGTCGTCTAATATCAAAAAGTTATTCCAGAAATTTAGCATAAAATACCACACCAAATTAGGTGGGCGCTTCACGCTGGGGGCGTGGCACTCACTAGCAGGTGTATACACATACATATATATGTATCTGCGTATACTAAACGCTTACAGTTAATTTCAGACTCATTTTCATTTATGTGTGTGCTTAGTATAAGATGGATTTCATGTTTTAACGTGTATGAGCAAGGCAAACAGCTACAAGTCGGCCAGGTAGTACTACCTGTATTAGCGGTAAACTTCAGGGCAAATGTCAAACAGCTAATAATACGATACATTATTATTATTATTTTCATGTGTGGGCTTAAGACTCTGATGGGTGAGTGATGAGTGTCATCAAGGGGCGTGAGAGAATTTTCCTTTGAGCAGAAAGCTTAAGCTTAATAAACAGAAAAACAAATTACAATTTTGATCAAAATCAAATGACGTTTCACCGTTATTTTAACACTAATTTATTATGCACCTTAAGAGCACTTTTCAAGCTCTATAGCTTTGAACCCATTAATCATTTTATTGAAATTTATTAGTACGTTTTATTTATGGTTTTTGATGGACTTTAGTTCACTTCGAAATCAATTCATTTGACAGTGAGAGCTGTGTCTACGCATTCGTTTAAATTCGTCTCCTTAGCCTTCGCACTCTGATTTCAATTAGGCGTATTGATTGATATATTTATAAACAAAATAAACTTAAAATAACAACAATGCGTAGTATACATACATTGTAAAATGTTATTTTGAAACTGATTTGGCTGCGTCAATAATAATAAAAACCAGATGAACGCGTTGCTTCAATTTGGTATTTGATATGGCGCAATCAATGTCTTTGACACTGTGCGAATCAATTGAGTTCGATTGAAAACAATTGACAATAACGCCATTAAATATGCTTACAAATCGTTGATTTACGATATGCCATAATGCTAGGGACTTTACAAGGCGCTGGTATAGGGGTAGATGGTTTAATAAACGGAAGGAAAGATGAAGTGCAAGAGGAGCAGAAACAAATTTTCTTTGCAGAAAATTGAAAATGAAAATTGTGATAAGAAAGATGATGAAAATATTGATGAAGATGCTGATGATAGAACTGGCTGATGAATCCAATTGAAGATGAAGTGTCGAAAGAACTGAATCTATAATTGCAGCTATGATGCAGAAATGATTTGTTCAGGTTTGCTCATGAAGAACATAATGCTGATGATCTCAATAATAAACATCATTAAACTCGTGATAATATTTATTGAGAATTTTCAGCTTGCGGGGAGCATAATGTTAATAATAAACAATAATTGCATTGAATTGTAGTAGAAGAGGTCTAACCACACTCGGTTACTCCATGCCTACGTTCCACATTTTAAGACATAGACTCATACATGACAAGAGGGCGATGTCACGCGCGAATTGCAACAACAACAATTACAGTAACAACTATTACAACAATAAGAACAGCAACAACATCAACAATGAGCAGCGTGATGCTGCCAAGTCACATGACTGAAGATTTTTCTCGTTTTGTTTTTGTTCTTTATTTCTTTTTTTTCTGCTTTTTGTGTTTTATAGGTTTTTAATTGAAAAGTGTTTTGTTGCTTTGACTCATGTAACGTGACCAGAAATATGCAAACAAATAATAAAAAAATCTATATGCTATTGAGTAACCGCAAACGCAACAAATTGTTTTTGTTTTTCTTGCAGTCCGGCAATGAGGATCCCGATGAAGTGCTGCTGGACGCGGAAATGGACAAGGTCTTTGCCGGTTCAAATACGCGCAAAGACAAGTTCGATGTAAACACCTTCCAGGACAATAGCCAGCAGCCCATAGGTTCACGCAAAAAGAGCAGTAAGTAGTTAGAATTCATAATCGTAATATATAAAACATTATTTACTTTCGTAGTACGCAACAATGATCTAAATATTGAGGAGGATTCGGAATACGAGAGCCAAACAGAGCCCCTGAATAATGCACAAAACTATGATGATATACCCGAGGATTTCCCATTAGTCTCCGAACGTGCCGGACACGGCGATCACTCGGATAACTCCGCCGACGAGAAGCACGTGCAGTTTGGAGACGCCAAGAAGAAGATTGTTATCACGCCTCCCAGCCTGAGCTATGATGAACAGCCCACGGACCAATCGCACGAACGTAAACGCAGAAAAAGGTAGAGAATGAAAAACACATAATCCAAATGAAGCTCTACTAATCTCTTCTATATACTTGCAGCCGCCATCAGTATTATAGACAGCGTAAATTCTCACATCAGGACAGCGTGGAACCCAAAAAGACCATCGAGGAGAACGGTGATGCAGGTGCGCGTAGGATCTCTGTGCAGCCTGAGGACACGGCATTGGAGGTAGGCCAGCCGTAACTCTAGCTAAATCTCATTTCATACCCCCCACATATTACCTTTACCTCACTCTCTTGCTCTATCACTAACTAACCTCTTGACCAAGGTTCTAGTAGACAATATATATAGATACTAAACCAGTCAAATACCTTCTCTTTTGCTGCATCCCACGCCATGGATCTGCTGTAGACAAATGGCCAAATGCCGGCTACACAGGTTGACCATAAACACCCCTAAATGAATATCCATTTTTAGTCAGATCCCCAATAAACTATTTATTTAAAGCTATGCTAAAACGTGATCTTTGTTTACCCGACTAGGAGGCTGATCTCAATGAACTGAGATCACATCGTTCAGATGATCCGCGTGCCATGCGACGCCATAAGATACATCATTCCTCCATCAAGCTGCGCGAGCTGCCACAGATAACCATTTCACCATTTCTAAACAAGAAGCCGGAGGTTGATCACAGTCCACATGAGGTGAGTTGGAAGATGTACTTCGATTTATATAGATATTGAGCCAGTTGCTTCCCTAGATCTTTGTGCAATTGGATGAGCTAACGGGCGTGGGCGAGGATCGTGAGTGGAAGGAAACAGCACGTTGGATCAAGTATGAGGAGGATGTGGAGGAGGGCTCCGATCGCTGGGGCAAGCCCCATGTTGCCTCACTCTCATTCCACTCGCTGCTCAATTTGCGTCGCTGCCTGGAAACGGGCGTTGTGCTGCTGGACCTCAACGAGAAGGATCTGCCTGCCGTGGCCTATCGCGTGGTGGAGCAGGTAAATTCTATTATAACTCTAATAACTTTGTTCAGTTATCAATAATATGATTTGCAGATGGTTATCGAGGACCTCATCGATATCAATGACAAGCCCTCGGTGATGCGTTCGCTGCTGCTGCGTCATCGTCATGTGAATGAGCATCAGAGCGTCTTGCCCTTCACCAAGCGCAAATACAACAGCTACACAAGTCTCCAGGTGAGTGGAGAGTTGCAGGGGGGATTCCCAGGCAAGCGGAAGTCTAGGTTTAAGTACACACTCACACACGAATTCATTTACACTCGCTCAACACTCGATTGGCATTCATTCAGTGCTTGTAAATTGGCTTTAAATATAATGTTCTTTCTCTCTCTTCTGAAATTGTGCTCATACTGACTTTTCTCTCTCGCCCATAACTGTGCTACATTTCATCCAAAACTACTACAACTACACACATCTAACAGCAACTAATACCCAAATCGGTAATAAACGGCTATTGTATATATACATATATGTATCTGTAACTGTATAGATCGTACAGAGCGTACACTTCGATGTGCTGCTTCTTTTCTTTTGGTTTCTCTGCTTCTTCTGTTTGTTCATATTCACTTACTGTATATATACTATATATATATATATATATTCACACATTGAACACTCTTGTCTCACTGTGACACCAAAGCTGCTTTGGATGGGCGCCGAGGCCTCACAGCAGCTACAACAACAGCAGCAGCAGCAGCTACAGTATCTCCAACAGCAACAACAACCAAATCACCATCGAAATCTCTCCAAGGCCAGACGCAGCATCTGCGTCACCTCCAGCGCCCCACCGGCGGCGATGCTCAATCTGGGCGCCATTGATCATCGGCGACACTCGACGACCTCGTATCTGGGTGTAATATGCTCAATGCCCTCTCTGAGAAGAGAAACAGTTGGGAATGAAACAGTTGCAACAGCGTACACTCAGAGAAAAATTAGGCAGAGCTATCGAGAATGCTTTCATAGGTTTCCATCAAGCATTGCCATAAAGAGAGCGCCAAAGCAGGCATTAGAATCGGAATTCTATTTAGCTTATCATATTTGAAAATATATTAATAATTTCAATATTTATATAAAATTCAATTGACTTGCATTCATTCCATTATTTACAACTACATTTTAATAAATAAATTTAAATATTTATTAACTTTTGGTTCAATTGATTTCAAAACGAAAATATTCAAAAGAAATAGTATATTTAAATTAGATTGTTTATGTTAAAGCTTTTTTAAATGACTACACTATAAATTTTCTTTGATTCTCCAAGTGTATGTAGATAAATTTCTAGTACAGTTGCGTCAGTTCTTGCTCTGTTTCATTTCCTGTTTCTCTGTTTCGACCGGAGTGCTTTAGAATACGAGCCGTTTCTTTTTGTATTTTTTTATAGCCCACCTAGTCCACTCTAGCCATGTTCCGTAGAACCCTCTTAGAACCACTTAATAGAACTAAAATGCTCTCGAAACCACACGATTGGCAAGTTCTCAATTGTGTTGTTTGTTTATCGACTTACTCGTAAGTTTGGCTCTCCCGCTCTCTCTCTCTCTCTCTCCTCTACTATAAATGCTGCCTGCCCTTAAGCCTCACTAACTAACTGATTAACTAACCAACTAATCCTAACTCTTAATTGCACCTAGCAAAGCTTAATTAACCCTTAAGTGCACGCCTCCTGCTCAGTGTTAATCATGCATGTGTTTGTGTTTGTGTTGGAGTTGCCGTTTTGTTAGACTCTGCAGCAATTGAGAGTTGCCAGACTGCTAAAATGCTTTGAATGTATTCACAGAGCCTGGCGGGCACCACGGATGATCGCAAGATCAAGATAATGCCGGCTAGCGAGATTGGTGGAAGTAAGCGCAGCAATGAGCTGAAGATTGACATGAAGGATGACGTCTACACCTCATCGCAGGAGGATCTCAAGAAGCTGCAGAACGACACCATCTTACGGCGTATACCCGCTGGTGCCGAGGCCACCACAGTACTCGTAAGTTAACCGTATCTTCTGAGGAGTTCAAATCAATCTAAACTTATCATCCTTTAGGTTGGTGCTGTCGAGTTCCTGGAGCAGCCCACGATTGCCTTTGTGCGTCTGTCGGAGGGCGTGATGATGCCGACTTTGACGGAGGTGCCGGTGCCGGTGCGTTTTATGTTCGTGCTTTTGGGACCACGTAACTTTGATCTGGACTACCATGAGGTGGGTCGCTCCATCTCCACGCTGATGGCCAATGAGCACTTCCATGCCATTGCCTACAAAGCCGATGATCGTCGTGATCTGCTTTCGGCCATTAATGAGTTCCTCGACGATTCCATTGTGCTGCCGCCTGGCAACTGGGATCGCCACGATCTGCTGCCCTTCGAGGAGCTGAAGGCCAAGAAAGACTGGATTCGCAAACGCAAGATCAAGGCGCTGCAGGTGAAACGCGACAGCGAGATGATCAAGATCGGCCGGGATGAGGAGAAGGCGCTGCTCGAGAAGCAGGCACTGGGTGCCATCTCCGGACCCGATGGTCCCGGCGGAGATGACGGCGACGGCGACAGCGACGATGGCAAAAAGAAGAAGCCCAGTCCCATGGACAAGACCCATCGTCTCTGGGGAGGCCTACGGAATGATCTGAAGCGACGCATGCCCATGTACAAGAGCGATATACTCGACGGTCTCAACACGGAGACCCTGGCGGCCACCATCTTCATGTACTTTGCCTGCCTCTCCACTGCAATCACGTTTGGTGGTCTGGTCTCCGCCAAGACGAACAGCTGGATCGGCATCTCGGAGACGCTGATAGCCTGCTCTTTGGTGGGCATTGTGTTCCATACGTTCTCCTGCCAGCCCCTTGTCATCATTGGCACCACGGGACCGCTGCTGCTCTTCGATGAGGCGCTGATGACGTTCTGCACCCAGCAGGGCTACGACTTTCTCTCCCTTCGAGTCTACGTGGGCATCTGGCTGATTGTGATTGCTCTTTGCGTCTCTGCCTTTGAGGGCAGCGTCTATGTGCGTCTGCTGACGCGCTTCACGCAGGAGATCTTCTCGGCGCTAATCACGCTCATCTACATCATGGAGACGGTGATGAAACTGGTGTCCATCTATCAGCTGAATCCCCTGCTGGCAGACTACAACCTGCCCCCGCCCACACTCGTGCAGCATGAGAACAATGAGACCTTGCACTCCAACATGAGCGTGAGTGTGAATGCCACAGTCTCGCCTCCTGCCAGCTCCAATCTGCCCGTCAACCAGCCTAACACGGCTCTCTTCTGCACCATACTCACGCTGGCGACCTTTGTGGTTGCCTATTACCTGAAACTGTTCCGCAATTCCCACTTCCTGGGACGCAACGCCCGCCGTGCGCTGGGTGACTTTGGTGTGCCCATTTCGATAGCCATATTTGTGCTGATAGATTACCTGGTGCCCTCGGTGGCCACGGAGAAGCTGGTGGTTCCGGAGGGTCTGTCGCCCAGCGATCCCAGTAAACGAGGCTGGTTCATTGGCTTCAATACCTTCGAGACTTGGGTGCCCTTCGCGTGTGTGGTGCCTGCTCTGCTTGTCTATATACTGATCTTCATGGAGTCGCAGATATCCGAGCTGATTGTGGACAAGCCAGACCGTGGACTCAAGAAGGGCTCCGGCCTGCACTGGGACATTGTGCTGCTCTGCCTGCTCAACACCTTCTGCGGCCTCTTCGGCATGCCCTGGCATTGTGCCGCCACCGTGCGCTCCGTGACCCATGTCTCCTCCGTGACCGTCATGTCCCGGTAGGTGGAAGAACAGCTGAAGTTCTAACAGATCTCTAACTGTTTTATTAACTGCTTTCAGCACACATGCACCTGGTGAATCCCCGCGCATTATCGATGTGAAGGAGCAGCGTTTGTCGGGCTTCTTTGTGTGCGTGATGATTGGTCTGTCCGTGCTCATGTCCTCCCTGCTCCGACTCATACCCATGGCCGTGCTCTTTGGCGTCTTTTTGTACATGGGCGTGGCTTCCATGAGCGGCGTGCAGTTCTTTGAGCGGTAAGCCAGACAACGTAACATTTATATTGATATTTCAACAACCAAAACGATTCGCTACATTTATACAAATTTTAAAACCGTTGTAGATGTTGAATTATAAGCTTCCCAGTCTAAAACCATTTAGATTGCAATTCTGATTAAATTTGTTGTACTTTATTTATATTTTCAGCATACGGCTGTACTTCATGCCCGTGAAGCACTATCCGCCCACGAACTATGTGAAGCGTGTGCGTCCCTGGAAGCTGCATCTGTTCACCACCATTCAGGTGATCTGCCTGGCGGTGCTCTGGACTGTGAAGTCATCTAAGTTCTCGCTGGCCTTCCCCTTCTTCCTCATCATGATGGTGCCCATACGCGCGCGTTTAAGCTCGCTCTACAGTCCCGAGGAGTTGCAGGCGGTTAGTTGCAGCTACTAAATTTAAACGTTATATAAGAAATAATTCAAATGTTTGTATTATTTTCAGCTGGATGGCAGCGAGGCGAAGCACAATGAGGATGAGCCCGATTTCTATGAACAGACCACCATACCAGCTTAGCGACGTGGACAGCAACTGAGCCAGTTGGGGCTCAGGTTTAGGCCAAATGCATAAACTACTAACTGAATTAGTATATATACATGTATAAATATAGTTAATCAAAGTATTAAAGCCGCGTCCCCCACAAATATGGAAATATGAAACTGAAACTGTAACTGAAATTTGACAGAAATCATGTTCTGGTGATCGTATAAACGAACTACCTGTATTAGTATTTAGAGCAACTAAAAGGAAATTCACACCTGAGAGACCTATTACTATTAGATTGTAAACGGAAGGTTGAAAAGGGAGCCAGAGCTGAAACTCAAAATGAAAACGTTGTACCTAAAGTGAAACATGACATGGTAGGGCAAAGTAGCTAATATTTTTCGATATATTAAGATCAGGAACCGGATCAAAGAACTACATACGAGACATATGAACAAATTAAGAAAATCAACAAAAAATACAATAATAATAATAATAATAATAATAATAGTATACATATTTGTATGTATCAGAAATCTTTAAAGAATTCTTCAGAAAAGACTCTAGTTCGTTAGGCACTTAGGACCTTTATTTCTGCCTTATGACAAGATGTTTGCTTAGCGAAAATTATATAAAAAAAACAACATATTTGTAAAAGCTGAAAAACTATAAACTATACACTTATATTTATTGTATTTCGGTTCTTTCGTTTCGCGCGTATTATTAGTATTAATTACATACAATACAGAACACAAACTAGTTCTCATCGAACGAGCAATAAACATGGAAAACGGAAAATGGAAAAAGGATAATGGAAAACGATAAACACAAACTATTTAGCTTCAACTGGCGTAGTGATAATTAGTGTCAAACACACACAAAAAGAAACTAAAACCCAAAACAAGAAACTATCACAAACTATACTTAAATTACAATTGAAATTTGTAAAGAATTATTCATATGCTTTTTTGTGCACACTTCAAAAGTGAACTTTGAGCAACATTATCGTTTTGTATTTGTATACTAAGTACTTATTTGATAGTCCTAATTCCTTTCCAACACAGACAGAAACACACAAATTATATACAAACAAATATATAAACTATATATGTACTATATATCAGTTCGATACGATTGAATGTACTATTTTTATGTAACTCTTATGCATGTACTCGTACGATACTTACTCTTAAGTAGTTGTTGTCTAGTTTTGTTTTATTCAAATTCAAATAAAATTACAAAAAACCTGATCGATATTTGTAGTATGATTCTAGATGGATAATGGGAGAATTTATTAATTCCATTGGCTGCTGGAAAATATATCTAGAATTTATTATATAAAATATAAAAAAAAAGCAGTAAGAGCTGGACAGATCAGTCTGTTGCATATCTTCGCTGTTTCTTATCCGATCGACTTGATCGGCGTACATTCTTGGAGTATTCACATACCAAAAATGGTATATCACAGTCAAACGGACATGTATATATTGACTAAGTTTGGATCTGCCACGCCTTTTTCTAGCTGTTACACAGATTTCTTATTTGCACTAACTTAATAGACTATTTTGGCCTAAATATCCCATCTAATACAAAATTATCGTCAGCTGCTGCATGTTGCCTGCTTGGCAACTGAGCCAAGACTAATGTTTCCTTTGGCTGCTCAGCAAGCGGCACTGATAAAAGCTTTCTCGAATCCCACTCAAGCTTATTTACGCTCAAAAAGCTGGCCCAAAAGCTGTCCCAAGCTGTTGAGCAGCGAGGGAAACTCAACTCCACTCGAAAGGACTATGCCAACATGCCGAGTCGAGTGCGTGTGGGGAATGAGTTTGGCAATGATAATGGGAAGTCAACATGCCAACATATTGTGACAGTGACAGTTCAGGACGAGGCGCCATCAACGTCGGTACACGGCGGCGGGTCAACGGGTCAAATCGAGGCAAAAACCGAAACGGCATAAAAGGCGTAATATAAGAAACTACGCACAAACTGATAAACAATAAGCCGAAGGCAATCAGCAGCAGAGATAGAAGCGGAGGATGTTGTTGTAGTCGTAACGGCAGCATTCGGCGCGTTTTTTATGACGACTTTTAACTCGCATGAAAATGGCTAATAATTTCGTATCCGTAGCCGTAGCCATAAACGTATCCGTGAACGTAACCGTAGACGTTAACGTGCCACTATACGCCGTGGCAACAACAGACGTATGCTGTATTGTGTTTGCAAGCGAGGGCAAGTGACCCGGCATAACGTGACAATCATTCACAAAACGATTCCGATCTTACGGGAAAAGAGATAGATAGAGAGGGGGAGGAGAGAAAGGGAGTGTGTGTGTTGGCCAAACTAAATGCGAGTTTATTGTGCTGCTGGCTGTCATTCGGCAATTTGGTTTCATTTCGTTTACAAGCCAATTCATTTGCTTCTGCTGCCACATATGCAAATGCAAATGCAAAGAGCTTGTCGCACACACACACGTACAACACACACACACACACTCTTACAAATACCTAGACATAGTTGGAACAGCGGGTGCCGCGTGTTTATGCAAAAAGCAAAATTGCAAGCAGAACTGCGCCCTGCGGCGTGCCATGCACGCTCAACACTTGGCATATTACGCATACGCCACGTTGCACAGACATAAGTACACTCTCACGCTCTCTCACACCCACACACACACACTAACACACAAACACACATACTTACAAGTTATGTAACAGCGCACATTAGCTGCTTTGGTGACAGGCAGAACAATGCTGAAATGTTAATGATGTTGACCTTTGACAGCCAACTGATGCTGCTGCCACTCGCCAGCTACACGCAAAAAATAAATATAAATTCTACAAAATCCCTCTAAATGCCACTAATATTCTGTTTTACACAAAATTAAAATAAATACAAAATCAAGTGAAAACTATTCCAAATTAACTTACTTTAATTAAAATGAATTCGGATTTCCGACATCTGGCTAATTTAAACTTAGCCAAATTCGTATTTACCAAATCTCAGAAAAAATTCTTGAGTCAATTACTTTTTTTTTTTTTAATTTTGCAATATTTAAATGTAGTAATATTTAAGTCATTAAACCAGTGCAGTTTTTAATTAGATCTTAAATTCAGATAAGAATGTAACGTGCTTGTTTTAAGTAAAACATATTTGATTTAAAAAATAATTTGTATAAAGCAATTTTTTGTGCTAAATCGAACAAATGAATTTATTCTCTTTGTCAGATTTGAATTGACGAATTGATGAATTGGAAGGTGAAATTTGTAGTACCGAAATCTATTGTGTTATGTTTTTTTTTATCGAACAAATGGATTTATTTTCGTTTATATATTTCAGTTTTGAAACGCACCAAATTAAAGAATTTGAGAACATTTGCTTAAATTAGTGAAAAACAATATCGAAAACTTCCTGCTATCTAAATTGTATTGTATTTTGCAATTTTTCTGAGTGCAGAAATTGCTGTGATATATTTTGATATACGAGTATGGTATATATTTTATTGCTTAGAGTGTAACAGTGGGGGATTGAGTATTCAGATTTCAGTTATTCAGCTAGTTTCCTATGATTGTATTGCCTGGCGAATGTCCGCCTCGGCTGCCACTAAAGGGGCACGCACCTCGATGCCACGCACTGGCGCCCTATCCAGATGATGTATGACTTTGTATACCTCGCTGCGATTGAGGTCGATTTTGCGCTCCGGCTTCTGGTACTTCATGAAGTTGACCCTGCGGAGAAAGCACAAGCAGTAGTTTTTGGGGAAGCGACAAAGCTGGTTTGATGTGCATTTAAATAAGTGCTGTTGCTGCCACAAAAGCAAAAAAAAAAAAGCAACGGAAAGACTAACCTGTGCGCTGACTTGGCCACGCTGAGACTCTGCAGCTCCCTGGGGGCATGGCGAGTAAAGCAAAATCGAGAAACGCAAAATGTCAACACAAGCAACAAGACAGGGGCGTTGCTGCCAAGACTTATTAGCCGTGTGCAACTGCAACTGCAACTGCAACATGAACTCACCTGAAGCGCTGGCGTGTTATGTGCTCGCCATTGAATAAACGGTTCCAAAATGCAATCTACGAAAAAGTGGAGAATCGAAACGCATACGTAACATAACGAAATGAAATGAAATGAAATGAAATGCATTGAGTGCGACAGACAATGGCTAAAGCATGCCACATGCCACATGCCACATGCCACATGCAACATAAAAGCTGCAAAAAAGTCAAATCAACTGCAGGCCAAAACAGACACAGACCCAAAAGCCAAAGAGAGACGCGGCAAGACAGCTATACAGAGGCAGAGAAAGAGACAGGGACAGGGAAAGAGACAGAGACAGGAACAGAGACAGAGAGTGGCAGGCAGACACTTGGACAGCCGGACAGACAGCCGGATAGACGGATAGACGGACAGAGGTTCGCTCAATATGATAATGTTAATGAAAGTGCATCCTTTGTGCTTGTCACAGCTTCGCATGCCATGGAGCAAATAACACTCGTAATAGTACCTGGCATCGTAGCCCAGCAACGGGCTCTCATAAGGGCAGCTGCTAATGCGAGAAATTATGAATCCCATGTAGCAGTTGTAGTGATTGTTGTTGTTGTTGTCATTGTTGTTGTTGCAATTGTTGTCGTTGTTGTTAGAAGCGTGCCATGGAAAATGAGAGAAATGAGCATGAGAATGTTATGAATTGTATGAACGCTGAAACGCAACACTCGGAAAAAAAATATAGCAAAATATTACAATTTATGAGAATATGTTCGTATTAAACATGAACTTTTTGTACTCAGTTCATTATTTATTTATTATTATTAATTATTATTCTATTATGTAAATATTTACTATTTTATTTGCCTTCCTCAGTTATCAACAGCTAAGGCTTTAATTTGAAAGTTCAAAAATGTATTATTTAGATAAAACTTTAAGGCTCTCTAACGGTCAACTCAAAAATTTAATTCATTTATTTAAAAAGTAATATTATTTAACTGTAATTTTCGAACTATAACCATTAGGCTTAAATATTTGTAAAATTAATTTTTTTATCAAACAAGTTGTAAAAAATTCTTTAAAATTTCTTCTGAATTTTAATATTCTCATATTTATTTTTAATATTTATTATGTGATTTACTATTAAGATAAAATATGTCTTCAGTCAAATCAAGTGCTGATTTAGCATTTGCTTTAAAGTTGTGCTAAAATTAAGCTAGGCTGTTTGAGCTATGTCTTTTTTCCGAGTGTAGGCGCTGGAGCGCTTGAAGTGTGCTTGTCTATGGCTATGACCAGAGCAATTTGCAGCACAATCTGCCGTTTGTCATGCCACAAATTGCAATCGAGTTCCAGGGGGGTGAGAATGTGAGTGGGGGACAAGTGTGGGGAGTTCTGATCAGAGTGTATTATGCTGCTGCATTTCAAGTTGTAGTTGTTACGGTTGTTGTTATTGTGTGTAGTTGCTACCCACCCCAGAGTGCTGCCCGTGATAAGCTCCGCCTGTGCGCTGAGTGTTTCGGCTATGAATTCGTCATTATAGGCATCCTTGGGTCGGTACCAGCGCCTGCCGCCGGGCAGCACCAGCGGACGCTCCGAGGAGGGCACCAGGGGACCAAAGGCGCGCTTCGAACGCCTTGGATTGTTTTTGCGCACCAAATGCTCCTCGAGCTCCTCAATGACATTGTGTTTCTGGCATGTCATTCGCATGCATGCGGAGCGAGGGGCCGTCACAGGGGGGCGCCCACAGGGGAGGTGCGCGCAGAGAGAATATAAGTACAGAGATTCGCTTGATAGAGAGCAAGAGCAAAGGCAACAGACAGCAGGCAAAGCAGACAGAGAGACAGACAGTGAGAAAGAGAGGGTGAGGGAGGGAGGGAGGTAGCGGGATGAGGTGAAAAGTTACAGTGGTTTCGGGTTATATGCATTGGGTATTCATTTTCTTCTTCTTTTTTTGGTTTTTTCGTTTTTGGTTTTTGGTTTTTTCTTTTGGTTGTCACGCTGCCTACTAATTGTCTTTTGGTTTCTGCCTTTTTTGCTGCCACGCCCTCTACTGTGTGCGACTGTGATTCCCATATTTCAACTCATTTATTTCAAACAGTGGCAACGCTTACATGTGTACGCATACCTACAGACAGGCACTGTACGGCAAAACAAATTCTCAAGGCGATTTATCAAAATTTAAACAGGCTTTAAGCCAACACTAAGCTAACTACACTTGGAAGCGCACATTATGCTGCAAGTAGACAAGAGAGAGAGAGAGAGAGAGAGAGAGAGGGAGAGAGAGAGAGAGAAAAGACAAAAACCAAATGGCATTTTAGTTAATTTGATTTGCTCCAAAACGGAAACGGGATGGGACCAAATAAATGTCTAGCACAACAACAGAAAAAGTGCAAAAGGGCAGACCCAAAAATTCACACACTCGGACTAGGGCAAGGGCGTGGAGAAGTGGCGGGGAGAAGTAAACGTGGATGTGGATGTGGATGCGGACGTGGACATAGACGAGACACAAGATGCGCCACAGCTGGCCAGTAAAAAATATAAATATACAATACCACAACAACAACAAATTCAACACTTGCCCCGGGCCATAGTCGAGCTGCACGACTATCAGATGACCTATAAATTCTTGCAGCTATCTCTGATGCTGCTTTTAAGATTGGGGATTACAGCAGAGGGCATTCAAATGGCGTTCAATTTGGAGAAATGCGGAAAAATATTCAAAATGCTTTTCATTTTAAAGAATTTTCAAAAATATTTGGAATCTTTAGTTATTTGTTTTTTTGTGCAACTCAAAAATGTTGATAAATATATTTAGAAGTATTTGGAATTTTTTTTCCCAAATTTTAAATATTTTAAAAAATATTTGGCATAATTTGTAAATTTTTTGTAGTCCCTACAATCCTCATCCTTTTCCAAATCGTTAAGCAAACGTTAACAATTTATGCTACTACTGCTAAAAATGCAAAAAATATCAGTCGTGAAAATAAGCAAAAAAAAAACATTTTGGAAGAGGAAAATATGTGTTATTTTATAGGCATTGAAAATGTATGATTTTTTATGATTTTAAGCTTACATTTTTAAACTATACCTTACGAAAAAAGTGCTAGCATAATCATAATTATCTACAAAGATAATTATCTACAAGGATAATTATTTCAAGTTCATTAAAATTGCAAAAAGTATTTGCGTGTATTTTGCGGGACTTGAGGTGCAAATGTAATTGTTTTAACTAATTAGCCCAGTGTTAATTGTCTGCTCTGCGTACAATACAAACCTAATTGAATTGCAAAACACGTGTAGATGGACTGGACCCTAGTAGGGGCTGAAGAGTACAGGAAAATACGAGCAAAAAGTGCATGGTGTGGGTAAATAAAATGTACCGAAAATATTTAAATATTAAATGGCTTAACAGTTCACAGGAAAGTGGCAAAGTTAAATGCAGTTTAATTAAATCATGTAGGAAATATACGTGTGGCCAGAACTTTCGACTCAAAGTTTTTCAAAATTGCAGCAGCATAAATTGAGATTTATGGGAATTTGAATTTATAGTTTCACTTGCCATCCTCAAATGCAAACTGCATATGATTTAGACGAATTTAAGGCTTAGTTAATTAAGTTTAAACTAATATTGGTTAGCCAGGTTTTATTACGTTTTATTGAAGCAGATTTTACCTATATGGCAGGGCCTAATTTGCATTGATTTTAAAGCAGAAAGTTGAAGTTGAGCTGAACTTGATTGGCTTAATTGTGTTTAATTTAATTGTTAGTTCCATCTGGTGTGGCATTTAATTGAATTCAATGGAAAACTCGATGATGGATTTTCGGAAACCCAACTAATTAGAGGAGTGTGTAAAAGTTTTTGGGTTTTTGCGTGTAATTGCAGCAAACAGATTTTATTACTCCAGGCAACAAATTTTCATTTGCCAGGTAACTAAACACTAGACTTTTCCCACACACACACACACACATAGACACACACACATAGAGGCATACACATACAAGGCATTTTCATCGGCAGCTTCAGATTTTAGCAGAAGAACAGCCGATGATACAGAGGGACGAATGGAGGCAGAGGCGGATAGGCGTGACACGCCTATGAGTGCTCAGCATGAGCTATGTGTGTATGTGTGTGTATATTGAGTGCAGGGCTGGATTTTTCCCACAGGGCTACTGACCACGGCCCCTCTTTTCAGGGGGCCCCTAAAATTGTTCATGATTACGAAAAGTAATTGGAATTCGAAAAGCAAAGAAAAATCCATATTACTAATAGTTGTAATTAAATTAAATTTTCGTATAAATTAAAATTTTAAATTAAATTACTTTTTCTAATAAATAAAAACTTGTATAGAAAACAAAATATATTTATAATTTGAATAGACAACAAAAGAGGATAATCTTATACGAATATTGATCTCAGAATACGAATTCTTTTGATTTCTCTGTCTACAAATTGGAAAGAATTCAAAATGAACTCAGCACATTTGAGCAAGACTATGCCAAATTATTATAGTAAGAGATATATACTTCCAGAATGTAAGTGATCTAAATTTTTATACAAAATTATTAAGTGTATAAGGAATATACACAAATAATATATCCAAAATATAAGTAAATCAAATGCAAATGATTTGATAACCAAACGGGCCCCTTATAGCAAAGTGCCCAGACCCCCGCAAGGGTCAAATGCGGCCCTGGTTATGTGAATGTGTGTGTGTTTGGCAGTATATCCTAAGGGGTCGAGTGCCTGTTACATGCAGGACATTTTAGCTGCTGCTGCTGCTGTTGCTGCTGCTGCTGCTGCTGATGCTACTGTTGCCGCTTGCCACGTTTTGGGGCACTTACCTTTTGCTTCTTGAAACTCTGCTGCTCATCCAGTTCACGATTGTCGCCATTTGAGAGCGAAATTTTTGCCACTTCCAGGTCATTGGCGTCGCATTTATCCTCATTATTTTCGCCTGCTGCTGCTGTGCCTGCCTCTGTTTGTGGCACAACGCCGGACTCTGTGCGGAGGTGGAGAATATGCAAAGTGCGCCATTAGAAAAATTTAATTACTGTAACCTCGGCCATAATTTTTCAGCCTGCACCTTCATTTGCGCCTGCGGCCAGTTGGCCTTCGTCCTCTGTCACCGCCTGCTCCTGCCCCTCCCCCTCAGCCGATGCCCCCTCCACACGCTGCTGCTGCTGCTCATCGATTTCTGTGCTGTGCTGCAGCTTGAATGTGGGCAGCAGCTCCGCCAGCTGCTTGGTCACCGCATCCAGCGTGGACTGTATGGTCGAGGGCAGCGACGAGAGCGCCGCGAGCTGTTTCTGCACATCGGCCAGTTGCTTCTCCAGCGCCAGTTCCTCATCAGTTTTGGGCGGGGTTGGAGGCTCCTTCTCCTCCTCCTCCTTCTCCGCCTGCTGCTCCTCTGCCGCTGGCGCCACTTCCTGTGCGGGCTCTTCCTTTGAAGCATCCGCTTTCTCTAACTGCTCGCCATCCGCATCCGCATCCGGATTCGCATCCAAATCCTCGGGCGAGGCCTCGCTGTCGTTGCCATTGTCTGGCAACTGCTCCAGATTCGGCACTTCGCTATCCGCGGGCAGCGGCTCCAGCTCTATGGGATCCACCTGCGCCTCCGCTTCCGCTGCTTCCGCTGGGGGCGTGGGCTCCTTGGGTGGCGTGTCCTCCTTGGCTGAAGATGGCAACGTTTCCGGCTGTCGCAGGCTTAAGTTGTTGCCTGTTCAGTGGCTTTGATATGGATGCAACTTGTACTCACCATGGGCGATTTGTCGCGGGGCACGGACTTGACTATCCTCACCTTGTAGGCGTTGGCGGCACGTCGTTCCGCCTCCAGCTGTTGCTTGCTCTTGGGCACGGGGCGGTTGGGGCGCTGTAGGAAGGTGGACCATTTGCGGTTCTCCTGCTCCTTCTCCTGCTTCGTCTTGGTCACCTCCGCGTTGAGGGAGCGCAGCACGTCGCTGGTCATGCAGACGCCCGGCTTCGGGAAGATTCTGTAGAAATTAACGCTATGATGTAGTGGAAACAGTTAAAATTCACTCGCACTCGCACTCGATGGGGGGCGTGGCAGCACCTACCCAAGCACATTGTGCTCCTTGAGCAGCTCCGACTCGCCGGACAGCACGGCGGCAATTTCCTCCTCGACCAGTTTAATTTCCTGCTCCGGCTCGGACAATGCCGAGCACGGACGATCGGGCAAATCGGGCAAATAAAGGCTCTCCATGGCTGGCGCCTGCGCCTGCCCCTGTCCCTGCCCCTGCCCCTGCCCCTCATCCACAGCCATGTCATTCGCCTGCATTTCCGTCATGGCTTTGCGACATTCCAGCGCTGCTTCTGGCTTTGACTCCGTCTCCAACTCCATCTCCCTCTCCGTCTCCCTCTGCTCCTCGACCTGCAGCTGTTCCTGTTCCGGTATGAGAGTTTTTGCGGCTTCCGTTAGCATTGGCAGCGACGTAGCGGAAGCGCTGGGCGACGGACCAGGCGTGGGTGACTTGGTCAACGAACTCGAGCTCACTGGAAAGCGCCTAGGACCCTCCACTAGCGTCTCCTCCTCGTGCTCTCTGCAAAACACACATATATACGCCTAGTTTACGAGCTCAGAGCGGACATTAGCTAACTAACCGATAGACGCCAAAGTAGAAAACGCTGCCGCTGCTCAGGATTAGACGATGCGCCTCGTCATGCGTCAGGGGCGTGGCAGCCGTGTCATTAATACGCACAATGACATCCTCCACGCAGAGCCCCGCCTCCTCGGCTATGCTGCCCTCGGTGACCTGCCGAGAGTTACAAGAGTTAGAGGGGGCTACATTTGCCAAATTAGCTTTTTTCTCGCCAAATTGTAAAAATTAATTCAGCTTTTCTTAAATTTACAACAATTATGGGCCTGTTGTCATTAATTTTATTTATATGTGATCTTGCCGCCAACAAGCTTTTTTTTATCGAAAACAATTGGCAGCACTGGAAGGCGCATAAGAGATAAATAGAGAGAGGGGGTGAGAAAGAGGGAGTAAGGGAAGGAGAGATGCAACTATAAAGATTTGCAGCAAGCACTTGCGGATACAAAATCAATTGTCTGGCGTCGCGTGAAAAGTGCATATAAATAAAATGCGCGCCAAATGTCAACAGAAGAGCAGCAAAAAGGGGGAATAAAAAATACGCCAAGAAAAGCACAGCTGAGAGGGTGAAGAGAGAGCGGAGAGAGAAGTGAGAGTGCGAGGAGAGAAGCGAGAAAAGTGTGTAAAGAATAGTTGAAAACAGTGCACATTGTGCTGTGGGTTGCTCTATAAATTATTACTAGAAATCATTAAAAAATACACACAAAAAAAAAGACTAGAAAACACAAAATAAAATTCCAACCAAAGTCTATAAAAGTTTCGCAAATCAATTTAATGGCAAAGTTATTTTCCGTTCTCCGTTTTCCATCGTTTGTCTCTCTTGTGTTTCTCAGTCTTCTGTCTTTCGATATTCCGCATTCTGTACTCTGTATTCTGTTTTTCTTTTGCTTGTTTTTAAGCTCTGTTTTCTGTTTATGCCTCAGTTAACGCGGCAAAAGTTCTGCTCATTTCATAATTACGCGAATTAAGCCGAGCAAAAGATTCTTCTTTAATGGAGTTTCTTTCTTTATTTAAATTATTCCTTTCAGTTGTTGTTGTCTTGTTGTTTGGTTGTTGGTTGCGGCGTATTTCATTCTATTATAGACTCTGTATTCACATAATTAAGAATTCTGCTTTAAAGCATTGACTCCTAAAGCTGTGGCGTGTGGCATGTGGCAGCAATTGCAGCTCAAATTAATATTGCACAGCAAAGTATCGAACAAATCGATGGCATGAGCTGAAACGTATTACGAACTGTGTTATTTTGATGAAATATTCAAATATTTATTCATTTAAATATTTATGCTGTTTGTTGGCATTTTTTGTGGTAACTAAGGTATTTGGCTTTATTATAAATATTTGGTTACTAAAGCGCTTTAAGTCTGTGTACTAAATTGTTATTTATTTGTTATTGCACAGGAATTTTATTGCAATTTGTTGATGAAATTAATACTATTTGTTTGCTCATCTTTTTTTTTATTGATTTGTATTGAGTAACTAAATCATTGCTTCAATAACAACAGATTCAACTAAATTTTATGACAACATTTGTATTTCTAGTTTTCTTTTTAATATTTGTGGAACAATGATTGGGAAAAAATCTAAAAATACACAAATCACAATTTGTTTTAAGATAATTATCCTATATTTATTTCTTTATGAACCTTGTTTTAATTAAAAAATTTATTTTTAAATATGTAGCGAAGATAACTTTGTGTCTCTGTACTTATTGCATTAGGAAACTTATTATAACAAATAAATTACTACGATATACAGATTATCCAGCAATTTTTCGAGCTGCCCTCGCTGCAGTTTGCATGCGTAAGTGTGAGCATTATTATAGCGCAGAGTTTGCCAATTAAAAGTAGCATTTAGTTGCCATTTTGGCCAATACTGAATAAATGCTTGTTGTTGTTGCTCTTGTTTCTCTTTGTGCCTCATGTTGCTGTTGTTGTTGCTGTTGTTGCTGCTGCTTTTCAGCACATTTTGGCAATTGGATGGCGCTCTCGCAGTGGCCACAATTAAAATTTGAATAAATTTGTAGCACTCGCATAATGCGGCTCATTAGCAGCAGGTTGGAATAATACAACGAAATTAAAAAAAAAAAAAATGGGAATTTCTGACGTTGACGATTAGCCAAATAGCAACAAGGGGCATTTGGGCATTGGGGCATAGAGTTTGCTTTAATTAACCAATTCGCAAATAATCCGAATGCAAATAACTAACTGAAAATAAACACAAACACAGGCGCACACATTGGTTACATAATGAAATATTTGCAATTAATTTGCTAAACAATGCGCGAAATGATGTTGCAACATTATAAATGTAATGCGGCAGCCGCCTTTGTTGTGGTCACATGGCACATGGCACATGGCGCACAGGTGGCACCACAGGTGAGAGGCAAGTGCCGATTATTATTATTATTTGATTCGTGCCTAACCTTAACCACAGTGAGAGGGTATTCGTAGTCGGCGCCACCCACAAGCCGAAAGCCCCAGGGCACATTATCGAAGCGACACATTTTAATATCGATCACCATTTTAGCACGGATTTATTGAAGATTTGTTTTGCGTAACACGCTCTGCGGAAATCTCGTTGCGAATTCAATTAGAAACTCTCGCCAATGCGTCGATACTTGCGACTGATTGCGGCACGTCGGCACTTGTCGAACCAACTGTTGACTCGATTCCAAATAATCGCTGCGTTTATCTAAAGTGCTGCCTGCTCTCTTCTCTCTCTATCGTCTATCGATTGCGGCGCTGTTGCACACTGTGCTGTGGCTGCCACCAATAAGCCAAATGAAGCATACTTTTCACCTGCAACCGCCACACACACACGCACACACTCCCACACAGACACGGGCTTACCGTTATGCTAATGAGCAGGCGCCACATGTAGGCGCCATGTAACAAGTGCCACGGCTAATGCCCATCGACAGCCGTCAGAGCCTTTTAGCGTTGAGAGCTGCTATTGGCCTTGTTGCTGCCCCAGCCATGTGGCAGCTGCTGGTATGAGCTGTTGTTGCCGCTGTTGATGCCGTGCTATGTTTAGGCCATGCGGCATGCCACAACTGCAACCCCAACTCCGGTTGCGACAGCGCATAGCTTGCGTCTCCTTATGCATATGCCAAATGTTTACACTCGGCACAAAAAAAAATACACTGAAATTTGCACAGTCAGAAAAATGCAGAATTAGTTGATCTGCAAATGAGAACTCTTAAATTAAGGTTATATATATATATTATTATATACAAATCAAGACAGGTTATTTAGATAAATATAGAATATATTTGGAACGTACACTGACAAAAAAATCAAGTTTTCACCAACTTCTAAGATTAAAATATAATACAATTCATACTGAAGCTAATAATTTGTTTCACTTACTTTAAATTTGACTTTAAGCACGTTTTGTGCTCAATAAAACTAAATGATTTTCATTGTCATATTTCTAATGTCAATTTTTATTGTTTCATGTTTTAAATCTTTCAATTTTTGTGAATTTCTAAGCAAAGCACTCTTTAATAATTTAAGCAAGTGATGGTAAAAGTTCCTTTGTGGTTTTGGCTAAATCTATAGCTTGTTTTTCTGAGTGTATGCAACCAAAAAGTGCAATGAACCGCCGCGCCATGTTGCAACATGCTCATGCTCATGCTGCCGCTGCCGCTGCCGTTGCCGTGGTATAAATAGCTGCCGTTGCCTGTGGCAGTGAGGCAAACACTCGCACAGGACACCCGCAAAATGTTGCAACAAGCACAGGCAACAGCAACAGCAACTGCAACTGCAATAGCAACAGCAGCACGCTCTGCCCAGCACCGGCAATTGCTTTTGCTGATAGGCATCGGCAGCGTTTGTTATGTTGCCGCTGGCGGCAGTTACAACGGCATCGGTGGCATCGGCGGCATTAGCGGCCTGCATCCGCTGGGCGAGGGGAAGCACAAGCTGTGCGGGGAGGCCCTGAATGTCGCCATGGATTCGGTGTGTCGCGATGGCTACAATACCATATCGAAGAGGCATCAACTGCAGCGCCCGAATGAAGCCGAAGCCCCGCTGCAGTTGGCCAGCGAAGGGAAATCTGGCTTCGAGCAGAGTCCGCTCTTATCCGGCATCTATGGCAGGGAGGTGCTCATTAAAACGCGACGCTTCCGGCGGGAGGGCGGCATCTATGATGAATGCTGTCGCAATTCCTGCAGCCATCGGGAGCTAATGGCCTATTGTCGGCAGCAATAGGGGCACAGACTTCATCATGCACACCATTCATTATATAACACACTCATATTCAATACTCTGTATATGTCCGCAAAAGTAATCGTAATCGCAGACGTTATCGTAATCGTAATCGTTATCGTAATCACTTATTTATGCAGCAGCAAATTTAGCTAATGAATAAAAGTAAAACTGCGCGAAAAGTTTTTCGGCTCAGCCAAAGCAAAAGCAAAAGCGAACGTTAAAGTAAAAGTTACTAAAGAGAAGACTCTCCATTCCCGTCTCTGTCTCTGTCTCTCCGACCCCCGCGTCCACAACTTCCGCCCCCCACTCCGCCGTGCGCCCACACAAACAACAAGAAGAACAACAACAACGACAACGACAACTACAGTTACAGAGTGAGAAGCAGCTAAATGACTAACTTCGGCTTCAGCTGCTTGTTAACCGCGCTCCTTGCGCTTTTGTGGCTGCCAGATGTTGCCAACGCCCGCATCGGTAAGTAAAGACAACTCAAGCATGTTGCTAGGCAGACAGCTGCACGACTAGCAGATACCCTAGACATAATAAATTGTCCGTTTATGGCATAAAACTGATGAACAGAATGCTATTCAACGGCTGTTATGCTTAAGCGTACTTTCGATAGGTTTTAACATACGAAATCGATAAACGTTAGACAACAAAATTTTATTTGATTTATTTTTAGGTTTTATAATTATACTACTTGCGCTATCAACAAATAACAACGTAGTTCACACATTTCATTTGCAAATTTATGGCAAATTAAAAAGTGCGCCATCGTTTTGTTGAAAATTCAATTATAGCGGAGCTATAATAAAATTGGCCAAATGCCGAAAAGTATGCAACACTACACTGCTACCCAAAAATAATTAAAACAAATAATTAAAAAAATTCTAATTAGAATTATTATTGTTAATTATTTCCAAAAATCCAGAAAAAATGCTTAATATAAATTAAATAAAAAAATTGTGTTGTTGCATACTTTCGAGGGAGTGTTGTTGTTGTTAAAAAATTAAAACAAAATAAAAAAATACTTCTGTTATCATTATTGTTATGAATTTTTCACCAAAAATGCAGAAAAATAATCTGAATATGAAATAAATAAAATTGGCTGCATTATGTGCGAATTCAAGGAAATATTAACAAATTTAGCAAAATAAAATTTCAGCCACATGTGTGATTCAAAAACTTGCAACCACCTGTGGAGTCAAAAAACAGGGCAAAACCACTTGTTGATTTAAAGACCAGCTTAAAAGTATGCTATGTATGTTAAGCATAAAAAATTATAACAAATAAAAACAAAATAAAAAAATACTTCTATTATTACTATTATTATGAAATTTTCGCCAAAAATGCAGAAAAATAATCTAAATATAAAATAAATAAAATTGGCTGCTTATATGACGCATTGCGCATAGTGAAATGTATGAATAATCTATAAATATACTTCTCTTAGCTGAAAATCCCTGAAAAGTCTCTTACTGTATTTGTTGGTAAAACTACACCCCTCGCGCCTGCCGTATTACAGGGTATAACCACTGAAACAACTCATTTGGTATTCATAAATGCAGGCAAGGGCTTAGTTCGCACACACCAGAACCTAACGTTTGTCCTTTTGCACCCAAATTGTTTAATTGGCTGACAAAGACGCATGGCATACTCCTATCCTCCGACCACCTGCCTATTGTTAAGCCCCCTCCACACCCCGCCCACTCTTGGTAGACTAGGCAGTGGGATCATTTGCATAAGTCAACGAAAAGTGAACGTTGACATTGAACGAATTTAGCAAGGACTTGGTGTTCCTGGTGCTACTCGAAAATGCACTCAACTTGTTCCAATAACCTCTAACACAATTTGACACGATGAGGCAGCTGAAGCTGCCACTTTAGCGTATATAAGCGTGTGGCAGCATCTGTGTCGGCATCAGTTCCCCAGCATATTGCCACTAATCCCCAGTACAATGTGCAAGCTTCTAGTCCTTCCGTTGGCCCTCCTGCTGGTGCTCTGCATCCTGACTGCAACCACCAATGCGAAAAAGGAGCCCAAACTTTGCAGTGTTGCCCTCAACGATATGTTGACCGCGGTGTGCGGCGAGAAGGGATTCAATCGGCTCATACAGAAGCGTGATTCCTGTGAGTATACCCGATATCTGACAATGTGCTTGCTATAAGTTTTCTGCGATCTGCAACAGCTTTTATGGATCTGGACCCCCTCGATCCCATACAGTACATCGAGGAGAAGGAAACGCCCAATTCCGCCGAGTTTCTCTCCTATCCCCAGGCGAACTCCCGCCTGCGTAGTCTCTATCGGGAGAACGCCCTCAACTCCTTGACCACCACTCGACGACGCACTCGCCAGGGAATCGTCTATGAATGCTGCCACAGATCCTGCAAGTTCGGGGAACTCCTGAATTACTGCGCTGAATAGATCTTAGGCAGATTTGATACAAACTGAAGCACCGCGATCCGAGTACATTGTCGAACTGAACACTTTTTATACCCTGTTTATCCTAGGCAACATGCATATTGTATTTATACTATGAACGCTTCGAATAAAGCCCATTGCCAGAACCATATATAATAGAGGAACTGCAAAATTGTTATATAGCTGCTGTATTTACTTAGACAACAAATATGTATACAAAATAAATAAAACATTGAATTTGATTAAAAATTTAAGATAAGCAATTTATTTTGTTTTGTTTAATTGCCACATTATTTAATAATGTATTTGTTTCTAAAATAATTTATTTCCAAATTCCAACGATATATCCAAGCACAATCAAGCCGGTAAACACCGTAAAATAATCCACAATCGGGATCATCCTTGACAGTTTCTTAATCTTCTTCTGTGCTGTCTCGGAAAAAAATTTTATCAATCAATATATTATAAAAATAAACTAAAAAATAAAGCTCCATACCATTATGCTGCTGTTGATTATCCATTTTCCGAAAACTTCTAAGCTCAGATCGTTTATTTTATTTTAGTTTATTTTAGTTGCTGCTTGCTTAGCCCCGATGATAGAACTGACAAATTCTAGCTCATGTTATTCAAGCAGTTGAAAATATGCTGACAGCATTTTCACAGCATGCTACAATTTTAAATTAATTTGAAACTTCAATAGGGATGAGTTTTTAGTTGTCTAGTTTTGATTCCAAATTATTTGTAATGGAAAATAATGCATGGAAATCAAAGAAGGATGAATTTGGTGGAAAATTGTGGATTTTAGAGCCAAAAATTGAGTTTTCAAGCACTTGCTAATGCTTGAAACCCATGAATTGGAACCCTAACAAGGGCCAAAAATCCTGAAAATTTTGTATTTGTCAGCAAAAGCTCGAAAGAAATCGATTGAACGAGATCGCGAAATTTATCGTTTACTTCTTATACTGCAAGATTCGAAATCTTCTCTAATAAGGTGAACCAAATTCCAAATTTTCATTGATAAATTATAATAATTGCAAATTTATCTAACTTTATTTCCATAATTACAAAACATTTTTCTATAATTTTATATTTACCTATTTGTGCATACAATTTCATTATATATTTCGCTAATAATTCTCAAAATGTGTCCATGTCAAAAACTCTTCGTGGGTTAAGGTTGTCGCAAAGTTAAATGCAGTATTGTCTGAGTTCCTTGTAGGAGCACGTCTTGGAGCAGCACTCGTCGGAAATGCCAAAGCGACGACGTCGAGTCTTCAGCAGATGATGGGCATTTTCACCCATAATGCGCTGGAGAAGTGACTGATCCTGGTAGTCCATGGACCCAAAGAAGCCCAAGTTGCTTAAGCCCATTGCACCGCTGTTATCCTCGCTGTCCGCTTCACCTCGAGGCACTGCATCAATATAATATCATTAGTGCTGAACAGAGTTTGATTTGGCTAATACCCACCTGAGGAACGCTTCATTTTGCTATTGTACCCGTTTATGCAGATCGTTTCCAGCGCCTCGGGCAGAGCACTGCCACAGAGGCGACTCGCTTCCATCTGTGGCATCATCACAAATGCCAGGCCGCAGACCAGGAGCACAACTTTAGCCACTTCCAAGGACATGCTGTTTGCTGTTTGCTGTTTGCTGCTCGATTGATACCTGAATTAGCACTATACCCAACAGGCAATGCAGCTGGGTTTTATATGGCAGACCAAAGGCCCCGATTTGCCGTGTCCCCACAGTGCAGTGTCAATAGGCGTTAGATGAACCGTCAATTAGCCAAAATGTTAACCTAGCGTGGGCTGTTAAACAATGCGCCTCGGGCCAACACAGATTTGTGTGTTGTGCCTGCATGTGTGGGTGATTGTTTTAGCCGTGGCTGATGCTTAGTTGGTCTAATTATAAATGCTGCATTTAATGGCATAGTTGAATATGCTCAATTTATTATTTGTGCATACTGTAAATGGTGCATAAAATATTTACAGACTTATGTTACAAATTAATTGAAATTAATAGAAATGTAATTCGGACAGAGAGTTGGATTTGGTCAAATGTTCTATTCATACTGTAATATTTATTGTGGTTTAGCTGAGCTCTAGTTAGGCTTGTTTAATAATGTATTAACATTAATTTCTGCATTAAAAGAGTAATTGTATCAGCTTATTCCTCAGAACTCAAGATATTTATATTAATAATTCTTAGCACCTTTTTTGAACAACAACATGCCTTACATACAGCATTGTTTCTATATAATCGCTGAAATCATTTTGTTTTGTAACAGACAGAGAGTTAGAGTTTTGTTAAAGAAGCGCGTAACGCGAGCTGTGCGTATGTATCTATAAAGAAGCGAATTGGTATAGAAGTTTTAATTTAAAATTAAAAACAAAATTGTCAAAAATATGCATTCATAATAGCAAAGAAAATTATTATTATTAATTTTAAAGTACAAAATAATACTCTCTTGTGAATATCTAAATTAAATAGCAATTGAGATGTTATGGAATCAATAATTGTACGGCGTTATATTCTAAATGTTCGCTTTCTCAGTAAATTTGTTGTACATATTTCTACCCAACTAAAGTGCACTTTCTGCTAAACATATCTTTTAATTGCTATTCATCATCATGGGTGTATATTCTTGGAAATAGTTTCAAAGTGTATCAGTAAACAAACAACTCATTTAATGTAGCCATAGTTTATTTTGTAAATTAAAAATAGCCCTTGCGCGTACATAAATAGTATATTATTTTTAATTTTTTTTGTTTTTGTTTATCATTTTTCGCATAATGTTTACATTAGAAGTTAATCATACACCTAAATGCTAACAACATGAACTAATATAGATCAAATTCGCATGGGAATCCAGTGCCATGTCCGTATCAAAATCTAGATATATCGGTGGGTTGCGTCTTGCCACGATCCGTGCAGTTTCTCCGGTTGGTTTAGGCGCAGTAGTAGGCGAGTTCCCTGTAGGTGCACGACTTGGAGCAGCACTCATCGGTGACTCCAAAACGACGACGTCGCGTCTGCACAAGCTGATGGGCGCTCTCGCCTAGGAGGCGTTGCAGCAGGGGCTGCTCCTGGAGCTCCAGTTCCGAGTAGGCGCCGTAGTTGCCCAGGCCCAGGTCGTTTATCTTGCCGTCAATGGCATTGTAATCCGCAGAAGCTGCAACAGTCAACAAGTTATTACGGAAACAAACAAAAGAACTGTGGGCTCTTACGATAGTTGCGCTTCATCTTGTTGTTATAGCCGTTGGTGCAGAGCTTCTCGAGCATTTCGGGCAGCTCGCTGCCGCAGAGGCGAATGGATGTCGCCTGGTACACCATGAATGCCAGGCAGCTGACCAAGAAGATTCTTTTGGCGTACTCGAACGACATGCTGGCAATGTATGAGTCGCAAACTCAATAACTCAATAACTCGGTTAACTTGCAGGTACTTGATTCTAGCAGGTAAATAACCAAACCACAACTGTGCCCTCCTAGGCACCACAGCAGCGCTTTATACGATAAGCAGCAAGGGCAGCAGACGCAGCAGTTCCAACGTTGCCAATGTGTACTGTCAGGAGGCGTTAGGCGAAGTGTCAGTTAGCTGCGTGGAGCAGGCAGACGTAGCCTTGGCCCATGTGTGGGTGGGCTTTACTCATATCAGCTGACGTTATCTCTCTGGCCTGGTCTCTGGTCTCTGCTCTGTAGTCGGTTGTCGGTAGTCGGTAGTCTGTGGTCTTTGTTTATGTTTTTGTTCGCACCGAAAAGCCTTGCAAAATAATTACGCGCAGATCGCAATTGTTGAAAAACAATGTGAAGCGCTGCCTTACCCCTTACCCCTTACCCCTTACCCTTGCAGCTCTTTAGCATTCTGCTCCACATCCAGGCATTGTTGTTTACCAATATACTCTAGCAGCGGGTATGAGTGCTTTTTTAATGGAACGGGCACAGCTTGATGGCCATAAGCATGCTCTATTGTCTGTTAAGTAAATCAGCTAAAAGCTCTCATGCATTAAAAACTGTTTAATGTTAGAACAAACATTACATTTTCAAACAAGTCACAAAGCCCGCTCTATTTTACAGTCCATTATTTAACAGTGTACTTAACAGCCATCTACTATCCACGCACGTTCATCGAATGTGTTTAACAGACACCTGTTAGTGGCAGAACGCCAACTGCTAATAACAGAAACCTAGCTAGAACAACCATAACTCATTCTTTTGCAATATCTCTACATTTAACATAACAGCCTGCTGTTAATTGCAAATTTCTAGGTAAAACTAAATGCAAACTCTTTTGTCTTTGAAATTCCTCTGTTTAATATATGCAGAGTATCCATAATTCATTGTTGTTGAATATTGAAGCATTTGCTACTTACTTTCTGCTTGTTGTTTGCGTAAAATCACAGCGTCATCTAATTAAAAATTCAACATTTTCATTATTGTTCGGAGAATGCAGAGAGCGCCAAGTGCTCGCCATTGACGGTTTGAGTTGTTGTTGATGGTTCAGTGGGTCTTAAGTTCGGGCTCTTTTTGGTCAGAGGACATGCTCTTTGTTCATTGCTATTGTTCAAGCATAACTTTATTATTTCTATGAAATGTTACATTAAACCATTGGGACTGAGTAGCCTTTATTTTCATCATATCGTATTAAATTGGGAGTAGTATATAGTGTAGGTTTGGGGTGGGTTAAGTATAAGTAAATGCGGTGCAGCATATCATCTCTGTTTTCCGGTTTGTTTGCAATGTTCAACGTCCTTTGGGGGGGATTAGGCGCAGTACAACATAATGTCATCGTAAGTGCATCCTTGGGTGCAGCATTCGTAGGTTATGCGACGACGTGGACGTCGCAGCTCACGCTCATCGGTAGCCTCGTTGATGCCTCCATCATCCTCGGCGGTAAGAGCCAATGCCTCCAGGCGACCCAACTGGTGCTCCAATGCGAGTAGGCGCCACTTGCGCAGCAGCGCTTCTTCCGGGGTTGGCGGATATCCCTTCACTAAAAATAATTTAGTTGTCACATTCAATTGCAATGGACTCGATAAAAATACTTACCATCACGCCTGAATCTGCGTGGAAATCCGTTAACACATATCAAATCGAGGGCCTCGTTGAGGGCATCTCCGCAAAGTTTCTTCTTGCCCTCAACCGGCTGCATTAGCTGCGACATGGCGATAACCAGCATCAGCAGGCCCAGACCGTATCGGCAACCCATCTTGCATGCAAGAAACGAATCTTTCTGACTCCGTCTCCGAAGTAAACTCTCTAACCGTTTGCCCTATGACTCGTCTTAGCTCGATACGCGTCCCACTTTCGACTTCCTTCGATCGACTCCTCCTGATCACTGAGCATGCCAACGCTAACTGATTTGGCTATCGGCTCGTAAATCAACATAGAGTCAAAATCTGCAGACATTTTGACTTCACTCTCCGCTACCTGGCCAATCAGCTGCTAGGGTCAGCGGGCAGTTCAGGCAAATCACGAAATGCAAATAACAAACAACAAAAAAACAAAAACAAATGTGAAATGAAAATGGCAAATGGCAAATGGCAAATAGAATTTCTTTGACGGGGTTTTTCACGGCCAGACGGCTGCATGGTTTTTCCAGTTTGCCCAAGTAATCCCCTGGCCGTAATCTCTTTCGCTACAATAACTGACTTTCTCTGCTCTCAGGCTACTTCTGGCACATCAGCGACCTGCATCTGGACACATTTTACTCAACGCAGGGCGATGTTTACAGAAGCTGCTGGGAGCTATCCCGCGGCAGCTCCAATGGCCCCATGAACGCCGAGGCGCCAGGTCCATTTGGCAACTACAATTGCGACAGTCCCTGGAGTCTCGTCGAGTCGGCGGTAAAGACCATGAAGGCCAAACAGGGTGACAATGTCGAGTTTGTGCTCTGGACGGGCGATGCCCTCTCCCACTCCGCCCAGTCCTTCTCCGAGCAGAAGCAGCACGACATTCTGCGCAACATAACCGAGCTGCTCGGTCGCAGCTTCTCCTCCCCCTTTATATTCCCCGTGCTGGGACATGAGGACGGCAACAGTGGTTTGCACAAGTACAAGCAAATGGGCGAACTCTGGCGCCATTGGCTGCCCACCGAGGCCCTCGTCACCTTCGAACAGGGCGGTTACTACTCCATTGAGCAGACCAGAAGTCGCTTACGCATCGTGGCACTCAACACCAACTTTATGCGCATCGACCACGAAGTGGACGCCTCTGCAGCCCATAGTCTACGCTGGCCAGCGGAATACTACACGGAGCCCAAGGCCTCCAGCAGCACCATGTCGGCACAGGATCAGCTGCAGGCCAAGCAGCAGTGGCTCTGGCTGGACGAGGTGCTTAGCAAGTCGCGGGATAAACAGGAGACGGTAACGACAACCTTCTCTATGCTAAATAGATCTCCCACTTAGTCAGTTCTATTGCAGGTCTACATTGTGGGTCACATGCCGCCGGGCGTGGATGAGCGTCAGCTGGGTCCACAGCACAATGGTCAGCTAATCTTCACGGAGCGCAACAACAAGCTGTATCTGGAGCTGGTGCGGAAGTACGCCTCGGTCATACAGGGTCAGTTCTTTGGGCATCTGCATTCGGACACGTTTCGGTTGTTCTACGATGCGGAAGGTACGTTCACGGGTATTAAGTGCCTCAAATAAAATTACACTACACAACTACACAAAAGGGTCGATGAATTAAAATATGATTGGTTAAAAAATGGCGAAGATATGCAGCAGATAATTTGCTCGACCTGGAATAAGGGGGTATTTGATTTGTTCATACGCGCATAGCCTATCTCTGTGTTTGACTGAGGTTATTAAAACACAAAGTACAGTCTTATAATGTCAGGAACGTCCGACTGTAGCTTTCCGTTCGATTGATTTTACTTTTAAAACGCAAAAAAAATCTTTAAAAATTTTGCATAGCTGTTGGCTTATAAAATTACTACTCGCGCATTAAGTGGGTGTCCTTTTAGGTATTATTCCTTGAAATCGATGGAGGAGCGACAAACTTACAACATTTTCTAGCTAAATAGGTCGTATATCTTTGCCCACCTGACCTGATGCTTTATGCCAGCTAGCTGTTACATAATATTACAATTATTTATGCCTTGCCTCCGCAGGTCTGCCCATCTCGTGGCTGATGATTGCGCCATCGGTGGCGCCGCACAAGCAGGGCCTTGGCGCCTCCAACAATCCCGCTCTGCGCCTCTACAAGTTCGATACGGGCAACGGGCAGGTGTTGGATTACACGCAGTATTGGCTGGATCTGCCGCTGGCGAATCGGGCACACGAGCCGCTCTGGCAGCCAGAGTACAATCTGACGCATTACTATGCGCTCAGCGAGATCTCTGCCTCGGCCTTGGACAATTTCGCAGAGCGTTTCACTGGCAAAGATGTCTCCTGGTTTACCAGGTGAGCAGGCGATGGTTTCTCTACTCCCTCTTTCAGTCAACAATCGTCGGTTTCTCTTCTGCAGATATCAGCGCGCCAATGCGGTGAGGTTTCAGTCGGGAGACGCCTGCCAGGGCCTCTGCATGCTCAATCATTACTGCGCCATCACGCGCCTGGACTACGAGGAGTTCCGGCTCTGTCTGGAGACGGAGCATCTGGAGCTGCAGAGCCATGGAGCTGTCGTGGTGCTGAGCAGCTGCTGCGCTCTTTGCTCGCTGCTGATGGCGCTCAGCTTCCTCTGCTGTTGGCAGTACAGTGTGCCCTGGCTAATGCGGCTAACCAGCTATTTCCCAGCGAATTTATAAGGTGTCCTTTGACCCACTTAGATGCCCCCTCCTCCCTACAGTTTAAGCGGCATACAGGCAGCGCTCTTCCTAGGAAACTCAAGCTAAACCAAATGATAAAGGAAAACCCCGCAAGGAAAACCCCGCTATTTTACTCTTAAACTAAACGCTGTGTGTGTTTGTGTGCGTGTCCGTGTGTCTGTGTGTATGTGTGTGCTTGCTGTGCGTGCATGTGTGTGTGCCTGTATGCCAGCCATATCATATGTGTGCGTGATAAAATTCGTCTATTATTATGACTAAATATATTATTATTATTATTATTATTATTAATATTATACGTATTACTATTAATATTATGTGTACATGTATACTTGAATAAACGACAATTTTTAATGTTAAGCACCTCCCGCCGCTCGCTTGATTTTCGATAAATATTAATGCAACAAATTGTGGCATTAATAAATGTGTTAATGCGCGCAAACAAGTCCGGCAGTTAAATAAACGCCGCGCTGCCAACGTTTTACGGGCAACTCCATTAAACTGCAGAGGTCGCAGTGTCCATACTAAAAACTCCAGCCTGGCATGCGGCATGTGGCAGAAGGCATGTGGCAGAAGGCAAGCGGCAAGTGGCAACTGTCAATTGGGGGCAGTGGCAAGACAATTCCAAGGCGGCTGCTGACAAACACATCATGAGTAATGCATGAGGCTGGCAACGAAATGAAAGCCCCAGCCGAAGCGGAAGAGCTTGTTGCATGCCACAATTTGTGGCACCAACAGACGGCAGCATGCGTGACACTCAGCCGCTACGTGCTGTCCAAGTAAATTATTGGCGAAATCCAAGCGAGCATTTGCTATTGGCGAAATTTGTTTTCAGCTCCAGCACCAAGTAAAATCCTTAGAGAAGGAGACAGAGAGAGAAAGAGAAACAGAGAGAGAGAGAGAGTGTATCTATATAGCATATATATCTATCTGTAGCATAGTTGAAGGCGTGCAGTTTATCAACAGCTCGTATCAAAGTTGCAATGTGCAGCTGACACTGCAACGCCCGCAGTCATTAAAGTTTATTAAGAATTTGCTGTGGGAAAACTCTAAGTCAATCCAATGTGCTGGGGGAAAACACCGAAAACTGTGGGAAAACCCCTTGACAATTTGGAGTTTGCTGCGTAGCTGAAGAAAACTGTTTTCCGTTTTTCGGTTTGCCGCTCTGCCGTTCTGCTGCGGTTTCTGCAATTTGGCAAACTTGCCAGCTGCAGCTGAGATTGGATTTGGGATTAAACTATATCTTAACACTATAATTTGGCCTGGTGAGAGGAGCGTAAGAAGTTGAAGCTAAATACAACACTTCAGCCAGGCACATAAGCATGAATAAATATTCCAAATGTACACTCAGAGAAATGATGCAAAGGATAATAAAAAATGGTGTGACTCATTGAACGTTTGTAATACGAAATTCTTGATTTTTCTTGCAGTGCATGCCGTGTATATGCTGCTCCATAAAGTGTGTTGAGTGTGCGAATTTTTTCTAGATTTTCCTTTATTGTATTATGTACAATATAGAGCATATATGGATAGGGGCAGCGTACACCTTGGCATGCATATTATAAACACTCACCTGTTCGGTTGCCAGCAGGTAGCAGAAAAAGAGTAGAAAGTAGAGAGAGTAGAGAGTAGAGAGCAGAGAGCAGCTGCTCTGCATGCTCATAGAAGGCCACACACATTTCGCAATGGCAAGGGGTAAAAAAGGCATATAAATATTTGTACATTATGGCAATATATACATTTATTCTGCTGCTGCTGCTGCTGTTGCTGCTGCTGCAGCTGCCGCTGCCTCAGCCAACCTGAGCAAAACAATTTCGATTCTAATGTGCCATTAATCATTCACAAACATTAAACATATACATGTGTTTTGCTTTTTTTGTATTTGAATTTGTATTTGTATTTTATTTTTATTTTTGTTTTTTTTTTGTGTTTTTTTCGTGTTTGGCTTTCTAGCGTGAAATACTAAAATGAAATTTCAAGCAGCTTAGTTGGCTGTCAGGTGCTCAGTGTATATGGCATTATATATGCTCGTGTTTAGCTGTTTTCCTCTTGGCTTTACCACTCGGATTGATCACCTGACGGGGCAGCGCTATGAAATCATCTCATGCTCAACTCCCTTGGGCATTTCGAGTGCACTAATTGATGCGCTTGACCGCAACGCAATTTTCATTTTCATTTTGATTTTGATTTTGATTTTGTGTGAAATGCGCTTCATTAAACCATAACAGCAATAAAAACATCATCAGTCACCACAACAACAGCAACAAAAATGCTAATGGCTCAGGAAAACAAATAAAATTCAGCACCCCCCCCGCCCCACCAACAACAAATGCGAAACAATTACAAGCTATTTTCGCTTATTCCAAAATACATATATTTATGTGGAGAGCCATAAAACTAAAATCTACGACATCCGAGGGCAAGGGGTGGCAGCCAAAGGACGTAACTAGATAAAACATTAAGTGCATATAGATAAACATATTGAATTCAACCTGAAGCGCACTCTAAATGCTCTAACTCTAGTAGCAAAAGTAGAATTTAAAGATCCAACTGGAATTTATCATCAGTTTTCAATTAGTTTTTAATTCCATAACAGCTGCTGTTTCTATAAAATACTTACACACTTTTTATTTACACCTAAAAAAACATTATTTAAAAATATTTATCAAATTATATTTGCTTGAAAATTGAATCATTTGAATTAATTTCTTCTTATTTTAATTTACATATACTTAAAATAAGTGATGTTCAAATTTGTGCATATAAAAAAGAAAAGAAAATGTTAATTGATGTATAACTTATTTATATATTTAATAAAAATAATTTGTTTAATTTTAATTTTTTATATTCATTATAATTAAATATTTAAGTAAAACCAATAAAATTCTCGGCCTGTCGATAAAGTATGTTAATAACAGCACAATAACATTTACGCTGTTAAGCAAACATGAAACATATGAAACAAGTTTATCATTTAAATGTTAATTATATTTTAAATGTTAAATATAATTAACTGATAATTAAGTTAATTAATAAAGAGTTGCAGCTACAAACGGAATGACAGATCGGATATATCCCTTGGATTAAGTAGAGCATCCGCAATAAGCTTTGAAATGGCTTTCCAAAGGCCAAAAATAAATATTGAATATTTAAAAAAGCGCTCATATAAAACACACACTTACAGCGCGCGCGAATAAGCTCACGTGTGTGTGTGTGTGTGTGTGTGTACATGGATAAAAGAGGTAAGTGGCTAAGAGTGTGTGTGTGTGTGTGTGAGCATATATTTGGCTTTTGTTAATTAGGTGCGCGCTATACAATCACCATGCCAACTAAATGAAAGAGTATGCAGCATGTGTGTGTGTGTGTGTGTGTGTGTAAGAGTGTGGGGGAAGGGGGAGGGGGAAAATGTGTGTGTGTGGTGTGTGCGGAATATTTATTGCGCTTTGCAAGGGGCACTCTACTTGGAGGTTGTATCAAAATACGTGATTAGCCAGGCAGTCGGACTAATTTATCGGGCAATCTGTGTGCGTGTGGGCGATGGACCTAGGTATAAGTACTCGCTGTATTGGTATTGGTATTAGCATTGGCATTGGTATTGGTATTGGTGTTTGTTTAAGTATTTGTTTTAGTGATTGTATTAGTGGCAGCTGCTGTGTGTTGGTTGGGGTGTCATCATTTTCCATTTTCCATGAAATAAACCGCAAGAGCAGCGGCAACTTTTGCGAACTTATGGCTTGCTGCTGAGTGTGTGAGTGTGAGTTGAGAGTGTGTGTGTGTGGTGTGTGTGTGGTGTGTGCGTGGTGTGTGCTTTGTTGTGTGTTGTTGAGCACTGCGTGGCATCCGCACGGCAAACTCTCGCCGTTGAGTAACAATAATAATTCGCATCGCGAACGTGGTCACCTTCAACCAGAGGCTGTCAGAAGCCCGTAGTCGCATCCGTAGTCGCTGCCAGTGCACAGCGAACCCCCATTGCAGGTGTGAGTGTCTGTGTCTGTGAGTGTGTGTGCGTGTCTGTGAGTGTGTGTGAGTGCATTGTGCAGTGTGGCCAACAAGCCCCAAATTTATATATGATACGATATGATACGATATGGGGGCATGTGCGTACGTGCAATCGCAATCAAAATATAATTAAACTAATTGAAAATTGTGCAAGAAAATGAACGAGAAATTAAAAGTGAAATGCTCCTGCCTCCCCCCCTCCCCCACTCACCACCCCTCACACTTTTTGTGATAATCAGAAAAATCCGCCAAAGGCTAATTAGCATTTAAAGCGCAATTAGCCAGCCACCAAAATGCAAACTAAACAATAAAAACTGCAGCAACAACAAAAATACCCCAAAAAACTATGCAGCGTGAAACTGTGTAATAAAAAATAAATTTAAAAAATGTGCGACAGACAAACTGCAACAATTAAATGACATTCGGCAATATGCAGTACTTTTTTTGTTGTTATTTATATATAGATATATTTGATTTTGATGCCGCCGTTTGCTATTTACGTTTGTGCAAAGCCAAAGGCGAGCGAGAAATAAAAAATTGGAAAATATATTTATGCTGACGTTTTGTGCGCCGACATCGACATCAAACATCAACATCGACGTCGACGTCGACATCGACATCGAGATAGAAATTTTCGACGCGCTCTACGTGGAGCAGAAGAACTCAAAAATAGAATATTAGAGACGTGCCGCTGCTGCGTGGAGCAGTAAAAATTCTGTAATAGTCCACGAGGCCACAGAGCACACACACACACACACATACAAACATACCAAACACACACACTCGCACACACATGCAGGCATGCAGCTATAGATACAATTGTATCTATAGCTATATCTTCTGTTGACTAACTCTGAATGCAGCGTCTCTTCTCTGCCTGCTGCTCCTCCCACCCCCCTGCTCCATCGTTGGCGATTCTTTATTTCAAGCATATTTTCTTTTTCATATTTCATTTGTGCGTTCCTCGTTCCCCGTTCGTATTTCTTTTTTTTTTATTATTTATATTCACCAAAAACTACTTTGAGTTGTTGCCGCTGTTTGAATAGAGTGTGGCAAAAATATCTATGTGTCTGCAGTTGTATCTCTCGCCTCTGCTTCTGTATATATCTTATGGTTAAATTACAGTGGCGTTCGCCACAAGTTGCACTGCATTTATCTATAAATTTTAATGCCATTTAGACGCAGAATAATTGCAGCTATATGGCTTAGAAGTTCGCTTTTAAATCCCTTTTTGCCCAAAACAATTGAGTCACATTTGTGCTTATTTTCTTCATAATTACCAGACACTAGGCTCTACTTGACACTTTGCCAAATCCATAAAATATATAGATATCTAAGAACTGCAAATTAAATAAAGATTTCTTTTTATTGCCAATAAACAACATTTGCTGATCACGCAATAAATTCGAAATATTCACCATAAATCAAGAGAGATTTTTAAATACATGTGCCGTATTTTTAAATAATAACAAATAATATTAAAAGTCTTTCATAATACTCTACAGGTTGCTTTAATATACCAAATTCACTCAATTTCTGTTTCCCCATGCCTTAATCACAATTTATTTAAATATTTTAGAAGGTATTTTGACAATTCTTTTATCTTTTAAAAATGAGCACGTAGCAAAATATATAAAAATAAAAACACGCTGGTTTAATTTTAGCACACTTGATTTATTTTGAAAGATTTGTTTGACATTTTCTTTTCTTTGTATTTTTATTTATTGTGTATAATTTATTTCGCTTATATTTTTCTTGTATTCATTTAAATTTATCTTCTAAATAAATATAAATATTTTTTCTATCAGTCCAATACATGAAAAAATCTATTAAAGTTTAAATGTTTACTTTTCAGTAGAATTTCAATTTTAGGGTGACCATGCCAATAGCTAGAAAGTACACAAATCCTAGCCTATTTTAGGGCGCTGGCAAAATAGACAAATTGCACAAATATATATTAGTAATTGTTATTAAATGAGGAGTTTTAATTAGGCTGATTTATTTGTTGTATTTATAGTATTTGTTGTTTATAAATTGCTTCCATTAGCTGCAGTTCACGATGCAGGCAGGCACTATATTTGTGGACGCCACTGTGCAGTTTTTATTGCCATACGCATTCAAACGTATAGAGAGCGACAGAGAGAGAGACATAGATATATAGATATATACAGATATTTATTCAGCTGCTTAGAATGTGAAACTGTAGCACGATGAAAAACGAAAAGCGAGAAGCGAGACGCGTGATCATTGCGTAAAGTGTTTCATTCTCAGTTTTCCTTTTGGCCAGGCTAACGCTGCCGCAGCCGCAGCGACTGTTGCTGCTGTTGCCGTTGCCGTTGCTGCTGCTGCGGATGTTGTTGCTGCGGCAACAGCAGCAACATGCCGTCTCAGTTTTGTGTCGTGTTGTTCAGTTCAGTTCGTTGATGGTGCGCTTACAAAACGCCGGTTGGCCGTAACGGCCGCGCAAGAAAACGTGTCCGGCTGCACGTTGCAACCTTGTCGCCCCCTCGCCCTGCCACAAAAAACCCGTTAGCTGCAGTTACTGCGATGCCGGCACTTGCGTGTTCATCTTTGTCATAAAAATGCAGTTGCAAGTGCAGGCCAAGACCAGGCTAAGACGCAGAGAAAGCGGCAGCAAACGTGACACGACACGGCACGAACTTTGGAAATGTGGCGGCATTAAATGCGGATTAAGCGGCGCCAAATTGCAGCAGACGGTAAGTGCAATTACACACGCTGCCACACCCCCACACCCTCCCCCACACACACACAAAATTTAATATAATTCGCACACTTCAGCTGTTTTAACGCAAGAGGCAAACACAAACAAACCAAGCCGTGAAATATTTAAGCAATTAAACTAAAAACAATCAGAACAACAACCGCGACCACTGCTGCCTGCCACATGCCACATGCCACCTGCAACCTGCCACCTGCTGCTCGTCCGTCCGCTAATGATTAAATCAAACAGAGATACGCACACAGCGGCAGCCTGGCTGTAAAGGATACTCTCACATATAGCTAGACAGCACAGACATAGATACGATATGTGCTACTATATATGTAGGGCCCATGGCAACGCGTTGGCAGATCTGCGATATTGTTGCCACGCTTCAATGCAACTGCAACAATATTTGCACCTGATTTCAATGCACGCCGCGTACTGCGCGTAGCAGAATATATTGTTTCTATAGCTCCGGCCACACACGCGCCATGGAATCAAAGTGGACCAAAAACGCAGCAGAACAAAAAAATCAAGCCGAACCGGAGACAGACTTGCCAGCGCCACGCCCACATGCACTCAAAAAAATCTCAAAAATTGCCTAAACCAGGCAACATTTAAATTATTAAAAAAGAAAGTTCTTCAAGCAACCATAATATACATAAATTTAAAATTATTTAAGCATGTTATGGATTTAAAAATTAAACAAATAAATAGAAATATAAGTGCAATTCAAAATTCAATCAAATATTCAGCTAAGAATTACGAAATTTTTGTTCAAATATTTTGGCTCTGTGTAGTCTAGAAAGCAGTTTTTATATAGCCTAGGAGTCTAGGTTTTTTTCCGAGTGCAGTCTATAGCTGCTGCTGCTGTATTGTCTCTTAGAGCGTGTGTGTCTGTGTGGGCACGCCTCTTACGCCCACATTGCGTTTCGCACAGGCAGCTGTTCGAAAAGTTTTTGAAGCATTTTTTTATGCCAGCATTTTTTATGCGAATTTTCTCACACAATTCAGGCGTGCTTTAATACCATGCTAAGTACACCTGACAAGTGTGCGTGTGTGTGTGTGTGTCTGTGTGTGTGTGAGTATAAAACTTTAATTGGAACATCAAGTGGCCGGTGTATGCGCACATACTCATGCAAACATACACACACATATTGTAGTGCTTCATAATAATATTTCATTAAATACTGATTAATTTTCACAGCCCTTGGCAAGTTGCAAAAACTGTTGCCAGCTTATGGGCGCCAGCACACACACACACACGCATACAGTAGTTGCAAATGGTATTACCTCATTGCTATAGCATTTGGCCGTTTGGCCATTCGAACAGCTGCAGGCCACAGCTGCGTTCAGCTCAATTAAAACACACAAATTGCAAATCAACGAACACACACATAATGTGCACACTCACACACTGACAAGCTCACACACACACGCGCATAAATAAAACTTTGTTTTAAGTATGTGCACACTGGCTAAGCATTTTATTGCACTGCGCTGCCATTTTTTGCGCTTTGCTCCCAATTCCATTGGGGGCACATAAGAAAACACATACGCATGTTTATTTAATTTTTCAAACGGTCAATCTTCTGCTTGCTTTTGGGAAAATGTGAGAAATAAAAATAAAATAAGTTTGCTTGTTTACGTTTTGTTTGAAATGCCGTCAAGGATATTTTATCGATACATAATCGTTCATCGATAGCGTCAAGCGCCGCCTCTGCGGGTGGGTGGCGCCAGCTAGCGGCAATGCTGCCGCACTACAGCGATCAAGCTCAACTCGAACTTATGCGGCGTTGCCAGACTTGTTGTTTGGCGCGTAAACAGAAGTTTGAATTAAATAAATTAAATTAATTATGATCACCTCTTAAAATTGAAATTTACATTTATATTCTTGAATTTATTGAAATTCTGATATTTCCTCATAGTGACCCACACACACATGCGCCAGTTGGGCAGACAGACAGACAGAAATGACGCAAATCCGTATAATGCCATTTGCTCAAAGTCGCTAATTTTATTTAAGGTGACACAGAAGGCGGGAATTCTTGCTTGTGAATGTGAAGATGGATGAAACTAAGAAATGAGAATTTTATTTTTACGAGTTCTGCGTATGTGTGCTGCGTGTGGAAAAATATTAGAATAGCAGCCAAAGCTGAGCGTATTCAATATAAAATGCTTGTTGTTGTGGCTATATTTAAAGCACCAGAAGCAAAATAAACCGACAAGAAAATAGAAAATATAAAAACAGCAAAAAACCGAAGAAAAACTTTAACATATATACAAATATATACAAATAATAATATTTCGTGGGCCAAGAAATGTTGCTGAAATTAGTTTAAGATACATTTTTAAATGTGACAGTAGTGAGTGTCGTCGCTCTAAAGCATTGGAAAAACACACCGAAAATCGAGAAAATTGAACGAAATTCATAATATTTTGTAACAGCTGTAAAAACCACACAAACACACTAAAATAATGAGAATATTTTGTGCATATTAATAAGTACAAGAACGATTTGTGTCAAGTAAAGAAAAGAAAAGAAAAGAATGTCGAGCAAAGCAAACAGAAATATGCATATACATATGTATAAACTGTATATATATTTAGATATATGCATATATGTATGTATGTATATGTGTGCTTCCAGTCAGCAGAGATGTATATGGAAATCTTGTATATACACTGTGCCAAAATTAAAATTATAAATGACGCTGACATTGAAGTTTCGCCCGTTGACTGGAAACATTTGGAACACTTAGATATATGCATATATATAGATATAGATAGATAAATGTCTGTCTGTTTGAGCAAATAAACAAATTGCTTGCTGCTTCTGTTATTTTTTGCCAGTTCTAATTTTATCTCGTCTGCCGTGTTACTTTATTATGTTTAGTTTTATACTAATCACAAAGCAAATATGCTGTAAATTGGCACATAGAAGGCATAATAAAGCAGGAATTTAGCAGAGGAATAGAATAAACATGCGCAACATAGAGGAATAATAATAATAATAAACTTAAATAAGAATTAACTTGCCCAAAGACATCCTCTCATCCACACAGCCGCTGTAAAAATGCTGCTTTATGCATATGAAAACATAAAAAAACAATCAACTCTTAAGGCCACAGCACAATACAGAATACAGAACACAGAACACAGAGTGAAAGAATAAAAAGAATAAAAAGAGCAAAAAGCGAGAATAATAATAATAATAAGTATGTGTAATATGGGATTAAGTTGTCAAGGGCGGATTCATTGTTGAACTTGTGCATATTGCAGGCGACATGAATATTTAAATTTAAAAAATGCGTATGAATTAAACGGAAGTTGATGGGCCGGAAATGAATCTTTATATTCATTGTGTGTTTGTGTGGCAGCCATAAATAATAAAGCCATTCATCACATATACATATGCATCTACTGTATTTGAGTAAATATTAATTGCAATAAACTATTATTCTCATTTAATTGCAGAACGAACAACGAACCACGATTAACGATTAAGCCTTAATACTTGAGCGTCTTCAACTATTACTATTACTTTTATTGTTACTATTATTGGAGTTGGGGGAAGTTGTTTAGACTTGCGTATTTTCAAACTGAACGGAAAACCACTTGTTAAGTCGATAAGCAGACGCGTCTGCCTGTTAGTAGTAGCTGGCAGACAAGTAGCTGAAATTCCGCTAAAAATAAAAATAGATATTTATCAACAATAATTTAAAAGTTTTCAAAGACAAACACAGGCAGAGGAGGCGAGAGGAGAGAAGAAGCAAGTAAGCAAACAAGCAAAAGCAGCAGAAGCAGCAGAAGCAAAAGCCAAAGTCAAAGCAAAAGCAGCTGAGAGCTGAAAAAGCTGAAAGCAAAAGCAAACGCTCTAACTGAGGCTCAAGTGTAGACAAGCCAAACAACACGAACAACATCAACAACAATTTCAAAAGCAACAACGGTAGCAACAAACAAAGATAAAATGGCTGCCGTACAGAGGAAACTTGTGCACAAGCAATTCAATTCACCCATGGGCCTGTACTCCCAGGAGAACGTTAAGGCCACCCTGAATCGGGAGCTGAAGGCCTTCGGGGCCGACGGGTAAGTCGCCTGAAATGATTATACATTTAAATGCATAATTTCATAGAACTGCGTGAAAGTGAAAGATGAAAGATGAAAGCGCCATAGAACCCCATGCCCGAGCATAGAATTACTGAATCATAGAAGCTAAAGCTGAAGCCGAAGCTAAAGCCAGACCCGCTCACCTGCCCATGCAAGGGTGCCAAAGATTCGCAGCTAAAAGTCAGCCTTAGTTAGCCCCGCCACAGTGAGCACAATGAGGCAGCGAAAGAAGAGCGAAAAAACCCCGCAACTGCACTCTAAAAAATCTAAGGGAAATTCGTGCTTAATTCGAAAAGCAAGAAACTGCCAAAAAATGCATTTGAAATAAAAAAACGAATTAAGATGGATTTTAAATATTTGAATTCTGCTTTTAAATTAGTAGAAAAATGATGCATTTTGGATACAAAAAGTTATAATAATAAACAAAAAGCTTTTTATAGTCTTCAAAGTAGAAAATTCTGCATTCTGTATTTAGTAAAGTAAAAGTTAAAACAAGAATCCAAAAGCTTTTTATAGTCTTTAAATAAATAATAATTTATTTATGTGAGTCCATTTACGATTCTATTGTATTTCGGTTTGTTCTAGTAGTAAACAAGATTAATATAGGAGCTTTGTGATTTTTACCGTATCGTTCTTTATTAAATTTTTTTTTTGAGTGTATGTTTTTTTTCTCGTTGTTTATAAAATTTTTTCTAATTGAATTTATAAATTAACCGAATGCAATTCATATTTTTAATGACCAATTTAAATTTGAAGTTCAGGGATTTTTGGCACAAATTATACTATAAATATTCAAGTACGAATTGTTACAGATTCTAGCAAGGTTGTGGCTTAATCTATGTTTTTTTCTGAGTGTAGCTTGGCCAGGTATTATATCTTGTATCCACCTACTGCTATTACCTGCTGATGTTGCTGCTGCTGCTGCCAGGTGCACATGAAAAGGCATTAATGCACCAGGTACATAGATGTACATTAATATATAGATATAGACACACACACACAGGTACACACACACACACACACACACACAGCAGATGATATAGCGTAACTGTAAAGCTCATTCTGTGCACTGCAGCGCAACGTTGCCGCCAACGCCGACGCCGACGTCGACGTCAGCAGCATAACAGCAGCGACAACTGTTGGCGATTTGCAGTTGCAGTTGCTTTCAATTTGTATCTGACACACACACAGATACTCACACACACACACACACCCATACACACACACTGACAAAGAGCGCACAATTAAAATCGCTTGACTTTTAATTGTAATTACCAAATGCTACACATAAGTGGAAGCAACAGCAACAGCAACAACAGCACAAAAGTATCTTTAAGATGCTTTGGACTTGAAATTTATTTGTAGCTGCTGCTGCTGCTGCTGTTGTTGCTGCTGCTACAAGCTACAACCTGAGCATTATCTCGCTGTCATTGTTAGCAATTCGCAGTGCAAATAAAGCGGCCTAAACGGCGCACAACTTTAAGCAGCTTTTCAGTTATTCGGCATCTATGCGTGCGACAAAACGTGTGTGCATCCGCAGCCACGACGAGAGTATCTACTAGATACAGATACATAATTACAAGCGCTCAAAGCAGGCGAGACTCGCGTGTGCCAGCGATTTACCAAGTTTCTTACCAACAACTGAAGCAACTAAAGCAACGACAACAACAAACTTCGAGGCGTCTCCAGCGGCCTTTTCCACACAATGTACGTGCTCAGCGGGCTTCTCGGGCTCTGCGCATCTGTGAGATACTTTGCCATAGTTTATATAAGTGCCACAAAAACAAAAGCAAAAGCAACAGCAACAGCAAATACAGATACTACGTACTCTAACGATCGATGAGTCACACGCACCACTCGCTATCCAATTTTAGAGTGTGTTAAAGCGAGGGGAGCCACCGAGGGGGCAGGGGGCGGGCCAGAAGTAAAAGCAAAACAACAACAAGCAGCGTATAAACAAAACACAATGCAGGCGCCTAGCCAAAAGTTGTGATGCATCTCTTGACTGCCTGCCACAGCCAAAATGAGTCACAGCTACAGTAGGCACTGGCTAAGGCGCACACTCTGCTCTTCTGGGTTTTCCCCAATATCACTTTATTAACTCGGAAGAACTTTAAATAGATTATTTTATAAAGGTGTAAATTGAACCGTAAATCTCTGATTTAAATACTATAATTTAGTTCCGTTTACGGCAGTTTCGATTCGGTTAAACCGAAGGTCAAACTATAAATAATTATACGATTAAACCAAAATAGTTCAAAAATAGCGCCCAACTCAAAGTAACTTTTTTATGCAAATCTTTTGATTTCATTCATTGCTGGAAACGCTTTAATAGAAGCTGTCATATATAGTAGAGAGTACATTTTAGAGTATATTGTATAGGGGGGGATTAATACTGGCATTCGGCTTTATCATCAATATGGGATTATCTCCAACTGATTTGGGAGTCTCAGTACCTGCAGTAGAAGCTCATTTCCACGTAGGTGCAGGGCTTGGCGCAGCATTCGTCGACCACGCGCCGATGCAGGCGGCGGAGGGAGAGCATGGAGTCGCGGTTGTGCAGCCCTGGCTTGTTCCAGGGCAGACCAGTGTCGTCCAGGCCATTGTAGAGCGGATGCTGCTGCTCCACATAGTCAAAGAGATCCACTGCAATGCAGCAGTGCCGAGGAATGTGAAATGGAAATAGAGAAAGAGACAGACATAGAAAAATTAGAATAGGGCAGATCAGTCGGATGAGCCTGACAGTAGAATACCCTGTAGCACATATATTAAATATAATTCAAGCATAATTCAGTAATTTCTAAATACCCATTTTCTATGTTCAACATTACGCTTGATACCTCGTTTATATTAACTAGGCCGTTAAGGGGGTGTGGCATCCAACAATTAAAATAAATTTGATCAGCGTAAGATATACCTTTATCTACATACCAAAAATGGTTGCTCTAGCTCTAATAGCTTTCGAGATCTCAGCGTTTATCTAGACGGACGGACAAGACTATATCGACTTTGTGTGGCTGCCACGCCTCTTTTTGTCTGTTACATGCATACTGCCAGAGTTATTAACCCTGTTTTAGCCATTTCATGGGCACAGGGTATAAAAAGACGCGATGCAGATGCAGATACTCACGCGAGGAGCGCTTCTGGGGGGCGGGAAAGCCAACGAATTCTCCCTTGCAGTAGACGTAGAGTATGTTGGTCAGCTCCTGACCACACGCCTGCACGCTGGGCGTGGCCCGGACGCTTGGCGTGGCCATCAGCAGGAGCAGCAGCAGGGGCAGCAGGGGCAGCAGCAGCTGTGTTTGCTTTGCTTTCGCCATTTTCGCGTCACCTGCCGTCAATTTGAGTTTGTTTTTTGTGGATATTGTCGCCGGTTAAATGCTGCACGGGATGTGCTCCGATGGCATCCACTAGCCAGGGCTTTTATAGCGCCAGCTGCTCTCTGGCTTGTCAGTTGAGATTAAAATTACAGAGCGTGGGAAGGGGCAGCAGACTAGACTAGTCTCAGCCTCCTTCTCTGCCTCTGTCTCCGTCTCCGTCTCCCCTTCAGTCACAGTCTCTCAGTGGCCCTATTAATTTATGCTCAGCACAACAGTCAAATTTATAATTAACATCTGCACGCGGCAGCCATATCAAAGCGCAAAATTAACCAAGATTGAAAAGAAAAACAAAAATATCACCAAAAAAAAAAAAGAAAAAAATTTAACTCTTCGACCGTGACAGGACTCGAACCTGCAATCTTCGGATCCGAAGTCCGACGCCTTATCCATTAGGCCACACGGTCATGTTGAAGTGACTCGTCTAATCGTGCAGTTAAGCAGTGCCGCGCGCGGGAAAATGTTTTATTTATAGCAAACAGGCGGAACTGCTTGCCGAAGCAAGCAGTGTACATACACTGTTCTAGCAAGCAGTGCAATAAGCAGTGCTGCTCAAACTGTAGCGCAGTGACTCCGCAACTGTTATGACAACAGCGTTTATTTGTATTTTTTCTATTTTTAACTCGATATACCATACGCTAAATAATATATAATTTTTTTATTTATCACGCACCACTTTTAGCAGCCAAGTACTTAGCTCTTAAGCCGCTAAGTACCAGCTGTGTGCGGCTTGTTTATGCTCAAATTATAGAATTTTAATTGCACAAAATGTTGGCCAAAAAAAAACCCACAACTTTGTGCTAAATTTGCAGCAATTTGTTGCTTGTGTGCATAACTTTGTTTAAATATTGTAATTCGCAGAGTTTATTTACGTTTCATTTGATGCGTAATTAAACGGGAAATAGTTCTGGGTGTTTAAATTTAAATGAACTTGGAACTGCTAGCGAATAAGGTCATTAGACTTCGGCTGGGATTTTTTGATTGCTTATCGGCTGTGGGGTCTTTAGAGCTTATCGCATGTGATGATATTTACATAATACAGTGAACACTCGCTAAAGTAGAAGTAGTATATATTTATATATACTATTTAATATTTATTGAATTTTTAAAATTTTGTAATTTATTATTTAAGTTGTATTTTAATTTATTTAATTTGCATTCAGATAATTTAAATTATACTTATTTCTTTCTTTTTTTTAGGATCGAGATCGACGAGCAAATTACCAAACCATTGAACTTGGCCAATTCGGCCGTGTTGCGTGCCGTTGAAGAGGAGGAACAACAAATCAAATGCGGTAAGTAAACGAAATGCATCTGTAAGATACATTTGTATCGGTAACTACAAGATACATTTGTATCGGCAGATGAATTTACATCTGTAAGATGTGTAAGATGCATTTGTGTCTGTAAGTTAAATTTGTATCTGTAAGATGCATTCGTATCTGTAATATGAATTTCCATAAAATTTTATTTGTATCTGTAAGATGCATTTATATATGTGTCTATAAAATACATTTATATCTGCATATATGAGATACATTTCCATCTGTATTTTAAAGATACATCTGTCTGTATCTTTAAGATACATTTGTTTTGTATCTATCTGTATCTGCACCAATCTATGTAGCTGTATCTGTCTCTAAGTGTGTACGAAATACGCCACTTGTGGCTAATGCCAACACCACATGCCACGCCCACAGCCACGCCCCTGCCACCACAAGCACAGCAACAACTACAGTGTCCACGTGCCATGTTTTGTCAGTTTAAATCGCATTGTATCTAAAAGTTAATCCAAACACAGGCGAGTTCTATGCGCTGCCCCGACAAAGCCGCAGGCGTCAGCGGGAGGCGGAGGAGCTGCCCCACCCCCTGCAGCCGCCGCATCATGCGCCGCATCAGCAGCTGCTGGACCAGATCAAGACGCAGTATCTGAGCCAGCAGCACGATGTGGTCATCGACAGGGACACCGTGATGCGCATCAATCGCCTCTCCACGCGGCGCCACGTGCTGAAGCGGGATCACAGCTGGCCACCAGCTGAGCCCGAGCAGCCGCTGCCCCCCACTCAGGGAAGTCAGGGAAGTCAGGGAATCAGCCCTAGTGTATCTCCTTCGCACAGCATCGAGGCTCTACGGGAGAAATTCAACAGCCCCACGCGCATTGTGGAGCAGTTGCCTCTTCGGAGGTTGCCACAAGCGAATCCAATTGTTAGGGTGAAAGTTAATCAGCTGAGGAAGCAGGAGGAGCAGGAGCAGGAGGACTACGCGCAGCAGACGCCCAAGCTGAAAGGCTTCTCTGCGCCGGAGACCAAGGCAGCGGATGCGGATCTGGGCCTGGTGGCGCCCAAATGCGAGTACTACGAGCAGCTGACGCAGCCACGCCCCAGCACGCCCACTTGCAAGCCCAGCAGCGCCTACAGACCCCGGCTGAAGCGTCAGTCGTACTCGCTGGAACGCGGGCGGGCCAGAAAGCGCGGCATGCCGCCAGGTGGCGCCACAGAGCTGCCGCCGCCCAAGCCACGCAGCGGCAGTGGCGGCACAAACGGGAATAGAACCGCAAATGCAACTGGAAATGCAACTGGAAGTGGAGTTGGAAATGCAACTGGAAGTGCAACTGGAAGTGCAACTGGAAATGCAACTGGAAGTGGAGTTGGAAATGATACTGGAAGTGGAGTTGGAAACGGAGTTGGAAACGGAGCTGGAAGTGGAGCTGAAAAGGAAACTGGAACTGAAAAAAGGATTGGAAATTTAACTGGAAGTGTTAAGCAAACTGGAGGTTCAGCTGCTAATGGAACCAGTAATAGAACTGGTAATGGAAATGGAGTTGCAAGTTCCAAGCCCACACCCAAAACGCAGCGTCGCAGCATTAAGCTGGCCACGGAGCTGAAGATCTGCTACGACACGGACACCGCCAACGACGGCGACAGCGAGGAGGAGCCCAAGGTCGCCGGCATCGATTTGGAGGCGCTGCCGCTGCCCGCCACGCCCAGCCAAAGGGCAGGCACAGCTGCAGCTGCAGCCGCAGCGTCGACCAAGACACAGTTGAGCTTGCCAAGAAATGCCAGCCACAGCCACGTGATTGACAGCCTGGCAGCCAAGCAGCAGCAGCAGCTGGCGTTGGCGCTGGCCGCAGCTTCAACCTCATCCCAGAGCGAGGCAAGTGGACACATTGTGCCAGTGCAGGTTGAGACGTCGCGTGGCCAGCACGAGGCGGCCAAGGCGCAGCAGATCTACGAGCAGGCCTGCAACTATCTGGAGCAGCAGCAGACCGAGCGCAACATGAATCCCTCGGAGACCTTTGTAAGCAGCACGGCTGGCATTAAGCTGCAGCGTCAGGACAGCAAGCAGCGCACGCAGAGCAGCATTCCAACGCCTCCCCCCTTGCCAGCACCTCCGGCGAGACTGCGTCCCAAGTCTGGCGAGGAGGCGCCACAGCTGAAGCAGGCGCGGCGACAGGGCGGCGTCTATGAGCCGCCCTCTGAGCTGGCCAAGCAGCACGAGGCGCATCTGGAGATCGCGCAGCTGGAGGCCAAGTACGCCCACATACAGCAGTCCATCACGGAGCATCTGCGTCAGATCGACGCCTACATGGAGCACGCCAAGTGCGCGCTGCAGCGCAGCGTACAGACCACGCCCACGCCCACTGCCACGCCCACACCGCCGCCCATGCGAGAGCCGCAAAACCAGCACGAGCTCTGGGACATGTTCGCCTCCCGTCAATCGCCCATACTGTCCGAGGAGAGTCCCCTGCAGGCGATACTACGGCAAATCTACTGCCGGGCAGCGGGCATACAACTGCCCTCCAAGCAGCAGCAGCCGGAGGCCACGCCGGAGCCGGCGCTGCCCGCCGAGAATGTGCCCATTGTGGAGCGTGCGCTGGAGGATCTGCACAAGATTGCGCTGGCGCTGGACAGCGAGGAACCGGCGCTGATGCAGCTGCAGCACAGCACCACGCCCACTGCCCACAAGGCGCAGCATGTGCTCATAGAAGAGGAGCAGGAGCAGGAGCAGGAGGAAGAGGAAGAGGCGGTATCGCTAGCGGAAACAGAGCAGCAGGATTTCAGTCTGGACTACAGGCATGTGTCCGATGTGATTGCCAACTACGAGCAGCTCTCGACGGGCACAGGCAGCAGCAAGCGCCAGGAGCAGCAGCTGGAGAGGCAGACGAAGACGGAGGAAGGCAAGGAGGGGTTGAGAAAGCAGCTGGAGGAAGAGAGCGAAAGAATGCAGCAGGCGGAGAAAGCGCAGCAGGAGAAACAACTGGAAGATCTGCTTAGGCAAATGGAGGAGCAGCAGCTGAAGAAGCTAACGAAGTCGGAGTTGAACAAGCAAGAATATAGGGATAAAGAGCAGGAAGAGAGGGAAGAGAAGCAGGAGCAGCTGGAGACAGATCTTGGAGAGCAGAATGAGCAAGCAGAGCCGTTGGAAGACGCCTCCAAAGCGCCAGCTAGCTGCTCTCATGACTCAGAAACAACTACAGAAAATAGGGACACGCATTGCGCCATTTGTGGCGAGTGTCGCGAGTCGCCTCACGGCTGGGGCAAGCTGAGCAAGGCGGATCAGTGGCGCTTCGACAATCTGCAGAACGAGCCACTGGCCAACTACAAATCCACCTACGAGATACGCAGTCCCTACATATCCCGCCAAATATCCTGGGAGGAAACGCAGCCACAAGTGGAAGCCAAGCAGCCGCTGCAACGTCAGCGCAGCGTCATCGAAATCGTCACCAGTCCAGCGCCTCCAACTCCTTCCACTTCTGCAACTCCTGCCACGCCCACAGCTGCACCTGCCGCCTCCTCCGCAGCCAAGGATTGGCAGCTCAGCCGCTCGCCCAGTCCGCTGCCCAGCCGCAAGTATCCTGCGCCGCTGATCGAAACCTCGCAGCGTTGCAGCTCTCCGTACGGCCTCAATGCCGTGCAGCTTGGCGCCGCACCCCCTCCCCTGCCCCCCAAGGAGCCCAAGTACACACACGTGCCACAGCTGGAGGGGCACAACATTGGTCTGCTGGTGCGCACTGCCACGGAGCCGCTGCAGCTTAGCATGTCTGCCTCCTCCTCGCTGCTAGCAGCTGCCTCGTCTCCAGCCACGCCTCGTTGCAACTCCCAGCCGCCGCCCTTTGAGTTCCTCATGCAGCACGGCCTTGGACTCGGTGAGGCGCCACAGACGGAGTTCCAATCGATCGCAGCCAGCGAGGAGCCGCCCTCGTCTGCTAGGGATTTCAGCGTCAATCGCTCCTTCGATAATGTATCGCCCCGCCCCTATGTGGGCATTGAAGGTGCGTGCAAATCCATGTGTCCTTGTGACTGTGTTGTGCGGCATGTTCCCTCCGTCGTGTTGGTCTGTGGCTAATTCCCCTAGGTTCCCCCTGTTCCGGATAATTTCCGAGCTCTATCTATGTATTATTATTTATATCTATGGTTGTGTTGAAAAACTTCTTGGGTTTCATCCAAAACTGCTCTCGCATATAAAAGAACAGATCAGGAAAAGAGGAAACTTCGGAGTTCTTCTGTCTATCTATAAGGAAAAGCAATAGGTGGTCATGTCAGGTTTTCCGTATTTAATTATGTGACTTTGAAGCGCAGGAAAACGGAATACCTCAGAGAAAATAGGGAAGAGCTCATATATGTTCCATCATTATCTGTTTTAGTCTATGATTGTATTATTCAATAGGATACATTCTACTACCTTATACTTATGCATAATATCTATGTAAATAAAACTGTTTGTCCTGACTGACTGACTTACTATAAACGTAAGAGCATGTTTATATTTTCCGCAGATTTTTTTTTCATATGGAAGAAATTAAAATCTTTTTGAACTCTTTGGAGTATATTTCATGTATTTCATTCCACGTAGACATGACAAATTTTGTTAAAAATCAATCAATGTAAACTTAAATAAGATCTTTCAAAAATTACCTTCGCTTGCAGATATTTCCTATAACAAATTTCGGCAATAAGGAAATCTAGCAAATCTATACCAATTTTTAGCTCATTTATAATTTTGTATGATATAATATGACATCGTATCGCAGATAACTAATTGTTATTGACGTGTTAAATATAGAAGTGTTTATAGTATATTTGGTCGAAAGCAAAAATAATAATGCTGCAAAAATATGAAAAATATTAGAGATAAAGCCAGCTGCTTTCAAGGCATACACTAGGTCAGCGAGAGAAAAAAGAGCAAAAACGTATAATTCGAGGTAGAATAAAATAATAGACAGTATTATAGACAAGTTATTGCGATAGATAATGCTAAATGATCTATAGAGATGCCTATTATATAGATAAATAAATACTAGAAAAACTTGGATGTTTGTAAAACAATTAAAGACAAGCGTTTAAATCAGATCTCATTAAACTAGCATGAATTACTATATATTTAGTAAGTACACCGAGAGAAAAATCAAGAGCGATCGTACTTAAATCTAGAATTTGCGGTGTCAAAACCCAGCCAAGCTCGAAATTTCTTGATTAAAGAATGAAACTCTACATTTAAGAGCGTTCTTACAATTCTTGCTTTTAGGAACGTTTTGGATATATAGAACGATTTTAGACCTGTCTTTAAGACCGATTTACGCTTAATTTAATCCTGTATCAGGCTTAATGAGGTCCCATTTCCACTTAGATTTAGTACGAAATGTTCTTATTTTATGAACTTTTTGGATAAAAATAAGAGCGAATCACTCTTAAATTAATCCTTGTTTGTACTAACTTTTAGCCCGAATAGTTCTTTGAACAATCTCGTTTTTAGCTTCAAATAATCTTGATTCATTCTTGAATCTGTCCCGATTTATACTTGAATTCAGAATGTCTACTCTTAAAACAAGCGCAATATGTTCTTGAATTAAGACAATATTAGTCTAAAAGAAAGTACGATTTGTCTGATTAAAAGAATTTGTTTAATTTTTTATAATTTTATTAACTAAATGTATTTAAATCTTAAAAAAATTAAACCATTGGGATTGATGCGATGAAGAATGCTAGGAAGATTCGAGCCAGGCGTCTACTTTTGTGTTAACCGTCAAAGTATCACTTCCATTCTGAAAAACAGCCAAAAACACAAAATCAGAAATTGAATTTATTATTTTTGTATAGATTAATTACCTTTATTTTGCTCCAAGCAAATAACTTCTCGCGAAATTCAGCTCTCGGACCCAAAAAAGGAATAACTTCCTTAATGTCATCACCAGTGATGAACTGCAAACGATTGAAAGTGACCTTGGCAGCTATTTCAAAATAAAAGCGAATTTATGACAAAATTAAAATAAAGTTAATTAAATAATTTAAATAATAAATTAAAATTTAAATAAGTATTTTTTATTTACGCACAAGAAAGAAAAAACGCTTACAACAAAAAATTTTTTTTAGCGGGAAAAGCAAAACAAAAAGCAACTTACAACTAAAAAAACAAACAAGAAAAAAAGCTAAATTATTTTTAAATGTGTGCGTTTTATTTATGTGTTATGGCCAAATATTAATTAAAATAATGAGAAAGTTTCTTATTTTAGTAAATTAAAAAAAAGGTAGCGGGAAAAAAGCTGACTTGCCAACTGCACACCAACACTGATACACCAACACCAATACAAAGAAACACATTTTGCACATGCACCTATGTACATATATATGTATGTGTACATGCACTGTAAAATAAAATATTAAATATAAACATAAGCATACGCATAAATATCGTGAAAGTATGAAATTCAATGCGGAGTATAAATATATGTACATACATATGGCATCACTACACATGCATACATATGTACATATACCCAACACAATATAAAATCACACAAGCATACGCATGAATCTTGTGAAATTATGAAATTCGGCGCGCAATATGTACATACATACATATATATCTATACATGTGCATACATTTTTTGTCGGTATATGTACATACAAAGTGCAATATGTATGTACATATTACACGTTGTATGTATTCTGACCGAAAATGTATGTATTTACATACATACATAATGCGCGTCACTTTTTACAATTTCACAATATTCATATGTATGTATTTACATACATGTACATATACACATTGCACAGGCCAAACACGTATGCATATACATATGTATGTACATACATACATACATAATGCGCGTCACTTTTTATAATTTCACAATTAATAACTTACCTTGTAAATAAGGCAAAACTTCAATTAAATTTATTTCGTTAAGAAAATTAACTAAATCCTCGTCACTGTTCTCTTCGTTGGCAGTCATTTTATAATTGTTTTATTAATTCACAACATTTTTTAATATAAATCACTTGCGCTTCCTGCACTCACGACGTCACAAAATCAAGTGATCAGCAGCGGAGACGAACTGCGTTTCGCAGCGTTGCCTCACACACACAAGCGCAGATTTCTAGGAACAGACAAATTTCAAGAAATACACAAAAATCAATAATGTTCCGTCATCCGTCAAGAACGATATGTACTAAAAGTAAGAATGAATATTCTTGATGACGATTTTTTGACTTCAGGATTTGAGCATGTCTGCCATAAGAACGAAACGTTCTTGATTTAATCCCTTGTTTTCTTAATTCAAGAATTTTGTTCTTACTTTTAAATTTTTAACGGTCATTTTTGAGATTTAGAACGAAATGCTCTAAGAGTAAGAAATTTGAAGAACGAAGAGTTCATTTGAAATTCTAGTACGAAAAAGGATCAATTTTAGAACTTCAATTCTTAGAACGGCCCGTTCTTCTTTTTTCTGAGTGTACATAATTTATGCATGCTTAACAAGCGCATAGATAAATGCATATTATAAGAATATATATTATAAGTAGATATATTATAGATACGTATAGTCTATACGTTAATTGTTAATACGTTATTATTGTTCTGATTTATTTGTGCAAGATTGCTAATAATTTTAATGAGGCACCATTGTGGCTACACCTGTGCCCATACGTTTAAAAACAGATTTGTTTAGTCGGGGCATAGGGAGAATTATGTCGACAGAGTCGTTTAAATTTAGATTCGAAACAGTTTAGACAGTCAGAGTCACAGTCATAGTCACTAACAGGCAATAGACACCAGGCAATTGAGTCACAGCTATAGATGATAGATGACAGACTATATAGACTATATAGACTATATATACCCTGCAGTCATACGGCATAGAATTGGCGACAAGTTGAGCGACCGCCCACTTGATTTGCGTTTTCCCAGGGCAAGAAGAAAATGCGAAAAATATGAAACAAGTGCGCGCACGTACTTATGACTTGTGGCTGGGCTAGACCGCGGATATATCGCCCCAGATCTATATAGATCTGCGGATCTATAATGTGGCAATATGGCCAAGCGATTTATATAATTAAAACAAACATTCCGCTAAGCGTACAGGCTATATGCAGCTGCATAGTTTACGTCTAGGGCCTTGCAGCAAATTCAAGGTACGGCACAAATCAAATATCGAAGGTGTAAACAATGCAGAAGCAGCGACGTCAGCAGAGACGGCGACTGCGACTGCGGCAGAGGCAGCGGCAGCGGCAGCGGCATAGCATCATTAACAGCAATTTAATTTTCACGTATTTAGCGCGCCTCGATTTTCACCACAGCACAAGTAATTTTCTTTTGCGAAAAACACACAGATACACACATACAGCTATAGAAGTGCATACATATAGATCTATATGCTGGTATAGATATGCGTGTTCACCTATACCAAGACGGATTAGCTTTTCGGGCAGCCGAATTTCCTTAGCATTTCGCTGGCTTTTCACTTAGTAGCATACATCGAAGGCACAAAGATATCGCGCGGCCAACGCGAACGAAGAACGAACTAGATATAGAAAATAGATAAAAATAAAATTAACACAAAATTCTGATTTGCAATAATTCGCCAAAACAACGATCAATATATTCGACAAATAAATTCGCCAAAAATTCATTTATATTTTATATGATAATTGGAATTGTTTGCAAAACGCAACGAAACGCGCGCCAGCCAAAAATCTAGCCAATTTAATTAACGAATCTTGCATGTGGTGTTCCAAACGGAGGAACTCTGTTCAACCTTCGCCCATCAAACGCATCAATTAATTTATTTCAATTACATAATACACCAAAGTGTGTGCAGTTTTTGTTCATTTTTGATTTGTGAGCGAAACGAGAAAAATCTACGGCAAAAATAATAAGAATTCAGTGTGAAAAGCTCACGCCCACGCACCCGAAGCAGCCACAGATTTATTTAAACAAAATAATAAAATAAAAAGAACGCGCGAGCATAAATTCACAAATTTATACTAGGCAAATAAATATATACAATCTATATATATAGTATATCACGATGGGCGCACAGTGGAGAGCCATTAACGCCAACTATAAGAATATGGAAGGTAAACACGCATAGCTTTTTTCTTGTTCTCTAGCTTTTTTTAGTTTTCAAGGCCAACAGCAGCTGTTGCTGCTGATGCTGCTGCTGCTGCTGCTGTTGTGATTGCTGCTGTTGCTGCTGCAGCTGCAATGCCATTCATCATTTAGCAGCCACTGCCACAACAGCGTCAGCAGCCAGGGGCGTAGTCAGCAAGCAAACACAGCAGGGGGATAGGAATCATAAAATAGCAAACAAAGTATTCAAATTTGCTGCTCATTTTATTTTGAATTTTTAGAAAATTTAAAAATATATTTTTAAAAATTTGGTTGTATTATTTTATTTTATATAGTATAATTATTATAATTATTTTCTTAGATACCGCCCACCCTTCACCCAGTAACCGCAAAAAAATCACAGTAGCCACAATTTAAAAGCTTTAGCCTAGTTGTAATTTGACGTATACGTAGCCTAAGTCATTCTTCATCGAATCAGAAACAAAGAAGATATGCAACAGACAGTTCGCTCAACTGGATAGTAAGGTGGGAGAGAGTAGTTTGCCAAAACGAAAGCTTAGTGATATATTTACGCTTACGTTACAAGAGGGGCTAGCAGCATACCAACCCCTGCGCCTACCTGACTACGCTCGTGGCAGAAACAACAACATGTTGCACACGCAACACCCACTCTTATATGCACAGTTGCCAATGAGCACAGTGGTGCCAAAAGTGGTGTTTTTAATATTCTATAATTTTATATATTTATAATATCGCAAATTTAGATATATTTCTGCTGTTGAATTCTTCTAAATTGCAATTAAATTATTTAATTTGATTTAATTATAATTTAAATTGTCATTTAGGTAATTTCGTTTATTGATTTTTCTATAATTTAAATCTCAATTTAGCCAATTTGTTAATTTATTTATTTACTATACGATTTTGTTAAAGTGGCAATCATGCCTTTAGATTCTTAAACTTTGAGAGCATTTCGGTTGTCATCAAGCATACACTGAGTTGTGCTTTATTTTGATCATTTTTATTGCTGCTAGAAATTCTTGACTCTTGAATCGTACGTCTATATTTAGAAGGCGGATTGTACAATGACAGAGCAGCGGCGTATGATTTGCAATACGAGCAAAATCGAAAAGTCTGGCAAACATTTCACGCTGTCTATTCTATATGCTATATGGGCACAACAACAATGATCAGATACATCTTTGCTAATAATACTTGTGCACAATTTTAATTGCTTTTATATCAATTACAAATTGTTCGACGCCCCCATACATATGTGTTGAGTGCAAAGATGCACTGTGAAAAATTCAAAAAAAATATAAATAAATATTGATATGCAATTTCTCTTCTTTTTTCTTCCATTTCTCTCCCATTTCTCTCCCATTTGTTGATCTTAGGCTACAAACGCGTCGCCTGGCCGCCAGCCTCGGAGGAGCGCATCGTGCGTGAGTTCACGCCGCAGCCCCCGACCATGAGCCCGGCGCCAGGCAGCGGAGGCTACTACCAGCAGTCGGCTGCCCCCGCAGCCGCTCCTGCCCCCGCACCAGCAGCACAGGTAATTCTAGCAGCCAATGGCTTTGTATATACACACCCACAAACACTATATCTGTGTCTTTAACTCTACGTAATGTACCATATAAAATCGAGAACGAAAGTCAAGTCTTCAGGTTGTATATATTGTGTAAATTGTAAATATTACTATTATCCATAACTCCCACACATGCACATGACCCTCCAGTACTCTCACACACACACATACCAAGCTAACACTCGGAATGCTAAACATTCGCAGGGTCCCATTTATAACAACGTTCAGTCTAGAGCCCCACAACAACCACACCAACAAGCACACCAGCAACCACAACAACAATACCATCAGCAACCACAACAACCCACACAAAATGTTTATGGTACTAACTATGCAAGCAACGGTTATGCGGCAGCAACTGTTGCTGCCCCAGCTGCAACTGCTGGTCAAGTGCCGGCTAATAACCAGAACTATCCACCTCAACCCGTTCAATACACACAGGCCCAGTTCAATAGACAACCCTCCAGGGAGCCGGCTCCTCCAGCTGACAACTACGCACAGCAGCAGCAACAGCCCCAGCAGCAACAATACCAAGCACCTTACCAGCCAGCTTACCAGCAGCAGCAACCCCAGCAGGCACCCGCTGCCCATGGTGGCAACTGGAAGCACATTGGCGCTCCTGTGCCCAAATCCCGAAGTGATTTCACAGTTGGCGGTGTTGCTCCCACGTCTGCCTATCCGCACCATCAGCAGCAGCAACATCAGCCACAGCAGCAACAATATCAACAACAGCAGGTAGCGTTTGGCTGAATGGATTTATTGCCTGGCTTTTGGCATGGGCCTGTTGCAACAAAAACAATCTGCTGCTGCCGTACAACTATCTCCTGAGAACTTTACACAAATCCCTGGCTTAAGATAAACTAACAAACAGCTTAAGCGTGCTGCCAAGGCGTGAACTGGCTTAGAAATTATAAAAAAATATAGCAATTTCAAATCGAAATTAATCACAAATATTGGACATTTTTAAATTCACAAATTCCATTAACAATTTACCGAAAAATTTGGCTTAAAAGGAGTCAAATTAAATTCAAATTGAGCAAAAATATTTGACACTTCCAAATTTACAAGTTCAGTTCCTAAACTGGATTAAAAATTTTAAACAAAATAATAACAAAATTTTTGCAAAATTAATCTCATATTATACAATATATTATATATATATTTGAGATTTAAAAAATTGCCAAAATATATCTTAAAACTTCAAAAGAAGATTATAACAAAATTTGTAAATGTCATAAAAACTATAGTAAAATTCTACAAGAAAATATTTGATTTTTTTAAGATGCTATAAAACTTTAAGCTTAGCCAGTTCACGTAAACTACAGCACGCATAAACTGTCCCTAGCTAGTTCGTAGTCTATCGCTGTTTGTCTATACATTTATTGATACCCTAACTTGTAGCTAGTCGCCATTAACCATTGCTTTATCTCAATCTCTTCTATACTTTTATATTCGTCTCTTCCGCTTCGCTTCAGCTGTAACTACGCCAAGCTGTTTGATTCAAACACAGAAATCCTAACCACCTAACCACCTAACCGCCTAACCCCCTTAACCGCCTAACCCTGTCCATGTTTTGTCTTTATGCCGTCGACTGTACTCTTGTCTTCTCTCTCTCTTGTCTCTCTCTATTGTGTTGCGTGTGTCTGTTGTATCAAACTGTTTCATCCGTTGCACTCGCACCACCCACAACACCACCACACCCATAACCACCTGTCTCTCGGCACCTACAACTCGCATGTCTTGCACCTCCAACACCACCACCAACAACTACAGCAACAATATCGTGCGCCGTCATACGATAACTACAACCAACAGCAGCAGCAGCAGCCCCAACAGCAGCAGCAGCCGCAGTGGCAGCAGCAGCAGCAGCCACAATGGCAGCAACAACAGCAGCCACAATGGCAGCAGCAGCAGCCACAGTGGCAACAACAGCAGCAGCAGCAGCAGCAACCACCACAGCCGCAGCTGCAGCAGCAGCAGTATCAGGCGCCTTATCAGTCGTCGCCTTATCAGCAGCAACAGCCGCAGCAGCAGCAGCAGCAACCACCACAACACTGTGCACAGCAAAATGGTGGTGCTAACTATGCTCAACCACAATACAATTCTTATTCGCAGCCTCAGCAGCAGCAGCAGCAGCTGCCGTACTCGCAGGATCAGACCGATCAGCAGCAGGGTTACCGTGGCGCCAGCCCTGGCATCATAACCCTGCGCAAGGAGACCCCCGTCTCCCAGAGTCCTGCGCCAGTCTACACTTCGCAGCCAGCCGCCGTCAGCTATCAGGGTGAGTTCCAATTCATTAAACCAGGGTTACCAGCCCATAACAAATTATCGGAACTCCCAAAATCGACCGTGTTTGAGGGTTACAGTTTTAAAATATTTGATTCATTCCTTCCAACTAATAGTTTTTTGTAAAAATTCGATTCTTTGGCAACCCTGATTTAGGCATTCTAAGCACCATCACTTCAACTGATTTCCTTACTCTTTGCAGGAGGCAGCAACTTGCGCGGAGATTTGAAATGGCCACCACCGGAGTACAAGGAGGCTGCTGCCCGTGAGAACGAGGAACGCCGCCAGTTGGCGCTGGGCCCCGTCTGCCGTCCCCGTCGTGTCAATCGTGTAAGTAGCCCTAGCAATGCCCGCCAACACTTGTGTCTACATAAAGCTCTTTCCCAGGACTACACCTCCTTCTTTGCCAAGCATCAGCTGAACTGCACCTATCCCGCCTACAAGGTGCCACCAGGCACTCAGCACATGTTTGCCTAGGTAGAGAGAAGAAGAAGGAAAATCTATAAAAAAATATATAAAAAGCAACAATGGAACCCACTTCGTATAATACTAAAAACGATCATGTATATGTTACTAAAACGACGACTAACGAAACCAAAACTATATACTATAAAAGCTCTATATGTATATTGTTATACTAATTTTAAAACTAACCCAACTACTTAAATGTATCTATCTATCTATCAAATTATCTATCATTATTTATATATCTACTATATATATATATTTATGCCAAAACGAAACGAATATCAGGGTACGAAGTATGCCCAATACTTCAGCCAGCGCATCGGAACTCGAGGCCTATATTTGAGACCTCCGATGCGATTGGCATTGATTTAAAGAAATATTACACTATACTACACGGTATATTGGAGCATATGCATAAACATAAACGCACTACTTGTACAGTATGTATTTTATGTTTTGCCAAACTATGTTTAAGTCGATACACTAGAAACGAAACCTAGCAAATGAAACGGATATATGATATGGAATATGAAACCTTGTTATAATTAATTTAATTTATTATTATAAAAAAAAACTAAACCAAAAAAAAAATGAGAAAATGAAAACGAACTAACATATCTAATGTTATTATATTTAATCGCAATGTTTTTCCGACCGTACCGGGGAATTACGCCCATTAGCTCAGCTACAGCGTCAGTAATCGGTGCTATATAGTGAGGTCTGACTGTAAATTGCAACGATAAGCCCCACTCGTAGCGCTGATTTCTGGTAATCTCTGGCTAGGGTTAGCTACGCTGATTTCCCCGATACGTGTCAGATTATTAAGTTAGTTTGAGTTTGCATGCTTTTTGTCTTTATTTTGTTCTACGCATGCCTGCACAGATCCAAAAACTATATGGTCTGGTGTACGTGTGTTTAATATTGTTAACGAGCATACGATAAAAAAAATGTCAAACAACCGCTAGTAGTAAGTTACATAGTACAGCATTACGACAATGCAATTGAGGGATTACGGTCTGAGTATACGTAGAATTAACAACTATTGTAAACATCATCTGAAACCCCCCGGACGTTATCCCCAGTTCATCATGGCAGCTTCTCCCCTGACGCCGGGCAATGATATGAGGATGCTGTTGCCTGTTGAATGAGCAGGGGAGGGGGCTTTGTGCGGGGCTGGGGCGACGCTTTGGGGGGGTATTATACTCTCAGACTTGTCTAGAACAAAGCGAATATACACTGATGAATGAGTGAATGAAATGAATGAATAACGAGACCAGCAATGACACAAATGAAAACAATGAAATGAAATGAATTGAAACGGACTTACGCTATGTATACAAATAAAACTGATTGTATAACAATTGAGAGAACAATGAAACAATGGAAACTCAAATAAAATAAATGGCAAGTTTTGAATACTCGCGACGAGAAGAAAATTGAAATGTGTTTGAATTGAGGGGGTTTTGGTTTTTACAAAGGTTTTCACAATTGCTCTTTATTGAAACGTTCGAATTGCATTGCTAAAAAAACTAGTATATTCACAATAATATTCATAATCATAATCATAATAAATAACTAAAAGTAAGGCCAAAACAATTTCATATTCATTTGCAATCGATCAGATTTTTATGCGCTTTTGCTTCAATTTCATGGCTTTCTTCTCATCCTCATCAATCATCAATCATCAATCGTTATCGTCATCAGCATCCTATTGATTTGATTAGTTTTGTGGCACTTTTGTGTGTGTTGAGAAATTATATTTCCACATGTTGAAAATTAAATGCAAATGAATGCGTTACGCTTAGAGTTGGACTAAGTTTCAGTTAATCGTAGTTGCATAATAGTTACAGTTACAGTTACAGTTTAGATTACAATTTGAGTTATTCAAAACTTGAAAATGATCGAAAGAATTAAGAACATTAGCTACATTAAAACGCTAGCAATATATGTAAGTATTTACGCTCGTATCGATATTGTTTATCTGGTGCAGTTGCTCTCGTAAAACATTTAACTTGCAGCTACAATTTGGTTTCATTTGATATTTGATGGAAAGCACACTTGACGACGGTTCAGCGAACCAGCCTTGGCTGATATAGAGGCTACATTAATGTGTAAATTCAAAACATCATCGCGTAGCATTAAATGAAGTATTGAATGAGCCGCCTAAACACGCACAACATTTACATCAACATCAACATCAATATCTATTGAGTCAAGAGTTGGTTATTGCTTTTAGTTGTGAGTGGACTCCAGTTCCATATTGCTGTTATTGCTGGCACTGGGCGATGTGGCGGATGTTGTGGCTTTTGGACTTGAGATTTTCTTTTTCGAACCGCTCGCATAGCTGCTACAACTGGGGGCGCCCTGCGCCGAGCCCGAGGCGCCCTCGTTCACCTCCTCGTCGTCATCGTCCTCCTCCTGTATCAGCTTGCGTGCCAGCTTCACTGCCTCGAACTCACGATAATGCGCTTTGCGACGACGCTCGAACTCCCTTCGTCGTTCTAAAACAGAAAAAACAGAGCAAATTAGAAACTATATAGACTATATTGTCTGCAATTTATCCTACGTCGCTCCTCTTCGCTTAGGGGCTGCTGCTGATCATCGCCGGAAGAATCCTCGTCATCAATGCCTTGGGAAGACTGTGAGGCCGCAATGCGAAGTCTGCATATAAAAGTAGATTTTGTATAGTTATATGTATATATATATTTATAATAGTGCTCACTTTTCCACTAGCAGCTCTGTGTCCAGCTCATCTTTGCTCTCGTTGAAGGGCTCGGTGTAGTTGTAGGGAGTTTTCGGCTCGTCTATTTTCATATGGCCGTAGTCTTTGTCGGCCGGATGAAACGTTTGCAGCACATTCAGCTCATCAAACTTGGCACTTTTTCGAAAACTTCAACGAATGGGAATTTAATCAGTTTGTTCAGTATTTACCAGATGATCAAAGGGGTATATGCTCACCTGGCACCCGACTTGTCGAAGCTGCGCGAAGTCTTTAAAATGCCCTTGCATGGTAACTGTGGACTGGGATTGTTTTGCATTTTGGCTCGCTGTTTTCTCTTCTGTTCTGTTTGTTTACTTTTTATTTTGCTGATATGACGCACGTTAACTGGAATAATAGAGGTAACTTGTAAGTAATTTACATATCTCGCGAATTACGTCTTCGATGATGTTACGGATGAATCACAACAAAATCGTTTTGCTCGTAAAAGCCCCGTTTGTTGATGTGAAACTCTCGCTGCCTTACGCTCGCTGGGACAACTCTCGATGCCTAGCTCTCTTTGGACGAACTCTCGTTGTCCGAACTCTCGCTGGCTCAACTCTAGATGGCTGTACTCTCGCTGGCTCAACTCTAGATGGCTGTACTCTCGCTGACTTACTCATGCTGAGGCAACTCTCGCTGGACCAACTTTCGTAGGCCGAACTCTTGTTAAACGAACTCTCGCTGCACGAATTTTAGTTGGTCGAACTCTGGCTTGCCGAACTCTCGCTTGCAAAACTCTCACTGGCTGAATTCTCGTTGACCGAACTCTCGTTGGCTCAACTCTAGCTGTCTAACTCTCGATAGCCTAACTCTCGATAGCCGAACTCTCTTTGGACGAACTCTCGCTTGCCGAACTTTCGCTGCCTCTCGATGGCCGAACTCTCTTTGGACAAACTCTCGTTGGCCAAACTCTCGCAGGCCTAACTCTCACCAGCCCAACAGCTTGCAGGGTCTTCTACTGTCGGTTACATCCGACTATAGCCTTGCGTCCGACTGATCTGCTCTGTACCTTATGGTTAAGTTAACAGACATGCACACATTTCGTGGCGCTTACGCCACCTACGTTGCGGTGTTCTTATCATGCCCTTGAGGGGGTCGCATGACCCTACCACCCACAGGGCGCCTACCGCCCACCGCCCACCGCCCACCGAGGCTGCCTCTGCTGCTGCGCTGTTGCTGCTGCTGCCGCCGCCTTGGCATGTGGCAATAACAACGCCCTATTGTTAGCTGCAGCCTCGCATGCAGCTGTCAGCAGTTCTGCTGCCAGAATTTAATCCGGAAACTTACTTTATTTTCTGGCTTTATTAATTTAATGCCGCAACAGAGTGAAAATTGCACAGCAGTTTACACTTTAAGAAATGCAGTTATTAAAGTGCATTTCTCTTCTACAATGTCACAGTGCGCTGCGTGTCGTGATCTACTTTAAATTTAGATGCGCCGAAAATAGTTGATATATATTAAAACAGCGTGTTAGCCGCTCGGTTGGATTAGCACTTTTTAATTTCGACTTTTTATTTATTTGTTATGCGTCTGCTAGAGATGAGCGATAATTATCGCTCAGCTGGTATTTTTGCACAGTGCTGTCTGTCACAGGGTTGCCACATGAAAATAAGAAAAGCACAAAAACCAAACACCAACATTAAGCACACCGAAAACACCAAGTGTGGCAACAGTGCAGCTCTGCCGTACGTCAGCCTAGAGATGTGCGATATGTGCGTGTAACTGTTAGCTGGCACGAGTGAACTTTTACGATATATCGCTTGCCAGCTGCTGTCACTATTAGTTCAAAAAAGCCGCGCAATATTAAAAAGAATTCATTTCAGTTTCATTGTTTTTTCAATTTAATAAATTTAATATACCATTTTTAATAAATACTAATTAAATTGTTAAATACATACCATTATTTTCTTTTATTTGTTTTATTTACGCGTTTATCGGCCAACTTCTTTCGGCTGCGCTCTTATCTTATCAGTACTGATTAAGTTATTGGCCATTGATCGACCCCAAGCCTAAACCCTCAGTTGTTAGCCAGCTACCAGTCCTTGTCAACATGCTCTCTATACGTCCGCTTAGGCCGGAGCTGCAGAAGACTGCCATCGAGGAGTTGTTCGAAAAACCGGAAAGGATTCAGCAGGATGTTAATGCGCTGCGAGTATGGATCAATCAGCAGCCCCATTTAAAAGCGCGCACCGATGATCAGTTTTTGGTGAACTACCTGAGGGGCTGCAAGTATAGTCTGGAGAAAACCAAATCAAAAATGGATCGATTCTACTCGCTGCGCACTAAGTATCCGGAATACTATATCGGCCATAATGTGAATGTAGATAAGCTGCTAAAACTGTTTCATCATGGGTAAGAGTATTTCGCGTTAGTTTCTGTATTAATCTATATTATTTTATGAATGGATTTATTTACAGTGTTGCGCTATTTTTGCCACGCCCACTTAATGACAATGGGCCACGTATAGGTCTAATACGAATTGGTGCATATAATCCAGATGAACACAACTTCATCGACATTAACTGTGCTGGGGGATTAATGCATCAAATTGTGCTGAATGAGGATGATGATGCCATTGTTAATGGCGTAACTTATCTCATTGATCTAAAGGATGTTACGATGGGTCACATGGTGCAGATGACGCCGACATTTACCAAAAAGATGACCGTCTTCCAGGAGGAGGCGCTGCCCATGCGCACCAAGGGCACGCACTTCATCAACACTCCCCTCGGATTCGACAAGGTCTTCAACTTGTTCAAGCCCATGATGTCCAAGAAACAACAGAGTCGTGTAAGTAGAAATTAAATATCCCATCTGTATATTTATTTAATATAATTATTTATAATCTTTAGCTCTATGTGCATGGCAATAGTTTCGAGTCCCTGTACAAACAGATACCACAGAAGTATTTGCCCGTGGAATACGGAGGCGAAAATGGTTCTATACCTGAACTAATCGCGGAGTGGGAGGCACGCATATTGACCTACAGAAATTACTGGGTGGAGGAGAACAACTACGGCACCGAGGAGCGTCTACGGCCAGGAAAACCCATTGATTTCGAAAGCCTATTCGGCATGGAAGGTTCATTTAGACAACTCAATGTTGATTAAGTTTAAAAGGTGTTTCTAAGTGTAGAAAAGTTCTTATCTGTGTTTTAGGGAATTCCTCGTTGTGATTATTACGATAAGATTACGGTCAATTGGTTATAAAAGATATATGTTTGAAATTCGATCTGAAAATAGAAATATATTTGGCAAACTAAAAAGTTATTACATATTACAAAAACAGAAGAGACTGAGAGAATCAGCTGCTGCCGAGAGAGAGAGAGAGAGAGAGAGAGAGAGAGAGAGATCACAAAGTGAAAACTCAGAGATACGAAAAGTAAACAAAAAGTCTTCCAAAATATTCGGAAAACAAGAAAACTACTGCAGCAGAAATAAAATAAAATATTAAAAAAAACACATACTACATTCTCTAGAAAGAGCGAACAGAGAAAAGTTCAGTAATCTTTGGAGAGTCGTCGGAATCGGTTGTATCGGAAAAGAAACGCGTGGAAAACAGTGCCAGAGATCAGCATGAATTGAGATTTGGATATATGTACCATATTTTGTTTTCAACAGATCGAGAAGTGCGAAAGGAGGGGGCCCAAACATAAATGTAAATTATGCCATCAATGGCCAATCAGTTCATAAATTGTTCATAGTTAATTGGCCATAAAGAAATCAAATAAAAATCCAAAGAAACTAATTATTCGGGCATGTTATATATTATGCACTTAAACTACAAATACATATCTATATATCTATGTATATATATATTTGTTGTGCCATTCTGGGAAGTATTTAGACTATGCGCACCTAAATGAAAAGTAAAATTTCGGCATAAACTGTGGGGAGGGAGAGCGTGTGGATGAGGAGGGCGGTGCGGGTGGGTGGGTGCTGATGAGATGGATGGATGTTCCCCAAAATAGTTTCCATAAAAGCACAGCGTCATCTGGCTGCCGGCCCCTGCCAACTCCACCGACCTTGCCGTTCGACTGAATAAATATTTAGACAAATATTAATTTACATGTGTGAGGGGATTCGACGGGGATTTGCCCCAGACGTTTAAACACCTGCATGTGTAAATGTTTCGGATAGCAGAATGGGGTATATGAGACTAGAAAAAAGTAGTGTTTATTTTATTATTAGTATACAGGGTATTCCGCCGTCGACTACTTGATTTAATGCTCAAGCTCTTTGCTTTGGTTTTTGGCAATTTATGTGCAGCGAACCGCGAAATTGGCCACGGCAAGAAGCATCCAAGTGGGCGGCAATGTCGAGCAGGCGGGCACAGTCCGTGCCGGCACACATGGCGGAGTCTTCCAAGCCCGTACGTGGCCGCTGCGTGGCCGCCATCTGTTTCTCCTGGAAGGTGATTACCTGCGTCGTCTCGCACGTGCTGCTCGTGCTGCTGGTCGTCTCCTACTGCGTGGGCGGTGCCTATTTATTTCAGCGCCTCGAGCGCCCACATGAGATTGAGGTAGCGGCATTACGATTCCGAAAGATATATTGGCTTAAAGAAATTTTCACTAGGTGAAGCGGGATATACAGAACTTGCGCTATAATCTAACCGAGCGCATCTGGCTGCTCTCGGATGATGCGCTGGTGCTGCGGGAGAACGATTGGATGGCCAATGTGAGCAAGCACTTGGCCAACTTCGAGAAGCAGATCCTCACGGCCATCAAGGCGGATGGCTGGGATGGCAACGAGGACACCAGCAAATCCCAGTGGACGTTTGCCGGCTCGCTCTTCTACTCCATCATAGTGATAACCACCATAGGTAAGATCAACGGAAAGAGCAATTTATTTAAGCTAAAACTATAACTAAAAAGCTATAACTAAAATCTAGCGTAAACTTAGAATGAGAAGTGGGCAGTGGGTGCTTTAGGAATATACAGATATTTAGGCCTTTTTGCTGAGCTTGTCGCTGACGTTGGCTGCCGTTATGGCCACGCTCTTGGCGCTCTTGCCCTCCGCCACCCCCGGCACCGACGCCTTCTCGTCGTATCCAAAGCCACCTCCCAGTCCAAAGTTGCCACCGTAACCTGTGGGGGGCAGATTGAGTCCAGCCAGACCATAACCCTCTGTGTACTGTGGTCCGCCAAACTGATTGCCCGCATACCCCACTCCGGGATACTGTCCGGCGTATTGATTGCTGTTGAAGTCCGTGCCTGCTCCGGTGTAGCCGCCAAACGGATATTGGCTGTTGGCGCCTGGATATTGTCCCAATCCCAGACCTACTCCGGGTTGGGTGACTGCATTATAGCCACCGTAGTTGCCATTAACACCCGGATAGCCTGCACCGCCAAAACCAGCGCCATTATAGACGCCCGGGTAACCTCCAAGTCCGCCCAATCCTAGTCCGTTCTGTGCACCTCCAAAGCCACCACCGAGACCAGGCTGATAGGCATTGGGATAGGGATAGGGTTGTCTGCCAATGATGCCCGTGGGTCCACCTGGACCTACCAGCACTCCTGGGCTGCCTCCGCCAAAGCCGCCCGCAAATTGTCCGCCATTTGGCTGTTGTCCAAAGGGGTTGCCACTGGGATACGGACTGAACTGTCGGGTGCCCACATTGGGCGAGTTTGTTGCAGGTTGCTCTGCATCCACGTAATCCTCGATCTCATCGTTCTCCGGTTCTCCGGGCAGCGGACGCCTGGTGGTGGGCTCACGTCTCAGCTTGTTATCATACGAGTTGCGTATGGAGGCGCTTCTATCGATGTCCCTATCCCGAAACGCGCGCTCCCTGCGACTATACGTGCGCCATACCCAATGATCCTCTGCTGCCTCCGATGCGACGAAGTGGCAACAAAGCGTAATGGCCACAGCCAATGCCACAATGAGGCAATCTTTTCGCATGACTTTTGAGTTGTTTATTTAAGAGATCGAGAGAGAGGGAGAGAGAAATGGAGCTTCACTTGGTTCACACACTGACCCGTATTTCTCGCTTGGTCGCGCGATCCGCTCGTGGCTGGCAGCGACGGCAGAATAATTCGGCAATGCGAGCGCCACACGCTACTTATATAACAATGGGGCCCCAACGACATCGACAACGCACTAAAATCAGTCGAGTGTAGCTCGTCGAGGACAGACAGGTGCGGCAGGTGCGGCACAAGCACTGTGGGCTGAACACCGCCAGACACTCGGCATGCGCCATCGACAAAGGCAATTGCGGCTATCTGACCCACTGTGCAAACAGTCAATGAATCAACATAAACAAGCGACAGGCAGACAGACAGGCGGAGAAGCAGACTGAAAGAGGGGAAGGCAAACAGAGAGAGGTAGAGGGTGATAGAGAGGGGGTCAGAGAGAGGGACAGACAGAGAGGCAGACGAACGTGTGCCAAAATACAGAATCGAACATAAAGACACGCCAGATTTAACAGAAATCAGCAAATCAGCCAAGAGCTCGTCCCACGCCCCCCCAACTGATTCATCTGGACAAACCGCAACAGAAAAAGAACATTTCGGCAAGGCAACAGTCGGGTGCAACCAACAGTAGAGTACGCTGCACACTACGGTTTCCTCAGAGAACAATGTTGTTTATTGAATAACTTCGGTGTTTCTTCACCGATTTGAATGCGCTTTATGGGATAGATTTATTTGATTTCATAGAATATATATTTTAAATAACAATCTGTAACGTACAAAATTGTGCGAGTTAGTCAGACATGGTACTCATTTCGTCATCCTAATCCAATTTATAACTACCTTTGGTTGTTGCATGTCTTCTTCTTCTTATTGCATACACTTCCACAAAGCTGATATACCCTTTTTTTACCTATCTTTGTTAAGTGCAGACCATAATAAAAAGAAACGCATGATCAGTGATCTGTGCTCCGTCTGAAACCGCCCAGGAACTGCTGCAATCACGTTCCAAGCGCATAAATCTTCAACCCACTCACGATCGTTTTGTAATCGAGCATTAGAGGCGATCCATTCTGATTACCAAATACACTTTCCTGGAAGCACAAATGATGCCACTTAAAACCATATAATTAATATACGTTTATGGCACACTAACTGCAGCAATTGTTATAAATATTTGTGCCTAATCATTCCGATCGTGCAGCATTATCATCTATGGGTTACAGTTTGTTGCACACACAGACACGGCCCAAGTTGATTGGCCCACTGAGCGCCCACGTGAATGACCTCTAAAATATTTTGGTAGTACCTCGGGAAGAGCGGGCAGGGCAGGAAGCAGCCAACGAAATCAAAATTTTTGTTTTGGAATTATTATTAATGCGTTCAGAAAAAAAAGCAAACAAACGCAAGGTCAAACGCGACTGACCGAAGATTAGTTTATATCTATTTTGTAGTGCGCGTATAGTTTTTAGATTGATGATGGGAACTTTTTGCACAATTTCCCCAATATGGCACTACGGCTTAGACTAGCTAGTTTTTATTATTTTGGCTCATTTCACGGCTGAGTTTAATGACCGGCCAAACCTATGCCAACGATGGGTAAATGCAAACACTTCCGCATTTCCGCGGCAAAACTTGAAACGCCTATTTTGTACTTGCTAATGGGGCGTGGGAGTTGATAATACGCTGGGGTTATTTGCTGTAATCGAAGTGATTAGACACCTTTAGCTCATTAGCATTTCAAGAACTTTGGCAATACGCCAGCTTATACCTACTACATAACTGGAGTTCAAGGTTCAGAAATTTGATAAAGCTAACTTTGATTGATAAATTTGAAGACCACAAGAGTGTTATTTTTTCTTGAGATTCCATTTTGATTATTTGAAATGAAACCAGAAAATATTATATTCACTTTTGGTTTTATAATTTAAAAAAAATGATATATCATAATAGATTATGATTTAAATTCATTCTAAATATGCCTGTTGCATTCTCACGTGACATCTGTAAACGCTCTGCCTTCCAGGTTACGGTCATATATCACCGCGCACCGACTGGGGCAAGGTGACCACGATCTTTTATGCCATCGTGGGCATTCCATTGATGCTGCTCTGTCTGTCAAACATTGGCGACGTGATGGCCACCTCGTTTCGGTGAGTGGCAACTGCAATTGCTTTAGGGGATTATACCAATTAATGTCACGTACATAGGTTTCTCTACTGGCGCATCTGTTGCTATGTGTGCACCCGCTCGGCCAAGCGTCCCAAGAGTCGAAGGTCGCGCACCAGATCGGTGCGGATGCGGGGGGGACAGCGCTACTCATCGCGCAGTCAGCCGCCTCCCTCGTTTAGGCGCTCCATGAAGATGACACAACGCTCGAACAATGACTCCGGATTGGGTCCCTCGATGGGGCATGCTTACTCGGATCCAGAGCTGCGTAATTATGGGCGTGGCTATGATGACAGGGACAGGGACTATCGGGGCAGCGGGGGACGCCAGCGACGTCCGCAGATGTACCACGTGCCCTTGCAGCATGAGCCGCGCCAGCGTCACACCATCTATGGGGATGAGTACGAGACGCAGACTCTCAATCGCTCCATGCGCTACAGCAGTCGACAGCGTCAGCGGGACAGAATGCGGGATCGGCATACGGTGGAGCGGGAGCGGTATCTGGGGCACTCAAGAAGCCACTTGCACGGCTCCATCGATGACTTCAGCGACATGCAGCCACCGGCCAAGCGAGCGACCAGCGTGCGCTCGGTGCGTTCCCCGCAGCCTCAGCAGGATCGTGCCTCTCGAGAACTGCATCGTCTGCACTCGGCGCCCGGACGTAGCAGAGCCAAGTCGGTAGATCCACGGCATGGACAGCACTCGTCGCACTACGAGGACGTGGATGAGGATGTGGTGCGCAAGACGCCCATTATACCCAATCGCTATGCCCTGGATGATGAGGAGCTGACAAGCCGCGGACATCGGACACGCGAGCCGCCACGCAGCCAATCCATGCCCAGATCCGCGCATCGCCAGCAGCGACAGCGTCAACGGGAGCTGGAACGCGAGCGTTCGCCTCAACCCCCGCACGCACATCAGCAGCACCGTTCCAACGGACGACGCGCTGGGAGTCTGGGCCGCCAATCCTCGCGCTATGGCAATCATCTGGAACCCCCGGACTACGATGCGGCTCCTCCGCAGCGACAGCGACGCGGACGTTCGCCACGCCACGATGACTACGTAGAGGAGAGCTTTGACGATGTGTCCATGTGCGATGACAACGGTCACTACGAGGACTATCCGGTGCGTCACAGTTCACGGCAACGTGAACCGCGCCGTGAACGTCGTCGGGAACGCCGTCTGCCGCCCTCCCCTCGCATCATGTCGCCTATGGGCTTTCCGGTGCAGCGGCAGATCCGACGACGTCCCAGCTACGACTACGACGACGATGACTCCATGTATGGCGATGAGTCGGGCGACAGATTCGAGCTGGTGCCCAAGGATCGGCCCGTGCCCATTTGGCTGTGCGTCTTTCTGGTCGTCAGCTATATACTGGGAGGCGCTGCGCTCTTCGCCTTCTGGGAGCATTGGTCGTTCCTGGACTCTGCCTACTTCTGTTTCATCACGCTGACAACCATAGGATTCGGTGACTATGTGCCCGCCAAGGGCGTCAAGGACGAGTCGGAGCAGTCCATTGCCTACTGCTCGCTGTATCTGCTCTTCGGCATTGCGCTGCTGGCGATGAGCTTCAATCTGGTGCAGGAGGAGTTTATAGCCAATGTCAAGGAGGTGGCGCGACGGCTGGGCATCCTGAAGGATGATGAGGACGATCAGCATGATGAAGATTGATTCTTCTACGCTTGTTCCAGGTCAATAGATACTAAGCTAAACTCTTAAAATACTCAAATCAAGCAAAGATTTGGTTTACAGAAACTCATTTATGTAAAGATGAAATACAGAAAACGTAACTAGAACTTCCATAATTTATCATTTAAATAATTAATGATATAATGATTAATGAATTTAATCTGCATAATCGCTAATTCGGAATTATTATAATCTATAACAGAACTGCAAACCAAAGCTCGAAAAGGTGAACCTGAATCACTCTGAGAGTTGGGCCAGCGAGAGTTGGAACTAATTTTTATTACATGTTTGTTTAAATAATTTCTTATGGTTTTTATTTAATTTTTTCGATTTACATAACAAAATAGAGGCGATTTATAAACTGCACCGAAACGCTGATTGGATAAATTGAACCATACATGAAATTAGGTTCAAAACCGACAAAATTATTTGGGTTTGCAGCCCTGTTCTATATACACATATGTAAATATTGAAAACAATGCACAATGTGGAACGATTACTGTACTACATATACTGTTTATATCTTAAAAATGTGAGAATTACGGGAATAAGCTGTGCATATATATTTAAAAAAAGAACTGCTCCGATTAGCGCTTGATCCATAACTGATATGTTTGCCTGCTTTAAGCCACGTTCTCTTTGTTGTGCTGCAAGAGAAGAAAGTTGTGATTACAGAAACATTTAACAGACATTCGTTGACTTACCCTTTTGAAGGCGGGCGAGTTGCGAGGAGAGTTCATTGGCGAATTGTACGGCGAATGCTTGTTGGGCGTTAGGGAATTGGACAAGGTGCTGCGTTGTCCGGACAGCGGCTGTTTGAGTGTGTTGGAGGTGCGTTTGGCGCCGTTTTGGCTGCTGTGCTTGTCGATTCCGACACTGCCAGGCTCGATGGGCGTGGAGTTCATAATGGTTTCCGTCTCGGAAAGCTCCTGCACAGAGAGCAACAACTCGCTCTCCGGTTCTCCTTCGCTGCACTGCAATTTCGAAAGGGAATTTGAAATGTGAAAAGCATAAATTAGATATTGATTACACTATACCTCATCGATCGTAGCCGTGGTATCCAGATCCGACCAGTCCTGCTCCTGCCGATAGCGACGCACAATATCCTGATGCGGCGAGGTGGCCACCAGCGTGCGTGGATAGATGAAATCGCGCTTGGAGGGCGTGGCGCCCGTGGGCGTATATGTTTTGAGTTCGCTCTGATGGAAATTCAAGAGCTCCTGATGGCAAGTCGTCAGCTGCTGATGCTGCAACACTTGGTGCTGTTGCATCTCGGTTGAAAGCTGCTCGATGACCTCCTTAGTAAGTGCAGCATTTCCGTTGCCCAACTGTAGGTCTTCGGTGATAATGCCATTGATCTGTTCGATGGAGAGTTGCAGCTGCTTCTGCTGCTCGTGCTGCAGCTGCTCGGCCCGCTGTTCACTCGACTGGGACATCTCACGCAGCTGCTGTTCATGCAAGCGCACCGCCTGCGTGCTGATCTCGGCCTGCTTGTCGTTCTCCTTGCTCAGATTGTCCAGCTGCACCTTCATCGTGGAGCACTTGGCCACGCCCTGATCGACACAAATCGACGCCGACTGCAGCTGGCTGCACAATTCATCGCGCGCCGCCTGCGCAGCAACGGAGCCCTGCATGGCATAGGACTTCAAGGTGTTGCAGGTCTGCTGCGCCTGCTCGTTGACTGCCGCATGGCTGCGCTTCAGCTGGCCCACGCGTGTGCCCATGCTGACGGTGTTCTTGCCACGCTGCAGCTGCAGCTGCTGCAGGCGCAGCTGAAACTGTTGCAGCAGCTCTGCCTCCTGCTTGGCCAGCTCCGCCTCATGGGCCAGCTCGGACTGCAGCTGCTGCAGCTGCTCCGCATCTGGTGCACTCAACGTGGTCAACTGTTGCAGCTGCTGTTGCACCTGCTCCACATGCTGCTGCAGTGCATCCGCATTGCGCTCGATGATGGGCGCGAAGGCATCCCGCATGCTGTCCAGGGCGTGCTTGTGCCGCTCGTTGTTCGCCTCCAGCTCCTGCAGATTGCCCAGTATGTCCTCGTTGAGCTGCTGCTGCCTCTGCTGCATCTGCTCCATCAGCTGCAGCACTAGCGCCTTGCAGTGAGCATCTTCGCTGCTGCTCACAGCGGTTGCAAACTGCGCCTGCAGCTGCCCCTGCGCAGTCAGCGCCTCCTTGCACATTGTGCGCAAGTTCTCGATGCTGCTGCGCGCGTTTTGCACAATGCGATGACGCACGTGGGAGCAGTTTGCTGCAAGAGATCGATGGTTAGTTTGGGGAGTAAGACAAATAATGATTTATTTACCCAGCTGCTCGGTTAGCTTTTGTGTGGATCTTGCGTGCTGCTCCTTGTACTGATTCAGGCTGCCGTCGAGCAGCTGCAGATTGTCGCGCATGCGCTCTGTGAACTGCTCGCAGGTGCTGCGTATCTTCTCGTCCACGTGACGACGCCGTTCGATGGTGCCGTGCAGCTTTTGTGTATCGTCTGTGGCAAGATCGGCTGCCTCCATTATTTGGTTTGCCTGCGTGGTCAGCTGCTCCTCGGTCTTGACGTGCGAGGCGACCAGTTGCTTCTTCTCCTTGTAGCGTCGCTTGGTCTTCGTCAGCACCTTCTTGGTGAGCAGCAGATTGCCCTTGGTGTCGGTTAGCTGCTGCTCGGTGCGGTTGAGCTTCTGCGTCTTCTTCACCAGACTCATGCTCACTTCGTTGAAGATCTTCTCCTTGTTTTGCAGCTCGTCTTTAAGCGCCTTCAGCAGCAGCATTTTCTCGTTCAGCTCGCGCGTCTGCGAGTCCATCTTGAGCGTGATCTCATTGTAAGTCTCCTCGGCCAGATAAATGCCGTTCTTATCACGCGCCGCCAACAAATCGCGCTTGAGCTTATCGATCTCATCGGTGTACTCCTTGAGCACCGTCTTCTTGGTCAGCTTCTGGTTCACCTCCGGCTTGTTCTGAATGTTCTTGGCACGATGCGCGTACTCCAGTGTGCTGAGCGTCTCATCGATGTCCTTATGCCCCGGCGATATGGTGGCTATAATCGAGGTCTTCGTGCGTCCGCCCAACGACTCTTGCAGCAGGCGCGTCAGCTTGGACTCGCGATACGGCACATGAGGGGCACGATCGACCAGAGCCGTTATCACACGGCCCAGAGTCAACAGACTCTGGTTAATGTTGACGGTTTCACGCGCACGAATTCCCTTCTCGTTGCCGGCCTTTGTGACGTTCTCACTGCCCGCCAGATCCACCAGATTCAGCTTGCCAATCTTAAGCATCTCCTCGCCCTCAATGCCGTTCTCGCGTATGTGCACCACAATTGAAAATACGGTGTGGGAGCGTGAGGATTGGGCGTTCATTAGCGTTGTGGCCGTCTTGCGACGCTCCTTGCCCTTCTCCAGCAGCTTGTAGACATCGTCCTTGCTGTGTACGGGTATCTCCTCCAGGCCCTGAATGATGACCGAACCTTTCTTGGTGCTGTCGTCGAAGATGCGTATCTTGGTGCTGTCGTCCGTGGAGAGCAGATCGCAGAGCTCCTCGTTGTACAGCTCCAGGTAGGAGATGCGCATGGTAAACTCCAGCTCCATCATGCGCAGCTCATCGAACAGATGGCTCAGCGCGCGTGGGATAATGCCGATTTCCGAGTTCTAAAGTGGGCGTAAACACAATTAATTGGCGATTATAAAATTCGAGGAATTGGGGCAATTTCATCAGCTAGAAAACCGGTTTTAATGGCTGCCTTGGCTTTGTTATTGCCTCTACTTACGTCTTCCCAGGAGGACTTGAGCTCGGCACTCTCATTGCCGACCATGGTGTGGGTTTTGCCCGTGCCCGTCTGGCCGTAGGCGAACACCGTGCAGTTGTAGCCAGCGAGCACCTCCTCGATGAGAGGCGCCACGACGGTGCTGTAGACATCGCACTGCCGCGAGTCCGGGCCAAAGGTGCGATCGAAGGTGAACTTCTTGGTCAGCTTGGAGTCAAACGTGTGCCGTGTGATGATCTCCTTTGGCGGCATGACCTCCACCACCTCCGTGGAGCGAATGCAGCGCTCCCTTGAGTTAATTGGCCTGCCAAGACGCAAGAGTCAATCGGGAACTAAATGATGCAGGGGCAACTCACCTGACGCGCACATAGACCTGTATGTTCTGGTTGGATTTCCTCGTCTGCTGCTGCTGCTGACGCGATCCATTTGCTCCGGTAATGGAATCCATGGACTGAAACGACGCCATGCTGCAAATTGCTCTGCAAATAACTGTACTCTCGATGGAATTGTAAATTAACTGACGTGTGGCACTTGCAACTGCCTGCACTGTTCACTGGCAATGTTTGGTTGCAACAACTGTTGTGTTTGCTGTATTTTCTTGTAGAAAATGGCAAAATATTAGGCTGCTTCACTGGTGGCGTCGTCCGTTTGATTTTGAAATGATGCGAGCAGCGTTTAAGCGCTTTAGCGATGTGTAAACATTTTTATTTGCGGCGTGTGCACACACTGGCAGCGCTGCCAATCTAGCGGGTTTCAATAAGCTATTTTGTTGACATAAATTCATTTTAAAATTTTTTTTTTTTATATTAATGTATATATTTATTTATATTTTTATATATATTTTCATATTTTTGTTAATTATTTTGAAAAAGATGTCAAAGTCCCCAGGGCTGGTGATGTTCTCTGAAATAATAAAATATAAATAATAAATAATTATGTCAATATAAACATTTTAAAACCAAAAAAACTGAAAAATTTGATGATACCCTGTTTTAAATTATTTTAATTTATTTTTATCTTTTTTATTATTTATATAGCTATTTCTGACTACACTGGATTCGTGGACAGACTGCCATCGATACCTTGATTTCATAATAAACTCGACAGATGGCGCCAGTGTGAGTTATCGATAACGCCACGATATGCGATAGTGTTTGTGTAAGTGCCTGCGCCCAGTCATCTCCGCTGGCTTTTATTTTATTCAAATTTCTTGCGTTGTTTAGTTGTTAAGCTGCGTTTTGGCATACAAATAAAAGCTAAAAGAATCGCGGCCACTGCACAAACATACAACGCGCGCAGAGCAGAAACCCAAACTGCAGTTATCATCGTTGTTGTTGCTGCCGGTGCTTAAGCGTGTGTGCGTGTGTGGGTGTAAGTGTGTGAACTATTGATAAAAAGTAAGTGCCAAAGACCCCTCCCCCTCCACCACCCACGATTCAAAGCCATAACTAATAATTGATTATTTTCGCAGGCCTTCCAACCGTTAAGATGGAAACGGAAAACGACGTGTACGATGACCTGAATCTGTACATCACGCCGGAGAGCTTCATCGTGGAGCCCAACGGCTACTCCAATGAGCTGCTGGTCATCGGGCGTCTGGACAAGGTGACGCGGGTGCAGGCGAAGGGCACGCAGCTGACGAATCTGCTGCCCACCAGGCGCATCTGCGGCATCCTGGGCAGCATCCATCTGCTGAGCTGCGACTATCTGATTGTGGCCACGCATCGGGTGTTTGTGGGCGTGCTGAACAACAGCATCGTGTGGAGGCTGGCCGGATATGATATTATTCCGTACATTCCCAATGCCATACAGCGATCCAAGAACGAGGAGTACCTGCGCATGCTGCGCAAGATGCTGGACACCAGATTCTTCTACTTCTCGTATCGCTACGATCTGACACAGTCACTGCAGCGCCAGCGGGAGCTCAACACAAAGGGCAGCAGGCAGGGATTGCTGCAGCGGGCGGATCAGAGATTCGTGTGGAACGGCTTTGTGCTGGAGCAGTTCCGGTGTGATAAGATGGAAAGGTTTCAGCTGCCGCTGGTGCTGGGCTTTGTGTCCATCAACCAGGTGCAGATCAATGGACAGACCTTCTTCTGGAGCATTGTCACCCGTCGATCCGTGCAGCGTGCGGGCACGCGGCTCTTCTGCCGCGGCATCAACGACCAGGGGCACGTGGCCAACTTCGTGGAGACGGAACAGATCGTGGAGTTCAACGGGCAGTCCACCAGCTTCGTGCAGACGCGCGGCAGCATGCCCTTCCACTGGCAGCAGCTGCCCAATCTGCGCTACAAGCCCAGGCCCCGCCTCGTGCCCGGCAAGGATCATCTGGCCGCCTGCGCAGCGCATTTCAACGCCCAGATTGAGATCTATGGCCAGCAGGTGGCCATCAATCTGGTGGACCAGAAGGGCGCCGAGGGCGAACTGGAGATGACCTTTGCGCGCCTGGTGCGCGAACTGGGCAATCCGGCGGTGCGCTATGAGGCCTTTGACTTCCATCACGAGTGTCGGAAGATGCGCTGGGATCGTCTCAATATACTGATCGATAGACTGGCCCATGAGCAGGAAGGATTCGGTTTCTATCATGCCTTCGACAACGGCAATGTGGTGACCACGCAGGCGGGCGTCTTCCGCACCAATTGCATCGACTGCCTGGACAGAACCAACGTGGTCCAGAGCATGCTCGCCCGTCGCTCCCTCTCCGCCGTGCTGCAGAAGCTGGGCGTGCTCCATGTGGGCCAGAACGTCGAGAATGCCTCGTCGGTGTTCGAGCTGCTCTTCAAGGGCGTCTGGGCGGACAACGCCGATCTTATCTCGCTGCAGTACTCCGGCACTGGAGCGCTGAAGACGGACTTTACGCGCACCGGGAAGCGCACCAAGGCCGGTGTCATGCAGGACGGCAAGAACTCCATGATACGCTACTATCTGAACAACTTTGCGGATGGGCTGAGGCAGGATGGCATGGATCTGTTCCTGGGCTGCTATCAGATCAAGGATGAGGAGGGCAGCGTGCTGGAGTCGCCGCTGTCCATGCCACGTGGCTGGCGTTACATCACCTTCCCCTCGGTCATGCTCATCGCCGTGGCCATGTTCATCCTCACCATGACGTATCCGGCGGAGTTCAGCACGGGAAATCTGCTCTTTATGCTGCTTTGGGGCGCCTTGATAGCCGTCAGCGCCACGGGCATCATGCACTACGGCGTGGAGTTTGTCCAATGGCCGCGACTTTTTCCGCCCTTATCCTTTCACCCCGCCTGATATTGTACGCGTCGTTTAGCCGGAGAGACGATGGGCTACGCTTACCGCCACTGAAGACAACATTATATATTTAGCAAATTCCTTGTTTATTGCGTGTTTAACACCTATTACTTTCGCCCCCGTTTTCCGTGCTCCCCCATCCAAACTATTAGCAAATAGATGATGTAGATGATGTTTGTATTTATCTTATCCCCTAGGCATAAGTACAGGGAAATCAAGCGAGCTTTTCCAAGGGGGTGGCATTTGGTAGAATTATATAAATCACAGGAAATTGAACTCAATAAAATAATGCAAAATTCTTTAGTTTCAAAATGAAATCAATATTGGTTTTATTCCACAAATTATGCGAAAAATCGTTGCTTAATTAAAAATTTAACAAAATCTTGACAGATTCTAATTTAATTTCTTAAATACATGAATACGTCGAAACTGAAGTGAAAAAGAGAAATGCGGATCTTTAAGAAGAGTCGCGGTTTGCACTTCTAGAAGTTTCGCAGATGACGTTCAAAAAAATGTGACGAATGATCAGAACGAAATCTTTAGCGCTCTTATCAAAGATTCGATGGTAGAATATGATTTTCTTCCGACAAAAGTATCATTTGCGATAAGAAAATGTACATATTGTTAATAATTTTAATTAGAATGAGAATTTGGAAGATTTTTTTAATGATAAAATTTATTCCTGGCATAAAATAATAATCGTAATATCCGTAAAGTTGCTGCCAAGCAGGCCTGTGCTTTTAGAGCTATGTTTACGCGTTTGTATGTAATTTTCAGTTCAGTTCAGCCTCGGCCAAAATTACAGTAGAAATTATTTTTTAGTAACAAAATTTCGAAATTTCATTCCTGAACTCGAGACAAAAATCAGAAATCCTAATCGAAAGTGCGGCAAGTAGAACAGATATTTAGGCACAATAATGACATCGAATCAGTCGGAGCGCAAGAATGATCGCAGCTTGATATATATGTTTGAGTTTGTGGTCGATGATCTGCTGATAACGAAACAGAATCTCTGCGCACCGGAGGAGTATCCGACCTGTGTGGAGATCACGTTCCGCTCCAGCGTTTTCCTCAATATCTGCGATCGTGAATACGGCTCGTGCGTGAATCCCCGGGGACCCAAATGCGCCAAGTGCTGCATATTTGCGCTGGAATCCCCGATCACCGACAAGGATCGTCTGCTGATCCACGTGTACAAGAAGCGCACGAATCGTTGCAAGTTTCTCATTGGACTAACCGAACTGCCCATGAAGCCGGTATTTGATCGAGTCAGGGAGAGCTTTGATGCGGAGAACGTCAGCTGGGAGAAGATATGGGCGGAGCAGCTGGCCAATCTGCCCAAGTTGAAGGGCACCAACAAGGATGTGCTGGATAACTGTGCCTGCTACGATCCAGGCCATGAGCGCCGGGAGCAGCTCTGCTCCACCTCGGATCTAACCAAACGTCTGCTGCCCCTCTTCAATCTCTGCAAGCAGCAGACGGGCAACATCGTGATCATCATGCGTCTGGTATGCAACGGTCCGGCAATTGTCTCCTCGTTCTCACTCAATCGCACCATCTGTTCCCGTAATCCGCAATGCCCGGATACCTGCTGCAAGTCTGCATGCTGTCCGCCCAAGCCATGTCCGCCACCATCATGCGGCTCCTGCCCTCCATCGCCCTGCTGCCTGCCCAAGTGCCCGGAGGACCCGTGCGATCCTTGCAACCCGCCTCCCTGTGGTCCTCCATGCGGTCCTCCCTGTGGTCCTCCCTGCGGACGCTGCCCTGGCGGCGGTAAAGGCGCCACCGGCGGTCCCATGGATAAAAAGTGTGCTAGCAAGTGTCCATCATGTCCGCCCTGTCCGGTGTGCGTGCAGCCGGATCCCTGCGAAATGCCGGACCCAGCGCCTCCCAAATGCCTACGCTACTTCGCCTGCAATCTGGACAAGCTCTGCCCCTGCGAGTATTGCGAGGATGAATGGGATCGCGGTAAGTTGACGGATCTCCCATATTTATATTCATATATTGTTATTTATGTGGGGTTTTACGTTGTTTTGTGTTTCCTTCAAAGTGTTCTTATACTTTATTTAATATGTAGTGCAATTTTTTTAGAATAAAAGAAGAATGTAGATCTTAGGGTAAATTGTATTATTATATCATATAACTTCGAATGCGCATAGCTTCACCAAAACTCAATCGATTTTTAAACCGTATTGTTTTTCATCAATCATTTAAAACAAACAAAAAACAAATTTGAGAGATAAATAAAATTTTTTTATTTATGGGGTCCTTAAAAAAAATGAAATTTTGGGAAAAAATATTTTTGTTTTCAAACCGTAAGATAAACGAATTGTATTGCAAAATTATGGAGAAAAACCCAAACATGACGGCATTTGTTCGAAAAATGTAGCTTTTAGGGGCCAAAAATGGGTTATAGGTGGGTTTGTCACAATTTAGGGAAAGAAACCCATGAATTTGCCATCGATAGTTTTGCAGCTCTAGTATTTACCAGTATTTGTATTTATACATATTTTTACATCATTATAATATTAATTTACAGAGTGTCCCACCGTGCCATCCAGAAGGTGTAAGAAGCCTCCCGTCTCCACAACTCCGAATCCATGCGGTCCATGCGCTGGCGTTCCAGCCTATCCCCGTTGGGTGATGGTTAAGAAAGCAGAGGACAATGAGCAGGCGCGCAAAGATCGGGTTAAACAAGACAAGGAAAAGAAAAAGCAGGAGAAGCTCGATAAGAAACGTCAGGAGGGCGGCGGGGTTTTCTGCGATTTTTCAGATCCACCAGCTGCCTGCAATGTGGGAAGCAAGGATCCCTGCAGCCATCGTTGTCCAGATTATGCCAACTGTTGTGACCTAGGTGAGTTGCCCAGACCACAATTTGAACCTATATAAGTCCTAGTTTAAACTACTTGCAGCACGTCAAAGAGCTATACGGAAACTGCACCAGTTAATGCTTAAATACAACATTCAAATAGAATAAAAGAAGAAACGAGTTGGCCATATTCCCAGAGTGTTGTTGCAAGTTGGTAATAATTGGGACTGCAGATGCTCAGAGGCTGAGAGGAGTTGGCAATCGGTCTGCCTTGTTTAGTTTATTGTAGTTATAATCTGGAGGATAAAGATTTCAATAAATGTCCCAATGCGGAAGTGCAGCTCCTTGGCCCAGTGAGCTGTATTTTTTTATAAATTAAAGGAGTGGATTACACAGAATAAATTAAAAAAAACTTGAATTTTATAGTGGATTGAAATGTCTCCAGATAAACTAAATAAAATTCTAACCAAAACAATTTTTGTGATCAATTTAGCCTGGGTTTTTATTTTGCCTTTAGTAATTTCTATGTGGGATTTATTTTCTAGACATTCCAGTCGTGTTTTTAAGCTCTGGATAAACAATCAAAATTTATGTTTCGGAAATAATTTATAGCAAAATTTTTATTTTAATATTTGACATCCAAGTTTTTTAATCAAAAATGGAATTTGATCCGCAATTATTGTATATGTTTGAGTTTGTCATCGATGATCTGATAATCACACGCCAAAACTATTGCGCCCCGGAGGAATATCCGACTTGTGTCATTGTTACATTCCGAAACAATGTCTGTGTCAATAATTGCGATCGGGATTATGGAACGTGCGTAACGCCCTGCTCTCCTCAGAGAGCCATGCGCTGTATCTTCGGATTGGCCTATCCGGTCACCGATGAGGATCGTCTGTACATTCACGTCTATAAGAAGCGATTGGATTGCTGCAAGTTTCTGCTTGGCATGGGAGAGATAAAAATCAAGGCGCTCTTTGATAAGGTTAACGAAGGATTCGATAAGCAAAACAAGAAATGGCTGATTTCAATCGAGAAGCATTTGGCATCTCTGCCCAGATTGAAGGGCGGCAAGAGACAAAATTTGGATAACTGCGATTGTTTTGAAGATGGCATTGATCGCAAGGAACAATTGTGCCCCATCGGAGACATGACCAAGCGCATGATTCCGCTTTTCAATACGTGCTTTCAGCAGACTGGCAACGTGGTCCTGATAATTCGTCTGGTCTGCAATGGACCAATCGTTGTGTCCTCTTATCCCATAGTGTGTCAATAGGCGAAAACAATATTTTATCATCGAAGGTCCTTATCGGAAATGGCAGCTGCGCTGTGTAGAACCAGCACCGGATCATCGTGATATAAATTGTACTTACTACATATTTTCTGTAATTGACAAATGGACTTTTAAAAATGAATAAAATATTTATTTTTCTATATCCGTAAATTGTTTATTGAAATGTGTGATATTTAGTTTCTAATGGGATAGGAGGATAAAATCATGTTAATTAATAAAATGACATTTATGTTTTAAAAATAAATTAATAACTTTTTCAAAATGTAAAAGGCATCAGGAGGCATGGTAAACCCTACAAAGTATATGTACATATGTATTCTTTATCAGAATGAGGAGCTAAGTCGATTAAACTATGTCCGTCCTATAAGAGCTAGAGCAGCCATTTTTGGCAAAGAGGTAGGTGTCAAAATTGAAATGATAAATGTTAAACTGACATTTGTAAATTCTGTTTAGTTTTTTTCAGAGTCTGATCTGTCAGTAAATCACAAAATTGTTAATTTTTGGTTAAAAAGAAGTATTGAAATTTTTGTTCTGAAATGAATTCTTTTCCTCATTTGCTGTATATGTTTGAGTTTGTGGTCGATGACCTGGTGATCACACTCACCAATCGTTGCGCCCCCGAGGAGTATCCGACTTGTGTGGAGATCTCATTTCGTAATAATGTCTATATAAACATTTGCGATCGGGAATACGGCAGCTGTGTGGCATTCAACGCACCCAAGTGTGGCAAACGCTGCATCTTTGCATTAAACGAACCAGTTACAAAGGACGACCGTCTATTAGTCCATGTTTATAAGAAGCAATCGAATCGCTGCAAATTTCTTATTGGCCTAGCAGAACTGGAGCTGAAATCCCTCTTCGATAAAGTTGATCAAGAGTTCGATTTGAGCAATCGAGGCTGGTTTGCGGACTGGGAATACCAGATGGATCATCGACCCATGATGATGACCTCCGACCGAGATGTACTGGATAATTGCGACTGTTTTGATGCCGAAATTGAGCGCAAAGAGCAATTGTGTCCGGCATGGGCCATAACCAAGAGAATGGCGCCTGTCTTTAACCTCTGCAGTCGTCAAACTGGCAATATAATGCTCATAATACGTCTCCATTGTCAGGGTCCTTCCATTGTGTCTGCCTTCAGACGCTATGGTTGTGTAACTGTTGAACAACCATTGTCGGCATCTAAAAATTTATACAGTTGTCAACCAGAAGAGTGTGAGATCGATGAACGATACTGTGGAGGGCGAGATGACAGGTTCTGTCCCGGTACGGATAGCCAAGAAGAATGTAAGCTTTAGCGTTAATTTAATCAATTACAAATAGAGTTTAATTCTTGTTAATCATAGATTGTCCCATGGTGCCATGCAAACGTCGTTACAAGAGAACTGTTAAGTTTGAGAAAAATATGGCTATGTGTGTTAATAATCAACAGGCAATACCTAAGTTTAACTCCAGGGAATACCTAAGGGAAAACTGGAGCTTGTAGTATTAAGATCTGCATAAGTCAATGAAGGTTTACGATTCTCGTATCTGTCAGTAACAATTTTTACTGTGTTGTATTCAGAAACTAAGAGTCTATAGATGAATGTGGAATTATCTAATGTAAATGAAAGAAAGATAATAAAATTGTATATAAATCGTATTAGAATTTATTGTAATTCATAATTGGGTTCTGTTTGTTAATATGATCTGTTTATGAACTGTTTTTATTGCGTTTTTCAGAAACTTATTTACCTAGTTTGCACAGATTGAAATTTTTCAAACCCAGTAAACGTTTTAAAATTTAAATATAAAGATAGAATCAAATTTTTTACAATTTCAGCGTGTCAACACACGGAACCAAAATTTTTTGGGGTAAATTTTTTCAATATTTTTACATTTATTTCTTTGTCAGAATTCAATATTTTCAACTTATTTTTTCTATTTTCCCATTTTTAGCGCACAAAACATCAAGCTATGCCCACCTAAGCTGTCTTGCCTTTTTACCATCTTCGCTCTTAACCATCTTGTGGTAAAATGCAGTCTTCCGGACAACGCTGTGGCTCCACCGGACCCTGCGTTAAATGTGGCTCCTGCGGTCCCTGTGGTTCCTGTGCTTCCTACAATCCCTGCGATCCCTGCGCTGCTGCTCCTTGCGATTGCAAGCCCACGAACCCCTGCGACCCCAACGATCCTAGTAATCGACCCGATCCATGCGAACCATGCTGTGGCAAACCGAAAGCCAAAAAGCAAAGCGGCTGTTACACGGCTGGTAAATGCCCACTGTGCATAATGCCACCGTGTGTCCAGCCAGATCCGTGTTATAAGCCGGAGCCACCTCGTCTGAAGTGTATGCGGTACTTCTCCTCATGTCCATGCGATGCATGCGATCCCTGCGATCCCTGCGATACCTGCGATACCTGCGATGAATGCAATGACGATCCGTTTGGTAAGTCAACAACTTGCAATTTATAATGGGTTTGATAAGGAATTTTTCAACAGACTGTGAGCCTAAACCACCGAAGCCCTGCTGCAAGTCCTACATCGAGCAGCGTCTGGAGAGGTGCTGTGCTTGTGGTTGTGATCCTGCCCATCCGCGTTATGTGCCTAACAAGAAGCCAATCATTACAGCCGTACCCGAAATAAAGCCAGCAGAGAAAAAGAAAAAGGGCAAAAAGAAGAAGGGCAAGAAGGGCAAGGGCAAGGGCAAGAAGAAAGCTTAATTTAGCAGTTGAAAATCGTAAAGTTTATTCTTATGCAGAAGAATTGTGACTAAACTGGAAATCGGTTTTAAATTAATCTGTACTAATCTATACCGCTCGGACCGCATTATTAAAATTACATATAAATATATTAAAAATTTGGTTAATAAAATGTAAATATAATACTTCAATGGAATATAAATTTATTTATGGACAAAGTATGCTTTGGTTTTTAAATTCGTTCAATCGAACAACTTGAATGTCTACAATTGTTGGCAGTTTTGGCATATTTGAACTAAATTTGTTCGTCTAGTATTTTAGGTTTTCGAAACTAGAAATTTCATCTTATGAATACTATATAAAACACATACTGCCGTGCGGCTTGTGTTTCCTAAGATTCCAACTTGAGCGTCAAAGAAGCACAGATGGCTAAGAACGTAAAGCTTTGTGACAAGTGTCCACTGCCCAAAATGGCAGCCTGCACACAGTCAGATCCATGCTTTAAGCCAGCATTACCTCGTCTAAAATGCATGCGTTACTTTTCTCAGTGTCCATGCTCTGAAGATAACTTCCGTAAGCTAAACATCTGCTTTTCAAGAATTTCATTAAAAAGATATTTTCGATTCATCTACAGAGTACCCAACTTGGTCATCTAAGTGCAAATCCTGGAAAAAAATAGAATCTCAAGACGCGGCTAGCCAACGTTCCTGCCGAACTCTTCCCTGCCAACCCTGTGTCCAGCCTGATCCTTGTAAAAATCCCAATCCAGCGCGTCCCAAATGCCAACGCTATTTTGCCTGCAATCTGGATAGGCTCTGCCCTTGCGAAGATTGTGAGGATGACTTTGACAGGGGTAAGCTCAGAAATAATTGAATTTAATTGAAGATTTATGTAAATATTTTTCATCTCATGCATAGCCTGTCCTACCGTGCCCGTATCAATTTCCCAGAATCATTCTGATCTGTGTATAAAAGCGTGTCCGGCTTGTCGTGGAGTTCCTGTGGAACCGCATTGGATGACGGTCAAAAGAGCAAAGGCAGCTGAGGCAGCATACAGAGCTAGGCTTAAACTAGACGATAAAAAGGATAAAAAGCCAAAGGGAAAGAATACGAAAAAGGAAAAGACAAGTACGCCAATCATTGGTAATGCAAATGAGAATGCAGAAAATGAATGAAACAGCCAAATGAGAAGTGATGTGATATAAATAGGAATTTTTAAATTGTATAATATTATGTATTAAATACATACATGACGAATAGAAAGTTTGAACCACAAAATTGCGAATGTTGAAATAAAATTTAAACTTTTCAAAAGGAAGAATTTAGTTTGCTAGTTTTTCTATACAGTAATTAAAATCTATTTGCCTAAAAGTTATTGTTAATAAATAATTACAATAATAGTATGCGCAAACCCCATTTATTTTGTTTTATGTTGAACAAAACAATGATCATTATTCTTAAATTCTCCTTCCAGTAGGCATGCAATTTTGAATTTCTTAACCTAGCAGTCGTAGTTGGACCTTAGTGGAAATACAATCAAAATTTTAGATATTTTCAACGCTTCAGCAGTCAGAAACAAAATTATTCAGGGTAACATTTTCATTTTTATTCTCACACTATGTAGTTTTCATTGTGCAAGTTCATTTATTTTCTTGAATATTTTTTTTCTAAACTCATTTGCTTTAGTCCGGTAAACCAAACGATTGATTTGATTGTATCTAGACTTTTTAGACTTGTTGTTTCCTAATCAACTAAAATTACTAATAACAATTTCTCTTTGCAGCACACAAATAAAGATTTTAGGAAATTGTGCCATTAGCTGGCCAAGTGCAATATCCAAATTGGTTAATTCAATTCTGATCCAAATTTTATTTTAAGGCATATAGACGTACCCACAAAATGGCCAAAAAGAGGAAGGGTAAAAAGGGCAAGAAGGGCAAGGACCCATGTGCAATAAAGATCACAGATCAAATGATCGCCCCTCTGCCTAGAGGTAAGTTTGGATGTTTAAATTATAATGGAAACTATTTAATATATTTATGCTGATTAGTATGTCCGCCGGATCCCTGCAGTCCACAGAACGAGTGCTGTGAATGCGGCTACGAATGCGACTGCAGTCCGGAGATCCAGCCGTGTTTCATTCAGCCCACCATTCCGGATCCGGGACCAGAGGCCTACGATGAATTCGAGGCCTGCCTCAATGGCAGTGGCCTGACCATACGTGTGCTGAAGAACACGCACAAAGTGGAGAGCATCGACGATGGCAACATGGGCAAGCACAATTTCACTGCCGACGATGATCCCTGCTACAAGGACAATCTGGAGGATTGCCAGGGGGCCGACTGCCTCAATGACATGCTGCAACGCAGCGCGTTTGCCCGCAGGCACATACAGCGACGCACGTGTGGCAAGATTGTCAATCATCCGAATATACCGAAGATCCGAGCCAATATCAAGTACTCCGGCAACGATACCTGCGAGACGGACAACTATTACGTGCCCTTCTCGAAGATACGGGAGGCCTGCGATCAGGAACAGGCCAAGATCGATTGTTATCGCTCGCAGCTCTGCACCCAACGGGAGGCCCAAAAGGAATGCTATCGTCGCCGACTCTGCGGGGGCGGGGTACCGACGATTCCAGCTAAATACCCCAACCAGAACCAGCGCAGCTGCTGCATGCAGGTGGAGGCCAAGGACATTGCCGATACGATGAACGGTGTGAATCTGGACACCAGGCAAAAGGGCATTGAGGTAAGTGCAAATACATAATCAAGGAAAGCAGAGGAGATTCGGTAGAGAGAGAAATGTGGCTTATGTTGCACAAATGCTGCGTGCGGGAATGCGGAATACCAGGCTTAATCGCATCGATGTATTTGTGGTTTGCTCTGCTCTCTCTCTGCCGTTGCATAACCGCAAACATGCACCAATTGCAACATCAAATGTGTGGCAACCACACAATTGCAGTTGATGTTGCAGTTGCAATGGCAGTTGCAATTGCAATTGTTGTAAATCTACTCTCTCGCCTTAGGTCTGCTACAAGACGTGCGAGGAGACCGACAGCGATGTGTTCCTCGTCAAGCTGGGCAGCAAATCCAAGTCCCAGCACAAGCGCAACACCATCGAGATCGAACTGCGAACTCCCAAGCAGCCGGTGGTATTGCCAGTTAGCAAGGTAACCACAGAGACCTACGTGACAGAGGCGCTGTTGGACGCTACCAAGGGCAAGGGCAAGAAGAAAAAGGGCAAGAAGGGCAAGGGCAAAGGAAAGAAAAAGAAGTAATTGCTGAATGAAGAGACAGCAAACCAAAAAGCCCGAATCGTCGAAATAATTTCACTGCCTAATACATTATACTATAATTATTATATACTACTGTACTATAATTTTGGTCACTTCATAAAAATACCAATCAAATAAAAGTCTACGTTTAACGAAAGCAAATTGAAAATTGCATATTAAATTCATATAGAAAACAATAGTAAACTTATCTTTAAATATGCAAAAAATGAAATACAAATAAATTTTTTAAATGCAATATCTTTATATAAAGTTCCAAATCGTTTTTATTTGAAGATTTTAATGGGTTTTTGTTGTTTGATTTAAACTTTATTAAATCATTATGAATTTAAAAATAAATCTAAATTGAATCAAACATTTTCTTGTATAAAAAGTAGTATATATCATAAACTTTAATTCAATTTCAAAGTACTTTATTCCCAACTACTTTGAAAGCAAATTGAACTTTTAAAGAATTTTTATAGCTGTTTTAAATAGTTGCTGAAGATGATTAAGTATAAATCATAAACTATAAATATTAGTATATGGTTCTGCCAATCCGGGTTTATTAGTCTGGACCATAAACTTCAATTAGCAAAAGGGCAAATGTTGGCATGTTTGTAAACTGATTTCAGGTTTCAGCTTGTAAGTGGCTAAACAAATCAATTGGCATATAAAAATAGCTGAGCAAGAACCCCCTCCCTCCTTCGCACCTGTTATGGCCCGGTCATGTGTAATTAAATAAAAACCGCTTCTTCGCCGGAATGAAGATGACTGTGAGATGAAAACGCAATTTCACGCCGATAAATGCAGGAGGCGCAGAACGACGAGATGGTCAGCAGATGCTTTAGGCTTGGTCAATGTAAACAAGTTGCGAGAGCCGCAGCCAGAGCCGGCTTAGAGAGCGCTAAACGCAACCAGCTGACCGCTGAGAGACTGAGAGGCTCAGAGACAGGCTGAGAGTCAACAAAGCTGATATCAAAGACGATCGGCTGCTGAGAGGAATCGAGCGCGCAACGTGTTTTAGTTGCGTTCAAACGCTTTAGTCTGTAAGTAAGCAAGCCGACGGCTAACGGCAATCGCAGCTAAGGAAGAAGCAGACACAAAAACACAAGACTCGAAGCAGCCGAGGCTCTGGACAGCTCAAGAGCTGAGCAACAAATGCGAACCGCTTTGCAGATCGGTCAGCTCGATACTCGCTCCCCACTTGTTGTGGCCGAAAAGTGAGAGTGGAATTCATGCGCTCTCGCAACAAGAGCAAAAGCAACGGCAACGGCAACAACAATACGGAAAGAAAGTAACGTAACAAGCCAAGATCGCATCGATTACCTAATCCGGATACCCAGCTGAAGTTGGCGGTACAGATTAATGGCCTGGCGCTCTCTATTCCACAACGCCATGAAATTTAGGAGGAGAAAACAGAAGCATTGAAACAAAACAAGCCAAGAGCCAACAAACAAGTTACACTTCAACCTGATACCAAAACAATACGCATACGACCCATTGTGCACCCATTTTCCATAACTTAGGCAACAGCTGCGACATCTACGCATTGATAATTTAGAAAGCTAAACAAACTATACAAATCAGCTAGATCCGAGCAACCTGCTGCCTCTTGCTTTCCCCAGCATCCACAAGTTGTGTTCAGTCGCGTCTTCGTGCTGTCTCGTGCCGCACTTGCAACAGTTTCGATTAGTTTTACACAATCAGTTGTGGCGCGATGATAATGCTGCGTCTCACGCTCATCGTAGTGCTCTTATCGCTCGTCAGTGTCGACTCCGGTAACAACACTCCCAATGTGCCACACAATCACAACAACCATCACAACAACCATCGCAACAACAGCAGCACCATCAAAAGGCCAAACATACCGCACATTGGCCATATACCGGAGCAGGCGGCACAAGTGGAGGCCTCTGCCTCCGCTTCCTCCTCCTTCTCCTCCGCCCCCGCCAGCCGTGACAAAAGAGGTAAGTACCCCCTCTCGAGTGTGGCATCGAGTGCCCAAATCCATGCCAAGGTCACTTGCCAGCGATATTACGCTAATGAGAGGCTGCCTCATTTGATGGGGGGCAAATATTTAACATTGCACTTAGGGGGAGATTGTTATAAAGTTTTTTAATATGCATCATTGACGTGCCTTGAATGCCGACGAAAGCCGTTGAGGCGTGCAAGAAGACATCAATTAAATCGACCTTAAAATTCGCTTGTTGGGAAGAAATTCCTAGCAAAATTAATTCAGCGAATATATTTGTCAAGTTTTTCCATGCAAATTCGTTTAGAATATGGCAAGTGCCGTTAGAAGTTGGCATTCTAATCAAGCTAATTAATGCAAAACTTACTGCCAAAATATTTCTTTCTTCTATCTGGCTTAATCCCAAACTGGATCTGCCTAATTTACTCTAGCAGAAAAAAAAGAGCATACACAAAACAAATCTAAGCAAATATTATAATTAATGTCATTGGCATCTTTATATGAAAACATATATATCTTATGAAATATTCAACAATAGTGCGCAATAACAATCTCATTTCAATAATTTTTTACCATCATAGATAAATATTTTCGTATTTGTTTGGCGCTTGTTTTGTTTTATTTTAAAGTTATTCTCAGAGAATCGCTGCGGCTTAAAGTTGCATTTGGTATGCTGATGATGACCTCAGATACAGATACAGCCCGATATTAAACTAATTTCAATCAGCAAATATGCACAGATTCGTTTTGAAAGCAGAAGAGTTATGGAACCCGTATTGTAGCCAGCACTACTTATAAGTAGATAGCTTCTCCTTCTACTTTAGCCTCACCTTGTGACATTTTCAACAACTTCTCAACGTAGCCCAAGATGGCAAGAAGCTTCAAGATTAATGACCCGTTCATTGACTTGAATGGATGGCGTCTATATATAACTTTTATAATCAGACGCAGGCAGATTCTGGGGTTCAAGCACCTGTTTTGCACTAAACAACAATTAGCTAATTTCATTCGATAGTCATTTCTTTTATACCCATCTGAATGTATAAATTTGTCAAAGCTAATTGAAACATTTGCATAGGCAGCCGTTTGGCAAGTTCTTAAATTGAAAGTTTACATCAGTTATGCAAATATGGTTTAAATTATAATTTATTGGCAAAGCTCCACTTAAGCCTATGCCAAAGTGGACTTTAATAATCAAGCTGCAAATCTGCCCAGTCAGCAAAAAGAATTCAAGAACCCCAACTATGCTCGAGACCATTAATTAGCTGTCACTTCTGTACAAATCTCCATCAGCTGATGCCTGATGCCTGATGTTTGACATTGAGAATCAAATGTAATCTCATAGTGTGTATAATCTTAATACTTGTATCAAATTGCGCTGTGCTTCTAGCAAACAAACAAAACATGGGTACAACAGGGCGTATACGCTTTGGTATTGCGTTACGCATACGCCGCGTTGTTCGGCGCAAAAAGAGGTAATTTTGATAATTGCTTGTGCACTGATTGCGCAATCGTGTAAACATTCGATCTGAACTGAAAATCAAATGAAAATATAAAACACTTTTTGTTCCGTCGCTTGTTTATGGAATGTGCAAGTTTTGTCTTGCCTCTGGTTATGTTCAATTGGGAGTTTTCTTGCGTTTTTGGAGCAGCCGCCATACGTATTTCGCACATATTTTGCCTTTATCCATGTCGGATTACATAACGGCAAAGTAAACAGTTTTTTGTTTTTGTTTTGTTATTTTGTTGTTGTTGTTGTTTGTTGGGGGTTGCATGAGGCTGTTTTAGATGCTGCTGCCTTTGCTACTTGCTGCTAATTGGCCTCTTTTCAGCCAAGCGGCAATTACACGGCCCTCGATTCTTTGTGTACTTTGATACAGAGATACAGCTATGGCTACATTATCCGCAGATGCAAGTCAAAATGATTTACTGTTTGATTCGCTTGTTGCTTTTGCATTCTTAAGGCAGCTGCGATTGAAGTTGCTGTTGCAGTTGCAGTTGCAACTAAAGTCCAACATCCTCTGCGAGTCTGCAATGATTTATGTGGCAGTCGAACGACAATTAGCCAATGTGTATCTGCCAGCCACAAATGCATATCAATGCGGACAGAACTGGGTTACAACTGCCATTGTGGCACGCTGCACGCTGCACGCTGCATGTTGCACGCTCCACGTTCCATTTCGTGAAATTCATAAACGACAAATGAAAATGCCACCGGCAATTTAAAGACTGCGTGCAAAATCGATTGCAGTTGATCGCTGATCAGAGATCAAAACAGATCGCCAAATCGATTGCAATCAACATTCGGGCCATCACGTTTTAAAGCTGCCCAACTTTTAGTAGATCTATTGGTCAGACCCTGTAATTTAAAAAGTACAAAAGAGTCTATCAGGTAAATGCAAATGAGAAATTTGTGTAATTTTAGAGCAACAAACTTGTAATTTGCTAATAACTTAGCCTATAGCATACTCTATCGATACTACGAATAATATTACGATCGGATAAGAAACAGCTAAGATATGCAACAGACAATTTGCTCAACTGGGCAGATTTTTGATTGCCGCTTTATGTGAGGCAGTGATGCAGTTATTTATTATAGTTATTTATTATATTCATTATAGAAACACAAAGTACAGGGTCAACTACTGTCAGTTCCGTCCGACTGTAGCCTTCCGCCCGACTGTTCTACCCCCTCCTTACTGCTTCAGTACTCCAATAAACCATACCAAAGCCAGGCAAATTGCTACAGCCCACAGCAAACATACATTCATTCATGCACTCGTAATGAACGACAAATACTCATAATAACTCAAGGATTATTCAGCTTCAATTGTTGGCTCGTTGAGAACAATTATAAAAGTTGTGTTAACAATGGGCCTATAATATGGCCAGCTATTAGCTTCATTGTTCGGGGCTCAATGCTCCACTTGGTCTGTGACCTCCACGGCGCACAGAAGGATGCCCAAATCGATCAAAAGTATAATTGCTGACAGCAATTGATGACTTGCTTAAATAAAACTGGCAACTGGCAACTGTCAATTGATTTTGAGTGCTGCACTTAGTTGAATATTGAAATTGAAATTGAAATTGAAGCTTGAACAACTGAAGATCGGTTCATTAAATAAAAGCAATTTACTAAATACATAGCTTTCCATTTTTAACCTTTTTACTTTCTAAAATTATGGCAAAATTTGTAAATTGAATTCCAATAAGTAGCTAACATAAAGTGCCGCTCTCTGCTCTTTAAGAAGGCAAAGATTTATCACATACTCAGCTCAACTAAACACTCCCAATTTTAGCGCTATAATCCGAGTTTTTTGTAGCTCTTATGGCCACTCCATCACGGACAGATGTCAGGTGGAGCACATGCAGGGGATCCATACGAGTTTTTAAATGATGTTCGCCTCGAGTGCGATATAAAATTTAAAAACAACAAAAAACTGTGTGTACTGAAAAGATGAGCGTATATGTTTTTTATACCACAGGCTAAATGCACAATAAATTGCGTAATAAATTTTACTTCACTTTACACACTTTAATGAAGTTAAAAAAATAAACAAACATATCTGCAAAGGCGTTGCAAAAATCCATACAGACATTAACTGAAACAATATCGTGGCAATTGCCAGTAGGTAATTAAATCTCAGGGCGCACGACAAACTTTGGAGTAGGAGGCGAGGCCCCTAGGGGCTTAGGGTGTGTGCCGAGCCCCATGCATCAAACGAGCTGTTAAAGCGCAGTTATGGCTTTAATGCGCCCTTTTTGTTCGAGCATTTATAACAATTATTTGGCAATTTGAAGGCATTAACTGCTGGAAGATGGCCACTGGAAATGCCAACGAAATGACAACTTGAAATTGTCTTGGAAATCCGCTTACAACTAAAGCAAAAATGCTTAAACACATTCAGCCTTGACACAGTTACAGTGTACTAAAGAAAAAAAAGAAAAAGTAGGGGCTAAAGAGCTAAATGATCAAATGGTAAATGATCAATCTGTCATTAAAACAAGAAGCGGGAAGCCTCTGACAGACAACAAGAGAAAGACAAGAAAATATGCAAATTCATAAACATTTATTAAACCTACCTTCAGCCGCAGCTAATGATCGCGTGCACAGTTACTGCAAATAGTATGCGACCCTGAGATGTGCCAGTTGAACTCTCTTTCTCCCTGAGTTGCAAATTTTGATGTACGCCTGTCAGCTGACATTTACAGATGACTTTCATGAATCATAAAAGAAAGGGCTTCAGAAAAAACCAAGATACAAGTATATATGCTTGTTTCAAGTGAAATCTGTTTTAAATGATATAAAGACGGAACTAGATTCTAATGAACAAACTCAGGCTTTAATTTATTAAAATTTTTGTAAGTTCTGTACAGAAACATTCTATTGTTGTCTACAAATAAGTAAGATTTCAAATTAAACATGAACTTCAATTACAATTTTAAGCTTCTTTGTTTGGTTTGGATAAGAAAGGAGTATAGCAATTATGTTTGCATTATCTGAAAGAGTCTGCTGTTCTTTGATACTGCTCAAATCTGCTGAAGGCCTCAATTTGTAAGAAGATTAATACACAACGTGTTCGGACATGTAAGGGCATTCGAGATACATCTGCCACTCTTTGAACGCTCTGCACTCGTTTTTAATTACTTCATTTCCTGCTCTTCTCGCATCTTCGAAGCCGAATGTGGGCCGCCCGGCGTTTATGTAATTGCCTCCAGCCACTTGTTGGGGCATGCTACATTGCATAATTTGCTGCGGCCCACATGTGATTACAATGTGATTAATCACGACTCTGCTTTGCAGGTACTAGCAACAGCAACACCAACAGCAACAGCAACAGCAACAGCAATGCGAACAGCAACAATCACTTCCAGCTGGATCAGAGCGAGCTGGCACGCCAGAATCAGATAACCCAGCAGATATTTGCCAACTATCTGGAGCGTCGTTTGTTTCCGAATCGCAGTGGCAACCAGAAAATACCAACCATAGCGGATATACTGCCCAAGCCTAAGCCCTCGGGACGTCCGCGACCGCGTGGCTTCTCCGCCAGCAGCGATACCTTTAAGAAGAGCGGAGGCGGAGCGCAACGCAACCGTTTGGCAGCTGCAGCGGCAAAGCGACAGACGAGCCCAACCAGCCAGCCGGAGGATGAGGAGGAGGATGCGGCGGATCAGCAGAGTCCGGGCACTGGCAATGCACAGGATGAGTTTGAGTACGATGGTCAGGAGTCGCTGCAGAGCGTGGAGTCGGAGCAGCATGATCAGTACTATGGCGATATATTTCATCGGGATCCCAGCGAGAATGAAATCGATAGTGGTAAGTGTTGAACAGCGCCATGAGATGCATTAATCAAGCGGCAAATTAGTGTTAAATGAAGATATCATGCGTGGAATTGAGCTGCACAAATGAAACAGCATTAGTAAGCAGTTAGCTAAGGTCGTGCAAAGGCTAGCCATATATCAATCATATTACAACTGGGCAGTAGCCCAAGTCACATAATAGCATCATCAATAATACGTTTAATAACCTTGCTATTGTATTGTCTTTGGTTTCTGAAGCTGTTTCTGTTTCTGTTTCTGTTTCGGTTGCTGTCTGTGTTTTTGTTGATGCTGCAGTTTAATTGTGTCATTTATTTTGCATGCAGTCGCTCAGTCCACGCGGCGTATGATGAATGTATGGCGCTCACATTCATCATACGCCTGGTGTCTGCTTAATTTATGTCTTATTTTGTCAGCATATTTGCGCTGGTTTTAACCTTTATGTGCGCTTTGGCTTCTATTGCTGCAATAATCAGGGACAAACAGTTTGCCAATTTGAGCTTCGATCTTAATTCAATATTGAAATTGTAATTTATGCCAGCCAGAAAGTTTAACGATGCAAACTTGTTTGGTTGCTACTCAAATTGTACTACCTTCGAATCCATTGAATTCACACCTCTATAAAACAAAGTCCGCGGAAATCTTTTGCATGCGTTAGATCGATCTTTTAATGCGGTCATTCGCTCATTGGGAACACGTTTCTATGCAGCTTATTGTGCTCTATCTAAATTGAAATTTCATTTATAAGCAAATGAAATAGAATTTAAGCATTTCTCAAATTGAATGTGACAGTCGCTTGAGATAACACGCTACAGAAAGTATAAATCTTGCCAATCTGCAGCTCGCATCGATGCTGTCCTTGGCTCTGGCCTGAGAAAGTCAATATAATTAGCATTTTTCTGCAAATTAATCTTGAGAGCGAAAGCAATGCAGGCGATTATATAATAAAACAGTGGACTGAACTGATTGCAGATAATAGAAATTCTGACAGGCAACAAATCACACTAAAGCTAATGCCAAAACGAGTATAAATTCAACATTTTGTCTTGCATTTGAAAAGAATAATATTTATGAGCTCTACGTCTGTTCCATTAGCCATCCATCTTTTCGAAAAAAAATCAATCAATTCAGCAAAAATTTTATTTATGTTGTATGATAAAGCTTGAAGGTTTGCTCAGTCTACAGTTGAGTTTTTTGTATACTCAAAATATAACCAGTTTTTTTTTTTATTTTTTGGCATTTTATCTAAAATATTTTTCAAACTTTTAACAGATGTTGGGCCCCGCGGCAACAATTGGCGTTGAAAATTGTCCATCATTAGTTTATATATAGAAATAAAACTAAATTATTCAATTAGAACTTACGCACGCTCTTTTAATGCCTTTATAATTAGTAAGAATTTTTTAAATCGCTTTTAATTGGCAACAATCAATTGATAAACTGACAGCTTCCGACTTCTGTGCAGCAATCCTAGCATATTTGATTTTATTACAGACCCTGAACACAACTATTATGTTCGAACTTTACGAATCGTGTCTGATCTACTTTCAATGGCAAATGCTAATCGAACTGCAGACATATAAAATATATATAGTCTGCGACTCGTTTTTGATTTGTGATTTCTGGTTTCGCATTCGAAATATTGACAGCAGGCAGAAGAACTGAAACTCAATTCAGTGAAACTGCACGACTTTAGAATACTCTGCATAGAATTTTATTGAAATGCCAGGAAAAAGATATGCACACAACCAGTTACAAACACAGTTATAGACAAAGTTTCGATAAGTGGCGACCATTTTCGCACTTCCTCCATGGTCTTAATCTCGGCTTCCATTAAGGATTCGTTTTCAACTCGATGCATCTCCAATTGCCTCAAATTATTTATCATACCAATCTTGCGCGTGGCTGCTTGCAGTTTGTGGAAATTCTTGGCCGGCATTTTGAAGCTGATTCACGGTATTTGAATAAATTTGTTGAAATAAGTATGAGTATTTATTATATTGATTTTGACATGAATTTCTAAGATATTTGTAAGCAAGCTTATACAAACCCCGCTTGTGTATTGCGGCCACATGACGTATACGCAATGTGCACAATTACTGCAAAATTATTAATCTTTTCAAGGTCACTGAGCAACTCGGTTAGCAACAAAATACTTGGAAAGCCATACCCACAAGTAAGGTATTATTAGCTTTTTGGTTGGGATGCAAATTTGAGTTTCAGCGAAATTGCAAAATCTTAGAACGTCGACAAGGCGAGACGGCATAACCAGAATTTTTTTATATTTCTTTTTTGTGTTCATTTAAAATGTTGAGTTGTTTTGACTGTTGTTGGGTGTTTGTTTCACGCTCGAGCTGCGCTTGGTGGGCATGTCCAAATCAACGCTCCACTGCTGTTACCTTGGTCAGCCGCAGCGTCGGCGGCATCAAGATGCTTCAAGTTATGTCTACGGCTTCAACGTCAAGTGTTTGACGAGCTGCAGGCCCCCAGGGTCCCTCAGTTCAGTTTGCAACAAGTGTTTTGTTGCCTCTGCCTTTGCCGCGTCTGCGGCAACTGTTGATTGTCCGCAGCATCTCAATGGATGCTAATCTTTCAGAGCGTTTCACACAAAATACAAAACCAAAAGCAACAAAAAGCGGTAAAGACGAAGCAGATCAGTCGCACATAACCGACAGTAAGAGACTCTGTACTTTGGGTTTCGATAATAAACAAAAACTGGAAATGGTCTGTTGCATATCTTCGCTGTTTCTTATCCGATCGTAATATAATTTGCAGCATCGATGGAGAATGTCATAGGCTATCTACCAGTTCGTAAATCTTGAATTAAGGTTGATGTGTTGCTTATAGTTTTTGAGATCAAACCGACTGATAAACAGACATGGCTATTTCAACTAATATCATCTTCCTGATGAAGAATATATGTACTTTGCCACGCCTTCTTCTGCCTGTTACACACATTTTTCAATGCCACTAACTCAATAGACCCTTGTAAACTTTTTCAAAGTAGAGGGTCTCAAAACATATCTGCTGTTAAAAAAAGAAGCCCCACCAAACGAGTTCGAAGCGACTGCAACAAGTCTCTTGGCCAGCCAACCAGTTGGACTGCCTCTCTCAGCCATCTCAGCGTTCACTCTCGCTCTCATTTGCTGGCTCTCGGGCTGATGATGAGATTCTGCGTTAGTCGGCGCCAATGAGGTCCAAATTATTTAGTTCTTCGACAACCGACGGTCAGTTTGGGCGCGCATGCGCACGAGGTTTTCGTCTTTGGCTTGATGTTCACAATACTTTGATAATTATTATTCAGACTCTTGGTATATCATTAAGCGCTTACGTTATTATTTTGGCAACTTTCGATTCCGTTTCACGATCTCGATAACGTCGCACCACAAAAGATTACAAATAATAACCCAGCGGAACGTGCATCAAAAATTCATATGTAAATCTGTGCATCGGTCTACGGAGTATGCAGCATTCCACGAATTGATCGAAAATGCGTTGAATGACAAAACACACGGCGAAATTTGTGTTGTTTTGCTAACGATACGGAAGTGCAAATTTGCATAACTGGAAACACCGATAAAAATCATATATATTTTAAAAATAAAATAACGCATAAGCTGTATAAGCATAAATAAAAAATAAATAAATAAACACAAGTCGGCCAAAATATCAGCGCAAACATGCAAAAATATATGATTTTATCTGTGATAATCTCAGTGCTGCTGCTGGACAGGACATTGGCAACACCGAGCAAAGCAGCAGGTCCTGTCGCTGGTACGTTCAACCAATTGGCCACATTACATAATCAGCCGAGAGCCATCCTTTAAGTCAGTTAGTCAGACAGACAATCAGACAATAAGACAGTAAGACAGTCAGACAGTCGGTCGTGCCGCGTGCCATGAGCGTCGTTTAAAATTCACTTTCACTTTTCAAACTTGGCATTTGTATGGGTATTCACTTCAGGCATTTAATTAAGGAGATGTATGTGGTATATAAATAATATAACTATCTGCTTTTATGCCATATATAAATTTACCATACTAGACCTGAGCGAGACCCGGCTACCGTGTTAAGGTATTTCATTGATTAATGTGCCCTGCTCCAGTTTATTTTTATTTCTGTTTTTGGCATTTTTGTTTTTTATTTCTTGTTGTTTCTGCTCCGCTTTGAGCAATCAAACAAATTAGTTGAGTGTTTTCTTATTGTTGTTGTTACACCTGCCTGATGTCTCTGTCTCTGTCTCTGTATCTGTTGTTATTGTTTTTGCCTCTGTGGCAGCTGTTGAAATATGTGTAATAAAACAAAATTGATTGAGACCAAAAAAAAGAGACGCTGCGATAAACTGCTGACAATAAATCGCATAAAAGGAGCACATAAATTTTTGCTTTAAAATGCCAAACCGAAGGCCAGGGTCAGATGGTCTATATTGATAATCAAATTATAGTTAGCAGAATTTTAAGCCTGAGGTACAGCCAGGCGTATGCGTAATATCAAGAAAAAACATCGACACACGACTAAGGAATTTATAATTACTCAATTATACCAATCAACCATTTATTTTAATTCCCAAAAACATCATCTGCATAAATTCTGTTTATTGAGAAAACTATTAATAAAATTAAAATTTTAGTTAGCAGAACTTTATGACTAAGGAATTCATAATAGTTAAATTATGCTGTCTTAACTATTTATTTTAATTTCCTAAGGCCTCATCTGCTTATTTTCTGTTTATTAATAGCAAAAAATTGATTCTGTTCAAACTAGTCCTACAAAAAAAAAGCAGCGCGTAAAACTGGTTTCAATTCTTAAATAATAAAAACTCAATTTAAATTTAAATTCGAAAATTCTTTTGTTAATTTGTGCTCGGCAAATACATGTTTTGCGATACAATATATCTACAAAATATATAGCAAAACAAACAAATTATTATGCAGGAAGTTTGCAGATGTTTCTGGCACAGTTTTTTCAGTTTTTGTGTTTTGGTGAATTTATGTTTGATTTTTTCCCAGCAACTAGTTTTATAGCTGTCGCCCACAATTTATATGCACGATTAAGCTAAATTAAATCTGACGGCTTTTTATGGGCCTCGAGTTCGTTATGTCAACTTGTCTGCACCTCTTGGATTCTTCAACGATTTACCGAAGGTTATGAAATGTGAATTGTAAGCAAAATCCACGCAGCCTTGCATAATATACATTTAATTACTCTCAGTGTATTGAGTATGATTTTTTAAGCACTGACAATGACTTTGAGTGTAGCTGCAGGCCTCAAATCCAAACTGGTTTCGACTCGAAAGAAATACAAAAATTGGGATTCAGATTAATTGCGTGCGAAATTCAAACTATCAATATTGAAATGCCCACAAATCAACAAATGTTTATTCAATCTATTATTAACTATACAGTTAGTTTTTTGTGGTTGTGACAATTTGATTTGATTTATGTTCCAATGAAGCAAACTGACAAACAGTAAAAGAGATGAAAAACTGCATGCAAATTGCTGGAGTTTAGCTGGAACTTAATCAATTTGGCACCTTTAATTTGTTTGCTGTCTGGGGACCGGTCTGTCTCTATATTTGTCTGTCCGTCTGTCTGTCTTTATGAGGCGCCACTGCGGCAATTAACAAAGCGTGCATAATATGATGATGTAATTAATGAAGAATTGCAGTTGGTGTTAATTGCATGCTGCAAGTGAAGCTAAAAATATTTTAAAAATTATACTATCAAAAAATGCAAGAATTTTCATTCATAAAAATGTGAAATAAAGGCAAAATATGAGCGCTGTTTTATATTAATTCTTACTAGCATACAATAATATTTTTAAAATTACTCCAAGGGTTTTTAGTAATTTATCGATAACCAGCGAGCTTTGGAAATAATTGAATATCAAACATGCTGAAAACAGAGAGCGCGCAATCGGTGTATAACAATTTATTGGTAACAAGAACACGTTAAATAAATTAATCAAACAATAAAAATTCCAATTTAAATTTAAGCCTAATACAGAAGAGTTTAATCTATTTCAAACTTACAATTTGCTACGAAAAAATCAAACATAAAAGAAGCATAAAAAAATGTCGCGCGCTCTGCGCGCTCCACCTGACAGTCGGGCAAGCCCGACTGTCTTATACCCTGTACCACAGCTCGCGCTGCGCGCTCGCCCGTAAAATATATAATGTAAAATATTTTAAATATTATTTAATCGGTCTAACTATCGAGTGGACAGCCCCTATTGTAAGGTGCAGATTGTGAATGCCCAATTGGCAAAATTCAAATATGCATATATATTATGATTATAATTATTAATATGCCTTTTATTTATAATATTTTATTATTATTACATTTATAAAATGTTTTCCCCAAAATATAAACATTAGTTATTACTGATTAAGTAATTATTTAGCAAACGTTTGAGTCCAGCGGGCTAGCAGTCTAACGTTCTGGCAACGCCATTCGCAAGCATTCGGTCACACAGCTGCTGAACACTTGTCCATGTACATACACACACACATACATGCATACACATTTTGAAAGCACGTATATGTGTGTGTGATTGTGCATTGCTGCCATACAAATCTACAAATAATGTAGAATCCTTTAAATCATCATAATTCTGTTAATAATGGACCGATTTTGATGAAATTCACAGAATTGGTAGATATTACGTAACTCTATCAACTGCTAACGACAAAGTTTAAGTTTATAAATTCGTATGTCTTTAATTGATCAATGAAGTCTATTTCCCTGATTACGGGCGGCAGGGGCGTGGCATCCAAGTTTTGAAATAAACTTGATCTGCGTATGGTGTACACCTTTCAAAAGAGACCAAAACGGCTTCTCTAGCTTTTATAGTTTAGAAAATCTCAGCGTTCATACAGACAGACAGACAGACAGACAGACAGACAGACAGACAGACAGGGCTAAATCGACTCAGCTCGTCTCCCTGATCAAGAATATATATAGTTTGTGGGGTCTGCCACGCCTCCTTCTGCCTGTTACATACATTTGCACAAAGTTATTAACCCTGTTTTTCCCATTTTTCAATGGGTACAGGGTATAAACATAAAATTCTTTACAACCGCAAAAATGTAATAAATCATAAACAAGGAGCATAAAATTTTAAAACTGAAAATTGAAACTTTTATATATTTCATCAAGTAGTTTACATCATGCAAATTGCAACCGTTTGCGTAATGTAGCGAGTTTTGTTTTCGCAATTTTCTACTTAATGTTTCTGTTAAATTACCGTTTTTATGATGTAGTCAAAATATATGAAATGCGCTATTATGCATTGTAAATTGAAGTAAATAGCCTGCACTTCTGACCCAGCAAACACAATGGGCATAACAAACATGGCAACAACTGTGAAAATGACATTTATGCCAACAACGACAAGAAACATCATTCAACGGCATTATAATCATCATTAATGCCGCCTTCTGAGCGGCCTTGGCTGGGTAATGACGTCCATTTTGGATGATTAATTAACAGCATTTCGCGAAATGAAAATGAAATTTTTGGCAGTTGCCATTTTGGGCTTGTCTGGCTGCCCGTCTGTCTGTCTAACAGTTTGTTTTTATTGTCTTTTGTATGCGCTTGCGAGACAAAAGAAACGCCGTTAACTTGCCCAAGAATGTTGCCCTCTGCATAAGCATAAGTCATAGCATATTCATATATGGATATTTAGTAATTCCCATAGTGCCGTAACGACCTTCACATACTCAGAACTGAATGTTTGTCCGTCTGTCGTTTTACACAAAAGGCACTGACCTTGATTCAGTTTCTTCTCATTTGTAGATCCCCAGCGTATCAGAGCCATTGTTTGATATTCTGGCCAAGACGTCATTGTCAGTGTTTCAGGTTGAACTTGTTTGGGCATCTATAACTAACAAAATAAAATCTAGCCACCTCCAAGCGAACCTGTTCAGTTACTTTGTGTATTTTTGAAACTGCCGCCGTTTGTTTTGGATGTACAGACATTTATCTAGACCCATCATAATTCAAATGTCGTACAACGAAATGCTTTTTCAATGCAATTAGTTAAGAAATACGTTTGTTAATTATTTAGAATCTGCTTAGATTGCGACCAGTTTTTGTTTATGGCCAAACATAATTTAGCTGACAATGGCAATAATTGTTTATGCAGTTTTTATTGTCAAACAACGGTTTCGATAATAAATCAATTTGAAACCCGAAATTGGACTCCCTGGGGCGATTCAGAAAACCGAATGATATTGATAAACAATTAAATGCGAGTACTTATTGTCTGTATAATCCCACTATAAAATACGAATTTCAAGTTGTTTTTATGGAACAGCCTTCGCTGTAGTATATGAAATTCAGGTTAAAATGTTGCTCTTTGTTTTCTTTTCGCTCTTTACTGATATCGCTGGTTTCCTTCCTCGTGCTTATTTATAGACTGCCCCAACTGCGTGGACGAGTCACAGTACATGCCGAACAAATGGACGATGCCCCTGCTGAAGCTGGGCGAGAAGCGCTACTACCTGGGCATCTTCTTCAAGGTAAGCTGCATTCCACGCCATTAACATTTAACTGCAACTGGCCAACGGTCGTTCAACGGTATCCGAGGCGGTTGGGGAGGGATGGGGAGGGGAGGGGCCCGCTTCGGTCATACCGTAAAAAACCGCAACCGATTGCATTTGGCATCTGCCGGCCATATTTACATTGATTACAACAGCGGCTGACATTAGTTGTTTGAGTTTGAACTGAGAATATTGCTTTGTTGATTTTAAACTCATAGTTTAAATATAAAAACCCTATTTTTTAGGAGTAAATATATACAATTGTATATATAAATTGAAATATTACACATCACTATGGTATAAATTACTACACATAACAGTAATAGTATACCATAAAATAAAGTAAATATATTTTTATATTTTCACAAAAAAAAAAAAAAATAGTTTAAATATAAACATATTAAATGATGACTTAAGATGCACTTTAAAATACAAAGTTATAACGGCTTTAATGCCAGATTTCTTTACCTAATTTGTTGCATAAATTTTAGTATAATTTTGATTTATTAGCCAATTTATTTTTTAAATAAAAAAATATTCGATAGAATTGTTTAATGCCAAAATTATTTGCTTAATTTGCTTCAAACAATTTTAGTAGAATTTTTATTAACTAAAAAATTTATTTTTTGCAAGAAGAGCCATAATTTAAGCATTTAAATACATTAATATTCGCATTAAAATTTTTTTAAACATTTAAACATAATTGTTGGCATATTTGTTTTAGAGTTTTATTATCAGATTATATCTAGTTTTAGCTGTAATCCAGTCACACCTCTAACGCAGATCGCACAACCTTCTCGACATCATTGAGGCACAGTTATTGTTAGCCTCAGAACTGCTTATCAATGCCAATAGATTATTAAGCATACTTCATAAAATATCGCAACGACCATGATGTTGGTCTGAGACAGAAGGGGCGCGTGCTTGAACACGCATCAGCAATTTCATAGTGGAGATGACGTCTTTTAATTTATGCAGCCAGTTCGCATTAAAAACATATTAGTCAAAGCTTCATGCAATAATCAAAAGAGTTGAAAGATGAAAAAACTATAAAATACATAAAAAATGCGTATAAACCATTGAAATCGCGCACAAATCGCGTGCGACTTGGACGCGATTTTGGCCATTGGCCGAGACGTACGACTTGAGACAAGTATGCAAATATGAGATATATAAAGGTCTCAACTGTTACGAACTGTTCTCCTTGAACTTTAAAGCTGAACCATAAATAAACCTTAACGGCTGCCACTGAAATCATCAATGTAAATTGGCATAATTAATACGTTTTGTTTGCATGCCAAACAAACAAAACTTTTCGAATAAGAATTGACAGTTATGGCAGCTACATGGAAGGGGCTGGAACGTAGATGGGGAAGTTCAGATCAGCTGTTTGCTGTGTTGCCAAATTCGCTTTTTTAGCGCCAAAACTGGCTGTTATTGAAGAGCATTCCAAATATAATTCAGCTTAAATTCTACAAAATAATCACTTAAATAAGAAACAATTTTGAACATAATACCCATAACTCCTCTTAATTTAAAGCGCCTACGCTAGAATAACTTTGTGTATTCTGATTAAAACAAGGTTTTTTTCTCGAAAAAAGTTGGCAACACTGGCTGTTTGACCGTTAACATGCAAAAGGTCAACTGTACGTTTGAAGATATACGATTTATTCACACTCTATATGCTCTTTGTTCTCATGATACGAACTTGAAGGAATGCAAAGCACATGCTAGATATTTTGGCAGTTCAATGGGGTCATAAATTCAAGCAGGTGTTGCAAAAGCAAACAAAACACAAAAGAGAATGCTTTTAATTGCCATGCGAATGCATGGAAATAGTTGAGGGAGAATGAGGTAATCGTTTCAATTGGGCTTCAATTTAGAGTTTAAAGCTAAACGAGTTGAAAATGCAAATAAAATTCTTAGATAATTGACAGATAATCTAGCCAGAAATCGCCAAAGATTAAGCATTTTTAGTTATTTGTTCATATTTTATGCAAATGTCGAACAAGTTTTCAATGCAAATTTAATTATCAAACTATAATTAGTTGAAATTGCAATAAAATCGATCAATTTTATTGTTTGCCAAATATGACAAACTCTATGAACTTTGGCTAATTTATTAAATTGAAAATGAATAGAAATAGCCCAAGATTAAATGCGTATGAGATCATTAATGTTGCCAAAATATAAGAAACAAGTTCTTCATGCAGATTCCAAACTCATTTCTTCATTAAGTATTTGGAGAAATTTGCTTCAATTCGTTTAAGCAATTATCACCAAATAATACTAGTAGATGATTAACTTAAAAACCCATAAAATCAGCGTAAATAAATTAGCATCAAACCAAAGGTTCTTCAACCTCAAAGCCCAAACCGAAAACTAATTAATTTTTATGCACACGTATTGTTTATAAACTGTTTAGAGGGGGGCATTGAAGGGTTTGGCCAACTGTCAGCTGCTCGTAAAGTATTACCAACAGATAGATTGTGAATTGAATTCATTATTAAGCACATTAATTAGCTGCAAGTCCCAGTCCCACGGCTGATTAGCTGGCGTTCAAAAACCAAAAAACATGTTGCCAAAAGGAATACAAATTTACCAATATAACTGCCTCGTTAATTGCCTAACGGTTAATTAACTTACTCATCTGCCCCAGCTCTGATTAAGCTGGCCATTAAAATTTATAGAATTTGATATGCTGACATTTTAATGCATGAATTAACAGCGTTTTTTTAATAATCTGCATTATTAGCTACGCATTTGGTGGCCAACGGTGACTTCATTAGAACTGTTCCAGTTATATGTAAATATTTTTAAAGGAAACTCCCACACTCAGAAAACAACAGACAAAAACTTTCAACATTTTAAATAAAATATTTTTTATTTTGTCGAAAAAAAATGTTTAAGAAATCCTAAAATAATATGCTGCATTACATGAGAATTACCCGAATCAATAAAGGTTTTACTCAGATAAAGTAAATTCTGGATAATAAGATTGTTGACCTTATTCTGAATTGAATCAAATGAGAATGATTTAATAATTTTTCTGAATGTACTCCTTTAAGCACTTCAAACATAATTTATGCCAATTTCTGCGCATTACGCAACTCCAAAATGCTGAATAAATACGTTAATTTAGCTATATATACGAGTATGTGTTGTAAAAAAATGCAAATGCCAGCGGAGCTTGAAAAAAAGCAGCTGAAATTAATTTGGCAACAACTGCAACTGCTGGACTTGGACTCTCCGTCGATGTTTTTTAATGCGACACTAATTGCACTCGTATGCAGGAGTAAATGCTGCTTGAAGATTGGATGAGAGGGCGGTGGAGAGGGAGGTGGTGGAGGAGTGTAGGCCGTGTCAAGCAGTTGGTCAACTCATTCGAATGTGTTCATGAAATCAACAAATGGAAAAAACTGTCAAACAGTTTGCTGCCTTCTAATTGAGTTGCTGTAATTTCGATTTGTTGACACTTGTGCAACAAGAATATCTGCAGTGCCAGCACAGCAGCAGCAGCAGCAGCTGTTAATTAGAAGTTGTCGTTATTATGTAATTGAAAAACGTAAACTGTAAACTGTAAACCGTAAACCAAAAACAAAAAATCAAAAACAGAAAATCAAAAACTGAAAAACGAAAAACGTATGTCTTGCTGATGGTTGTCAGGGCAAACAAACTTATACAACCAGCACAAGCTGCCTGTCAATACAAAATTTCAATCTCTTTCACATGGCAGGCTGCTGCCAAGTTGATGGATTTTCCAGATTGGTTTTCATTGCAGTATTGACTGACAAATCTGTGGAAATTAAATGCAGTTTTCTACGCAATTTCTTGCGTAAAAAGTGATTTACCCTGTTTTCAGCCATGTTCAATGGGTGAGGGGTATAAAAATGCAAATTTATTTATAAATACAGCAAAATCAAATCAATATTTTTTCTAAATGCAGAACAAATAAATGTGTATAAATAAAATACAAATATATATTTAACTATACATAAATTGAATCCATATTTGGTCTAAACAAGAACAAATAAATGTATATAAATAAAATACAAATTTTTATTTAACTACAGAAAAAAAATCGAATCCATATTAGGTCTATACTTGCTACTACAGTTATAATAATTATTAACATTCCTATTTTAATTAAATTTCTTAAACACATGTTTTTAACAAGTTATAACATAGTTTTTAACAGATTAAATCATCTTTTTCTACAAGTCACTCGGCACTTTAGTTTAAATTCCACATTCCGCTTTACAACACTTTTCAATCAGCTCGTGGTTCAACTCTGCTCTACTTCACTTTTTGTTTGACATACTTGCACTTTCTGTGGCGCTCTTTGCCTTTCCAATCGTTGCATAATGCTGAATATCAGATTTCAAACCCAACCGGCAATCATCCTAGCTGGCAATCCTTTCATCAAATGCTGCCCACAACTGTTGCACGTCACGAATTGCCAACTCGACAATAATTCCCATGCAGTTGCATGCAACTGATCCAGATCGTAAAAGCTCTGACAGACCCCGGTGGCTGCCACATGTCCGCCTCGGGTCTGCTGCAATTCACCAAACCCCGCTGCAAATCACCATTGATGTGTGTCAATAAAAGTCGACAGCATTGGATGTTTTTCTGTTGAATTATTTAACAGCGCAGAAGGTCGACTAGTCGGAGACTAGAGCAGAGAGACAGGGGGAAAAACTGCGATTTAAAGCCGTTGAAAGGTGCGCTTGAATTCGCGCCCACACAAACCGTTAACCAACAGCCAATTAGAGCCAAAGGATGTGGGCTATTGATGCATAGTTTTGGCTGGTTGTGTGTGTTACAGTTTGGCAACCATAAATCAATATATCAATAAATGCAATTTGATATTCAATTAACACTAATGGTCTCGGCTGCCGACGCTCTTTTTGGCCTTAATTAGCCCAAAGCAGAGCAAATACTTCCTCTGCTTTCTAGACTTCCTGTGCTCCTGTTGTTGCCTGTGTGAAAATGGTTTTTGGCTGCTTTTTAATAGCCACAAAAACCCACCCAAAGGCAGGGCATGTGAGCTCCTTGTCTGTCTGCCAGGTGATGCGCATCTAAATCGATTACGTAACTATTCTCCTGCCAGTTGTGCTACCTGTAAACCAGCTTCGTCATGGTCTTGCTCTGCGGTCGACGACGTCATTAACTTGGCTTTAATTGTATTAGCCGTAATTGTGCGCGTATAAAGCACAAACTGACGCAGCATCCTGTGCCTGGCAGCCCCTCCAACGACGCCAGGAGAAAGTGTTTAATGCGAGTTTACTGTTCGTGTTCTGCTTTCTCCTCTCGCTGTTGTTGCTGTTGTTGTTGTTCTGTTGTGACGCGCTCCCTGAAAGTGTTTATTGGGCTGTAAAAGGACGCTCCACTGAAGCCAAGAAGTCAATTAGTTTGCCATATGAGCAGCAGAAAGCGCCTCCACCTCCCATTCAGTTGGATGGAGCTGTTGGAGTAGGAGCTGAGGCAGAGTCTTAATGGCAGGCGACACGAGCTCTGTGCACCTCATCTGCACTTTATGTCAGCCAAGGGATATGCGAAAATTCTTTGCAGCCACCGAAAAAGAAAACTTTGCGAAAGTTTTTGTTGTACCCTGTAAAAGCTTTAATATGTTTAGCAAGTTGTCTAGCTGGAGCTGAGAAAGGGAGGTTCTAAGGGAGTCTTTAAAATATGTAGAACAGTCGGGTGCAACATTCTTTTTGATCGAAGCGTAATGATGGGAGTATGTAAGGAAGTATTTAAAATTAGTAGAAGAGTCGGATGCAACAGAATAGTGGACTTAGAATAAATGTTTATGGTAATATTTATGTTAGTATGCAAGGGAATCATTAAAATATGTAGAGCGCAAAAGATCAATTGAGCTGGGAATGGGAAATATTTACTGGAGTTAATTTAAAGTGTAGAACAGTCGGACGCAACAGTCTGGAATAGCGTCAAAGGAGCCATTTTTACCTTCTGTTTATTGGGTTATACTGGACATATATATAAATATATAGGTTATACTGGAGATGTACAATACAGTAGGGCGCAACCGACAACTGTAGTTTTAAAATGCACGCTAATTATTCGGCTTACTCTCAGCTAATACTGGATTATGCTTTGCAGGATATCTTTTAGTCTTAACTCTTCAACTAACATAAAACATCTTGACTTAGCACTCAACAAATACCTTTCCCAATTTTCGCTTACTTTCAGGCAAATTGGTTCAAAGCCACGCAGTACTGCCGCTACCATGGCATGCACTTGGCTAGCATTTCATCACAGGAAGAGAACGATAGACTGGAGAAACATATACGCGACTTTGGTAAGTATCTTTGGCGATAGTTGAGCAGCTGCAATGCTCAGCCCTACGCTCTTTATGTTGGTCAACTGTGGAACTGGAACTGGTAATGCGACTGGTTATTTGTGGGGGCTTTGACTTTCTAGCGTGCATAACACACGGAAGTTGGTAACCCAAAACGGTTGGCTAATGACAAAGGGAAGGTCGACAGACGTGTGTGGAGGGAGGGGGAGGGGGAGCGGATGGCTTGAGGAGGCATTGGCTTTTGTTAGCCAGTGCAACTGCGACTCGAATTGCGGCCCTGCATTCAATTCCGATGCACTTTCTGCTGACATCAACATAAATCTCTTTGGAGCTGCGCTAAAAAGTGAATGTGCAATGGATTGAATGTGTTAATGCCAAGGGGTGGGGCAGGGGACACGCCCTAATCTATGGGCAAACATATATATAACTAGAGCTCAATGTCTCGTTGTGATTACACTCGTTCACAGGTTTGGGCCACGAGCATTTCTGGATATCCGGCACAGATCTGGCCGATGAGGGCAATTACTTCTGGATGGCCACCGGGCGACCGATTACATTTACCAATTGGAATGCGGGGGAGCCCAACAATTTCCGCTACGAGAACGGGGAGGAGGAGAACTGCCTGGAACTGTGGAATCGCGATGGCAAGGGACTCAAGTGGAACGATTCGCCCTGCAGTTTCGAGACCTACTTTGTCTGCGAGGTGCAGCCCGTCTGATAAATAGACAGATACACAGATATATACATATGCTCTATATATATGAAGGATATTAAGCATACGACAAGCGGCACAAAACAACAACCAAGAACAAAATGAAAAGCAAGCAAAAATAATTTAGTTATTGTATTTAGTGTACTAGTTAATAGTTAAGTTAAATAGAGAGAGAGAGAGTTTGCTGTGCTGTGTAGCGGTATAATAAATTTCAAACGAGTCCAAAATTGCAATATTTAAATTCATGTGAATTGCCTTCATGGCAATTTAACAAATCGGTTATAAGTTTTCTTTCGACGATGCCTTAGCTAGTAGAACTAATTAAATTATACTTAGACGTTGCTATGTTCTCATTTCAACAACAAATAAAGACAGTTATTATAATAAACACGCTCGCTAATCTATAATCATTGGAAATTTTCAGCTCGCTTAATTGCCAATTTTTATGAGGTGCAGCGAGGCGTATGAGCAATATTGACGGTAATAAAACGAGAAAGCACGTAGCACTCTCCGCTCTCTTCGCCGTTCTCTAGAGAGTTCTTTTAGACATCTCAATTCTCATGCTCACTTTCGCTGCCACCTGTCGTTGGTCGTTTAGTCGACGACTAAATAAAAGTAATGCCGTTATAAGTAATATTATCCATGCAGCATTGCCGCGCTTTGGGATCTCTTTTTAGTGTGTCACGCTGCACGAGAGCGGCTTATGGCCTATACCCGCAGCAACTTGGCTCAAATGTCCAGCTGTTGTGCTGTCCCCTTTCCCCGGTCCCCTTTCTACTGTCCACCTGCCCAGCGGCAAGGGCTTGCCCTGACCCCCGGGGACAGACAATGCGAAACGTGCAACCAGCCGCCTGTTAAAGCTGCGGCTGTTTGTTGTTTATGCGTCCACAAAGCGCTGCACAGCGGCATTTAAGAGAGCGCCGAAGAGCAAAGAGCGAGCATGCGCTGGAGAAACCCAAGAGCGGACAGCTGGGAGCGTAATACATCTGTCTGAAAGGTAAGTTGTTAACGGCACAATAAAGATCTATTAAATGGCCAAATCAAACACACATATTTAAGTTATGTTTTACAGAATGTACGAAGGCTGCAGTCAAGTGTGCTCGAGTAGGAAAAACTTATATATATCAATAAAGATTGTTTTAAGTTTAAAAATGCTTTAAATTCATATAAAGTTAGGGTTTATTATCGCAATGTAAGTATTTATAAAAGAAACTTAGTATACATTAAATAAATTAAATAAATAATTTAAAAAATTTGTTTTTTGTATGGTGAAATTATCTAATATAAAAGGTAAATTATATAAACATTCAATTTATTCAATATTAATTATTTTAGTTTACTTACAATAGATTATTTCATTTATTATTATTTTCAAAATTTTTGGAAAAAAAAACACATTTTAAAAATTGTGATTCAACTTTTACATTTTGTTGGATTATTGTATTTATCATAATTATGACCTTCTATTCAAATATACTCTGTATAGAATTTAATAATAGTACAAGCTAAATTCATGGACTTCACATTTTAAAATAGTATTTCTGTGCATGGTTCCACTGTGCCCATGTCAAGAGCACCATGACCTGCTCTCACTCTCCGCTCTCTTAAGCTCTGCGCTCTTCAGCAGCGACACGAACTTACCGTTCGCTGTGAGTCCGGCGCAAGGCAGCTATTGCCGTAGTCGCTGCCGTACCAAGTGCCGTAGTCTGCCAGCAGTTCATTGTAGACATTTTTCCGGCACGGACGCGTCGGCTGCATTTATTGCCCAAAAAGCGGATAAGAAGCAAACTCGACGCAGTTCGTTGGGATTCGTTCGGTACGGTTTTGGGTTTTGTTTTCCGTTGTTGCTGTTGCTGTTGTTGCTGTTGTTGCTGTTGTTGTTGTGGGGGCTTTGCCACAGTTTCGGTTGAGGGTTTCACTCGAATTTCATTAGGCGACCGCAAACAGGACGCGAAACGTGGACCAAACAAAATGTGAGGCATGCAGCACGGCTAACAAAAAAATACAACGCGACAAACAAATAAAAAAGTGCGTAAATTATGACATTGTTTGTGGTCTGTGGGCGGGCACAATTTACAAAAAAAAAAAACAAAAAAACTGAAAACTGTAAAATGAAAAATGAAAATAAAAAACGAAGTGGCAAAAAAAAAACACAGAGGAAATCGCTTCGTTGCTTCGTGCGCTTTGTGTGTGGGCTTTTGTCTTCATGGTGTGTGTGAGAGTGTGTGTGTGTGTGTGTGTGTGTGTGAAAGTGTGTGTGTGTGTGTGTATGTGTCTGTCCCTGTGTCTGCGTCTGTGTGGCGTGTCCTGATAACATCGCTGAAAGTAAAATTAGGGCAAAATGCTGCTGCTGCTGCTGCTGCCTCTGCTCAGCTGAGTAGGAGCTTGAGCGTGTATGTATGTGTACATGTGCGTGTGTATGTGTGTGTATTGTCTGTGTATGGGTTTGGCTCCTGTTGGTACCAACTCTCTGCCATCACTGCTACGCCCACGCTTAAAGTGTCGTTCTCAACGCAGCCTAATTAATTCAATGGGCGTCGAGTACTCAGAGTAACCCTCTCGACCCCCTCGTCGCCGTCAAACCTCTCCACCCTCTCGGCCCCTGCGACCCACTCGACCCTCTTGGCCATGTGCTGCCTGCCCCTCTTACAGCCACTGGCTAGAAATCAAAGGCGGCAGTTAGGCATTACGAATTAAAATTCAAATCAAATTTATTCACATAAATAAATCATGGCAATTCCGGCTCAATTATCTATAAATCACAGCCGACTGCAGTGCTGTTAAAAAATGTAATAAAAGAAGAAAGCAAATGAAATGCGCAAAAAAAATATAAAAGGCAAATTAAATAACACATAAATACTAAATGCAAAATTATAGAAAATTGAATAAGAATACGCAGCAGAAAGCAAAAAGAAACAGCAGCAAAATATAAACAGATAATCCGTAGTCGTATTGCCGCTGCTTTTCTCTCGTTGTTCTCGTTATTTTCCTTTGCTTTATTTATAAATACATTTTCCACATTTTCATTGCCAGGCGAAAGTTTGTCGCAAATAAATTGTTTAGGGCAGCGCAAAGTCTCCATTAAAAATGCAAAGGCAACACGAAAATAAACATTGACTGCGAGCGCTCGGAAAACTTGTCGGAAAAATTTATTGTAGCGTTTTGTGAAAATGTGCCGAAAGTGCGTTCTCAAATAATTGTCGAGCTTCGTGCGGCATTTAATTAAAAACATTTCGAACTGCCAACTGCGAACTGCGAACTGCGAACTCTGAGTGCCGACAAATTCGCATTTAATGAACAAACAAAGGCAGCATATTAAAGGTCAGCCTGCCCAGAAACTGAATGACCGTCATTTGGAAAATTTGTTGCCGGTCAACCAATTATGTCAAGCACAACAAGATAACCCAAAAGTACACTGTGCAACAAACTTGATGACTTTCGAAATTTGCAACAATATTTATAATAAATCAAGCATGGTTATCTATTAAGCTATCAAATTATCTTGTATTTTATGCTAGCATAACTGTTATTAAACTTTTTATACTCCGTAGAATTTATTTTATTTAAATTGCATTTATTAATTATTATATTAGTAGATCTCTTATTGCAAAATTAAACTTTAAAATCATTTATTTTCTGCACATGCTTTTTAAACATTTTTTTAAACGTTTAAATATAACCTTTTCTTTATTTGAATTGTTAAACTTAATATCAATTAAATTTAATTTAATTTATGTTTATTTCGTAATTATTTTTACTAGATTACTAAGTCTATATTGATGTTCTGCGTTGACATAAAATCAACAAATGACCAAATAGATCCAAGGCTGTCCCCAATTCGCACTCAAACTCCGTGTTGCATAGTGTAATTTACCAATGTGTTGACATAGGCAGAGCTCCACCTACAGCTGCCGCTGCCTCGTCTTGCTTTTTATGCTGCCAGCCCTTAGTCAATGTGTGAGTCATATGATGGTTCCCCTCTCTATCCCCCTCCCTGCCTATATCACCCTCTCCATCGGTGCCGCTGTCGCTGTCGACGTCATCGTCATCATCAGCGTTACGTTGTCCACTCCACGTCATGTTCGGCCCACAGCAAACATGACATTTCTACGGTTCTTTTATGCTTGCCACATGTCACGGCAAAGTTAACTGCCAACCGCACATGCAGACATAGCGGAAAGAACCACAAAAAGCCAACCACCTCAACCACCCAACCACACGGCTGGCACGAGCAGGTAGCCCTGGGTTAAGCATATTATATTATGTTTGTATTTTTATGCGCATCCATTCAAAGCACAGACAGCTGCTAAAATATCAGTTATTATGCAAAAAACAAAAAAAAAAACACAGTAACGATAGAAGAGATCAGTCGGACGTAACTGTTAAAAATTATATTTTTAGCTCTTATAGTTAGGGAGATCTAGGTGTTAATATATAGAATCAGCTCGTCGTGCTAATCTATATAATTTGTGAGGTCTACCAATTTTTTCCGTTTAGTAACAGATTCTGAACCAACTTATCAGACCCTTTTGTATCTTTTTTAAGTACAGGGTCTGAAAACAAACAAAAAATGGTAGGCAGGTTAAAGGTCATGGCGTGGCCGTAAGGCGCTTTCAATTTGCTGTGTCAATCAATGGAAATTGAAATTGAAATTGAAATTGCTGCAACATTCATGACTAATTTAATGTTAAATTGTGCTCACCTGCAAAGCAGAACAACATCATCTTCAGCGATAGGACAACCGTCAGAAGCTAAAGTTTCCCCTGAGACACAATCCTACACAACCCTACAGGACAGCCCCTAATAGAAACAGTAGCAAACAGAGAGCGGGAGAGAGTGAGGAAGGGAGAAAGAGAGCCAGAGAAAGAGAGACACTGAGCGACTCTTTTATTGCCGCCACTTGAGCCAATATTTGCACATTTCAACAATGTTGCCTTCTTTTGCATACATTATGTGGACGTGTGTGTGTGTGTGTGTGTGTGTGAGAGAGGGGGGAGAGAGGAGGGATAGTGTGTACGTGTGTGTGTGTGTGTAACGCCCCCTAACTATAGTCAGCACTCATGCATGCACAAATGTAATGAAATATCCTGTTTCTATTATGAGCCGCTACTTGGCTCCCTTTCCTGCTCCCCTCCCCTCTCTGCCTGTCAGCTAGCATAAAAAGTCGCAATTCAATTTTTACTACCCATACCTAAGCTTTCTCGGTCTGCTGCCAATTCAAGTTGCACCTCAGCACGGCGCTATATGATCCACGTGCAACGTTACCCCCATTTACCCCCCTCAACCCCTTCCTGCACACATAACAATGCCAACTTGTCGAGCATTGTTTCCCTGCGCTTCCGAGTGGCTTTAAAGAGCGCCTAAGTAAGTGTTCCGCAACCCCTACATGTCTACAGGGCCAACTAATTAAGTCTGCCTGCTCCGAATTTATACAGCTCCGAGTTTCTACCAACAACTGCCTAGAGAGTTGGGTCATTTGATATTTTCTGCTATAATATTACACATTGTAATGTAAGTATTTAAAAAGGATATACTATTCTAACTTCTATGCTCAAAAATATTCAATTATTGATATTGACTAACTAACTTGCTAAGTAATGCTACGATATTGGTTATATTATGTAAAAATATTATAAATTTGAATGATATATTCGTTCTTTCGTTTATCCCGACTGACTGAATAGGCCATCTTACTTAAGCTAAGATATTATGTTGAAATATTACACATTTTAATACATATTTGAACATATTTCATAAGCAATCCTTTTTTACGGATATATTCCATCCTTTGTCTTTCCTGACTGACTGAAGACCTACAATTAACGTCCATACCAAGCAGTAGCACTTTGAGATCTAGTTGTTTCGTTAAATGCAAATTTAGATCCCCAAGATAAATTTTATTTGCCAGAATTTTAGCTGCAAATTTAACAAATTTAATCTAAAAATGACCTAACAATGACCTAACAAGCCAGCGTTTGCTGTACCTAAAGGAAATTTCAATTTTGCGCAGGTTTTTCTCATTAGTAACAGGATATTCTGCAGGCATCTCAAATATGCCCTGTGAAGTTCTGGGTAAACTTGAATATCAATTTTATTTTGGACATGCTATGTTATACTTTATTCCTCTAATATGAGCATTAACCCCAACCACTTCCGGCAGCTGCCTTGGCTAATAGGGCCCAACTATTCATATTTTATACACTTTAGTGCACGAGGAGGACACGCTCTATAAGTCAGGGACTGCAACCTAGGCACATGCTGCATTAATATATTCATGTTATAAATAAGTTAGAGCCCTGCTCACATATGAAGCTCGTAAACTTCAATCCCAACTCCTGCAATGGCTCGACAACTCAATTGACCACGTGACTAGATAGACGGACTTTTTCCCCCTATTTGTTGGCCCGTAATGCGACACACCCGTCATTCCTGGCCTCATGTTCTGACGGTTTCTGTTCTTATAGTTGCTCTTATTTTGCTGCCTTTTTGTAGCCGACACACTTGAGCTGTTGTTGTTTGTTAGTTGTTGTTTTTGTTGTTGTTGTTGTTGCATTGTTCTTATCCCACTTCCGTTCCGGTGGCTTTGGCCTCTTTGGGCAGCTGGCACGTGAGGCGAACATGGCCTAAAGCACGCGATGCACTTGGCCAAGACGCGAGGCAACGAGCACAACCCTTTTGCCGCCTGCAAACAGCTGCAATTGTTGGCAATTTTTTATGGGGCCCAGACTGAAATATAGAGAGAAAGAGGCAGAGAGACAGAGAGAAAGAGAGGGAGAAGGGAAATTATTTTCATGCTCACGGACAGCGGCACTTGAGGGCATTCTTTATGACATGCCTGGGAAAATGTCTGCGCCTGCAAAACGGCGCATGCAATATGCACGAGTTTTCGACTTACTTTGCCGACATTTTAAATTATTTAAAGCGATTTCCATTTGATCTTTTCCACAGTCGTTGCTAACTGTATACATATGCAGTCTGCATTGAAAATGGGCAGGGCCAGTTGAAATGTCTGCCGCAGCTTTGATACGAAATTGTCTATTTCCTGTTTGTCTGACTGTCTGACTGTTGTCCTGGCTGGGGGGGGGGAGGCTACGAGGGCTTAGGTATTGGCTGGCAAGTGGGCGGTCAAGAGGCGTGGCCAGCAACTAAGTAAACTTTTTCGTGAGCTTCCTTGCGAAACGCAGCACAAATAACAAACAAAGTTGACAAAATGTGTTTCAAATTACAGCCAAAGTTTGAAGCAATAAGTGAAAGCGCAACTGAAGAATACCCTGTACAAAATGAAGGCTATTATTGGGAATAAAATTTTAATTCAGTGAATTTGGTTAAAATAATATTTCTATAGCAATATCTCCCCCCCCCCCCTCCCTTCTACAAATAAAACAAAGAATTTGAAAAATATAAAATAAATTAAGTACACCCCACGCTCTGCATTTGCAGGGTATAAGCAATGCGAGTGCGTAGCCTAACAAAATGCCATGGAAATTCTAGAAAATTCCAGGAAATTGCCTAACGCCATAAATTCATGGAAAATCTAAGGTAACGAATTAAAATGGGCTAATAGCCAAAGTTGGCCATTAAAGTTTTCATCTGCTGGCGAATTTAATCGATTTCTTCGCACTTGCAACTTGATTCTTGATTAACGATTCCAATTACACAATATGTAAACAATTTTCCCATCGACTATTTGCATTTGATGGATTATCTATGAACGGCTGACATAAAAGTTATAATTAAAACCCGACCCATCATAAAAAATCACTTAGAATTTAATTGAATTTATAGCCTTGAGCTGGGGTCAATGTGGAAATTATGGGGCGGGGTGAATCCTGTTAGGAAATGGGCCAACGCACAGAATTAAATTGAAATATGAACATGAAAGCTTTTCATTTATCAAGAGGCCAAAGATGACCTTAGACATTAACACATTCACACATAGTAAGCCCCTCTTTATCTGTGTGTGTGTGAGTGGCAGGTGCAGAGGTTGTCTTCATGACACTATTTATCAAAACGAAAGAGGGCAGAAAAAAATGCTTGAGCTACTACCAAAGAAAAGAAAAGAAAACAAACGTGCCACAAACTGAGGCAACGGAGCGGGTAACAACTTATCAGCATCTAGGGGTCGCATACACAAGGGCCTGCCATTGACGGCTGCCCACCCGCCCACAGACCACGCCCCGCCAGCACATGTTCCGTCTGGGGCACAGACTGGGGAAAAAAGGCGATAATTTGAGGCGCACAAAACATAAAACAAGGCCGTGGAAAGAGGCAGAGAGTCAGCCTGAACATGATGATGGCCAGGGCCATTTCGGTGGGCAAAAGACATTAGGTAGCATCATTATGATGATAAGCACGAACGGTTTGATTTCGCCTCTTTATAGGGTCGTTGTCATCGACAGGACATTAGAGGAGCTCGCGTTGCGTGTTCGATGTGAATGCCTGCGTCATCATTAACATTATCATCGGCGTTATCGTTATCATAATCATGCTTCATACACCTATCAAGTGCAGAAGCCTTTGTGCGGTCAGAGTTTGTTTTTCCTGTTTTTCCCGTTTTCTCTGTGTTATTAAGTGTCTATTTCAGCAGACATTTAGTCACAATTAAGCATACTTTATTATGCAAATATAAGTGGGGGGGTATCTCTAATCTAATTTGACAACTCGACTGCGAAAACACATTTTCCAATTAAAAAGTTTTGTAAATCACTTGAAACTTGCAACTTGAAACTATCAACATTATGAGCTTTTGTGGCGTACCAAATCCGCATTAGACTCGGGCGCCATTGTTAATCCGTTGAAAAGCATTTCAATTGTTGTCCAAATGCCTGCCAAAAGTCCAAAAACTGCCGCTGTCCGCTGCTGTCCATCCAAAGTGCCTGGGCGAAATGTTTAAAAAGTTTCCTTTGCCTTGTAAGTACAGCAAATGTTTAGGCGCTTGTAACAAGTTACAGGCATACCCTGTAAATTTAGTATTAGAAATGTAAAGAGTATTAAATATAAAGAAAGAGCTATTATCTGTTATCTGTTATCCGACCTTCCTACTAAATATTTATAGGGCATCTGCTCGTCTGCTACGCACAATAGCTGCAATTTAACTCGAATTATTTTTTGTATTTTTTGGCAGACGAAACTTTAGCTGACCCAGTTATAAAGTTTATGCACATTTCGCACACAGACAACGCAGCGTATGCGTAATGTTTGCTTTCAACTCAAGCGAAAAGTTAAAAGTGCCATTTGAAAAAGCGTAAAACACGCAGCAGCGAGCGTTGACACAACTTTTGCACAGAAACTCGCTACAAATTTGCTTTTAATTTAACTCACAAAATAAGCACATATATATTTTAGCCAAATACTTGGAATATAATTTTCCTACGCCCAACACTGGCTGAATATTAAGCGGGAGAAGAAGAAGAAGTTTACGTAATGACAAACTAAGTCGGCCAAAATGTGGCAAGTTGAGGCCACTAAATAAATGCTCTCATCACTTTCGCTGGCTCAGTCAGCATGGCAGCAGCTGCAGCTACTCCATCTTGCGTTGCCACTCTGCAAAATGGCGCAGTCTGGCTAACCCACATTGACAATGGGCTCACACACACACTCACACACACGCACACACACTTACAGCTGAGAGCTGAGGGCTGTGGCTGAGTTTCATCAACGTCTTTGGGCTTGATGTTCGCATTGTGTCAACAAGCGGTGCGCAGCCTGTGATGACCCTCTCTGAGCAAGCGAGAAAAGCCGCGAGAACAGGGCCGGATTCTTCACTGACCTTTGGGCGCTACGCATTTCTGTTGCATTTCTCTTTATACCAATCAGAGAGAATGCAAAATGAACTTTGCATAAATTATGCAGATTATGGCTAGTGTGTTAGCTATTTAAAGAAATTGTTACAGAAATGTTTTCAAAGCCCTTTATAGAGAAGTGCCCAGGGCCCCTCAAGAGGCGCCAAAACGGCCCTGGGGCCAGAGACACATTAACTGCAGCAGCATTAATGTTATTGTGGAACGTGGAGGTTTTGCGCTTGACTGACAACAACTACAACAATTAGAACCACAACAACCAGTAAGAACGGAGAGTATAAGTCGGATGAGCTCGACTGTAGCATACTCTGTGCACTAAATTTTATATATAATTTAAAAATGTTAAGCTAAGAGTGGCAGCAACGCTTCTCTTTATCATTTTGTCTGCATCATGATTTTTGTGACTTTAAGATTCTGCATTGTTTCTTTAGTAACTTCTATATGTATTAACTGATTTCAATGCGCTTTTCAGAATAGTAAAACATCATAGTAGAGAGTATATATGTAAGGAGTAGTAGTAGGCTATTCTACGTTCAAGCGTAGGGTACTATTGTAGAACACCAGAATAATCATTCTCGTACTAGAAGCCATAGAGAACATAAGTACTACGAGCTGTGGAGAGGAGTCAAGTGTTGGAGAGATTTAGCAGATTTAACAGTCGTGAAGTTCTTATACAGTTTGGGAGAGAAGTTGTAACCATCGAAGGACCAGAGGCTCGAGAAGAATTATATACCAGCAGTATTGTACAGTTGGAACTCAACCAGACGGATTAAAGTCCAGGCTAATACCACAATGTTACAAGAAATACTTGGAATAATGGCATCCATGAAAATCTGCACCTCAATCAAACCTAAACACACGGTCTAGGTTTGACGGAGATGCGGCTTTTCATGGTAGCCATTGATTCAAGTATTCAAAAAATTTAGTTGTTTTGGAAATCTGTTTCGGAATGACAACAAAATCAACGCTATGTTTTTTTTCATCAAATGTCCAATTTATTTTTTTACCTTTAAATTTGATGTTGCTCGGTTGAATGTCAAATATATTAAAATAAATAAAAGTATATAAAAATCGTTTTAAAATATTTTTTCAAAAATTTACAAAATCACAGCAATTTAGATGTTATGCCTACGGCTTCTAAATACCAAGCAAAGTTACTACCCATTTGCCGGGTACAGGGTATTGAAACAACAGCAAGAAGAAGCTTTTGTTGTTTGCGCGATTAAAAGTTTTATCCTCTGCTTTCGTTTGTTGCTGTCTTCCTACGCTTTTGGCCTCATTCTTGTGACACAGTCGCGGGCTTCCCTTTAGTGTCAACACACACAGCGCTTGTTGTCTCTTGTTGTTCTTCACTGTGGCTGACCTGCTAACCTCAGCTGCAGTTAGTGCCCCTCCCTCCCTCTCTTGTCACTCTCCAAAGTCCCACTTGGCACAGTTTCTGCACAATTACAAGCCAATCACTTGCTCAAACTGCCAATAGTATGGCAATAAATATTGAGAGCGCGCTTTCGTGTCCCTGCCCCCTCTCTATCTCCTTCCCATCTCTCTTGCCCCAAGCGAACTTGGCATGCAAGTGCAAGTCTGCAGTGCCAACTTGTAGGGGCTGCCATTTAAACACTTTACCACTTACCACATTCTCCCGTTCGCTCTCATCTCTGTAACACTTTCTTCGCTTTCTTTCTTTCAGCAGCGGCCATTGTCACACACACATTCTCACGCACACCAGCATAAACTCAACGCCTCCAATGGCAACTTGAAGCGCAGCAGCTGCTGTCCAAGACAAAAGCAGACTCTGAGCTGGAACCGCAGAGCGGGAGCGTGAGCGTGAGCGTGAGCGTGAGAGAGCAGCCATGGGCGACCTACAGGCAACCATCGAGTTCTCCGTTGAACTGCACAAGTTCTTCAATGTGGATCTCTTTCAACGCGGGTGAGTGTTGGTTGAACTAGGTGACAAAATTACTCTAAAGAGAACAAAATAATAATATTAATTTATTTATTTAATTAATTAATTAATTAATTTATTTATTTATTTATTTTTATTTAATTTTTATTTAATTTTATTTATTAATGTCATTATTTATTTAATATCAACTAAAATTTAAAAATTTAAAATTAAACTAACAAAATTAAATATAATAATAATAAGAATATAATTTAAAAATTGTTTTTCAAGTTTTAAAATCTAGGTTTTAATCTATTATGTGACTAATGCTCTAAATTATAAGTCTTTCTGTACTTGTAGCATTAGGAAGTTATTCAATAAATAAATAAATAAATAAATATCAGTCGACAAAGAAAATTAAAAATACAAATTAAAATAAATAATGAAATTAAATTAAGGTAGTTAATTAAATTAAATTTAAGGTAAATAATAATGATTCTGGGACTGAAATAAAATATGAAATTAAATGCAATTAAAAAAAAAATAAAAGAGCTCCTGCTGCTTGTATTAAGAAAAACCCAGAAAGACCCAAATAATAATAATTATAATAAATAATAATCATTATAATAAATAATAATAATAATAATAATAATATTAATAAATAATAATAATAATTATAATACGAGATTATAATAAATAAATAATACCGTACTTTATGTTTTCATAATCACTGCACCACTGACTCACATACAAATTGCCTCTGCGCTCTGAATGAGCTGCAATCACGCCACAGCTCTTATCATCTTATCTACCGCTCAACTGTTATTCCGATCTGTACTCAATTGAACACACACACACACACACACACACACACATGCGCATTTGCTTGCGCTTGCTTAGAGAGCCAGCATCTCCCCCACGACAGAGAGAGGGAGACAGCGAGCGCTTATCTATCAGCGGCCTCAGCCGTATGTGTGTATTGGTGTGTCGCAGTCGCTGCAATTGATTCTTAAGCTGCGCTCATAGCGCGTGCATGTAATGAGGGAAAGAGAGTGAAAGAGGGCGTCGCAGCTGCGGATCGGTAGGGTATAAAAGGGCGCTTGCCATTGCGCTCAAGTCAGATCGTCTGGGACGGGCGGCGAGTGCAGACGCAAAGCGAGGAGTGGAAGGCGCTTAGCAGCAACAGCTGACAGCAGCTTGTGAGGTTTAAGTTTAAATAAGTGTTTTGGCGCCTTTTTTGTGTTTTTTATGGCGCTTTTTTTGGCGCTTTTTCTTGGCGTCTTAGAGTGAAGTGTTGGGAAATATGCGTAAGTTTGATAAGAGCCAAAAACCCTCAGAAGCCAGTATTAATTTTTTTTTTTTTTAATTAATTTAAATAAAAATATACAAACATTATTATATTATATTATTATTATTATTATTATAGCCTTAGTTACAATTTAAAATATGAAAATGTTCCAACAATTTTTTTTTATAAAAGCCAAAAACTCTTAGAAGCCGCAATTATTATTATTTTTTTTTTTTTGTAATGAAAATAATTTATAAATATACAAACATAATAGCCTCAGCCACAATTCAAAAGATGCAAAATATTCTAAAATGGAATTTCAATAAATGAATTCGCATTTTCAGTTTCCGTCGATGGCATGCCACGTAGCGTTTTCCTTTTCAACACATTCTATATATATAGTATTTAAAGCGCATTAAAATATTTGTATACAGTTATTGAACAGATCACACAATAAAATTAAATATTGCTCTGCAAATGTGGCGATCTAAAATGCCGCAATGCCAATGTACCTAGTATAATCAGATGTGTGGACATAAAATTGAATAAGTGTACGTTTTCATATGAATCTGGCCAAAATGACGTGGCCTGAAACTGGGTCAATTGCCTGCTCCATATGAGTGGAGTGGCTGCTCGTGAGCTGCACTTGCTCGATGGCAATGAATGGGTTGATTCGGCTGTGAAATACACATTTAACACAAATGTAAACGTTTTGGCTAGTTAATGTTTAAAATCATTTAAAACTGCATTCAACGCGCTGAGTTTACACGCCTGCGAAGTGTAGGGCAAACAAACGCCGCGTAAATGCGAAATGCAAACGCCAAATAAAATATATCAATAAAAATTTAAATAAACACGAAGAGATGGGGCCAAACAAACAGGCAATCAGCAGTGTATATGGCAGTGTGCGGGGGCGCAGGGGGCGTGGCATTGCAGTGACCGTAGCGCACACTAATTGTCAGCAAAAGCGTTTATGGGATTTCAATTTGATGCAGTTGTTGCTGCTGTTGACGTTGGCCCTTGAAGATGAACGAGACTCGCACGACATACGCAGCGAAGGGGGCAGCTGGGGAGGGGCGTGGTTGCCAGGCAGCTCGTGTGTTAAAAATACACGCAGAAAAAAACACAGATCGCATGAAAATTGCGCAAAAATATAAACAAAGAGAGAGAGACCGAAAGGTGCATGAAATTTATATATATAAACAGTTGTTTGCTGCGATTTATTGTTTAATTTTGTCATGAAATGTGAGACCTTAAAATATGTTATTATTTTTAGGCGCTGTGCTTATAAAAGTACAAAAGAGTCTATTAAGTTGGAGCTTAAAAAGTGCAGAGTCTAAAAAAATAGTTTGTTGCGATTTATGATTTAATTTTATGGTAGAATGTACATTTATTTTCTCAGAGATAAAAAAAATATATGAAATTTAATATCCTTAAATATTTGCAATTATTTGTAATAGCATAAATATTAATTAAATTCGAGCATATATAAATAAAGCTTTTAAAGCACAATTAAGCTTCAATTAACAGCAGTTAAATGGCAATTAACAATTGAGCAAACATTACGCATACGCCGCATAAGACCAAGTAACGCCGCGTAACACACGGCGTATGCGTAATGTGGCTGCTTGCTCAAGCAGCGCCTTGTTCTTTGCATTAATCAACAACTTCTGCTTCTCTTTCAGGCTCTACCAGGTGCGCTGTGGTCTGCGTGTCTCGCCACGCCTACCCGTACAGGTGGAGACGAGCATTCCGGAGGCGAATGGCAAACCGAACGGACACTCAACCGGAATGGAGCAGAGCAGCGATAGCGAGCGTGAGCATGAGCCGACCTCCCCAGAGGATGTGTCCAGCACGCTGACGGGCAGCGGCAGTTGCACATCCGCCAGCATTATCAACGGCAGCGGCGCCTCACGCATCTTTCAGATACTCTATCGCAACGAGGAGGTGCCGCTGCGCGATATCATACACTTTCGCAGTCATCTGCTGGGTGAGTACAAGCATTTGAACTTTTGAACGCTTTGGTTTTATTTTCTTCTTATTTTTTTGGGTTTTGTTGGCAACTAATCGCATTGCCGCATTGCTGAGTCGGAGGCATAGAAATGGGAAATGGGCACAGTGGGCGGCAAAAGTTGTGTGACCAATGCTAAAGTTTACTTCTCAATTGGATATATAAATCAAATACTTGACGCTTGGCGAAAACTTTTTGGCTGAGTCCAAAGTTAGCTCAGCCTTTGGGACACTGACTGCAAAAAGTTGACCACCAGCTGAGCAGCTGTATGCCAAAAGATATATATTTACTATACCGAGGTGCAACTTTAATTTCAGTCTAATTGTATTTGCTTTATTTTGTCTTTAAGAAAACTATCTGTTATTTTTTCGCTTTACTGCAAATTGAAGCTGCTCGAAAGCACCCCAAGCATTGACCTCATTTGAAGGTATTTTCCAGCCTGATCAGCATATGAAAACAGCCCCAGAAATATACTTATACATATATACACACACACACAGGCAGACAATATGAAAATGGCATAAAAAGCTAACCAGGCGCAAAAATAGAAAACAAATTGAAAGTCAATTTCATGGCTCGAATTCGGCAAGAGGATGCGCAGGCAGAAACCCTCGTAAACCTCCATTTGACAATAAAAACAAGAAGCATAAATGCTCACAAAATTCAGCTGCAAAAAGAAAAATGCCAAATAAATACGCGTTAAATAGAAACTGCCATAGAAGCAGAAAGGACGTTTATTTTGCTTTTAATATTTGCATTTTATATATTTTTATTGTGTCATAAAATGAGCAGAAATGAAAAGCGACAGAATTATTTCAGCGCACGTAAGAGTTAAATTGTTAAATTTGCTGCTGGTTCCAATAAAAAGTCAACTGACAGCTATTAAATGTTTAGCTGGATATTAAATAAAATTAATTTAAAATTTTTTCAATATGAAACTTAAATTTAAATTGAAACTTGAACAACTTATAAACGCCGTATACAATTTGCCTAATTGAAAACTAAACTCAGCAAAATGTTCTTTGTACCGTAGCTAATTGAAAAGTCGGAACGGCTGACTTTAAGCGGAACTAAAAATTGCTTCATTATAATTTACTGTAACAGCATTCTAATCAAATCACGGTGCAAACTACTCACAGCATAATTAAAAAGATTACGTTGAAACTCTATAAGTTGCGAGGCAGATAGAGCTGGCTTCTAAAATAGCAAAATACTTATATCTAGCTTTCAGTCAGGCGCTGCCTGGTGACTGTAGCATAATTCAATCTTATTGTCTGCTCTGTGAATCCCCTTTCCCTGTGCTCACTCCTGCGGCAGGCTGATGAGCACTTGGCAGACTTCATCTGATGGATATACGAGCCGTATGCAGTGAATAGTGATGGCACTATTAATCAAATGATACACAATAATCGATTATTTTGTTTGTAGAAACGATTTAATTTTATCGAGTGAAGAGCTTAAATTAATTTTAATAATTACAAGTTTAAATCAGCTATATTAGGACCGTTTGGTTCAATAAAATGTCGTTTTTAAAATAAGATATTATTTTTAAATATGGTTTTATAAAAATACAAAAATAAATACAAAAATATAAATATTGTGTTTTTTATGTATTTGTTAATTATTATTGATAGCATTTCTATTAAATTCACTCTTGCTGTATGGTGTAAATAAAAAAAATCATTGGCTTAAACGATTATCTTGATGCTGCTTCGATGGAACGCGATTAGAACTGGCAAATAATCGATTAATGCAATTTTTTGCCATCACTAACAGTGAGCTGCCTGTCGATTTATTCTGCTGTGCCGTTATGTTTGTTGTTACCAACAAAGCGCACAACAACAAGAGGGGGAAAAAATGGCTAAAGTGATTAATTCATTTGGACAAGTTTTGCTGAGCATGTGAGTGGTTGGGGCAGGGCTAGAAGTAGCTTCTGCCTTTGTGTGGCAACTGAAGTGGCAGCAGCAACAGAACCACAGGCAAACAACAAAGTTACGCTTATCTGACAGCATTTTGTATTGTTTGTTGTTGTTTTTTCTGGCTCTTGTGATTGTTTTTGCACCCTCAACCGTCACTTACAAGCCGCCAAAAGCCCTGAGTAGCTCTGCTATTTATAACTTTTACACGTGTCGCAAGTTAGAAACGCAACTGCAACTGCAACATGTTGCAAAATTGTGACGAATCAGGCGCAAGACTTTGTGTAATAAACTATGCTAGGAGTACTTGCCTCAGCACTCGACACAAAGTGCTCAGCATTTAAAATATTCCATTTAGAACGCAAGGAAAACCCTGAAGAGTTTGTCACACGCGGCGTATGAGTAATGCGCACGCAAATCTCAAAAGGAAAACTCGAAAGTCTTACAGAGTGGCTGTCTCTCTCTCGCTCTCTATCTGTCTCAGTCTGTGTGCAAAAAACTTTGCTTTTTTATTGCCAATGAATGCGACTTTGGCTTTAGCCGCGCAAATCCCTATTTTATGAAAACAAATGAATTTTATGTTACATTGAAGAGTTGGTAAACGTAGGGGAAAAGGGAAGCAAGGCAAAGTGTAACTGCTGTCAAACACCTGTAAGTGTGTGTGTGCGTGTGTGTGGTATATCTGTGTGTGTGTGTTAGCCGTAAAGCCGCAACGATGTGTGAAGAGAATTGAATTTGATTAAATGACAGCAGCATCTAGAGCACATGGCAGGATACGGACTGTGGCCAGCTGAAACTGTTGCAAAAACCGTTATAGTAATGAGATTTACTCTTAGTTTCCGTTAATTTGATGCGAAAATTTATGAGCAGCACACAAGAATTTATACGTATTTTATGACGACGATAAACCGTATAGACGTCGTAGTCCACATAAGCTGCAAAAAGGAAAACCAAAACCTTGCACAATATCAAACAAGTTAACCCACTTGGAGCCGTTGCTGTGTTGCCAACATCACGATAACTTAAGCGAAAACCAATAATCAATGTGCATAGAAATAGTTATGGTAATATTTAGTGTGTATGACTACGACTATGACTACGACTATGACTATGACTACAGCATAACGAGCGTTAGTCAATAGAGATGTGCGTGTGTTGGGCTTAAGTCGTGACACGAGCAAGTTAGTTCAAATATCGAAAGTGTAAGTTTTAGTTCAGCAGAGTTGTATTTTCAAATAAAGTTAAATGCTTAAAAAATTAAATACAATTGAATGGGATTAGTTAGTTTAATTTATCAATTTCTTCAGGGTATACATATAAAGAATGGATATTATGGTAGAAGAATCGGAACTCCATAAACAATAATCTTTTGTTCACTTTAGCGAATTGCTCAATTGAGTTAATTCCGATCGATTTAACAGAACTTATTCATGGGTTCAATTTATTTATATATATTTTTGTTTATTTATTTATTTAATAATATTTAGTTGACACATAAATAATTATTTCTGTTGAGTCAATTTCAAATGATTAAGCGGAACTTGTTCATGGGTTCAATTTATTTATATATATTTTTGTTTAATATTTAATAATATTTTTTTGACAAATAATAATAAATTTCTTGTTTTTAATAAAATTTTATAATATTTAAGCTAGTTATTCCTTTCTATAAAATTTATAATAAAAAGTAATTAATCCAAAATTACATGCCTAGTTTCCAATTATTTTGCTCTTTTTTTCGTGCGCTTTCGCAGAAATGTTGCGTGTCACATTGTGTATAATATTCAACACGCTCCCATCTTGATGGGGGGGGGGGGGCGCCTCCCCAAAGCGTAGGGAGCAATTACTAGCAACATGTTTGCACGCAAGATTTGCGCATATATTTGTGCTGGGGATTCGCCCCTCGAGTGGAGCATATGCCAGCATTGCTCACGCTCTGTCTTGCTCTGTCTCTTTCTGTATTTGTCTATTTCTTTTCTACTTTCACGTGACAGTTGACAGCCGACACCTCAAGGAGTCCATCGAACGGGCGGAGTTCTCATTGCAGCTGGAACTGTGGTTCGGGGAACAGAATGGCACCAGCAACCTGACGTTGGCCTCCACACGCAATCTGCAGCTGAACTTTCATCCGGGACGCGGTCTTCACTACCATCTGCCGGTGCTGTTCGACTACTTCCACTTGGCGGCCATCAGTGTGGGCATTCACGCCAGTCTCGTGGCTCTGCATCAGCCGTATATCAAGTGAGTGTCCGGGGCAGGATTTCCTTATGGGAGGCAGAGACGTGACGCGACGTGACGGGACAGGACGAATGCGTCTGGCAGGCGGGCAAAGTGTAGCTGACAACATGATCTCTAATGTCAACGTTGATAGTCATATTTTTTACAGTAAATTGAGTCCTACGAACGGAAGGGACGGAAGGGGGGCGGCGTGTCCTGCTGCAGTTGATTGGAGCTTCAGCTGCAGATTCGCCTTTCATGCGCTGCGGGGTTTCCCAGTTTCCCAGTTACCCAGCTACCCATCCGCACAAATCATTTCCAACTCATTAAAATTGCATACAGCAAGAGCGTAGACAAAGCTATGCCCATTCCTAACCCAAATCCAGCTTCTACTTCTACTTTTGCTGCTGCTCTGTTTGCATGCATTTTAATGACTCTCGTATTTCAATTGTCTTCCTTTTTGAACGTAAAAACAAAACTGAAATAAAAAACTTGGCGACAACAGACTGCAGCAAGTGGGCGGCATTCGGGCTAGGGGCGTGGCATCTGTACTATTGCTACCAGCTTACAACTTCCTTCAGCCATGGCGTAGTCAATTTTTACGCCGTTTGAGTCAACAAAAGTTTGTATAAACCAGAGAGAACTCATCCAGCCTCCGCCACTCCTACAACTTAAGCTCAAGCTGTCTGTGGCTATAAAGTTTTTGCATATAATTTCTTTAATCTGTTTTGTATTGCTATAATGCCCCTACCTTTAGTTTATACACCTATATATACGTATAATCAAGTACACGTGGTAAAAGTTTATCCTTAAATATGAATTGGATTCGTGCAATTGAGTCTGTTTCTTCAGCTGCTCCTCGCTCTCCAGTTGAGCTGGAAGCAAAAATGAATAATAGATTAGCCCATCGGAATTGAAATTCCTTGTTGACCTTGGCCCCTGTCTGATGTGAATTTTTGATGTTGATTACATTTGCCCCTCCGACCCGCGTGCGGCTCGTTCAGCTGGGAACCGTAAATTACCTGATTATCTTTTTGTCTTCAGTCAGGAGAACATAAACGAAAAAAAAGCCTTTAACAGAACCCTTGCAAATTGTGCGCTGATTTTGTTTGCTTGAATGCAGTTAGCTAATCTTTTCAAACAAATTCCGTAAGGGGTGCCCTTATTTTATGTGAGGTTATGTAAATAAAATTAATGAAATTTACTTAGGAGGAAATGAAAATTGACAACGCTGTAAATTTTAAAAGCCTTCAGATCGAATTCCTGAATGACGAATTGATTTTATACTATTTTTAGCTTATTTTTAATCACTTTCCCAAAAGCTTTTTAGTTCAGTCTTTAAAAACAAATATCAAATGGGGTTCGTTTAATTTATTCTACATTGAGGTTATGTAAATGTGAAAATTGTGACGTTGCAAATGCAAAGTGGCAACGCTGTTAAATTGTAAAAATGAAATAAGAAGAGTTTATTCTAGTTTAAGCTTGTTTTCCATTGACTGTATAATAACTTTCCTAAATGCTTTTAAATTAAGTTATTCAATTACCATTCATCAATTATTTTCAACCCTCCACTAATTTCATTTTCTTTTCATATATCAATTGATATTTATCTCATTTTAATCGCAACATGTAACCAAATCAATAAACAACTTTTGAACCCATCATAATAAATAATGTAACCAAATAATCCCAATGGACTAACTATCGACGGGTTCCGGGTGCCTTGTTCCGGTACAGGAAAAGCATGTTCTCATATATCAAGTTATGGTAAGATTAACATCCGTTACGTATCGTTTCGTTTTGGTTTCTAAACAAAACTTTCATCCACTCGTAGTTGGTGTAGTTGCCAGACTTTTCGAACGCTTTCTATACATATATGTGTGTGCGTATGTGTGTGTGTGTATTTTGTGTGTGTGTGTGTTGGTAGTCGCAATGTCTCTCGACTTTATGCTAAGAACGAAGCTTATCCCTGCTGATCTCTCTTACAGCGCGCCTCGCAGTTCAAAGCCCTGGAGCGCCGGCAAGCTGAGTTGTAGGGGCAACACCTCTCCCGGCCCTTTGGAGGCGGTCTTCTTTGGCCCACAAATCGGAGGCACCACCAAATGCAGCGGCGGACCCAACGGCCGTCTGCTGCAGTCCCGTCAGATACATCGCGACATCTGCTGCCTGCTCCTAGGCGCCATCGAACAGCTGAAGGCGACACTCAACGAGTTCAGCACGGTGCTGCCTCCCAGCATCAATTCGCAGATTGGATCGCCCCCTCTGAGGGAGAATGATACGGGGGAGAGGCTGCAGCAGCTGATGGAACAGGCCAAGGTAAGTCAAAAGTCAAGCATTTCACGTTACAGTCCATATATTTCCGGCGTCATTTTATGCACATTTTATTTATTTTGACCAGCTATTTGGAAAATCAAGACAACTACTATCACAGATTATAAATACAAAGCAGTCGAGCAAATTGTCTGTTATATATCTTTACAGCTTCTTATCCGATTGTAAAAAAAATTCGTTGGAGTTTCTTGCGAAAATAAACATGATCTACAAGAACCTATATTTCAAATTGGTTAGCGATTTAGTATACGTAGGTAGGTGTTCGACAGACAGATAGGATATGGATAGTAGGTTTGCTTGGTATTTAGAAGCCGTATATAAATTTAATAACATAAATTTCTGTGATTTTGTAAATTTTTGAAAAAATATTTTAAAACGGTTTTACTAACCAAGGGGAGAAGATTACGTTCATTCTGGTCTATCTGGCCGATTTCAGATGGTTTAAATTTTATATATATTGCACACGGATTTCTGCTAGCTGTTCACTCCAAATTGTTCAATGTACACCCCAATATTTATACATTATACTACTACATAAAACACTTTACCAGATAGAGCAAACTAAATTTTTTTTTAGTTTGCTCTATCTGGTAAAGTGTTTTATGTAGTAGTAAAATGTATAAATATTGGGGTGTACATTGAACAATTTGGAGTGAACAGCGAGCAGAAATCCGTGTGCAATATATAACTAATAATGGCTACTATGAAAATCCGCACCTCGGTCCTTAGGCTTGCAAAATGTTCTCTCCCAATCGCAATCTACTTCTTAGGCTCCCTTCCACAGACTTTGCAAAGATTTCGTTTGGGCTTTTTAACTGCTTTCTTCGGTGCCTTGTATTCAGGTCTTCAAAAAATACCTCGACCAATAACTAAGCGAAAGTCGCAGAAGAAGCGAACGATTCCGAAGGTTAAGAGGCCGAGGGCTATAAAGGCCTAGGACTTGGTCCTTTTTAGCCTTAGTCCTCTTAACCCTTTGAAATCTTTTGCTTCTTCTGCGACTTCCGCAGTTATTGACTTACGCGCTTCAGTCGAGGTATTCTTTTGAAGAGCTTAAGTTTTGTTTTTGTGCCCATATAGTTTCAGTTTACAATGGCAATTAATCATATGTTCTTTTTTGAAAAGTCCAGCAGCCTTAATCCTTTGACCCTCTGCCATTTTGTGGTTAGTTTAATTCAAAAGCCTTGTGATAGTGTGATATTAGCCTGGACTTTGATTCATCTGGTTGAGTTCCAATGTACAATACTGCTGGTAGATAATTCTTCTCGAGCCTCTGGTCCCCTGACGCTTACTACTTCACAACTTGAACAACTTCATCTAACGACTTGACTCCTCTCCACAGCTCTTAGTACTACTGTTCTCTACGGTTTCTAGTACGAGAATGATTATTCTGGTGTTCTACAATAGTACCCTACGGTTGAACGTAGCACAGCCTACTACTACTTGTTACATTTATTATACAAATATTAAAATATAATTTATACCGACTCAGTTTTATTTGTTTAAATAAAAAACTAAACAAACTGAATATAATTTAATAATAATTAATTAATAATTTTTAATTATTGCAAAAACATCAGAGAAATGATTAAATAAAATAATTAAATAATTAATTATAATTTATTATAAAAATATTTAAACATAATTTACTTACATAATTTTCAACAAAATGCCGCTTTCTCTTTCAGCTGCTGGAGGCGGAGGACGACTTCGCCACGCTGGCCAACTCGGACATCGCGCAGCTCTGCGCGGAGAGCATCTTTTGGTGGCGCCGCGTGCTGCTCGCCTCCCGCTCCTCGACGGCGGTGCACACGCTGCTCGCCCGGAAGCATCACATACTGCGGGTGCGTCGCTTTGCCGAGGGCTTCTTTGTGCTGGAGCAGCCGAGACATGCGGCTGCCGGCTGCCAGGAGATCAGCAGCAGTCCGGGCCACTGCCAGGGCTATGCGGGCATTGCGGAGCTGGCACGGCGTAGTCGCTATCTGCAGTCGCTGCCCCCGCTGCCCGTGCACTGCACGCCCATTGATGGCGATGCGGCGTCCCTGCCACTGATATTCGAGGATCGGTATGTGGTGCCGGGCAACGGCTACGGACGACGTCGCTCCGGCAGCGATGCGCAGCTGGAGGAGACGTCGACCATGGGCCGCAAGAAACCAACGGCGCCGGACAAGACGCACTCGAGCAGCAGCCTGAACGGCACCAAGGACTGTCTGGCCTGCCACTTCGACTACGACTATCCGCAGACCAACGGCAATGGTCCGGCGCATCCGCATGCCAAGTGCGTGGTGACACCGCGCTTTGCTCTGGGTGGAGAGGTGCTCCAGGCCAGCCTGACCATAGCGCCTAGCAGCAAGGAGGCGCAGCCCCTGGCGCTGCGTCACAATCTGTCCAGGCACTCGGTGACCGGACTGCTGGAGGATCTGGATGTGGCGGGCAATGAGACGACGCTGCCTACGCGACATAGCAAATCCCTGGATCAACTGGATGGACAGACGACAGAGGAGACGCCGGTTCTGTCCAGCGAGGCGAATCCCCGCCAGGTGAGCTACAACACGCTGCCCACGGGTCTGGCGCGGATGCAGGCGGATGATCTGATGCGCAACATTTGCGAGTTCCGGCAGCGTTATGGCAATGCGGGAAAATTCGATTATCTGCACGAGATCAAGCTGCTGAATCCGCCCAAGCAGCAGGCGCTGCAGCATCCGCAGCCACTGGCCACCAGCGCCTACAACTCGCTGCCCAAGAGCATGGTGCCGCCCAGAAACTCGTATCCGCCGCCGCCGCCCAGCCAGTACACGACCATGCCCAGAAGCAGCAGCTCCCAGATACCCAGGGCGGTGGAAATCGCAAGGGTGCGGGTGTCCGACATCAAGGAGATGCTGCGTCAGGGTCAGGGGCAGGTGCAGGGGCAGCATCCGAGCCAAAGTCCGGGCACGCTGCGCAAGGAGTCGAGCAGCTCGGAGAGCGACATGATGCAGAAGCTGCAGCTGCTCAGCTCCAGCAGCGTGCCCTTTCGCCTGGACGCCGCGACCACGGTGAACAGCAACAACAACACCAACAGCAGCGATCCCAATACCAGCGGATTTAGTGAATCCCTGCCCAATCTGGCGCCTCCGCCGGAGTTCGATTCGGACGCGCGACGGCAGCGCAGCAATTCCACATCCTCGCTGAGCGAGGAGAGCGGCTGGGTGAGCAGTCGACGCAGCTCCTTGGCGGTGTCCAGTCCGGACACGATCACCAGCACCGGACAGCAGCAGCGGCATCAGCAGCGGCACACGCAGCTCAGCCTGGGCATGGGCATGGGCCTGGAGACGCGGCTCAATGGGGAGCAGCTGCGTCTGCGCCTGCAGAAGCTGCTGGAGCAGCAGCAGCAGCAGCCGCACAAGCCCAGCCGCAAGCGCCAATCCGCCGGCTCCAGTCAGAGCCGGACGCCAGCACGGCAGCAGCAGCAGCAGCAGCTGGAGAAGGAGAAGGAAAGGGAACTGCACAAGAAGATCTCATCGGTGACGGTGACCATCAAGAAGGAGCGCTCTCGCTACCAGCTGGATCGCCTGCGCCACTTGCCCAACGGCGAGTCCACGGAGGTGGAGGATCTGGAGCGTCCGCCGCCACGTCGCAGCCGCCCCAGAAACGCAGCCAACAAATGCGAAAAATCCAAATCAGATTTCGACATCAACAACCTGAAGGCGCTGCAGCCACTGGACGCGGTTTGCCTGCCGCCACCTCAGCAGTTTCAGGATCAGGAGCAGGAACCGGAGCAGGAAGTCTGCGTAGTGGCAGCGCCGCCGCCTCCCGATGAGTTTCGCGATCCGCCACCGGAACCAGCGCCAGTTACGGCTGTAGCTCCACTTCCGACTACAGTTGCCGTTTCGGTGCCAAATCCCGTGCCACAAATCCTGCCAGCAGCCGCCGCTGTGGTCAAGTCCAAGGCCAAGACCATGCCCTGCCACGTGCTGCACGCGCCTCCGCTGAAGGAGCGCCAGCCCATTGGCGCCATCGATAATCCCGTCTACCACATCTACGAGTCGCTGCGTCCCATGTCCACGCCGGCCATCTTCAGCAACAAGCCGGTGCTCAAGTCGCACAGCCTGGCGGAGCTGAAGCGTCCGCCCCAGCATCAATGCAAGCCGCCCAGCTCCGAGAACGGCCACGTGCCCACGGAGCCCGACGAGAACAAGGAGAACGCCAACGGCATTGCTCTCGTGCGGCACAAGCAAACCAACGGCTCTGTGGGCAAGCACAAGCGCAAGTCTGGAGCGGCACAGGCGGCGCAGGAGGCAGCGCCCAGCATCTCGCTGCTGGAGTTTGAGAAGTGCCGGGAGGAGTTCCGCAAGCAGATCAAGTACCAGGGCAACATCTACTCGGACTACGTGCAGTTGGCCTCGGAGCTGCCCTACTTCTATATCAGCGATGAGTACCGCGCCTTCTCTCCCAATGGCATGCATCTGGTGATCTGCGTGCATGGACTCGATGGCAACTCGGCGGATCTGAGGCTGGTGCGCACCTATCTGGAGCTGGGGCTGCCGGGCGTGAATCTGGAGTTTCTGATGTCCGAACGCAATCAGGGCGATACCTTCTCCGACTTTGAGACCATGACTGATCGGTGGGTCAAAATAGATCATTTTTAGACCCTGTAGTACCCATGTAGTAACGAATATTTTGAAATCCATTTTGTAGGCTGGTGGCCGAGATACTTTATCATATCGACAGCTGCGGCCTGAATCCCGCCCGCATCTCCTTTGTGGCGCACTCCCTGGGCACCATCATCGTGCGCAGCGCCCTGGCGCGTCCACAGATGCGTCCGCTGCTGCCACGCCTACACACCTTCCTCTCACTCTCCGGCCCGCATCTGGGCACGCTCTACAACACCAGCGGATTGGTCAACATGGGTAAGTCACAGCTGCTCCATCTGCTCCCATCTAATCCGTTCTAATCCTCTTTTTGCTCCTTCAGGCATGTGGTTCATGCAGAAGTGGAAAAAGTCCGGTTCCCTGCTGCAGCTGTGCATGCGGGATACTACGGATATGCGCAATAGCTTCCTCTACCGGTTGAGCCAACGCAGCACCTTGCACCACTTCAGCAACATTCTGCTCTGCGGCTCCAGCCAGGATCGCTATGTGCCCGCCCACTCAGCGCGCCTGGAGCTGTGCAAGGCTGCCATGCGGGATACCTCCTCGCTAGGCACCATCTACAGGTGGGTTGGTCGTGAATTTCCGATTTTATAGAGATTTTTTATGTAATCTTCAAATGCAGGGAAATGGTGCACAACGTCATCGCACCCATACTGGCCAGACCGGAGCTCACACTCGCCCGGTTCGATGTGCATCATGCGCTGCCCCACACGGCCAATACGCTGATCGGACGAGCTGCTCACATAGCGGTAATTATTAAAATCAGGACTGCAAATCGGGTTTAAGCCGAACCGGTTCAGAACCGGAATTTCTAACCATACTTCTTCGAACCAAAACCATTTATCAAACGGTTCGAACCGTAACTTCAAATCTAATACAATTTATAAAAGGTTTTGCAGCCTTGATAAAAACAAATACAATATGATTTCCTATATGACCTATTAAACCCACTTTTCTCATCCCATCTTTCCACAGGTTTTAGACTCTGAGCTCTTCATAGAGAAGTTTATGCTGATAGCAGGACTGAAATACTTCAGTTAACATGGCTAACATGGAACTGGAAACTGGGCTGACACATTGCTGACTCTAAGAACTAATTGGTAGCATTAGGTCGCTAGCAAAGTACTCGTATTTTATCGTTATTTAATATGTAAAACCATGGAATCAATTCTGTTTCAAACATACAGGGTATACTCACTGTTTGATCCAAAAAGAACAAGTTTCTTCAGCCAACAGATTCCGCTGCAGATCGGTTGGATTACGGAATTTATTGAAGCAAATTGTTAGACTTGAATTTTGTACTACTTTGTAGAGATTTAAAACCAAACAAAGAACACTTAATCAAAACCAAAGAACGTTTAATCAAAACCTATAACCAAACGCAACGTGTTATCGATAATTACAATTTTTATAGCCATTAAGAGTTCAAAACTTGACGCATACAAAAAAGCAAAACAGAAGCCAAAGACATCAGCCGTAGCTTAGAACCTAAGTTAAAGAATGAAATCTATACACGAGACTTTTAAAAAACGATTGAATTGAATGAAAACGAATTGTAATGCCAGTAGGAAATGTGAAAAGATCATGTTAAGTATACGTAAACTAACGGTAGCTGAGCACACGACACATACAAGGTTGCATTTCGATAACTTTTAGCAGCGTAAATAAATATGTATTAGCAAATTATAAGACTAATTGAAAGAAAACAATAAAACCAACAAAAGAACAAATGGTTTTTTCCACTTCTTTATACTGCTAAAAAGCTAGATTGATAGAGTTTAGCGTTTCTAGACAATTCGTAGAGTTGAATAGTTCAATATGCATTTGTGGAGTGCGTCAATTAAACTGGATATATAACGAGTGTGCCAGGATTTGTGTTGCGGAAATGAATAATTTAATGGGAACAACAAACAAGTTAGTAAATTGAATCGACATGTAGTAAGCAGTTAGGCCAACTTGCAAATTTGTAGTCTAGTCATAGCTGGAAATTATAATACCTACAATAACTTACAACATACGATAATTATGTGTTTTCTGAGCTTTTTTTCAACTAGTCGTTGTGAATATTTAGCATTCTCAATATGTATACTCATTCGAATACTACCCAGTTTTGCCTATACATACCAGAAGTTGCATTCTACGTGTATAACCGTCCTTAAACTATATGTATCAACTTACAGACGTTTGATTTTAATACTCTTTGGAATCTGTGTATGTTGTTTCATACAAAATGTGCATATAATATTGCCTAAGTTCTCATTTCGATAAATACGAAAACAAGCTAAAATTTAATTTTAGTAATATTCAAACTCGAATTTATTTACTAATACATAAATGTGTTATCTATTTAGAGTGTGAATTGATTTCAAAACTTTCGTAAAGATAAGAAAAAAACGTAATAAAATACAATTTTAATAAAGTTCAATGAAAATATTTTTCTTTTATTTATTTGATATGGAATTACAATAAGCATATTAGGTAATATATTTAACTATTTAGGGGAATAGTTCGTAAAGCTTAAGGGACATTTTTTGGTTTTGCCGCAAAATTTACAGTTTGCTTTAATTTCAAATTTGAAAAAAAATATATCGCTGCCTTATCGATATATTGCAAGTGGCATATCGCTTAGTCGATACCTTCGCTTAAAGCATCGATACCAGGGCACAGCTGATATTTTCTGCAGTCGAGCACAGCTTGTTGACGATGTAAAAGGAGATTCGCTTGGAATCGAGCAGAAAACCGTAATCAAAATTATTTAATACGCCACGCCCAACGATGTCGAACCGCGCGCCCATGCTGCGAATCGGGCAGCAAGATCTAAAGTGCCGTCAGGGCTGTGGCTTCTACGGCAACCCACAGTTCGATGGACTCTGCTCGAAATGTTTTCGCGAGCGCAACGATAAGCAGCGCAGAAAGCGTAAGTCAATTGATTGTTCAGATTTATCTATATAGCGCGCAAATGAGTCATGCCCGGGGAATTCCACTATCACACTATATTGCAGAGCGCACCAACGAGGAGCATGAGCTGGCGACTCCGAATGCTGCATCTATGGAAAATCGCAAATCGCCTCAACATTTTCTGTCCCTCAATCGCAGCAAGTCCAAGAAGCAGGAGCCGGAACCAGGCGCCAGCGAGGCGCCCACAGCCAACACATTGCCCAAGAAGAAGTACACAATGCCAGCAATGCTGACCAAGACGCTGAAGAAGCAGCTCCCAACTGTGGCCCAGCGTCAGCAGCCAAGAGTTCCAACGGCCACAGAGAATCAGTTTATGCTGCAGCTGCGGCAGCTGCGTCTGCCGGACGAAGCGAAGCGCAAGCTGAAGAACGAAATACAGGATCTGGACAGGGACATACGCCGGTACATGGAGAACAGCAGCAGCAAGAACGTCGACGAACTGTCCGATATTGTGCAGAACGGATACACCAGATTCGCGGAAATAGTGCACAATGATCCACGATTTGAGCAGGCCAGCAGCGAGGATCGCGAATGTGCCATAGACTTCTTTGAGAAGGTCGTCATGACACAGAATCATCAGTGAGTGCATCCAGTTTTCACTTTCAACAACTTTGCGCTTTTGTTAATTTTCACTTTTCGTTTTTGCAGCTTTCTCTTCAGTCCGTACTTCACCACGGACGAGGAGAGCGACGTCAAGGTGCAGAAGCGCATACGCCAATTGAGCTGGATCACCGCCAAGCATCTGGACTGCAGCATCGATGAGGTGAACTCGGAGGCGCGGGATTTGGTCTACAATGCCATATCGGAGCTGGTGGGCATAGATTCGTACTATTCGCCACAGGAGAAGCTGCTCTGCACCGTGCGCTGCTGTCGGCATATCTTTGAGCTGCTGAAGCGCGCCACCGGCGGACCCGCCAGCGCCGACGACTTCCTGCCCGCCCTGATCTTTGTGGTGCTCAAGGCGAATCCCGTGCGCCTGCACAGCAACATTAACTTTGTCAATCGCTTCACCAACGCCTCGCGTGTGATGAGCGGCGAGGGCGGCTACTATTTCACCAATCTCTGCTCCGCCATCACCTTCATCGAGAACCTCAACTGGGAGAGCCTACGCATCAGCGCAGAGGAGTTCGAAGCGTACATGTCCGGAGAGCAAACGTTCAGCACGCCCTGGGAGAGCGCGCTGCAGGCCTGCGAGAGTCTGCATCTCATCTCGGAGAACATGAAGAGCATGGAGCAGCTGCAGCGACGCAATGCTGTTATTACCTCCGGCATCAAGGAGTTCGAGCAGAACCTCATCGAGTTCCAGCGCGAGGTAACTGAGAAGGTGGATGCTGTCATAGCCAAGGCGCCGCTCACGCTGCTGCCCATCAAGACGCCGCCGTTTCTCATACAACAGGCGCGTGCTCACTTGACCCAAGATGCTGCCGAGGCAGCCACGGGTCACTATCAGTCCAATCTGGCGCTTGGAGTTCACAGCATAACGCCCAAGGCCAAGCAGACGCCGGAGGATTCACAACTGGAGGTGCAGCATACGCTGACCCTGAAGGACACCAGCCTTAGCAGCGTGGGGCGCCTCTCGCCGCTGCATCAGCAACTGCCGCAGCAAGATCAGCTCTTCGCCTCCCCCCTGTTCAATTACACGCCCTTCGATGCCGTCTCACAGCTGGAGGAGTCTTCGGATGGCGATGTGCCCATGCTGGGCAGCGAATTCCAGGGCGGCCTGACCAACATTAACTACGACTTTGATCTGTCCGATCAGAGTGGCGAGAATAGCGTGGCGGATGAATCCAAGCTGCATCTGGAGGAATTCGATCCGCTGGCCCAACGTAGTCCCAAGAGGCCAGCGGATGCCGATGCCGATCTGTTGGACAACACTGCGAATAGTTTAATCGACAGCGAAGTGCCTGGCACCGCTGTGCTACTGCCCTCGCCCCTCAAGCCGGAGGTGGCCAGTTATCGGGGGTTTTCGAATTTTGAGATTCCAAGCATTAGCTGCAACACGGGCGACTTCAGTTCGCTCAACCAGGACGTCAATAACCCCGCAGTGCCAGTGGAACACAACAAATAAACGTACTCAATATTGTATAGATTTTTAAAATTAACTGCACATATTTATTTACTTATATTAATAACAAATTTACATAAACAAAAGAGACGATAAAAACTGAATTCAAAAGAGACTTTAATTGTGTAATCGATAAATACCAACGGACATTGGTTATCGAATTGATATGTTATTGGTGTCTAGTTGACTTCAAATGGGCAGCACTGCCAATTTAGCCGGTTTTAGAATTTATTTAACAAATATGTAATTATTTTTAAAATTGCGTATCGCTTATATTTCGTATAATGATTTTAAAATCAACTGCACCTATTTATTTACTTGAAATAATAACAAATTCACATAAACAAAAGAGGCGAAAAAAATTTTATTCAAAATACTTTAATTGGAGAAATCGATAGAAACCAACTTAAAACGCTTATCGAATAGTTGATTTCAAATGGGCATCGATGCTTGTTGGGCAGCGTTGCCAGCTTAGCGGATTTCACAATTTATTTAATAAATTTGTAATTATTTTTTAAATTGTGTACGATTATATTATTGGTATTTATTTGTATAAATTTTTATTTTACAATATTATTTTTTCAAATGTTTGTGTTTAATATTGAAAATTTAATGTTTTCTGGCAACTCTGCTGGTAGGCTCCACTCAATGAAAATGAATTCAATTCATTCAAACAGAGTTTACTTCTGTTTCCGAGCGGTTGACATCTGCTGCCTAAAATGCGAAGTGCAACATTTTTGATTGTTGTTGCTGCCGCAGCGATAAGCGTTGCGGCTGCTTCCAGCCTAAAGGCCGACAATCCGCTGGAAACGGACTCGAAGCATGAAAAGCACTTCGAAGCCGGCAAACATAATGCACAGTTCGATCACGAGGCGTTTCTGGGGGCAGACGAGGCGAAGAAGTTCGATGAACTGACGCCGGAGGAGAGCAAGCGGCGCCTGGGCGTGATTGTGGATCGCATCGATGAGGACAAGGACGGATTCGTCACACTGGCGGAGCTGAAAAACTGGATTAAATACACGCAGCGTCGCTATATAGAGGAGGACGTAAATCGGCTCTGGAATCAGCATAATCCCAATAACAATAACACCATCAGCTGGGAGGAATATCGCAATAAGGTCTACGGGTTCATGGACACGCTGGACAAAGAGGATTTGGAGGAGGAGGAGCATGGTATATATATATTCAAATATATTAAATTTTTTATATATATTTTTATAAATATTATTTTTAGGCATCTCCTATAGAAGCATGTTGGCTCGGGATCGTCGTCGCTGGGCCGTTGCCGATACGGATCTGGATGATAAGCTAACGCGCGAGGAGTTCACCGCCTTTCTGCATCCCGAGGAGCATCCGTCGATGCGCCACGTGGTGCTGGAGGAGACCACACACGATCTGGACAAAGATAGGGACGGCAAGATCTCGGTGGATGAATATATCGGCGATATGTACCGCCCCTCGGCCATAGGCGAGGACGAACCCGAGTGGGTGCTGAGCGAGCGGGAGGCCTTTAGCCGACATCGGGATCTGGATAACGATGGATATCTGACCGACGATGAGATACGCCAATGGATCTCCCCCAACGACTTTGATCACGCCGAGAGCGAGGCGAAGCATCTGATATTCGAGGCGGATGTGGATCAGGATGAGAAGCTCACCAAGGCGGAGGTGCTGGACAAGTACGATGTGTTCGTAGGCTCCCAGGCGACGGACTTTGGCGAGGCCTTGGCGCGTCATGATGAGTTCTAGATGGAGGCGCCATAAGCTAGAGATTAAGCGAAGATCAACTCGAAATGCCAAATAAAATGTAATTTTAGCGCCTAAGCCACATGAACAACAGCTAATTAATTATACTTAAATTGATTTGAATGTAAAGAAACAAAAAACATTATTAATATTATTAATGTGCGTAGCAAACAGACACGTCAGCCTCTTCCTGATTGGTCCATTGGTCCATCATGATTCTGTGCGCTTCTGGACACGTCATGGAATGAGCGGGGAGCGGGGCACAGCGATAGATACACACATATGCACTCTCTCACACACGCAAACACACACACAGCAGCATACATGCATGTGTGTAACATAAACATAGAATGGCATTTTGTTGTTGCCTCGCTGTGCCCGATTAATTTCCAGCTGCGAGAACATTCCAACAACAGCAACAACTTCAAAAATCTCTCAGCGTCCAGCGCTGATTTCATTATTTCCCATTCTCCTCTTTTCTGTTTAATTTTTTGTTGTTTTTGTTTTTGTTTGTCGTATAGTTTTTTGGCTTGATAAGCAGTTTGTCAGTGCTGAAATTCTATACCGCGACGACCTGTTGAGTCTGAAGAGTTCACATTTCTATAATTATATATATGTATGCATAAGTATATAATTATTTGCAGTGTTGCCAGAAACAGCCATATTTCAAAAATTAATTTAGAAAAAAATATATTAAAAATTCAATAAAATAAATAACAAAAATACCATTATGCAAAATACAAAATGATTAAAGATTTTTAATAGATTAGAATAGATAATTTGGACTAAAAAAATTTCTAAATCCCGCTAAATTGGAAACTCTGACTGTATGCATATTCGGAACATATTCTGAACTAAAACTTGAAACGGAACAATCTTTAAATAAATAGCTGAACCGTAGTCCGATGCGAAGCAAACTTATTTTAATGCATTGGAACTTTTCAATTAATTAAGAATCATCATGATTTGATTTAAAAGATTTGTTTTTATCACCTTGGTTAGAAAACAATTTTGAAAATTTTGTTGATGATCGAGGATAGCGATAAGAACTGATAGCCAATTTCCTATAAATATAAAATAAGTCAAATATGTTAACGAAATTCTATTGTTTTCATAGCACCTTGTAAAAAAAACCCAAGATCATGCTGAAAGACGATCCTGATTGGGGGATACTTGAAAGAAATGTTGTTTTATATGCTTTATTTCTTGAATTCCATTGACACATTTATGTATATGTTTATGTTGCTTAATTTGGTTTTATGTTCAGTATATATTTAAAATACAAAGTATGCAAATCGGTTCGTTTGCGTATTTTAAATCAGTACATGTACATAGTATACGAAGGACAATATCTTATAGTATCTTGTAGTATATGTATTTAGCTCCTGGATTTAGCAAGATTTCCATTTTCTTTTTTAAGAGTTGATGCAAATTGTGGTTGTAATTTAAATGTTTTGAAATGTAATATGTTTGCAGTTGCCTTCGTTTCCAACATTTAAATACAAATTCTGTGTAGTTTTTTATGCTGTACGTGTTTAATTGCAATGGAACGTTCTTTACTGACTGACTGACTGACCGACTTTCCGACTGACTGATTGATTGATTGACAGACTGTCTCAACTATTACAGCAACTAATCAATATTAATATCATATTCATCAGCTATTCATCAACTACATTTTGAGTCGAACAAAAACCTGTTCTAAGCGTTCGTTCTATATGTATTTTTTTTTTGTGTTTTTTGGTTTTACAACATTAATTTTTAATTAACTTTTAGTTGAAATTAATGCACATGGTATGAAATTAGTTCGAATTTGGACAAAACGTAAAACAAACAAAGTTTCAACAGAAATTAGTACAGATAGAAATTCGGTTTTCCCAAATTAGGATTTGAATGGAAGAATTAACAAAGCAAAATTACAATTTGTGGTTTACCTAAACGTTATTAGTTAGTTAATAATATTACGTTATTAATTAGCGACAGACGACAAATACAAATACAAATACAATGTGTGTGTGTGTGAGTTTATGTATCTTAAAATTAGAGCAATGTGCATTTACGCTTGGACTTGGGCTGCAGGACGGGACATAGCACCGATCTGATAGCCTCATCGAACACCGTCTTCAGTCCCTTTTGCGTCAGCGCGGAGCACTCCAGATATTTAACCGCTCCGATCTCCTTGGCCATGGCCAGGCCCTGGGGATAGGTGATGGGCGCCAGCTTCTTGTCCCGCAGCTTCTCGATCGTGTTCTTGTCGTCGCGCAGATCCAGCTTGGTGCCCACCAGGATGATCGGTGTGCTGGGACAGTGGTGACGCACCTCGGGATACCACTTGGCCCTAACGTTCTCAAACGATGCCGGATTCACCAGCGAGAAGCAGATGAGAAACACATCTGTCTGTGGATACGACAGCGGACGCAATCGATCGTAATCCTCCTGCCCGGCCGTATCCCATAGTCCCAGATTAATGGGCTTCGCATCCACCATCACATTGGCCGAATAATTGTCGAATACGGTGGGAATATACTCGCCGGGAAAGGCATTTGTCGTATAGCTGATCAGCAGGCAGGTTTTACCCACCGCGCCGTCCCCCACCACCACACACTTGATCGCCTGCATATTTGTTGCGTTTTCTTGCGCTTTGTGAGATTGTGCGGCTTGTTGTTGTTGTTGTCTTTGGTTAGGCTTGTTGTTGTTGCTGCTGTTGTTGTTGTTGTTGGGCGAGGGCTGGGGCTGTTGCTGTCGTTGTAGTTGTAGTTGCAGCTGCAGTTGCTCTGATTTCTCACATCCGTTCTCGTTTTGTGGCTGGCGGCAGTTCGGCTAATCGCTGGGCGGGCGCGTTTCTTCGTTTTTCGCGTTTTTAATACGCTTTTTGTGCGTTTTTTTCAGCAAATAATAATTTTCTGTGTATTGCCAGATATCGTTTCGATACAACAGCCCATCGATACTACAAGCTATCGTTTTGCGCAACTTCAAGTGCGATAGGTTCTTATTCGCTGGCGCCTATCGATAAGTGCAGTCTGATTTGAAACAGAAAATACCAATTACACACACGATAAAATACCACAACATGCAGTTATGTTTGAAAAATCTATAAAAATTGTATTACCAGGTACAACATTAAACAACATTTAATATAAATGTAAATTTCTTTGGCATGACTAAATGATATAGGGACTTGCTTCCCGATAATGTTTAAAAAAATATTGGCTGCGTTCACGGCTGTAGCGCTCCATGGAGCGATAACTCGATAAATTTTTACATTTTCAAATTTAAACAGCTGTGTTCGCTGCATGGAGCGATAATTTAATCCAATGGAGCGCAAAAATTTTATGCTACATGCGTTCCACGAGATTTTACAGTTATGCCACATTTAGGGTTGCAATTTTCGGCAAAATAATTGTTATCGGTTAATCGCTCCATGGAGCGCAACGGCCGTGAACGCAGCCATTGATAATATATTTGTTGTAGATTTTAGAGCCAAAATTTGTGTTTTTTGCCATACCCTTCCCTACCAAATATATAATAAATGGACAAATAAATATCAAAATTATTATATGTGGGCAATATTGCAAATAGTTATAAAATTAATAATTATATAGTGAATTTATATTAATATTAATCAAATCAAATAATTGAATACAAATAATTTCATTATAATAGCTGTTCGATATATCGCAACGACGCCTTGCAGGTGTCATGCACGCACATTCATCGCTCCAGCGCTTCTTTCGCTGCGGCGAATTGGCCGCTTTCGCCGCCTTCGCTTGTCGTGCGCTGCGGCGAACGCATTTGCTTCAGCGCGCCCACGAAGGCAACAACATAACGCGTGTGAGTTATTTGATTTGCACTCGTATTTATTTGTTTATTGTAAACATTTGCTGATAATCACTGCACGCGCAAGATGTCTGACGTGTTTATAGTTGCCGCCGCCCGCACCCCGATTGGTAAGATAAATTAGCCTCTATAGGCCCTCAGCTGATGTAATCTTTGGGCCCGAACTTTGAAGAAATTTGAAACTTTCTCTTTCAGGCAGCTTCAATGGATCGCTTTCTAAGCTGAAGGCCTCGCAGCTGGGCAGCATTGTGATCAAGGAGGTGCTGAAACGGGCAGACGTGAAGGCGCCGCAGGTCAACGAGGTCATCATGGGTCAGGTGGGAAATTAGCTGCAACTTAATTGTTATGTAAATAGCTGGCATAATTTACATATTGATTTTATTTTATTTCAGGCTTTGACCGCGGGTCAGGGCCAGAATCCGGCGCGCCAGGCCTCGCTGCAGGCTGGTCTGCCCATCGAGGTGCCCGCCTACGGCATCAACATGCTCTGCGGCTCCGGCTTGAAGTAGGTTCCAACCCCCCTCCAAATCACCCTCCTTTCTATAGCCTGCTAATCTCTTATCACCTCTGCTCTTATCAGAACCGTTGTCTTGGGTTATCAGTCCATCAGATCGGGCGATGCGCAGATTGTAATCGCTGGAGGGCAGGAGAGCATGTCCCTAGCCCCCCACGTCATGCATCTGCGTCAGGGCGTCAAGATGGGCGCTGGCACGCTGCAGGACTCGATGCTGCACGATGGCCTCACCGATGCCATGGAGCAGATACACATGGGCGTCACCGCTGAGAACCTCGCGGAGCAGTATCAGATCAGCAGGGAGGCACAGGACGCCTACGCCGTGCAGTCGCAGCAGCGGGCGGAGCTGGCGCAGCAGAAGGGCTACTTCGATAGCGAGATTGTGCCCGTGGAGCTCAAGGATCGCAGGGGCACACAGATCTTTGCCAAGGACGAGTACATCAAGCTGGGCAGCAGCGTCGAGGCGTTGCAGAAACTGCGGGCGGCCTTCAAGGAGGGCGGCAGCATCACCCCGGGCAATGCCTCCGGCGTAAACGATTCGGCGGCGGCGCTGCTGCTCATGTCCGGCGAGGAGGTCAAGCGACGTGGTGCGCAGCCGCTGGCCAGGATTGCCGGCTGGACGCAGACGGGCATAGAGCCCAGGGTGATGGGCATTGGTCCGGTAACAGCTGTGGAGGCTTTGGTAAGCTGATCTCATAAAGGATTATCGGATATATCTTGACTCCCACTTGATTTCCGCTTCCAGCTAACCAAGCTCAACTGGAGCCGCGACGACGTGGATCTGTATGAGCTGAACGAGGCCTTCGCCGCCCAGTCGCTGGCCGTGCTGCAGTGCCTCAAGCTGGACGCCAGCAAGGTGAACGTGCACGGAGGTGCCATTGCCCTGGGCCATCCCATTGGCGCCTCCGGCGCACGTGTCCTGGTCACGTTGCTCTATGCGCTCCAGCGCACGGGCGGACGTCGTGGCATCGCCTCCCTCTGCATCGGAGGCGGCATGGGCATCGCCTTGGCCGTCGAGAGAATCAACTAAATCGGTTCCAAGACGCCTCTTCAATTGCCGTAATGTGCAATTTCCGTTGTTATTAGAGACTTAAGTCTACAGTTGATCTATGTATTCCTCTATAAAGCGTAGAATTTAGCGAAGATTCAACGAGTTTATCGATGAGAAATTTATTATATATTCAAGTCTACAGTTGATCTATGTATTTCTCTATAAAGCGTAGAATTTAGCGAAGATTCAACGAGTTTATCAGTGACAAATTTATTATAGACTTAGGTCTACAGTTGATATATGTATTCTTCTATTGGCTGTATTAAAACGTAGAATTTAGCAATAATTCAACGAGTTTATCATTGGGAAAGTCAGGTTTATTTAAATCGGGAATTATAAATTATAGTTGCTATATAAATTGTTCTATTGGATTGATATAAATGTAACTAAAAGTCAGCCTGTATTAATAACAAAGTTGTGTTTAATAAAATCGATAATTGTTCTTAGAGACCTAATTCTTCAGTTGAAATATATGTTGTTCTATTGGATGGATAGATATTTAAAAATATTTAAAAATCCAGGTTTTATCAATGATAAATTTGGGTTTAACAAAATTGAGAATTTAGAGAGTTTTAAGAGACTTAATTCTTCAGTTGATATATATATTGGTCTATTAGGAAATAATTAAAAAATTCAACAGTTTTCTCAATGATAAATTTGGGTTTATTAAAATCGAGACTGGTTATTATTATTATTAGGTTACAATTGTTATATTGTTCTATTGGATTAATGTAAATTTAGCTAAAATTCAACAAATTTATCGAAGTCAAATTTGGGTTTATCGAAATCGAGACTTGTTCTTAAAAACTTAGTTCTTAAGACTTGATTTACTTGAGATATATATTGTGCTATTGATTTGCTATAAATTTAGATTAATTTGGCAAAAATTCAACAAGTTTGTCAAGAAGAAATTTAGGTTAAAACCGAGAAATTGCTTGGAACTAAAGCTTTGTACATTTACAAATGTTGAAGGCAATTCACGTCTTAGAGTTAGAATATTTTCTGAATACTAATATGTAATACATATAGTTTTTAGCCTCAGTAACAGTTTTGCATATAGAATAATCTCTAGCAGTTTTCAACCGGATTTAGATAGTTTATTGCCGTACGTCTAGTATAATTTTTATCGCTGCCTTTCGCACGTAGTTAAAGTCTAAAGTTCATTTGCAGTTCGAGACTTTTGTGACTTGTTTTTTTATTTATTTTTGGATCAGTCGCAACCTCCGCCATGCCAGCCGGTGGTTAGATTGCTGCTGGAGAGCTGTTGGGGCAGCGTCGGATAGAAGCCGTTGACGTTGGTGCAGACGATGCGCTCCGTGGGCGAAATCTGCGCCATCTGATCCATGGAGCAGACACAGATCTGCGCATAGTTGGCTATGAAGCCCGACCAGAGCGTTGGCGTCTGCCCGATGCTGAAATAGGAGTCCCAGAAGTTGGAGCTCAGCACATGATTGAACTGATAGTCCTGCTGGTTCATCAGGAACAGCTCCTCCGCAATGGCCACCGTATCGAAGTCGCGATGCTTGACCGGCGTATAGACATCCTGTATAATGTTGTCCCCAAAGTACAGAGCGCGTGCCGTACTCGCATCCTTGTCCAGCAGCTTGGCCATGCTCTGGTGCAGCTGATGCCAGTTGCCCTGCGAGTAAACCTCGCCGGTTTGCAGCTCCAGCTGCAGGCTGAGCTCGCTGCCGCTCACCTCCGACTGGGTCTGCAGGTTCACATTAAAGAAGGGTCTTTGCTGCGTGAAGAAGCCTGGCTTCTTGGCATAGGTGACCACAAAGTCGAACTCCTGGCGCCAGTTCTCGCCCAGCGCCTGCGTCGCCGTCAGATTGGCAAAGTCTATATTCGATCCCGTTAGCAGAAACAGCTTCTTGCCCTTGGCACGCAGCTCTCCCAGCCAGGAGATCAGCCTCTGGCTGCTGGGCAGCACGTAGCGCTGCGGCTCCGCTCGCATGGCTTTGAAGTAGAGGCTCTTGTCGTTGCTGAAGTTCTCGCGGTTGTAGTTGTTCATCAGGCCATCCTGCAGATCCTGCCAGACAGTGTACTCCTTGGAGGCGTCACCGCCTTGCTGGTCCACAATATCCACCGCCTGCGCAAAAACCAAAGCGCTGGGCATATCAAAGTAGTCGAGCAGCGTGCGCATTTGGCTGGCAGCCGGTCCATTCCAGGTGGACAACGGATCATTGTAGAAGGCGGTGGCGACGTCCCAGCGCCGTTCGGCTCCATAGATCTCGGTGATCTCTGCATCGCTGAGCAGCCGCGTGCCGTGGGAGGCGCGCAGGATGGTGGCCTCATTGCTCAGCTTCAGCAGATTGCCACGTGGCCCGTCCAGCATCAAGCCCTTCTGCAGAAAGTCCATGTCCAGGCGCCGCTCGAGCAGAGCAGGCGAATGCCCCTTCTGCTGCACCAGATACTGCTTGAGCGTGTCGTAGATCAGCGTCGTCATCTCCTGCAGATTGTAGCGCAGCAGCGTGCCATCCAGATCGAAGCCAATGATGTCGTAGTCCATCAGCGCCAGTTGCTTGCATTTCGAGTTCATGATGGAGCGTGAATAACTGGCGGAGTAACGCTTTGAGCTCAGCTGATTGCGCCTGCATTCACGTGTGAAATTTAGCGCCAATTTTGTTGCGTTATCGCCTTGCTTACGTAACAAAACATATGTTTCGCTTTGTTTATCTTGAGGCTTTGCTGCTGCAGGCTGAATTACTGTTGTTGTCGCACGCGTATTCGCCGCCACTTGACACAGACCTAAACGCCAGAGGCCACGCTGCATTTTCGTATTACTCTAGCACATAATCATACCTAAATTTCGATAAATTAATACATTTTACTAGAATTTTTCCTATTGACTACATCATTTTGTCTGTAAACAATGCCAGCTAGAGATGTGACAGCTGCTCGATATGTTTTGTGCGATATATTGCAGCTATCGATTGCATAAGTGATTTTCGGTTTTGGCTTTTTCAATGGTTTTTTATAGCGCATAAACATAATAATAAAATATTAATTTTAATAAATGCCCGCTAGAAATATATTAATCGTTCAATACTTGGATGTTTTGTCACCTTTGGCGAAATGTGGCATTTGTATGGCGATCAGTGTTGTTATAGTTAGTTTAGCTTTATTTTAACAATTGATAAAAATAATATGTAAAAGTAGCGCAATATTAATAAATTTATAAAATAAAAAGAAAATTAGTTTGTTGTGTTTGCATAAACTTCAATTTAAGCAGCATTTCAGCATAATTAATATTATCTAGCTATTTTTTATTATAGCTTATTTTTACTGCGAATCTGGCTTGCGCGTGTTGCCAAAATGTGGCAGCACTGATGCCGGTAATCGATACCTCGGCTTTCTCAATGTTTTTCCAAGGCAAGCGCTTGGCAGAAAAGTGAATTTGTGATTGTTTTTGTCGCTAAATAAACAAATTAAAAGCGCCAAAGTGTTCGGCTGCCGAGCCTAAACAGCTGCAACATGTCGGCCTGTATCGAAATCCCCCTACAAGACACCGACGAGGTAAGTGCGAATTCAGTCAGTGGCCACGCGTCGCCGGACAATGGAGCACCAAGAACTGGGTATAAAAACTACGCTTCTCTTTCAGGTGATCGAAGTCGATCCGGATCAGTTGCCAGAATGCTCGGAGGTATTCAGCATTCTCCTACAGGAGCGTGCGCCGCTGCACGTCTGGGTGAATGTGGCGGTAAGTGATAAGCATTCTAAGTTATCCGATCTTCAGTAATCCAATCTCTGATTCTGATCCTGCAGCTGGCGTACTACAAGCAGAAGAAGACCGATGACTTCATCACGCTGCTGGAGGCGGCGCGCGAGAAGGGCACCATCGATTACCGCGATTTTAAGACGGATCAGATGCGCGCCCTGGACATGCTGGCGGCGCACTATGTGCAGGAGGCGTACCGGGAGAAGTCTAAGGATAAGAAGCGCGAGCTGTTCATGAAGGCCACCAATCTGTACACCAACGCGGACAAGATCATCATGTACGATCAGAGCCATCTGCTGGGACGCGCCTACTTCTGTCTGCTGGAGGGCGACAAAATGGATCAGGCGGATGCCCAGTTCAATTTCGTGCTGAATCAATCGCCCTCGAACATCCCCTCGCTGCTGGGCAAGGCCTGCATCGCCTTCAATCGGAAGGACTATCGAGGCGCCATGGCCTTCTACAAGAAGGCGCTGCGCACGAATCCCAATTGTCCAGCCAACGTGCGCATCGGCATGGCGCATTGTTTTCTCAAGATGGGCAATCCGGAGAAGGCCAAATTGGCCTTTGAGCGTGCCCTGCAGCTGGATCAGCAGTGTGTGGGCGCCCTGATCGGTCTGGCGGTGCTCAAGCTCAATCAACTGGAGCCGGAATCCAATAAGCTGGGCGTGCAGATGCTTTCCAAAGCCTACACCATCGACAATGCCAATCCCATGGTGCTCAACCATCTGGCCAATCATTTCTTCTTCAAAAAGGACTACCAGAAGGTGCACCATCTGGCGCTGCACGCCTTCCACAACACCGAGAACGAGGCGATGCGTGCCGAGAGCTGTTACCAGCTGGCGCGCAGCTTTCACGCCCAGAGCGACTACGATCAGGCCTTCCAGTACTACTATCAGTCCACGCAGATTGCGCCTGCCCACTTTGTGCTGCCCCACTATGGACTAGGGCAGATGTACATCTATCGCGGCGACACGGAGAACGTAAGTAGAGTTTTTCCCAGGAAGAGTTCAAGATTGATTATTGTTTTATCTTCTGCAGGCAGCTCAGTGCTTTGAGAAGGTGCTGAAGATTCAACCAGGCAACTATGAGACCATGAAGATTCTAGGCTCGCTTTACGCACACTCCAACTCGCAGACGAAGCGGGATATGGCCAAGACGCATCTCAAGAAGGTCACGGAGCAGTTTCCGGAGGACATTGAGGCCTGGATTGAGCTGGCGCAGATATTGGAGCAGAACGATCTGCAGGCATCGCTCAATGCCTATGGCACCGCCTCCAGCATATTGAGGGATAAGGCCAAGTACGAGATTCCGGCAGAGATACAGAACAATGTGGCCTCTCTCTACTATCGCTTGGGCAATCTGAAAATGGCCAAGAGCACGCTGGAGTCGGCGCTGCAACATGCCAGCTCCGAGATGGATAAGGACGTTAAATACTACGAGTCCATACAGGTGACCATGAAGTACAATCTGGCCAGGCTCAACGAGGCCATGAGCAGCTTCGATGTGGCCGATAAGCTGTACAAGGAGATTCTGAAGGAGCATCCCAACTACATCGATTGCTATCTGCGCCTCGGCTGCATGGCCCGCGACAAGGGTTTGATCTTTGTCGCCTCCGATTTCTTCAAGGATGCGCTCAACATCAACAATGACAATCCGGATGCCAGATCGCTGCTGGGCAATCTGCATTTGGCCAAAATGCAATTTGCCTTGGGCCAAAAGAACTTTGAGACCATACTCAAGAACCCGGCAACTCAGACCGATGCCTATTCCCTGATCGCCCTCGGGAACTTCTCGCTGCAGACGCTGCATCAGCCGAGTCGCGACAAGGAGAAGGAGCGCAAGCATCAGGAGAAGGCGCTGGCCATATTCAGACAGGTAAAGCTCTCAGAATTCTTTGTTATTGTTAGTATTGAGCTGCGTCTGCACTTAAGTTCGCTGTTTGTTTATTGGAATTTCGTCTGTTCTCTGTTTTAAACAGAGGAATCAAATCGATTCTCAAAGTTGTAACCCGATACGGTTGTTGTTCAATAACAAACAGTCAGCTTTTTTCGCTGCTTTATTATAAACAACTAGGGGACTTCGACCAGCCCCAAGGGGGGGTTAATAAATGTGAAACTCTGCATAACTTTTGCTTTGATAAGTCTCGCTGGTCGAATTCTCGCTAGTCGAATCAATCGCTGTTCGAACTCTTGCTGGCCCAACTCGTGCTTGCCCAACTCTCGTTAGCTTAACTCCTGCTGCCAAACTCTCGTTGTCTAATTAGCGTTGGCCGAACTCTCAATGGATGAACGCTCGATAGCGGATTTTTCGCTGGCCAAACTGTATCTCTTACAAAACAGTCGTTGGCCTAACTCTCGCTGCCTAACTCTTTTCCGAACTCTCGCTGGTCGAACAGCCGCTGGCCGAACTATTGCTGGTCTAACTCTCCCTTGCCTAACTCTCGATAGTCGAACACTCGGTGGCTGAACTCTCGTTAGTCAAACTCTCTCTAGCCCTAACACTCGCAAGCCGAACTCTCGCTGCCTAACTCTTGTCCGAACTCTCGCTGGTCAAACAGCCGCTGGCCGAACTATTGCTGGTCTAACTCTCCCTTGCCTAACTCTCGATAGTCGAACTCTCGCTGCCGAACTCTCACTGTTTAATTCTCGTAGGACGAATTTTCGTTGAACTAATTCGCGTTGGCCGAACTCTCACTGGCTAAACACGCGCTGACTCAACTATCGCCAGCCTAACTCTCGCTGCCTAACTCTCGTTGGCCGAGCTACCTGTCTGATAGATCAATCGCTTGCCGAACACTCGCTAGCCGATCTCTCGCTGTCAAACTCTCCTTGGCCGAACTCTTGTTGCTCGAACTCTTGCTGGCCGATCTCTCTATCCGGACGCTTGTTGACCGAACACTTGCTGCCCCAGCTCTCTCTGGCCCCATTATAAAACACCCGAAATCCATGTTCTGCGTCAGCATTTGAAACAGAACCATTGAGAAAAAAGGACCAAACTTATTTGAGCTCCACAAATAATAATTTCCTTCTGTTCTCTCTAGGTGCTGCGCACGGATCCGCGCAACATTTGGGCCACCAACGGCATTGGCGCCGTGCTGGCGCACAAGGGCTGCGTCATCGAGGCGCGCGACATCTTCGCGCAGGTGCGTGAGGCGACCGCCGACTTCTGCGACGTGTGGCTGAACATAGCGCACATCTACGTGGAGCAGAAGCAGTACATCAGCGCGATTCAGATGTACGAGAACTGCATGAAGAAGTTCTACAAGCACAACAACGTCGAGGTGATGCAGTACCTCGCCCGTGCCTATCTGCGCGCCAACAAGCTGGTGGAGGCGAAGGCCGTGCTGCTGAAGGCGCGTCGTGTGGCACCCCAGGACTCGGTGCTGCTGTTCAACATTGCTGTGGTGCTGTCCCGGCTGGCCATGGCCATACTGAAGGACGAGAAGTCGACGCTGGAGGTGGTGCTGCAGGCGGTGCATGAGCTGGAGCTGGCGCAGAAGTAAGTTTCAGGGGATTTCTAGAAGCAACTTGATCTATTTATCTGTTAATCCATTTAGGTACTTCCAATACCTGTCCGTGCATGGGGACAAGACGCGCTTCAACATCGAGGTGGCCGGCGTGGAGGCCAACACCTGCCAGGATCTGCTGTCGCAGGCGCAGTATCATGTGGGACGTGCGCGTCGCATTGATGAGGAGGAGCGCACGCTGCGCCGTCGCCAGGAGGAGGAGCGCGAGGCGTTCAAGCTGAAGGTGCAGGAGCAGCGCAAGCGACGCGAGGAGGAGGCCAAAACCTCCAGGGATCAGCTGCTGGCCAAGCGACAGGAGTACGTGGAGAAGACCAAGAATCTGCTGATCATTGCCGACATGCCGGTCGAGAAGGAGCGCAAAAAGGGCAGCGGACGCCCGCGCAAAGATGATTATCCCACTGCCTCGGAGAGCGGGGATGGCCCCAGATCGGGCAACGATGCCACGCGCAAGAAGAAGCCCAAGGGAGAGCGCAAGAAGGGCAGCGGACGCAAGCGTAAAACAGAGAAGTACGACAGCGACAGCGAGGAGGAATCCGCCGGCGGCAGCAGGGATAAGCCGCGCAAGAAGAAGACCAAGAAGCAGCAGGCAGCCAAGGAGTCCAAGGAGAAGCTCTCCGCCAAGCAACGGCTCAAGATCGTCTCCAAGGAGACCATCTCCACCAGCGAGTCCGACAGCGACAACAAACGCAGTCGCAGTCGAAGCCGTAGCCGGAGTCGCAAGTCCGGCAGTGGCAGCGCCAGCGGCAGCCGTCGAAGCCGCTCGGGCTCCCGCAGTGGCAGCCGCTCCGGCAGTGGCAGTGGCAGCGGCAGCGAGCGTGCTCGCAAGCGCAGCCGGAGTCGCAGCGGCAGCGACAGCGACGCCGTTGCCAAGCGCAAGCGTGCCAAGCAACGCATTGAATCCGGCGGAGAATCGGAACGCTCTCGCTCACGCTCCAAGTCCCGTTCGAAATCACGCTCCAAGTCCCGTTCAAAATCACGCTCCAAGTCTGGCTCCCGTTCACGCTCCCGTTCCCGCTCAAAGTCTGGTTCGCGCTCCCGCTCTCGCTCCCGTTCTCACAGCAGATCCAAATCTAAATCAAAATCGGCATCGCGTTCCCGTTCGCGTTCCCATTCACGCTCCAAATCCAAGTCGGCATCCCGTTCACGTTCTCGTTCCCATTCGCGCTCCAAGTCCAAGTCGCGTTCGCGCTCACGCTCCGGCTCCGGTTCAAGATCGCCATCACGCAGTCGTTCTGGTTCACCGGGCAGCAATTAAGTGAACCAATTTTGATTGATTGATTGATTGTACTTGTGAAACTATCAACTAACTTTATAATTGACTCAAATATACATATTTTGCAACTACAAACACGAATAATTCTTTGATAAATAGAAAAAAATTGTTTTCCGGCGTAAAAAGTATCAATCGATCAACAACATTTTTTAAAAAAGATATCTTTATGTGCTCATTGAAAAATGGGAAAAACAGGGTTATTAACTTTGTCAGAATGTAAATTTCAATTAAATCGGTCCATAAACTAGAAAATTGTGACCTTTACTTAGTCAGGCGTTCGAATTACCATAAAAACACCATTTTATACCCCTAAAATCTACAATATTTATCAAAGAAATTTAAGTATAATCAAACTTTTTTTTTAGATTTTTGATCATTGGTTTAATCGAGTGTATAATTTTCTAAGTCATGCAACCTGTACCAGGATAGTAAAAGTTTACCAAAGCTAAGTACGTGGTAGTTAAAAACAGTTTTGAATAGAGTTTAAGTTAACTTAGGATTAGGCAACAATTGAGAAAAGGTTTCCACTCCAATCCCTTCTATTCCTTGGATTCAGTGGATGTTTTGCTGGATCATCTGGCTGACGATGCTGGCCATGGGCTTGGAATGCCGCAGCACAAAGGCATGGGCGATCTTCTTGTTGTCCAGCTGTGCATCCAACTTGGGAAAGTCGGATTTCAACTGCTCGTAGTACGAGACGGGCACCCAACCGTCCGTGGTGCCGTAGTAGAACTTCAGCAAACCCAGATGCTCCTGGATCAGTTCCCGTTGAAGGCCACGTACCCGTGCCATTTCATCGTCTGCCAGGAAGACGACCTTCTCCGCCACGGAGGGCATGGTGTACTTGAGGGCGGTGCCCGTGAACTGCTTGGGTATGGAGAAGATCAGGAAGTAGATCTGGATGAACAGTATGCGTAACCAGACGGGCAGGGCGTTGAAAACGTTGAAGAAGATATATCCAAATACGGAATACAGCGGCATGGCGATCTTGGTGAAGAGCCAGCCATTGGGGGATTCCATCATGCGTTCAACGGTGGGGAATAGCATATAGCACTTCTTGATCCGTTGCCGTATCGCCTGTTCCTGCAGCAGCTGCAGTATCATCCAGGCACCGATGGAATGTCCAATCAGATGGACTTTCACATGGCTCGGCACGTATTTCGTGATGAACTCGATCTTGTGCTTGAGCTGCCCCTCCAGATTGAACAGCTCCCCATTCCCGCTCAGCTGCGGCACCTCCCGTATGCTCGCCTCCGGCGGATCATCGTGTCCAGCATGGCCTAAGAAAACAGGAAAGTTGTAAAAGAGTTTTATTTTCTGCATTTGCAGCTGCTTACCAATTATCCAAACTGGTAATTTGTGGCCGTCGGAGCTCAAAGACTTTTGCAATTCACTGCAAAATTCGGTATAAAATCCGGGCAGGCCAGGATTTCCGGTTATGCATATGACCAGCTCCTGGGTGTCGTCCAGGGACTCCTCGATCCACTTGCCATATGTTATGATATGTGTGGGTATATTATTGATATTTACAAACGCCTCTTGCATCGTTGTGGTTGGCGTGGCAATCAACCGACAAACAGAAAATCAATGAGGCAACACGTCTTCGCTTCGGATGGTTTCGTATTTATTTCAAACAACCGGTTTTTTTTTTCGCGTTGATGGTAGCCCAGATAAAAAACCGTTAGAAGTTTGATTTTCAATTGCGCGCTTTATCCAATTTGATTAGACACTCGATTATCGCATTTACGCTTTGCTTTGCGCTTCCGTTTTACCGTTCAATTGCATCAAAGGGCAGAGTTCAGTCAACATACTTAATTGCCGGCTAGAATTTGCCAGCAAAGGCAAAAAGTCATGTCCACTTTTCGATAAATTTATTGGCAAATTTTGCAATTATTATTCTATTATATTTTGCAACAATTAGCCTGCACAGCTGCTTGAGCAAATACTTAATAAAGTGTTAAATAACAACATATTTGCATTAATAATTATTAGCAATAGTTTTTGCAGTTTGCAAATTAATCGATTTATTTGGTGGAAACGGCCAGTGGCAAATTTCAGCAACAGTTGGCAGCGCTGTCATTATCTATAAGTTTCTTTTGTTGTTGCGATTTTGATTTGTTATAATTTGTTATTTTTTACTTAGAATCCGAATTTTTCTGTCATATTTCGATATTCTGGACACTCGATGAGCCATACGCCAGTAAATTGCCCACTGTCAACGCCAATGTGCGCCCTTTAAATAGCCTCAAAGCGTCGCTTGAGCTTGGCAAGAACGAAAACAGCAAAGCAAAAAAAAGCAAAAAAAAGCGAAAAAAGAACGCGAAAAAAAGCTAAAAAAAAAAACTTGGACGTTCGCAATGAATGCTTACACTGCCGTGGAGCTTTCTCGAATAATTGCAGATAGTGCAGCCCATTGAAGAGCTATAGAAGCATAAACTGGTAAATCGCAACAAAATTCAGCCAATTGGCGCAAAACAAATTTAAAGCGGGCATTTTCGATATGGATTTATACGGTTGGGGCGACGCGTCCCATGGCCAGCTGGGCCTGGAAAGCGTTGAGGAGGATCATGTAAGTAATAAGGGTAATAAAATGCATTTGAATATGGCGCCAACATTTGGATTTGCCTCAAGATAACGACGCCCAGCCTGATACCCTGGAAGCCGGACTCGAGCATACAGCAGATCGCATGCGGAGCGCAGCATACCCTGTTCTTGAGCAGCAGCGGCAAGGTGTATTCGTGCGGCAGCAACAAACACGCGCAGTTAGGACACAGTCTGCCCAACAAAAGGCCACGTATGTCGCCATTTCGTATGTACAGAGTCTCCATCATCTATCTCGTTAGTACACATTGTCCCCATCACTTCCCCGCTCACCTCCCGCATTGCATGTCACAGTTACACAGTGAGAAAAGCACAGTTATAACCCCATCTCTTTCTCTCTATTTTCTTCATTTCTGCTGTTCTCACAATTGCAGTGCAGATACCCGAACTGCAGAATTACGTGGTAGTCCAAATCGCCTGCGGCTGTCAGCACTCGTTGGCCCTAACCGATTGGGGCCAAGTGCTGACCTGGGGCAACAACGAGCACGGACAGCTGGGGCAGAACACCAGTGCGGATGTCGTGGAGCAACCGAAGATTGTGCGGAATCTGCTGGCCAAAACTGTGGTACAAATCGCCAGCGGCGAAAATCACTGCCTGGCATTAACCTCCTGTAAGTAAACCTCTAAATTACACCATGTACCCATTGAAAATTGGAAAACCACGGTTAAGAACCCGCTAGACCCACTCTTACTAGCCCACCTCTTACTATCCCAACTCTCGTTGATCCACCGCTCGTTGATCCAGCTCTCGTTTATTTAACTCCCATTGATCCACCTCTCGTTAATCCAACTCTCGTTAATCCAGCTCTCGTTGATCCAACTCTCGTTAATCCAACTCTCGTAGATCCAACTCTAGTTGATCCAACTCTCATTGATCTAACTCTCGTTGATCCAACTCTCTCTGGCCCAACTCTCGTTGATCCAACTCTCGTAGGCCGAACTCTCTTTGGTCCAACTCTCGTAGGCCGAACTTTCGTAGGCCTAACTCTCGCTGGCCCAACTCTCACTGCTTATCTACAGTCGGGCGCTACCGACTGATCTACTCCGCCCATTACGTTTTATTGTGTAATCGCTCTTACAGGTGGTGAACTGTACGCCTGGGGCTCCAATCTGTACGGTCAGCTGGGCGTCCGAGCTCCCAGCGATCTGAATCAGTCGAACTATCCGCTGCAGCTGACGACGATACTGGGCATACCCATGGCGAACATTGCCTGCGGCAGCAATCACAGCTTTCTGATCTCCAAGTCGGGCGCTGTGTTCGGCTGGGGGCGCAACAATTGCGGACAGCTGGGCATCAACGATGAGCTGGATCGGGCGTATCCGACGCAGCTGAAGACGCTGCGCAGCCTGGGAGTGCGTTATGTGGCATGCGGCCATGAATACTCCGTCTTTCTGACTAACGAGGGCGGGGTCTTTACGTGCGGTGCCGGCTCCTGTGGTCAGCTGGGGCATGGTCTCTATGCCAACGAGATGCTGCCTCGCATGGTCTTGGAGCTGATGGGCAGCACCATAACGCAGGTGGCATGCGGCAATCGTCATACGTTGGCATTGGTGCCGTCGCGTGGTCGCATCTACGGCTTTGGTCTCGGCAGCTCCGGGCAGCTGGGCACGCCCACCACGCCCAAAATAAATCTGCCACAAGTGGTGGCCGGTCCCTGGATAGCCAAGGAAGCGACGGTTGCGGCTGTGGTGCAAAGAATATTCTCTGGAGCAGATCAGTCGATAGTGAGCACATCCGACGTGAAGGAGAAGGTCGCGCCAACGGATTTACGGATTTATAAGTAGGATTTATGAGTAGTTATATGCAATGGTTATTAAATCTTCCATTTGCAGTTCCAAAACGCAGATACTGACGCTAACCGAGGAGACGACCAAGAAGTGCGCGGTCTTCCGGGAGGGCGATCAAAGCGATCTCGACCTGCTGCACTGCATGGAGCAGATATTCAAGAGTCAGGCTTGCCTGAATGGTTCGTTTCTCTTGGATCAGGATAGACATTTTGGCTGCTCCGTGCGAAACTACGGATTGGATCTGACTGCTGCTCAGTTGGCCTTCGATAATCTGCGTGGGGTTGAAAACGAAAGCATTAAACAGGTGGTAGGTGGTCTGCTGATTTTGTCGGCTTTCTCTGTTCTCATATTGGTCTTATGTTCTGTTTAGATCTGGGATAATCTAACGACTGAGCTGCTGGGTTCGCTGACTGCCTCCCCGGCGGATGTGGAGAGCATGCGTCTGTATTTATTGCTGCCATTATATCACGAATTTGTCAACTCCAAGCATTATAAAACGTTGCACATCCCATTCGCCTTGGCCACCCATAATCTCACCGAGAATCCTCGTAAGGTGCTGGAGCGTTGGTGGTTGCAGACGCCCACGGAGTACTTTGAGCAGTTGGTCAACACCTTTCTGAACGTTGTGATACACATAATTAGCTTTAAGCTGGGCATTGAGGTCATCAGTCGCAATGGGCCGCGAACACAGAAGGTAAAACTATGCAGATTATTTTGATTCACTAATTATAATGTTTCTATGTTGCTTTCTGTTTAGTTGCTGCCCAATAACAGAGATCTGGAGGTGATACTGCGGCATTTAGAGAGTCTGTGCTTCGTCAACGAAGCCCGAAACGATAAGCTCAACTATCAGCAGTTCTATTGGCCCGATATCTCCGACTATGTGGACGTACAGCAGGAGTATCTGCGCTGGGTGATGGCCGACAACGTTGCCGACTTCAACATCTGTAACTATCCATTCCTGTTCGATGCGACTGCCAAGACGGCGCTGCTCCAAGCGGATCAGGCGCTCCAGATGCACTCTGCGATATCGAGTGCCGTCACGAATGTAACGAATGCTCTGTAATTGTGTAGTTCTAATCGGTATAACGTGCTGCCTTTAATCCCAGGTATTTTGTAATCTTCTCAGCATCGGACGTGTCTCGCACTACATCGTCCTGAATGTGAGTCGGACCAATCTGGTGGACGATTCGTTGCGCGAACTGGCGAGCTACAGTCAAAGTGATCTCAAGAAGCCGTTGAAAATTAAATTTCATGGCGAGGAGGCCGAGGATGCAGGCGGTGTGCGTAAGGAATTCTTTATGCTGCTACTAAAGGATCTCATTGATCCCAAGTACGGCATGTTCAAAGAGTTCGAGGATTCGAACGTCATGTGGTTTGCAGACGTTTCATTTGAGACGGAGAACATGTTCTTCCTCATTGGCGCGCTCTGCGGCCTAGCCATATATAATTTCACCATCATAAACCTTCCATTCCCGCTGGCTTTGTACAAGAAGCTGCTAAACAAACCCGTGGATCTCAGTGATCTGCGAGAGATGTCGCCATCCGAGGCGAATTCCATGCAGGCAATGCTGGACTATGAGCTTGACGATTTTAAAGAAACCTTCGACCTAACCTTTGAGATTTCGCGTGACATTTACGGAGAGTCCCAGACGCGAGAGCTTAAGCCCAATGGAAGCACTATTTCGGTGACACAGGAAAACAAGTAAGGAAGGTTCTACACTATATAGAGACCTTTAGACTATCTAAAATTCAACTATTTGCAGACAGGAGTTTGTCAATCTCTATGTAGATTTTGTGTTCAACAAAGCCGTTGAGCCTCACTATCGCGCCTTCCACAAGGGCTTCATGAAGGTTTGCTGCGGACGGGTACTGAAGCTATTTCAGCCAAAGGAATTGATGGCCGTTGTGGTTGGCAACGAGGAGTACGACTGGCAAGCCTTGGAGGACAACTGCGAGTACAAGGAAGGCTATACGTCCGGTGACGAAACGGTAGCATCATTGTCCCTCCAAGCATATGCTATAGAAGTAATCGTATTTACATTTTATATTAGGTGAAATGGTTTTGGGAAGTGTTTCACGAACTACCACAAGAGGAGAAGAAAAAGTTCTTGCTTTATTTGACGGGCACTGACCGAATACCTTTACAGGGTATGAAAGCTATGAAGGTACAGTTTCACACAGAACTAAAAAGTTATGAATGGAAGCTAAACAATCCTTTTTTCAGATAATAATACAACCCACAAAGGATGAACGTTTCCTACCTGTAGCACACACCTGCTTCAATATGCTAGACCTACCACGCTATAAGACCAAGGAAAGACTTAAGTTTAAGTTACAGCAAGCGATACAGCAAACTCAGGGCTTTAGTTTGATCTAATCATTGACTAAGCGTTGTTGAGCGTACACATCATTGTCATGGAGAATATTGGCTTTACATGAAACTGCAAGAGAACACAATTCATAAATTATTATTTTTATAAAGTTGAAATCAACTGAAGCATGTGTTATAGTTATAGCAAATCTAGAATAGTCCACACAGTGTTAAAATACAACAAGAAATTGGTGAAGTCTAATGAAATATAAGCAAAACTAAGCAAATAAGTTTTAAAGTCTGCAACAATCTTTCTTTAATATCTACGGTATTTATAAACCGATTTTCATGCGCTTTTCTGTAAGCCGGTTTTTACTGATTTTTTATACAGTCTATAAAAAAGCTCGTTTAGTATTAAATTTAAACAGCTTCGCTGCGCGCCTACCATCGCTTATCGATAGACCGTGCACGACTAAAGCACGCAATCGAATGAAAAGCCCATCGCTAACATTGTAGTTGTTGTTCAGCTTGTTGATATGCGAAATGTGGCGGCAACGATATTTCAGTTAGGTTTTAACTTTTGCAAGGTGCGCTCGCTGTGGCCGGGCGCTGCTGGGCATTGTTGGATATAGTATAATCGTTATTCAAAATTCATAGCCGCTCAAGAACATTTTTTGGGGCTAAAGCAATTTAAATGCTGAGCGCGTGCCAAAGCCCAAAAGAGATAACAGCAAAACAAGTGTCGCGGCTACAAAAGCAACAAGTGTCGATTAGATCGTTTTATAATTTCTGTTGATCGTCGTCGGGTCAAACTAACGGGTAACCAGACAAAAAACAGAAGTAAAAACAGAAAAGAAATTCAAACGACAGTGAGTGAAATTATACGTACTTGCTTTCGTATATCGAAAACATAATTATGTATTGGGGTTTTCGAATTCTAATCGAGCGTTACGGATCTACAAGCTGGCAAAGCGATGGCAAATCAACTTTTTAATTAAAAATTAAATAGAAACAGCTTTGCGGCATCCTTGAGCCTCATAAATATGCAGCAACACACCTTAAATAAAAAACAAACTAACAATAAAAATAAGAAGAGCAGTTCGAACAAAAACAAAAAAAGCGGTTCTGCCGGTTTGCCCAGGTCGCGATCTGCGGCTGGCAACTACTTTCTTTCCTTCCTTTTGCACAATTTGAACTTGGACACGAGCAGGCATAAATCTGGTTTACGTGCTTTTGTGCGTCTAATAAGGCCGCATTCACCAAATGCGGCAAATGTAGCGTCTGCCGCAGCACCGTAACCTCTCAGGCTGCTTTTTAGCAGCTCTTTCGCTTCCTGCCACCGATATCAAATCCGATTTTTCCCGTTAGATCTGATAAAAAATTTGTGAAACTGCGAAAAGCGGGAATTTGGGCATTTTTTTTTTTAATTTAAATTTTTTGTCGGTTTTTTTTTAAATTGTACAAAATTACTCAATTTTTTAATGAGTACCTTTAATATAAATTAATTATATTCTGGCTTTTTTTTATCAATTCTTTGCTCAGCTCTTTTGCACCCTTTAAAAGCTTTTTTCTCGAAAATTGGCAGCACTGCTTCCTGCACATTTCCTTTGGCACACACATACGTACATACATACAAACATATTAAAACAATTTGTTGTTTCGCTTACGCCCGTGTTTGTTTGCTTGGTTTTATAGCAGGAACAAACACAAACAAATCGTGTCATGCTGTCCCCCTTTCACGCTCTCTCTCTGCAACTTTAGCGTGGGTCTGCGTCTCCGTCTCTTTTCTCCTCTCTCCACTCCACGCTCTCCACTCTCCATGCAACCCATTGGCCTATCGAACTAAATGCATGCATAATATGGTAATTATATATGTAAGCGTACATACATACATTTATTGCAGCCAGTGTTGTCACACGCCCCATTGAAACTGTATCAAATTTCATGTTCAATTTCAATTTCAATGGCGTCGCTCTATTGGTTTGACCCATTTTCAATTGCGTCTGTTTTGTGGGGCCAAAAGACGACAGGACGGAGGGGGGGAAGGCAGGGGACGCTAAGCGGCTTAGCTTCACTTTGCGCTTGCTGCCAAGTGCAAGCGATCGTCAAAACAATATGGCCTCCCCCTGCCCCCGAAAAACAGACAACAAGACATTTTGCCAAATATCACAAATACAGTTGTGTACACACTGATTGAGTGTGTGTGTGTGAGTGTGAAGCCTGCGAAGCGTTAACTCCAATGTCATTGCCTCACAAGTGTTGTCAGCTATTGAGCACCCACATAAGCTAGATTTGCAATAAAAATAAGCTAAAAGTATTGGAAAATAAATATTAAATAGGATTTACGCTTAAAATATTTTTAGAGTGTTTTGTAATGAAAATAACCCAAGAATAAAAATAAAAAAATGGAGTTAAATTGTTTTCAGACTTAAAAACTTTTGCTCAAACACTTTTTTCGATGCAAAATTTGTTTAATTGTTTAATAGATTTTATCGAATTAAAATTTTATTTTGAGATTTATTTTAGTATTTTAATAAAATCAAAAATATTCAATATACATTTGTTGGTAGTAACATTATTTATATGGCCAATATTTGACAATCTATTGTTTGTTTATTTTTTAACAAATTTAATTTAATTCAATTTTTTATTTCTTATTATATTAGTTAGCAGCAACTAAATAAGCAGTTACATTCGTATATATGCTCCATCTAGCCTTAAATAAGCTAAACTGGCAGCACTGAGACAGTCTCAAACACAGAATTAATTGAGTTGGCAGTTGCTGAAGAAAAGCACCATGAATCAAAATCAAAATCAAACCAAAAAGAAACCAAAAGCGCTTCTAATGTCTGTGACGTAATTTCTTGCAGCTGAACAATGAAGCTGAATCTCTTTTAAGACGTAACCAATTTACCACTGTGGCATTGTGGCAGCAGGCCTTGAGATTGCACAAAGTTTGGTTGTTCAGTTATTTGGGTTTTCGGTTTTAATTGCAATGAAGAATTTAGCTGTTTAGCCGTTATCGTCAGCCGCTTGTGGGTGCTTTCTTCGATTTATCATCCAATTAATTATTTTTGTTTTATGACCAAAAATTAAACGTTCCATTTATCGTATTTGCCTTATCAACTAACCCATAAGTGATAGCGATAGGTCTGATATATACAGGGTGTTTCAAGCAGTGCATAATAATATATTAAAACAATTGCACTCTGGTATGGTGTTTCCTTTGATTCCTAGTAAGCACACACACACACCCACACCATGCAGATAAGATATTGTTTGGACCCGTCTATAACCATGAGTCAGGCCTTAAGCTATGGCCAAGAGATATCGTACGTGATCGCAAACACAATCAAAGCGACATATAAAATACCCTCGAATGGCAAGAGTTGTTTGGAAAACCAGTCGGACGCACTCTACTGTAGAATAACCTGCACCCTCTATTTTCAACATAATTATAAATGTTATACCAAGTACTGCAGCGTATTCTTACTTTTTTCTAACTGTGAAATCCTGTAATATTGTTTCTTTAATAACTTCTGTATTTATTAACCTATTTAAATGCGCTTTTGAGGATAGATAAATATATTTGTAGAGAGTATACATATATTCTAAATTTAAACCTTTTATGCCTTCATCCAAAAAGACGGACAGACAGACTTTACGGCGAATCCAATGAAAGTGATATTGACAAGACTGAAGCCTTTTCAAGTGAATAAAATTGTTTGCTTTAATAGGAATGCGGAAAGTATTAATTGAAACCCAATATACCCCAGTCTGCAGTTTGCCAATTAAACAGATAATAAAAACACAACAGTTGTCATAAATTTAGTTTCGGACAGGTCTATATTGTATCAACCACGTATACCCAGAACTCACATGTTGACAGTTGCTATAGCGCTTGGCACTCTGGTCGATCCATTGCTGAAACGCTTGTCGGCGGTACGAGTACGAGAACGTGTGTTTGGCTGGGATTAAGATTACCAAAAAAAACCGAAAGAAAAGAACACACGAAAAAGTGCTACGATAAAGTGTCAACTAAGGGTTTTTTCTTGGAAGTAACGGCGGAGGTAAATAAAAGCAAAACACATAAAAGTTTCAAGCGATAATTGCTGAAAATCGGGTTCCATTCAATTACGCTTAATGCAAAACACCTTTTTTGCAATTGTTATTTACATTCAAGAGCAGTCACCGACAATATATAGTATGTTTATTTAAATAAAAATTCAGTTGTTAATTATGGTTTCTCCTTTGCTCAATGACTCCCGGCTCTCTCTCCATCTCCCTCTTCTCTTTTGATCTAAAAACTTGCTATGCGTCAGCCGGATTGCTGAACAAAATCTGAGTCAGCAGCTTAAGATTGTTCCAACAGATTTTTTCATGTTATATTTTTTATTTGACTTTTTTACATACATTTATCCGACAGCGTCTCGGACTCGTATTGAAGGCATATGCATGTGCTCTATACATAATTTGCCAACGGAGCTAAGTCGTCGACGTTAATGATCATTAACTGCAAACCGATTCAGCCATCATTCATGCGGCCATTGACGACGATTTGTCGGTGAAATACCGGAACGTAGCACATACTATATATACATATACCGGCTTTTGACTTATCAAATTGTTGTTGTTGTTATATATGCATTCAACTAAATGCTATATACTTTTCAAGTGCCTCGTTAAAGAGCACTAGAGAGTTGAGTTTCAAGAGCCTGACATTCCCGATGGATTTCTTGAATAAAGCTGTTTCTCCGACAACTTTTTGACCTTAGGTGAACCAAGTTTCTTGAATATCAACTATGGATATTCATATATACGTTGAGTATAACTCGGTAATGATTTAATCTTCAATTGATGCTTCAAATTTTGAATCAATTCAAAATGATTCCTTTCAGCTCCATATATAAAATTCTTGTCTTGTATTATATCCAGGGAAAATTCAATAAGATTCTCTCTATTTAACGCCTAGGATGATACACGTATAAAACTGTTCGTTCTGGCAGATCGACTGACTTATATTATTATTTCTTAAATTCCTTATTCTTAAATTCCTTATTCTGTTCTATATCTGCTCCTTTTTTTTTATAAGAAACTCCATCCATACCATTACTGTAGTTTATTTATCATAAAAATTGTCATCAAATTGTTAAAGTCTCCGCTGAGTTCTCGCTCAAACTCTGGCGACATTGAGCAGCTGATAGAGTGGCAAGATTTCGCCGTTATTTTTTGACGGGATGAAGTTGCCGGAGGAGGCCAGAACACGTGCCTGATAGCTGCCGGGTATGGAGCGTTGGGTTAGTTCTGTTGGAGTCTGTTGCTCAGTTGGGTCGCCTTCCTCATTGGGTGTAGAGCGATAGAAGGGATAGTAGGGGAATCCAGGATAGCCCGGAAAGCCCGGATAGCCAGGATAACCGGGGTAATTGGGGTAGCGCGGGAAACCAGGATAGCCGCCGGGATAATAGCCGCCACCCCAGTTGCCCCCCCATCCATATGGCCATGAGTTATATGGTGGGACCCAGGGACGTTGCGGTGGCGATGGTTGCGGATAGGGGGGCCATGGATAGCGGCCGGTGGGGGGTAGACCATATTGACGCGGATGCTGGGTCTCCTCTGAATTATAATAATAATGATGTTGATGTTGTACTGTCGGTTTGGCGGTAGTCGTCGAGCTGGAGGGCACAAAGTATTTGAAGCCAGCCTTACCGATTGTCTTCAGTATATGCTCATCGATGCCCCGGGTGGATACCAGTTGATCTTCGACACTGCCTAACGGTTGATTCTGCTGCTGCTGCTGCAGTTGCTGCTGCTGCTGCTGCTGCTGTTGACCCTCATTGCGTGCCTGACCCTGGATGGCATGGGGCGACTTCTCCTGGAAGCTGACGGCGCTGCCCAGCAAAGAGAGCACAACTGCAAATTGGGATTTGTTAGGCACGAATCGCAGGATCCAGCGCTGTTTGCTGCATGCAACTCACCTAGCCAGAGTACGGTTGCTCTGTGTTCCATGACTCGTTGGGGAATATGTTCTGGTTGCCTTCAGTGGACCCTTATATACCCCAAAATGTTGCAGCAGCTGCAGAGTGCATCTGCTGCCTCCCACTCTTGCCACACTTCTACGGTTTTATTATCGATTCTGTATGCTAACGTTTTTCTCATTAGAATATTCGAAGCTGGCATTTTCCGTTTCCATTTTCCAATCTTTATAGACCCAGAAATTTCGGCCTGCCCACGACACGACATTGTCGCTGCTTTCTCTCTAGAGCTTCTAATTCGTAATTTGAATTCAATTCTAATTTTAGTATGTCCGTAGACCGTTCCTCGGCTAATAAGATCAACTGATTAATTTGCATATAAATGCCAGCTGAGATTTCTTTGGGGACGGTCGCTCAATGTAGAACTCTGAATGCATTCAAAGATTTTAATCGATCGCCCAGAGCATTGGAGAGAGTGTTCCCTCCATATCTTGCCGTTTCTCTGTGTCTCTGCTAGGTTCAATAGCCGATAATCGAGTCTCATTTCATTTCATCTCGTCTCGTCTCGTCTCATTTGTCGCTTGAGAAATTACGTCATTTGTAAGACTCATTCTTCTCATTCTCAACTCGTGGCCCTTTGCCTAATGCTGACTGGTTTTAAGCAGGTTAGCCCATCTCTTTGTTTTTCTCTTTTAATACCCAGTTTTGTTTTTCTTTTTTTATGCAATTGACCCCCCGTAAAGAGGGGTCAATAAAATCGGCTATGGGACACTTTTTTAAAGCTCAAGGCATTTTAAAAAATGTACAACGTAAACCAGTTTTGGCTTTAACTTGATTTGCGTAAGGAACATATGTTTTTTTGTTGTTAAAACGAAAACTGTTTTGGCCAGAGCATATTCGCTTAAAGCTGTTCGTTCCTAAGCTAAGGAACCCCCCCCCCCCCCCATAACTTTTTTCAAAAAAGCACCTCAAAAGTCAATGACTTTGCTTCTAACTCAAAAATGCAGCATAACTTCAGGCTTTGCTTTAATTGCAGCTAGAAGTGCATGATAAGTTTATTTTTATTATTTTGCCCCCCCCCCTCTCCTTCCTTTCTTTCTTTCTTTCTATTTATTTAAAAATTTTATGATCGATTCCGCCAAATGAAACTCAGCATTTAGGTCAATAGAAATCAGGGAAATTATTGTATTGAGTTGAAAACATAATTGAGCAGCATTTTAGCTAGAAGATTTGATAAAGAATTTCAAATAGCAGCATAAATTTTATGGCTATGATTAGAAGAATTCAATAAAGGAATTTATCAGCATTTTATCTAAGAAAAGTCTATAATAATTTTGATTGTGATCGTAAATTCTATATGTATGAGAAGGTATCATTTAAAAGATTAGTCTGAATTAAAGCATTAATTCTGCAGTATTTTAGCCAAGAAGAACTTTAAGAAGAATCTATAAAGATTTATCTTATTAAAATTGAACTTTAAGAAGAATCTATAAAGATTTATCTTATTAAAATGAAACTTTAAAAGACTAAAGCAGCTTTAAAATATATCATACAATCCAGATTACTTAAGAGGAGTTCTGATCTCATTAGTTTTGCTTTCTATATAAGATCATGCATGCCATAAGCTCGAGCTTGAATCTCTTGAGCTTGGAACGTGCAGCAGGGAGTTGAACGTGATGGTAGGTGCTTCAATGGACGTGTGAAGTGGCAGCTGAGAGTTGGAAGCCTGCTCTAGTTTGTTGAACGTGAACTACTGTATGCATTGTGTAATTAATAAAACTTCGATCGCCCCTACGCCCCCATCAGACAATGAAGCGAAACAAAAGCAACATTGACAGCGTATTGAGTGCAGTAGAATATTTACACAATGACAGAATTAGCACACTGATAAGAGGCTGTTAGATGGAGGCAAGTTCCACTCATGTTGCACTATCAGCTGGGAATTCAAGCAAATACTTGTGCTGACTATAAATAAGAGGGAAATTCAAAATATATTTTTATTATACTTCAGCATCGTCTAACGTTGAGTCATTTGAGTTTAATCTGCATTTGACATTCGGGTGTTAAAAGTTTGCTCTCACTTTCGTATCTAAACATATAGAATTTATATAAAATATGGGTGCTTAAAGAGCTGCTCCTTATGTACAGTCGGTCGGCATTTGCGTGAATGCGAACGCCCCTATCTAATCTTGACTGATTGGGAGTGCTCTCTGTGCAGCTAAAGCGTTCGCTTGATAAGATGTGGAGCTGGCGGCACAACTATGTCAATTGGGCATTGAGTATTGATGGTTAAAACGCTATTGCCAACTTGGGATACAGTTAGTTTGCCAACGGCAGTCGTTGATGTGCGGAATATGTGCGAATACTGATCGCACCTAGTGTAACACAGTGACAGCTTCAGCTTCAGCCTATCAGGATAAACCAGCCAAACAAGCTAAAATGGCGAGGTATACTCAACTATATATGGAGCAATGTTTTATGGACTTATCGTAGCACGTTTAATTACTCTCTAATCAGTGATGTTCTATCGGCTACTTGGTTTAAAGTGCTTACACAATAATCGACTTTATCATAAAGCAATTTCCGTTTGCATTTCTTTTTGCCACACCCTGAACTTTTATTTCTACAAGTGTTGTCTCCGTAATCCCTGGCATAAAAGAAAAATTCTAATGATAAACGCATTGCGTAATCGACGCTTTTGGATTTGTTGGTCTCAATAAACTTATAGCAGCTATAAAGCAGATATGGTATATGACATTGATAAGAACACGGCCGAATTGCAGCTGGCCAATATGCAGAGCTATAAATACCCAGGAATGTATATGCTAAACCCAAACTATCTATTCCCATACCAACTAGAACTATCATATCGTTTCCGGCTTATGCCTAGGTGCATAAACTGATACCTTTTAAGTAATCCAAATGGTATGGTTGGTATTAATAGCAAAATCTTATCAATTGGGCAAGAGGTTTTTTTTTTATGTATTTTAATCGTACCTAACGACAGACCTTATAACGATTAGCTTGAAATCTAGGCAGTGCGAGGGCAGTTTCTCCGTACTAAACTATTATCAAAATAAATATTTCAAAATTCCCAAGTAACACACTAAATCAATAATACTTCACACTCCCCACTATGCTGCTCTATTATAGCCTCTCATTGCCCAACATGGAGACGGGTCTCCACGAACGTGATCGCGCCGGAGTGCAGGATTTTGTCCTACTCGAGAACTACGAGAGCGAGGCGGCTTTTATTGACAATCTCAAGAAGCGCTTCCAGGAGAACCTTATCTATGTAAGTACGACAAACAAAAGCTAATAAGAAACTTCTTCAATAATGTATAAAATAAAACACAAATGAATTAAAAATTTATAAAAATAAAAATAATGCATATTTAAAGCTCAAATTTAAATAATTTTCATTAATTGAAATCAAGTATTTTCCGTCATAATAAATTATACAATACAATAAATCATACAATTTTTGATAAAGATTTTTGGCAGCAACATTTGAATTGAGATTAGATTTTTGATCCAAATGCCGTAAGCTCAAAAACTTAATCAAATATTGTTTTTTAAATAAAAGCTTAAATATCAATACTTTTTAAAAAAAATTTTATTACTTTTAATGAACAATTTCGCATTATATTAAAATAAATTTAATAAATGAATGCGCATATTTGACTTTATTTTTAGTTTAAACATCAAATTTTAGTTTTGAAATGTAAAGTATTTTTATTCCCATTAGCATAAAACTTAAAAAACTTCAATCTCATCTGCTTAAACACTTCTAATCCTTAACCTTCCGCTCTCTGCTTGCAGACCTACATTGGTCAGGTGCTCATCTCGGTAAATCCCTACAAGGAGCTGCCCATCTACTCCGATGCCCACATCAAGGAGTACCGCAACAAGCACTTCTACGAGATGCCTCCCCATGTGTAAGTCTCTTTTGGAATCTCCCCCTATTTCTCTGGCTTAACTCCCACACTCTCCATAGCTTTGCGGTTACGGATAATGCCTTCCGCTCGCTGATCGAGGAGAACCGTGGCCAGTGCGTGCTCATTTCGGGCGAGAGCGGCTCCGGCAAGACGGAGGCCTCCAAGAAGGTGCTGCAGTACATCGCCGCCTGCTCCGGCCACCAGACGACCGTGGAGGGCACCAAGGACAAGCTGCTGAAGAGCAATCCGGTGCTGGAGGCCTTTGGCAATGCCAAGACGAACCGCAACGATAATTCTTCGCGCTTCGGCAAGTACATGGACATACAGTTCGATTTCAAGGGCACGCCGATTGGTGGCAACATTCTCAACTATCTGCTGGAGAAGTCGCGCGTGGTGGCACAAACCGCGGGTGAGCGCAACTTCCACATCTTCTATCAACTGCTGGCGGGCGCGGATGAGACGCTGCTGCAGGAGCTGCGCCTGGAGCGCAAGCTGGACAGCTACAGCTATCTGTGCGATGGAGTAAGTAGATCCTTGAGTTCCGCTGCAGTGCATCTTAACTGATATTTCTGCTTTTTGAAGGTCAAGGGCAGCGTGGCGCGCATCAATGATGCGGATAATTTCAAGCAGGTGCAGCAGGCGCTGGGCGTCATCGACTTCTCCGCCGAGGAGCAGCGCGAGATCTTTGGCATTGTGGCCAGCATACTGCATCTGGGCAACGTGGGCTTCGATGAGGTGGAGGGCAATGCCCAGGTGAACAATCGTGATCTGGTGGTCACCATAGCCCGCCTGCTGGGCGTCAATGCCAGCGAATTGGGCGCAGCGTTGACGCATCGCACCATCGATGCACGTGGCGATGTGGTGACCTCGCCACTGAACCAGGAGCTGGCCATCTATGCCAGGGATGCGCTGGCGAAGGCTGTCTATGATCGCATGTTCTCCTGGCTGGTGCAGCGTCTGAACATCTCGCTGCAGGCGAAGGAGACGCGTGGGGCACGCAACAATGTGATGGGCATACTGGACATCTATGGCTTTGAGATCTTCCAGACGAACAATTTCGAGCAGTTCTGCATCAATTTCTGCAATGAGAAGCTGCAGCAGCTGTTCATTGAGCTGACGCTCAAGTCGGAGCAGGATGAGTATCGCAGGGAGGGCATCGAGTGGATTCCCGTCGAGTATTTCGACAACAAGGTCATTTGCAATCTGATCGAGGAGAAGCATAAAGGTATTATTTCCATACTAGATGAGGAGTGCCTGCGTCCAGGCGATCCCACCGATCGCACCTTCCTGGAAAAGCTCACCACCCAGCTGGCCGATCATCATCACTACGTCTGCCACGAGAAGGCGCCCATACAGGTGCAGAAGGTCATGGGACGCGACATGTTCCGCCTGGTGCACTATGCTGGCGAGGTGACCTACAGCGTCAACGGTTTCCTGGACAAGAACAACGATCTGCTGTTCCGCGACCTCAAGGAAACCCTCAGCAAGGCGGGCAACAACATTGTGCGCTCCTGCTTCCCCGAGCAGGAGCTGCGCAGCAAGAAGCGCCCGGAGACGGCCATAACGCAGTTCAAGACCTCGCTGAACAACCTGATGGATATACTGATGTGCAAGGAGCCCAGCTACATACGCTGCATCAAGCCCAACGATCTGCAGTCGCCGGGTGTCTTCGACGATCAGCTGGTGCTGCACCAGGTCAAGTATCTGGGTCTCATGGAGAATTTGCGCGTGCGTCGCGCCGGTTTCGCCTACCGGCGACTCTATGAGCTCTTCCTCAATCGCTACAAGTGCCTCAGCAAGTCCACCTGGCCGAACTACAAGGGCGCCGGCGGTGCCAAGGCCGGAGTGCAGCTGCTGGTCAAGGATCTGTGCTGGGACAGCGAACAGTTCCGTCTGGGCGAGACGAAGCTCTTCATACGCTGGCCGCGCACCCTCTTCGATACGGAGGATGCGTACCAGGCGAAGAAGCACTACATCGCCTCCGTCATACAGGCGCACTGGAAGGGTCTGCTGCAGCGTCGCAAGTACCTCAAGCTGCGCGCCCAGGTGATTGCCCTGCAGAGCTACTGTCGCCGCCGTCTCGCCCAGCAGGCGGCCAAGCAGCGTCGGGAGGCGGCGGACAAGATTCGCGGCTTCATCAAGGGCTTCATCACGCGCAACGATCCGCCCAACGGCTTCAACGAGGAGTTCATTGCCAATGCCAAGCGCATGTGGCTGCTGCGTCTGGCCAAGGAGCTGCCCAGCAAAGTGCTGGACAAGAGCTGGCCCTCGGCTCCGGCCCATTGCCAGGAGGCATCCAGCTATCTGCATCGCCTGCACCGGCTGCATTTGGCGCGCATCTATCGCCTGAAGCTGACGCCGCAGCGCAAGCGACAGTTCGAGCTGAAGGTGCTGGCGGAGCAGGTCTTCAAGCACAAGAAGAACAACTATGCGAGCAGCGTCTCCGCCTGGTTCCAGACGGATCGTGTGCCCAAGGAGCACATACAGCGCGTGAACGACTTTGTGGCCAGCAGCTTTGGCAGCGAGCAGCTCAAATATCAATCCGCCTGCACCAAGTTCGATCGCCATGGCTACAAGGAGCGGGAACGCTTCATTCTGCTCAGCAACAAGGCCGTCTATGTCCTGGACGGCAAGAGTTACAAGCAGAAGCATCGTCTGCCGCTGGAGCGGATTGACTTCACTTTGACGAACCACAACGATGATCTGATGGTCATTCGCATTCCGCTGGAGCTGAAGAAGGACAAGGGCGACCTCATTCTAATCATTCCGCATATTATCGAGTTCAGCACGTATATCATCGATACCGTTGGCACGGCCAACATCGTGTCCATTGTGGACAGAAATTCGTAAGTTTTTCACAACATTTCTCTTGCTGTTAAATAACATTTAATATTTAAATTTCGATTTCGATTACTCGCAGGCTGGAGCACAATGTGGTCAAGGGCAAGGGCGGTGTTATCGATATACAAACGGGCGCCGCTCCTGGCGTCGTGCGTGAAAAAGGCGGCCATCTTGTTATTGTAGGTATTGCACCGTTAACTTCCTATCAACGCTATTAACGCATTTATTTTCAACTCTTTGCAGATTGCTGGTCAATAAAGAATTTAACATAATTACCTACCAAATGGCTTTAACTTAAACGACAATTATTTTGTTACTATTTACTGTAAACGTGTAAATTATATTGTACATTTTTGTATTTTGTTATTGCAACGAGGCATTTCCGCTTGATTTTATCACGATATGTACTTATTATGTTCCAAATAAAACGTATGCAACTGTTTATAAATACACACACGCGGGCTTTATTTAACTTGCTAAACTTGTGCGTGATCACACCCATAACTTATCTAATCGAAAATGGAATTTACGTAATCTAGTTGTTTTAATTAATGAATAAAAAAAAAGCGAAACGTCAAACAGCGATTTCAAAATGTCGTCCAAGCGATAAATTATTAATCGATAATTGCGCTACAATTTTAGGCAGTCACAACGCAACGTTGGCATTTTATGACATTTAATGTGTTTTTGGCATTTTTATGCGCTTTTGTCGATTGCCGCACATTTAACCGATTCGGTCACACTGAGCGACGTCTTTGCTGTCTTGCTCCTCCAGAAACTTTTACATAATCTTGGGCCCTGCGCTTACAAATTCAGTGTAAATACCGCTTAAAACGTGCTAAACTGGGGAATTTCGCTAACTTTACACGCCTTGCAGGTAAACCAAGATGTCGTTCACACAAATCGCTCGTAGCTGCGGCCGATTTGCGGCTGCCCTGACCACAGTGCGCATCGCCAGCGCCGTTCAAACAAAATCCCGGATGATGCATCGGATTGCCGTGCCGGCCATCGCCACCCAGCTGACCCAAGTAAGCGCTATCCCAACTAATCCGATTTGATTGCAGCTGGAGTGCCTGGAGAGCTGCAACCTAACCTCATTGTTGATAATGCCAGCCGGGGGCTTAGGGGGCTTGACCCTGTACTTTTAAAAGGTACCAAAGGGTATACTAAGTTTGTGTAAATAAAAAATGTGTGTAACACCCAGAAGGAATCGTGGTAGACTTCACAAACTAAATATATTCTTGATCAGGGCGACGAGTTGAGTCGATATTGCCCTGTCTGTCTGGCCGTCCGTATGAACACCTATGTATGTATGTAGATCTCAGCTACTATAAGAGCTAAAGACACCATTTTCGGTATGTAGGTTCTCCTATGCTGTACGCTAATCAAGTTTGTTTAAGATTTTTGGTATCTCTCCCCCTTCACCCATTAACCGCAAAAGAAAAAAACAGCCAACAATATCTTAGAACATGGAATAGCTAGAAGGACAATTTTTGGTATGTAGGTTCTCTTATGCACAATCATATTAAGTTTGTTTTAGTTTTATGATAACTCCTCTATTTCCGCCACTAAGTAAGAGTTTTCAGTTTTAAAGCTACAGTTTTATAGGTATATATCGGAAATCTCATCAATGATGTGAATAAGAAACAGATAAGATGCAGCAAAGATATGCAACAGACAATATAAATAAAGTACAGGGTCTTCTACTGTCGGCTACGTCCGACTGTAACTTCTTCCTTGCTGGTTTTTCATGAGAAATAGTGCCAATATTGCATCATTTCATGATAATTCCCCTTGTATTGCATCACTTCATGATAACTTCCTTGCAGAAGTTTACACTGCGCAGCTATTCGGTGAAGAGCACCATGGAGGAGATCGAACACCGGGTGTTGAAGGTGGTCGCCGCCTACGACAAAGTGACGGCCGACAAGGTAAAGCCGCAAATGGACAAATTTCGACTAACTTGGCCTGTTTTGTTCTTTTCTTTCTGGGCACCAGGACAGCAGAGATCGCTGGCAAACGCAATCGGTGCGCAGTTACTCGGCGAAACCGCCTTTGTCGCTGAAGCTTATCAACGAGCGTGTGTTGCTTGTTCTGAATCTGTACGATAAGATCGAGCCCAGCAAGGTAATGCCACAATTGCCTTTGCCAGTTGAACATACTCGTATAGCCACAAAACAGAAACGAACAAAACTGCAATGAATATTGTAAATTTCACTCGATTAACTTGGGTTTCTCTCTGTTTCTGTTGCAGCTGAAGGTGGACTCACACTTTATTAACGATCTGGGTTTGGATTCGCTGGATCATGTGGAAGTTATCATGGCCATGGAGGATGAGTTTGGCTTCGAGATCCCAGACTCGGATGCCGAGAAGCTGTTGAAACCTGCCGACATCATTAAGTACGTCGCCGACAAGGAGGACGTGTATGAATAGATGTACTGCAAGCCCATGAAAAGATTACACTAATTTTAATGAAGTAACATCAAATTTAATTTGAATAATTGAATAAAAACAACGTTAAACCAAATTAATATTGATGAATTGCATGAGATAATTTCCGTATTTAATTTAAAAAATATAGTAAACCAAAGTAGAGTTACTGCAAGTCCATAAAAAGAAACAAAAATAAAATAACATCAAATTCGAATTAGAAGGACGTTAAAACAACTAAATATCGATAAATGTGCATTCGATTACTTGTCTTACTGCTCTTGCATATCTAGCTTTATCGATAACACAAACATTCAAAATGTCGGAAACAATTGATGAAATGCTGACTGGCCTGGGTAATTATGAAAATAGCAATATTTGCGATGCATATTTAACGATTGCGATTATTTTATGCAGTGGCGGCACGTCAGACAATTCAAAAGCAGACCGCCAAGCTGGGCGAGATCATGGAGAAGTCCAACAACACGCTGTTGCACATCGAGGTGCAGAATGCCGCAATCGTTTGCTCGCCACCAGCTGCGGAAGCGGAAAATATGTACAATTTGAAGCCAGAGTGCGAGCTGGCGCTTGTCAAGATACTGGAGCAGTTCCAGCTGCTGGTAATGCAACAAACTGCGGAGGCGGAAACCACCGCAATCGATAACAACGCCCTGGATGCCATCCTCGCCTATCACCAGCGTGCCGAGTTCTTGGGCAGCAGCGTAAGGAAACTGGTGGCGGTTTGTGATGCCATGGCCCAAATAAAGAAAAACTTGGAGCAGACACAGCAGCTGACTGATGATGAGGATAAGGAGAACATTGCAGATGAATTATAGTACTATATTTAGGGTTTAAAAATATAAACATCGTGTTAATTATAATTGTTAGCATTTGCATGGAAAAAATCTTTAGCATATCTTCAGACGCTGATCTGTATAAGCGTATAGGTGAGCACCTCGACCAGTATCTCCAGACGCGCTGCGGCGGCTATATCCCGGCTGTTATTCAGGACCGTCGACAGGCTGTGGGTGCGCATATAGTTGAGCTGTTCCATGTTGCTGGCAATGGCCATTAGTTTGGCCTCCTCGAGGTCTGTAAAGGCATCCGGCACTTCACGCTCGCCGGGCATCAGCTGCTCCAGCTGCTGGGCGAAGCTCTGCAGCTGAGTGATTCTGCTCAGGTATTCCGACTTGGCCTTGTCCAGCGCAGCGGTCTCCTCGTGCACCTTACGCAGCTTCTTTTGGAAGATCTTGAAATCGCGTAGCACTTCGTAGGCAGTTCGACCATCGTCCACTTTTGGATTGGATGAGTTGGATGGGGCATTGGTGAGCGTCACATCCGCCTCGCTGCCCTTCAGCGTCATGGAGTTGGCACGCTGCAGATCCTTCTTCTTGGCCACGCGCTGCAGGTTGCTCGGATAGGTGTTCAGCACCTTGAAGAGTTCTGCGTATTCCGAAACCGTTCCGAGTTTCTTGGTTGGCGTCGTCTCTGCGGACAGCTGTTCCATGTGCTCGTCCAGACTCTTGAAGAATGCGGCCTGCTTCATCACCTTCTTGGTAATGCACAGTTCTTTCAGCGCGTTTGCTTGATCGCCAAAGTGCTTGTGATATTTTAACGCAAATTCATCAAAATTAAAGCTTTCCATCTTGCTGCTTGTTTTCAAGCCGACTGAAAGCAGCAGCTTATCGATAACAGATGCGCGCCATTTTATATCGAAGTTGTTAGTGCTGCCAGGTTTTGTGCTAGATTTGAATTTAGGGCAACACGGCGCTGCTTATCGATAACCAAAGGCGCGCAATTTCTATATCGAAACTGTACGTTTAAACACATATCGATGCTTAATTATTTAAATTTAATATAATGAATTATTTTGTGATTAATATTTATTACTTTGTTTAATATATACAGCTATGAATAACAGACTTTTGGTACTCAACAGCTAGCCATATTCGGACTGCACGGTCAGCGAGAATTGGCCTCTGGGTATCGTATTGGCATGGTACCAGATGCGTGTGTCCACCAGCACCGCATCCCCCGGCTCCACGTAGAAGGAAAAGGGCTGACACTGATGATCGCACTCTGGCGCCGGCGCCAGGAACCAGCTCTTGTTGCCCTGCAGCTGCGCCTGCCACATCAGACGTGGAATGTAGTCCAGCTGCAAGAAATCGAAAGCTATAGCTTGCCAAGATTTGAGATTCTGGATGGATAATTACATGCATTACGGCGCCCTGCTCGTAGCCCATCAGAATGTAGTCGGTGTTGGGCATCTCGGCGTCGACAGGCAGAAAATGTGGACGTGGATACAGCTTGCGCAGCTCCGCCAGCACCGTGGCATGACAGACGCTCCAGCCCACAAACCAGGGCGCGCCCTCGCTGAGGTTGGCCCGATTGGGGGAGATCTTGAAGACGTCTCTCAGCGACTTGAGATCGGAGCTGAAGTGCTGGAAGGGGCAGACAGTGTCCATGGAGTCGGGCACGCTCTCGTACAGTTGCTTGAGGAATCTGTAGTTGAGACTCTGCTGAGCGGGCCAATGTTTCACGGCCTGCTTCACAATGATGGGCAGCGAGGAGTAGGCGTGTTTGGCGAAATCCTCCCGCGTCAGATTGGGCAGTATCAGCGGTGCAGTGACGCCGCTGCAGAACTCGCAGTCGCTGATGGGGCGTGTCGCCTCCCAGACCAGATGATTGTTGGGCACGAAGCATCGAACGCCCAGCATAAACGATATGGTCTGAAAGAAGACCGGCGTGGCCACCAGTATAAAGAAGATGATGCCGAGCAGCCACAGATGATTCAGTCGGTTCTGATTGGCATTCATGTCCCTGGCCTTGCGATACGCCTCCTGCAGCTCCGCCGTGGTCACCAGGCCCGTCCTCAATGCATTCAGATGCAGTTCGTCCAGCTTCCCAATGAATTCGTCTCCCAGGCGCTCGCGCACTGCGCGCATGCGGTTGTCCAGCGTCCCCATGGGACGGCTTATGAACTGAGGAAGTGGAATCGGTTAAACGTAAATACGTGGCCAAAATATGCGTAAATAAAGCTATTATCTTACCAGAAACATATCAACACAGCGCTTTGTTTTCAATTGTTTGCAATCAGCTGTTGATAACACGATAAACATACGCGCTTGCCTATCGAGGCGTTGATAACACGAAGTGAGCGTATTTCATCGATTAACATTCGTGCTTGCCTATCGAGGCGTTGAAAGCACGAAGAGAGCGTGATAGCACGTCGCGTGAGTATTGTATCGATTAAGATTCGTGCTTGCCTATCGAGACGTAGCGAGCTCTACGAGCTGTTCGACGGAATCCAAGTCAATCCACTTGCTGATTGCTCTTTGCTCGGACGTAGTACCGCCCAGTAAAAATCTAATTAAATTCGGTTTTTGATTAATTGGATTTTGACCGTTTTGGCACAAAGTCAGCGTGACAATAATACAAATACGAAATGTGCATTCTGAAGTCCAAGCATTAAACTTGCCATTCATCGTTTATCGTTATTCCGCTGCTCCTCGTCTCCGCTCCTCCGCTCGTGACCCCAAAAACTCGTCTGTCCTCGCACGCGCTTTCACTGAGCCAAACACACAAACACACATCCATACGTGCGAGTTAAATTGTGCAACAATAACATACATACAGACATACATACGTATATATTCTCAAGATGTCAACGCAGGAGAGGGAAAAGGAAAAGGTCATACGTGTGGGCTCTCGCAAGAGTGAGGTAAGTCTTACAAAATATATATATATATATAGAATATATATTCTGGTTGAATGCAATCAGATTTCGATTCAACTTTCATTTGAATTTCAATCACAGCTCGTCTCGCGAGCATGCTTCCCCTTCCCCCTACCCGCCATGCCTTTCGTCTCTCTTCCACATTTATGCAAGACTCGAATACTTGTTGCTTGCCTAGCAACAACAACAACAACAACCAACACCAACGGGTTGCTTGTATTATTTATTTATCTCTTTTTTCTCTTCTTTTTTTATTTTTGGTTAATGTTATACAATCGCCGCTTAGCTCGCACGCATTGCAGCGACAGACAACAAAGTGTTGCTGTTGATGTTGTTGTTGTTGTGTCTGTTGTTGTTGCTCTCGATTTTTGCTGCCCGCCACTCTAAATATTTTAGCTGTATATTTAGCTTCGCGTCTTTCACGTGATTTACAAAGTATTATTCATTTTTTTTATTACTTTGAGCCAGCTTTTTGCATTAGTCGTGGCTCGCTGCGAATTCGCATGCCAACATCAAGGCCAACAGTCACCAATTCCATAAAGAAATATTAATTTTGAAATTACTCTGCTAATTGTTTGGCCGTTGCCTCAATAAAAATTCAAATTGGCAATAACAGTGCTGACACCTTTAGCTACTTTTTGCGCTTCTTTGTAACTCTCCTTTTCTCATTATTCGCGTTCTCTCCATTAGCATTTATGCACTCAACAGTGTTGCCAAATTGGTTTGTTAGTGGCTAGATTTAGCTTATATTAAAATGGAAAATTTTATAAACATTTATAATTGGCTTATGGCTATAAAGCTAATATTTTTTAATTCTATTCCATTTGTTTTGGCGTCATACATATTTATACTTAATTTAAACAAAATATTTTATAAGTTTAAAATGTTTTGCGGCATAAAAACTTGTTTTTCATGGCCGATTTTGCTTGCCTAGGCAATACAATAAAAATATTTGACGGCTTTAAGTTGCGTAGCGCAATAAAACTAAACTAAATTACCAAAAATATTTGTGACAAGAAGAAATTTAAAATTTTTATAGCAGAGCACACAATTTTATTTAAAATTTCACAGCTATGAATTATGCCAAAACGAAAATTCTGCCAGTTCTTATCATTTGCAAGATTAAAGATTAAATTTTATCAAATAATAATTGTTAACCCTGTTTTTCCATTTTTCAAATGGGCACAGGGTATAAAAAGCTTAGCCAAAAGTTAAGCTGTATTAATTTATTTATGCGAAATAAAAACATAAAAAAACAATACTTTTGTGTTTAATTTAGCTAATATCACAGCAAAAGCATATAGCTTTAGAAAATGTAATTCTAGCTATTTTAAGCTTGTTTACTCCAAATCCAACTGCCAACACTGCTTATTATTTATGCTCTCAAGTGCACTTAACTCTCAATTAACTCTCACCCACACACTCTCTCTCACTCTCTCCCCTCTCTTCTCTTGCAGCTCGCGCTCATTCAGACCAAACATGTCATCGGACGTCTGCAGAAGCTCTATCCCAAGCAGAAGTTCGAGATACGTAAGTGAAAGTTTCCGCTTATTGTTTACTTTATTTTGGTTCCGTATCGGAGCTGGAAAATTCTTGCCTTGTCATGTTGACGATCTGCGATTTTCCTGTGCTTCATCGTGACTCATTTAAAATTGATCTTATCTATAGAATTAAAAAAAAATAAAATAAAACATGAAATGCCAACTATTTTCAGCGTCAAGTGTTTGGCGAGTTTTCCGCATGTGCTTAGTAGAAGCTACAATAATTATCTTATCAGCTTGGCCGAGATTGCGTAAAACGCTCGCATATTGCATAGTTTTATAGCCAAAATAGCATTTAATCGCAAGTTTATTCCGATTGCATATATACATACATACATATATTTTATTTATTTTTGCGGCTCTTTCGCCGTGCCTTCTGCCAAACTTTGCTCAATGTCAATGTCTGCATTTTATTGTTGTTTTTTTTTTCGCGCTTTTTAGTTCGCTTCGCATTTTAGATTAAAGCACACGCTTATCAGCTAGCATTCTAGTGGATCGGTCAACGTGCCTAAATCATTTTTGCTGCGGACATAACATAGGGCATTTATGAAATTTATTTTTGCTTGTTTTTGGGTGATAACAGGGCTGCAGAGCGGGTGCGAAACAACCCAATTTGAAACCGGAATTCCGAAATATTTGAATAACTTTGCTATGATGTTAAACTGGACATCGGTTAGATATAATTAACGTAATTTATTTAATTAGAGTATAATATATATATAATAGATATAAAAAAAAGTAGTTTATTTCAATGAGGGTCTAATAGAATAAATAAAATCTCGCGGACCCGACTGTCTTATACCCTGTACCACAGCTCATGCTCGCCCGTATATTTTACAGTGTTGCCCTACGGTTGAATGTAGCAATGTAAATATGATAATCTTTAATTTATCATAATTATCTTATTTATGGACCGATTTAATTGAAATTAACAGAATTGGTAGATATTACTCATCTTGATTAAGAATTTATATACTTTGTGGGGTCTACTCCTTTTGCCTGTTACATAAATTTTGACAAAGTTAATAACCCTGTATTTTACATTTTTCAAAGAGTACAGGGTATACAAATAACCCTGCTTTATTTCTCGTACGAACTCAGTTCTACAAACCGAAATTTTTTACTTCAAACCAAAACTTTGAACCGAAGCAGGCATTAATCAAAAATGTTTGATATCTACCTTTCTTCTCTATTCAAAACACATAAAACCACAGCTTGATCTTGATCTTGCAAATATGACCTAGACTCATTTAATTATTTTTTTGATATGTTGAATTTAAATGTAGAAAATAATAAAGTTAAAAGCGAATTTATGACAATTAAAAACAATAATAACGAGCTCAGTAAAAGCTGCAGTTGCTTCAAGTATAATTACATAAACGTAGACATTGAACTGTGTAGCTACTTTCTACCCCCTAGTTGGGTTAATTGTTAATCAATTTAAATATCATTTAGATAGAGTTGGTTTATGGCTTTGGGCAGCACGCAAAAGGCCGTTTAGTTACCCCATGCCAACCGACACTTGGATATTTAAATTAGCTTCAAATGGGCCGCAGCTGATAAGCTGAATAAATAGTTGCTTCCTGCCAGAGGAGAAACTATAAATAAACAATCGCATATCGTGTTGTGTTTGTCACTGGAATCGCGTGCATGTCTCGCTTGATTATAGCAGCGAAGTCTTATCAATAAACTTGCCACAGACAGCGTATTGATTAGAAATGTCATTTGCTTGCCTTGCAGATACTATGTCCACCTTTGGGGATCGTGTGCTGAACGTGTCGCTGCCCAAGATCGGGGAGAAGAGTCTCTTCACCAGGGATCTGGAGGATGCGCTGCGCAACGGCGGCGTTGACTTCGTGGTGCACTCGCTGAAGGATCTGCCCACCTCACTGCCCACGGGCATGGCTGTCGGCGCCGTGCTGGAGCGGGAGGATGCGCGGGATGCGCTGGTGCTACGGGAGGAGCTCAAGGGGCACACGATTGCCAATCTGCCAGAGGGCAGTGTCATTGGTAAGTCAACTGATTGCAGCAGTTGCAGTTGTAGTTAGCTCATTTATTTATTTATTCAGTCAACTAAGAAAACTTGAATTACAAATTAAAATCAGGCATAAACGAGCGATGCAACGTCTGTAATATTGTTCCGTTAATATCTCTTGTTTTTATTAACCGATTTCAATGCGCTTTTCAGAATAGTTAAATATAATAGAAGAGCGTTTATATTCCGAATAACAACGTTCAATGTTAAATATTACGCTTGTATTCGGTTTCTATCGATTATCGATTTTATCGGATTAAACAATAAGATATTGTAGGATAGCGAGTTTAATAGAAAGAGAATTCTGCAGATATTTTTTATTTGTATACCCTGAACCCATTGAAAAATGGGTAAAAACAGGATTAATAACTTTGGGAGAATGTTTCTTTTAATATTATTCGATAAAATATGAAATATTATTATGAGACAAAATTAAAAATGTAAACTAACAAAATTAAATATGAACTGAATGAGAATATAATTTAAAAACTTGTTTTTGTAACTAATGCTCTAAGTCTTTTGTACCTGTGACATTAGAAAGTTATCTTAAATAAATAATAAAATAATAATAAATAAAATAAATACATAAAATGCCAAGTACTTATCTCCATCTTTATCTTCATGCAGGCACATCTTCCCTCAGGCGCACGGCGCAGATTCGTCGTCTGTATCCGCATTTGAGCGTCTGCGATATACGCGGCAATCTGAACACGCGGCTGGCCAAGCTGGATGCGAAGGACTCCAAGTTTGCCGGGATTATACTGGCGCAGGCTGGACTCGTGCGCATGGGCTGGATGAGTCGCATTAGCCAGGTGCTGGAGCCCACGGATCTGCTCTATGCGGTCGGACAGGGCGCCCTCGCTGTGGAGTGCCGTTCCAACGATGTGCACGTGCTGGCCATGCTGCAGAAGCTCATGTGCCTGAACACCACGTGCCGCATTCTGGCCGAGCGCAGCTTCCTCAAGACGCTGGGCGGCGGCTGCTCCGCGCCCGTGGCTGTCTGGAGCAAACTGAACGGAGAGCCGAGCACGCTGAATGGCAACCAGCAGCAGCTGGAGCAGCAGAATGTGGATCTGTCGCTGACCGGCGCCGTCTGGAGTCTGGATGGCGCCATCGAGATACGCGAGAAGCTGGATTGTGCCTTGCATGAGTCCGAAATGGAGCTGCAGCGACGCAAGCGGCATGCGGCCAACGGACAGACCGAGGAGCAGCTGAATGGCAACAGCAACGATTCTCCGCCTGCTACAAAACGCGCTAGAAACGGTCACAACTCGCCGGGCAATGAATCCGCCGGATCCACGGGTTCGAGCAACAGCAACAGTTCCAGTCCAAGACAACGGGTCAGTCCGACCATCATCTGTGAAGATCCGCCCGTGGAGGGCTACAGCATGGACGAGCTGCTCGAGCATCACATCGATCTGGCGCGCAAATGTCCCGTCGTGGGTCACGACAACAACAACGGCGCCAGGGGCGACGCAGGCGGCGGAGATGCGGACAGCAGCAATACCAATGCCAATGCCACTGCCACGACGGCTCACTGTCCGCTGCAGATGCACGTCGGGCAGGACGTCATGGGCGAGTGTCCCTTCGTCAGCAACGAGACCAAGATTTCATTTGCCAGCGCCGTCAAGTGTCCCGTCACCCACAACATATCCAGCAGCGATGAGCCGGACAATGCCACAACGCAGCCAACGGTGGCAACATCGGCTGCTCCAGCTGCCACCTCCAAGTGTCCGTTCGCCAACATGCATCAGGGCAGCGGGCTGGAGGCGCCGCAGGAGAAGGCGGGCCATGCCAAATGCCCCTTCCTGCAGAAGACGGTGCAGATGTTCGACTACGCCGATGAGGAGCAGCCGCAGCCGCAGCAGCTGAAGCTGCCGGTGCTGATCGAGGATGTGGACAACCTGTACTGTGGTCTCTATCAGCATGCATGCTACAGTCGGGAGCTGTACAGAAAGGCCAATCAGCTGGGACAGACGCTGGCCGAACAGCTGATCAAGCGGGGGGCGCTGGACGTGATGAAGGTGGCGCAGTCCGAGATACACAGCAAGATCGGATCTTGAGGATCAGCAAGATCATCATCATCGACGTTAAAACATTATAGCCATTATAAGCATCCCAGATTAAGTAGCAAAGTGCAATTACAACATAGTGTTCATTATTGGTTTTTATTGTTTACGCGCTGGATCTGCGTAAATAGGTTGATTTTGGTTTAGATCTTAGAATCTATATACGGGTAACTAGAACTATGCTCTCTTACGAACAGCTGCTAAATCGTTATCAAAAACTATTTATTTGTATAGTTTTGTACTTTTTAAGTCCTTGTGTGGAAGTGTGTTGATAAACTGTTATCAATTTATTGGAAAATAAAACTGAATTAATAATAAAATCGCTCATTTACTTGAAAACTGGCAAATCTCAAAAAAAGTGAGTTTCGAGTTAAACGCATTTAAAATTTTCTTCTTACGCATTGTGCTTTGAGGTAGAGCTGGGTTCGATCTTTGTATTTTGTAGAATCGATCTTCTCACGTCTACAAATCAAATAATCGCCGACAAAAAGAAACGATTAAATCGAATCGTAATCGAAATCGCGTTTTTCGATTTGACAGTCTTCAAGCATATGAGCGATATATACATTTATAAAATGCAACATTTTCTATAACAACATTCCGGATGCGAATGTTCAGATTGCCTTGTGCTTCTTCCGCAGATGGGAGCTCAGATATTCCACGGACGCAAACATCTTGACGCAGTCCTTGACGCCGCACGGCAGTGCCCCCTGGTTGTTGCAGTCGTCAAAGTGGTTGGTATAATCGGCGCTCTTCGGAAAAGTTCTGTCGCATTTAGGGCAAGAAAACTTCTTGGGCGGCTTCTTTTTCTTGCGGCCTTCCTTGAAGGTGTTCGGCGAGTCCGAGACGTCGGTGGTCGATTCCAGGCGCAATCTCTTGTGAGGCGTGGCATGGGAATTAACGCCCTCGTCATCATCCATAAACTTCGCAAAGGCGGCGCGCTTCAGTTGTGGCAAAGGTTGCGGCATCGGTTGCGGTTCGACATCCGATTCGTTCTCTGCATTGTTGGATATGTTTACGGCGTCCTCGTCGATGCAAAGGCGTGGCGAGCTGCTCGACTTATACATATATACAGAGGAATCGTTCGACTTCAACGAATCCAAGCGCTGCTGCTTGTGGTGTACAATTGGCGGCTCGAATTGCTCGTCTGTTCCATTAGCGTCAGTCTCCATTGGGGCAGCAGCCAACAGAGATGCGTTTGCCTTCTTCTTGCTCGACTTCTTGGAGGGAGAGGGGGAGGCCGTTGAGGTGTTGAGCGTGGCTGCAGCTGCCTTGGAGGATGGCTTCTTGGAGGGGGAGGAGAAGGTCGTTGAGGTGTCAAGCGTGGCTGCAGCTGCCTTAGAGGATGGCTTCTTGGAGGGAGAGGAGAAGGCTGTTGAGGTGTCAAGCGTGGCTGCGGCAACAACAGCAGACTTCTTCTCGTTGGATGTGGCAACAACTGGTGGCTTCGTGTCGAGCGTGGTTGCGGCTGTCTTGGAGGATGGCTTCTTCTTGTTGGATGTGGCAACAGCTGGCGCATCCGGCTGTTCCATTGGCATCTCCTCCGACTGTTCCGTTGGCAACTCCTCCTGCTGCGCCTGAGCTGCCACAGCTGCCTGCTTCTGCTTTGCCTTCTTGCTCTTGGGCGGTACAGTTGCCTCCGGCGCCGCCTCGCCCTCCAGCTGCGCGATCGCGGCGTCCAGTGTCTTGCGGCGATAGCGGCGGGGGAACTCCTGCTCATGCTTCTTGTGGCGGTGTTCTATCAGTGCATTGGAAGAGCAGTACGCCGCATCGCACAATGCGCACTTGAATGGCTTAATGTTTTCGTTCGGGTGTTTGTCTTTCACATGATCATGTATGGCCTTGCTGGTAGTCAGCTTCTCATTGCACGGCTCGCAATGGTAGAAGTACATATGTTCTGTCGGCTTGGGAGTCGAAGCGTTGTTCACCTTAATCTGGAAGGTGTTCTCCTGATTGGGATTCAACGATTTGTTTGCGTTAAGCGCCGTAAAGGTCGCCAGCCGGGGCTCTCCATTGAATGTTGGTGTTTCTGCTTCTGCCTTGATGCCATGTTCCTTAACCATATGTGAATCGCGGCCCTTGGCTGTTGCGAACGATTTAGCGCAGTGATTGCAGCCAAAGATTCGTGGACGCTTTTGATTATGGTCCTCCTGCAGATGCTGCCTCAATTTGTCCGCCTCGTATGCTTCAAAGTCGCAATGCTTGCAACTGAACATTTGCTTCTGATTCTCCTCCCCCTCGCTGTCCGAGCTTAGATTTGTGCTGCCGCCGAAAAGTTGTTGGAAAGAATTGCGCTTTGCCGGCATTTCCGCTACGGGAGTCAGCTTTACCACATCCGCCAGGCTGCCATCTTTGATCTTCTGCTTCCGGGGACTTCCCTCGAACTCGCCATTAGCCAGCGTTGCCAGCTTGCCTAGTTTCCTAGGACTTTGCCTGGGACTTTCCTCAACCACATCATTGGCCAGCGCTGCCAAATTGGCTTTTTTCTGTGGACTTGGCTTGTTTTTCTTGGGACTTTCCTCAACCACGTCATTGGCCAGCGCTGCCAATTTGGATTTTTTCTGTGGACTTCCGGTGTTGCCACTCAAGTCTATGACTAGTTGCGTTTTATTTGGCATCTTTTTGTCGTTCTCTTTTTCCTCCAATTCATCAGTCTCTTGGTGCGCCTGCTGCTTCTTCTTCTTGCCGCTCTCCAACATGGCCGCCACAGTTTTCTTCACGTTTTCCATGGTGCCCATTGTGGCATGCATTGTGCTGGCGCAATAGTTGCACACCTGCACGTGCAACTTGGCCGGCAACTGCAACAGTAACAGTTTATCAAAATTAAATTGCATCACTTTAACCAACTGTACTTACCTTGCGACTGGTTAAAGTGCTCAGAATGTCAATTATTCTCACACCCGCAATTATATTTGTGGCTCCATATATGCAATCGGCTTCCTTGGCCTTGTCGCAAAAGCCGCAGCGAATTAACTGATTTGTGGCACCGGTATCCATTGCAACTAAATTTCTATGTCAACTTTTTAGTCTGTAAAATATTGCTGGAGATTTTTTACGCACAACGTGCTTCGAACTTTTAGAGGTAGTGATTAGCGCTGGCACATGGCACGATAAGTTATCGATACATTATAATGCGACATATTTTAATGCAACACAACTGCCGCCAGGTGGCGCCACAAAACAAACAGCCCTGCCGACGATTGTTGGTGTGCTGTTTAACAGCCCTGTAATTGATTTTGAATTACATTTCATAACATTTTTGTTTATTTTTCATTTTTTATTCATTATGCCTTGCATAATTTCATAGTATAAATGCAAATGCATTTATTTCATCCTAAGTAATAGGGTAAATGAGTAATAAAAGTGTTTTTTCACCTATTTTTGAAAAATTGAATTTCATAACATGTTATTTATATAAGCGTTGCATAGCATATTGGTTTTTATTAGTAATAAACAATATTTTACGTACTAAATTGGCAAACAAATGAATATTTACAGATGAAAACTGCCACTAAATAAAATTGCACCATTTCCACTGCAGTTTCTAACAGCTGCCGCTAGCTGGCGCCACGTGTGTGGTTTGTGTGCCTGCTAAACCAACAATAGCAATAATTTCTGATAAAGAACTAATTATATGTAGCCTCGGGCTGTTTGTAGCTTGTTACCAATTCAATTAAAGGCTAAAACGTGCCAATAAATGCAGAAGCTTATCTCTGAGCCAGTTTGTCTGCTCCGTTTAGCTCGTTAAAGCCTAATTGTCGCTTGGCGCCAAAGTCGTTGGACTTTTCGAGGCTTGTTTGTTGTTGTCTTGTTCTCCATTTGCATTTTGTTTCTTGTCTTTTTGGTGTTTTTTTTTTCTCTTTATTTTTTGGTATGGAATTCAGATGGCGATTCCGATTCCGCTTGACAGTAATTACGTCCGAATGGCTCAAGTTCGCACAAAAATATTTGATTTTAATGAAGGTCAGGCAAACAATGCTCAGTCCTAATACCACTAAAAATTTACTGATTGATTTCTGGCAAGCGAAATTAATAAACAGCAAAGTGAGCACTTTACAGTAGCCATTTGAGCCAGCGTTGACAAGTCAGCGATTTTATCGTCAGATCTGACTGTTTGCTATCTATTGCTATCGCCATTTTTGGCCATTTTCTCAGCTGTACTGGGAGTTGGCAACACTGGCCCTGCCCCAGAGACATGACAACCATGGCAAATGCTTTGCAGTTGAAGATTTGCACAATTTTTGGATAATTTTGATCAATTTGGCAGTCAATGCAGAAATTCATTTATCAGCATTTATGTTTGCAGTGGTTTCATCTCAGCGATTTTGCCTTCAGTCTATTGAGGTTTGACTTGAACTCTAGATGTTTTCAAGTTCAAATTATATTATTTATATAATGCAAATTATAATATATAACAAACTCTGCAACAACTATTTGTGAATTAGAATTAACTTTGGCCTAATTGGATTTTTTTGGGGTTCACCCAATTTCGTGTAGCCTTTGCTGGAATTATTTAAATTGATTACATTTTTGATTGAATATTGAATACGGAAATTACATTTCTACTTATAATTTTATTTATTGCTTAGTTAAAAAAAATAATAAATATTAAATAATATAAATAGTAACAGTAGTAATAATAAGAAATTAAAATAAATCATTTTTTATACATATAAGAAATCGGTTATTGATTATGTAACAATTTAATTTATTTTTATATTTATTATTATTTATATTTATTATTATATTTATTTATATATATATTTATTTTATAAATACTAATAATAATCCAAGTATTTTTAAATTTTAACAGCTGTAAGCGATGTTTATTTTCACAACTGAAATAAGTGCACAATAAATAAATAAATTTTCAATTTGATTTAATTGTATTCTTGTTCTGTCGCCTGCTCTTGATCGACATTAAATAAATAAATAAATCCGTAATACTCGTTAGTCAGCCGGTGCAGGAGGCAACTTAATTAGCAAACTGAGTAATTCTTATTTTAATTAAATTTATGCTGGCTACTGTCGCGTAAGGTACATCAGTCTGTCCGGGTGTCCGTCCGTCCGTCTGTCCGTCCATCGTCATGGCTTGTAATTGTTAGCCGGATTAATGCCCTGTTGCCTGATGTCGGTTTTCAGTTTTCAGTTTTTCAGTTGTCTGGGCAGGGGCATTGTAAACTTGATTTGCTTAACCCGATCAACGCCAACTGACCTCCAGGTGCGGCCAGAGAGCTCTGTGGCTGTGGCTGTGGTTGAGTTGCCTTCTTCTGCTTGTGCTTTGGCTTTGAATTGCTGTTGCTGTTGGCATTGTGCCGAGGCAGAATACTCTAATAGAAACCAAAATGGGTATATAGAAGCAGAAACAGAAACAGAAACCGAAACCGAAACAGACACAGACACAGAAATAGACATAGAAACGGAGTTTCTCTAGCTGTGAAATCTGCCAAGCAATGGCCCCAAGGCCAGGCAAATTACAACAGCGGCTGGCGGTCGTCCGTCCGTCCATCCGTCTGTCCGGCTGAAGCTTTTGTGCCGTAATTTGAGTTCATTATCATAATAACCCATTGACCAACTTGTCAACCTGACAATAGCTGTAAACCAACGCCTCGAGCGGCTTTATCAGCTGTGGGTGCTACGAACCTAGAACAGCAACTTTAAATCGCAGAATTTTGGAAGCTCGTATTATTCTTTAGACTGGGCAAACAGTTATGTCAACTGGAATCGATGCACGATTTGATTAATTATCAGCCAGGCAGTGGCATTAGATGCGGCGTTTGGGCAATAAATTTAATTAATTTAAGCATTAAACGTTTTACACAATTAATGGACTGTCGTTAGGCATTAACTGGAGAATCGTGTGCACACTTGACCCAAACATTTGATGCCCATTCGAAAGGTTGACTTCAGCCAACTGGCAGTGGAATTAAGTTCTATGTTTTAAACTCAACTTCTATATAGCATACTATATACTACAACCAAGCGATATTGCCCATAAAACCCGGCTTGACTTCCCACAGTTGCGGAAGTGTGTGCGGCGAAAGAGTTGGAGTTAAAGCTAATTGGTAGCCATTATGTCTTTACATTTTTATAAATAAAGAAAATAATAAAAAAAAAAACAAACCTTAATACCGTGTGGAGAATTGTTTTTAAAATAGCAACGTTTGCACAGCAAGTATATCGAATTTCTAAAAATAGCCAGATCAAATCAGAAGGAAGCAGCGAACGAGGATGATGAACAAACAGCTAAATAAATAGAAATCATGGAATTTTTTGTATTTATACTGCTAATAAATCTGTGCATTTAACATTTAATTAAACAGCTTCAAAGTTTGTACGATTCTTGGAAAACCACAAATGGAATTTAATTAAATTGCACAAGTTTTTAGCTTTAAAATACAATAATCTCTAATTACAAAACGACGCTCCAGTGACCCGTTTTATAGACAATTTTCGAATCGTGATTGCTTAAAACAAATGCGGAAGCCATAAGCGAAATTATGAATCAAAAGTACACTGTAATGCTTCATAATTATTTATTATCTTTTATCTAATAAAGAAAAACACAAGCAAAAAGACTTCGCACTTCAATAACAAAGGCTAAAGACCGTGCAACCGTTCAGAATCAATCATACACATAATACACCTGACTCCAAGACTCCAAGATGATGCTAATGCCGATGTCGATGCTGATGCTGACGTGGTGTCGATGCCACTGACAATATCATTAACAAAGACTACTAAAAGGAACAGATCAACTCCAACAGCTATGACAATAATAATGCTAAATTTGCCAGCATCATTTTGCAGCGATTAATAAAAAGACAAACGCCACCAAAATATGGCAAAAATTATAAAAAAAAAACGCCACACAAAAAATGCCATTCAGAAAAAACAGTTTGAACTCCATAAGAACTCTATAAAATGTTTAAAAAATAGAAGAAGAAGTTTAAAAAATAAGGCAGCAGTATTTCTGAGATGAGGTTTCAATTTGCTTTCTAATTTTGTATACTCGAATATTTATAAATTAAAAGAAAATAAATATAAATTATAAATAAATATATTTATAAAATAGAATAAATTAGTTTAATTATAATAAATAAAATTATAAATAAATATATTCATAAAATAGACCAAATTATAAATAAATATATTCATAAAATAGAATAAATTAGTTTAATTATAACAAATAAATAAAATAATAAATAAATGGGGCTTAGAAATTTCTTTAAAAATAGGCATCTACATTATAAATAATTTTTCCTTTTTAAAGCAGCATAACTATTTGTAACTGAAAAGCAAATATAATAAATTAGTGTTTAAAAATAATTCTTCAAAAATATAAATCCAAATACCACCCAATACTCCCTTCTTTAAACCACTTTCTAGGGTAACCGACAGTTGAGTAATTTCGCTCAATATGAATCCAAAATGAGTTTCAAAAACGCAAGTTTTATGAAACTGTTATTTCTATTAACCATTTCAGGCATTTACGGCTGTTTTTAAGTAATAAACTTTAGCTGATATTATAGTATATTTTTTTTAGTAATAATAATTCCCATAAAATATGGAACTGCTCCGTTAAGGCGGACAACGAGCCGCACTTCCGGGTCAAGTGGCTTTTGTATTTAAGGGCGACAGCTCAAAGTGTGCTTGTGTGTGCCAAGTTGGACCCACTGCAAAATGTAAAAAATATAAAAAATAAATAAATGAAATGCCAATACTTAAAAGCTATTCATTAGATAATTGTTTTCTGTTGGCTGCTGTGACAAATAATTTGTGTATTCTCCCCTGGCGTCCCGTTCTCGCAATATGTGATTAATGATTGTTGATTTTTTTGCGTATATTTTCGGCAGCAGGCCGAGGCAAAAGATCAAATGGAATACTGTCGAATTAGCCGTAATTGTCGACGGCATTTTGCTGTCATCATATCAGAACAAGCCAGGCAGCACTGTTGCCAACTCAGCTTTTTTCCAGCTAAAACTGACTGTTTTTGAACAGAGTTTGCTAATAAAAATTGTAAAGTTGCAAGCGGAAATTTCAAATTATTATTTTTAAATAATTGTGTTGTCAGCTGTTCTTTTTAAAGTTTACAAATTCTTGTTAAAATAAGGAAATATTATAGGTCTGTTGTTATTTGCGTGATCGATTAGCGATTAATACTTTTATTTTAAAGCACATTATCTGTAGCGTCAAAAATGCAAAAACTGCTATAATATCTTTTTTGAGAATTTAATATTTTTACTGCCTATTTAAAAAGTAAAATATTATACGAAATTTGTTATTTTTAGAGACAAAACAATAAAATTGTTTTGCAATTGAAGAATTTAATTCTACAAAAATTGTTTTTGAGAGGCATTTATATTTGTGCACATTCCGCCAAAAACAGCTTTTTATTCCTAATGAAAACTGGCAACACTGCCTGGCATTGGCAGAGAGAAGGGCGATGGAATGGAGAGAGGGAAAGCAAAAGTAACCGTACGTTTGCCATGTGGCAGCTGGGGCGTTGTTGCCTCGGGCAGAGTAACCGTCGTCAGCTCTCTTTTGGCGGCATCTCAGCGGAGTAGGAAAGCCGTAAGATCTGGTTCCGCATTGCTGTCAATCGATAAGTCGATAAATCACTGATGGTTCGTGTGCCAAGTGCCGAGCGATACCATCATAATCAGCATGATGGCACGAGCTCGGACACGGATGCCCACCGCTGCAATTATGGCCAGAGCATAGTTCTAATATTGCTGCCAGATCATTAATATCGGTATGAGATAAATGAAATTTCAATAATTCGCTTGGCGGCTACGCAAGGTGCCTCCAAATGGAGCATAAAGCATATTTGACACTGGCAATTCCGACAATTCTGACTGAAGCGATTTGAGTTGAGTTGAGTTGTGTTTTGAGAATTTGAAATGAGCTGGGGAACCTTCGTTTGGGCCTAGAACTGGCAAATTGTTGCTTAACTAAAACAATAATTGTCAGGCATAATGATAAAAGTAACAACTACAACGGCTACAAATTGTAGTAGACACAATTACCCATATTTTTCGCTTAATGTTTTCGTTGTTTCTGTAAGTACGTGCTCAAGGGAAGTTCAATGTCATCTGGCCTAGCTACAGGAAGTTCTTTCAACTCGACCTTGGCCGCCTTATCACAACAACTGACCTGCTTATCAATTTATAGATTTATCTACATTAATATCAACTTCAATATCGTATCATTTGCTCAAGTTCAATATCGAGAATCGAAATTTTGAACTGTCATTTAAGCGATTTGTTTCTGCTACTGTTTGTTGTTTAGAAATATTTCGCATAAAATGCTTATAATTAATTATAAAAGCAAATCTTGAAATACTATTTCGTGCCGCGCTGAGTCAAGTTTCAGTTTCGATTTCCATTTCTGCATGAGCGGATCATTAAAATTGTATTTCATGAATGATCATTTCAGACATTTCCAGTTTTCAGCATGTATAAAACTCGCAGAATTATCGTAAGCTCCATTATATACAGGAATGCCAACATATCAATCATTCACGCTGTTTGTCAGTCCATTTGCGAATTAGACTTCTCAAAAATGGGGACAGTTTGCGAGCAGGCTTGGGGCTTTCCCACAGACATATTTTGCATGCTTTGAAGACCAATTAATAAATATTAAAATTACACTTGAAATTCCTGCTACACTCATGCACGAGCACACTCGGCTTGGCAGATTACCCTAAGGCGTTTGACTTCCGGTAATGCATCATAACAAAAGACTTAGACAACGAACTTGCTGCTCAGCGCTCTGGCATATTCGCTGACAATTCGCTGACCTTTTGAGCCAGCAGCTGGCACTTGGCATACAAACGGCAGCTTGAGCAGCGTCTCAAGTAAATTCGGTAGCTTAGCAATTACCCCGCCCCCGGCTACCCCTGCGTCCCCCTGGCAAACGTGGCTCATTGGCAGCTTTGGCACGTAAAACGTTTAAATCGAAGCACAAATCGTAACGCATCGCATCGAATGCTCTGAGATTTTTGACTAGACGTGACCTGATAGCTCCCTAGCATGTAAGCATGATATATACATACATACATATACATACATATATAGTGTCAACCGCCACGTCATCAGGTGCACGTCATCGCCAACGGAATGCAAGGCGACCAGAATTCGACTCGCTCTCTGTGACTGGGCAGCGGCTCTCTGGCTTGCTCAGTGTACGTACAAAAAGCTGTGAGAACGCAGCAGAGCAGTCGGGAGGAAGACTGCAGTCGGATGCAACCGACAGGAACAGACCCAATGACTCTCAGAGGCAATCAGAGGCGTATGCACAAAGACCTCCCCCAAACTACCATATCAAGCGAATTGTCTGTTGCATATCTTCGCTGTTTCTCATCCGATCAAAATGTAATTCCCAGCATCGATAAAGAATTTCATGGGCTACGCACTTGCCAAATGAGCTTTAAATTTCTTGTGTTTTTGCGGTAGAAGGATAGGGAGAGAAGGCTATCAAAATTCTTAAACTAATTTTGTCAGCGTATAGTATGGGAGATCCTACATACATACCAAAAATGGTATCCAAAACTCTAATTTTTTGTAAGATCTAGGTGTTCATACGGACGGACAGATGAACACGGCTTTATTGGCTCAGCTCGACTTCCTGAACAAGAATATATAAATACTTTGTGGGGTGTTCTACGCCTCCTTCTATGTATTACAAACATTTCCCATTTGCACTAACTTAACCGACCCTTTTGTACATTTCTAAAGTACAGGGTCTAACTAGCTGAAATTTGAATTAAATGAAAAATTGATGAGCCGAAGTTGCTCAGAAAAAAATGAAATAAAAGTATTTCGAAGCTTGTCGCGCGTTTATTTGGCCATTAAACGCTTCGAGTGTCGACCCAATGACTGACAGTTGACGATTGTCGTTGTTGGGCAGCGGCGGCTCCTCAGTATTTCGCGCAGTGTTGTAAAAAATCGTATAACGAAATCTGTAAATATATACACGTATATGTGTAATCGAAATAAACCCTTTCGCAGGCGTGGTTCACTCTTGAGTGCATCAAAACAAATTGCAAATCATTTGCCGAAAAAATCAAGCAATATTAATTAAACGCAACTGAAGTGTATTGCGAGACAGCAACAAGACGGCAACAAGGCAAGTATACTCAACCATGGCTATAAAAAACGAAAACAATATCTTCAGAAGTAATAACACCCACAAGAATCAAAAATATCTCTGCCATCAAATGGTCAACAAATAGATAGCGTATAAATATAAAGCGCGATGTGAGCTGAAATTAATGTTTATTAGTAGCAATTTATGCGTGTTTATAAATAAAACTATTCATAATTTAATTATACAATTTTGATGAGTTATAAACAAGCAACTTGAGACGAAAGAAAAACTGGAAATCGCGTTCATTGACCAACAACAACAGCGTCACGCTCAAAACTCTAAGAGCCACCAAAGTCCACAACAATAAACAAAAACTTTGGCTATAAAATTTCAATAAAGCAAGAATTAAAGCATTTCCATTAGGCGAGCTATACGATTTCGAAATACGCTAAAAAATGACGATACGATTTTTTCCGCTTATAAAATTTTAATTAATTTGAAAGATAATTTATAATTATTTTGGTAGATGAAAGTTTTGTTAAAAGAATCTTAGCTACATTTAATTTCAACAAAAGAAATCCACAGCTATAAAATTTCTTATGATGTAATTGAATATATAGTATATCTGCATAAAAACTGTGTAAATTCATTCTTAAAAAATTCACAAAAAATATACCCTGTTTTTTTTTTTTGTTAAATATTTATTTATTTATTTTCTTGTCCAGCTGTTAAGCCTTTTTTGTAAGAGTATTATTTATATTGCTTTTTGTTTTTAATCTGTTTTTTTTGTTCATTCACTGGCGCCAGCTGCGTTTTCATTGTATCTGTATCTGACGGCTTTTTTATACGCGTGATTTCCTAAGAATTCGCACAAGAATTCAGCAAAATATTTTCTGACGAATACACAATAAACATAAAATCAACCACAAAATATTTTTGCAAATTTGCATTTTGACTGAATCATCGCTATCATTTTTTTACTGAAGAGTCAAAATACAATTGTATGCACTGCAGTTGGTCTCAAACAAATTCTGCAATTCAATTTTTATTACATAATTGAGCTTGAATTGAGATTCTTAATGTATGCAACTATCAATCATTCTGCATGTTTGACAAGGGGGCAGACACTGACTAGGGTCAAGGGGGGGGCAGACTCTTTGGAGGGGCAGACATGTGTGTGTGATAAACGCTGCCAGCTGTGGCAGCAATCGCACAAATCTCATAGCTTAATAGCTAAATATAAATATAAATATAAATCTCATTCTCATACTCAGATTAATATGACACGTGCACAGCTGTGCCCTAGACAAGCCACTTGGCTACCAGTCACAGTCTCTCTGTGCCTCCGCCTCTTCGCCCCTCTGTCCCTCAGCCACTCAGACTTTGCCTGTTTAACTAACTGCAATTTAAGACCAATTAGCAGAAAAAGGGTAACTCATAAATATCAGTCAAATGGGCAGCATTTGGCCTGGCTGCCGCTCACCTCAGCTGGCCCAACTTAATGAATTCAAGTATGCGCTGTCATTTCGATCGTTCACATAATGCCTGCCTATATAGATATATATATTGCCAACTATTTACTTATTTGTCGTTAGATTAAACATATAGTCATACTATAACTACTACAAACTGTTTGACTTGAATCGTGTTTGGCTGCAATCGTGTCTAATTTGCCGCTGCTGCTGCCAGTTGGGGCACATCTGTTGCTGATGCACTACATCGATAGATACAAAAAAAATATATTTTTTTAAAATGGAAATAAAAAACAAACTGTCAGAGTTGCATTGCGCATTTGCATTCATAACTCAGCAGTTGGATGCTGCAAAAAGTCTATAAAAAACTGAAAATTTGTTGCGTTGTCCAAGTGACACATATTTGAAATTCGAATTAGTTACAAATTGCACGGAGCAATAACACTAAACAACAAGGTTTGGCTTAGGAGTTTGGTGATATTTAATCTAGAAATAAATAAATAAATAGAGAATTGGAAATTGGAAATTAATTTACAGCCTTAAGACCTCAGTTGGTCTGACTTACACTATTGTAGTAAAGAATTTAAATATTAAATAAAATTAAAATAATACTTAAATTTTGTAAATAAAATATCTTAATTTGCGCTGATATTTTCCAACAATTTTATTGCATATTTTTTAAAAATAAGTTGCCATAATTGTATTTTTTATATTGCTTTAATATATTTTTATAAATTTTTTTACAATTATTGACTGTTTTTATTCCTCTACAACTTTGACAAAAATTTCCTGTAGTTGAGTGTAAATTAGCTGAGTTAGCAACAGCAGTCGACGCATAGATACCCAGCAGCTGCAGTGCCCAGCGAATCTAATTAATTGAACCCCAACTATATAGTTGAACTCTATAGACGAGTTTATTTCTCTTTATAGTCGTATAATAATTAATGCCGCATTGATTACTAATTTTGTAGCTCAGTTCAATTAAATGACAACTGCCGAGGATTGAGGAGTAGGATGAGAGGCAGCAGATTATCGTGTGGCCATGGACTGCACGTAATTAACGTGATTTGCAAATATTTGCATCAAATGGGCCCTTTAGCTTTCGGGGAGGCGGCCCGGGAAGATAGTCAATCGTGCCTGATTGGCATGAGCAGCTGCATGTGGAATTGTAGAACAATTAGAAACTTGAAACTGTCTCATATTTATGCATGAGGCAAGCGAAAGTTGCTGATTTGGCTGTCGATTTGGTGGTCTCTCAAGTGGCAGCAACGATTTATGTGAAGGCATAACTCGTTACGTGGGAATTGGAATTGAAATTGGAATTCTAATTGAATTCGATATGGAAGTTGTAAGTGTAATATGCGTACTCAATGCAGATATTAACGATCTCTTAATGATGACAGCTGTTGCGGCTCGTTGCACAATCGATGTCTAATTGAAACTAGGAAGCGAAGCCAACAAGTGGAAGTGCCTTACATTAGGCGCCATTAGCTAACTGATTTTTTCTGTAATTAATCAAGAGGCCGAGCCCCAAAGACAAAGCCATCAACGAGGGCACCGCACGTAAGCTCTTCCGAGTTCTTCTTCCAGTTCCGCATTAGGTGTCCAGCCGAGTGAAACTTATACCTATACTACATAGATACTACTAATAACTACACTTCTTCACCCTTTGCAATTAACAGACAGATAGAAGGTCGCGCAAAATATTAAGTATACGTACACAAATATTAAGCATACGTAGCGTGAGCCGCGCAGCTCTTGTTAAATGTTGAATGTTGAATGCTTAATAAAATTGAGCTTTAGCTCAGCCAAGTGCTTCAACAATCTTGTATCGAAATCGAATTTGAAAATTAATAACAAATGCTCTTTTGGCCAGAAATGCCGCAAATTGTAACATGGCCAAAAACCAGACGAAAAGCAAAAAATAATCATAATAACAATATCGAATAAACAAATGCTTCAAGCCTTAACACTTAATTAAACGCGAAATTAGCAGTGTTTAAGAGCGTCGAGAGAGAGGGGGAGGGGAAGTGGAGGGAAGTCAATGTCGCATCGCTTATCGGTTATTGAACGCGCAAATTTAGCGCCAAATTGGAAAAATCGATTCGACACGCTCACGTTGAATTAAATTCATAAATAATATATTAATTTTATTGGTATGCATGAAAAGCAGCAGCATGACATGCAGCTGTGCCAAAACAAGACGAGGCAGTAGGAAGCGAGGGAATTGGAGTAGAAGAGGTAGCAAAAATAGTAGTATGTATGGTAGTAAAATAAGCAGTAGTAGTAGTAGAATAATTGCCAGTTGTAGTTTTAATTTTAAAGTTAGTAGGAGACATAGCAAAAATGGTAGTTTGTATAGCAGTAGAATAAGTAGTATTAGTAGTTTATAGAGCTTTACTTTTCGCATCTAATTCTTCTACTTCGTCTGCTCTTTCTCCCTGACCATTAACAATTTTGTGGAAATAACAAGCATGCAAATTATTTACATTGATATGCATACAAATCGTTGGCTGGAAACCTTCAACTGTGGTTAGCATTTACGTTGAATTCGCCTTTGTTTCGATGCTTGTTGTTATCGTTATTATCGTTATTATTATTTTTCTTATATTTTTTTGTTTATACGTTTAATACGCTGCCCTTCAAAAGTGGCTAAAATATTATGTGCTCAGCCTAAGGGAAGCGAATTAACAATAACAATGAACTCAAATCAAGAATAGATTAAAGCTTAATTTAAAAAAAGCGCCCAGTTTAGTTATGCTCGTTAAATAATTTAAGTTTATGCTCATAATTTGATTAAATTATAATGCCATAACAACAGTTTTTAGAACAATGTTTTTGCAGTAAAACAATTTGATTTATTTTATTTATATCAAATACTTTTGAGCTCTTTTGTCGGCAGCATAAGAAACCATAACAATCTGACAATTATTATAAAACTAAAGCGTTTTTTGACCATACGTACCAAGAGGCGTAAGCCCAATAATTTTTATTTGTCTAATTTTAATTCTAAATGATTTGTGATGAAAAATAAAGCATATAAAACCAAACATGGATGGATTTGGTGGAAAAATGTGGATTTTAGAGCCAAAAAATGTGTGTTTAAGAACTTTTTAAAGCTGAAACCCATGAATTCTTACCTTATCAGGGGCTAAAAATCTCGATGATTTTTATTTGTCTAATTTTAATTCTAAATGTTTTGTAATGAAAAATAAAGCATATAAAACTAAACATGAATGGATTTGGTGGAGAAATGTAGATTTTAAAGCCAAAAATAGTGTTTTTAAGAACTTTTAGATCCAATAAATTGTGTAATATTGCGATTATGATAAATATAAAATCTTTCCTCATTGAGGCGCTGGTATAACACTTGCAGATCAACAATTGGCATATTTGTATAACAGTTTTATTGGCTTAGCGCATTTGGCTGTGCGCATTTGTCAATCAAATGACTTAGGCAACGAACTTGGACGCTTTTGTTGATCTATGCAAATGTCAGTTGGAGGCGCGACACCGTTAAGCAGAATAACTGTAATTAATGCCGCCAGCTCGCAGTTGGCAACGGCTCAGCACAATAAGCCGTTAGCAAGGCCGTTGGCATTTATGCAGCCAACAGGGAATGGTAATCTTGTCCGGCTGACATTAATGCGCCCCGGTCAAAATAGGAAAATGTTTATTATTTTATTTGCATTCGGATTTGCATTTGCATTGGCTGCATTTAAGCTCAAGGTTACGCCTAGCCATGGCAGGGGGTCTGGGTCTGGGCAGATAATGCCTGGCAATGGCAAATGGCCTGTGGCTGCCGCTCCACTTAGAGTCGCAAATATTGTGCCAAGTAATTTGGAGTCGCGTGCAAAAATTAGCAACAATTTGCAGCTGCGCGTTAAGAGCAGGGAATAGATTTTTTAAAGCAGCTAAACAGCTAGTAGCACTAACTAAATATTTAATATGTTCCATAGGCAAACTGGGCTGCCAGTTTCGCCCTGGAAAATGCGCCGCGTCATTGCCAAACAAAACCATGACCATCAGCAATAATAAACGAAAAACAACAACAACAGCAACGGGCAGACGCGATGATCAACAAAACTTAAATTTGTGTTGAAAATGACAAAATCAGAGAGGGGCAAGAGGGGGCAACAGGGGAATAGGGCAGTCGGCTGCTACTTCAGCTGCCTCTGGGATTTCCCATGCAGCGCTATATGCGATTGTAGCTACTCGGCTCAAAGTGATGAAATGTCTGCCATGAGATATATTTATGGCGATTACTTTTGTTTTTGTTGCTGTACAATATTTGCCCCCTTTTGAAGCATTGTTTGTGTTTGACAAATATGTGAAATACTATAAGCCAAGAGTTTATTTAGGTTGCCTGCCTGCAGCTAGATCAACTTGTACAGAATTTTATTATTGTATTATCAGGGACTACAATAACAATTGTTTCTGTTTGTTTTATTGTTTGCGTTTTATCTATATTATGCTTAGTTTAAAGGTTAGACTCTGGACTCTGAAATGGGTTATAGAGCTTAAAGGCAGCTTTTTTTCAATCATTATTTATATATTTTATTTATTTAAATTCCACAAGACTACAAGTTTGTGGCTTAAGTCTTTTGTTTGAGTAAAATAACAATTAACAAGCATTCATTATTATTTACTTATTTGCAAACAATTTTCACATCTATCGCTAAAAAACTTTATAATTTTATTTATTATTATTGTTTCTTAACTGAAATTAGCAAGCCCAGTTCGTTGTCTGTTTTTTATTTAACAATAAATTACAAAGTATTTTCTTAATAATTATTTGCTAATTACTCATTTTCCAATATTTTAATATTCTATTACTAATAAACTTTCATATATTTTTTCAACTTAACTGAAGTAAGCAAACCAAGTTCGTTACTCAAGTCTTTTGTTTGTATATAAAATATTAAAAATTTGTTATTTCTTCACTTCAACTATCAAAAGCTGTTTAAATAATATTCTAGCTTTCAATAAGCTTTTTCATACAAGTTTGTTGCCTAAGTCATTAGTTGCTTTTAGGAGTGAATTATCATTCAACTTGCTAATTATTTAAATTATATATTTCACAATAACTTATTATTCTTTCTCTTACATAAACTTCTTTATTTAAACTCTCCAACGAAAGTAAGCAAGTCAAGTTCGTTGCCTGAGTCTTTAGTTTTGCGCTGTCAATTGGGTCGTTGACTTGGCTTGAGAAATGTGTCAAGGTCGCTCTCGCTGTCGGTTGAGGCAGTACTACGTGCTCAACAGCAGCGCTCAATTTCACAATTTCAGCTAAGAGAAGCAGCAGAAAAAGCAGCTAAAAATAAAAAAATTGCGCATCTTCGTGCTGATGAACTTCTTCAGCATAGGGCAGTGTAAAACAATTAAAAATGCATTACGCAACTACAAAACATAAATCAAATTGAACCGCAAACGGAAACTAAGCGAAGAGCGCGAAAGGGAGAGGGAGAGGGGGAGAGATGACCTTGTCTCTTGCTTTTGTTCTGCATGTGGAGTGTGATACGTGCTGCAGCTGCGACTGCTGTTGCTGTTGGGCCCATGCCACCCACAGGCCATACTCAGACCCTCAGCCACCCACCTAACCAACTCGGCAACACTTCCCCACAAAAAACCATAAAAAAAAAACCAGTGAGAACCGGGCAGAACAGTCGAACGTAACCGACAATAACAGACGCTGTATTTTGTTATTTCCTTTCAGGGGTTTATCCGGCCTTTGGTCTCAAACTTAAAATAAGTCCAGTTTTTTATTTTAAATTTTTCCCTCCTACGCGACTCTGTATTTTGTTTCTCAATAATGCATACATAGTAAAGCAAATTGTCTATTGCATATCTTCGCTATTTCTTTTTCGATCGTAATGCAATTCACAGCATTTATAGATATTGCAATAATTTATATAAATGAAGATCTGAGGTTTTTTGCTACGGACAGACGGACATGACTATATCGACGTTCTATCACGCCTCTTTCTAGGTGTTACACACATTTCTCATTCATTAATAGACCCTTTTGTACTATTTTTAAGTACAGCGCCTAAAAAACTATGATTGTATTTTCAATGTTTTTTGTTATTTTTTTGAAAATTTGCTACGTTTGTTGTTTGCTTTTTGGCATTAACACAAAGTTCAGATCTGGCTGCTTTGCTTTGTGTGTGGGTCTAGCGCTGACTGTGACTGTAGCTCTATGGCTCTATGGCTCTACGCTGCATACAAACAAACACACACAAAAAGCAAACAACAACAACAACAAGCACTTGCACACACAGCGCCAAAAGCAACAACAAAGCGCGGTAATGTTTAATACTTTTTAATACTTGAGCCGTCGGGCGGCTGGCGTCTCAGTTAGTCTCAGCACAGCCGCAACGGAGTGTGCCTCGCGGAGCAGCAGCAGCCAGCAGTCAGTCTCTCAATCAGTCAGTCAATCAGTCAGTCAGTCAGTCAGTCAATCAGTCAGTTATATTTATCAACAGCAGCAGCGGCAGCAGCGAGTTGGCCAAGTCCATGCAATCAGCACGCGATTAAAAGATTTTCGAGAAATTCCAACAAAGTTGGCTATGCGAAAATTTGTCAATGTTGCTCAAGTGTTGCACAAACGTTGAAAACGCATCAAATCTATGTAGCTAGCGACTGACTGGAACTATAATTGTAACGGTAAAGCTAATATCAAGAACTAGTTGCGGCCAGCACAAAGTAGTTTTTGCAAAAACTGCCAAAAAAGAAATACACGAAATAAACGAAAAATCAAAACGACAATATAAAACATTGACAAGTGACACACTTAAATGACAACTGCAACAACAGCAACAACAACAACATAAACATAAATAACAACAAGCATAATAATAATAAATCCATTCGTGTCTGCCCTTCAAATACAAATTACAACTAAAAATAAAAAACAAATACAATTTACAAACAACAAAAAAAAAACTTAAAAAAAATCCCAAAAAGCCAGTTGACAATAAAGCTAAAAAAAGGAAAAACAATAACTAAAAATAAACAAATTACACACAAAAATAGCGCAAAGCGAAATCGAAAAGTGAGAGAAATAACATTAATAGGCGACAAAAGTGTCAAGAGCTTTTTGGAGTTGTGTTCCCATAACTGAGGACGCCCAACTGACTAATCAGCTACAACTAAAATACAACGATGGATGCGCAGCCAAAACAGGTAAACAAAAAGCGACACATAAAAATAACAAATATTCCAAAATAAATTTGCCAAAAAATTTGTATTATTTATTATTTATCTTACAAGCTAACTAGGCTAAGTTACAACAACAACAACAACAGCGGCGGCTGCAACAGGCATTAAAAAAGTGCGTGACAAGTTGTTGAATGTCTCTTTGTCGGTTGTTGTTGTTATTGTTGTTGTTGTCGTCTCCTTGCCGGCCACGCCCCTGGGCCGGCTCACTAAACTTGTTTACAATTTGTTTGTTTTGCTCAAGTCTTGCACTTTATGTGCATCATAATGAGCACCATCATCATTATCGAGCTCCACAGCTGATTTTTTGCGGCTTTGCAACATATTTTTTTAGCGAGAAAGACTCGACAAAAAAATATACAAAACACACTGGCATCATTGCAATAAATCATTTATGGCAATTTTTAATTAAACACTGCAATTTTTTGATTATTATATTGCACAAAATGATGTTGTTCAATTTTAAATTTTAAACGTGTTTAAAGTTTTTTTAATTACTAATTTATAAACAGTATTTTTTTGGTTAAAAATTATAATAAATATGCTCTGCATTCTCAATTAATATTTTCACGAAATTTTGTAAGATTTATGGCAATGAATAAAACTAAATTAAATACCTGACATGCATATTTATTTACAATTTAATCGTTAGTATAATGAAATATATATAAAAAGTAATTTTCAATTTAAAAATTAATTTTCTGTAAAAAATATGCTCTGCATTCTGAATCATGATTTTAATTTAATATTGTCACGAAATTTCGTAAGATTTATGGCCATTAATAAAACTAAATTAAATACGTGACAAGTAATATATTCTTTATAATTTTATCGTTAGTATAATAAACACATTAAACATTAAATTTGTCTACACAAATTTAAAGCACTTTTATGCTAAGCTTTAAAAATAATTTGTCATATCCTTCAGCTAAATTTTAAAGCCGAGTGTAGAATATTGATATAATATTTCTTATGGAGACTTCTAAAAAATAGCTTTCAGATAACTGCATTTATTTAAGCTTAGCCGTTATACATATTTAAAATTAATGTTAATTGTCTTAAAGGTCGTTCTAAATGAGTTTGAACTTGACCGAATTTAAATTTATTTATCTAAAGCACATTTCTTTTAATTCTTTAAAGGCCTTAAACCACAAATTAAAACAATAAATATGCTGAAAAGTTCTATAAATCTATTTTAAATATATACTCCGCAGAGTATTTGAAATTCGTTTACTTCTAATGCGCTTTGATTTCGCATTGCATTTAGTTTTCGCCACACAAAGTGCTAAATATATTAAAATAGACGAAAAATTGCATTCGATTATTAAAATTGTTGAACAAAAGGCCCCCAAAATGTGTTTAAGGTGCTGGCGTTCAATGCAAACTTTAATTGCATTCAGTTTGTTGTTGTTGCTGCTGCTGGTTGATAGCCTTGTGCACAATTCTGAAGCCCACAAAAATAATAATGAAAATGAAAATGAAAAAAAAAAAAATTAAATTATACGTCCAAAGTAAATGTTAAATGTTGGGCAATTTTGGCCAAGTATTTCTCATTTATTAAGTTTGCATTTTGTTGCTGCCAGGGTGATTTGATATTTAATAACACTTCGATTGCAAGCGTAATAATAATTATGCTAAATTGCTTAGTTCCTCAATTTGCCATTGACATTTTCATCAATTAGCAAAGACACCAAAAAGAGAAGTTCTCAACGAGTTCGACACCACGTGTCTTCCAAATTGATCGCATTCCCAGACAGTTTGATTCTCCCTTCACTTTGCCAAATCAAACAGCAAGAGCCAAGCAGACTTCTGTTGCCACTCTACCATCGACAGACAGACAGACAGACAGATATAACGCCCACTGAGTTATATATATATATATATATATATAATTTTTGGCCCGAGTGGAAATGAGGCACATCAATAAACGAGAATGGGGAAGCAGCATTGACAAATGCGGCACAAAAAACCACATCGAGAATGCGGCAGAGCATCCAATTTAAGCTCCCAAAATTATTATAAACGTATATAAATACAAGCAGAATTTAATTAAATAAATAAGTAACACTGTAAGAGATACACAAATAAACAAACTGAAGTGCCTCGGACGGGGGCTCCTTTTTTGTGCAGCTGCTGATGATCAACATCGGCTCATGATTGAGATCGATATACGATACGAGGCTGTCGCTTTTCACTTTCGAAATCCAATTAAATAATTTATAATCGCTTTTGTTTCTCGTTGTTGTTTTGACGCACGTTTGTGTCTTAAGTCTTTTGTTTTCATGCGATGCGAGAGAGTTGTTACAAGACGGCAGCTGAAAATATGTAATTTAAATTAATGTGTTGTTTATTTCTTAGAATTGCAGGATAATTTTAAAGCTTTAGAAGTTTTTTATACACTCAGAAAAATAAAGCATAAAAATCTTGCTTTATTCTAGAATTTGTAGAATTTCCGAATAGTATTCTGAATCGATTCTTAAACAGATTAGTTAGCTATTATAAAAGCTTTTGCATATATGCCAAAGCATGACATTAACTAACCAATTTTATGCAAATTAAACATTTTTTGAAGTGTTACTCATAAATACTGAATGAAAGCCGAGACAAACCATGCAACATTCATCTTAGCATGCGAATAGATTATCATTAAGAGATTAGCTGATTCTTATTAGTTCCTATGGAGAGAAAGAGAGTTCTACTAGAGGAGAGAGGGGGGGCAACATCAATTGCATATTAATAAAAACGCTGACACGTGCCGCCTATAAAACACTGTGTATAGTATTTTCATTAATGCGCGAAATGTGTTAACAAATTAATAATAGAAAATTAAGCTTTGCCTAACTGGAAATGAAATCAAATGAAAATTAATGAGCCAAGCAGTTTTTTATTGTCTTTAGTTTTATTTTTTGGCAGCCAGCTTGGCTCCAGGCCGAGCGTTTAGGTTCTGGAATTTGGCATGAAAGCTGAGTCAAATAAGCGTCGGCTTTTGAGCTTTGATCAGCGGCAGCTGCTCATCAGTTTGGGCCAAGTTTATTAAAGCCAAAATGCCTTGCAGTTCTTATGGGCAAATACGTTTAACGTTTCAATATTTGTGTATGAAATTCTTCGTTTTTTATTAGCTTTTTTTGCGTTTTTATTTGTAGCTGCTTCTGCAATAGATTTATTTAGATTTCAAGCATTGCTTAGCTGCAGAGCGTGAGATTCTTAGATAGAGCTGATTTTAATACAAATAAATGCACAGATATATGCGCATATATATCGTATATATATCGTATATATATATCGTGTAAATAAATAACATAGATCACGCTGCCTTCGGTTAGTTTTGGCAGCGCAATTGAGTTATTGCGCGCTTTGTTTGTCTCACACTCTCTCAGCGGCTCTCTTTCGCTGTCTCTGTCTCTGTTGTTTCTCTCAGTGTTGTCTCTCTGTATTGTTGTCATTATCATCGTCACACATGCGCCACACGCTTTCAACTCCCCGCCCATCGGCTTGGCTTCGCCCCCGCCTCAGCTGCTTGCTTCGCTGTTGGGAAATAAAATTGTGTCAAGGTCAAATTTACATGAACACGTTAAGCGCCGGCGACGCTTTTGCTCTGCCCGGCGGAGGGGGCGAGCAGGCGGCGGGGGGGAGGGAGCGCGGCAGCTAGCTTGACTCAGCTGTTCTGCCAGCGCTCGACCCTGCTCTTATATTGCTGGCATTTGCTATGCAAATGTTGGAGACAGTGCAAATAGACAGACAGACAGACAGATAGAGAGACAGGCGGAGAGACAGATAGAGAGACAGAGTGATAGACAGGGGGACAGTGGGACAGACTGACTGAAAAGGTGTCAAAGCAAATAGAAAATTGTTAGCTTAAACCAATAGACAGAGAATGAGAAGTTCAAACTAAAAACTAATGAAGTTATAAATACACTATTAAAAAAAATTATACAAAAATTATTGTAATTCAAAACTAAAATTATAAATATTACAATTGCCTCCAATTTATAACAAAATATACAAATGTTCAAATATAAAAATATATTATAAAATTTAAATAAGAAAACAACTGCTGAAATAAAATAAAATTATAGCTACACTTTTGAAAAAAAATATTTACAATCTATTATGTTTATGTTTATTTTTAATTATTTATTTTATTTTACAAACTAATTTCAAAGCAATATAAAAAACTAAATAAACTAAACTATTATAATTTACACTAAAATTATAAACACATATTGTATTTGTCTGAAATTTATTAAATATTATTATTATTCACAATAAAATTAAAAATACATATTATGATTATTCGAAATTTATTGCATAACTAAATAAACAATTAAAAAATTTATAAACATAATAGATTGTAAAATATTAATATGTATGGGAAACTAAAGCTAAAACCTAATGAAATTAAAAATACATTATTCAGCATTATTTTATTAAATTTGCAAGTAAAATAAATGCTGCAAATAAACTTTTAAACAATAAAAAAAATTGCTAAGAAAATTATGAAAAATAATTAAAAATTACATAAAAAATAAATGTGAAACTGAAACTAATTTAATTGAATATTTAGAGGACAAACTTCTGTTGCATTCGCTTTAAATCTTGCACACCAGCTGGACTCCTACATACCCTGTAAATCAAACATTAAACATACTATTTACTTACTTAGTTAGCGTCTCTATTATCGCAAAGCCACTCGAGTGAAACGTTGTTCAACTCTTTTTTTATATATTCGCCGTTTTTGGGGGCATTTCCCATGTCATCTTCATGAATTTCTCATTACACTCGGGGCCATTAGCATAGAGACATGGGTCACATGTACATGCCACATATTGTTGGTCTTAACGAGCATATATAGACAGTCGATTTGGTTATGAAATCAAAGCTTATGTCAATTTGGCATTGCCTGATTGAATAATTGATTGAATGAGCCGAGGGAGTGTTAACTCCCTGATACCAGGTCTAATTGGGGGTCTCGTTTGTTCATTGTTGCTTGCTTGCACAGCTATTAGTTAATGAATAAACAAATGTAAATAAAAGCATTTAGAAATTTTATACGAATACAAATTGAGGAAGCACAGAGGCGAAATTAAACATTGGCATATTAAAATGCAATTTACAAGTGCTAATTTTAGCGGGGATTATTTGTTCAAGTAAAGCATAGAAATCCAAATGTTTTATTTATAAAAGTATATAAATAAAGTTATTAAATATTTGTTAAGTAATTCTTGAATAATTGCCTGGTAATTATGCTGCTACAACTCTATAATCGCTTAACGAGAATTTCTGCTTTCTAAATACTTGAGATTATTGTAGAGTTTACTCAACTTTGTTTCCGCAAAATTATTGCATAAACTGTAATTATTCACTGATTATTCAATTCAACTGTAAGTGCCTAGAATTTATATTCATACTCTCATCGATTTCGCTGCACAGCATCATCATCAGCATCATTATCATTGTCATTATCATTATCATAATCATCTTCAGCTGTGCCTTTCACAAAAGCTGTTTAACGCCAACATCAAGAACAACAAAGAGCTTAAGACGATTAGCACTCGTAAGTGATATTCTGGGCATTAATATTAATTATAATACAGGCTTAAGTATTCCCAGTTCTGCTAGATAAATCTCTTTTAGCTAAGCTGCCACCCACGAGCTCAAAACTCAAAACAGAAACATTTGTCTTCGGCTCGTTTATTGCAATACATAATAACATAAACAGTCGCCAGCACTCTAAATACCACACAAATTAGTCATTGTTGAGATAAGAAAAGCCAAAACTAACCGAAAATGGCCAAATCTGCACTGGGATCTAACAGTAGCCAGCAGCTGTGGGGCAGCTGTGTCGGACAGTGGCAATTGTGCGATAAAATGCATGTAAATTTATTATAATTGAGAGTATGACAGTATGTATAACAGCAATTATGGCATTTATAGTGCTTGTTATACTTTCAAAATGGCTAAAGTTAATATATTCAAGCTTATTTTTACATTTAAAGCATAGTATAACAGTTAAACAACTGTTATACAGTGCAAAATTAGATATTTATCATAAAATATTGTCGTATACGTCTATACAACTATGTATTCCAAAAATACTTTTAGTTTAGTATAACAGTTTTAAAACTGTTATACAACTGTTATACTCAGGCTACAATTCTTTAATTCTGTAAGTTTAACTAACTGCTGTTTGACCTGTAAACTATCATAGCCTAGCTTTAGCAACTGTTATACTGTGTATACACACAGCCTGGCATTTGCCTTCACTTGCAGCGCATTAGCATTGCAAATGCAGGGGCAAGATAACCGAAAAGCGGGGCTAATTGCGAAATTCCTGCAGGCAGTGGAGCGATCGAGTGGCTGAGCAAAGTGAATGCGATTGGAGTGGGCGAGCATACGACACATACTAGTAGTACGAGGTCCGGGAGCACAGCCGGATGTTTACCCGCATGTCTCAACATATATTGGCATGTAAATCAATGAATCAGTGTGCTTGACACATGCTAGAACATATTGTCTGATGAAATCGCCAAGGCATATGCCCAAGCTAAGCTCTAAGTTATGGCGCTGACATTAAGCTGCGCTGCACATCTGCGGCAACAAGAAGAAGCAGTAGAAATAGCAACAGCAACAGAAACAGAAACAGCAGCCACCGACACTCCGCAGTTCATTGGCGTCCGTGACAAGCCCACCAAGGCACAGACATGCCGCAGACAGCCGCAGCGCGAGCCTCCAACAGCGACAGACAAAAATTTACACTGACAAAAAAAAGCGCTAAAACCTGAAAGAGCTGAAATTTGTGACCAAATAGGTTAATTTTGAAACTTGGATGTTAGATTCCCAATTCAGAATCACTATTTTTATAGATAAGCCAAAAATTTTTAAAGTTAAGATTAATTTCTTTAAATTTCAGCAATCTTGATTTAAGATTTCCAATTTACAAGCAATATTTTTTATAAAAGCTAAACAAATTTCAAAGTTTAGATTCATTTCTTTAAATTTCAGATATCTTGATTTTAGATTCCCAATTTATAAGTAAGATTTCTTTACATAAGCCGAAAAATTTGAAAGTTAAAATTAATATATTTAAATTTAAAAGCAATACTTTTTGCATAATCCGAAAAATTTCAAAGTTAAGATTTATTTCTTTAAATTTCAGAATCCTTATTTTAAATTTACACTTTAGAAACAATATTTTTCTACATCAGCCAAAAAAAAATATATTTTAAAGATTAAGTTCTTGAAATATCAGATTTTGTAGATTGAAATGATCAAAGATTATTGTGATTAAATCATTTTTTCCTATTTAATTTTTTTACGATTTAAAAGATTGTCATTTTAGATTGCTCCAAATCTAAAATTATGCTTTCCGTTATTTTTATCAGTGTAGCTATGTCTCGCGTCTACCCAAACAGCTCAATATCGTGGAGTGCAGACAGCGGGCAACACGCCCAAAAAGCGGCGTTGCAGTGGCTACAGTTAGCACGTCAGCTTTTGGGCTTAGTGTAAAATAAGTTAATTATATGTACGCGAGTGGCAAGAGCTGGTCATTCGTCAGCGTTGACCTTCAAGCAGCCTGCTGGCGCTGTTTCCGCTGCCGCCAACAAAGGCACCAGGCACCTAAAAGAGTTTTTTTTCTAAGCGCAAGTTCGTTGCCTAAGTCTTTTGTTTGCTGTCGTTGCCTGGTGATGAGTTTTGGGTATTGGTTATTGTGCTGGGAGGGTGCCAGCATGATGACGCTGGCATAAACACAAAAATAATAATACAATTTTCTGATCGACTGTTATAGTTAATGGGCCGCAGTGGCAACGCGCCACGGCATTAACAAGATTTAGTGCTAAAAATAACAAATGAGCCGCAATTATGAGACAGCAAACAGCAGACAGCAGACGGAGAGACCCAGACCCCAGACACAGACCTCAGACTGGAGACAGTGACTCGGAACGAACTGTGAAATAACCCACGCGACGTACGCCCCATACAGCTGGACACACATCAATCTGTTTGTATCTACGTGTGTTTTTTTGATGATGTGGGAAACACTCGAAATTACCAAAAAAGTTATTAGCACAAATAACAGCCAGAACAATCGAACATGCGAACAACCGAACAACCGAACAATCTCAAGCAGCGTTGTGAGGGTACACGCTAACTTTATTGGGTGGGGTACAGCCAGTGTTGACAATTTTTGCCAAGATTAATAGCTGTTTTTGGCGGAGAGATCATGCAAATACAATGCGGAAAAAAAACTAAAAAACAGTATAATTATTCTTAAGTTTTTTCTATACTTTTCTACAATTTAGATCAGAATATTATAAATCTCGTAAGTTATTATACAAAATTTACTGTTATATAGTATATCCTAGATCAGTTTTTGGGAGTATTATAACAAAAAACTTTTTTGATTTTGCCTGAAACTTTTTTTCCAACATTGAATATTGTATAATTTTAGCGTTTTGTTTTTTTTTTTTGAAGCCAGTAACCCATATTCCCACTATTATATAACTTTTCTATCAAATACCTTTTAATAAAATCACATTTGACGAGGAAAAAGCGTAATTGGCAGCACTGAGTACAGACCGAAGCGCTACGGGTCGGTTAGGGGTACTCGAACAGTCATAGCCGGCACCCGGATTCGTTATTTATGGCAGCTAGAAATTCGCATGGTGTTTTTTTCTGTTCCTTTTGATTCTTCGGCTTTATTATTATTATTTCATAAATTTATTGCTGCCAGGCAGACACAATTCATCACGTGCGTCATTTAACAGTTCAATCGAAATTAATTTGTGTTTTCTTGTTACTTGTAATTTTTCTCATTTTTTCCACTTTGATTGGGCTAGAACTTACAGATGTCGGACTTTTAAGCTGGGTGGGATATCCCCCATATCAATATACCCCTAGCCATGGCCCTAATGAGTTCAATGCCGAAGTTGAAATAACGGTTTCAAGTTGGGGTTTATTTATTTATAGCCACGCTTGATTGCCATCTATCAAATCTGACTTTACTTGTTTCTTACTCAGATCACGGGCCGATCTGATCTCATGCATCACGTGAACCGAGTTTGTCCATAAAATAAAATACAAAAAAAACGACGAAGAATTAAATTAAATTTTGTTTGATTTTAATGGCAATTCAATGGCTTTCTCTCAATGCTGTTAAAGGTGTTTGGAATCGGTAGCATTAACCGGTTGTTTAGCTGCGTTCCTAATTAGCAAATTCCCCCCAAAAATACAATAAGAAAGCATTTTCGGCAATTGCGTAAAACAAACCAAGCCAAACCACAATGCTAAAATCTATAGCGAATCCGGTTGAACTTTGATTTAGGATTATTTTTGCCAATTATTTATTGGTAATACAATAATTTGTTACATTTTTTCTGCTGCTTTTTGGCACGCCCGCTGTGCCGAATTTGTCTGCAAATAATTAATAATATTAATTGGTAATTAATCGACGCACTCCCACAGCCAACACATGGCCCCCTCTTGGGTATTTTTATAAGCTCACGAAATGCCATTGCGCAGGAACATATTTTTTATCAATTAGTGTATTTCTCAGCTTGGTCTTTTGCTGCTTTTTTTGCGGCTTGTTGAACACAGTTTTAAATAAATTTTGCTTAATTAATGAGCTATTAAACCACGACTTGCATGTACACATTCACAACATCAAAAAAAAAGACCAGGGCGTATCTATTTTCGGAGTGGGCTGTGATCTAGAGATGGACATCGATGCGGAACATTTAGCAATCTTTGAGGTCTGTTGAGACAGTTCAATTAGCCTTGACTATGACCAGGCAGAGTGACCCACAGCTAGGGGCAGGGAGTTACAGATATCCAACAGGCGTAACGGCCACAATTAGCACTTTAAAATGTATATTATATTATTTATTTGCATGAAAACTAGGGAACGTTAAAAAAAAATATTTTAATAAAGCTTAAAAACATGTAAATTAAAATAAAAATATTTTAACTAAATGAAAAATATTTTATAAAATTTATTTTACTCAAAATATTTAAAAAAGTAACGTAAAAGAAATATCCTCATATTGCTGCTAGAAATTTCCTAACAATGAGCCTGCCAAGGCCTGTTAAGGCGTGACATAGCTGCCAGCTTTGTAAAGCAACTGTGGCGCCAAGTTGAAATAATTCTGCGTGCCTATTATCATCTAATTCAGTTTATTTTATTAATTCGCCAAAGAAACTTTATAATTTGTGTTACCAATTAAAAGTGAGATTCTGTAAAGTTAAATTAGCGTCTATATATTAAGGCTAAATAATGCTTGCATGTGAAGTGTTGCAATTAAAAATACTTTTCCATTCTGTAACCATTTGTTCAAGGCACTTTGCGCGCCATAAAAAACCAAATGCATAAAACTTCCCGCAATTAGCTCCAATTTGCGACATTTAGCTTAATGTAATGCTTTTTTAATGCACTTTTAATATGTGACTGGAATTTTTGCCAATTCAAAGTGCCAACTTAAACAGATGGGTGCAGACTAAGAGTTGCTGAGGGCTTGACTTGGAGGGAGTAAACGGGGAGAAAATAATATCTATAAATTCTATAAATTAATTGAGGCATAGATAATATATTTTAAAAGATTTTTCTAATTTAAAAAGGCTTTTAAAATAAATTTACTAAATAAAATATAATTTTTTGCGATAGTTTATTTTTGTGCTTGGCACGAGCTCAGCTCTTTGTCATTGGTGTCGGAAGGAATCGGCGCGTGTCAGCTTTAAAATAACAGCAACTAATGATGAAATCGGTCGATTTGCAGATCTGATGGCTGAACAAAACAAATTAGTTAGTCGAAAAATTGTTTAGCACTTTACAGCTGAAAGAACAAACGATTTAAAATCTAAATAAAACACAGCATTTTAAATAAAAAAGAGCAGGTAAAATTTATGGCCAACAGCAGAAACAAGTTCAACACAAAAGCCGAGGCAATGACCCACAGAACTACTGAATGCCGCATAGATCTTAAAAAATAAATAGTATCTGGCACCTAAGGGAATCTAGAAATATAAAACAAAAAATGTAGCTAACGTATGGCAACAGCTAAGTTGACTGAGAAACATTCTAATCGCGTCGATCGGCCTGAGAACTTTATTAATCTAAGCTGATTCTTGATACCGATCGAAAGGAGTTGAAACAGCATATCATTCACAAAGTGACAGAAAGAACTGGGCGAATGTTGGGCATAACAAATTAGCCAGAAATTAATTGCATTTTAAGCAACAATAAAAATGAAAAATTACTTTTATCGCCAAGTTAAGATCGTGTCTCTGGGTCGCTCCCACCAAAAGAAATAAAACTGGTATAATATATTTCTCGCTGTGTTTTTTTGTTTCTCCACTCTGTTTAGTATTAATTCGCGCACCCTGAAATACAGAAATTTGTAGCGCAGACAGCGCGGCAGCTAAGATCTAAGATCATAGCCAAGAAACCCTAGTCGCTTTCACTAAACTGGTAATTACGATTAACATGTGTAAAGACAAAATGCCAATGATTTTTCACATGGTTTATGGGTTTTTTCTGAAGTTATTTATTATACTTTGAACAAATTCGCAATACAGAAACACATTTCAAATGTGCGTGAGTGTGTGAGTGTTGGATACTGAAAGTATTGATATTTTGTTTGGATTGGAATATATAACACGAAAGGTCCTGCTTAGTTGAATTTGCATTTGGAGAAATCCATTTCGGGATGCTGCTGCTTGAATCTGCGGGCGAATTAATGAAAGTTAGTTGCATGTTTCGAATTTGGAATGTAATTAATAATTTTGATAATTTTGGCTAATTACTTTTCGAGAATATCCTGTTTCTTGCGATCGTCGCTGGTGGGCAAACCCATTTCCTTCTGACGCTGATCGTACATCATTTTTTCGACCATGCTGCGTGTCTCGCCATCCAAATCGGAGAGTTTCGATGTCTCCGGATTGATTTTACGTGTCGATATTTCGGGATCCGTGGTCACCAGACGACTCCACCAGTTCATTTTGTTCACCTTCTCAAAGGTGATGAGCAGCGTCTTGCTGTCTTGCAGCACCCAAACGCTCTCATCCACTTTGACCTCTGCGCAGAGCTCACCGTCGATGATTGGCGCTTGACCTTTGAGGCCCACTTTCAGCGACTTCTTGCCAATGCTGACCACAATGTCGCGGGCACGTAATGCGAATGTCACGTTGAAGGGAATCTTGAGCTGCAATTAGAATGGAATTGATAACCAGTTGTAAATGTTAATGCCATGATCAAAGATATGATGATAAACAAGGTCTCATGATGAAGATCTCATTATGAACAAGATCTTCAGATGAACAAGCTCGTATACTAATTAAAGATCTGATGATCATCAAGATCTCATATTGATCAAAGATGATGATGAACAAGATCTCATGATGATCAAGATCTCACAACGATCAGAGATCTAATACAGAAGAAGAGCTGATAATGATCAAAGATCTGCTGATGATTAAATATCTTCTGATAAACAAGATCACATAATGATCAAAGATCTGATGATGTTCAAGATCTCAGTATGTGAATTACAAACTGAATCTCTGACTTTGACTGCAGAGCAAATCCAATTGCAAACAATTATGAGCACGTAACGGAGAGGCGCAAACGTCTCCGGTTCATGTAATTTGTGATTAATGATCGAGCCCCCCTTATAGACGGATAGACATTCTAGTGCCCACGTAACAAAGTCAACAGACACAACAATTGTGGCTGATGCGCTCTTGATGATGCCCAATGCTTTGGCCAACCTTGAGGCAGGCAGCTAATAACAAATAATAAAAAATATACAAAAAACAAAAAAAGCGAAGATAAAAACGCACTATAAATAAACTTCTCTGTGGCCAAGATTTGTGCTAAGCGTAATAATCTGATAGCTGGCAGTCTGAACGTTGCAACAGTTGCATTGTTGCATTGTTGTTTGCCCTTCACCAGCCAAGGACTGTGCCTGGTTTGGTCTGCAATCAACGGGAATTTAGTTTAACTGCCACCAAAGAGTTCAAGGACGTACAGCGGTTGTTTATATCGATCAACTGTGCTCAGATCCGGTTGCAGCAATCCCTGCAGCTGTTGTTGTCGCCGTGGATCTGCTTGGAATGCCACTCGACAGGTTGCAAGTCAAGCCGAGAGCCTGGACGCCAGCTAATGGAGCGATGCCTGTCCAAGTTCAAAGCAATTACAGTGCCGTCTCACAATGATGGCACATTAATTATGAGGCATCCACCACACACAGCACACATACTATATTAGCACCTTTTTGTATTAAGCTGAAAATTAATAATGCGATTTGTGTGAAAAACAAAAAGAGGCAGCAACAACAGCAGCAGCAGCATAATTAAAGCCCAAGTTGTTAGACAACGACTGAGAACATTGCAATCAATTAGCAAAGAGCCACAACGACGACCCACTTGCCACAAACATAGATACAACACTCGCAGCACATGAAGTTGCAGCTCAAGTTGTTAGCTTTATCTCTAGCCATAGCCAAACAATGTTAGCGGCTTGCGGAGGCCTTTAATTAAAAGCCAAGCGCACACACAAAGCGCAATCTCACAATCTGGCAATCTCAAGGACGCTTTCGTTCAAGAAGACAAAGTCAGCCAATGCTGCTTCTGTTGAGTGCTCGTGCTCGTGTTCGTGTTCGTGCGTGCGCATCTCTGACTCCGGCTCAAAGCTCAAAGTGTGGGTAGTCAAGGTGCCCCGGCAACAGCCGAAGACACAGCAGCAACAGCAACAACAACAGCAACAACAAACAGTAGCAACAATCGCACAGCACGCGGTCAAAACAATGAGGCATGAGCCAGCGATGATGACGCGTTTAAATAGCCAGATTTGGCGTGAAAATTACACGATTTTTAATGTAATTAATTAACTCAAAATTCAGCTAACAATAAAAATAGTAAATGGGTAGAGTAAAATCTTTTCAATATCTTAATTCAGCATGAAAATTAAAAAACAAAGATTGCTTTAAAAATTAACTACCTTATATAGCGTTTTCGATCAGTTAAATTCCACTTAAATACATTAACATTTTGTTAATAAAAATGGTTTATAAATAAGCAAGCAAAAAAGCCAAATTAAGCATAAAAATGAATAACATTTTTATATTTATATGTTATATTTTCTGGCTTTAAATAAATATATTGATTAAGCAAACTAAAAACCAATTAACAAAATTTACTAAATTCTTATAAAATTGGTATATACATTTTAAATAAAATGTGTAAAGTTGAATAAGAATTTAATTAGAAAATATATAAAAGTTAAAATAAACTTTCCAATTTTGCATTTTAAAAATAGTATATCAAATTTAAAATAAACTCAGTAAAGTTTAATAAAAATTTTATTGGAAAATATATAAAATAATATATTATAATATATTAAATTAAACTTTTCAAATTTGCATTGAAAATTATTTATTATTATTTTTAATTCCAAGTATTTTTTAGACATAAAGGTAAGCTCTTTGAAAATAATATTTATATGATTTATTTTTTAAACATAAATTGGTTATTATTAAAAGTATTTATAAAAAATCAATTTTGTGGCTTTTAGCTATAACATTTTTACTAAATTCATAAAACACTTGCCTAATTTGCATAATAAAACTGCAACTAGCTATAAAATATTATCAGCTCACACCATCTGCTCATCTCTAACAGCAGTGTCAGCTCATCTCTAAGAGCAGCTTCTGTTGAGGCTCTCAGCTTTGCAACAACAGCAACAGCAACAACAATAACAGCAGTCTTAACAGCAACGACAAATGATACTTGAGCGGTGTCTTGTCGCCGACGCGTCGCTCAACATTTTTGACATATTGGATTAAAAAATGTGTCAAAATTGAAACTGAAGCGGATGCCAATTGGGAATTTTTCGAGACACTGCGACCGATGCGGATGTTGAACGAGACGAAATATCGCTGGGGTTTGCGTGGGCAAAGCAATTAGCAAAACTTAATATAGAACAAGAGCTGAAGAGAGCGAAACAAACATGGCTGACTTAACAGCAGCTTAACAGCTAACAGCAGCTGTTGCATAATGCAATCGTTTGCATTATGCATTAATCGATTAATCTGTAATTGCCAATCGACAGGCAAATACCAAGCGCCAAGCGGCTAATGGTCTTTTTTTATGGTTCTCTTGGTATGTTCATGTTCTGTTTTTTTTCTTTTTCTTTTTTTTTTTTTGCTGCGGGATTCGAGAGGGAATTTTTGTGTGAACTTTCACGCGCTGCTTGGCGAAGGTTATGCAAACAGACAATTCTATTCTGTGCACGTGTGCAGGCAGGAAACTTATTTATTTATCTCAATGGACATATTAAATCATGGCATTAAAGCGCTTAGGCAAACACAATGGCAAATAAATGCAAATAGCGTTGACACAGCCAAGAAGTGTGTAAAGCTCAAGCCTCTGCATTAACCAATACTGCCATAAGCAATAATGGCTAAGAGTCTGTGAGGAAAGGGGAGAAGAGAGAGGGGGGCAGATCTCACACATATTTTATTTAGACGCGAGCCAGACAACTTGTCTCTGATCCGTTGCTGTTTATGCAAATGTTGTCGATGGGCAGCCTGCATTAATCGATAGTCACAGCTAATCGATCATTGCGATCAGCGCTGTGCACCAGTTCTTGGTATTATAGCATAAAAAAAATACCAAATTTGATTTCTAGCGTCTGGCTTTGTGGGCTATCAAAACTGAAGAAAATGCAAATGAGCCAAAGTGAAAGAAATTTGAAATTCACGTGAGTTGTTTGAGCTGCTGCCGTTTTTATCAAACGGTTCAACTCTTTTTGTTTTGCTCGGTTCTCCGAATATTGGGCAACAACAAAACAATAACAACAATTCAAAAAACATTTGATTTTCTTAAATATGTACGACGTATAATTTATGCTGAAAGAAGCGACACGGTGCCTGGCACGAAACCGCGATCTCCAAACCAGCGTGGAAACAATCAAAAATGCCAAAATAAAAAATAAAAAATCAAAAAAAAAAACTAGCCAGAGAAACACTGAGAACGAGACGAGTGAGTGGAGCGACTACGTCGATAAGACATTGTTATTATCACAGACTCCCAAGAACCTGAAACTGAAACAGAAACTGAGACAGAAACAGAAAACAGAACGAACTGGCACCGTCTCCCCCTAGGTGAGATTTAGATTGCTTCCATTGAGATATACGTATTTTTTGGCGTAGAATCTTCGTCAGCAATTGAATGGCTTAAATCTGATTAGAATGGCGTTCACAAAACTGGAAACTAGTTCTATGGAATAGCAATAATAATAAAATAATTATAATAATGCTCCCCATATGAGAACATAACTCAAGTGCTTTGTGTATTATGTATCGCAAGACTGCGAATCCGAGAGATCCGGTAGCATTTAAGCTCCATAAACGTTTGCCAGAATAGGGTATGCATGCACGCTTATTGGCCTACTTTGACAAATTAACATAATCAATTGATTGATCTGATCTATGGCTTAAGATCCTTATAAAACACCATATAGCAGCCCCAAAAACGGATCTCATACAAAGTTCATTTACCCATAATTGGGCACATTTCGTTACCCCTATTGTTAGGGATCGCTTTGTGTTTTGGCTTATTCTATACAACAATTTGGTTGACAATTTAACAGTCTCCATTTAAATCGTTGTGAGAAAAGATATATGGTTGTGCTAACAAACTATACAGCTTCAATCCATTTAACGATCGCCATAAAGCGATTTAAATAACGACGAGTAGTTCGTAATAGATCGTTAATTTTCACAGCACATTGCATTCGACTCTTGTTACGAAACTATCAAGAAAAACCCATAAATTAACAATCAAAAAAGCTTAAACTGACGTCATACAAGAATTCATTGTGTTTCCGCTTAAAACATGAGTCAGCTGAAGAACGCATACTTATCAGCAGCATCATCATTTAAACGCTGTATTAGCCCCGTTGGGTAAAGTTTTCTCTAAGCGCTAATCTCCGAAATTAGCTACGACAAATGCTGTTATATCCAAGCACTTATTTGATGGGTATATTGCTTTTTTGATACGATTTGTAATACAGCGAGTTTAGGGATCTAGAAATTGTTTAATTTTAGTCATATTCAGCGGCTGTAAAGTGTATTCAGCGCTTATAAAACTATATTCAGCAGCTGAAGAGCGTATTAATGTCTAAAAAAGTATATTCAGCGCTTTTAAATTTTATTCAGCTGCTAGATTTCACATTCAGCGCGGTAGCTCTTACTCTGCTGAATAAGCTTGATAAATCATATATTTAGCAGCTGAATATGTTTCTATAGGCAATTCAGCGCCTATAAAAATGAAAATAAATGAATTAAATAAAAATAAAAATGTTATTCAGCTTCGAAAAAAGCTGTACCGTAGCTAAGAAGCTATTCAGCGGTATTCAGCATTTACATTCGGAAAGGGCATACAAAATTCGTCGTATTGTTGTCCGATTATAATTAATTCCCAGCTCTTTTATGGACCATTGGGATTCCAAAATGAGCGTGACGTGTGTCTGATGCGCGTCTTTGCCTCTGGGGGTTTCCCCCTGCACAGCTGGTGTTATCACGCAAATGTCATCAAATTATGGAACCATTGTTAACAGCAAAAACAGAAGAGCAGCAAATAATATAAAGACTAAACAGAAATAATGCTATTTAAATAAAATAGCAGCCATAAATCGATAGATCGAACGAGCGTTTCACATGCAAGTAAAAATTTGAAATGCCAGCGCTCGAGCGTCAATGGAGACGCTTTTATATTGGCCTTAAATTGTTTTGCATGTTTAATAATATGCAAAATTCTATATAGCTATACGAGTATACGAAAAGAATGAAAACAACAGCAGCGGCAAATATATCTCGTAAGCCAAGCTAAACGCAAGCTCATCCATCTGCGTTTGGTCAGCGTATTTTGGGTGAATGTTATTGGTTTTGCGTATTGCTTTGAATCGATTCGGTTTGGAGTCAAGTCAGTTTGTTGTTAATATTGTTATACCCTGTACTTATGAAATGGGTAAGAAAAGGGTTAATAACTTTGTGAAAATGTATTTAATGAGCAGAAGGCGTAGCAGAACCTATGAATTACATATATTCTTGATCAGGGCGATGAGCTTAGTCGATAATCCGTCTCTTTATGTCTAAATCGAATTACAAGCGTATTATGGAACATAGAGTGTTGTTATTCGGAATATATACTCTCTGTCACCGTATTTATCTATGCTAAAAAGCTTATTGAAATCGGTTAATAAACACAGAAGTTATTAAGAATGCAAAATTGCAGTATTTCCCTCACTCGCTTGCTGTTGCGCTTCGTCTAATATTTTATAAATATTTGTAAATTATATTTAAAATACAGGGTGCAGGGTATTCTAAAGTCGGGCACGTCCGACTGATCAGCTCCGTCCCTACTGTTTGTTATTGTTCTTGTTGTTAGTTGGTTGTATAGCCAGTGTTATTGGCAGTTGAAGAACGAGCGATTCTGCTGGCTTTGGCTGCTTGAAGTGCTGATGTTTATTTGCTGCCTTTCGGTTCTGACCGATTGCCGCTCTATTGGTAACTGGCAGTGTCAGGTATATCTTTGTCAACTCTGCTGATTAAAATGCACACACAAAAAGATACAAACACAGATGGAGAGATAGAGAGACGTACAGATTGGGGCATCCACTCACTTGTCTCACTTAAAAGGTGATAACAAGCTGCTTGTATACACTGCAAAAAAAAAACAACGACAAATTGTTGTGGTCGCTACTGTGGTTCCTCAGCTGCTCATTGCTATGTTCTTGTGGTTTGTAAATCAACAAAAAGTGTAACAATTTATTTGCACTTATAATTGGCACAGTGTGACAAAGTTGCTAATTATCGTGTACAATTATAAAACATTCTCTGAGCATGTTTATTGGTTAATGATCTCATTGCGCCTGCAATTAAACAGCTTAACGGTTCTCGCTGATACAACACAAGTCACGTTAAGTGCAAACATTTTGATCGATTTAAAAAAGTTGCTCAACCAACCAACGCGCAATATTAATGCCCAGCAATGTGTGCATTTGGAGAATATCGATTGCATAAATTACAGCAATGATTTATAGATTTTAAAGTAATTAGACAGTTGACTTGAAATGGCTTTTGTGCTTTGGAAAGTTTGGGCTTAGCTTAAGCTTATGAGAGCTATTTATTCCGGAATTTCAATTGATGTATATCATGTAAAAATTGCAATTTAGAATTTATGATGTAACTTTAACATAAAATATTTTTTCACAATAAAATATGGTTAAAACAAAAACAATAAAAACTGCTAAAGTTCCCAACAGATATTCACGATAGGAAAGAATGTTTTATTCATATTATTTCAATCTAGTAAAAATAAGAAATTTAAATTAAATTAAGAATTTTTCTAAATCAGATTAGCAGTGTGCTGAACTCTTTGCTTGATTTACGGCTTTTATGTTGATTCGAGACACTAAATGCTGATATTAGAATACCAAATATGTATACCAATCTATATAGAGTTTTCGTTTGATTTTTATGATAGTTCAGCTCAATGATCAGGCGTTTCTTTTGAAAAACTGTGCCAATCAGTGGCAACAGCAAAAGGGCGTATATATTACATTGATTTTGAGTTTATATAACAATAGGCCCTACAGAGCATCCCTAGCAATAAGCAAAAAACTTCAAACTCTCCCATGATGCCGGATCTGGGAAAGCCACAAGAAGACGCCTACGCAGGCAATAGGCTTTAAATAAAAACAAAAAAAGATTAATCCCAAAGCAAACAAACGTTGCAGCTTAATTTGCCAACTGAAATTTAGCCTAAGGGCAGCTAGGCAAAAGGGCAGGCTATACAAAACAAGAAATGAGAAAGAGGTCAAAAAAAAGCTAAAAAAAAACAAGAGCTAAATATAACAACAATATAAATAGCGTATTTATAGCTGGCAGAAAGTAGAAAAGACGCGTACATCAAAGTGACAAGCGCGGCAAAGATCAGAGCGGCAAGAGTGTGGGTGCTGCAGAGGCAGAGAGGGGGCGAGAGAGAGGCAATTGATCGGAGCAGTTGCCATATAGTATAGCTGTATATATAGCACAAATGAGGCAGAACTCAGAACTGTTATGGCATGCAAAATCCGGCAAGAAAGTTGCTGGCAACAAACACTCAGCAGCAGCAGCAGCAGCAGCAGCAGCGGCAGCTAAAAAAGTTTGCGCATCGAAGCAAACAACCTGTTGAAAAACGTCAACAGCGACGCCGACAGCGACAGCGACGTCGACGTGAGCAGCAGCAGCATCGACAGTTGCTCTGGGCAGTTGAGGCTGCTTCGGCGTGCGCCGTTTGCTTCAGTTTGATTCTTGACGCCGTTTAGATCGGTTCTGCCTTTTGCTTTTCGGCGCGTGCTGCAAGCCAAGCGAAAGCATAAAAAACGAAGCAAAAGCAGAAGAAGAAGAAAACTAACTGTCTTTCTAGCACAATAAAAAACGGCAACAAAACAGCGACTGCTGCAGTTCAGTTCAGTTGAGTGTTTTGTGCCTCTAAAAAATAAAATAATAAATTACAAAAATCAAACAAATCAAGTGCTTGCAATCAAGACTGACAACCGTGGCAATTGTGATAATATTTAATTAATTAAGTGTTATAAGTTATTTATCTAAACACCAATTAAATTCAGCCAAAAACCAAACACCAAAAAATAAACACACACAAAGTAAGTAAAACTGGACGAACAACTTCACAAACTTTATAAAAATATTGATTTTGTATTTATGCCGGGACTGATAAGACTTCCGCGTGCTTAACAAAAAAATCTCTACAACGATATTTACAGCATATAGACATTTATACAATGCCGCCTGCAAAAACAAAAGACTTGGGCAACAAACTTGACAAGCAACACACACAGAATTTTGTGCAAAATTTTTAGAATTAATTGCAACAATTAAAACCTGCCTAATATCAACATTTGCATTCGCGTAGAAAGGCAAAAATCTATAAAAATAAAAATAAAAACAAACCTTAAGCCAGGGGGAGAGTGGAGTCCCATTAATAACAATAACAACAACTAGCTGAATTCATAATAGAATCGAAATATATCCCAGCGTAGAGCTGCGGCTCTAGCGTAAGCCAAAATATCAGACCATAAATATCAAACAAGTTGAGCGCTCAAAGACTCGAAAGTTCACTTTTTATAACCAAATCAAACACACAGAAAAAAAAGTCCATAAATAAAAAATACAGGCAAGAAAACAGGCTAAAACCTTTAGCTTAAGTTTAGCAGCTTTGCCTAACTTTTTGGTAGTAAAAAAATAAAATAATATAAAAGCAAAAAAATCGCAAAATCAGGCTAAAACCTTTAGCTTAATTCTTGTGGCAATTAAAAAAAAAAGAAAAAGAAAAAAAGGCAACTTTGCCTAAAATCAGGCCAAAATCTTTAGCTTAATTCTTGAAGTAATATAAAAAAAAAACAGGAAAAAGCCAAGTTCAAGATTAGTCGCTTTGCCTAAATTTAATGTTAATTAAAATAAAATACAGCTTGAAGCAGAAAAAAAGGTTAAAACCTTTAGCTAAACTTAAACAGCGCTGCCTTAATTTTTGTTGCAAAATGTGACATTTTAAGAGCAAGAAAAAAAAAACAAACTAAAACTAGTTCTAATTTTTTTTTCAACTTTTTTTTAGATGCAGGATTATTGGCATATACCACGCGCCTCGCTCGTCTCATCCAGCAGCTCGGCCATTAGCTCGGCCAGCTCCTCGAAATCCTCCAACAAATCCAACTCCAATCCCCCCACACTGGCGCAGCGCAGCAACAACGCAGCAGCGACAAATGCCACAAGCGCCACAAATGCCACAAGTGCAGCTGTGACCGCTGCCGCTGCAGCTGCTGTGCTGGCGGCAGCCAAGCGAGGATCACGCTCATCTCAGGGCTCCAGCGACAGCAACAACAGCACAAGGGTGAGTAATAAAACCAAAAAAAAAAATAATTATTTTAACAAGCGCGGACGGAGCAGATCAGTCGGACGCAAGCGACAGTAGCAGACACTGTATTTTGTGTTTTAATAAATACTACAAAGCAATTTATGTTTTGCCCCGCTAGAATTCGCTACTAAACGTATTAAGAGCAAATTGTGTGTTACATATCTTCGCTGTTTTATATCCGATCGTTATGAAATTCACAGCATCGATGGAGCATTTCGTAGGATACGTATTTGCCAAAATACAAGCCTGTAGCTTGAAGATTCTGGCTGTTGGTGTTTTTTGTGGTTTGCGGAGAAAGAAAAGCAGGTATCAAAATTCTAGAAAAAAAATTGATGTGCTTACTGCATAGGAGAAATTAAGTAACAAAAATGGTATTCCTAGCTCTTAAACTTTGCGAGTTTTAGCTGTTTATACAGTCGGTCATGACTATATCGACTCAGTTCTTTGTCCTGATCAAGAATATAAACACTTTATGGGATCTGCCACGCCTACGGCTGGCTGTTTCCCACTTGCACCAACTTAAACGACCCTGTGGTACTTAGTCAAATTACAGGGCCTAAAAACCAGAATAATACTACGCCTACTTGAATTCACGACTCTCAGCAAGCTGACTCATTGCATTTTTTTCTCTTTCTCTCTTGTAGAGCGCTGCTTCCGGCTCACTGTTGCTGACGGCGGCGAATCTGGAGCGTTTTGCGGAGATACACAAGAAGCAGGAGCGTCAGCAGAAGCTGCTGATGACGGAGCAGCTGCCGAGCGTGCACGGATCGACGTACAATGCGAATCTGACGCTGGGCAAGGATGCCGTCATTAGCATGGAGGGCGACGATCCAAATCTGCAGTATATCAAAACCAAAGATCTGGATGCCGTGTCCATAGCCAGCTCCATGCACTTCACCATGGTGAATGGCGAGGGGGGCAATGCCAAGAAGCAGAAGCGGGGACTCTGCGATCGGGGGCGTCAAGTGACGGTGCTGATTGTCAGCATGAGCACCATCTTTCTGCTGCTCATCATGGGCATGGTCTATGCGCTGGAGAGTAAGTACCACCCACAAAATTCATCCAAAACATTTTAATTAATTATCCCTCTCTATTTGCAGTGCGCGCTCGTGACATGCCCAAGAGCTAACGTCTTGGCTGGATTTTTTTCGGGGTAGTACGCTGGGTTGGGGCATAGAACCGTAACAGTTTTTGGCTTCTTAGTTTATTATTTATTGCATTCGCGCCTGTTATGTTAAGCTAAGCTATTTATTATGCAAGCAACAGCTAGTATTAAGCGAAAGTACATTTAATTAGCAATTACTGAAGTGAAATGAGACGAGGCGACAAGCGAACAGCGACAATCAAATGTATTCTTTCTGTTAACGTATTAAGTTATTTAGCCCTGTGATATGTCAAAATAAACACACACAATACAACATTTCTAATCGGAATTCTCATTTCATTGCCATGGCTATGGCTCAGGTCAATAACTTCATCGACTCTTGATGGCCCAACTCATGCTGGCTAAACTCCCAGTGGTCGGACTCTCACCAACTCAACTCTCGCTCACCGAACTGGCGTTGGCCGAACTCTAACTCTCGCTGGCCAAACTCTCGCTGGTCAAACTCCCGCTGAACTAACTCTCGCAAGCCAAACTCTCGCTAGCTCAACTCTTGCTGGCTGCACTCTTGCTGGCTCAACTCTCGCTGGCCAAACTCTCGCTGGTCAAACTCTCGCTGGACTGAACTCTCGCAGGCCAAACTCTAGCTAGCACAACTCTCGCTATACCGAACTGCTCGTTGGCCGAACTCTCGCATGGCCTAACTGATCACAAGCCCATAGCTCTCGCGAGCTCAACTCTTGCTGGCTGACACTCTTGCTGGCTCAACTCTCGCTGACCAAACTCTCGATTGGCCAAACTCTCGCTGGTCAAACTCTCGCAGGCCTAACTATCACAAGCCCAACTCTCGCTAGCTCAATGCTCTTGCTGGACTGCACTCTTGACTGAGCTCAACTACTCGCTGACCAAACTCTCGGTATGGCGCAAACTCTCGCTGGACCAACTCTCGCTAGCTTAACTCTCGGACGTGACCAAACTCTCGCTGACCGAACTCTACGTTGAGCCGATACTCTACACTGCAAACACTCTCAGACTGGTCACACACTCTCAGCTGGATTAACGTCTCGCAAGCCACACCACTCCTCTGCCTAGTGCGGTCAACTCTCTGCTAGCATATACTCTCGCTAGCTTCATACTCTCGCTCGGAACCAAACTCTCAGCGTTGGTCAGAGAATCTCGCTGGACTAACTACATACGCTAGCTTACAACTCAATCGCTGACCAAACTCTCGGCTGACCGCAACTTCTTGCGGTTGGCGCGGGAACTCTCGCTGGTACTCAAACTCTCAAACATGCCCATACTGCTTACTGAATAGCCAAACCTGCAATCTCGAATATGGCATGGCTCTAGACTCTTATGGTTACTGAGATCTAAGCGCCCATACAGACAGACAGACGGACAGACGGACAGACGGACATGGCTATATCGACTCGTCTTGTCGTCCTGATCAAGAATATATATACTTTGTGGGGTCTGCCACGCCTCCTTCTGGGTGTTACACACATTTCCTCTTTGCACTAAACTAATAGACCCTTTTTACTTTTTTAAAGTAAAGGGTCTAAAAATATACAAAGCTCCCGCTCATTGCTCTCTAGCAAATGCTCTGCAAAAAGAGCCAAATTTTAAGGAGAAAAAGCTGACTTGGCAGCTCTGACTAACAGTGAAATTTGTCTCCATAGCAACAGTTTTGGTACACTGTAAACAAACGCTTGAAACTCACCTCCAGCTCCTGCAGGGTCTGTGTCCAGATGTACTTGTCCAGGGTGCAACCGTTGCCAGAATTTGGCTGCAGTTTGCCCACCTCGTCCTTCTCGGTCTCATCCTCCGCCTTCTCAATGGGCTTGGACACCTCCTCGTTGACGGCTGTGATGTTTGTGGAGTCCCCGGCGCCATCCAGCAGCTGATTGCGCTTTCTAAAGACAATCAATTGTTAATAATAAATATATTTAAATAGTTTAAGTAGTAAGCGCACTTGTCTTCCTCTTCTTTGATGATGGCAGCGGCTTCCTCGTCGCTTATATCACAAATTTTGTTGCCCTCCATTTCCTTTTGGCGCGCCTCGCGCTCCGCCCGCTCCTTCTCCTCCTTGACCCGCTTTGCAGCCTCGCGTGCCTTGATCTTCTCCTCGTGCGCTGCCATCGCAATCTTGGACTCCTTGCGGAACACGTCCAGCAGCATCTTCTCCCACTCGGCAGTCGTGGCGCCCGTATAGAAGTCTGTCTTGCGGCGCAAAAAACTAGCCAAGGTCTGCAGAAACTGCAAGAGATTACAGGTTAATATTATTACTATAGATGTATGACAAGCAGACGAGGGCGTGGCAGTTCAGTTAAGGCATAAATAAGTCGATAAACCCAAGTTAGTCGGTCTGTCCGTCTGTATAAACGCTAAGATCTCGGCAAATATAAGAGCTGGCGCAGTCATTTTTCGAGTGTAGCTAAGCGCATACCATACGCAGCTTAGGTTTATTTCAAATGTTAGATGCCACGCCCCCCTTAGGCGCTATTTCATTAAAACCGTATAACTAGCGTAATATTGCACATACAAGTTTGTTAGTTGGAAGATATGCTCTCGCTCCTTATATTCAACTATGCTGAAAAGCACATTGTAATCGGTTCAGAAATACAGAAGTTATTGAAGAAACAATATTCCAGACTCGCCAGTCGGGCGCAACCGACTGATCAGCTACGCTCTCACTGGCTTTGCTTATTTGCATGCCATAAAGCTGACGCTTAGCAACGCTGCATTTGTTTGCACTTTCTTCCATCACTTTTATTTATTTTATTGGATTTATTTATTTATTTTTAATGAAAACCTCATGTCCATGTGCTTTGTTGTTGATGAGTTTTACTTACGTCGGGCACGCCCCCTCGATGCTTCTCGGCCAGGGCCAGCAGTATGGAATCGAACTGTTCCTCGGTGTTGGACATTCTGTCTGTATTACGGGGAGATTCCCTTTGTTTATTTGTTATATTTCTGGAATATTCCGAATCAGAAATTTTATGCTGACTTGATTGTATGCCGGCGCTGCGCAGTGTGACCAGTTGTAGAGAAAGTCGAAAATCTAGTCTACTGCGCGCTCACTCACACGTTTCGCTCGGCAGGCCAGCACACGAACTCAAACTTGTTCGAAGCGCCTACAATTCATAGCAAACAGCTGCTGACAGACTGCAGAACTGAACTGTCGGGTCTTGAACGCTTGTAACGAAAACGATAAATATAAAATAAAAGCAAATATATAAATATAATAAAATAAATAAATTTAAAACACGGTTTGGTTAAAATAGGCTGCATTCTTAAAAAATACTTTTAAATCACTTTGTTTTAATTAAAATCTGTATTTTATTTACTTCAAAATTGCATTTTCATACCCTGTAAGCGAAATTTATATTAATTTTAATACTTATTACAGTTATATTGTTATATTATTTATTTAAAAATTATAATATAGTCGATCAATAGCTGTGTGGATCGATTTTTAAGAACTAATTAACACTGCAATGAAAAAATTATAGAATAAAATAAAGATTTAGTCTAAATTTTAGACACTTAGCCGAGACACCCACCCGCCATAGCTAAGCTTTCAAGTTGCGTTTCATATGTGTGTGTGTCTCGGGTCAAGAACATTTGCATGCGAAACGCAGCTTTAACTTGTGCGCTCTCACTGCGCGCTCTCTTTGAACCGCTGCGTTTCTCTTCGCCAAGCACGAACTCGCGAGCTTCGTCCTAGGCGCTCGTTCATTCTCAATCGGTCTTTCGAAGGAGTCAGTCGCATTCTGAATCCGTCGCACGTTACGCAAACTCAGCTGAAACGCAAACGAATAAATTGAAAAAAATAAAAGAAAAAAGAAAAACGGTTTTCATTTTGCGCTCAAGTGTGAAAACAGTTTAACTGTGAGCACAACAAACAACAACAACAAAAGTAATGCTAAAAGAAATATACACAAGTGTGAAAAGTGCATTCATAGAATAGAACGAAAATGTAATCGAAAGAAAAACGTGCAAAACTTTGGGTGATAATCGCTTCCGCTCTCCCACGGGAGGAGTTTGCGGTTGCAAAAATCGATAAAATGTTCGACAAAGAGGCACATAGAGAGAGAGAGAGTGCGAGAGAGAGAGGGAGAGAGGGGGCCGATTGTAGGAGCGCCACGCACAAGTTTATGGCCAATATGAAATTTTGTTTTTGTGTGCAGATTATAATGTGATTTTTAACAGTGTGGCAGCCAAAGCTCTTGCTACGCTGACTGCGCTGCCTGCGCTCCCGTCCTGCCGCAAACTAACTGAAGTTGTCTCTTCTCTTTATCACTGTGTGTGTGTGAGTGCGTGTGTGTGCGTATTGAGCTTCTGTGTGTATGTATGTGAGCATGTTTATGCTGCTCCCACCCCCTTGCCCATAAGCTTGCTTGTTTAGCTGCCGTTTTTTTTTTTGTATTTTTTTTTATTATTATTATTTTCTCTATTTCTACGCCTTTTGCGGATTCTTTGCACGCGACGTCGACTTCGACATCTTTAGCTTTATCTTGCCATGTGCGCGACAAAAAGCAGCTGAAGCGGTTACAGTGTTGCCACAAATAGCCAGATTTCAACCACAAAATATCTAAAAAAAATATATATTTTAAAATAAATGTAGGCAAAGTAAATATAAATAAATAAATTAGTGATAAAAGTAGAATTTTTATGGCATTTTAAAAATAATTAATATATATATGCAATATAACAAAAACATAAAAAGTATTTTAAAATAAATATAAAAAAGTAAATACACAAAAATAAATAAATAATAAAAATAAAATTATAGCATTTTTTAAAATAAATATATATTTAAAATAGAATAAAAATATAAAAATAATATGAAAAAGTAAAGTAAACAAATAAACAAATAAATATGTATATATTTAAAATAAAATAAATATTTTAAAATAAATTTATAGCATTTTAAAAATAAATATATGTATATTAAAAATAGACTTTTGCAACTAGCCAAGTGGGCAGCGCTGGTTCCAGAGCAGACAGCCTACGCAACTCCGCTCTTCCCCTTCCCGCTCCTCGTCAGCACTCCACTCCGCTCCGCTCCGATTCAAGGTCAGTGTAAGGTTAGCTCTGCAACTGCGGCGCAGCAGAGGCCATGGCAGTGATTTTTATGCTGACGTTGTTGTTGGTGTTGCTCTCGCTGCGCGTTGGTCGTTGTCATTGTTGTTGTTTTACAGTCAGCAATGTGGGGAGGGGGCTGATGCTATAATAGGCATAGAGCATAAGAGAATGAGAGTGTGAGCGTATTACGTATGTGTGTGTGTGTGTGTGTGTGTGTGTGTGTGTGTGTGTGCGTGCTCTTATCCTTCATCAACAATTTAGACATTCCCCTGCGGCGGCCTGATTACATTTAATTTGTTGTTTTTTTTTTTGTTCATTCAGCCTCCCACAGCGTCGACGGCGACTGCGACTGCGACGCCGACTGCGATTACAACTACAACGAAAGCTTTTCCCTTTGCGAGCTGCCCTTTGGCATTTATCATGCCACAAGACGTATGAAAATATTTATATATATACACAGCTGTGTGCACTTCCCGCTCTCTCTCTTCCTCTCTCTGCGCTCTTTCGTATTGCGTGCTTGCGCCCGCAGCATCTGCCCGCTCTCTTCCAGAGCTTCCGCTCTCTCTCTCTCTCTCTCTTTACATAAGCTTACATAATCATTTGCAGGCGTCGCAGCTGAAAAGTTTTGCGTGTTTTTTTATGCAATTTCTCTCGCTCTAAGGCACAGCGAGTGCACTTGAAAAGGATAACAATGTTGTCATTGTTTCAGGCCAATTTGCTCACTCTGTGTGCGTGTGCGTGTGTGTGTGTGTGTGTGTGTGTGTGTGTGTAAGAGAGCATAAAGCTTGTTAGGCAAGGGCATAAATGCCAGTTAAAGAATTTGTTTATCTTGTCGCTTGGCGGCGCCTTAAGAAATTGCGATTATTCATAACTGCAGCTACACTGCAAGAAATTAGTGTAATTAACAAATAATAATTAATAAATAAATAAAATAAATCTTGATAGTTGATATTATATGTAATTACAGTTGCACTGTAAAAAATAAATATTATTAATAAGTAGAATTTTTAAATTACAAATTTATTAAGGTAATTACAGTTAATATAATTAGCAATAACTAAATAACCCTTTTCTTAAACCATTTTCAATGGGTACAGTGTATAATACATAGACCAAATTATAAGTTTATTAGAGATAATTACATATTATTTATAATTGAAATAAATAAAATTAACAAAGAATAAATAAAAGTTGATTAAAGTAATCACAGTATACAGTTAGAAAAAAACAATATAAAAATTGAAGTTTATTAAAGCAATTTTATTTTCAATATATATATAAAAAAAACGAGTTACAATTAAATGTTTCTTGAAGCAATTACATTTTATTTTAATTTAATAAAAAAACGAAAAATTGAAAGTTAATGGAAGTAATTACAGTTTGCACCTTTAGAAAAAATGAAATTAAAACACACAATGAAAATCTGTATATATAACAATAGTTATTAGACTCTTGGCAATTACTGTGTGCACTTTTAATTGCGTTTGTTTATCGCAACTAATCAACTGAGACTGAAATCGAATACCTGCCCAGGTATTTATTTGGTTTAACTGGCGCCAAAGCAAACCGCAGGCGCTGATTTTTCCAGCGGAAAAACTACGTCGCAAACAGAAGCAGCTGCTGCAGGTTACACTGACAAAAAAAAAACAACAAGTGCATAAGATAACAAATTGTTATTGTTATGGCAATTGTTGTTGTTATTACGCTTGTTGTTGTTATTGTTGTTGTTATTATTGGTCTTGCCCTAGAAATGTCTGACGACAATTTCCTTAATTGACATTTACAGTGCATTTAATGCCCTTTGATTTATATGGTGGCATTATGTTTTCCATCATGCGTCAGCAGTCAGAAGTTTGAGTTCCAAGGCATTGGACTGATGTTGTATAACAATGGAGCGCCTGATCGATTTGATAGGATTACGAACAGCTGATAAGAGACCCCCATGTTCATGCCACGTTTGCATGCAACGCAATCGATGGGGCGTCAGTTGCATCAGACGATGCTCCGCTTACCAATATGGAAATAATAATAATAATAACAACGATATCGCAAGCAGGTACTAACTGAGAAAGAGACAGAAAGAGGGGGAGGCGAAGAAAACCTACCTCAAGGCTTTAGTATATACGTTTAGCTGCTAGTTTTTTTCACAGTGTATTGCTTATTTACTGCCAAGTGCACTCGCCATCGCCTAATTAACGTGCAACAGGGGAGGGAGAGGAGAGCGGCGCTGCCCGCACCTTGTCCAGCGCCCAGCTATAAATAGAAATCGTCAGATATACGAGGGTATAAAATGCAGCATTTGGGTGCAGTCTGTGGATATAGTGGATATATGAAATATGTTTCCAGGGAATGCTTAAGTTAAGCTAATCAAATGCCAACTGCTGCCCTTAAATTCAATTCAAGGCGTTTCTATTAGCCATAAAAAGTTAGCACCAAGAAACGAGTTTTCACACACTCAGAGAAATAATTTAAAATATTCTCCAGAATTTATTTGATCTAATAAATAGTTTACTTATTTCAAGTTATTCTCATGTAATTAAGAGTTTGCGGATTTGAAGTATGTACATTAAAGAATGATTTAAATTAAATTATATTGTTACTAAAATCTGTATTTTTTTTTTAGATATAATTACTTAAATCTATTCTCATTTTATCTTAAATCAATACTGTTTGTTCTTAAATTTCATCTGAAATATCCAGTAAGATAATAATCTGCAGTTTTAGACCCTATACTTGAAAAACGTACAAAAGGTTCTATTGAGTTACTGCAAATGCAAAGATATGCAACCGACAATTTGCTCGACTTGTTTGGATTGATTCTTGGAAATTTGAGAATGTTTACGGCTGCATTTCTCTGGGTGCAGGCGTGCCAAGTACGTTAAAAAATTCAGATTCAAATGCCAGACATCTGGCTGACTAATACTAATAATAACAATAAAAAAAAACATATATAATAGATATAAAGTTAAATATTTGCAATTCCTTGTAAGCAAACGTAGAGCGCAATAAAAAACAAATACACGTCGTTTTTTTTTTCTAGTTAATTAAAGCAGAGGGGTAACCCGATTGCGATAATGAAAACAAATTGTGACTACTATTTTTAAACATCATGAATTTGCGTTTAATTGGCTTAGACCCATATCTTTGGCATACAAAGTGCACAAACTGCAGGCGTACAAATATAGAGTATATACCGCTATAAAAAGTATAGTCGGAATAAAAAAAGCGACTACTCGAAATACGCCTCTGATAAGGGGGGTCTGTAATAACGCCATTTATTGGAACTTATCGTAAATAGTGGAAATTGTATAATTTGATTTATTAGATTGCCTAGAAGCGCGCACTGTGACCGACGCGACGCTAAATGGAAAACAATTTTCTAGCACGCACTGTAGGCCACATTTTCATTTCCATTTCCATTTGCAGTTATTTTTGGCCAGAGTCAACATGAAACCTGTAAGGGAACACGCAACATTCTCCCCAGACGCAAATGCAAATGAATCGCGTTTTTTTTTTGTGTTTTTTTTTTTGTTTTTTATTGTTTATGGCTAATGTTATTCGAATAATTAAATATGAATTCCCGGGGAGGTTATTGAAACTTGTTGCGCTTTCTCGTAATCATGGCGTTTTGTTTACATACAAACATTGTACATTTGCATACATCTGTATATATCTGTATATATCCTAGGCCAGCTATATGTGTGTCTGTTTAAATTTAGATCAGTTCAAATATTTGCCTGAGCAGCCGGCACTTTGCACCGGCCTACTGGAAAAGCCTCTCAGCCAACTAAATGTATCTCAAAGATACTTTAGCCATAAAAATTCATAGACTGCATTTGGAATGTTGATTCTCTATATAATTATCGACTCGTTGTTAATTAAATAAATTAGGCAAAATAAAATAATATTATATAAATATGTATAAATATATATTTTGGATAGATCAAGTTATTTATTAATTCAGCTAATTGATATTAAATATTTTTTTTAATAACAATAATCAACAGAGAATTTTTTTGAATATAAAATATATATACGAGTTTGATCGAAATATAGTTTTTATTTGTATTACAATATACTATAATTTCGAATAATAATATATATAAAATAGTGCTGAATATTCTTTATAGAATATATAGAAATTTTGTGAATTATTTACACAAATAGTAAAATCAAATCATACCTTGAGCACGTGACAGATTATTAAGATGGATATATCTCATTGGATATATATTATATATTATGCCAGATCTGTATGATGTTTGTTCAACCTAAAATAGATTTTATGCGCTATTTGCCAAGGCAGGAAGCATAACTAAAATATTCGTGCTTTAAAACAAATAAAACTACATATTTGAATTTATTTATTTAAATTGTTTTTTAAACAAATAAATTTTGATATATTTCTTTGCAGCTAATTCCATTAGTTTATGCTTTAATGCAGCTGATTTAATCATTTAATACCTGCAATTTGAGCTCATAAAGAGCTTGATTCGAATTTTTCCACTCGAGTTTTGGACCGACCTACATCACGCCCAAAGCCCACACAAGCTGCAGTAATTCGCTTATCAAACGCTGCTGAAAATTTCTGAGCAGAATTCGCTCATTCATAACCATTGTGATTTATAGCACGCTACACGCTAGAAAAACGTGTAAAGTATGCCAAATGATGATAGCCAAGTATGACTATGATATGTCCATGTTTCTATCAATCTTTTTAGCAAATTCCTTCAAAATGCTTTTTGCGCACTTTGTGTAGAAGTTCAGTGTGCCAAAAAACTCGTTCAGACCCGTGTCATGATTGCGGCTTATCTTTTAAAGCTAGCGGGCAAGTGAGGTAAAAGTTATGAATTAAACAAATTACATCGACCAAGCTCAACTGCCAAATACCCTGTAAAAGTGTTTACTAACTGAACTGACAGCTATTCTCTGTTTGTTTGTTAACTGTTTTGTATGCTCCCTGTTTGGTTTGCTTGTAGGGTATATAAGTTATGTGTCATGCCCCTTTCCCCTCTCCTCAGCTGCAGACACTCGCTTGGCACATGCTAGACGCCTGATGCCCCCCAAAACCCCCCTCAGAATTATTATTATCTTTTAGAATGTTTTCTTTGCTCTTTTTTTGGGCACTTATCTGCAGCAAACCGGTCTGCAACTGTTTATAGTCATAGCTGGCACTGTCTACAGCCGTCTGGAGTGTGCGAGGTGTATGTGAATATATATATCTATATATATATATATATTCATATACTATATATATATATATACATATATATTCTACAATGTGTCACCGTCTTGCGTCTCCGGCGTCGAGCGTGACGTAGACCGCCGGCAGATAAGTTCAAGCGTTCTTACTTATAGTCTGGGACTTTGATCAATTTGTAGCAATACATATACCTACATATATATATATATATATAGTTCTCTAGGTATATGTGTGCGTTGCCCGTCTGACTGTTTTATAGCCTGATTTTAGATTTATATAGTCGACTTTTAGTTGTGTTTTGCCAGATCGCTGAACTTGTGCGCTTATCAGCTAGCTGATTGATTGATTCGCTTCATTAACATATGCACAGCTTATCTAGATATATATATGTAACTGAACTATCATATCTATATATCTATATCTATATATCATGCTTTGCTGATGGGCGCGTGTCATGGAAAATTTTATTTGCCAATTTATTCTGGCAAATTCTTTTGTGCACAAATTTTGCCTACTGTTAAAAATAAATTTGCGAAGATTTTATTGTTTATATATATTCTATATAAATCTGTATAAATTATTTAACGCCTGGCATTGCATTAGCTAGGCATTTTGCAGTTATTTTGGCTCTGGGGTTGTTAGACCCATAATATCACCAATTTTTTCTTGAATATTTGCTGCCAAAATACACAAATAGCTGACAGATTTCTTTAAAATTATAAATAATATAAAAACATAATTTGCGTCAGAGTATTTCCAATTCGTCCAATACCCTGTAAGCCTTTATTTACTGGCAACTGATAACTGCTGCAATTTTTCCAGCGAATTCAAAATAATATATATTATATATTTGCTGTTTAATTGCAACAAACAAGTTTACTCAAAATATCTGAATTGTTGGCAATATTACAATTTTATTTGTTAATGTATTTTTTTGTTGTTTGTCGGGTTATTTATTTTGAGTTATTTACGCCTTTGTGCCGCAGTGTTTTTAATTATATTTTAAATATGCTAATTATTTTTGCTGTATATTTTGAAATAATTATTTTTTTGAAGTTTGCAGCTGTTACAGCGGCATTTATTATTACTCATTTTGTTTTTATTATTCTTAAATTTACAATCAAAACGTTAATTTGCAAGGCGTTCGTTAACTTTAAGCGCCAATGTCGCAATGCATTTTTTTTATTTGAACAGATTTTGTTTATATATATTTCCTCGCTGTAAAAGTCTTGACTTTGATAATCAATCTATTTTTGTATTTTGCACTACTTTGTAATATTTTTCCAAATTTTTGTAAACATGTTTTTAAGCAAGCAGTGTTGTCAGAAATAGCCAGAAACAAATTATAAAATATCTAAAAAAAAATCATTTTAAATAAATAAAAAAACAGATAAAATATAATCATAAAATAAATAATCGAAATTAAATTCATACAGAAAACTAAAACTTTTTATATATTTTCAAAAAAATATTAATATTAATAAGAATCGAATTCAGAAACTAGCTAAGTTGGCAGCACTGTTCTCCACCAACAAAAACTGCATACAAAATGGGGGTGCATGCGAGAGAAAGCAAAAGTGAGAGAGCGAATAGTGCGAAGAGAGCGGGCAGTGCAATCGATCGACTGTTCGCCTGTTGCGCTCGCTCTCTTCCTGCTGCTGCGCTCAGTGGCGTCGCTGCCTCTGCCGCTGCCGCTGTCGCTGCTGCCGGCGCTGTTTAGGGGTTAGAGAACGCTGCGCTCCACACTTGGAGCTCATTCGCTTGTGAGCAGCCGTCAGTGTCGCGTGTGCCCAAGCAGCGTTCCGTGTGAAAGGCAAACAATAAAAGTTGAGGCAAGCAAAAAATAAATAAAATAAAATTCTCTCTTAATGTGTGTGTGTGTGTGCATGAGAGAGTGTGTATATTTCTGTATGTGTGTGTGCACATGTGCTACGTATAAATAGTGCAAATAACAAAGTTGTAATACGAAATTTGACTCAACTCGAGTGCAACAAATTATTTATGCTCGTTAAAAAAGTCAATAATTGTTAATATTTTGTTAAAAATTCCATTTTTTCCCATATAGATTTTGTGCTAATTAAAGAAACTGTTTAAGCAAATCGGCAAAGTGTGCAAAAAGTAATAAATAATTGAGAATACTTGAACTTAACTTATTGAACAGCAAAGCAACAACGATAAACGATAAGTTGAAGCAAGTGCAACGGTAATTGCGTATAATGGCACCAATAACCACTGACAATTGCGAATTTGAATGTGCAACAAGTGCTAACAACGATAGCGATAACGATAACATCAACATCAATAACTTTGAAAACCAAATCGATAACACCGCCAGCAACGAGCAATCGTCGAATGTATCGGGCTTGAATCAGGCTGAAGCTGCTGAGAATGTGGAGTCAAGGGGAGAGTCGCAGGGGCAGCAGATGCCATGGGAGGCACCGGGAAAACAGGGATTATACGATCCCCAGAACGAGCATGAGGCATGCGGCGTTGGCTTCATTGTGGCCATCGATGGCAAACGCTCTCACAAGGTAAATAAAGTGCAACTTAAAATAATTTTTTTTTATTTTAAAATTTATACAAAATTTTAAATTTTTTTTTCAAATTTTTTTTTAAGATTCTACGTGATGCCCAGACCCTGTCAGAACGGATGAATCATCGCGGCGCCTGTGCCTGCGATAACGATACCGGCGATGGCGCTGGCGTCTTGGCTTCCATTCCCCATGGACTCTATTACAAGGCGCTGTAAGTTGCCCCTAGACTCCACCAATTCATGAATATATATATATATAATATAGCATATAATCTACACACAGTTGTTGCCTGTTGCCATTGATGAATGGCTTATACGGCGTATTTTGTGCGCGATATCGCTGACATCTCGTGCGCCTAATGCAAAAATAGTTCAGAGAGCTGTCTATCAGTATACACTATATAGAAGGGGTACGATAGCTAGAAGCTAAAGCTAAAGGTTCGAGTTTAGCTAGTGCATATAATAACAGAAAATATTTAAACAGAGTTCTCTTAATTTTAATTGCAAAAGAAAATTTATTTATTTTTCTGACATCTAAAGCTTAATTTAATTCGGTTTAAAAAATCTTCAATTAGGATATTTTTTTTGTAATTTCGTATTTAATTTAATTAATTTTTTATAGAAGGTACTAAATGTCACAGTTAAGTTGGATCATATTCCAATTTATTATTTAATTTATTTCAATAATTTATTTTTTAGAGGTGCTAAGGTTCAGAGTCAAGTTAGAGCATCTATGAGTTGAATGGAATTATCCACATTTATCTGATTTTAAAACAAATTAGAGCATCTATCAGTAAAATGGAATTATCCACATTTATCTGATTTTTAAAATGCCACATTTCATATTTAACACAATACTTTTTTTGAAAGTTAAATCAGGTAGAATTTATGACATTCGACATTCTCCGCACTTCCTGCAAAATTTTTATATTTTGTCAGCGTATTGCAGCTGCGCCTCAAGCGCTTTCAATTTTCTCTTGTTATTTTGTTATTTATTTACACGTCTACATGTGTAGCATTTGCCTCATTGGCTCACACTCTCGACACTCGGCTGAATAACAAAAAAATTAAGCAAGAAAAAATAGAAATAAATGAAAAACTAAATGAAAATCTACGTAACAAAACAGATGCACATCAGGCGAGCGTGTCAAAAATAGTTTTTGCTTTGTAGAAAAGCGCATTGAATGCGAAATACTGCCAAACTTGTGCTGCAGCAGTTGATTTTTCCAATTTAAGTTTATATAGGAATATTTACGACTCGTCATGCCTGAAATAACAGAACTTTTCCCAACGGAAATATTATAGAATTTCTAATGGGCGGTAAATTACTTGCGCGCAATTACTATAGGTCTGTTTTTAGCAGAAGAGCGCCAAATGGAAAAACACGACAAGGTCTAACAAAACTCACATAGATGTAATAACAAGCTGTAGGTTTTTTTTTATATTTATTTATATATTATTTTAAGGTTTTTAATGTCTATTTTAGTGTTATATTGTAGTTTTATTGCACGAGATATTGTACGTAATTTTTAGAAGCAAAGTACTGATGAGATAAACTTATAAAATGATAAGTTTTTTAATAGCGAAAGTGTTTAGAATTTGCCAACTCATTTAGACACGGTTACACTTGAAAAAATTCTAGTTTACTTGTAACTCAATTTTGTATTTTTCATTGCATTTTTAAACGTTTTTTTTTTTCATTATTTTCTCTTTTTCTCTTTTTATTTTAAGACGCTGAGTTTTATTTTAGAAATCTATTAACACTTAATATTAGACTATTTATTATGCTGCGTAGCCTGTTATTTATTTAAGTGTTTTTGGGCATAACTCATATTCCCACAATGTTTTGAAGCCGGTGTTGAGTTGATTTATGGCCAAACATTAGTTTCTAGACTGCCTCAACTCGATTAAACTAACCCGCCGCTGAGAAGCCGTAAATCTTGTTTAATTAGCACTTGGACAGACAGAGGCTTAATTGATATGTCTGACATATATATATATATATATATAGATATCGGTTTTGATACTACTACAGAAAACAAACTAAGCTCGCGACGCACGCCAAAAAAAAAATTATTATTGTAGACTTGTGAAATTCCTGCTTGTCACGCACGTGTCGCGTGATTGAGATTGACGGCGATTGATGGGGGAGCGGGAAATGCTAGGAGAGAGGGATAGATAGAGAAACAGCTGTTGCAAAATGTAGAGCAACAGGTTTGCTATTGCCAAGTTCAAGTCTATAGCATTAGGTCACATTTGAAACGATGGCGAAATCAGCAGACGCCCCACATCAAGTCGAAAGTAACAGCGCACGCTGCAGTTTATTACTATGATTGTTATTATTACTGTTATTATAATAAATTTCTATTAGAATTGCGCGCTTTTGAATGACAAACGGACGAACGTGTTGAGCAGCTTCTGCACTGCAGCGGGGCGGGGGGAGACTGAGCAGGGGGGGATTGCAACGTTTACTGATAAGCGAACACATTGTTTCGTCATGGAACCGGGATGAATGACAAGTGCCTCGACCCAGAGTAGAAAATTGCCCGTGCTGCGTATAAATCAATTGTAGTAGCCTTCTGAGACTACACTGAGAGAAACGCACTGAAATTACGCATTTAGGAGCTTAATAAAAATATTTAAAATTTTTTAGAAATACATTTAAATTAGAAGTTTTCTTCGAAAATAAATCATAAATATCTGAGCCTAAGATTTATGAAATATTTGACATTCTAGTATCCGAGATATCTGTTGTAAGATCTGGAGATTAAAACTCTTAAAAATATTTTAAAACTTTACGAAAAAATAAAATTGGTTAGAATCATAAATATACTACGTGATAGAATCTGCTAAAGATATATTTTATTATATAGAAGTTATATAGTTGAGGTACTTTTACTATGATACGAAAGATCTATTTGTAATCTCTCTAGATTCAAACTATTCAATTAGTGCTATCATCTGAACACTGAAGATCATGATTTTACTTGATTTTAAAGCTCTAATCCGATATATTTACTAATAGCTTACTATACCTTCTATATCTTTAGCGCTTCACGTGGCATAGAGCTGCCACCGTTGGGAGATTATGCCACCGGCATTTTCTATCTGGATGTGGCCCAACATTCGCTGGTCGAATCCGAGTTCAATGAGCTCGCCCGCAGTCTGGGCCTGACCATAATCGCCTGGCGTACGGTGCCATCGAATCAGCAGGCCATAGGCGTTGTGGCTCGCAAATCGGAGCCCCTGTCCCGTCAGGTGTTTGTGGAGCGTCCTAGGGGTTTGGATGAGAAGTACTTTGCCCGTCTGGTGTTTGTGCTGCGCAAGCGCGCTAGTCATGAGCTGGCCCGACCCGGTAGACGCTTCTACATTTGCTCGCTGTCGGATCGCACCATCGTGTACAAGGGTCTGTTCACGTCGGATCAGTTGTGGGACTACTATACGGATCTGAGGGATCCTGGTTTCGAGACGTATATGGCTCTGGTGCATACACGCTTCTCCACCAACACCTTCCCCAGCTGGGAGCGTGCTCATCCGTTGCGTGTCCTTGCGCATAACGGGGAGATCAATACGTTGCGTGGCAATGTGAATCTCATGAAGGCACGCGAGGGTGTCATGCAGTCGGATATGTTTGGGGATCAGCTGAAGAAGCTCTATCCGGTGGTGGAGCCAAATCTCTCCGATTCCGGTTCGTTCGATTGTGTGCTGGAGTTTATTACGATGGCTAGTGGACGTTCGTTGCCGGAGTCCGTGATGACCATGGTGCCGGAGGCGTGGCAGAACGATAGAACCATGCCGCAGGAGAAGCGTGACTTTTACCAATGGGCCGCCTGTGTCATGGAGCCCTGGGATGGTCCAGCTTTGATCAGCTTCACGGATGGTCGTTACATTGGCGCTGTATTGGATCGTAATGGTCTGCGTCCATCGCGTTTCTATGTGACGAAGGAGAATGTGCTCGTCATGGCCTCGGAGGTGGGCGTCTACGATGTCGATCCGTCGGAGGTGACGCTCAAGAGTCGCCTGAAGCCAGGACGCATGTTGCTGGTGGACACCAAGGAGCAGAAGCTTATTCAGGACATTGAACTTAAGGCGCAAATCGCCAAGTCGCGTCCGCATTCCGACTGGCTGCAGCAGAAGGTAGGTTGATCAGTCTGATCAGTCAGCGTATCTACCCCACAAATACCCTATAACTCCAATCACACGGACACGTTCATAGTTTATGTTATTCTCAGTGTATTTGTAACTGTTATTTGTGTGTTTCTTTCTCTCAAAATGCTTACAAATATATAAATCATGCGCATCTATGGACTTAGATGGTGAGTTTAACGCGTAGCTCTTTTATACAGGGTATACCACAGTTGTGCTTTACGTTATGTTATTCTTTTGCATGTCAGCTATACGAATCTACCCACGTTAATGCTCGTCTTTTATTCACAGATAACTTTGGATGAGATACGCAATGCGAATGCGCTGAACGCGCCCAAGGAGGAGGAGCAGGAGAAGCCTCCAGCCTCGCAGCGCGGCATCTTTGATCCACGTCTCCCGCTTTTTGGCTACACCACGGAGACGGTCAACATGCTGCTGATACCCATGTTTAAGAACAAGTATGGCGCAACTGAACTCCAAGTTTTCCAAAATCTTATGTTTCTTTCGACCTTGCAGAAAGGAAGCTCTGGGCTCCATGGGCAATGATGCGCCGCTGGCTTGTCTCTCTGCATTCCAGCCCATTCCGTACGAATACTTCAAGCAGCTGTTCGCCCAGGTGACCAATCCACCCATCGATCCATTCCGCGAGAAGGTCGTCATGTCCATGCAGTGTCCAATCGGACCGGAGGCGAATCTGCTGCGCCCCTCGGCCCAGCAGGTGCATCGCATTTGGCTGACCAATCCCATACTCAGCATTCCAGATACCCAGCTGCTCAAGCGCAACACGCATCGCGGCTGGAAGACCAAAGTGCTGGACATTACATTCCCGTATAGCGATGGACATCGTGGCTACATCGAGTGCATCGATAACATCTGTCGCGAAGGCTACAATGCCGCCCAGGCGGGTTATCAACTGCTGGTCATCTCGGATCGTGGCGCTGGCAAAAACGAACGTGTGGCTGTGTCGGCATTGCTCGCACTGGGTGCACTGCATCATCATCTGATCGAGACGCTGCAGCGCATGAAGGTGGGCATCATTGTGGAGACGGCTGAGGCACGTGAAGTGCATCACATTTGTGTGCTGCTTGGCTATGGTGCCGATGCCATCTGCCCCTATTTGGCCTTTGAGCTGGCCCAGGCGCTACGCGATGATGGCGTCATTGGCCCGGAGGTCACCGACAAGCAGATCTATGCCGCCTACGCGCAGGCAATTGACACCGGCATCGCCAAGGTTATGGCCAAGATGGGCATCAGCACCTTGCAGAGCTACAAGAGCGCCCAGATCTTTGAGGCCGTCGGCCTGGGCAGCGAGCTGATTGACAAATGCTTCCGCGGCACACAGAGTCGCATTGGCGGCGTCACCCTCGAGATCTTGGCCAAGGAGGGTCTGGAACGCTATCAGCTCACCTACTGCAAGATCTCGCCCGATACGCGCATCCTGCGTAATCCGGGGCAGTATCATTGGCGTCATGGCGGCGAGGCGCACATCAATGAGCCCTCCTCCATTGGCAGCCTGCAGGAGGCGGCGGTTAACAACAATCTCAGCGCCTTCGAGGCTTTCAAGAAGACCACCATGGACAGCGTGAAGAAGTGCGCGCTGCGTGGTCAGCTGGAGTTCGTCACCGATCGCCAGAAGATCGACATCAGCGAGGTGGAACCAGCGCACGAGATTGTCAAGCGGTAAGTGGAGTTAGTTTTTAACTGATATAAAGTTTACTTTAATATCCTTTACCTTGCAGCTTTGCCACAGGCGCCATGAGCTTTGGCAGCATCTCTCTAGAGGCGCATCAGACGCTCTCCATAACCATGAATCGCATTGGCGGCAAGAGCAACACTGGCGAAGGCGGCGAGGATTCCGATCGCTATCTAAGTAGGTCAAAGAAAACTCATACTAAAAGCTTTACTAAAACCTCCTCACCTCTCCAGATCAAGATCCCGTCAACAGTCGTCGTTCGGCCATCAAGCAGGTTGCTTCAGGTCGCTTTGGAGTTACGGCCTCCTATCTGGCCAATGCCGATGATCTGCAGATCAAGATGGCTCAGGGCGCCAAGCCAGGTGAGGGCGGCGAGCTGCCTGGCTATAAGGTGACCAAGGATATAGCCAAGACACGTAAATCGGTGCCGGGTGTGGGTTTAATATCTCCACCACCTCATCACGATATCTATTCCATTGAGGATCTGGCCGAGCTGATCTACGATCTCAAGTGCTCCAATCCCAATGCGCGCATCAGCGTCAAACTAGTCTCCGAGGTGGGCGTGGGCGTGGTTGCCTCCGGCGTAGCCAAGGTGAGTTTTATTTAATTCAATCTGAAGCTTTATCTAATTTACGATTTGTTTATTGTAGGGCAAAGCTGAGCATATTGTAATCTCTGGTCATGATGGCGGCACCGGCGCCAGTTCCTGGACGGGCATCAAGAACGCAGGGTTGCCCTGGGAGCTGGGCGTGGCCGAAACGCATCAAGTACTTGTTTTGAATAATCTCCGATCAAGGTAAGTTGCAGACCAGTGAACGTTGCCCCTTTCGCTGTACTGTTGTCCCCCCCTTCATCTTGTTACTAATCATAAACTGAAGCAGATGACAGCGTTGGAGCGTTTAGTTGCTTAAGGCAATAGGATGTTGTATCGATCGCTGTTCCATCCAATCTCACTTGCTCGTTCGTCGTGCTGTGCTCCTTCCTCCATTCGTAATTGCTTCTCATTGAATTGCCAAATGCTCTGCGTGCCTGATTAACATTGCATTCCTTTCTATGTCCCGTCTCTTCCCACTCCACTCCACCGTTCGGATAATCAGGGTTATCGTGCAGGCCGACGGACAACTTCGCACCGGTTTCGATGTGGTTGTAGCTGCTCTGCTGGGTGCTGATGAGTTTGGTTTCAGCACGGCTCCATTGATTGTCATGGGTAGGTTAATGCTAATTTTTTTGCTTTATGCATTTCTCTATCTTATTTTGCATTGCAGGTTGCACCATGATGCGCAAGTGTCATCTGAACACCTGTCCCGTGGGCATTGCCACGCAGGATCCGGTGCTGCGTAAGAAGTTCACGGGCAAGCCGGAACACGTCATCAACTTCTTCTTCATGCTGGCGGAGGATGTAAGTTTACAAGACGTCAGGCAATTGGAACTAAGGAAATTAGGACGTCAAAAAAGTCTTCATTTCTTGTTTTAATTGCCGATGCTTCTTTATCAGCAACCTCTCTAGACAAACTCTTACTAAACCCCATTGCTCTTTTTGTAGATACGTCAAATCATGGCCGGTCTGGGCATACGCAAGTTCCAGGAGCTCATTGGACGCACGGATCTGCTGCGCGTGGCCAGCCAGCGTGATGCCAAGGCCAGCACGCTGGATCTGAAGCTGTTGCTGCAACCGGCGCTGGAAATGCGTCCGGGCACCAACATTGTGGGCGGTTCGGTGAAGCAGGATTTCCAGCTGGAGAAGCGTGCCGACAACCGTCTCATTGCGCAGGCGCAACGACTCTTCAGCGGCGCCACCGACAAGATCAACGTCAAGATGTACATACACAATGAGGAGCGCGCATTTGGATCCACGTTGAGCTATCACATTGCCTGCAAGTACGGAGAGGCAGGTTTGCCCGTGGGCAAGAGCATCGACATCCAACTGGAGGGTTCCGCCGGACAGAGTTTCTGCGCCTTCCTGGCGCGTGGTGTGAACGTCACGCTGCAGGGCGATGCCAACGATTATGTGGGCAAGGGTCTGTGCGGAGGCAACGTGGTCATCACCCCACCCGCCTGTGCCCCCTTCGAGTCCCACTTGAATGTGATTGTGGGCAACGTTTGTTTGTATGGCGCCACCGAGGGCAAGGCCTTCTTCCGTGGCATTGCAGCGGAACGCTTCTGTGTGCGTAATTCGGGCGTTACGGCCGTGGTGGAGGGCGTGGGCGATCATGGCTGCGAGTATATGACCGGCGGATTGGTGCTGATCCTGGGCTTGACTGGACGCAACTTTGCCGCGGGCATGTCGGGAGGCATCGCCTATGTGTACGACATTGATGGTTCGTTCAAGCCCAAGGTCAATCCGGAGTCCGTGGAGCTGCTGCCGCTGCAATTGGAGGAGGATGTGGCATTGGTAAAACAGCTGCTGACCGAATTCATCGAGAAGACCAAGTCTCGGGTGGCCAGAGCGCTGCTCAACCAATGGGACACGGAGCAGGCGAAATTCGTCAAGGTCTTTCCGTATGAATACCAGAAGGCGCTCAAGGATATGGCCGAGGAGGAGCAGCCGGTGGAGCAGCCCCTCAAGGCGTCCGCCATTGAGAATGGCAATGGCAAGCACGAGCCGCACATCAAGGACATCGAGGAAGCCATCCAGGACGTGGCCCTGGAGCAGAAGCGTGCCGATCGTGTGCTCGACAAGACACGCGGCTTTGTCAAGTACAAGCGTGAGTCCGCACCATATCGCGATGCCGGCGCACGGCAGCAGGACTGGAACGAGGTCTACAACTTGCCGCATGTGCGCAAGAACCTCAAAATGCAGGCGGCACGCTGCATGGAGTGCGGAGTGCCCTTCTGCCAGTCCAATTCGACGGGTTGTCCGCTGGGCAACATAATACCCAAGTGGAACGATCTGGTGTTCCATGGCGAGTGGCAGGAGGCACTGCGTCAACTGTTGCAAACCAACAACTTTCCGGAGTTTACGGGACGCGTCTGTCCAGCACCCTGTGAGGGTTCCTGTGTGCTGGGCATCTCGGAGCCGGCGGTGACCATCAAGAACATTGAGTGCGCCATTATCGATCATGCCTTTGAGCAGGGCTGGATTAAGCCCGAAATCCCCGAGACACGCACGGGCAAACGTGTCGCAATTGTGGGCTCCGGTCCATCCGGTCTGGCAGCAGCCCAGCAGCTGAACCGTGCTGGACACTTTGTAACCGTGTTTGAGCGCAACGATCGGGTGGGCGGACTGCTGCAGTACGGCATACCCACCATGAAACTGTCCAAGGATGTGGTGAAGCGTCGCGTGGATCTCATGGCCGACGAGGGCATAGAGTTCCGCACCAATGTGCACGTTGGCAAGGACACCAGCGCCGAGAGTCTGGTGCAGGGGTAAGCGATTACGATTTATCGGATAAAATCAATTATTAATCATGCTATATTCCCCCCAGTTATGATGCCGTGCTGCTGACCACTGGCGCCACCTGGCCCAGGGATCTGCCGCTGGCGAATCGTGAGCTGCAGGGCATTCACTTTGCCATGGAGTTCCTGGAGGCGCAGCAGAAGAAGCAGCTGGGCGGCAAGAAGGAAATCATTTCCGCAGAGGGCAAGGATGTCATCATCATCGGTGGTGGCGACACCGGTTGCGATTGCATTGCCACATCGTTGCGTCAGGGCGCCAAGAGCATCACGAGCTTTGAGATACTGCCGGAGCCGCCGGTTAAACGTGCCGACGATAATCCCTGGCCACAGTGGCCCAAGGTATTCCGAGTGGACTACGGCCATGAGGAGGTGCGTCTCAAGTTCGGCAAGGATCCGCGTCAGTACTGCACAACCACCAAAGAGTTTGTGGGCGAGAATGGACACATCAAGGGCGTCAATACCGTCGAGGTGGACTGGACCAAGACGGAGACGGGACAATGGCGCATGCAGGAGGTGCCTGGCACCGAGAGATACTTTGCTGCTGATCTGATACTGCTCGCCATGGGCTTCCTGGGTCCGGAGAAGAGCGTGCCCCAAGAGCTGGGATTGGAGCTGGATCCGCGTGGCAACATCAAGGCCTGCAATGGACAGTACGGCACCTCCAATCCCAAGATCTTTGCAGCGGGCGGTAGGTATCAAGTAGTGTTGGCAAAATAATCGATAGCACTGTCGATATTATCGATAAACCGAATATACAATCGATTGATCGAGGCAAACAATTTTTTGAGTGTGTTAAATGTAATTGAGGATAATTTTCGACCTTGCCTATTCGACCTTGTTTGGGTTCTGGTTTTTCCGACAACGAAGGACGGGAAACAAGTGTTTTTTATTGCCTGCAATATATTTTTATTGCCTACAATAAAAACAAACATTTTTCTTTCTTATTTTCAATATCGAAAAGGCCTTGACCTCGAGCTATTTTAAATATTACTATCATAACCGATACTTCGGAAATAACCTCAGTTAATATCGATGTTTTGTCACTCCAATTTAAAGGATAATTAGATAAAAAACCAAACTAATTTTAATTTTCAACTGCAGATTGCCGTCGAGGTCAATCGCTGGTCGTTTGGGCCATCACGGAGGGACGTCAGGCAGCACGGCAGGTGGATTCGTTTTTGACGGGTCGTTCCAGCGGGTTGCCCGGACCGGGCGGGGTCATTGAAGCGACGGTCTAAGTACCTGATGATGAGAGGATGTCGGGGATGTTGATGATCATGATGATGATGATGATGATGTTTGCTGGGAGTCAGCCTGTGTGTGCGTGCGTCGTCCTTAGAGCATAGTTTGTGAATTCTACGGAAAACCCATTCAGCAATTTGTGATTATTATTTTCTTCGCAATTTTATTTTAGTTTAGCACTACAAAAAGAAAAAGACTTGAGTTTTTTTTATACTCTGATTAAACACGTTTACCCTTTTGGTTTTGTATTCTTCTGTTCGGTGCGATGCGCTAGGCTGGCCAGGTGATGCCCTCCAGATAAGAAGAAGTCGACGAAGATAAAGATATAGCCGAAGCTGAAGAAGTATTTGCTGATAACGATGCAGCTGGAAGAGAGAGAGAGAGAGAGAGTCAATTATGTGGAACCCATCAACCGTTTTTGGGGCTTTTGAAAATATAAAATACTATATCCAAATTCAAGGACAATAACTAGAAATTAAATGTTGCTATACAAATATCCCATACATGATACGTATTCTTATGCTTCTGTTTTCGTTTAACAATTGGCATTACGCTTTAACTATTTATATATATATATATATATTTGATTTTTGGTTTCGAAAGGCTGTTTGATCAATTGGTATGCTGATTTCCCAAGAGAAAGCGAGAAACAAAACAATATATACAAAATATTCTTATAATATCTATATGTCGCATTGCATTTGTAGATGATGTTTCGTTTACTTGAGCTACAACTACTGTTTGTTAATTGCAAAGGTACAAACTATTATACTATATACTATTTACAATATGCATTCAAGTTATTTGGTGTTTAAACAAATCCACAAAAAAAATCCATGGGCAACCATCAACATTATTTTTTTGCATAAACATATACATATTTATAGAGTTATATATGTACGTTTGACAAGCATATTATGCATTATATGAAATATACACACAATATTGTATGTGAATGTATTTGATGAAACGTATTAAATATATATATTAAAGTGTTGCAAACAAAAAATTAAAACCAAAATTAATCAAAAAGCTTTTAATTGCGCGCTTACAAACTGCAGCAGCACACAAAAAGCTGACTGATGTGCTATGGAAACAGGCAAACTGGCAAAAAGCTCGCTGCTTTAAACAGTGTATGCCTGGCAACAAGTGTGAGCTCGCCAGAGCGGCCATGTTGCGTTGCGTTGGCAGTGTGTACACACCAGAAACTCGAATGTACATGAATTTAAAAAAGCCCGCGCAGCTTTAAACAGGCTGGCTTGAAATATAAAAGTTTTTAAAAAATCTTTTAAATAAATAATATAAATAAATAAAAATTAAAACCAATATATTATTAAATATCAAATTTCAAACAATTAAATAATTATTAGTTAAATTTAAATTTATTACTTCAAAAATATGTGAAATATAAATTCCTGTAAAATCTAAAAAATTATTAGTTAAATTTTAAGTTATTATTTAAAAAATGTGCAATACAAACTCCTGTGAAAGTGAAAGTAAACAAATAAAACGCCACTTGATTTGTTTATAAATTATTTTCATTGTTAAATATTATTATTTAATTATCCTTTATAAAAAAAAATAATTGCAATAATTCGGCATTCGATTAAAAAAAAATTCATTTTTATAATTTAATATGAATTCCAGCAAAAATGAAAGTGAACAAATCAAACGCCATTGGATTTAAACAAAATATATTTTTATTTTTAAATATAAATTGCTGCAAATATGTAAATAAATTAATAAAACGCCCTTTGATTGTTTTAAAAAATGTATTTTTTTATTATTAAATATAAATTCCTGCGAAAATGAAATAAATAATTTGTTGACATGCACTTAGATAACTAGGGAAAGTATTTTTTTTCTTCTTTCTTTTGTTTCTTTTCTCTTGCTTTTCTCATGGCGAAAATGGCGACAAAATGGCTTCAGTCAAGTGGGGGGACTTCCCCTTAAAGAGCAACGGCGTCAACAGCTGCGACTGCAGGTTGCTCCGACTCCACGGAGTTGGTGGGCACGACAACGGTGTCCACGGGCACCTCTGCCACAATATCGGTGGCAGATGCGTCATCGTTGACCACGATGACCTCATTGGCGGGCACCGCCTCCTCGAAGGAGTCGTCGATGGCCTCGGCGCTGTTGCGCACCTCGTTCTCCGCCTCTGCCGGCTGCTCCGGAATGTTATCGGTGGCATCGATCTTGTCATCCACGGCGGGCTTCGGAGGCGCCTCGGTAATGGCAGGGGCTGGAGCTGCCGTTGGACGATTGCCGCCCAGGAAGTTGATGATACCCTGCAGCGGTCCCTGCTGCTGCTGTGTGGGCGTGGCAGCCGCTGTGGCATTGTTGTTGCCGCCTCCAAAGACATTGTTCACAAAGGATTGAATTGGGCCCGGGGGGCGTGGCGTGGTCGGCTGCGAGCTCAGCTGCTGCTGCTGCTGCTGTCCGGTTAAGCCGGACAGGGTATTCTGGAACTGCGTGCCCAAATTATTGGCGAACTGCTGAATACCCTGGAATGCCTGCGTGGTGGTATTGACCACAGTTTGTGCCGCATTCTGTGCGGCATTCTGCACGTTGGTGAAGGCGGCGGCGGGATTGAGAAAACCGGGCACGGTGGGCGTGGGTGCCGGTGCCTCCGGCTGATCCGCTGCCACCTGTTGCGGTTGCGTCTGCGGCTGTCCGTTGAACTGGTTCAGGAAGGCGCCAATGGGGGAATTTTGTATCAATTGCTGCACAAAGTTCTGCTGCGTGGAGCTGGACTGTGTGGGCGTGGCTTGCGTGGCCTGACGCAGATGCGGCTGTGCTGCATCATCCTCCTGGGGCAAGGCATCTGTGGCAATTGGAGCAGCTGTCTCCAGCTCCGCTGTGGTTTGTGACTCCGGTTGGATTTCTGGCTCCGGCTGTGTTTTGATCTGTGGTTCAGGTTCCGGTTGTGTTTGCTCCAAGGGTTGCTCCTTTAGATCCTTTTGCTCCTTTTGCTGTTCCGGCTGTTCCAGCTTTTTCTCCTCCTTCAGCTCCTTTTGCTCCTTCTGCTGCTCCGGTTCCTTCAGCTCCGTCTGCTCAGTTTCCAGCTTCGTCTCCGCTTCAAATTTGGCTTCCGGTTTTGTCTCCGCTTCAAATGTGACTTCCGGTTTTGTCTCCGTTTCCAGCTTCGTCTCCGGCTCTTTGCGCGCCTCCGTCTCCTGACGTATGGTCGCCTCCGGTTTGATCTCCGGCTCCGGCTCAGCTTTGGTAGGCGTCTGCACTATTTCCTGTGGCGTCTCCTCCAGCTTTCTGGACTCCGTTGCAGTTTCCGGCTCGTATTCCTCCAGTTTTTTGTTCTCCTTCTCAGGCAATTTCTCCGTCTCCGCCTTCGTCTCCTCCGTCTTAATGAGGGACAAGGAATCCGGCTGCGGTTCCGGGTCCTTGACTATGGCCACGGGTATATCGATGCCATCGACATTGAGCGGTTGCAGCACGCGTCCCTCTCCGCCCCTGGCCAACGCCAGGCAGAGCAACAACAAAGCAACGGATTTCATAGCGCGATTTTTTAAACTTTTAAAAATTTTTTATTTTTTTTTAATTAAATTTCTGCTTACGCCTGCGCCTCACGGCCACAACTGTTTGAAATTTCTTTAGCCTCGCCGCATTTATACCCGGAATCGGCGGCAGCGACGCCAGCAGCGGCAGCGGCTGCGCTGCCTGCGTCGGCGTTGACTGCGTAAGCAGACAAATCAAAGGCAGAGAAGTAGAGAGAGAGAGAGAGAGAGAGAGAGAGAGAGAGAGAGAGAGAGAGAGAGGGAGAGCTGTGCTGAGCGAGCGAGATGGAGAGACAGACGCGCTTGTCTTCTTGGCCAATTCCTTTGGTGCCAAATGTCATTGAACTGATGCAGGCCAAGCCAAAAGGGCTCTGCAAACAGGCCAAAAGCAGCAGCATAATTGGCCAGTTCTTTGCTTCCAGCAAGAGAGGGAGAATGAGCAAAGGGAGGAGGGAGGAGCGAGGAGGGAACTTGGTCTAGCAAGTTCTTGCAGTTGAACTGAATCAAGGTTAACCATAAATAATTAGATAGTCAAGGCAAGGCTTCAGGAGCCGATCGTGCCTGCCACTTTTTCTGCTTCTTGGCGTGGCTAAAATTAAGGCAGTTTACAGCAGACTGCGCAGTTAAAGCATGACTTTAATTGTGCTTGAATTAAATCAGCTTTAATTATACATTTAAAATTAGAATTTCAATTTAAATTTAGCTATTTCAGCAGCCCAATAAATTTGTACTTTTGTCTATATTTGCTACATTTAAAAAGGTTAAAGTCGTTATATCAGCGAGCTTTTGTTTATTTAACAATCAGTAACTATTGCAAGTGTTATCGATTAACACAATGGTTCTGCAGCTCAGCGTTATCGATTAAGCTGCAAGCGATAACAAGCAATAAACATAAATCAAAATGGCTTCATTTAAATTTTGAAATTGTAAAAACAAATATAAAAAACATTTTTTAACAGTTAAATGTACATTAAAAACTGTTATTATAAAACAATTAAAAATATAAAGAAAGTTTCTATGAATTTAAACATATATTTAAATAAATAATAAGCACGATTAAAGAAAATATAAATAAATATAAAGGCAAAACGAAATAGATAAATAATGAGCAAAAATTATAAACAAAAAAATGAAAAAAAAAAAAAAAATTTTTTTTAAATTAAATAATTATTCTTGGTTTTTTGACAACCTTTAATACAATATAATTTATTATATGTTCTATATAACAAGCAAATAAATTAAAATATGTACAATAAATTATATACATTATAATTATATATTCAAGGTAGTCAAAAATCAAGAACAAATTATTTTAAGTAGACTAATATTTCATTTATATATTTATTTGCTTTTTTATATTTTATGTAAATTGTATTGAGTCACAATTAAAGTTAAATTAACTTTATTATTTGCATACATATTACGTAAGCTTAGAAATTCTGCAGAAATTTGGGTGAAATTAGTCTGCAATTAGAGCGATATGAATCAGAGTTAAGCCAACTTTATCGAGCCAAGTTTAGGCAAGTTATTGGCATTTAAAACAAGTCTGCTAATTTTAATTGTTGTAACTTCAGTTAAGCTGAGCTTAATTTGGCCAATAAATTGGCAGAAATAAAGCACGATATGAGAAAGAAAGCGGGATTTAACGAGCGCTGCATTAAATTTATGGCAGTTAAGCAGAGGCTTTGTTCCACTGTGCACAGTGTGATGGTTGTTGTTGCTGTTGTTGTGTTTGGTTTTATTTATATCGATTGTTGATCGTGTGCAGACAACTTTAAGCATTATTTTTCCAAGTAATCCCTATGGGCTGGTTTTTCACTCTCCTTGCAGAGGGATGGGAGAGGGAAGGGGAGGGGGCCTAGACAGAGGGAGGGGGGACAGACGCAGCGACAAGACAAGAAAGTCTTAGCCCATGGATGATGGCACTTTGGCTTGTTCTTGGACTGCAAGAAACACGTTTTCTGACCAAAACCAGCTCAGAGTCTGGCTATTTTTAGAGCCAATTAAGTAGTTTGTAAGCTGCAGTTTCTGTCTGTCTCCCTTAGGGCCGATCTTTTATTTTTTTTTTTAGATCGGCCATCGAGACTAACTAAGAAAGACTGGCATTAGCTATGCATTTTGAGTGAAAACTGTTTGGAAATGCAGCAAAGGCCGCCCACAAAAACGCGGCTTATGCAAATGCGACTGAAAGCCAGAAAGCCAGAATAAATAATGCGCATTAGAAAATCTAGTTAAATGGGTCAAATGTTTTGCCATCAAAAACTGAGAGTTTCTTTTACAGCTTCAGTTTTTTTTTCTACAATTGTCTTGGTTTTCCCTCTAATGCTTTTTTTTATTATTTAGCCTGAACTTGACACTCTTTTCTCAAACGCCTGCAATTGGCCCCAACTGCAATCGCTGCACTCGAGTCGCAAAAAACTCGTTTCTCTCTGGCCCTGCGGCTCCATCTCAAGTTGTCTGCAAAAAACGAGAGCCCAAAGGACATTGACTTTGGCTACGCGGCTTCGGTTTTTTATGCACTGCTAAAAAAACACATAGAAATCTAAGATTTCAAGTTGAATTAAATTTAAAGTTTAATTTATGCTTCACTTTTTTTATTCCATTTATTTTCTTTGTATGATATGAAATGCATATTTTATATTTTATTTACCTAATTTTACTTTTAAATATTTTTTATTTACCAAATATTTAATTGTTTAGCGATGTATAATTTCAATAGAAAATTATTTTATTTAAATTCAGCCGAAGGATTTAGCTGCCTTAACTCTATCTTTGTAATATATTTTGAATTTAATTCTATAATATGTTTCTTTACTTCTTTAATTCTTTAAATCAAATAATCAAAATAATAATTTTTTTTTATTTATATTATTTATTTTTTTAAAAGGTAACTAAGCTGTTAGCCTGTATTGCCAAAATTGTTAGTCAACAAATTATTTAATATAATTGAAAGGCAAACAAACATAAATATTTAAAAAGTTGAAATGTAAATATTTCAGTATAAATTTCGGTTTGAATTGTTTTATTCACATTCAAATATTTAAAGAGCACTAAAATAAGTAATTGAATTTGATTCTAATGTATTCAACTTTCTTTTAAAACAACGACTAAAATTTAAAGAACTTTTAAATACAGTGAATCTATACAAAATACTTTTAATGATTTTTATAAATGTTTAAAAAAATAGAGAATATTATTTTTGAAATGCTTTTTACTCCAACTAGTTTGTTTAAGTTAATTTATTTATTTTATGAATTAATGGATTATTTTACTAATTTTCCAATATTTAAAATAATTTTATATAAAATATTAAAATGGGGTTTTTATATGGGAATATTGAAGTACTTTATGCTGCTTTCTGTACACTGTTTATTTTCAAGAATTTTTTCTTTAATATTCTCTGCACTTGAAGGAAGCTAAAACCTTTGATTTTGAATATAATATGCGAATATTTGACTAACCTATGCCATTTTCTTTGCAGTGTAGATGTGGTCCACTGGAGTCTTGCCGGGATCTGTCGTCCGTCGCTGTTTCTTAATTGATTTCCGCAACGAGCAGAACAAGTTCGTGGCTTAAGTTATTTGTTATTTCTGCGCTTTTATTTGCAAATAGTCATTAAAGCTAAAGTTGTGTTTAATGTTTGCCTTTGTCTTGAGCTTGTGTTTGTGTTTGTGTTTAATTGTTTATCGCTTAGTCGCAGCAATTATTGCCCGCTGTGATTCAGCGAACGCACCAAAAAACAATTATGCAATCACAATTTGTTATCACACTGCTCCACAAATTCAATTTTCAGACATCGTCGGAGGTATTAGCATAAAAAAAGAAACAATAACAACTCCAGTTGGGCTCAAAAACTGTTTTTGTTGTAATTGACAAGCTGAGGAATTAACACCTTGCTCACATACCTACGTACACCCGAAAAATGTGTGTGGGCGTTTGCTCTTTTCGCTGTTGTCTTTGGGGCGTGGCAGCGGCTGGCAAACGGTGGCAACTTTCACTTGGGAATCGTGCGATATCGGAATAATAAACAACAACAAGCCAAAATATGCAAATAAAGGAGGAGGCGTCGACAGATCTTGTCACAAATTACCGCACTTTAGCTGCAAAAAAAAACGGTTATTGTCGCAATATTTGTGTCATATTTGTTGTTTGTCAAGGTCAGCGGTGAAATATGTCAAATTAAATATGAAATTGCGCACAATTTGCGCAGATTTATGACTCAAGCAGTGCCAAAGTACATGCTAAAGTAATTTCACACCAACGAAACACGCAAATAGCAAAAAACTTGAAAAATAGCTTCACAGCAGCATGAAAATTCAAATTTACATTTTTTGGCGCCTGTAAAACGCCGCCAACGTAAGACAGCAAATGGCTTGCAGCTGGTTAACTGACAAAAGCTGGCTTGTTTGCTAGTTGCGCGCAGCCAACTTCAAGCAACGCACAATACGTGTCGAACATGTTGCAGTTCGTATGCCGGCCAGACGAGCAAGCTTGCGTGCGAGAGCTGGCCTGCAGAGCGAGAGGTGGCGATTACTTAGCCCATGCGTGGCAGCGAGATAGCGCCAAAAGCACAGCGTGCCTGTTCGAACCAGCAGTTGCACGATGCTCGAACAACAAATACAACCCGTCGATGTTAGCGCCGCGCGTTCGTGTTAAATATTATTAAATATTACAACTAAATAAACAAATTACAATAAGAAACGCGCATAGAAGTGAAAACAAGCCACGTGTGTTGCAATAAGGTTGGGGCAGTGAAGCCAACGCAACAACAAACAAACGGCGAGCGCCCACAGCAACAACAACAACAAAAAATAACAAAAACAACAAGCAGCAAGAGAGAGAGAGAGAGAGCAGCAGAGGAGAGCGCAACAGCAGCTACAAAGTGCCATTAATAAAAATAATAATAATATTTAATTAGGCAACGCAACAAAAATTAGTTAACCAAAATAAACGACGTGCGGGCGCCCCCTCCCCCTCATTCCCCATCAACCAAAGACATGCTCGCAATACGACAAATTGCTGTGCATGTGAGGCTGTGCATGTGTGTTAGTGCATTGGTGTGTGCTTAGGAGAGAGAGAGCGCGTGTGTGTGTGCGTGTGTGTGAGAGAGTCACAACAACAACAACAAAAGAGCAAGAAGAAGCAGAATTGAGATCGCTGGCAGTTTGAATTGAAATTGAATTGGAAATTTGATAAAAAATAAATAAAAGAAAATGCAGAATGAAATACAAATAAAAATAAAAATTATCAATTAAACGCATAGAAAGTGTAATCAATGTGCAACTTGTATGTTTATTTGTTTTCCTGATTTATTTTGTGTTTTGCTTTCGTTGCGTTTCGTTTCGTTTCGGTTTATAAATTACAAAAAGAAAAAAAGCAAAAGCAAAAGGAAATAAAAAAAAAATTATCTGCCCTTTTTGTTTGTTTTATTTTGTCTGTAAATAATAAAAGAAAAACACACACACACACACATACTTACGCCTGTTTGCTATGCATGTGTGTGTGCACGCGTCGTCGCCGTCGTCGTCGTCAGCGTTGTTGTTGTTGTCGTCATCAACAACCGTTATTGTGGCGCCACGGCAACGGTAACAGCAGCAGCAACAGTTTCAACAACAACAACAATTAGCAACAACAACAACAACAACAACAACAACAACAACAACAACTAAATGCACTGCTCTCGCAGCCTCTCAGCTGCCGCGGATACAACAACATTCTTTGCCGCAGCAGCAGCAACAACAGCAACAACATCGTCCGCCTCTGCCTGCAACACGCCCACAATGGCCACAACGGCAGCAGCAACAACAACAACAACAACAACGGCAGCAACAACGGCAGCAGCAACAAATGCCAAAGATGGTAAGCCGCAAGCCAAGTTCTAATCAACTTAACTATTTATTATGGGCCCATAAAACTAGCGAAATAGCGAAATAAAAGCCAAAAACGCCGCAGTTGCCCAAAGTTCAAGGCAATTGCGGCACAGTTTGAGGGCGCCAAGACTCTCAAACTGTAAACGGTTTGCTGACGAAATGCGCAGAATAAGAATGAAAATTTAATGGGAAATTGGCAATAAAAAAAAATAAAACTAAAAATAGAACATAATAAACACTATATCAAAAATTATTTTAATAACAATTTTCATTTTATATGTTTATATTAAATTTTTTTTATTTGTTTATTATAATATAATGTGTTTTTAAATTGCACAATCTATATTAAATATGTTTAATAGAAACTAAATTTATATCCAATTCACCATCCAATTCAGTTAAATTTTAATTAAATTTAAATAATGTTTTTAAATAAAATAAATAATGCAAAATTGAAATAATTTCATATTTATTAAATTGCATTATTACTTAAATATTATTAAATGGTTTGAGGGCGCCAAGACTTTCAAACTGTAAACGGTTTGCTGACGAAATGCGGGAAATAAGAATGAAAATTTAATGGGAATTTTGCAATAAAAAACAAATTAAATAAAAATAAATTATAATAAAAACCATATTAAAAATTATTTAAATTACAATTTTAATTTTATATGTTTTTATTATAATTTATTATTATTGTTTTATTTTTATATAAATGTGTTTTTAAATTGCACAAACTATATTAAATAAGTTTAACTGAAACTAAATAAATATTTTACTATCCAATTTAATTACATTTAAATTAATTTTAATTAATGTTTTTATATTAAATAAATAATACAAAATTGAAACATATCTTCATATTGACTTTATTAAATTATTATTTAAATATGATTAAATTATTTTGTGTTGAAAAATACATTTCAAATATAATTAATTAACAATTTTACTTAATTCTACTACAGATTAAAGAATTTCTTACAAAATTCTCTCACAAAAACGGAAAATTAGCTTTAGCACGATATATGCAATAAATTTCACAAAGTATATTAAATAAGAATAAAAATTTAATCAGTAATTATTTTATTATTAAATTGAGTTACATTTTAATTAATTTTGTTTATTAATTGTAAATAAAACAAAAAATATTAAATAGAAATATCTTTATAGTTATCTAATTACATTATTAATTAATTATTATCAAATTATTTTGTTTTGAACAACAAATTTCAAATAGAATCCATACAAAGTTTATTTTAGCAATTCTACTGCTGATTAAAGAATTTCTTTTAAAAATTCTTGTATAAATCGGAAATTAGTCAGGTTTTAGCACGAAGATTGTTAGAATAACACGCAGCTTACGTAATTGTTGGCATGTGTATTAATTAAACCGAACAACTAAAATATTGTTGCCGGCCGCAAATTGGCCAAGAACTTAATGATTGAGAGAGCTGCCGGAAAAACACGCATGTGTTAGCCAAAGTTCGACAGAAAACGCACAAATCAAAAACCGGCAGCATAAAAGCCGCGCCAAAAACAGCAAAAAAAAAAAAACAGCGAAAAGCAACAACAACAACCACAACAAACGCAACAATAACAATAACAAAAGCAACATGGGCAACAATAATAATAATTAAGCATTTTTGGCGTACGAAAAAACGCCAAGAAGTACACAGATACATCTAGATATAGATAGAGATATGTGTATGTTTAATTGGCCTTAGACTGAAACTGTAACTATGAGGCAGGCGTAGAGAAAGAGGGGGATTGAGGGAAGGTGGGCGGGAAGCAGGGGCGTAGCCAGGAGAAGGTCGGCAAAAAGTGCTCAACGGCTTAACCGAAGGTCAGCATGGGCTTCGACGTTGTCATCACCTCTGAACCCGCTCGAATTTATTGATTTTGCACGCAGCGTATACAAAAACAATATGCAAAGCAAACAAATTGTGTAAACATACCCTGTACTTGTGCACACATAGAGCATGCTGGCACTTGTGAGTCAGCTTTGCGAATTTTGCCTTTTTTTGGGAATTTGATATAGATAGATAGATAGATTGATTTTTTTTTTAATTTTTGATACTTTTTTCGCTCAATAAACTCCAAAAACCACAGTATCCACAATTTTAAAGCAACAAATTGGTTATTTGGCATGTAATTAGACCATGGCATTCTTTATCGATGCTATAAATTGCATTACAATGGGTTAAGAAACAGCGAAGATATGCAACAGACAATTTGCTTGATTTTGAAAGATAGGGAGAGTACTTTGCATAAATGTTTCATTTAGTGAATACGCTCAAAACCTGTATTTTTATAAGTTTGTATTAAGAAAACACATATTACAGGGTGTGCTACGGTCGGTTACGTCCGACTGTAGGCTTTCGCCTGCTTTTAATTGCAAATTTATCTTATCTGTTTAGAGCAAATGTGGCAAACGACGGCAAAGTCAGAGAATTTCTCTTAGCCAGCGCGAAGCTAGAGAATGTCCGCTGTCTACAGGGTATTCAAGTCGTCGTTCAATTTGCATTTGTCGCAATTCTTTCATATTATTTGCGATGGCCATCGGAGCGACTTTAGTGCGGTTTTGCCGGTCACTTGGCTGTGTGTTGGCTCTGACGCTTTTGGCCAGCGTTGGCTTATGGCAAAGGCCAATTGGAAAACCTGCTTTTGCTGCCAACACACACACAAAAAAGGCGCAACAACAACCTCCACGAAGCTCACAAAAATTGCAAAAAAAGAGTTATGGAAATATAAATAAATAAAAAAATAAAAATATTCGGCAAATTTAAATGTCAAACAAGTCAAAAGCTAATCACTGAAATTAGCTGAATTAGTTTGCTTAATTTACAGTTGCAGATGCACTGTGCGATAACAATTAAACATTCGCCAATTTATTAACTAATTTCACAATTAATTTTAGCTTTTTTTTTTTTTTTATTCTGCTTTTTTTGCTTGTTGAAAGTTTACTTTTGATTTCACGTTTATCAGCAAGAGGTTTGATAAGCACGTGATTCATTTGCTGTTGGCGTTTTTTGCTTTTTTTTTTGCTTTTTATGCTTTTTTATTGTTATGCTTTTTTAATGCTGTATTTATTTGGCTACATGCAGACAGCATATAAATAATAATTAGACAATTTATAAACAAAACTGTCGCTCTATGTTTACGAGGCACACGTGCCGTCTTTGTTTTTATTTGTCTTTTTTTTTTTTAGAAAGGGCGAAGTGTTTGGTTTAGTGTGGAAAATTTTGAGCAGCTTTAACGATTTGCCAGATAAAGTTGTTAAATATCTAGAGCTATTTTATTAAAGTTTATTTTAGTTTCTAGTGGAATATTTTTAGCCATAATACAGGCATTTAAAGTTTACTTTAGCTAGACATTATGCTTGCTCTTTTGCTGCTTTCTCTGTACTTTTATCAGCAATTTTTGTTCTAATTGCTTTGCACTTTTTGCTGTTTTTTATCAGTCCGCATTCCCCTAGTGCCATTCATATATGTATTTACACTATATATTATTGTATCTGCGGTTATCAGTTTTTGTGATTTCAGGCTTATCAGCAAATGCAACTTTACCCAGCGCAAATACAAGTCAAATAACGCACAGTGCTATAATTACTTATTCTTCTTGCTGCTTTTTCAATTAGTGCACAATGGCGAAAAGTCAACAAAACGCTGGCAAATGTTAAAAATAAACTGCAAAAAAATATTTAGAAATTACTTTATAAATTTATTTTAGACAATGACAACAAAATGACAAAAGACTTGGCACTTGATGCCATTTGTCATTTGTTTGATGCATAAATTTGGGATATAATAAACGTAAAAAAATATTATATAAAATCAAATAATATAAAACCAGTAAAGCCAGAGCAGATCAGTCGGACCCAACCGACTCTGGGAGACCCTATATAATGTATTTTAATAATCACAATAAGGTATACAATAAGAGCATACTTTCCCTCTGCCCAAACTAGCTAATTGTCTGTTGCATATCTTCGCTGTTTCCTCATGCGTGTTACATACATTTCCTAATTGCACTAACCTTATAGACCCTTTTGTACTTTTTAAAAGTACAGGGTATATTTACTTAATAAATTCAGCATAAACTAATAACTCTGATTACTTGCAAAAACTGTGCAATATTTTTGCTGCTGCATAACATATTGAATAAATATATATTTTTAAATTGTTTCCACTGCATTTTTGTTGCCACTTCACGTGCTGCAAGCGGCAAGCTGCAAGCTCATTCGGCAAATGCATTTCACCGGCTGGCCATCATTTATCATTGCGTCATGCCCATTTGCCTTCGAGTGGCGGCAGTTTGTCATCATGCCCCATGTCCAATATCAAGCTGCAGCAGCCCCAACTGGCCCAGGCAGGTGCGCTCCTGGCCTCCACTGGGGCACTGCGTTTTTCTTTTGATTTGTGGCAAGTGGCAAGCGGCAAGCGGCAAGTCTGTCTGTGCAACAATTTTTGCTGAATTTGCCGTGTGACCGCGCTTGCCACTTGCCTTGAATTGCCTTTATTACAAATGCGCTCTCAGCCGACTCTTGAGGCCAATACAGAGAGAGGAAGCTAATTAAATTTCAGTCTATTAAGATCTTATTCAAGTGCATTTCTTTAGCAGCGCTGACGAGTTTAAAGCTAAAACAAAGTTAATAAGCCTGTTTTTAAGCATTTGATACAGGGTAAATACAGGGTATAATAAAGAATTTAATGTTTAGCAGGGAGAAAGATATATTAGAAATATTTTGTATCTATATTCAAAGATTTTATTAAATATATTGTTCGTTATTAAATAGAATTTAAAATGTAAATAAAATTATTTTCTTAAATTAATTTGTCGTTATTAAATCGAATAAAAAATGCAAATTGATTTTTTAAAGTTTTATACAATTGTTTCTGGAATAAATTGGCTTACAACATGAATAAATATTTATTTTAAATAAGAAATAAATAAGAAAAAATTGAAAAAATATATAAACAATTTTATGTAATATTTTAATTTAAATTTATTGGTGGTTTTCATGGGTAGTTACATAAGCAAAAAAAAAAGCGCAATGTGACGAAGACAACGATGATGAGTACAATGACGATAACGATAACAACAATGATAACGATAAGGATAACGATGACGAAAGTTAGCGCTTCAATAATTGTTTAAAAGAGTTGCATTATAATGAAAAAAAAGTAAATTAAAATAAATTTTAATAAAAATTACTGAAATTTCCAACACAATCCAAACTAAATCTAAACTTTATTGAAAACTGCCTCTCATTGTAATAATTTCCGGCATTTTTCTAATAGGCAAATTGCACAATTAACGCTAGTTAGTCATATTGGGAAGGAAATGTGTAATGCCCACAATTTAGTACAATTTGTCAGCAGAATTACTCACTCGGCTTTGTCTAATCTTATATGGCATGAAATGATTATAACGCTGTGGAATCATTTCCGTTTGTTTTCAGATGTTTGATAATGAAACTACTTACCTGTAAATTCACACACTTTGCAGCTGCAAACTAATTTGTCTAGCTGCAACTTGCACCTCCCCCTCTCCCCGCTCTCCCATGTCGTCTTCTCTTGACGTTTCCGTGCTAATTTGCTTAGCGTAATTTGCATGCTGCAAAAGACATTCGAGGCACTTGAGGCATTTGAGGCGTGTGAAACAGCCAAGTCTGGCTAATTTCTTGCAATTTATATTTTATATATTTAAATTGAGTTTTCAACTAATTAAGCCTGAGGCAAAACAAAGAGTTGGCATTGAACTCAAACTTTGTTTGCTAATGCCTTGTCAACGGCTTGCCCTTTAACAAAATTCTATGGTATCTAGAGTCGTGCATAAATTAATTAACTAGCTGCTTTTTTGTACACTGTACTTTGAAAAAAGAGAATAGGGTATTTTGAATTGGTGAAAGTAGGAAAAGTGTGTTATAGAAGAAGAAGCAGGCTTGGCAAACCCTATAAAGATATATTCTTGTTCAGGACAACCAGTTGAGTCTATATAGTGCCTGTTTCGTCTATCCGTTTATATGAACAACTATGTTTTCCTAGCTATAAGATAATAAGAGTTAGAAACATTTTTTGAAAGGCGTGAATTAGATTATAATTGGATAGAAAACAGCGAAGATATGTAACAGACAATTTCTTCGATGCTCGATTGTGCAAATGGAAGGCATGCCTGATCTTTCTTAGAGCGACAAAAAAAAATTAAATTACTCATCGTTGATTATTGAAATACAAAGTATAAGTTCACCTACTGTCGGTTACGTCCGACTGTAGTCTTTTCACTGCTTTTCTTTTTGTTTTTGACTAATTGACTTTGATAAACTATTTTCACTGCATTGCTCGCGTGTATTGTGAGTCATTCACACCCTGTCGACCTTTCAGTCTGCGCTTTGACCCCTTTTGGGTAATTGCTGCTAATTACGCGCATAAAATGCTTTGACGTTCCCACTTTTGACTCCCACTTCCACTGCCACTGCCACTCCCACCGCCTCTTTCTTTGGCCATGCTGCTGCTCCAGTCGCTCTCTGGTTTTAGCCTGCTCGAATGCAGGCAGTTGATGCCTTTAATGTCCACTCTGCCGTTCTGTTTTATGTGGCACGCTTCATTACAATTTTTATTGCCGCATGTTGATTACAAATTTGTATGTATGTAGGTTTGTATTTATGGCATCTCAAAAGATGTCCAGCTAAAGGGCAAGTGGGTGTTGTGGGCGCTTCGGGGGGTTTTCTTGGCTCACCTGCCATTTTCCTGTTGGCATAAATCAAATGGCGCGTGGTCGCATCTCAAAACTCGTTCAATTGCCGCTCCTCGAGGGCCCAGCCAAGCAACTCTTCTCTTGAGCACATTCATCTTTGCAACTGCTTCTACTCTCCTTTCTCTATCTCTGCTCTCTGGTTTTTCTCTACTTTCTCGTGCGCTTTTCTTCTCTATGCCTTTCTCTGCTGCTGCCTCCTGCACTTCATTCTCTAGCTGTTGCCTCAGCTGTGCTCATTAGTGCGCAATTTCCACGTGAATAACATTGAATGTTCTGTGACGTATCGCACCGATTCGGCATTCATCAGCAACTGCAAACGCTTAGCAGCTTTTTTCCCTCTTCTCTTTAGACATTTTAGTCAGTGTTGTCAACTTGGCTATTTTTACTTCAAGTTTGTCTGCTTTTAACAGTCAAAAACAGGAGACTATTCAATTTAGCGCCTAAAAATTAACAGCAAATTTTCTTATTAAAAATTATTCAAAATTACAAAAGAATACAAGCAAAAAATTAAATGAATAAATGGAATGAATAAATTGAATGAATAAATAAATAATACTACAATATATACTATTCTATAACTACTGTGTTGTCAACTTGGCTATTTTTACTTCAAGCTTGTCTGCTTTTAACAGTCAAAAACAGGAGACTATTCAATTTAGCGCCTAAAAATTAACAGGAAATTTTCGTATTTTTTATTCAAAATTACAAAAGAATACAAGCAAAAAATTGAATCAATAAATTGAATGAATTAATTAAATGAATAAATGGAATGAATAAATAAATAATACTACAATATATTCTATTCTTTAACTACTGTTTTTTACCATTTTATAAATCAAATATATAATATTTGACTATTTTAAAGCAACGGATATTTTATTTTACTATTTATTATAAAAATCCAGCTATTTTTGGCTATTTTGTATGAGCTCCTCTGCTATAATTGACTACCGATAGTTGACAACACTGCTTTTGGGCAGTATTTTTTTTAAGGCTTGTTGTTGTTTATTTTCAATTTTAATTGACGCTACGCTCGCTTTACTCCCATCAAATTCTCTCTAGCACCTGCAATCAGTTTCTGTCCGCATTGTTTGCATTCGCTTTGAGTGCCTATTGCCATCCATAAGCTACAGATATTCTCTCTCTGTCCATATACAGATTTTGCATTTGGCATATTCGGACTGTCAGACCCAAATGGGTTAAGTGCATTGCCCAAAAACTCAGTCCAGTCCAGGCCATTATAGCTGCGCTTTGTTATGCATGCCGAGAGCTCTATCTATGCCTCTGCCTCCCTCTCTGTTCCTGCCTCTGCAACTATCTCTGCCTCTACCTCCGCCCCTCTCTCTGTCTCTTTCTCTGCCTGACATGACATCATCAGCTGCAGCTCTCGTCTCGGCGTTTGGTTTAATCAGTCTCGTATTACCATGTAGCTGACAACCACAACAGTTGCCAATTGCCAAAATTCACGTATCTCAAACTAATTAAACTTGCATTTGAGGCATGCGAAAAGTTCCACGCCAATGGAACTCACAGTGGTAGAATTTCTTTAGTTTTTGTAAAATATACCAAGTTTTTCAATAACATTATTTTTATATTGAGCAGATTTTTTTTTAAGAAAATTTCAGAATATATCAAAAAAGCTTTTGGAAATAAATATGAGAAGAACTCGAAAATTCTCCAACAGCTTCGTCGACTTTCTAAATTGTTTTCAGAACTTTAAAAATACTGCTCATTATTACCATAGATGCATAATTTTAAGCACTTAAAGCGTCCTAGAAATCTGTTTAAATTTATTAAGAATTTTTAATTATAACTAATTATAAATAAATAAATTGTATATATATTCGAATTCATTGCACTGATCAATAAAACAATAAAACAAGTTAAGCGAATGTGAAACAAATATTTATTTTTGAAGAAGTTCTAAATTACAGCTCTCTGTTAATATTATTATTTGCTTTTAATAGCTTTTATTTAAATATAATTTTAGCAATGAAAATAAATTGATTTTATGCAGATTTCAGCTTGCTTTAAGTTCTATTGAATGCAGATTATAATAATTAAAAATTGCAGCTAAGAACTAGACTATATTTAATATTCCGTCCTTACATCAAAATAATTATTATTTAAATAGTTTTTATGGATTTCACAAGTAGCCTTAATTTGTCTATATTTTTATAAAAAATTTCAAGCACTTTTCTAGCATGTTTGCCACACTGCTTGTGGCACAGACAGTGCATTGGCTGTGCAAGTGGCAACCGCAGCGGCAACACGCACCAAATCGAAACAAATTTGCACGCTGTGAGTCAAATTTACCACAAAACGCCGGGCCGGACAATTGACATGATGCTGACTGATAGCGAGGAAGGGGATCTAGAGTGGGAGATAAAGCGAAAAAAACTAGAGATTGCCTTGCAACTGCAACGCTGCATCATCATTCACATGTGTGGCACAAGTTGCAAATGTCCGTGTTTCTGTGTTTCAACTGTTCCCATGCCTATGCGCAACTGTTCCCACTTACAGTTTGCGGCTAGTGTGTGGTAATTTAATGCAATTTGTAAATATTTAATGTGCATTAATTAAATGCAAATGTAAATTGCGAATTGCAAGTGGTTTGCTCTGGCTTAAAGCTGCTTTCGATGCCTTCTATTTAAGCAAATGCCATATAAATACACATGTTTGTTGGCTTGAATGTTTGTGTGCCTGGGAGTGAGAGAGCAAACATATGAAAAACAATTTTCATTTTATTTTACTGCCAGTTGCAGCAGCACGAGTGCAAAATATTGTAATACTTAAATTTGCCTGCGTTTTATTTTTTTTTTTTTTATTTTTGCAGCTTTCTTTTTCAATTTGCCAATGGAGCTACGCATACTGCCACACCTCCACACACGCCCTCCCACACACACACACCCACGCACAACTCTCTCTATGGCTATCCTGTTGTCCTTGTGTCCCTTTTTTATACCCTGTATTCATAAAATGGCTCAAACAGGGTTTTTGTATGCCTTGCCGTGTTGGAAACCGAATTCCAAGCGTTATATTGAACATAGAAGCTTGCTATCGAGTATATATACTCTCCAATATTATATTTATCTATGCTGAATACGGCATAAAAATCGGGTAATAAATACAAAAGTTATTTAAGAACCAATATTGTAGGATTTGTCTTGCTCGTTCTCTGGTATCTCGTCAATAAGTAAGAAGAAGCATTGCTGCTGCGCTTCTTTTAAATTTTTATAAATTTTTACAAATATAATAAAAAATATACAATTTCCATTACTTCTTAAAAACCGAATACCAAGTATTATATTGAACATAAAAGCCTGCTATCCAGAATATATACTCTCTAATATTGTATTTATCTATACTGAATACGGCATTAAAATCGGTTAAGAAACACAAAAGTTATTTAAGAAGCAATATTGTAGGATTTGTCTTGCTCGCTTTCTGGTACCACGTCAATTAGTAAGAAGAAGCTTTGCTGCTGCGCTCCTTGTGAATTTTTCTAAATATTATTAAATTATATATAATACACAGGTTGCAGGGTATGCTACAGTCGTGCGCATCCGACTGATCGGCTGCGTCCTTACGGCTTTTTATTCTGGAGCAGGTGCTGTCGCCTTTGGCACACACGCGTCTGCCTTTGCTTTTGCCATTGCCTTTGCTCAATGTGCGTAAACATTTTTTATGAGTATTGCCCTTGCTCTTGTTTTTGTTATTATTACAGCGTTTGTTGTTGTTGTTGTTATTGCTGCTGTCTGTTACAATTTGTCCCACTGTCTTGAGCCCCTTTTTTTTGTATTTTATTCAAACAGTTTATGATTTTTTACCTTCTGCTTCTTTGCGCTGTGTGCCGTTAGTTTTGCGTTTTGTAGTTGAAAAATTTGTCGGAAAACTACGCTTGATTGCGCTCTTCCCTGCCACGCCCCCCTGCACATACGTCCGCCCACAGTGTGCTCTGTTTTGTGTTTGTTATTGCGGCCTCCGCCCACTCTATGCATATTTCGTTTAGCTTATTTTTAGAATTCCAATGCGAAAACCAAAAAATAAAAGAAAAACCGTTTGCTTTTGTATAGCCCAAAAAATTCTAAGCCTCTGCTGGCTGGCTGTTTTTGTTAGCTCCCCGTTGTACCCTGTAATTTGGGGGCGTGGCACTTGGGCTCAGCTCAGCTCCATGTTGTGCAGGTGTACGTGTAGCATAAGCTGTTTATTTGTAGTTGGTATTAAGTTGAAAAGCTTGGGGGAAAGTTGAAGCACATCAGCTTAAGTTTACAATAATTTAAAAAGCGTTTAAAGAAGTATTTCAAATTTAAACTAGAGCAAAAATTAGGTTTTTTGTAGGCATTGCTGCACCTTAGAAGGTTGAAAAAATCAGTCATTTATATTTGACAGAAATTTATTGAATAAATTTTATTCTAAAAGATTTGTATTAAAAAATAAAAAAATAAAAAAAAAAATGTTTTTATTTGTTTAATAAATGTGGATTTTTTGGATCAAAAATCAGATTTTGAGATACCTATCATGGATACCAACCCACTTTTTGATCACAGCAAAAGGTCGAAAAATTCGATAACTCAAATTTGCCAGATTTCGATTCTTATCAAATTGTATAGCAAAATTAAATGTAGATTTCTAGACACGGGGATATTTGAACATGAAATATGAAATTTAGGACCAAAATAAATAATAATAAATATTTTGCAGCTGTTTTGGCTTTTCAAATATTTTAGTCATATTATCTTAGTCCAATATTTCAAACTTAAAGCTAAACGGCCTTTAAATGCATACAAAATAAATGTAAAAGCTTCTCAAATCTGTATAAAAAACACATATTTATTTTATAGTTAGAATTTAGTTAAAGTATCTGTAGTATTTGCTCGCTAGCTTATGTTGACTGGATGAATTATGGTTAACACGAGGTATACATGGGTCGTAGTTTGTTTGCATTAAGCTGCCTTTGTTATAGTCGGATAGGCAAAAGTGTTATTGTGCTTGGGCATTGTCATTGTTCTTGTTCTCGTTCTCGTTCTCGTTCTGGTTCTCATTGTCGGTCTTCAGCTGTCATTTGCTGAGGCTGTAATTTGTTTGCGCCTCTTGATACTGGGTACTATGCGAGCACTATGGATTTCCTCATGGTTTGGTTCATTCATTGCCTGCGTTTAGCTATGCGTGGGCAACTTTTGCTTTCAGAGACACAGCCGATGGGAGAGGAGAGGCGGAGGGCGGCAGATTGGAAAGAAGAAATAAGCGAAACGGAAGACAAGCACAAACAAAAGCACTTGCCGCACATTATGCACTACATATCTTTCAGATACTTTTTTGATATTATTGGTATCTGCTTAAGCTATTTTTAAACCGACTACAAAAAGACAAAAATACAAAAAAAACAAGCAACGAATCTTTTGTTTTCCAAACAAACAGCGCGATACCAGCCAAAAAAACGAATAAAAAAAATAAATGTTTAATTGTGCTGTGCGGGTTTTATCAGCTTTTGCCAGAGTTGATAAAACTTTTAACTTTGCTTTGCCGAGGCTTTTAATTAGCGGAATCTGACAGATACAGCGGGAGAGGGGGAGAGAGCGGGAGAGAGAGGCAGATAATTACAACAATTTGTTGTCAAAATTAGCGGCAATTTTCAGTGTTTTCTTTGCCGTCTGTAGTTTAGCGGTTTTACTTTTGCACAATATTATGATGTTCATTTGGCTACTGTCTTTTGTCAAGCAGCAGCAGCAGATAGCGAATGAAATAAGCTAAAAAAAGCAGCCAAGAGTTGAGCAAAAACTTTGTGTTTGTCGCGTTAGAAAAGTTGTGATTTTTTAACATTTTTTTTATTATTTTTTTATGCTTAACTTTTGGCTGATTCTCTTGTCACTTTATACCTCTGCCTGGCTGTCTGCCTTGTTCTGTTCGTTTATTTTCGTTTTGCTAATTTTTGACATTTTTCTCTGGCATGTTGGAAAATACTTTTCGAGATTTTATTTCGCCTGCTTTTTTATAGTATTTTTTTATTAGCGTGTTTTTTTTTTATGAGTTGTTGTACACGCGTTAGCGTTTTGCCACACACACCAATTGATAGCAGCTTAATATTAGCCATTTGATTTTATATATTTCATTTGATTTTCGTAACTGCACCGAAGTGTCTATAAATTTTTGCTATGTTGCCGCTAATTGGCAGTCTCATGAGTGCGCTCAATTAATTTCCAGCTGCCAATTGACGCACGTCTCTGGCACAGGCGCCGGCTGTCTGGCACAGGTGGCGTATACTTGATAATTGTTGACACTTGCCATGCCGCCGCAATTAAATTGAAATCATGCAACGAAACAAAAAAAGGCATCTAAATAAATAACAAACTGTTTAAACGTTGACAACAATTGTGCAGCCAAGCCAAAAGACAGCGACTGCACAAGTCTTGCTTTACTTGCTTTCTATTGGATTTCCGGCATTTAGATAGAGCACAGGCTAAATGATTTGTATCAGTTAACTGGAATTTGGCACACTGTGCAAAATAATTGGCCAAAAACTAGACATATTAATTTGAAGTTGTAATTTAAACGCAATTGTAACGAGATATAAAAATTTTAAATGTTTTTCCTTGCTGCTTAGAGAAGAACTCAATTTAACGAACTCACGTTGGGCGCCATAAAATGAAATATGGCGCCCAACGTGGGCTGAAAGCTTTCGATAAAAACATGCTGAGGTTACACTTAACACAGTTTTAAATGTAATAATAATAAATATAATAATAAATATGATAATAAATGTAATAATAAATAAAATAATAAATATACATAATAATAAACATAGTAATAAATATAATAATAAATATAATGAATAAATGATATTATATTTAAATAAATTAATAATTTGATTACAATAGAAAGGGTTAAATTTGTTTCTTTTCAGTTACAGAATTGCCGTGAAACTGAATTGAACAAGCTCACGTTGGGCGCCAAAAAAATATTAATATGGCGCTCAACGTGGGATTGGGGAATTTATTAAAAACATGCTAAAGACACACTAAGAACAGTTTATAATGTCATATTAAGTTATAATAAATATATAAAAATATATTATATTATTCTATTAAATGTTGGCATTAAAAAGCTTAAACGCAAGTGCTTTATTTGAACCCCATCTACCCGCTTTTCAGTATGTCATCGCATTGAAATTTGTCATTTCTTTGTTATTTTTCACATGGAAGAAGGGGAGCGAGGGGCGGCTGTTCTTTTATCTTAAACTTTTATCAGACAGCGCATCGCATTCTTCCGTTTACATAACCCAGTTATTAATGGCTCTGTCTGCCCAGCCATGCCGCCTGCTACATGCTACATGCTGCATGCTACATGTTACCTGCCATTTCTCCATCATCCTTGTCGCCATCGTGACGTGGCGACTTTGTGACATGTGTGCGGCGTGAGACAAATGTGGAGCATGTCTGAGTGGCGCGTGAAGTGCGAGCGTGTGTGTGCTTGCCTCTTCCCTCCCCCCTTCTTCCACCATTATGTGTCTCCACCTCCCCCAACCACTTGATGATGTCCAAGTTCATTTACGTCATGGTCAGGTGGAGCGGTCTTTGGGGAGCAGCGACTGACAGTGCCAATTGCTACATAAATTGTCGACTGTCATGTTCTGTGCCGAGTTTAGGCAATTTGTTAATGAGTTTTTCACACACTCACGCACACAAACAAACAAACAAACACACACACACACAGAGAAGCACCTTCTGTCACGTATGACTAATGCTCTGCACAGTTTGACAGCCACTGATTGGCTTGGAGTTCATAAAGTTCATGAACTTTGGCAGCTGGCCCAAAAGGCGCTACACTGACCTGTGCACAATGCACTGACGCCGGCCTACAAAAAGCCAGCACTTCCAATCGCTTTCAAACTGTGCACACACACACAAAGGTACACACACACACACACACACTCGGTGGTTTGGCTTAGTTTTAAAGCCATTCTTTTTGCCACAAGTTTATGTGCAACGCCTTTCAATGCAGTTGTGCCACAACAATTGCGGCGTAAAAGCGTAAAATGGCTTCAACAAAAAAGCAGCCAGCGAGGGGAGAGAGCGGGAAGGAAGGGAGAGAGGGAGAGGAAGAAGGTAGCGAGGGAGGGAAGGGAGCCTGAATGGAGCTAGCTGCCATAGAAATTGTCACAGGATGGCAGAGTTCAGTGAGTGCACAGGTTTGTTTTGCAAAACTGAATAGAAGTTTTGTGGTGTTTGACAACACTGCACGAAATTTGTTCTATTTTTTTTTAACTTTTTTTTTTTACCGTGCTTAAATGCCACAACTAGGTTTGTATATATTTTTTATGCACTTTTTTCTACAACAATTTAAAGTAAAGTAAAGTTAAAATTTTCGCAAAATTTTTAATTATTTTGTTCCTTTAAGGTAATGATAATCTATGATATTTTACTTTGCTACTTAAATAATTCATAAAAAACAAACTGCTTAAAAATCGGTTAAGTTTAAACGAAGTTATATACATTTAAAGCTCAACAAAAATGCGATTTTTCTATTTGTCCAGATTTTAATGATTGTTTTATTCTACAATGCGCATTTATAGTTAGAATCTAGTTTGTTTATATTTTTAATGCATATTTAAGTAGCAAAATTCATTAAGATAATAATACTAAGAATTTAGAAAAACAAAATTATGTTGCGAAAATTTAAAATTTTTTAAGGATTACAATTTAACAGAAATAATAATAAAAATTTTCTTTGAGTTGTCGATTGTATTTTATTTTGCCACTCAAATGATTAATAAAAAACCACGCCGCTTTAAAATCGCTGCAGTTTCGACAAAGTTATGAGCATTCAAAGTTAGTTATTTTTCTTAGTAGTAGGTTTTTTTTTGCAGTGTTTTTGACTGGCTTTGCGTTTATGAAACGGATGTTGCCGCTTGCATTTAGTGCACTTGAGCCTTGAGCGTCATGCTTGGCATCATCATCGTCGTCCTCGTCGTCTCCGTCGTCCTGCTTGGCTGCCAGAGGTTTGCTGGCATTGTGAGGTCTGCCTCAAGCGGGGGGCGGGGGGAGCTGCCACATGCCACATGCCACACATGTGTGTACGTTGGGCGCAGCATGCGAATAGCTTCACGCGCAACGACGACGCGTGTGCCGTGTACAAAATTCGCCAAGGAAGTCCAGTGTCAGTGGCAGGCCTTGGAAGTTGGAGCTGAAAGTAGGAGCGGAAAGTAGGGAGCTTGCAACAGGAGTTGGAGCTTACTTATTCAAGCGTTGGTCTACATTAGATTCCTTTTTGGCTGGGGCCCAACGCTTTGTCTTTGTCTGAAGCGAGTGCAAGGACCCGATCTTATGCCTTTTGCTTGCCTCGACAAAGGCCTCAACGGCCGCAACTGAAGTCAACTTGGCAATCAAAGGCTGCCTCCTGGTCTTTGTGTGTGGCATTTTCATTGTGCTAATTGAATTTGTGCATGCAACAAAATTCATTTGGGTTCACTTTAGTTCATTTGATTATGTGGCAGTGGCACTTTTAGTTCTTTTTGTTATTTTGATTTAATTATATGCATATTTCGTTGGCTCTGTTCTTATTCAAATGGAGTTGTCAGGCAGCTCACGTTGCCTTTGATTGGATTTTGCTGTTGGCCAAAATTATGCAGACCGTTTAGTTTTTATGTTCATCTATGTATTTTGATTTGGTTTTTGATTTGCAATTGAATTTGCATTTTAATTTATGCATTTTAATATAAGATTTTCGGAGTGAAAGGCAAAAGGCGTCAATTTATGCATAGCTCAAGACGTGTTCTAAAAGATGTGTTTTATTATTGATTTAAAGCGTATGTTAAAAATTGTACGGTTTTTTGGTCAGTGAACTCTGTAATCTGTTCAATAAAATCAGTAAAAACTAAACATAATTTTAATAGATTTATTAGTAACCGGAAACTCTTGCATTGTCATAAAATCAAATAAAAGAGAGTGTTCATGTAGTTTAAACTATATTTTCTATAAAATTGTATAAAACTGTCAAACGATTAGTAGCAGCAATGCTTCCTCTTCTACCTTTTCTATGTGTTCCGCTTTAATAAACGCCTGCAATATACAGTGGCGAGCACATGTGGATACATGTTTGCCGCTTTTCAACTATTATGTCTGTAAAATCTAAAAAACTGCATCGATCTTCGTGCTTCTTTTTTCTCTTATTGCTTAATATTATTGAAAAATGGATCAACTACATTTGTTTCCCAAAAACGGCGATTTCGTAAAAAAAAATTTTTTTTAATGAAAATGGTCAAAGTATCCACTTTTGCTCGTTTTTAGCTTTTTTTGTTTTTAATTGTTTTTTAAATATCTGGACCCAAGAACTTAAACTTTTATTACACTATTTATGGAATTGGGGATACTATAAACTAGATTTAGTATGTGTTCTCCTGGAATCTTGCACCACTCCGCCCCTCACCCGGTTCCAAAGATCACCCAATCCCCTAGAGAAGATTCGTTGCTCACGAACTGGTTCTTTGGCGGATCTAAAAATTTTTGGTTGGTTTCACATCTGGGCACTGGACAGGCCAGTGTAAGTCAGAAAAGGACATAATATTGGCGCTCCTGGACCTTCAAAACCCCTCCCACATCTGCTCCCCGACAGAGATGCACGAACTGTGGAGCATGGTATGACCACCAGGATAAACACTTGGCCAAAATAAGATGCGGCGGCGATGGATATATCCATAAGGGAGTAGATGACATTGGTTCCATTGCTCAGGATTGGTCTAACGGGAACCAGCGAGCAGGAGAAATCTGTCGTATCAGAGAAAAATGTAGCGCCACGACTGAGATCTTCCAAGGATCACAAGGCACCAGTAATGCTCCCCGCAATCGGACTGAAATCTGTTTATTTAGGTCTCATCTGACCAATATAACCTATTTCCAATCTTCCATGCTCCATTGCTTTTGCTTCCTGATAGGTTTCAGTCGTGGCGCTACATTTTTCTCCGATACGTCAGCTTTCTCCTGCTCGCTGGTTCCCGTTAGACCAATCCTGAGCAATGGAATCAATGTCATCCACTCCCTTATGGATATATCCATCGCCGCCGCATCTTATTTTGGCCAGGAGTTTATCCTGGTGGTGATACCATGCTCCACAGTTCGTGCATCTCTGTCGGGGAGCAGATGTGGGAGGGGTTTTGAAGGTCCAGGAGCGCCAATATTATGTCCTTTTCTGACTTACACTGGCCTGTCCAGTGCCCAGATGTGAAACCAACCAAAAATTTTTAGATCCGCCAAAGAACCAGTTCGTGAGCAACGAATCTTCTCTAGGGGATTGGGTGATCTTTGGAACCGGGTGAGGGGCGGAGTGGTGCAAGATTCCGGGAGAACACATACTAAATCTAGTTTATAGTATCCCCAATTCCATAAATAGTGTAATAAAAGTTTAAGTTCTTGGGTCCAGATATTTAAAAAACAATTAAAACAAAAAAAGCTAAAAACGAGCAAAAGTGGATACTTTGACCATTTTCATTAAAAAAATTTTTTTTTACGAAATCGCCGTTTTTGGGAAACAAATGTAGTTGATCCATTTTTCAATAATATTAAGCAATAAGAGAAAAAAAGAATCACGAAGATCGATGCATTTTTTTAGATTTTACAGACATAATAGTTAAAAAGCGGCAAACATGTATCCACATGTGCTCGCCACTGTATGTTTCGGCTATATCTCCTATGTTTATTGATCGATTTTAATGCGCTTTTCCGGATAGTTAAATATAATAGAAGAGAGTATATATTTCATAAACCAAAAAAAGTCTATTAAGTTATGTATTAACGTTTTAATAATTATTGTTTATATTTTTGTCATATTTATTTATATTTAATTGTATAATTTATAGACTTTTAAAAAGCTAATAGCTCGAAACCGGCAAGATTATTTCTATTCTATTTTATTTCTTTTGAGTAATTTTTTCTCAGTTGCCAGTTGCATCTTTTGTCTGGCTATAAATTGAATGCATTCATTAACTGATCGTGTGTACTTAAAATGCAATGTGCAGCGTGCTGCAAGTATCAAAAGCAACAAATAAAACGCATCAAGTCTGTCGCCAGCAGTTTTTGTGGTTCGCAGCCAACGCTTTATAGAGTCAGACGCATCTGCTTAGCATATCAATGTGAAATATTTGCATTTAAAGCCACTTCATAGACATTATTTATTTATTTATTTATTTATTTATTTATTTAAAGTCGACTAAGGCCAGTCGACCAAGAGAAATTAAATTACAAATTAAAATTAAAAATAATAAAATTAGAATTAAAATTAAATTTAAAAATAAAAGATAAAGAAAAATGAAAAATCTGGGGAAAAATATTAAAAAAGATTAAAATATGAAATCAAATTAAAGAAAAAGAACAAGGTCCAGCATTCGCTGCAAGGATATGGGGAAAACCCAGAAAAACCCAATCAGACCAAGATTAGTGGTTAGTTGTGTTAATCATTGTTACCAAGCTACTACACAGTGTTATGTTGAGATAGATAATTTAAAATAGCAAACTTAATAAAAGGAAGAGAGGTATCTATGTCGAATACACTACAAAGACGGTTGTAGTCAGTGCAGAGTATTCGAAAGGGTTCATGCAAGGAATAGTTAGTAGAGCAAAAATTTAGAGCTAAAGGTGTGAAATAGCGGGTTGGTCGGTAAGGTACAGAGAAATTAATTTTTCCTAACAAAGTAGGTGAGTCAATTTCCCCACGCAACAGCTTTACCATAAATACTACGCCCAACATGGTACGTCGGTTAGCTAATGAGGGAAGGTTAATTAAGAGCAGTCTACTTCTATAGGGAGGTAAATCAACGCCAGGAACCCAGTTAAGGCCACGAAGAGCGAATAGAAGAAATTTCTTTTGTACGGATTCAATTCTATCCTGGTGTATCGAATACTGTGGCGACCAAACACAAGATCCATACTCCAAAATAGGACGCACAAGAGATGTATAAAGAAGTTTAGTGGTATAGGGGTCATCAAATTCTTTGGACCATCGTTTGATGAATCCAAGAACCCGAAGAGCCTTACTGATGGTGAGCACAATGTGTTTATCGAATTTAAGTTTAGGATCGAGAAGCAGTCCTAAATCATTTACTTCATGAATTCGGGAAAGAGGCATACTGTTCAGCATGTAATCAAAATGTTTGGGCAGGCCCCTGCAAAATGTCATCACCTTACACTTCGAGCAGTTTAAGTAAAGCTGATTGGTCTAACACCAAGATAAGAAAGAATTCAAGTCTGCTTGTAATAATGACTGCGAGGTGATGTCATCATACGTTAGGCACAGCTTAACATCGTCGGCATACATAAGTATGGAAGAGTGTGACAATACAAATGGAAGATCATTGATGAACAAGTTGAAAAGCAAAGGACCAAGGTGGCTACCTTGAGGAACACCAGACGTTACATATACAGGTTTAGATACACTACTATTAAAAATAACTTTCTGAGTTCTATTGTTTAGATACTCAGAGATCCAGCAAATAAGGTTAGTAGGGAATCCAATAAGATTTAGTTTTTTAAGTAGTAGAGAATGGTTAACAGAGTCAAAGGCCTTGCTGAAGTCGGTATAGATGACATCAGTTTGCATTTTTCTTTGGAATCCGCTTATCACCGAAGAAGTTAACTCTAATAGGTTAGTGGTAGTGGATCTACGTTTCACAAAACCATGCTGGAAAGGTGAAATAATAGAGCTACATAAATGTTGTAGTTGAGGTGTAATTAAGCTCTCAAATACTTTAGGAATAGCGGACAACTTGGAAATACCTCTATAATTTTTTACATCGGACTTGGAACCCTGTTTGTGAAGAGGAATTATAAAAGATTCCTTCCAAATACTGGGAAAAGCAGAATGATCAATGGATAAAGAGAATAATTTATGTAAGGGATCACTTAAAGCGTCAGCACAGTACCTAAGTACACAAGCTGGCACTCCGTCAGGCCCTGGGAAAAAACCGGTTTAATTTGATTAAGACTGTCAAGTACCGAACTTTTCGTGATGATTGGCCCAAAGATGCAATTAGACCGTTGTTGATAGTATGGGTAGGGTATATTAAAATCGTTAGAAGACGAGTACGTGGTTTGAAAAAATTCAGCAAACAAGTCGGCAGAGGCCTGATCAGTGGCTGCTTTCATATTTTCAAGGTAAACTGATGGGGGCAAAGAAGATGACTTTCGCTTAGAGTTGACAAAGTTATAGAATTGCCTGGGATCTTGGGCAAATTGTAACTTACAGCGACGCAAATACTCATTATAGCATTGCGAATTTACAATCAGAAAATTGGATTTGGCCACTGCATATCGAGAAAAATCAGATGGTTTGCCTGACTGCTTGTATTTTTTATAAAACCGTGACTTGGAATTCTTTAATCCCGCTAATTCCTTTGTAAACCAAAGGGGTCGCTTGGACCTGACTTTGGCTACTACCGGAACGCAGGAATCAAAAAGAAAATTCAGGACATTATAAAAGAAAGCAACTGCAATATTAATATCAGTACATGAATATAATGGCGACCAATCTGTTTCAAGTATAAGTGTATTAAGCTTCAGAAAATCAGTTCTACGGAAGCAACGCATTTTGCGTGCTGCACCAGTTACTATAATAGAACCAGGCAAGTCTAAAACTAACTCCAAAGTAGGATGAAAATTATCTTCAGGTGAAACAAGAGGATCAGTACGACAGGTAATGCTATGGGATGGATAGGATGAAAAAATCAGGTCTAGAATACGGTGACTACAGTTTTTAATAGGATTTACTTGTACAAGGCAAAGTTCTAAAAGTCCCTCAATGAACTCATGAGAACTGGAAGGGTTTAACACACCAAGCTCGCCAGTCCAGTCAAGCCCCGGTAAGTTGAAATCGCCCATAACGATAAGGTGATCGTTATCAGAAACAAGAGAAGAAATTGATTGGATAGCGGAAAGGTGATTAAGATAGATAGAAATGTCCGAGTTAGGTGGTACGTAGGAAGAAGTTATAAAGATAGAATAGTTAGCAAAGTGATCCTAACACCTACAAATTCAATGCCCAGAGCACCAGATGGAGCAATTAGTTCCGAAGACAGGTCAGAGTCAACGGCAATAAGAACTCCACCTCCTACTCTAGATAAGCGATCGCATCTATAAGTGGTATATCGACTTGGAAAAATAGAAAGGTCTGAAACTTCGGGCTTTAGCCAAGTTTCTGTAAGCACTACGACATGAAAATCAAAAGACAAACTATTTACATACAGCATGCTAAGTTTTGTATTAAGTCCACGAACATTTTGATAAGCTACAGAAATTGAGGTTAGTTTTTTGAGACTAAAGAAGAGGAAGAAGTAGAAGGCAATACAGGTAAAGAAATCGGGGACCGATTTTGCTTTTTTTGAATAAACTCTTTTACCACTAAATCACTCGGCCAAAATGAACTACAGCAAATATTTTTAAATACCTCTACCGGGACGCTAATTTTAAAAGAAGCTACATCTCGAGCCACATACAGAAATCTATATATATGTATATAGATGAGAAGTATCTAAAATCATGGCAAACCCCTACAAGTCTGCTAGGTGTTAGGTGTGTTATTTATGCGTCTGTTTGCACTAATTCCCCACAAAACTCGCCAAGTTATAGAGGACCACACAGAGATAAACTATGCGACAGTTTGAGCAGCAGCTTTAAGCGGGGGCTTATCAGAAATTCTAATTGTCGCCTGCCACAAGCCAAAAATAAAAAGCGAACAGCAGTATAGCAGTATAAATTGAATTACATATTTTATGCAAACAGTACAGACAGCCCTACATGCAGACGACAGCAGTCTCAACTTCACTCGCCTTTGTTAATATACCCTGTATCCATGAAATGGGTAGAAACAGGGTTGATAACTTTACATAAATAACAGACAGAAGAAAGCGTGGCAGGCGAAATGTAGATATCTATGTACCATACGTAGATCAAGTCTATTTTAAATGCTGGAAACCACGCCTCTTTTACGCTTTCATCGATAAAAATCACTTAAAACTATAATATTGAACCTAGAAGGTTGTTATGCAGAATATTTACGCTCTATTATTATATATATCTATCATAAAAACCGTATCAAAATCGGTTAATAAACACAAAAGTTATTAAAGACACAATATTACGGGATTTACCTCGCTCGCTTGCATGGCCATAAAGTAAGAAGAAGCATTGCTGCTGCGCTTCGTAGATTTTATAAATATTTTAAAATTATATATGAAATATAGAGTCCAGGGTATTCTACAATCTGACCGATCGACAGCGTTCTTACAGTTTGCTTTTTGTTTTTTTGGCGAAAAGTTTTCCCCGTGTCCATCAGTGTCAACAAATGCACACAAACACAGTGGACGCCCCACGGTGTCCGCTTGCCACATGCCACATGCCACATGCTACAAATCGCCGCATTTGGCCAGAGTGTCGCCAGTTCAAGAGTCAAAGGGTTTTCACTTCGCATTTCTCCCCCAACTTCCCCAACTCTGGCGCCTTTTGTTTTCGTACTTCTGCTGCTGCTGCTGGTTGTAACCTGTCTGCTGACTTGGCTAGTCTCTTCTGTATATATTTTTATTAAACAGATTTCTGCAAATCCCTTTGAAGTGCCACACACGCCTTGTTAGCCCGCTGTCTGTAGCTCTGTCCCGTTGCTAGTTGAATCAATTAACAGGGCCAAGGATTCTTCTTCTAACAAATCCTTTATGTTTGAGCATTTAGTCTGGATCAGCACTTCCACTCAGTTGCCTGGAGATGCACAAATTCGCTGAAAGTACTTCACGTAAAACTATTTAAGTTGTAAATTTGCTTGGATTTAAGGCAAGCAAAGTCTGCTTTGGGGATTTGTAGAGAATTGCTAGAGTATCTGCATATGTTATGGATTTTAGAGCAGAGAGCTTAAAGCAGAAACAGAAATAATATTAGAATTAGCTCGATTTGAATAAATAAAAAATGTTTCCAAATATTAAATTAATTTCAAAATAATAAAAATAATTTCTAATATACAATAATTATTTATTAATTATATACATTTTTTACTGTTGTTAAAAAATTAAATTAAATTAAATTAAAAATTACTAAAAAATATTAAATTGAGTAAATTTTAATTAATATCGAAATACTAAATATATTTTTCACTATACAATAATAATCTATTACATCTACACTCTCTTTTACTGTTGTTAAATATTTCTATAAAATTATTTCTGTTTATCAAATTGAGTAAATTTTAATTTATATCGAAATACTAAATATATTTTTCAATATACAATAATTATCTATAAAATCTATGCTCTCTTTTACTGTTATTAAATATTTCTATAAAATTATTGAAGTCTATAAATTTCCGTAAATTTTAATTTCTACCAATATAAACAGCTATATTGCGCTCTAATTTGATCTGTTTGTATGTACACAAATTTTTTTTTATATTTTTTGCCATTATTTTTTTAATATTGTATGTCCGTCATGAAGCTGAGCGTTTTACGCAATTGTTTATTATGCCAAGACAATAAAGTACTTGACGGCTGGAAGACCTTACAGTTTAATAGCTCAAAAGTGAACTTGGACTTGGACACTGAGACTACGGAGTATTAACTAGAAACCCTAACGACGCTTTTGTGAACTTAACGTACATTTTGAACTTGAGCTATTGTTATACTACAATATTAATGCTGCTTTTTGTTGGCTTTTTTGCTTTTTACGAACTTGAACTACTGCGCCATAAATGGTAATTGTTATTATGAGCACTAGAGCGACCTGCGGTTAATAATCATTTCAACACGAATACAGAATATATTTGTCAGGCAAATAAATGTGTGTGCTATTTCTGAACTGAGTTTTTTATATGCTTCCACTCTTGCTTTCGTTTTGACAGAAATACCGTAATGTCTGGCCGTTTGGCGCTGCTGTTTTTTTTTTTGAGTGGGTCACATTGCAATCGCGTTACTCATACGCCGCGTGTGTCCACGTTGAACTGACGTCGCCTCGTCCCTCTGTCTTTCTGTATGTTGGTTTTTTGCCACTTGCTCACACGCAACCAGTACGAGTGTTAGTATTAGTTTTTTTTAATACCCTGTACCCATGAAATGGTCAAAAACAGGGTTAATAACTTGGACAGAAAATGGGTTAATAACTTGGTGTAAACGTATGAAACAGAGTTGGTAAAGTGGAATAGTTGTTTTAGTAGTTGGTAGAGCTCTACAATGTCTATTAATTCTGTAAATTTATTTGAAATCGGTCAATGAATAATAGAGATATGATGCATCAAAGTTTTGGTCATGCACTTATTATTATTAAAATTTATTATTAAAGAATTTTTTATAGAACTATAAATCTCTGGTAGGGAAAAATATTGTTTTTAAATCATATACTGCAGGGTATTCTACAATCAAGCGCATCCGACTGATCAGCTCCGCCCGTTCTGGTTTATTCTTATTTTTATTGCTACTATTATTTTGCCAGCAATTTCCGCGGATTTCCCGCTTGCAAAAAATAAAAGAACCGAACTTTCCTATTGCACACACTTGAGTGTAGAATCATAGAAGCTCCGAGTGTCTCTCTCTGTGAGTGTTTGTATGGATATTAGATATATATCTGCTGGCTATATTTCTTGGATTTGGGCCAACGAGTGTGTGAAAATAGAAAATTTTGCTCAGCATTGGAATGTGCCATGTTCTGTCGCACTTCTCGTTGTGGCTTCAGTTGTTTCTCTTGTTGTTATTTACACTTGTTTCTGGTTTTCGTTTCTGTTTTTGTTCCTGTTTTGCTGTTTTTGTTGTTTTTGTTTCTGTTTTCATTTCATTCGTTTTGTTTGCTGGCATTTTGCACTTTGTATTTTTAAACATTTTGCAAAATGCTTCAACCTAAAGTTTGATAGCTGCAATTTGTGGCATGCACTCAGCGCATTGGAATGGGGAAGTGCCAACGAGCATACGATTCCATAGACTCGGCTGGAGTGGAGAGGAGAGTAGAGAGGTCAATATCGATGTTTGTGTGTGCCCCCCAGCAAATGGGGCGTGGCTGCCTAAAAGTGGGCAAATGAGAGCCGTATTGTTGCCGCCTTGTTGCCAATCTGTAGCCAGAGAAGTTTCGCCATTAGTACGGGGCTCTTGAAAAGTTTTCCTTCACGTTTTTCGCTTTTATTTTGGGTACGATATGACCTATATATACTATATATGTATATATATATACTATGTATACTTGTATTTGGCTGGCAAATGCACGCTCAATTGAATTTAATCGGATTAAAGCAAACAGAGCGGCAAGAGCGGCAATTTTAATACTCGCGCAAATTGAATTAAATTGTAAAGCGATAAAATAAGAGTAGAGCATGATGTATACATTCGTTTAATGGTCAGCTATAACAACTTTTTTTTTGTGTATATTTTGGCAACTTCAATGAGCCTAAATGGTATTAAATTAAAGGCTATTAAATATGCTGTTGAAGAGCAGTTTAGTAACACGATAGGACAATGACATTTTAATTGTATATTATTAAATAATTTTGAAATTAAATATGCTGATTGATAGAAGTTGCATAATGTAATTTTAAATATGGATTATATTTCAACTAATTATAAAAATTGCTTTGAATTAGAAGTTTGCTATTTAGAAATAATAATCGGAAAGAAGTTTGATAATTCTATACAAAATCAAATAATGAAACAAAATTAAAATATTACATTTTCTTTGAATATTCTTAAATTAGCAAATAAAATAAATGTAAGTTAAATTAAAGTTAAATTTTATTTAAATAATCTGTAATTATAAAATTAAATAAAAATAAGTTAAATAATGCCACAACAAATATATTAAAATTTTAATTAAATGCGAAAGTAATTAAATGCTTATTTCTATTGAGTAAATATGACAAATTTGCATTTTGAGCTGTAAATTAAGTTGACTGAACTTCAGAACTCCAGAGAGCCTCAACTGTCAATTGCCACTGGTCGTTAAACAATGTGCCATCATTACAACTGCCTACAAGCTGTCAGTCCCTCCGTCCCTCCGTCTGTCCCTCCATCCTGCCATCCCTCCATCGAGACTGTCGACTGGTTAGCGTATCAAAGTATCCCTGGAGGCGGACAAGCTGCACACACAACACCCTGGCAAACGACTTGGCAAAAGGCAATTATTAATTTTAATAAACCTGAATGGCAGCAGCCGAAGTGGCAGAAGCAAAAGTACAAGCTGAAATAGAAGTCGAAGCAGAAGTAGAAGTAGAAGTAGAAGAAGTAAAGGAAGTGAAACTAGAAGTAATAGCAGCCATAGCTGGCTCCACATCCTGTGCTCTGGATCTGGGCTGGACTCTTCGCCTGCTGCGCGTTTTTCAGCTAATGATATAATTTTTCTCAGTTAACTAATTGAATACATTTGCAGCAGAAGAGAGAAAGAGCCGGAGAGAGAGAGGAAGAGAGGGAAAGAAATGGGGGAAACACAAAGATTGTTAATAATGGCAAACAAGCAAAGTCAGTATAGAACTTCAGCGACGTCTTCGATGCGGGCACTTGAGTAGAACCATTGACAACCAGCAGCAGCAGCAGCTCCAGACAAATGGCAACAGCGCAAGCAGTGGCAGTACCCAAAAAAAAAGGAACAGAATGGGCGGAGCAAATCAGTCGAACGCTCCCGACTGTAGAATATCCTGCACCCTGTATCTTACATATATTTTAAAACCACAATAATTTGTAATTGAATAATAATTATAAATTAATAACAAATAATTTTCATAAGTGTATGACTATACACAATACAAAACTTTGATGCATCATATCTCTGTCAATTATAGACCGAATTTGATGAAATTTCCAGAGTTGATAGATGATAATAGCCCCTATTAACTACTGAAGACTGAAGAATTTATGTAGATAGATTCGTTTCTCCCAATTCTTCCCAATTTGTTCCATATTGCGCGTAAAAGGGCGTGGCATCCAGCATTTAAAACTAAGCTGAGCTGCGAGTGTATATATCTATTTTTATTTCGAAAATACTTCCTTTAGCTCTTTTAGTTTCTGAAATCCATGCTTATCCATCCTTATCAAAAATATATATATTTATTATGGGGTCTGCCATGCCTTCTTCTGTTACATTCGCCTGTACCATTCATTCACACAAAGCTATTAATACTGATTTTACCCAATGGGTGTACAGGGTATAAACAGGCAAAAGCAGAGCGAACAGCACACGAAGCAGTTAATTTGCTAAGGCAGGAGGCTGGAAGTGAGACAGAGGCGTGACAGCAGCAGGAACAAAGCCTGGCATAGTGGCAGGTGGGTAGCTATGTCAAGAGAGAAGGAGAAGAAAAGAGAAGGGGAGAGGGAGAGACAGCAGAGACACATATACAAAACGACATTCCGCGGCAAAGAACTTTTTGGATGGGTTGAGCAACTCTCGGAGTTGAGGTTAGCTTGCGGGCGTGCCAAGTGTGTGGGCGGGAAGTGGGGAGTTTTGGGTGAGCGGGGAGCGCGGGCAGACGGCGAACGCATTACAAATTCCATTACTTTGAGCAGCGAACATGACCTGATTTTTATGTAGATGTGTGCGTGTGTGAGAGAAAAGGAAATTAGGCAGCGAAAAGACAGCAGAGAATATGCTACAACTACAACTGTCTGAGGATATTCTAGATACACGTATATACACACTGGAAAAAAAATCAAGAGTTTTCACAAAAAGAATAAGAATCATCGATGTCAAAAGCTCGATAAAGCAGATAATTTTTGATTCAATTTTTATTTTAATGCGTTAAAAAATGTTGTAATTTTCAAATTTCTATTTATATGAAATTTTAGGTTTAAAATAAGTTACGGTTCCTAAGTAATTTAGTAGTTCTTAGCACTTAATTTTATCTATTCAGATTTGAACTTGAATTCTGGAATAAACCAGGTTTAATTTAAGAGCTTTAATCGGAATCGTTCTTTATTTTTCTGAGTGCACCTATGTATATGTGTATGTAGTTGTGTGCGTGCGCGCATATTGAGCCACGTATTGAGCTAAATGCTGGCAGCAGCCACAGCCCACCCCTGCACCCTCTCCCCCATCCCCTGCTCACGCACGCCCATGCCACTTGTCGTGTCACGTAGCACAAAGTTTTAAGCATTGCCACTTGCGACGTGCAATGGTTCTGCCTTCCTCTCCGTACTGTCTCTTCCGCTTGTTGTCTTGGCTATAAATTAACAAAAATGAACGGGGCTAACACACCAGAAAGAGACAGCGAGAGAACCATGCCTCTTTTTCTCTCTCAGCCCACTCTTGTCCTTTTATGTGCCTTAAGTAGAGTAGGCCTCTATAAGATGTTATAACTCTTGCCATAAGGTTCCTTCAACCATCTCTATGCGCGCTTGTCTTCCCCTCCTCATTGAGGTTATAAAGTGCACTGGGTTATTGGCGTAATTTTATGAACATTCCTCTTGTTGCCCCCCATTTGTCTCCCCCTGCTCTCAAGGCAGGACATTACACCACGAAAGTGTGACAAGTTGTTTGGCATAGTTCAGACGAGCGCTCTGGACTTGCTTTATGTTTTTTTTTTTGTTTTTTTTGTGCCGTCTCAAAGTGCACTTTATTCAATTAAAATTGTGGACACAGGGCCTCGTTATGGAAAATGTTAGCCCAAAAGGCGAACTCTGTCACAGCTGCAAAAATGAAACTAATTATGGAAAGGTCCCAGCATGAGTGTACAAGTTAAAAGAACGCTTTGGGTCAACGGTTGATGATGACCAGGTTAATATGTGCAGCCGAAAAGGTTCTGTGCGGGTTCAGGCGACTCGACATGATTATGCCATGTTTTAAAGTTGAGATAATTAAAGTAGCGACAAGGGAAAAACGAGGAAAATTATATGAAAATGCAAAGTAGTAGTTGTAGAGAAATCGGTGAGACATATAGACATCCTGCTAAAAAAGTGTAAAATTTAAAGCAAGCAAGTATATATTCCTTAATTAATATCTTAGTTATTATTTATAAACTATGGTTTTTAGGTATTTATTTTGTCAACTATTTTAAACATAAACTTGAAAAAGTTTTGAGAGACAATTCAATTAATATTTACTTAGTTTTTTTTTTTAATTTTAAAGAAAATTTAAATTTAAGTAATAAATTAATCTATTTATTTTAAAAAATTACCGAAAAATATAAGATATTTAAACAATCTGCGAAGAAAACGTAGAGTTTTTAAAAAAATATGAATTGTATATGTTCGACGCGTATGGCGCCCAACGTGGGCTTTGCTACACTTCATGAAAACACGTTAAGCAAACAAAAATTAAAAGCAAATAAATTTTCTTACGGCATATTTTCGCAAGCAATTGCAACTGCAATTGCAATTCATAAGCGCACAGCTGTTGCTAATTGCAGATGCATGTAATTACGTCAAGTATACCTGGGCATATTATAAACTTTGGCTACCAACTCGAAACTTGTCGTGTAACTGTAGCTGGCGTCAAGATTATGAGATACCCTGGAGATGCATACGAAATTCGAATTTCCGCAAGTGTTTGCGACTTATGACTGACAAGCATTCAACTATTATGCATACATACTGCATGCGATATATGTATGTATATGTTTGTAACGACCATGAAAATCAGTCGATCTATTACAGCAATTTGCAGTTATTAATCAAAGCTGCAGTTGCCTGTCTTGTCCATCAAATATGCAAGAGGCGAAGAACAACAACAGCAAGAAGATGCAGGCGCTATGAAAATAATTCGTGTTGAAGATTTACGACCTACTTCCATATGCATGACAGCTGGCAGTAGCTAACTAACCAAGCAGGAAGCCAGTCAGACTGCCAAATAGTCTGTCAGTCAGTCAGTCAGTCAGAGGACGATTCCTTGGGCTGGAAAATCCTTTTTGCCTGCTGGCAACAGCAACAGGAATAAAACAAACCAAACACAAGCATCCAAATTGCGTGCCATAATAAAGTAAAGGATACGTAAACTTGCTGCAACTTACAACATACAACTGACTGCACTGAGAGAAAAAAAGCCAATACATATTGCGGTGCAAAAGAAGGTAATAAAATGTGTGAAAAGTAATTTAAAATAGGACAGCAAACATTTCACATTTGTACAAAAATGTATATACAGTCGGACAAGCCCAAAGTACTCATATGTAGCCTGTACCTTAATAGAACCACAGCTCGCGTTACGCGCTCGTCGGTACAAAAATAAGAATATTTTAAAAATTATTTATAAAATGTGTTTCTCTCAGTGTACTCGCATACATATGTATGTATGTAGATGCAAGTGCTTTACCCTCGTCGCCTTGGCAACTGTTTTGCATTACTCATTTGACACTTTGTCTATCAGAAATGTGGCACCTGCTACAAGGCAGCCGAAACCTCAAAGTTGCAGCAAGACGCAGCAAGATGAAGGCGAAGAAGAAATAGTGGTAGCCAAAGAAGAAGAAGAAGCAGAAGAAGTCGACACCAAAGAAGTTGCAAGATGAAGCCGCAGACAAACTGCAAGGAGGCCAAGACGTTGATGAACGACTGGCAACAGACTGGCAGAGCAGCATACAATTTAATCCTGCCACAGAGAGAAAGAGAGAGAGAGAAAGAGAAGAGAAAGAGGAGAGAAGAGAGAGAGGAAGAGAGAGAGAGAAGCTTAGAGCAGAGCAAAGCCATCAGGCGGTAATAAAGGGGGAGTTCGCTGCACATATGCTTGATATAAATCTCAAGAGCTGCATGCACAACATGAGACCACTAATTGAAGTGAAAGAAAAGGCAGTCGTTAGATGAGCAAAGAGAGCGAGAAAGAGAGAAGAGAAAGAGAGGAAGTGTGAGACCATTGAGATAAAGAGAACAAGAGCCAGCTCATTGAATGTGCAGAACAGTGGTGCCAATTATTTTTAAGAACAAAAGCTTTTTTTTTGAAAATGAAGCTAAACAAAAACTTGAAAAAATAAAACTGAAAGCAGCTTAATTATTCTTAAATAAAAGCCTTGAATTTAAGGTGTTGTGGGCAAATATTCATCAAAAAAATAGATCTACAGAAGAAGAATCTGAAAAAAAAAAGAAAAAAAAATCGTACTTACTTTTTAAATAGCCAAAATTCTCGCTTCTTGCAGCTTTACAAATTTGCTAGCATTTGCAATTCAAAAACAGTCAGATCTGCCGGGAAAAAAGCGAATGTGGCAACACTGATGCAGACTTAAGTTGATAAGCTTCAAGAATGCCACACGTTCTCGATCTATATACACAAACATATATATTGTATGTCGTAGCTTTGTGTGTTCGTGTTCAGTTTTAATTAACATGTGGCATGCCATGGCAAGAAATGCAACAAAAAACAACAATAACCCAGGCAAAAAGTGGAGTTTCAGTTTCACAGTTCATGCGCTCTGCTCCCTTCCCTTCCCCTCCCTTCACTTACCCCCCCTGCGACACTCAATCAGCGTGGCACTCACAAAAGTTGCCAGCACAAATGCATACTAATTGGGGTTAACAAGCCATGGATATCAGTGCCATCAGAGCCAAAAGCAAAAGAGTAAAGCAGCTTCGAGCCAGCTTTTGGACCTTGGTCAAAGCCGCAAGATAATTTCATTTAACCCTTGATTGCATTTTGGTAGCAAGCGTTCAAATAAGCTGAGCAATAAGCTGCTGTAAGAGAAATTGAATAGCTTCCAAATTTGTTTGAAATCAAGCTTATAAATTAAGAAAAAACTTTAAGTAGTATTAAAAAAATTAAAACAAAAATTAAATAAAATGTACAAAGAGTTCTTTAATTTTCAGCATTTTAAATTTAGTTATCATATATTAAAATCTATATTTAAATCAAATTAAAAGTCAAATTAAATAAAACCTTTTTTTATTTATTTATTTATTTGTTTATTCTAAAAATTTATCTTTCGGCAAAGCAAATTCCTTCATTTGTAGAATTATTTTTTTCAGAATCTCTTTCTTATAAAAACTATCTTCTATAAACCCACAATTTTAACGGAATATTTTATATATTTACTCGTTTAGTTTTATACGGTTAAATCTCAGTTTTAAGTTATAGCTTTAAAAAGAGCTTGGAACATATCTTCTATTTAAAGCGTTTATTAGAATCCAATTTAATTATAAATTATTGTATTGTACTTTTTTTTATGTCTTTGTGGATTACACTAACTTGATCTTAAATAAATAAAATAAAATAAATAATAAATATAATAAATATGATGTAAAATAAGTACAAAAGAATATAAATAGAATTATTTACGTCTGATTAAATCAAACAAGGTGGAAACATCTCTTTTTTTTTTGGCTTAAACCAATCTTATCTCAAGCAGCTCTTGCGCTTGTGTTCTGCCTGCTTAAAGGCGTCTTGCATGCAGGTAAGATTGGGTTAAGAGTTTAGATTTTAATGTCAGCTCAACTCAATTATAAAGCATTTCGAATGCAACACAAATCCAAACGGATGCCGGAGGCCTCGACAGGCTGCGGCAGCTGAGGCAACCTTGACATTAGCCTTGCCGCAGGGCAAACAAAGCCAACAAATGACAGCGGCATCAACGGCAGCAGCAGCAGCAGCAGCAGCAGTTAGCTGTCGGAATCTCTCGTCTAAACGACTGACTGACTGACTGACTGACTGACTGAATGAGTGAATGAATGAATGCATGAATGACTCTGTCTGCCTATGTGGATGGCACTGTGGCTCACTGACTCACTGCGGCTGAATCCGAAGCTGTAGCTGTAGCTGTTGCTGTAGATGTATCTGTATCTTTAGCTGGGGGCACGTAAATAAAATGCCAATGATAAATAAAGGAGGCGAGAAGAGGCGTGCCATGAGACGTCAACGTCAGCCAACGAGCTGATTGAATGCGGCACACAAAGCCAATGACTGTAAAGAGAGACACGACCATCAAGCGGGGGCGCAGCAGAGAGAGAGGGGGGAGGAGGCTCTCAGACTGGAACTGAGACTGTGAGATAGGGGCACATGCAGCATCGTGTATGGCCCAACAATTTACAATTATGATATGCAAATTTGCTGGCTGTAACTTTATGTATTTGTGCACTCAGAAAAAAAAGAAACAATTCGTTCTACAAAATAATGCTCTAAAAGGAATGTGCTTTAGTTTGAAATCGAAGGAGAATTAAATGATTTTAAGATTAATTCAGGCATCAATTGAAATTAAAAAAAAAAAAATAAAATAAAAATTAAAAAATAAAATAAAATAAAATTAAATTAAATTAAATACGAATCGATAATTGTTTTAATCTTAAAAGTTCATGAAAAAAAAGTATAATTAAATTCTTCAATTGAACCGCAAATTATTAATTTTAGTAAAAAAAACTCTTACATTTTTCTCTCAGTGCAAGTATGCACATATTTATAGCATACATATGTACACATAAATTGCATTGTGCAGTGTACAAATTTATTATGCCTCTGTTGGTCAGACTTTATTTGTGGCAAATGAGACAGAGATGCCATTGCGATGAGTTTTATTTCTTGATCAAATGGCTGAGATAACTCTCAAGTATGAGATTATGAGATATTAATTGCCAAGCAATGTTGTAATTGTAGGAAAACACAGCGGAAATTCAAATATAGGAAATATTTTGCAAATGTTTGGCTAATCGAGTGTTACAAAAGATTTACGAATATCAAAAATTAATTTAGGAAAATTTTAATTAAATGTGGTGGAAAATAAAATATTTAAATAATTTTCATTTTATTGTTTAACTTTATATTAGAAATTTATATATTATGCATATATTTGTTTTGTTTCTAAATGCTTATAAATGTTTTTCAATTTGTTTTTATTTTATTTGAAGAAAGTAAAATTTTATAAATATTTTTCAGGTATATTTTTGCTCGTGTATGCAAATTTGCTAAGCATTTATAAAATTTGCTAATAGATTTCTTTTCCTTCTTTCTTTCTAGGTAAGTGATAAACGCATTTAAATGGCGCAACTTTATGGCACTGCGCAGACATAACTGTTGTTGGTGAGCCTTGGCATATTGAAAATGTCCCAGCATTTTTCAAGGACAACAGACAGGCATATATCATGAATGTGTTTTTCGGGACTGAGTGAAAAACTGCTCGAAAACAGTCATAAACAAGGGGCTGGCAGCGTTGCCAGCCCAGCGACCAGTCAACAAACCCATTAAACACCATTTATAACGCTCTTCATGACGACGATGAAGGAGTAAAGGGAGGGGGTTGAGGGGAGGGGGGTAGTGAGGGGGGGGGTTTTAGCCTAGACCAGAAGCTGGCTGAATTGGCAGCCATGGCAGACAGTGGGAGTTGTGGCAGCAGCAGAGCTATGCCTCTAAAACTTTCATTTATGGCATTTTATTGTCCTGGCGACCATTTTGGCCTGCATAAGCTGTTTCTTGTTGTTGTTGTTGCTGCTGTTATGGGATAGAAAATGGCTGCTTTGTTGGCCAACGGACAACGGGCGTCGCAATGTCAAAACGCGCATTCAGCCATGGCCTCTGTCAGCGACGTGTATGAACGTGTGTGTGTGTGTGTGTATCTGTGTGTGTGTATGTGTGTGTGTGTGTGCCAGCTGCCAGTTATGGCAACAGCTAAGGGAATGATGGAGCAACAACAAACAACAACAGCAGCCATCATAATGGCAACCAAAGTCATGTCAGCAGCCAAAACAAGGCGAGAAAACAATAACAGAAACGACAACGTTTTTTTTTGTTGTTGTCCTGTTCAACGTCCATGTTGTTTTTGGTTGCTGGTTGATTCTACTAGTCCCGTTACACTCTGTTTAGACCGGGTACTGTGTGAAAAACTACAAAATGGGTCTATTAAGTTAGCGCTATTGGGAATTGTATGTTACTTCCGGAAGCAGGCGTAGCAGGCTCTACAAATTATATTGTTGATAACGTACTTCCGTCCGTCCTTTCATCTGTTTAAACTATAATAGCATTCTCTGACTTGATCAATCGATGCTGTTAATTGCATTTCTATCGGATAAGAAACAGCGAAGATACGCAAGAGACATTTACGCCACTCGGTAGAGAGGTCGTTTATTATTTAATCGAAAGCGAATTCAAGCGGAGAAAAACTTTAAATTCTTACCAGAAATTATTGATACACAAAGTACAGTCTCCCCTTGTCGGTAACGTCCGACTGTAGTATTCCGACCTGCTGATCTGCTCCACTCTCACTGCTTCAGTCTGTTTTAGTTGCTGTTTCTAATGTTTTCGGCTTTGGTTTTTCTTTTTGATGGCGCTGACAATGGCACTGATAATTATTATTAGTTTTATTATGTAACTTTACAGCTGTTGTTTACATGAGCTTTGTGTCTGCTTTATGTACAGTTACAGCCACAGTTACAGCTACAGTTATGCTCCCATTCAGTGTGAGCAGCGCTGACATACAGGCACAGTTTCTCCCTCTCTCTGCATCTCTTTATCCTCATTCTCCCTCTCTCTTTTGGTGTGTATGTTCCTTTGCTTTTTTCACACCCTTCTGCTTGTTGTGCCTCGCTCTTCTGTTTGCTTTGAGCGCAAATTATAAAGTTTTTTGTTGTCAGATTTTTGTTTCAACGAGCAAATGATTTATTAGCTAATTAGATGTGTTCCTGTCAAGGCAAGGGCAAAGGGCACAGGAAGCAGGGGAATTGTGTGGAAATGAAACAAATGTGAATTAATTAGGAATTTAATTACGACTGAGAAAGCGTGTCAAGCCGTGTATGCATATAATTTGCAACATTTTAATAATTAAGCTAATTACATTAGATTTAAATCAATTATACGGGTTGACACAGCGCATTTTTGCAGCTTGATTTCGCACTTTTGCGACTCTAGAAAAAAGTGAAATGGGAATTAAATCTGTGCAGCTGAATCTTTGGATCGAATATAATATATTTCAAAGATTTATAGTCTAATTAAAATAGTATAAAATAAATAGGAACAAATAAAACAGAATTTTTAATACTCTAAAAATTAGTAGTTATCTATTTGTATAGTTATAAAACCGAACTAAATTCTTGAAGAAATAAAATACTTTATGTCCGATTTTTTTATAAGCCGTAGTTTAGTTCAAAATTTTCATTATTGATGAAAATTAGTATTCTATTTAATGATAATTTATTTTATATATTATGCTATTCTCCCTTTTTTAATTCAAATATTTTTATTTGATCTATCTTACAATTTTAAATAATATCTTCCATTTTCTGTGTCAATCTTAGCTCTACAGTGCTTCTCAAAACTTGAGACGCACACTTTGCACTTATTTATACAAAAGCGCAACATAAATAAAATTGTATTTTAATAATTTCTTTAGAAACTGAGCTACAAAAGTATCTGACATCAAAGTTTGCTCTATATTCCCTTTGCCGTATTTATGTTTGCCAAGAGTTTCTTTAGTTTTTTCTCTGCCAGCCAGTTGCAATTGAAGTTGCGACTTTTATTAGGGCCATAGAATTGTAGTTTAGTTTCCTTTTTGCTGCTGCCTCTGCTGCTGCTGCAACTTTATTGAGCTAAACCTTTGGCATGCACAACTCATTAATTTGCCCCTCGCGCCCTGCCACGCCCGCTGTGCCTGCTCCGATTACCAAGTGGCATTTGAGGCACATGATGTTGTAAATTGCGACAGCTCAATTATGTCAGAAATTTACTGGGCTCAGAGCCATAGCCATAAATGGCGCAAAACTGCAATCGAAGTGCAAGTAGTGAGAGGGTGAAGAGAGGGAGAGTGGGGAAATGGCAATCAATGTTGCAAAACACGATTTTTTCCCGTCAGATCTGGCTGATTTAGAAGAGCGTTTGCTAGAGAAATTGTGAAACTTCAAACATAATTCAGCTTTTTGTCAGCTTTTTCTTAAATTAAAAAAATTCTTAATAAATTTAAAAAACTCTTAATAAATTTTAAAATTTCTTAAAAAATTTTAAAAATTCTTAATAAATTAAAAAATTCTTGATAAATTTGAAAAATTCCTCATAAATTTAAAAAGTTTGTAGTAAATTTAAAAAATTCTTAACAAATTAAAAAATTCTTGATAAATTAAAAAATTCTTATTAAATTCAAAAAGTTCTTGATAGATTTAAAAAAATTAAAGGCCTGTTCTAAATATTTTAATTGATATTTGCACATAACAGCTTTAATTTAAATAATATACTTGAGAAAAATTTAGCTATTTTCTGTCTTTTCTTTTCTTTCTCAAAATTTAACAAAATTCAACATTAAAACTTGTTAATGTTTAGCTTGTTTTGTGTACTCCCGTCAAAAATAAGCTGTTTTTTTCTCGCACAAAATTGGCAACACTGATGGCAATTCCAGTAGGAGCTGGAACAGTAGCAGCAGCAAATGGAGCTGGAGTTGGAGTCGGCAGCCAGAGAAAATTAAAAGGCATTGGCAATTGAGAGTACACAAAGGGTTAAATGGCTTAAGCGATATATATATGTGTATATATGCTGCATTTGCGGATTGTGGGCGTGGCAAGTGGCCAATAAAAAATGTAAGTAATGTTGCAACTGCGCAGCGAAGGGGGCAATAAATTCGTTGTGCCACAGAGCGCGTGAGGCAAGCACAATGCCAACATGCAAAGGCAAAGATAATTGAAAAAGCATACAGCAGTAGAATTCCCAAAACAAACCCAATACGTTGCAGTTGCAGTTGCAGTTGCAGTTGAATGCACAAATCTCAAATCTCACATCGCAAATCGCAAATCTCAGTGGCAATGCGGCCCACATGGCGTATGAGTGACGCGAATTTATGTACTCTCTGTTTCAGCTGTCCAAGTGCAACACGTTCTAATCAGCCGCACGCTGCATGCAACGCCTGCGAGTGGGCAAAGGCGCAGCACATTGTGGCAGCTCTCCATGCTGCCTGGGATGTGTGTGTGTGGAACCAGTTGCCTTCCCCTCACTTCGCCGCTCTCCTTGGCTCCACAACTGCCGCAAGTTGTTCACCTTCAACGTCCTTTAAGCTGCGCTGGCGGCAGTCAACCCCAACACTTGCAGCATGCACATGCCACACACAAGAGTATACGAGAGCAGCACGACTAGCAGATACCCTGCAGCAGACAGATGAAGTGGAAATAGATAGTTTTAGTCGGGGAAAGTTCGACTAGCGAGTGTTAAGGCGATGAGAGTTCGGCCAATGAGAGTTCGACCAGCGAGAGCTCGGAAAGCGAGAGTTCTACCTGCGTATTTTGGACCAACGAGAGTTCAGCAAGCGAGAATTCGACCATTGAGAGTTGGGCCAGTGAGAGCTGAACCAACGAAATTTCTGCCAGCGAGAGTTGGGCCAGCGAGTTTGACTATAAATTTGTTGTGTTTTAAATTTCTTTAAATATTTTATTTTGAAGTTTAATGTGCTCTTAAAATATTTATTGCTATTGAGAAATTTCTCTCTGTAGGGTATTATATTGTTTGTGCTTTTCAAAGTGCTAAATTTAAGCTTATATATGTGTATATTCCATGCAACCCCATCTATACCGTATACAGGGTATGCGAAATCGTCTGTGTTGGCAAACCAGTTGCAAGCTGAGTTGGGCCGCGTCTGCATGCTGTGGCAATTACAATTCAATTAATGTGGTATGTGTGCAAGTATTTTTTGCAGTGTAGTCAACACATGATAAGCAGCAATGCCAATGGAAAGCGAAGAGCAAAACGGAATGAAATGAAAATGCAGAGTCCAAGAACGCAGCGCTTAATCGCCGACACGAAAGTTAAACGACCGCGCAAGTTTCGCATAATGATGTACTTAATGATGATGCGAATGCGGATGACGATAATGACGATGATAATGTGGATATGCTGATAAGGGGCAGCGGGAAGGGGGCGGGGAGGGTTTGGCGGGAAGTTGGCTGACATGCCTCCTCGTAATCAGCTCATGTGTGAGCGAGCGCCAAGACGACGTCGTAAAGCCAAGAAAATGGCAGCGTCAGGCTCTTAACTTCCACTTCACATGCATCCTTATGGCAATATGATGTGGTTGTTGTTGTTGTTGTCGTTGTTGTTGTTGTTGTTATTGGTGTTGTTGTGGTTGTTGTTCGCGTTGGTGTTGGTGTTGCCTGCCATGCACACGTCATGGGTGTCGCTTTTCAGCCTGCAAATGGGCGTCTTTGTGTGGGAGCGCTGATAAGCAGCTGAGACAGGCGGCTGTCGTTGGGGAGGGGGGATAAGTGAAGGGGTATATAGTACTATAAGGTATACAGCCAACTGTAATACGACTGCTGAAAGGCAGCTACAACAACAGCAACAAGAGCAACACCCATAGGAACAATGCTCGGTGTTGTATTGCATTGCTTTCAATTAAGGCAAATATATACTACATATGTCGGGAAGAGTAGTTTCTATAGAGTGAAAAATACTATAAAAAAATCTGTAAAATTCCTGGAATTATTTGCCATGTTTTATAAATACATTTCATTATGGCAATTATAATCATAATATATGTCGAGTTTTGATACAGCAAAAAATGTTAAAAAATGTTGTATGAAATCCCAAGAATTTGCTATATTTTACAAACACATTTCAGGCTTAATATGGCAGTTATAATCATAGTATTTTCAGTTCATAATATAGATAATTTCCAGTAGACCAGTTTTTATACAACAAAAAATATTTACAAATTCTATTGAAATCGAAATATTACGAATACAGACTGATTATAACAATTTAAATATCCAAAGAATAGTATCCCCATAATACACTGCCTGAAAAACTTATCTATCTCAACAGTTCTATAAACTAGCACTGACAGTTATATAAGCCACATATGCGTACAGTTCAAGTGCTAATCAGCATGACAATGCCAAACGGTCTAAATTTATTTATTTATCCGCTATTTTTAGTATTGCGTTGATATGATATCTTTTAAGCATAAGCTACAATTGTATAAATGTTAGTTAAACTGCGAAGATTAGCAGTTATTTTTGGTATGTGGGTTTATATTAAATGTTGAATGCCGCGCCCGAATTACCAAATAACAAGCGTAATATTAAACATAGAAGGTTGTTATTAGTATTGTTCAATCATTAATTCAATATTTATATGTCCCGTAAATCTCTTTGAGATTTGTTAATAAACACAGAAGATATTTAGGAAACAATATTGCAATTTATTGCTCACTTGCTCTGTGTTTCTATTTCTGTTTAAATCTTGTCTGTTTAATATTCCTACTTAATTCTATTGTTTCGCTGAAGCTTAAAAACTGCGTTTAATCAGTTTATTTTTGCGTTTTATTAACATGTGGGGTTCTAAAATGCCCCCAATGACCATGAATTGCCTGCAGTAGTGCCATGACACGCCCCCTGGCCGCCCACACACACACATATAGAGAGAACTGGCAGAAATGATTTTATTGCAGAATCCGCAGCACAAACTTCCGGTTTTGGTTTCATGCAATTTGCTGCGTTTTATATGGAAATTGAAAAATCAAAATGTTGTCGAGTGGTGGGGGAAAGAGAGACAGAGAGAGAGAGAGAGAGGGAGAGGAAAGGGGTATTTTAAATGCCAAAATGCTGGCTTGCCATAAACATATTTTGAGTCATCAGAAACAGAGTGCGAGCAGCGTGAGAACGCACGCTAAATGCATATAAAAAATGTAGAGTGAATTATAAAAAACTAAACGAGAAACGAGAGACGACAAACGAGAAAGAGACAAATAACACGCACAACTGTTTAATCGAATGAGAGGGGGGAGAACATGTGTGAGATTCACACAATGTGGGGGAGCAGCAGTAAAATTTGTGTTTCCATTTCAATTTGCATAAAGAGCGAAAAAACGGAAATCATTTGCATAGCAGGGGGGAGAGGAGAAGGCAGAGAGAAGTGAGGAAAACCGGTCAGTTTGCAGCTTCCAAGCTTCCGGCAGAATTGACAAAACGTCTCAAGTGCTTTAATTGGCTCTGTTGGTTCCTGTTTCCAGTTCCCCTGTTCCCTGTTCCCGAAATTCATTTCATTTGTGCTTAACTTGTTTGGCTTTCACGTAAATTCAATCAGGAGCAAGTGCAAAACTTTCATACACTTGCAAGGTTTTTGCATAATTAGACAATTAGCCAGGCCAAGAACTAAACCCAAATTCAAATTCAGCTTCAGCTGTGTTGATAAATGAACTTTGATGTCGGTGCTCCAAGATGCTCCACTTCATGCTACTTCGCTCCCCCCTTCAGCCCACTTCAAGCTCACTCCATGGGCCTCTTGGCCATCAACTCGACTTATTTGTTTATTTTACTCTTGGCTGCAACTTTGCAGCTCATAAAAATGCATCCCTGCCGCCCTCTGCAGCCAGACCACAAATCTTTTTGTGCATCTTTGGGGTGAAAATGTTTTAGCAACTGAGGTTATAACTTTGCTTTGCTGCCCCTCTTGTAGTTTCTGATAAATACCCTGTAAAATGAGCAACAAAAGGAGTGCAAATTAGAGCTGCGAAATTGGAGTAAAGCAGAAGATAAGAGAGAGGGGAGAAGATAGTTGCAGTTATTTGCTCTAGTGCTTGTAGTTGCTGTAAATACCCTATACAAATTAGCAAGATAATGAGCTAAGCCGATGAGTAGGGAGAGAGGGGAAAAAGGAAAAACGTCAAAGGAAAAGCAAGATACGAAAACAGGAAGAGGTGTCAATGGGAAGTCGAGCATTAAAATGTTATATAAAAGATAAAACGGCAAAAAGAGATGCAGAATGAAAGGAAGGCAAGTAAAGTTAGGGAAAGAAGCAAAAATTTGCGACAAAAAAGAGATATAAGAGATAAACAGAATATGAAAGGAAAAATATATACATATTTTATACAACTAAAGGTATTTGTCTGGGTTCTGATAGTATATAAAAATACCCAGTAAAATGGGATAAAAAATATATAATATAATGAATGATTAATAAGAATATATTATTATCTTTTATTTAAATTCATTTTCCATATTCATTAAAGAGGTATTAAGTACTTTAGCTATACCACCTTCGAAACCATAAATCCGCTTTAAATATTTACAGAGTATCTGCCAAGTTGAGCACACTCTAAACTACTCGCTGGCTGCTCTTGTTATTCTGCGCTCTCTGTGGCTTCCACACAAAGTTCAGGCAAAACAAATATCTTCCAGTTTCAAGTTATGAAATTTATTAGCTGCAAATGTTATATGTTTCTATTGTTGTTGTTGTCGTTGTTGCTGTTGTTGTTGTTGAAGTTTTTGTTGTTGTTGTTTATCTAGCGGGAAGTGTTGCACCATTAAAATTTGATTGTATTCCAAAGAATTTCGTAGAATTTGTTGCCTTTCGCCTTTTTGCTTGTGATTAATGAAGTTATTTCTGCCGCAGAGCCAAAAGGTATTTGAGATATTATTATACTACTTTGGGCTTATGGCTATCATTTGAATACATAATCGTACATACATACAAACATACGTATGCCCAAAGCTTGATTAAGTTTTGTGGCAAACTTGATTACTGACTCATTATGGGGGCTTTAAGAAGTGTGTGAAAAGCGCGTTAGAAATGTAGCTGAAAGTTAAAGAATTCCGAATGGAATCAGATAAATAAATAAAAATAAATCAATAGTGAAAAATTAAAAAAATAAAATAAACTAAATTAAATAGAATACATACATAAAATAACAAATAAATAAAATATATTAAAACTATTAAATACCATATTAGTAATAATCAATAATAATTTAAAAATAAATAATAAGTAAATATTAAATTTGCTTTATTTGCAGAATTTTTAAATTCTATATAAATAAATAATATTAAATTATCAAGATAAATAAATAAATGATATTCAGATTGTTCTGCGACCTTTCCATTTGATGTGTTTCGACGCTAGCTAGCTATAGGTCCAGTTGTTGACAATTTTGTAAATAAAAACCAGAAACAACCAAGTTTTTGCCAATATATTTCGATCAACCGTCGGTGATCATCATCAGGGCTATTTATTGACACGTCTGCTCTGTTTGACGTGGAGCTATGAACAACTTGGTTGTTCCTGGTTTTTATTTACAAAATTGTCAACAACTGGACCTATAGCTAGCTAGCGTCGAAACACATTAAATAAATGATAAATATAGTACATAAATATTAAATAATTACATATAAATTAAACATACAGTAGAATCCGGTTATAGCGACATTCAAGGGACCGACGATTTTACGTCGTTATATCCGGCAGACGCACTATCCGAAAGGAGCAAAAAAAAAATTTTTTTTATATTATGGATGCCATGTTCGTAATAGGTTTTAAAATAAAACAAATTAATTTTTTAATCAAAACAAAAAATTTAATACAGTAGAATCCGGTTATAGCGACTTTCAAGGGACCGACGATTTTACGTCGTTATATCCGGAAGAAAAAACCCATGATTTTGTTTCTTTTTAGACCCTTTACTTTAAAAAAGTAAAAAGGGTCTATTAGTTTAGTGCAAAGAGGATATGTGTGTAACACCCAGAAGGAGGCGTGGCAGACCCAACAAAGTATATATATTCTTGATCAGGACGACAAGACGAGTCGATACAGCCATGTCCGTCTGTCCGTCTGTCCGTCTGTCTGTCTGTCCGTCTGTCCGTCTGTCCGTCTGTCTGTCTGTATGAACACCTAGATCTCAGCAACTATAAGAGCTAGAGACACCATATTCGGGATTCAGGTTCTCCTATTCAGTAAGCAGCACGAGTTTGTTTTAGATTTTGGATACCTCCCCCCCCTTCCCCCGCAAACCGCAAAAAGCTGCTGTGGCCACAGTTTTAAAGCTATTGATTTGTAATTTGGTATTTAACTAGTTTATGACATTCTCTATCGACGCTGTGAATTTTGTTTCGATCGGATAAGAAACAGCGTACATATGCCATAGACAATTTGCCGCACTAGGCAGAGGGGGGGTGGTGTGCCTTGCATACGCGGGTAGCTTAGTGTATGTGCGTCTGATTGTGTTTGAATGTACATATACTCAAAGTAAAGGGTCTCCTACGGTCGGTTACGTCCGACTGTAGCCTCCGTCCCACTAATTCGTATTGAAAAAACACAAAATCCATGATTTTGTTTGCTTCTTTTAGCATTGTTAAAGAAATCAAATTTTCCTCTTTAAAGTTTTTTTTTTGTTCGGCACGTCGCAATATCCGGTTGAATTGAAATGAAAAATTGAATTGAAATTAAAAAATCTCGTCGTTATAAGCGGTTTGTCGCTAAAAGCGGAGTCGTTATAAGCGGAGGCCGTTTCATATAAGTTTGTATGGGGACCAACCAAACCATCGAGTTTTCGTCGCAATAACCGGTCGGACGCTATAAGCGGCGTCGTTATAACCGGATTCTACTGTATTTATAAATGATATAGAAATAAATACTGATTATAAATAAAAAAATAAATATGATATGATATAAATTTTTAAATGATATAGAAATAAATACTGATTATAAATGAATAAATAAAAAGAAATAATAATTTAATGGGAAATAATTAAATGAAAATAAATATTAATATTTTATAATATTTTGAATAAACTGTAAAAATAATTGAAATTTATCTTGTCGCTTTTTGTTAGTACAAAGTGCGCTATATCAATTAAGACTCTCTCTAAGCGCATATTAATTTCGAATTATAATTTGTGTAACCAGCTTAAACTGTAGCAAGCGTAAAATCCCATTAGCTGCGCCGGCCTATGCTTGTCAAACTGCACAAACATACCAAAACTTAGCTTTTAGCCACAAAAACCACAAAGATAGACAAACACACAGCAAAAGAGATAGAAAGAGGAATAGAGATAGAGAGAGGGAGGGAAAGAGAGACAGTTAAACATGCATTAAGCATATTGATTTAAGCACATGAATTATGATTGTGGCTTTGGTTTTGCGCTTTGCGCTCCGGCGTTGCCACATGTTGCAAAGCCAAGCGAGTTGGCAACGCTCGCTGGGCAAATATTTGGCTAAAAGCTAGCTGCCGACGTTGCCAAGTTTTAATGGCCAGTTGAGCGCACTTAATCCACAATCATTAGCAAATAGCGTATGCAGCCAGGTGCGTTATGGGCAGAAAGGGAGGGGAGGGAGGGAAAGGAGGAGAGAGGGGAGGGGAAGTGGGGGAACCGTTGAAGTATGCAGACAGCCAACAAGTCAAGTTTCATTAGTGTCTCCATGGCCGAGGAGAGGGAAGTGTAACCAAAGCGTCTGCCTGGCGAGTCAATTACGATATGATATTGCAGCAGCTGCTATATAAGTATGTGTGTGTGTGTGTGTATGTGTGTGTGTGTGTGTGTGTGTGTGTGCGTGCTCCAATTTCCAGTTATTTGTAGCTATTGGGGTTTATTGATTTTATGAGCAAACATTTTGTAAATGTTTTCATTATGCGAGCCAACTTTGATTACGGTTTTCCAGCTTAATAAACTTTTGTCGCATTTATTATTTAAATGCTGCGCTGCCTCTCCCCCCCTCCCTCTCCCTCTTTCTCTCTCTCTCACTCTGTGCCACACATATGCCTATGCGTGTATGTGTAACGCTCTGAATTTGGGGCAACTTTTGGGTCCGAGGGCGCATCACTTCAAAAGTCAATTAAGTTGGACTCAGTCCAAAAAGCATTCCCCTCGCTCTCCCCTGCTCGCCCTTTCCACAGCAAGTGTCAATAACTGTATGCTGTATGTGTGTGTGTGTGTGACACGCCTACTTTTCGGCCTGTCCCCCCGCCCCCCTGGCTGATCCCTAATGCGGTCTGGTTTCATCTGTGCTGGGAGCATTCGGTTTTCCTTTTGCTTCTTTAATCCATTTCGATTTGCAATAAATTCATTTTGTTTATTCACATTTCGTATGCAGAGCATTAGAGAGCAGAGTGAAAATAGAGAAAGAGATGGAGAGAGAGGGAGAGAGAGTTGCAATATACTAAAAGAGTAGTAGAATTTACAGGGTATTTTAAGCAAAACAGAAGTTAAGTGGGAATGCAGCAAAGGAAAAGAAAGATTTACGTATGATAGCTTAAAAGTCATTAGGCAAAGGATGAGAAATTGAAAAAAATAACAGCAAAGGCAGTTGAAAAGTGAAAAGGGAAGAGAGAGAGAAAAAGGGAGAGAGAGAGAAAGGGAGAAAGTGAGAAAGGATGAAATAGAGATACATTGATTAAAAATGATTGATGAGGCGACAGCAAGTGAACTTGAGAATGGTAAAGGTTTAAGAGGGATGCAACGGAAACATTTATTAATTTATTTAATTCAGATACACTTAAAAATTAAAATTAAATTCTGTATTTAAGATTAAGTACAGTCGAATCTCGATAATTCGTACCCCGCTAAATCGAAAGTCGCGATAATTCGTAAAAAATTCTGTCCCCTTGAAAAAAACTCGTTAATTCGTAAAAATGCCATACATTTTGGTCCCCTCGTTAATTCGTAGTATTTGGCGCAACGCAAAGAATATTGAACCTCTTATAAATCGTAATTTTGTTTCGTAACCTCTTATAAATCGTAATGCGATGCGAAATTTTTTGTAGTTAAAGCACCATTAGATTTTGCAGTCAGCTATGCCGCCTTTATGTCGCTATGCATTATGAATTTTGTGTTTCTCTCGCTGTTTTCGTTTAGTTTGCTGATTTTTTTTTTGGAGAGTAACATCGTTCTGAGAATAACATCGTTAATTTCGTTAATTTTTTGTTATTATAATTTTATGTTATTGTTTAATTTTCCTTTACTTTCAAAAACGTACAAATGAATGCACTTACTTATAATGTTTGTTTAATTCGAATAAAGTAAAATAAATATGTAAACATGATGTGAAATGTAAAAACCCCGTTTATTCGACTTTTTTATTTTTGAGCCCCGTTAAATAGAAATCTCGATAAATCGAATTCCCGTCTAATTCGTAAAAAAAGTGATCCCCTTGCCAATACGAATTATCGGGACTCGACTGTACATAAATTATAAAAGAATTTAATATAATATTGAAAAATATTCGCAAAAAACTGCAGCAGCAACAATTTAAATAAAGTATATGGCATTTTCTATCGATGCTGTGAATTATATAACGATCGGTTAAGAAACAGCAAAGATATGTAACAGACAATTTTCTCTTACTTTTCTATTCGCATTCAAAAGAATATTATATAAACGATCATCTAAATTTAATTTTCTTTTATAATAGAGTCAAAAAAGAAACCAAATAATTATTTAAGTTTTTCAATTTGTGGCTTTTCTTGAACTTCTTTTTCTCCAAAGATCTTCCTTACTCTAACTTTCTTATCACTTGTATGCAAATTCTTCTTTTCATCAAAGTAACTCCCCAACTTTAGCTTTCATATCGCATATCGGATATATGCAAATTCGACTTCCTACAAAATATTGCTCAAGGGGTAACTGCCAGTCGGAAATGCTGGCCGTAATTTCAACGTGTTGGCGGTTGGAGAATTGGGTGGGCGTTTTGGTGGGCGTGGCTAGTGTGGATTTCGACACACGTCGTTTTCCATTAAATTTGCCTGCAGATAAACGAAAAATGTCGAGGCAAAAGCAAAAACTTTTCTGCTTTCTGTATATTTTCTTTTTTTGCCTTTTTGTTCTTAACTTTCAAGCCGAAAACTCACGTGAGATTTGCCGCCCCCAGAGCTGAGGCAGGTGGGGCACACACACACACACATGCATGCATATGTAAATAGACACACACATACACACACACAGAAGGCTCACACGCAATTGGCAGACAGTGGACCACGTGGCGTATGCGTAATGCGGCAATGTTGAGGGCCCAAAGGACCGGCAATATTTTGCTCATTTCCGCTCTGGCACTTTTCGTGCTGTTGCACATTGGAGATAAAAAGCAAAAGTTAAAACCAATTCGCACGCAATTTTTACACACTGTTCGCCATTTGTTGTTGCCCCTGCCACACGGGAGCAACTACAGCTCGAGTGCGTGTCGAGTTCTCCTTCTCCTTCTCCTTCTCTTGATGTTTGTGCTACCTGAGCCGTGCCACTTCTGCCCCAGCTGAGCCTAAACAAATGCAACACTTTGTTTTAACAGGCGAGGCATGACTACAGAAATTTATTTGTTTACCTACTCTCCTATACATTTATTTACCAGCAACGCTCCAAAGGGAAGCCGACGACGACGACGACGACCACGTCGCACAGTGGTAACTCTTTTACAAAAATAAAAAAACCCATATCGAAAGTTTAAAAACGCCCTAATCGATAACCATCGCATACTAACGTAATATTCTATACAGAAACCTGGTAGTCAAAATATATACTCCCGATCATTATATTTATCTACCCTGAAAAGCGCATTGAAATCGGTTAATAAACGTGAAAGTTACGAACGAAACAAAAAGGTTTGTTTTAGCTCTCTACCAATCTGAAGTTCAACTACCTATGAAAATACGAAATTTCATCCGATCTTTTCTATAGAAATAGCCGGTAGATGTGGTCATTTTTTTGTATTACATATTTAAAATACTTTTTCTAGATTTTTGGTTAAAATTGTCACATATTTCCATACAAGCTGTACCACTGTGCGACGTCGACGCTGACTCAGGTGCGGTTTCGGCGGTTGGGGCTGCGGTTTACCTATTTTGGGCCCGCGGGGCGCGTTTCAAATGCAAAGCAGCAGCAGTGGATGACTTTAAAAAGAAAGAGCTTGAAAGGGAAACGGAGAAAGAGAGCGAAAAGGTTGCATAATTGAAAGAAAACTTCGAGACACTGATTGTGATTAGGGTGTGCTGATCATACGGCTCCCGGGGCGGTTGGGGTTGGGGTTGTCGGGGGTCAGAGGTCGAGCCTTCACTACAGATTGCTGACGAAAAGATTAATGACTTTTAAGCGATTCGTGCGTGTGGATATGCATTGGTGTGCGTGTGTTCGTGTGTGTGTGTGTGTGTGTGTGTGTGTGTTTAGGCCCTAAGAGGCACTTGTACCTGTGGTTTGTGCATGTTCTGTGGCTTAACACTTGGTAAATCATTTTCAAGCCATTGCATGTTTTAATTAAAATTTTATTAAAGCTGCCAAACGATTTGGAAAATGTACAATCAGTATTTTAATATTAAATTATTTATTTTAGGTTTATTTTACAGTAAATAAACATTTAAGAGTGGAAAATTAATAGAGCACCTTAGTATTAATATTTATAGATATGGAAATACCAACATTGGTTCTAAAATCTACATATTTTGACCAAATACTGTCATGTTAGGTTTTAATTGCATCATTTTGCAATTAAATTAATATACAAATCAATTCGTACGATTAAAAAAAAATTTTTTTTTTCAAAAAAATTTAATTTTTTTTAAGTAGGACTTAAAAATGTCCCAAAAAATTTCAATTTTTTTTCTTTGACTTATCACCTAAATTTTATTTTCGCACTCAAGTGATTGAGTAAAATTCATACCGCTTGAAAATCGGTTGAGTTTTGTTAAAGTTATGCGCATTCAAAGTTTAGCAAAAAGGGCTTTTTTCGTTTAAGGAGTAATAATGTCCCTTATGTTTATGAGAAGTAGTTCACATTTAAAAGAGCTGCTGACTTAACAAATGTGGACATTTCTGTTTTGGCTGTTTTATGGATACCATTACACAATCGACATAAAGCCGTAAACCCGTAGACCCCTAAGTGAACCTGAACTCCAACCCAAAGCAGAAGTTAACCTATGACATATCTATAAACTCGTATTTGGCTTGGGTTTTACGGTACTTGGGCCCGTATCTTTTTATGGCTCCGACGCAATCAGCTGCCCATTGGCCATTTCCCCTATCGCTAAAACCAGCTTCAAATTCCACGCAATTCAGGAGTTGGCCTAATCAAATTTGCGGCGTTTCCCCCGGCTCCCCTCCTCCTAAACTTCATTCAGAGGCAGCTACAGCTGCTGCCTCTCCCAGACACCTGGGCATAAATTCTTTCTCTCTCTCTCTCTCTCTGTTGTGTTTTGTTGCTGCTATTCCCAAGCTTTTAATAACTGAACAAGCCGCTCATTAATAATTTAAAATAGAGCAACAAAAAATACAAAAAAATGCGCGCTCTTTGGCCTCTTTGGGGCAAGCTTCAGTTCGGCTCGCTGCCGCTGCGCTGCTGCTGCGCTGCTTTGCTAAATTTTGTGGATGCCAATGCCAAGCAGTGTTGCCAGTTTTCTAATAAAGGCTAGATTTAGCATATTTCTAAATTAAAAAGCTAATAAGATTTGCAAATAACTTATAGCTATAAATATAAAATTTTTTAAATTTTCATACTTAATTTAAACAACAATTTTTTTTACGGCATAAAAATATGGTTATTTATTCTTCATTGCATGGAGAATTTCAATGTGTTATCGATTTTGCAGTAAAAATGTTTAACGACCTTAACTCTATAAAATAAAAATTAATTTTCCAAAAAATTAATTTTCCAAAATATATATTTTTAAAACGGAGAAGAAATAGGTTTTATAAATTAGAATTATAGAGTATTAAATATTATTTTAAAATTTTACAGATATAAATTACGCCAAAAATTAGTATTCCAGCAATTCATTCATTTCATTTGTCGACATATTTATATTTATTTTCGTTAATAAATGATAAATATAATAAACTAAAATATGAATTAATTTATGCTAAAACCAGTAAGGACGGAGCTACAGTCGGACGCAACCGACTGTAGGAGACCCTGTACTTTGTGTTTTCTCCGCTGTTTCTTTTCCGATCGTAATGTAATTCACAGCATCGATGGGAATTGTCATAGACTACGTACATGCCACATCCCAAATCTTTAGCCTTAAAACTGCAAACTGTTGCTAAATTGGTTTTTCGGTTAGCGGAGGAATGAGAGGAGTTATCAAAAAACCCATACTAACTTGATCTGATGGTTGCATAGGAGAACATAAATACAAAAAAATGGTATTTCTAGCTCTTATAGTTTGCAAGCTCCTGGCGGCTTCTCTGTCTGCGCTATCTTCGCTGTTTCTTTTCCGTTGGTAATATAATTCACAGCGTTGATGGATAATGCCATGGGCTGCGTACATGCCAAATCCCAAGTCGATAGCCTTTAAACTGTGGCTGTAGTGGCGCTTACATACATTTATAAAACAATTCATTGGTGCATAACTTCGCTGTTTCTTCTCCGTTTGTAATGTAATTTACAGCATCGATGGATAATTCAATAGGCTACGAACATTTCAAATCACAAGTATGTAGCTTTATTATTGTGGCTGCAGTGGCACATACATGCATTTTGAAAAAAATTGTCTCTTGCATATCTTCGCTATTTCCAATTCAAATCATAAATAAATTAATATCATCGGTGAAGAATACCTTAGGCTACGTACATGCCAAATTACAAGTCTGTAGCGCTATTATTGTGGCTGCTGTGGCGTTTATAGTTTTCGAGATTTTTGAGGTAGGTGTAGATTTTTGATGATTCGCGGATGAAGGAGGCGAGATATCAAAAGTTTGAAACAAACTTGATCTGCTTGCATTAGCTGACTACCTAAATACGGAAAGCTGGTGTTTCTATCTCTTTTAGTTGCTGAGATCTAGGTGTTCATACAGACAGACGGACAGACGGACAGACGGACAGACGGACAGACGGACGGACGGACGGACGGACATGGCTATATCAACTCAGCTCGTCGTCCTGAGTCAGAATATATATACTTTGTGGGGTCTACCACGCTTCCTTCTGCCTGTTACACACAGCTGTCATTTGCACTAAACTAATAGACTCTTTTACTTTTTTAAAGTACAGAGTCTAAAAATCCATAATTTTTTGTGCTTTACGAATTTAAATTTACACAATATTTCAGCGAACAGCTGTTTTTAGCTTATTTTTACTTCAAATCTAGCTTACGCGAGTGCCCAAGCCTGGCAACACTGATGCCAAGCGCCCTACTCAAAACGTAGAGAGCCAAAGCCAAGCGCGCTCTCTCGCAAACACAAACACACACACACACACACACGCTCGCTCTGCCGCTCTCTTGCTCTTTCGCTCTTTGCATTGGCATTCGCAGCGCATTCCTTCAGCAACACACACATACACACCCACACATACTCTCCTCGTACGTGTGTTGGATTCTGTTGTCGCTGTCCGCTGCAGCCGCAAAGCAGAGCAGAGCAGCGCAGCAGCAGCGCAGCACCCACGCATGCTGCGGATGATTCATGCTCTCTGCTGTTGTTGCTGCTGCTGCACGCTCAATTGACAGCGCTTGTTGTTGTTATGGTTATTGTTATTGTTGTTGTTATTGTTAATTTAATGATTTTATTTTATCAACACTTCCTCCTTTTATACATGTACATTTTATTTTGTTTACTTTTTTTGCTGCTGCTGCCGGCAGCGACTGCGCTGCAGCCGTGACGTAAGCAAATCGCTGAGCTGCGCAGCTGTTTAAATAGCACACAAAGCAGCAACGGCAGCAGCAGCAGCAACAACAACTGCAACTTTTGCCGGCTGCGCTTACTGAATGAAATGCTGGCCATAATACTACGCTTTCAAAACTCACCACAGCAGCGACAGTGCTGCTGACCACGGCACACTGACGCAAAATATAAATTTAAATTTTTAAAACTAATATCAAATAAAAAATAAATACAAAAATAAATTTAAAATGAAAACAAAATGCAAATAATATAATAGAAAAAACCAAACCATAATAAAATAAAATTCAAATTGAAAATATAAAAAATAATACAATATAACAGTAAAATAAAATTTTAAGTTTTGTAAACCTAAATTTACTAATGTTAAATAAATAAATAAATAAATAAAATTTTATATTTGCTTTTGGTAGGAGGACAATGGTATAATACCAATCTTTGTAATTTGGCGCATTATATAAATTCAAAATTTTAAAACTTATAAAATTTCAATTGAAATAAAAATATCAATATTATAAAAAAAATAAATTAAAATAATAAATTAAATTATAATAATATTTGGTATTTGTGCTATTTTATGAAATTTTGTTTATGAAGCAGGCAATAAAAAATAACCGATACGTGTTTGAGTAAAAATAAATAATAACAAGCTTTCTATTAGAAAAAAAATTGGTCAAAAAAACCCCAAAACAAATAAAATAAAATAATTACCTAATATGTGTTTAATAATCCAGTAACAATACAATGATAATACTATAACACAAATATAATACAGTAATACCAAAATAATAATACAATTATATTAAAATAATACCACAATAATAACACAATAATTTTTTAAATTTGTTTATAACAATCTCACACCACTGTGCAGTGCAAGTGCTGACGTCGCCTCGCCACGCTGAGCTGCAACTGTTGGCATGTTCGACTGCGCTGTCGCAGCCGCCTCTGCTGCTGCTGCTGTTGTTGTTGCTGCTGCTGCTGCTGCTGCTGCGTTCCAACAGTTCCGTTGCGTTCGCTCGTTGGTTCGCTCGTTCGTTGGTTCAGTTCACAATTGAACGTTCGCCGTGTTTGACGCGTCGCGCTCGCAGTTTGTCTGCGCTCTCTCTCCGTCTTTGGCTGTGTGTGCGTGTGCGTGTGTGTGTGCGCTCTGTGACGTAAGCTGATTTGCTCTCGTGACAAGTGACTCTCAAACCTGCGTGCTTGGACGTCGTTGTCTTTGTCGTACGTCACATTGTTATGTTATTGTTACGTGCTTCAAAAGCGCTTCCGTTGACTTTTGCCGCAGCATCATAAATCAACACCAAACAACAACAACAATCATAATAAATAATAATAAAAATAATAATAATAATAGCTCAGAGCATCCACAATCGTGTTTAATAATTTTGTGCGCTGTTTTTATTTGTTTAATTTATTTGCTCCGTTGCTCTCTCGCGTGCGTTCTATCTGCCTCTTCCCCTCTCCCTCTCTCTTCGTCTTGCCTCTCTCTCTGTTTGTTTTTTATACATTTGTTTGTTTGTTTATTTGTGCAGCCGGCGGTTCCAATTAGAAGCAACGCCAAAAACTTGTATTGCAAGCTCCGAAGCCTCCCCAAGCGGTTGTTTCCTCTTCCTCCTCTTCTCCCTTTCTCATCTATCATCTCCTCTCTCCCCCATCTTCTACTCCAGTTTACTCTACGCTTCTCGTTCTCATTTTTTGCTTTATTGCTTACGCGATTTGTGTTTCAAGTCGAATTGCGTTCAAAACTAATTTACTTCCCGGCCCCGCCCACCCGCCTCTCACGCTCAATTGAAGGCTAGCCAAATATATTTTTATTTATTATTATTTTTATTGGCATTTTTGAGCGTTCGAGCGGCGTTATCTTTTGAGCTCATTTATTTTCTTTATTCTTGGGGGTGATTTAAATTTATTTACATTTTATTTGGATTATTGTTTGGAAAGCCCGATTCAAAAAAATTATTACAAATATTAGATTGTGTTCTGAATACTTTGCAAAATTTAGAAAACAATTTATTATCTATATTATTATTATAAATAAACTCAGATTAGATGTGTCTATAGAATATTCTACATTGGATTTTCTATTAAAAATACTTTAAGTAAAATAATAATAAACAAAAAACAAGAACTTTGACAGAGCATTTTTGTAAAACTTTATTAAATATTTAAACAATATATTTTAATATAAAAAATAAATAAATATAATCTATTTATAACATACTATTTAAAAAATATATTTTAATTAAAAACTTGGAAAAAAAACTTGAAATAATTATCTTACTTAAATAAAAGCAAATATATAGAAAAAATTTTTAAATGGTTTACAATAGTAATCATTAGAGAAATAAATAATTATATAAATAAATATATTATAAATTATGAATATAATCTAAATATCTAAATAAATATATTATAAATTATGAATATAATCTAAATATCTTAATGAATATGATTATATAAATAAATATAGAGTATACAAATAAATGTAAATTTAATATATAAATAAATATTTAAAAGGTTTTACTTTGCCTAGTTTCGTTTTAGATAATATGCTTAAGCATTCTACTTTATTTGAGATAAATAAATAAATTCTCAGATTAAAAACCAAAGCTTGGGTATAATAGTATGCAATTAGCAATAATTTATGGCTGAAAGATTTATATAAATCGTTGTTTTTGCTAGTCTAACAGTTGAGGTGTCGTATTTCTGCTCTGACCTAGTTACAATTGGAATAATCGCAGCTTTATGTTTGCCGAAAAAAGCAAAGTTTTGTTTGCCAGAGTTATCTAAAATCTGAAAGTGCAATTTGCAAGCATCAGCATTACGTATGACGTATGACGCACATGCGACCGCAGTGGCTGTCAAACTGTCGACCGTTGTTTATCGCTTATCAATTGAGTTACGCTATTGTGCTACGTAGCTGGCTACGTATGCCGTACGTGCCTTTGACCCAGAACAGCCGAGCATCATTATGTGCCCCCACCTCCCCCCTATCGTAGTCTCTCTTAACACCCACAAAGCCACTTACACGACCTACTCACCTAACATGCAATCAACATTGCGTATACGTAATACGTAACGCGTAATACGTAATAAAGCCAAGACAAGTTTTTTGATAGCCGCCAAAAGATGCCCGGGTAGAAGAGAGGCATAGAGAGAGAGAGAGAGAGTGGAAATAGCATCCACAAGAGCCGGCTTGTGTGTGGAACCTAAGAGCGCACGCTCGCTCTCTTACGTGCTTGCGCTCGCTCTCTCTCTCTCTCTTTCATATGGCCGTCTCTTTCTGACACTCACCCTTAAAGGCAGGTGGCGCCCTTGCGCTACTTTCATATTGGGCAGCTTTTGACTGAAACGTAAAGAGCGTAACGTAACGTAGTGTAACACAACATAACGTAGCATAACATAACGCAGCGTAGCGTAGCGTAACGTCGTAGTATCTCGTATCTCGTTGACCTCATTTCGTGTGCGAAACTCAACGCGTTAGGTTGTGCAGCGGCTGCCACAACCGGCGAAAATCCATAAAAAACGCTGCTTACACCAAACAACGCGTAATAAATAAATAAAGCAGAAATTCTTAAGTTCAACGTTACGTTGCACAGTGGTTAAAAGTGACAAAATAGTTAAACATAGCTTATGACTTGTAAACAAATTCAGATTGCATTGAAATTTGGTACAGATTTAGAATAGATTTTTATTATTTAACGTGCCAAGTTTGAGATAAATCGGATAAAAAAAAATAGCTAACCATGCGTTATTAGCTCGTTACGTTTGTAACGCTTTACGTTGTTATATTTGAAGTTATTAATAAAATAGCAAATGTTTTGTTTACAGTGCATGATGTAAATAATTTTATTTAAAATATTCAAAATAATATAAATTTTGTGTATATTTTGCAATTTATTTTAAAATGTTCAATCATTCATGTTCATTTACAGTGCATGATTTGAGTATTTTTATTGAAAATAGAAATGTAAAAAATAAAAGATAAATGTTTGAGATAAATGCAAGCAAAATAATCAAATGTTGTGTGTTGATTTATGGTTAAGCAAATCGATTTGAGATGAGCTGCTAAAGCACAACAAACACCCTTAGAGCAGCAGCAGCAGCAACAACAACAACAACAACAACAACAACAATAAAAAGCAGCGACAATAACAACAACAAATCACAACCACCCCAAACAAAACAAAGCACAAAAAAGATGCAGATACAAAAAAAAGATACAAAACGTTAAACAAAATAAAAGAGAAGAAATTTCTGTTTGACGTAGCTGCTGATGTGTTTGAGGGTGGCCAGGGGCAGGAGAGAGTGGGCTGGGAAAGGGACGGACAGGGGAGGGGAGGGGAGGGAATTGCCCGCTGCTGCTGCTCTGCGTGTTGTCTGTGGTCGTAGCTCAATATTTATTATTGTACTTGTCTGCAGATAAAAATTTGACCTCGTTTGCAACGTCTTCAGCTCCGTCTTACGTCGTACGTCTTACGTCTTGCGGCTACGTCTCAGCCGTCTCGTCTACGTCTCTTGTCAGCGATGCTTTCAGCTGCCGTCTGATAACAGCATATTATTCCATATTCCATAAAGTGTATCAAAGAATAAATAAAAAACAAACCCAAAGTGTCCTCAAGTGAAGCACAAAATGTTTGCCATCAATAGAAACTAAGCAAAATAAAAAAAAAACAAACAAACATCAAAGTAAACAAAATAAAAACAGCATTTGTCAGCTGTATTTGCAATTTAACTACATCGGAATTTCGTGCAGTGTAGTGCTACGGCATTCAAAACGGCCTCAAAATTGCCGAACTAATCAATCAACCCACAAAGCTGAACAACAACAATTTTGGCAGCGGTGCGTATTACATATAAATATATTACAAAAAACCATAAAAAAATTTCTAAAAAATTTTATTTAATTTTATAAAATGTTGTAAATTATTCAAATTATGCTTAAATATTTATTTTGTATTTTTAAGCGCTTCTAAAATATATTTTAAATTTTGTTTAATTAAAAAATAGCCCGAATATTAAACAAAAATCATGATAAAGATATTTTTAAAGATATAAAAATATAGCTTGAATAATTACATGCAATTAATTATATTTAATTTAATTTAGCTAAATAATAAAAGTTAAAAATTGTATAAAAAATGCATTAAATTGCATAAATAAAATTTTAATAACAAACTAAACTTCGTCTATAAATTACAAACAATCAACAAAAAACAAGCTAAAATAATTCAAAATAATTTATCCCTAATATAGTTTTTTTTGTTTGTAAATATTTAAAAATATTTACTAAATACTTTTATTTTATTTATTTTATTAAATTCCGATACAATTAGGCGCTAAAGAACTCAAGAGATTGAGGAATTCTCGTCACTTTTCGCTTGTTTATTTTCCTAATTATATTTACGCTTGATTGACAGCCAAAACAGTGCGAAAGCAGCGAGAAAAAATAGACAGAGGGGGGAGGAAAAAGGAAAAAATTAAAAGAATTCTCAAAATAAACATAAACAAACATTAAAACGCAATGCTCGCCCACGCAGCGCTAAATTGTTTAAACAAGAATTAAATATAATTCGATATTTTTATTTATAATTTTTTTTTGGCTTTAAACTTTTTATATTCTCTGCTGCTTAGACAAAATGTTGTTTATTTTGAGCTCAAGCTCAAGAGCATGTGAAGGGTTTTTCATGCCGCCGAAATGGAAAAGTTTTTCCTTTTGCGTGGCAACATAATATGAAATTCGCATAAATAATGGAATTATGTTTATTACAAAAGCGGAAATATTTTAATTTTTTATCGCATGCATTTTAAATGCGCTAATGGCATTTAATTTAGCGTTTTTGCCAAGTACTTTAAATAAATTTTCAACGATTTTCACAGGCAATCGAGCAAAAAATGCATTTTTTTTTTTAATTTGTCGAAATGAAAAACAAACACAACAACAATTCGTATGTACATACAAACCGGCGTAAAATAAATATAAATATATATAAAATATGCGTAAAAGCCTATTTTAAATGCCGCACAAATTTTAAATGCAGCCAAAACGGTTTGAGTTAAAAAATGAATGAAAAAAGTAAACAAATGCGCTGAAAATGCTTTCGGGCATTAAAGTAAATTTTATTTAATATTAAGCACAAATATTTTGACAGCGAAATGCATAAATAAAACGGAAGAGTCGGATGTATGTGACAGCAAAACTATTTTGACTTGAATTTTCTTTTGACAGAATTGTAACTGTAATAACTTTTGTGTTTTTTATGCGATTTTAATAAAATTTGCAGCAAAGTTTGATATAGTTTAGAGCATTAATAATGCGATATTTTGCAAAGCATGAAAACCGCCTTTCTTAATAGACTTTTTTTTAATTTTAAGTGTAGAGTTGTTTCTGATAAAATTAACTTATAGTTAAACAACTTTTGTAATATAGCTGAGAAAATACGAACTATACAAATTATAATAAAATTTTAATACCTAAAAATAAATTCTAAAATGTTTAAATAATGCATTTACATTTTATACATTTTCACAAAGTTTATATGCCCCTTTAGTATTTTTTGCTAGGGTATTTAACTTGTTTTTACTACACCAAGTTCGTAATTTAATTGGTTCGAAAATATGTATTGGTTTGAGTGAATATATGTATATACTATGCATAAATATGTATATATTTTATACAACAATTTGGCCATAAGTCTGTAGACCAATTCTCCCCCAACTTCCCTCCCAATTTCCCCCCCAACTTCCCCTCTATGGAAGTTCACTTCATCTGAACTTCGCGCATTTCGTTTGATGTTCAGTCATGAAACCGGCTTAAAGCAGCAGGCGGAAGACTTGGAATCGACACTCAATTTTTAATGTTTGCTCTGCTTGTTATACATCATGTTGTAGTTGTTGTTCCTCTGCTTCTTCTTGCTGTTGTATTTGTGTGCAATTGGAATTAATTCAAGTTGAATTGAACTTTTTATTAGAACATTGACCCGGCGTACGCGCTGACGTCGCTGGCATTTTGGCCAGCTCTCAACAAGGCCAAGAACAGCAGTTGAATGCCTGCTCTAATCAGCTGTTAAATCACTTGTTTAATCAGCTTTATATGCGTATGATAACAAACACACACACACACACGCACACAGAGACACTGTACGTGTTTACAGCATAAAACTGTATACACTTCCGTTATCAGACAGACAGCAAACAGCGTAATCAAAACTCATTACAATGCAGAGCACAATAGAAGCTAAGCCGCGAGGGCAGCACGATAAATAATGATAAATAACAGCTAATACATAATTAATAATTAGTAATGAGAAATCGATTATAAATAAGAAAAATTAAATAATAAATTTTCAACAATAAATCATTAATTAAAAATAATAACTTGGCAGCACGATAAATAATAATAAATAATAACTAATGTAAATGTTAATTGTATACATTGAAAAATAAATAGGAAATAATGAATAATACTTAACAAAAAAATTTTTAATTATAAATAATCAATAATTAATAATAATTTTATTAAACAACATTTATTTATTTGATTATATTAAGCAAGTAGATATTTCAAAATGTCTATGTATCGACTATGATATCAAACTTATATATTAGTGTAGCATATATTAGAGTAAAAGAGTAGATAAGTTAAATTAAAGCAATTAATTTTCAAACAATTTCTAAATTTAACTATTAAACTTAACTATTAAAATATGTCAAAAAATTGAAATTATAATTTTTAAAACAATAAAGTCAAATGCGCAATTTAAAATCAATTTTTCAATAATTTAGTATTATTCAAAAAGAACACATTTAACTATTATTGTAAGAGATACTCATAATTATCGATTAATTGATTTATTATCAAATTTGTTAACACCAATTATATCGATATATTTAATACGATAGTTCTGTCCGCAGCCGCCTTAATTTTAATAATTTCAGATTTTACAACCGAATTCTAAAACTTTTTTCTGCTTTAATAAGCTAGATTTTTTTTGTCGTAATCGATATTGGCTTTAAATTTTCGATATATCGATAGTGACATCGATATTTAGGCAGTGCTATTCAATTGCGCCTCTCGTCAGCTTGATTTATTGTTTAGTTTGTGTTTTGGCCCGGTGTATGCAGAATTTAATTACATTTCGGCTTGTTGTAATTAGCTTAGAGACACAGAAACTGCCTACAGTTAAAGCAACAAGGCAAATAGAGAGCCGTTTTGGGCCTATATGGACACACCGATGGCTAAATCAATTAGAAAGTTTGTTTAGGCTGCCCGTAATTAACTCAAAGATTTGCAAGCGATTTTCTAGTAAATTTTAATCAAGTTTGGTTTGCTTTGTTTTGTTTCTGGCTGACTTTGTAAGGCGTTTTGGCCATTTGATAAACTGTCGCTTGGCACGCCAACTTGGCCAAAAGGCTGTGCTTCGTGTGGCATAACTATTAAAACAGGTGGGCAATATGAAAACTGGGCTGGGCCAGCTTGGCTTTTGGGCGGGGTGCAAGTTGTAGCTGCCTCATGGACATGCAACTAGTTGGCTAACAACTTGGCTTGTATTATATGCCACATTTTGGCTGGCGTTTTTCACAGTTTTGATGCGATTTCTTGTTGCCGATAAAAAATAGTTCTATATGCTAATAAAAAACTCGTACGTCCAAGAATCATTCAAGAAATATGTTTAATGTGCGGGCAAAAAACACAACCTCCAGCAGCGCTTTTTTATGTCTCTCTATCCCCCTGTCATTGCCTGCTGCTTGTTGCCCAGTTTATCTCCATAAATTTATTTTTGTATAATTTTTTCGTTGATGGCTTTTAAATTTTACGGCCTGGCTAATAAATGTGCGTTTTGTGTGTGTGTGTGTTTTTAAATGCTGCTAGCGCTGATTGATAAGCTTTTTCGGCTGGAAAACTAAAACTAATTTTATGGTTTTATGAAATGTGAAAAGAAAAACCATTTTATTTGGTGATGTATGAGAAAATCTGGGGCTTGAGTCACGCCTTTAGCTTGGGCAATAAAGAATGACAAATAAGAATTTTATTTATTTTATTTTAAGCATTTTTTAGAGATCCCAAATAATATTTTAAAATAAGATTTCCCATTTAATATTTTCGATATAAATCAACAAATAATTTTTATTTTATAAACTATATTTTAAAAACTATAATAATTACGATATATGGTATTTTTAGACTATTTTTAACTAGCATTAATTTTAGAATTTTATTTCGTATTTATTTTAAAAATTCAGTTATAATATGACTTAAATATCTGTCAAAATTTCGTATAGTGATTTATTTTAGTTAGTTATGCCCTGCCAATCGGGGGTTCTACAGGGTGTTCTCAATTGAAATTCGAGCAGGCTCAGTGAACTCTCAAATAAACCTGGGTGACCTGTGACCTGTGGCCTGTGGCCAGAATATGCGATTGATAACTGTAATTTAATATACATGCCATACACACAGACCAGAATCGCATTATTTTGCAATTGAATGCAAATAATTAATGCTAAATTCACTGAAATAATTTGCATAATCCTTTATCGCAGCGAGTTTAGCAACGCGAAATCCCCTTGACCCTCTGCGTCTGTGGCTTTTTGGTGAGGCATTAATTAAATTTTGCATAAAACTTCGTTAAAGCTAAATTGAAAATAGAATTTCCAATTTGAAACAATTGCCAAATGCATAGTGGAACTGTATATAATAGAAGAGATAACAGCTGAAATATGAACTGCCATAAACAAATATTAAGTGCAGGCTGAAAAGTAATTAGAATGGCTAGAAATATAATAAATTGATATTAAATATGAAATATAAAAATATTAAATATATTATGCATGTATAAAAACTAAATATACATAAAATAAAATATATGAAAATTAAAATTGTATATAAAATAAAATATGTATAAAATAAACTACAAATAAAATAATATTTTGATGAAATTTTATTTAAACTGGGTGCAAGATGAATCTATTTATTAAATTTATTTTATTAAAGCCCTAAACTAATATGGAAAATTTACTTAATTTTTGCGGTTTTGTTGATTAGTGTAAATGAGCAATTTCTGCAAATTTTATTGTTAAATTTGTGCGAAAATTGTGCACGTCATTTATAAGCCATTTAATCTTCGGTTCCGTCAGCTGTCTGCCTTGCACTTTAAACCTTTAGGCAATTTGGCTATTTTTGGTCAACTATTCAGATAGTGTGAGAGCGAGAGAGGGAGAGAGCGAAAGAGAGAGAGAGAGAGCAGGCATGGCACTTCTCTCCAGGCTCCCGCAATTAGTCAGCTGCTGTCGCCAAGTGTCAAAATATTTCTCATGAAACATATATATTTTTAGAACCTGTACTTTAAAAGAGTACCAAAGGGTCTATTTAATTAGTGCAAATTCAAAATGATTCTAAAAGGCGGAAGCAGGCGTGGCAGACCCCACAAAATATATATCTTCTGGATTAAGAAGACGAGTTGAGTCGATATAGCCATATACTTCTGCAATTTCGTATGAAACTCTAGATCTCGTAAACTATTATAGCTAGGGACACAATTTTTAATATGTAGGTTCTCCAATGCTTTACGCTGATCAAGTTTATTTTCGAATTTCGATACCTCCCCTCCATATCGCGATAATCCAAAAAAACCACAGCTTCCACAATTTAATGCTGTGAATTACATTGATATCGGATAAGAAAAACAACGAAGATATGCAACAGACAATTTGCCCGATTTTATGGGTATAATTAAACCAAAATATACAAGGTCTGCTTCTCTCAGTTACGTCCGACTGAACTGCCCCGCCCTTACTGGTTTTTTAGTTTGCTCTGCAACATAAAATCTATTTTCTCATGCTGCGACGGCTTTTGCTGCTCAGTTGGCCAAGCGCCCACAAATGACAGACGCAATGTTGTGTTGATGAAGAGTGAAGACTGCTCGAGAGGCAGCGGCGCAGGGGCGTGGCAAAGGGGCAGGGGCAGCAACATATAGAGGTCTGTTGCATGAGCAATGAGCCCAGCAGCCGCGGTTTTGCATGGCTTGGCCAAAATGTCACGTATACGTCGTGTGGCACGGCAGCGAGCGACATGTTCCGACATGTTCCGCTCCCTCGCTTCGCCGCCTCTCGTCTGTCAGACTGCCCCCTATGCCCCATGTCCCCTCTCACTATCCCTCCATTCGCTCTGGTAATTACATCATTAACAAGAAATCTGAAAAGTGCTGCACATCAAATCAAAATCATTTTGCACTTGTTCCATATGATTTGCGCCTCTGCAATGGGCGTGGCAGATCGCTTTGTTTGGCATAATCTGCCACAAATTGTGTACAATTTGTATCGAATGTGTACTAAATTGTGCTGTCATTTGGTTTGTGCTTCTATCATTGCCTTAGTCATGTTGAAAGCGTGTTTTCCATCAAAAAGGGGAAATTTATTCGGTTTTATCATTTGTGACTCAAGACTAACGTATGTTTTTGCTTATCAAAAATATGTTTTTAATTATATATATATAATTAAATTTATATATACAAATGTTTTGTAGAAATGCAGAAGTATTTGCTTTAGTTAAAGGCAGTTTGTTAGCGCAAGTGGAGAGTAATTGGCGAGTAAGCAAGGAAGTAAGTGTGCAGTAAGCGAGGTTGTAAGCAAGTCAGTGAGAAAATCTGTAAGTTGTAAGTAAGAATGTAAATTAGAAATAGGAAAAGATGTAGGGAAGTCAGTGAAAATTTATGAAATCAGTGACTATGTAGTAAGTAATTAAGGAAATATGTAAGAAGTTAGTAAGGTAGTAAGTAAGCGAGGAAGTATGTAAAGAGTAAGTAAGGATGTACGTGAGTAGGGAGTAAGTAAGGAAGTAAGAGCGTAGAGAGTAAGTAGGAAAGTAAGTAGGGAAGCAAGTGAGGAGTAAGCAAGAATGTTAAAAAGGTGGTTAGCAGATGAGTGAGGAGTAGGTAATGAGTAAGTAATGAGTAAGCACGGATGTAAGCAAGTCACTAAGAAATTGAGCAATGAGCAATCTAAGATATAGGAATATTAGTAATCTAAGTAAGTATGTAAGGAGTAAGTGAGAAAAATTGTTACCGAAAGTAAGGAGTAAACAACGAAGTAATTAAGAAAGTAATTAGAGAGTAAGCAAGGAGTAGAGAAGTAAGAAAACACAAAACATTGCAAGATTCTAAATTATTTATATTTATATCTGAAATATATATCTAAAATATAATATATTTTTTTAAGACTTGTCATTTAAAAATTAAAGCAATTATATTTATAACTGTTTTTATTTTTATACTCGCTGCTGTTGCTGCTAAGACAGTGGTTAAATTGTGTGTCAACTGCTTGTAATTACAATGCATTTTTCATAATGTGCAATTGAGACTTTTTGTTGCACGTTAATTGAGTGTCAAAAGCTAGACGAACTATGCCACAGCTCACTGTGCACGAGTGTAGCCATGTGTGTGAGTGTCAGTATGAGTGTGAGTGCGAGTGTGAGTGCGAGTGAGTGCATCTGTCTGCTACTATTTTTAAAGCATCGCACGCCTCACTGGCCACGCCTCGAGTGGGCACGGGGTTATTGAACTCGCGTCTGTCACCTGTCAAGAGCCGCCAGAGCTGCGAAATGATTGCAATTTGTCTGCCTTTGACATTGATACCAATAACAGAAAACACAAAAAAAAAAAAAAAAATGGGAAAATGGGGAAAATGGGAATATTTACCAATAGAAACGCAGCTTGATTTTGAGTTGTGTGCATCTCATTTGTGCAACAAGCAGAAATAAATATAAAGAAGGGGAAGCGGGGAAGCTGCAAAAAGTTTCTGCAGCGCCTTTTGCAGTCTTAATTAAATAAGTTTTTGAGCTGCAAGTTGCACTTGCAACGACAACTTGCAACTCATTTCGTCAGTTTGCCTTTTATTTGCCAACAACTTTGAGCATGCGTTTGCAAACAACTTTAATGGGCTTTTTAACAACAACTACAAACACAAAAACTTCATATTGGGGGTTGTCTCATTCCGTAATTGTTGTAAATTTCTACCAACAACCGTCCCTCTGTCCCCCTGCTTTCTGTTGACTTAAAACAATTTGTCAGTTGCACAAACTATTAGCTTTTGGCGCCATTTGGTGCATTTGCATATTGGCATTTATGCGGCAATTTCTGCATTTACACTGACTGCCATTTGTATGCCAACGGGCGTTGTCCGCCCCGATTACAATGCATAAATGCGCAGTTTAGCTGCTAAATTGTGTTTTCAGCCATTTTTACAAGCGAGAAAACAAAATAACAAAATTAAAATCTATATTAAACAAAAACTACACAATTTGCAAATTGCTAAATGGAATTGAAGTTGGAAAAAAAAAAAATCATTTAGCAAATGGCCAAAGAATTTGCTTTGACGGAATTTCTTTCAGTTGATTGAGCTTTGGCAGAGTGGAAAAATAGATATAAAGAAAGAGTTTGGTTAATGTCAGCACAAAGAGCAGCTTTTCAAATCAGCAAACCTGCAGGCGCTTTGAATTGCAGCTTTGTCTTCGAAACTCAATGAATTTGAAACAAGCTTTTAAAAGCTCATTAAAATCTTGCCTACAGCGAGAGCTTTGTCAAAGCAGCATTTCAAGAAAAGCTCTTTAAGTTAGGCTTTAAACAGCAGCTTTTAATCAAATTGCTAGCTTATAAGCAGCTTTCAGAAGCTTTTGCTAATGAAACTAAAATCTGCATGGGATTTCAAGTCTTACAAGGAATTTTAGAAAATTTTAATTAGAAACTTAAAAAAGCTTTTGCCAGTTGCTGGCAGATAATTAATCCATAAAACAAGAAAATATTAATTGAAAAAGTTTAAATATTTATAAAATAGAAGCTTGGATAAGTTATTTCTTTAAATAGATACTTGAAGAAGTAAAATAAGGATAAAGTTTAAAATCTTTTAAACAGGAATTTAATAAAAATTAAACTGCAAATCTGAAAAAAAGATTTGTAAATGGATTTAATAAAGTTTCAACTGCGAAGCTCTTAAAGTTGTCGATAACTAGACCCAGAAAATGACCTACCTCAAGAGTGAATTTCTTGATTGGTTTTGAGAGCTTAGCACTTGCTATTTTCTGATAAGCTCAACGAACTATTCTGTGTATTGTTGTGCGTTGAAGCAGATTTCTGTGCCCAGTCAGCTGCAGGATTATTATCAAGACTATTATCAAGAGTGTGAGCATTTGCAGACAAGCTTTAAATGCCATTACATTATGTGATTTGTTATTTGTTATTGTTGTTATTGTCATTGTTATTGTTGTTATTACTGTTTAGTTTATGATTTCGAGCTGCAGAGTGTGGAGATTGCGGGTCTCTGTCTGTAATTGAGCCAAAGTGTTGGGATTTAATGCATTCATATGGCATACAGTGTTGTCTGCATGCACATAATACACATATTTATGCCATAAATTGTTGTCTGCATTGTTGTTAAGCCAAATTGCTTTTTCAAACAACAACAACAATAACTGTGAGTTATGCCGAGACACTAGAGAGACACTTGCCACATGATTTAGTGCTCACAAAAATGTTAAATAATAATAATAATAATAATAAATAAAAGATTATAATAGTGCTGCCTTACACATATAATTGTTGGTCTGTCGTTAAGGGGTTAACAAAAGCTTATCAGGGCTACGGACACACATCACTTGATAAATGACTTTTCAAGTGTCAATTTCCTAGTTGACTTGTTCAATTCCATATGCAAATGAAGTCGCTGATATGCCAGAGATTGGCATTTGAATGGCTTTTAGGATTCACAGCAAGATATTGATGATGATGCATGCCACAAAAACGTTTGATATGCCAATGAGCAATGGGAAAGCTGAGAAAATTCATGTGAAAATATGAAAATTAAACAAAATGTGCATAAATCGCAAAAAGAAATTTAAATTTTATTTGAATATGTAAAAATATTTAAGATTTATTATTTATTTTATTTGATTTTTGAAACTCTCATTGGAGCAACTTTCGTTGGTGCAACTCTCGTTGGTCCAACTTTCGTTGGTGCAACTTTCGTTGACCGAACTCTCAATGGCACAACTCTCGTTAGTCAAACTCTCGCTAGCCCAACTATCGTTAGCTGAACTCTTACTGGCCCAACTCTGTTTGACTCAACTCTCGTTGGTCCAACTCTCGTTGGTCCAACTCTCGGTAGCCCAACTCTCGTTAGCTGAACTTTTACTGGCCCAACTCTGTTTGGCTCAACTCTCGTTGGTCCAACTCTTGGACTCTTGCTGGTTCAACTCTAGCTGACTCTACTCTCGCTGGTCCAACTTTCACATGCCAAACTTTCGTTGGCCGAACTCTCGCTGATTCAATTCTCGATAGCCAAACTCTTACTGGCCCGACTCTCGCTGGTCCAACTCTCTCTAGCCCAATTGAGCTTGGAATAGCGTGAGAACTCTGTAGAAAACCCATCTATTCAATCGATATTTCTGATATAAATACTGCGAAACTCATATAACCCAATCAATATAAAACCCCACTAATTGCCATAAACAAAAGGCGAAAAGCAAACAACAAATGCCAAAGACACGCCAAAGATACACATGTAGATAGCAGAGCAACAACATTTGGCAAGTCTGCGAATGCCAGTTAACGATAACATGCATATTACACAGCTCTTTAAACACATTTCAGCTGCAATCATTATGCCAATCAGGCCCTCAAAGAGCCGGCTGATACAACAACTGCTGTTAACCCCATAAAGAGAGTGTGTGTAATTTGCATGCCTGAATGAAGACTGAAATAACTTTTGTTTAAATGTTATTATACCACATACCGTAACAACAATGGCTACAAAAAAAATCAGTCGGATGAAAGAGAACAGTCGGATGTAATCGACAGTAGAATAACCTAAATTTTGTGTTTTAATAATATAAACATATACTGGTAAATTGTATGTTGCATATCTTTGCTGTTTCTTATCCGATCGTAATGAAATTCGCAGCATTGATGGATAATGCCATGAGCTACATGCATCTAAAATTACAGATCTGTAGAGAAAGATATATTGAAAATCTTAAACAAACATGATCAGCAAACATTTTAAGAGAAAGTACATATCAAAAATGGTGTCTATAGCTCTTAAAGTATAGATACTTTGTAGGGTTTACCACTTCTCTTTTTGCCTGTTACAATCATTTCTTATTTTCACTAAATGGATCAACCCTTTTGTGCTTTTTTTTAAGTACAGTGTCTCAAAATTTTACAACTCAATTACGAGTACATCGATCTGTTACGGAGTGCCCACAACATGTGTGGAAGGCAGATAGACCGATATAAGTAGTTGGGGAGTAAGGGGACTTATTTATATACATCTATATTCAAAATGCATTTTCTATTTTGGGCCAGTTTTTCGTTTGAATTGGAAAACATTGGGAAATTGGCTTTTCATTTGGGGAAGTGTGCGTGTTGTTTGTGTTTTTTGTAGTGTTGTTTTTGGTGTGTCCTATCTATAGGGTCAGTCGGTGCCTACTTATGTATTTATTATTATGGCACACCACGCATCACGCTCCACTGATTTATGTTAATTTGTAATGTCAATGTTGTTCTTGTTCTTGCCGTGTTTGTTTGTGTTTTGTTTTATAATTGTTGTCGCTGTTGCGTGGGAGCAGAAAATTACAAACATAAATAAACAATTAATTAACTAAATGCATTTATTATTCACTTTTATTAATTATATGTCTTTTTTTCAGGCGTCACAATGCGGGAGAAAAAAGGCGGCGCCCTGCAGAAGCTCAAAAAGAGGCTATCGCATAGTTTTGGCAGATTAAGTAAGTACTAAAAAGCAATCGATAAATGCTAACGATAAATTTTATAGACATCCTTATTGGCATTTGACCAAGGGACGCTTTAAACTTGAACCCTCCAAAATATATGCGACAAAGAAAACGACTCTAAACAAAGGCAGAACTACAATAAATCTGCTAACAAAAGCCAAACCATAAATGGGCTACAAAAATAAAATAAAATCAAATAAAATGAAAATCGAACGCGAAGCAGACTCAAAATAGCCGAGAAGCCAAGAGAGCGAGCATAGTTATGTGTGGGTGCAGTTGCCATATGGATTTCTATAAAAAATATTACAGAAAAAATACAGAAAAAAAAAAAAAAAATAAAAATAAAACAGACTTACAATATTCATACATAAGACTGTGTTGCATTGAACACTGCGAAAATGTCATGCATGAATCATCAGACGAAAGTTGAAGTTGTAAAACTTGCCAAGTGCTTGATGAAATGCTAATAAACCAGATGCAAAGATTAGCTAGAAGGTTGAAATAATATTAAAACGTAGGAAATGCGAGAGGAAATGATTTTAATATTTTTATTCTCATATAATTATGTGCAAATACGTTTAGATTTTGTTTGCAAACTAGACTTGAGAGGCTATTAAAGCCTAATTTCGCTTGCTTAAGCTTCCATCTCAAGTGTGCAAATATATTTGCATTTTATCTCTCTGATATTTTTTTATTTTTTCTTAAACATGCAACTTATAATTCATAGAATTTATTTGCGCATTCTATTAAAAATTATAGCTCAAAGTGTGCCTTTGAAAGCTTAAGCGCATTATTATGCTCTTTTTTTATGGCTCTCTATTTTCACTTATATTTTGCGCAGTCTTTTAGCCCAATTTCATTGAGAGCTTGAAATGCATTCGTATTGTTTTTCAAGCATTTTTTTAAAACAAGCAGCAAAGGGTGTAGAAATAGCAAAGATATGCAACAGACAATTTGTGCGATTATTGCAACACAAATTCTGATACTATCTGTTACTTTCGACTGATCTGCTCTGTTCTTACTATTTTTTTTTTTTAGAATCTTGCAGCTGATTGATTCGTTTTTCAATATTTCTGCTTTGTCCGCCTTCGTTTGACATTAGTTCTTTGTCTATATTCTTAAACGTTTCATTCATGGTTGACTGATTCGATTTATAAATCTTCTTTGTCTTCTTCGTCATTCATTCTCAACTGTTTTACATTTCTGCTTTGTCTTTCCTCATCTTTTCACGAATAGCTGACATAAATTGACTGCAGTTTTCTGCTTCAAATTTAAGCTGCATTCAATTTAGATAAATCAAATTTGGGAAAACTTGGCTTTGATTTATTCTTTCATACTGCAACATTTCGCCCAGAGCTCAAAAATTTGCTAAAAATATTAATTAAAATTTTGTTTATATTTTGCACTTTATTGCCGAAGCAAAAATTTAATTTACTCTTGAAATAATTGCTAATATTTTAAGCTTACATTAAATTGCCGCCCCTCAATATTTGCCAACAAAACTACAAGTCATTTGAGAGTATGAAAGCAATTTAGAAAACTTTATTTAGGCAGGCACACACCACAAGCCATAAAATCAGAGGCAAAAGTTATGCCAAAAGTTGTTTAACTGTGAAATTTAAATCCACTGGCATAACTTAAGCCTGCCTCAAAATAAACTGCCAACTAAAACACATTTGCCGCACGTGACGGGTCTCTAAAATAAAGTTTAGCCGACAGTAAAAAAATAGAAAAATATATGGATAGATATATACATTTTGGACACCTGCAGAATAGAGAAAGAAATGCATGAATATTGCCCCACAACATTTTTCATTTATGCAGCGAGCTGTCAAAGCTGCCAACGCAGCGTCAAAATGTTGCAGTATTTATTTAAAAAATATAAAAAACAAAACAAAGTGCTGCAATCGAAACTAGAATGGGTGGAGCTGAGCAGTGCGATGCGCACGACTGTAGAATACCCTGCAAGCTATGTTGTAATTAATATATTGTCATTTCAATGCGATTTTTAGGATAGATAACTATAATGGTAGAGTGTATAAATTCTGCATATCATTATTGTATGTTCAATATTACGATTGTTTTCGTTCTTGAAGATTTGGGCGTAAACGGGGCGTGGCACACAATATTTGAAATAAACTTGATACGCGTACTGCATATATCTAGCTACATTTCAAAAATGACTGATCTAGCTCTTATAGTTTCCAAGATCTTTACTTTCAAACATACGGAACGATAGACAGAGAGTCGGATAAGGCTATAACGACTAAGTTCGTCGTTCTGATCAAATATATATATACTTTTTGAGGTCTGAAACCCCCTCTTTTGCCTGTTACATAGGTTTGCACAAAGTTATTAACCCAGTTTTTTTTTTACAGGGTATAGAAAGCATGTTGAGTGCAGTTTGAGCGCCATTGATGGGGCAGCAAAAACAAATGTTAGCGGACAGGCAGAGAGATAGACGGACAGACGGGAGAAACTGTCAATGTTGAGTCATTTGGCAAAAGCATTTAATGGTCAAACATTTGGGAACAGCTCGCACAACTGTTCCCAGTTGCCAGCCAACAGTTGCCTGCCTGCCAGCTGTCCATGGTAATTGAATGCAGCAGCTGAAACTGACTATAACTGACAGTCGAAAAATACGGACAGACGGGCGGACAGACGGAGGGACAGACAGACAGTTGAGCTGACAACAAACGGAAGATGAAATATAAATGAAAAATAATCCAAAATGCGCTTGCTAATACGCCTCCCGCCCTCCCACTCCCCCTCCCCGCCTCTTTCTACCAAAGCGCTTGTTTGCAGTTGCTTGCAGCAAGCGCTAGATGGCGCCAGTTATAGTTTTGTTGACTCACCAAACTCGTTTCGTTACGTTTCATTTCGTTTGGTTTAGCTTTGTTTTGTTTCTTTTGCGGCTTTTGCGGCATGCGCCTAATTGTCTTTCAACGCCCACAAACGCTGACTATTCTTGTTGTTTTTCATTGAAACAAGTTTGCATTTGTCTCTCTCAGTGTAGCTGTTGGCTTTGAGACTCGACTTCACACAACAGCTGTTCGATGCGCCCTATAAGGCCAGAGACAGAGAGACAGATCATTGCTTGTGATATGGGAAAAAAGAGCAGTCATTGGCAGCGGTAATTTAGTTTCAGTGTGACCATATTTGGACACAAAGTGTTGTGCATATTTCTGTGGAATTATACAATATTGATTGCCCAAATGTGACCATGAACCAAATACGTGTTTTGTTTTCAACAAACTACTACCTCTTGGAAGTCAAATTAAATACACATAAAAATTGAGTGCTAATAAAATTTCTAAAAAAATATTAGAAATCGTAAACAAATTTTGCAGATTTTTAAATAATTTTCCAAAAAAATTAAAAAAATTCCAAATCTAAAATAAATTCAAGTCAAATTATATAGATTAGTAATTTTATCATTATATTCTACCAATTTCAAAATATTTCTTTTCAATAAATTTCAAAATATTTATAAAATATACTCTATCCATTTCTAAAAAAATCCAATAAATTACATAAATGCAAAGATCAGATCAGCATTATAATCTTCTACTCTTATACGCCCATCTCAACCGATTAGTTTCGGTCGCTTACATAACGCTTAACGGTTAACCGGTTTTTGCTGCAAACACGTTTCATTTTCTAGCGAAAAGACAAAATAAATTTCATATGAAATTTTATGCAAAGGCAATAAATCATGTTTTTTAAAGCTACACAAATTTCCAGCTGACTTTGGAAAATGCAAAATAAACTCTGAAAACTGAAAAATACCTGAAAAACTAAATATTATGCATAATATGCCAGACATATTTCAGCATAATAAATATGCAAATTTGTTTAGCTATTTTTTTGCAGCAGAAAACTTTATGAAACTGCGACTGGTTTTAAGCTAAAGTTGAAGAGTTTTTTTTTTTCTCAGAAAAAGTTTATATTTTATCAGTCAAACAATATACGAAAATTGCAATTTCTTGCGCTGACTGCGTGACAACTCGAGAGAGTTTTTCCAGCTTTTGCAGCTTTTCTTTTTTTCTATTTTCTGTATTTTTTTTTTTTTTTTGGCAATTTTCATTGTTATTTTCCACACGATTTTACCAGTGAATGCAGCTCATAAATTTTGCAGTTGAGAAACGACTATTTATATTGAGGCATGGCGAAAGAAATGCAGTTGCAAAGTTGTTGCAACTTAAATGTTTTCATTGCATTATTGAGCAGTTGCAATGGCAACAGCTGCTGCTGCTTCGGCTCCTGCTGTGGATGCCACTTGCAACTTGCAGCTTGCAACTTGCCACAGGGCCAACTAAAGCAAATCAAAGCAAAGCCAAGCCAAGAATGTCACATAAGTTGCAGCAAAACTTGCAACTTTGTTGCAGTTTGCTCTATCTTTATCTTCCAGTTGGCAAGACTCTCTGCTAACTGTAGTAGATGAGCTGTTGCCGTGTTTAACCATGGTTAATTGCCGCTGCTTGTTCTTGCTGCTGCTGCTTTAATTTCAACGGGTTTTCTTGCCAATTAGGTGCATGCTCGACGAGCGCAGACTGCTGCATTTGTCGGCAATAAAAGTTATGAAGTAATAAGCACTGCCAAAGAGAGTTGCTCAAAGAGAGCAGAAAAGAGAAAGAGAGAAAGAGCGAAGAGAAAGAGAGAGGCATTAAGTAAATTGCATTCGACTACCGCTTACTCTGCGCTTTGTTCTCTGCCTGTTCGCTGTCTACTTGAGGCAGACAGCAAGTGATTTTTTTAAGAACCCGTTCATTAAAATAGTACAAAAGGGTCTATAAGGTTAGTGCAACTAGGGAATTGTGTGTAACACCCAGTAGAAGGCGTGGCAGGGCCCTAAAGATATATATATTCTTGATCATGACGACAAGCTGAAAAGATATAGTCATATCCGTTATATGAATACCTAGATCTCACAAACTAGTATAAGAGCTACACACAGCATATTTCCTATTTAGGTTCTCCTATGTTTATTTAACATTTTTGATACCTTTGATACCTTTTGATACCTTTTTGATACCTTTTGCCAAGATATTCGGAAAAAACCACAGCATCCACAATTATAAGGCTACGGAATTGTAATTCGACTTATTGCTTACGACTAAAAACAGCGAAGATATGTGACAGACAATTTGCTTGACTGTGCAGAGCGAGGTCTCTAGCAAAAAGCGGCGAAATGACTTATATCACTTTGCAATGATTATTAAAACACAAATTACAGCTTCTGCTACTGTCGGTTACGTCCGACTATGGCCTTTCGCCCGTTCAAACTGCTCCATCCTTACTGTTTTTTTTGCTGCTGGCAGAACCTGAGTGGCTGGTTCTTGACTTATGGCCATGTATACATCAGTTTATGATACCGGCACATTCCAGCGACTGCCTAGAGAAAGTGTTGTTTATACTTAAATATACCCAAGTATTTTATGCTTTAACTAGAAAAGCAGTAATTGTAGTGGAAGGAAATGCAAGTTGGGCGATAAACCCAAAGCTAAACTGTAATTTATGTAACACAAAGCCGACAAGCAGTCGACACTTTGCTCATTTCCAGTTTATTTTTTTTGAGAACTCTACACATTGAGCTGGTTTTTTAGAAGTTGTGTAAACGCTGTCCAGTTGCTGCTGTTTTCTTTGTCTAACGATATCGTCGCCAGTTATCTGAGTGGTAGAGGGCCTCTTTGTGCCAGCGATACACTTGTCCGTTCATGTCTGCGTCTGTGCGCTTGTCATAATCCTTTTTGATAACATTTTATGTCACAAGCCATGGCCAAACACTCGACGCTGTCTATGGCTTTAACCCTTGACAGCCCGCCACTTGATAACTTTACACTTGAGCCTCTTTCTCCCTTCCTTCCCCCCTACACTATTTGCGCGATAAGCAGCTAATGGCCTGCCTTGCTTCCTACTTCCCTGACCTCTCCCGACTTCTTTTTACTGCCCGCATGAGTGTCCAGAGTAGTGAGAGCTCCATTCAAGCAACTCCCAAGTCACTTCACTATCAGCTCGCATCGCGCATCGCCTCACATGTGTTGACTCCATTGTATTTGCTTTCTGATTTGTGAAGAGAGCAAGAAGCAGAAAAAAGCTAGCTATCAGTGCTGTCAATTTGGGTTTTTTGCGAATAGTTTTGGGATTTTTTAAATGGTCTTTCTGAAAAAATATTAAAACGTTGCCTATCCGAAAAAACTAATTATTTTATTATTGTGTTCTATCTTTTTTTATTTTTATAAATCGCTATTGAAATTTATCGCTTTCGACAAGCATTTTTGCAACCCTGCTTTATTTGAGTTTAATCGATATCAAACGTATCGAACATCGATTAATTGCGAGTTACAGTTGCCAAAATCAAGTTCCTTATATTTGTTTTCAGTGTTGACATTTTAGCTTATTTATTTGCCAACACATTTTAAAAATGCTTTGATAAATAATAATAAATCTAGCCTTTGTTCAATAGACTTTTTATTAATCTTTATTTTATAGTCTTAGCTTATTCTTTTTTAGCTTTTAACTGACCTTTTGAACATTTTTAGCCGCTTCTCATCCGAAATTTTACTTCAACATAGTTTGAATTGATTTTTGAATAAAAATCTCTTCGGTTTTTTCTTTTTTTCTTTGGTTTCATCAGTCCTCTATTTTGTTGAGACGTTGCCAACACTGGCACCCACGATAGAGATTCCCCTACATAGAGATTCTCCCACTCTGAATCTTCTTCTTTTATCTGGCTGCTCCCTCTGCTCGCTCTCCATTGAAAGTTATGGCGAAATCCGCTTTAATATGCCCTGCCATTGAGGCTGATAGCCGCTGCAGCCTCTTGAATCTTGGCTATTGATAGCCGGGCTCTTTCTATCTGCAACTTTGTCGGCGGCACACACGGCGTATGAGTAATCGCACGCACATGACCTTTCGCGTGTTGAATTTTTTGTATACACCATAAAGCGAAACGCGAACGCGAATGCGAACACAAACCTTGTACTTGAACATTCATTTAATCGCAGATATCATTAAACCTTAATGTTTAGCACAACGAACAGAAAAAAAACCGGCATAAAACGCAAGAGTTTTATTGCCGCTTTTCTTTTTCTACGCGATTCACGCTGTGTGCCCCGAAATAAATATACATTTTTGAGGTGCTAGCGATGTTTTTTATAACAAATTTGAGTAATTTACTGTGCGAATTTGATGGCGAGTGTGAGTGTGAGTGCCAGTGAGTGAGAGTGAGTGTGAGTGAGTGTATTTATCTGTTTATGACTAGGCATTAAACAACAGAGCAGCCGAAGGCCTAGGATGGGCATGAGAGTGGGAGGGTAGGGAGAGGGAATGCTCAGCGCAGATTAGAAAATTCAGCATAATTTAGGCAAAAGCTTACTCGGCATTTTAGTTTGGTTTTATTTTAAGCTACATTTATTTTGGGGAAGTTTCACTTAAATAGATCAATTGCTAATGACAGCTTAGGTTATAAAATATATTGAGCTGCAGCTTTAATAAAAAAGCTTTAGCATAAGATATAGGGGAAATTATTTGAAAATTAATTATAAATTCTTACAGAATAATAATAAAATAATTTATAAGCCTCCGTCTGCCTGGATAAACGTGTAGATTTTAAAAACTACAAGAGAGCAGCCAAATTTAGCGTATAGATAGAATTCATTTTAAATATTCCTTATGAATAAAATCCGAATATGAAGCGTAATATATACTCTCTATTATTACATTAATTTATACTGAAAAGCGCATTTAAATAGGTTAGTAAACACAGAAGATATTAATATAACAATATTGCAGGCTTTGCCTGCCATTTATTTTGTTTCCTTCCAAATTTATAGCTTAATTCCATAATTAAAATAGCTCCCTAAAAGTTTCACTCAGTTGTTATACTTATTGCTTTAAAATTTTTGGAAAATACTTTTACCAATTTTTCATTTTAGCTACATATATTTGCGCCTTTATTTAGTGGGTTCGCTATGACTTGACTTGCTGCAGTTTGTCTTTGGCTGATGAGAAAACTTTTGTTACGTGTAACGCTCGAATGTGTCTTTGGGAATTTGTCAGGCATTTATTGCTTTTGTTTGCAGTAAATTCCCCAGTATCAACAGCAGTCTATAAACACATTTAAGCGCCTATCGATGGCAACATATCTTTTGTCCCTGCTCTCTCTCTCTCTCTCTCTCTCTATTCTCTCACTTGTGCATCAGTTCTCTCTCTCTCTGTCTTTTCTCACTCCTCTCTCTATCTCTCTTTGCTGTTAATAGTAAGAACTGCTGTCATTGACAGGCTGTGACGTCTTGTGCCTGTTCGATAATTTGTTTTTAAACGGCATGTGCATCTCATTGAGCTGCTTGTTGTGGTTGTCGAACGGGTAAGCATTACAGGTAGACACACCAATACACACACACATATACATATATATATTTATATGTGTGTGTGTGTGTGTTTGAAGTAAAAAGTTAAGTTTTTTCTGCTGCCTCGCGCCCATTTGGCAAGCCAAGCGTCAACGTTGCTTGGAACGTGCTCTGAATGCGAGCAGTCTATAGACCAACAAACACACACTTACACACACCCAACACACACTCACACACACTCTCACACACTCACTTTTCTACATGTTTTTTTTTGTTGTGTATTTGCTGGTTGGCAGCCCAACATAATAAAAGCATTTTAAGTGAAATTCACTGCCTGCTAACGTAAATCGTAAAATTCAGTTTTCAATGCCGTTTACCGCTTTTTGTTTTACTTTTTAAGGCTATTTGACTTTTAGTTTGTATACCCTGTAAGTAAAAACTGAAAGCGTAAATTAGGGTTGTACTTCATACATAATAATTCCCATTTAATTAACAATTTTCTTACTAAAGATTGCATTTAATGCTATAATCATTAGTCTTAAATAGTTGGTAAATATATCTAACTTTTATGTTGTGTTTTTATTATGAATATCCAAAAGCTACTGTAGATATTTCTTAGTTTTATTCACCCAATTATCAACTGTAAGTGCTGCAAATTTAATTAAATTTGCTTGCTAAATAAAAAAGATATTTAGTTTACAATTTTCTTACTAAAGTCGTAAGTCATTACTTTCAAGTAGTAAGCAAATATTTCTCAGTTTTAAGTTGTATTTTCCTATCGATATCCAATAGATATGCAGCTGTAATTTCTTAGTCTAATCCACCCATATATCAACTGCAAGTGCTGCAAATTTAATTAAATTTGCTTGCGAAATAAAAAAGTTGTTCAGTGGCAAGTGCAACAGTCGCTGTTTAGGTATGCTCTAGTCGTGAGTGCTTTGCTTGCGTCTTCTTTCCTCTGCGCTTTGTCGGCGATATTTCTAGTGTTTTTATTGCCGCAGCAACTACTTACGAGTCCATTTGAAAACAAATCCGCAGTGGAACGCGTGCAGAATTGAATTAGTTAGGCGCAGACAGAAAGGCAGACGAACAAACAGACGGACAGACAGACAGACAGACTGTTATCTGTAATCCCCCCTCACTCCCTCCCCTCCCCTTTTGGATTGCACTTAACGCCTTCGCACAGTTTGAAAGCAATTTAACAATTAGTTTGTGGAGCACAGCGAGAACTCAGCAGAGCTGCACAGACGTCGCCAGTTTGTCTCGCATTTTGGCTTTTGGCAGCGCTCTCTATCCGTATTGCCATCTCTGTCACTCGCTGCAGCTGTTCTTATCGCACGTTCAATGACACGCTGCTGTTTGCTCGCTCTCTCTCTTCTCTATCTCTCTGATTCTCTGTCTCTCTCTGTTTGTGCTCTTCTTGCAGAGCTTTCAATTGCTTTTTGCCCGTGTTTATTTATTGTTTATCTATATCTCTTTTTCCATTTGTATTGTTTATTTTCGGTGGCTTATGTGCCGTCAACGATCGGCCAGACATATATATATAGTATATATATATATCGTTCGCTCTCGCTCACTCGCTATTTGTCTCGCTCAGGCCTTGCCTGATTATTATGTTTTTTGCATGCAAAGTGCAGTGCCAACAGCAGCAATACGATAAACAGCAGACAGCAGAGAAGAGACAGAAAGACATAAACAAGACACAGGCAGAGAGATTGACTGCGAGACAGAGAGAAGGTAGCAGAAGAGAAGGAGAGGGAGAGAGAGAGAGAGAGAGAGAACTGCAGGAGCAGAGGCAAACAAAAGCGTGTGTAAACAGCGACAACCGCAAAAGGCTTTTCGCATTTTAATAGAAATGTGATTCGTCTTGCCTCCGTCTCTTCTCCATCTCTCCTCCTTCTCTTCTTCGTCACTCCTTCGCCTCTGCTCCTCCCTCGCTCTGCTGCTGCTATTGTTACATACTCTATGCCGACATAAAGTAATGCCAAAGTATTGCTCAATTTGCATCGATGAATGTGCAATAAATATGCTTGACAAATGGATCATAAATATGACGGCAATTTGTTTTTAAACTTTAAAATCGTATATAACAAAGATTGTTAATTTTGCCTGTTATTTATTTATTTAAATGAATATTATCAGAGCAAACAGTGAGGTAGGGGCATATTAGTTATGACTGTTTCTTTTTTTATTCACATATCTAGCTCTTGCATCTAAATTTCTGAGACCATAAAATATGCAGCCAACAAATTTGGTATTTAGTTTCTGATTTATTGCACGCAGCCAAAGTTTCTTTGAAAATGTTGATAAACTTAAATCGGTGGTCACCAAAAACAACAAAAGTTGCAGTTTTGGAGCTAGGATTAAAAATAAATAAACTTTAAAGTCGAACAATAAACAATGAAGAAATATGTTTTGATCTGCAATGCTTATAAAGTTTTAGTTGTTGTATTAAATTTGTGAGCTTCTCAAGAGCATACCTATTTAACTTATGTTTTATTTATTTATTTATTTAAGTTTCGACCAGTCGGCCAAAAAAATTAATTTGCAAATTAAAATTAAGAATAATAAAATTAAAATTAAAATAAATAAAATTTAATTTAAAAATATAAAAAAATAAGAAAATCTGGAGAAAAAATTAGATAAAAATATGATTTCAGATGCTTAATAACTTCCAACTATCCGCCAAAAATCACCAAAAACCACAAAAGCCACAACTTTAAAGCTATACTAGTTATTGAATTTGTTATGCAAGTAGTTCATGCAATTGTTTATCGATGCTGTAACTTTGAAATGAATTAAATAATCAATAACAAAGTTATTGAATAATAAAGTTTTTGGAATAATTGTTTTAAATATTAAAGCATTTAGTTATAGAGTAGAAGGCGCATATCTAGGTATAAAACTTAGATTCCTTTAGGACATTTATTTAAGCTACAGTAACGCCCAAATATTGTCAATATTTTACTTAGATTTAACACCCGACAGCAGAGTATATCCAATTTCAACCCACATGGCAACAGTTCATCCATAGATTTTGATGCTTTTGTTATATCCTCGCCTTATCCTCACATTGTCAGCGATTGTCTATTTCGGGTTATGCGCGTGACTTTGAAAATCCTTCGCAACAACGAGACAAAATAAAATATCTGTTTGGCATATTGGTATTTTCTTGTGGATTTTGTGGCTGTGGCTGCTGTCAATGTGGCTGAAATAACAAAATATTATGCTACGTGTTTGGCTGCAGCGCTTGAATAAATGCTGATTGCATTCACAATTTGTGGCGATTTGAGTTTTATGCGATATTTTCAATAGATTTACTGCAGTTTTTACAGTTTTTTATGTTTTTTATGATCGGAGCTGTGCGTAAATAATTCATTTGCAGCATGCAAATTAAACCAGGTGCTAAATATTTGACATGGGCGACGTCTCTAAAATGTTGCTTAAGGCTGGCAAACTCTGCTGCATTTCCTGGCACTCGAAGGGGTTAAAGAGCGTAAGAGAGGTAGTAAGGGAGGTAGGGAGGGAGGGGGAGTGGCAGAGGAAGGCTTGTGTCTCAGGCGTCTTCCGCTAATGACTTGCTTGGCCTGCCGCCTCCTCAGGCACTTCATTATTTTGAGTTGCTGCCGTGATGAATTCTTCTGCTCTCTGCTCTTTCTTAGGCCTCTTTGTGCCCTCTCGTTTCGTCTCGCCGGCTCTCCTCCCCTCCTCCCATACTCCCCTCCTTTCCCCCTCACTTGCCTTCCCTAGCAGGCTGCCTAAATGGTTCAAGGTGTTGCTGTTGACTTTGTAGCACAAAATAAGTGAGTGTGTGTTGCCTCTTTGCTCTTCTCTCCTCTCGTCGCTTTCCTCTCGTCACTCTCCTCTCGTCGCTCTCCTCTCGTCTTCCCTACTCTCCTCTTCTCCTCTGTAGCTGCTGCTGCTGTCCTGTTAATGGCTTCCGCACTCGTTTAGCATGTGTTCGCCTCGCTTATTGTCTGTCATGGCGTAAAATGATTTCCGTCAGGGCGCTCGTCACGCCCACAGCTCCCCTTTCTCTCCCTCTTTCTCTCCCCTCCCCCTCTCTTTCCCGTTTTGTTGCATTTCACTTGACTCCCTAAAAATTTGCTTCTTCTTCACATGCCTTTGCACTTGACACTCTTCACTCTTGGGTGGCCTGCCTTTTTCAGTCTCTTGCGCCTCGCACACAGTTTGAGCCGCACAGTTTTAATTACAGTTTGGCAAGCACTGCAGCCATTGTTATTGCTGCTGTGTGCTGGCTACTTTTATTTAGCCTTTTCCACAATTTACAGCCTGTGGCTATTGTCTCGCTTGTTAGAAGCAGCAACAGAACACAAGCTCAACATTTTATGATACTACAGATATGATATACATATATACAGAGCGGGTATATTAACTCTATAGAAGACATTTAAAAAATTGACAAAGAAAATTTAAATTCAATTTATAATTACGCATAAAATTTAATGAAAGGTATTAATAAAATAAAAGTAAAATTTTTAAATAAATATTATTATATAAATAATAAAATATAATTTAATAAATTTAACTCAATTTGGTACAATTATAATTAAATTAATTAAAAACTAAAAAACATCATCTGGGTGATCCAAATTTAAATGGATTTAAACCCAGTGTTAGGTTGAGTTAAAAATTGTAAAATATTTAACAGAGAGAGTAATTAAACTCAGCAAATACTGCCAGTAAATTTATTATGTAATTATTATTAATATTTATATTATTTAATTTTTTATTCAGGTTTACAATTGTAAAGCGACGTATGTTTTCATAACTGAATGTGAGAATTCGGACTCGACGTCATTATTAAATATAATTTTTTTCCATCACAAGAAGTGATTACAAGTTTCTGCAGGGTACCTGCTAGTCGTATACTCACAACTGGCATGTGTTTTATTATGTTTTCTGTTATTTCTGCATTGTGTTTTTGCTCTCCGTGTTGCTGCTGTTGTTGTCTGTTGTATTGTGGCGCTTCCTGCACTGCTGCAGAATGTTTGCTTGGCTGCCTCTGCAGCAGCAGAAGCAGCGCAGCGAGTGCCACGCCCACAGACTGGACAGAGGGGCGGCTGGGGCAATAATAAACCACAAGACGCGCATACCAAGCGTCTACAATTACCGTTGGCTCAAGGAGCAAGCTAAGGTTGTTCGCCTCAGACAACAGCAGAGCAAACAAGCAAAATAAATATAAAAAATAAATAATAATAACAAACAAGAAATAAACAAAATAAAAACAAGAAATAAACTGGAAATAAAAAGTATTGCTACTTGTAGTCGGAAGCGGCATCTAGGGTCAAGTTGTGGGTGGGGTTTTAGCCTTCAGCTGCAAATTGAAAATTATACTCCATTTAGTTTTCTTGGCCATATTCGACACGTCTCTGTAAATGCATGTGTGTGTGTGAGAGAGTGTGTGTGTGTGTATGTTGGTTTTCATCTGCGTTTGGTTTTGGGTCAGTTTGGAAATTATGACAATGGCTGGGGCACATGTTAGCAGGAAATGTTGTACCTGCCACAGGAAGCTGGAAATAATGTTTATAAGAATTTAGATTGGCCATTATTTTGAATGGGTTTACGGCTCGTTTGCTCAATGCGAGCGGAAGAAATGCTCTCGAAATGGAACAATTTAAGCTGTTTACAATTTAGAGACCCTTTTTGCTAGGCTATTAGGCATAATAATGTTGTTAATATTTATTTGAAAGGCATAAATATTTGAAATTTATGCACAATTAATTTGAATTCGATTCTACTATTAAAGTTTTCAATTTAGCTTGTCATATTTTCTTTTTTACTAAATTTTTTAGATACCTCAAATTTGACAAAATTATTTAGAATACAATTTTATGAAATTTACATTTTAACCAAAAATTTTTTTTAAAGAATTTTCTGATTTTAAAAGCAAGTTTAAAGCTATATTTTAAAATTATCCAGTTGATATTCAAGTTACTTCAGCTGCTGCTTTTACCCAATTAAGCTGCCACAACTTCACTCAACTGTCGATTCATCAAACTTGTGAATCAATGCGTAATTTGTCCCAATAAATTGCTCTGTCTGTTCTCTTTAGGTCTGGCAACTGTTGTGATTGTTTCTTATTGGTTTCGGCTTGTTTGTGTGCGAATCAACGACCGATTCAATGAATGTGCAAATGCAAATGAGTAATTCAGATTGTGGCCAGGAGATTGCAGCCAGCCCATTTCCCCTTTCTTGTTGAGCCAAATACAATTTTAGGACGTCCACTGCTCCGATGCATATCGATGAGTTGCGTTGAGTTGAGGGCAGTGGAAACAGAAGTAATGACATAGAGCCTGATGAGGGTTTCGTTGGCAAATATTGACACAAAGACAACAACAACGGAAACTACAGAGCGACCAACCGACCAAGCGACCGACCAACCGCTAACCACTTGACTGACTTTTGTTGCGAATTATTATTATTATTATTATGATTCTCATTTTTTTTTGCATGATTGTTATTGTCGTTCCCTACACTCAATTTGCATAGCCAGGTAAGAAACTCTGGTAGATTCCCAGGACGCGCCAAAGGCCCCCGCAACACGAGCGTTGCATTTCAATGACAATATTTCCCGGACACGGTACACTTTGGCAAAGTTGCTCTCAGCCTGCTCTTGGGCCATTGCCATTACCATTCCCACTCCCATTTCCATTCCTACTGCCATTTCCATTACTGTTTCCCATTCTCTTTTGGTAGTTTTTAGGCACTGTACTTTTATAAAGTACAAAAGGGTGTAGTAAGTTTGTAGAAATGGGAAATGAGCGTAACGGGAAAAAGGTGAACATCACTAGGTATATATATTCTTGATCAGAAGAACAAGCTGTGTTGATATAGACATGTCCGTCTATCCGATTGTTCGTTTGTCCGACTGTCCGTCTGTCCTTCCGTAGAAACACCTTTATCTTGCGAATTATAAGAGCTGGGGACACCAATTTCGGTCGTAGGTTTTCCTACGCTGAACGGTGATCAAGTTAGTCATAGGTTTTTGATTGCGAATTGCATTACGATCGTATAAGAAACAGCGAAGATATGCAACAGACAATACGCTCTACTGGTTTGATGGTATAGAAACACAAAGTACAACTTCTCCTACTATTGGTTTCGTCCGACTGATCTGCTGCGTCCGTACTGGTTTTGAGTTTTAGTTTGAGTTTGGTTAGTTGCTCTGCATTTGCCTGTTGGGTCGTTGTGATTTGATTTGATTACATTAGTTGGCAGCATCGTCTGCTCCTTGGAGCGTCGGGTATATCCATTTTAAAGTTCATTTACTTACCTTCCTCTCCAGTCTCTGTCTCCCCCTTTCTCTCTCTTTTTCTCTGGGTCTGCCTATCATCTGACTCATTCAGTGGTTAGACTTCCGCCAGTGTTATTTACTCAAGTGCGGGATTTCTAGTTCGTTTGTCAACAGGCGTCTCAACCTCGACTCCTTGCCAATGCTTCAGGTGTATATATAGAGTCTTTTGGCACTATTCCCCACTCAGTTCCTAGTTTCTCCCTCTTTATGCGCTTTGTCTCCCTGTTGATTTGTTTCTTCATTTCAGCACAGACTCTCTGACTGTTTCGACAAGTTTTCAACGGCAGGTTGTGCCTTGTATCTGCCGTGCTTTACAGCAAAAATTTGCAAGTCATAAACAAGTTTTTGCTTTTTACTTTAGCAACGTTTCCTTGGCTTATTGCGCTGCTTTTTATATTACTTTTTATTTATTTTTTTCTTACGTACTCTATTCTTTTCTTTAGTGTCTTTATTTTATTTGGGCTCTCAGGGCCTTTTGTTGTTGCTTTATTATTATTTCTGTGGTTTTTGCGGCACTTGCATGATGATTTGTGTTTTTTCTTGTTTCGGAAATGAAGTCATAAATTCTGAATTACGCAAACTGAAAAGTTTCGGCAAGTTTCGGCTTATTTCGAGCTCATTAGAAGTGCGTACGCATTTGGCATAAGACCCACTTGACTCACTGTGCAACTTGAGGCTTATCGATCGGTTGTGGATTAGGCGAATTTGGAAGTTTTTCGAAACTTGAAAAATCAGCTTGTTGTGAGTGCGAAATTAGTTTGAAGTATGAAGCAAAAAGAAGCAAAAAAAATTAGAGCTGCTTTGAAAGATTTCTATTGAGTGGTGGATGGTAGAAAATAGTTAAATAATTCACAAATTAAACTAGATCTTGAGTTAATATTAAAACTATTAAGTTAAAAAAAAAAAACAGCGATGATATGCAACAGACAATTCGTTTTACTGTATGGAAGAAGGCGGCGACTTATTTGCTAAGGTTTATGAATTATTGGGTGTTTTCGACAGCTAAAAGTACCTGAAGCTACTTACATTTGTGCCACTTTTCGCGCATGTTTGCTTCAAAATAAAAGCAATAGCTTATCATCTAATCTATACATATTTTATGGGCACTTTTTTTTTGTATCATTAGAACACTGATTGTCACTTTGGAAGAGTCTCGAATGTGCTTGCACCTCATGTAGGTAGCGGTGGGACTTGCAACTCATTTGCCTGAGTGCTTTCCGTTGTTTTCCTTCGAGTAATTTGCAAAAAACAGAAAAAAAAAGAGAAACACGAGAAAGTAAAGAATAACAAAGCAGTGGAAATGAAAACCACAAGCGTCCTTGAGCAGGAGGGCGGAAAAAAAGACAAATAATGTTAGAAATACTACCAAACTGGGCAACTATCAATCAAATAGCCGCAATGGGAATAGGAGACACTGGCTAGAGGAGAAAGTGTAAGCTGAATCAATGGAGAAAGGGGAGCGGGGAGGGGGAGCTACATCTTTTGACAGCTGTTGTCTGTTGTCTGTTGTATTTGGAAGGCGTCGTTCCTTCAATGCCAGCGGCTGAGAAACACGTCAGGTGTGTCTGTGGTTTGATGTGGTTGTGTGGTTGTGCCTGACAACGTGGTGCTGTCTCGTGTAGCCTTCAAATTAGCATATGACTCATGGCGGAACGTTTGCCAAGCCATTAATAATGTACGACAACCGGTTAAACAAAGAATGCATAGTCGACTTTTAGGCGCTGTGGCAATAACATTTAAAAATAGCTAAAAACACACCCAAAATTAAGCTGGGGGGCAATTAGATATGGCAGTTTGGCAAGAGTTTTAACCGTAAATTGTCATTTGCAAACATTGCACATACGCTCGGTTGAACTTTACAGTTTGTTGCATGCCACCGAGTGCTTGCAACTAGCAGCAACAATACTCTACTGGCTGCTACTTCCCATCGACATTGACAATTTGTGTAAAAGCAATGCAGCCAGCACAAGTGTGTGCCATTTGGCATACGACTCCGAAAATGCTGCCGTTGATGATGATGTTGCTCATGTTGCATCGCCTGGCTGATTGTGCAGCATTAGTGCTTGTCTGTTGCATTGTCATGCGATGCTCCTTACCGGTTAATTCTAGGGTATATGAGCTAGCTCATTACGAGTGTTTTGGGCAGTGCATGAAAGGGATTTAAGTTGCAGCAAAATCTTCTGCATAATAGTTGAGGTTTCAGCATTTTAAACAAAGATAGAAAGTATTTAAAAATTTATTAAAAATATATTTGTATCTCTGAGATATTAAAAATTCTGTAAATGTTTCACATCCACAAAAAAGTTAACAAAAAAAGCTTGAATTTGTTATAAATATTTTAAAATGTCTTAGAAATTCTTTTTACAATTTAATAAATAAAACAGAAAAACTCTCAGAAATCCAATATTTGTGGATTTATTAAATGTAATTATTTTAAAACTACAAATTTTATAATATAATTTATTAAATTATTCTTACTTTATTAATATCGGCTTTTAGGCCATATTTAAATTTCTTTGCAAATAAACTAAAATGTAACAAAAATTTGTCTAGTTATTTTTGAATGCTGCTCAGATTTTTAAAATACCTTTCCAAATACTCTAATATTTTTCAGCATTTTCCTAGCATTTTTCTAGCATTTTTGCCTCCATTTAGAGTGCTTGGAAATGTCATTTGCTTGTTGTTATTTTCCCTGCTTTTACCCTTTTCATATTAGAGTTATTTTTGCAATGCAGCCAAGCTTGTATGCAGCTCATTTTTGTGCTCGTTATGCAGCAAGTTGATTTGTTTTGGACTAACCAAATACTTGCATACAAGCAGAGTTCCCCCTCTCTCTGCTGCCTCTCTTAACCTCTGACCTAGTGGCATTTTGACTGCGATTGTTGCAGTTATGTCTTAAGCCAAACAATGTCAACGCCAGAAATCTCTGTGGATTTTTGATAGAATTTTTTGTTAGCTGCTATTTTTAAAGATTTTTTTTTTGTGCTATTATAGCAATGTTTTTCTTAGCCTTGGTAATTGAATAGTGAGTTCTGCAGCTGCTTTTCCTCAGCCATTTTATTTTGTCGTGGGAATTTCAAGCTGTCCATTGTTGGCGCTCTATAATTGGCTTTAACCAGGCGAAGGTTAACGTTATCCTGCAATTGTCTATCCATGTAATTGTAGCTGCATTTGTATGCATTAACTTTGCCCTATCGATTGATTGTCATGTCAGGGCGAACTTTGTGCGCTTTGTATGCAATTTTTCCACTATGTTCGCGTAATCTCTTTGACCATCTTTGTGTGTGTGCCCGCATGCAACTGTCAGCTCGGCTCGTTGCAGGCCAGAAAGTTTTGTGAAAAGCTTTGGCCTTCAGGAAAATGCGAAAATGCGCACAACTTTTGCCAAAGACATTGCTGGGCTGCAAAATTTGTATAGTTTTTACTTTAACCAGTGAGGACGAAGCTGATCAGTCGTGCGGAAGACTACAGTCGAATGTAAGCGACAGTGGAAGATACTGTACTCTGTGTGGGAATTATCACTCCTCAAGGAAAAAAACCCATTTTTTTAACTTTGAATGCGCATAGCTTTGCCAGAACTCAACAGATTTTCAAGCGGTGTGGTTTATACCTAATCATTTGAGATTGAAATTAATATTTGAGTGATAAATCAAAGAAAAAATTTTTTAAAATTTTTACGAAATTTTGTGCTGCTCAACCCAACCCCTAAAAAAAAGTAAAATTTTTGAAAAAAATTTTAGTTTTAAAATTGGTGCGTAAACGAATTGCATTGCAAAATTATGCAGAAAAAACCAAACATGACAGCATTTGGTTGAAAATTGTAGATTTTAGAGCAAATTTTGGCAACATAGGGGAATTATCAGACCTTGCCATGCCTCTTTATATACCCTTTTTGTGCTTTTTTAAAGTACAGGGTATAGAAACTTAAACTAAAACTAAAACTAAACTAAGCAGTGGGTGCTGCAGGTGGAGCAACTGAGGCGTGACTGGAGCTGCTCTAAAGTGGCGTGTGGCAGGAGGCATGTGGCACGTGGCACATGGCACATGGCGGTGTTAAGCTGACGCAATGCGACAGTTTTAGTTTTTGAAAGCGAGCCACAACCCCCCAGCACGCTGACCAGTGCCCAGAAAAGTATGCTATATAAACTGAATTGCTTTTGAAAGCACGCGAACACACACACACACACATACGAATTTCTCACACACACTCAATGCTGGAAGTAATCGCTTCCGGTTGACTTTGCGCCAATTATGTCAAATAAAATGCTGGCTGTCGCAGTTCCGTCCGAAATCAAATTCAATGACAAGCCCGACAAAGCGCTGAGCTGTGCGAAATGCTGTTAACCCTTCAGTGGCCCCCAAAGCCAAATCGCAACGAATCAAACTCAAAAACTCGCTCAACTGCTGCTCCCAGTGGAATGCGAATGTGAAATGTGTAAAAAACGAACGGTAGGGAAAGAGGAGAGAAAAGAAATGCGAAATTCTTTGCGCTTTGTTTTCTGCAGCCTGCCCTGACGTGGGCTGAGATTTAACTAATTGCCAGAGTGACTGAAGACTGAAGACTGACGACTGAAGTCTGCAGCTCTGCCCCCTTGGCATTTTTCTTGTTTTCTTGGGGTAGAGCGGACCCTTGTCTAATTGAAACATTAACTGTTGAAAAACGGCAGCAATTTTTGTTGCATAAAAGATTTAAATTCATTTGCAGGCCGTGCGGCAAGCGGCAAGCGGCAAGCGGCCCGCGGGGCACACTCTGAGCAGGAAACAAGGGACATGCGAGCAACTCTAAAGCAACACTGACAGCCTCAAAGGAAGCACTCAATTTATGCAAATCTCATGTAAATCTGTTGAGAGCGGGGAGCAACACACGCTGAAATTGCAAGTGGAAGTTGGAGAATTGGGAGGGGGGGCAAAATGCCATTCAGTCAGCCATAGAGCTTGGCAGTGCTGGTAAATGTCAGCGTATGCCAATTTGAATGTGCGTTAAATGCCACTTTACAGTTTGAGAGCAACTGCAGCAGCATACATACATATGTAATAGAAATAATGGCTAGACTATAAAAAATAATGGCGCACAGCACGAGACGTGCCAGCTGAAAAATCAGCAGATAAATAGCAATAATGTCTCTAGTATAGAGCATAGAGCATGTAAATGACAGCACACACTCTGGGGTTAAGCCTAAGACAGAAAGAGCACAAAAGTTAAAGCTTAAAGCTGCTTAAAGTTCAGCATGAGCTGTATAAAAAGCACAAATTAAGAGTACTTTTCACAAACTTAGCATGAGCCAAAGTCGAGCCAAGAAAACACTGCAAACTTGGCGCAATCTTGTTAGAAAGTGGCTTAAGTTAAACAAATATCTAAAGTAAATATTTTGTATGAAAAATTATAACAAAAATGGTGCAGAAAACTTGGCAGTTAAGAGTGGAGCAAAGCAGATAAGCTAAATTGGAATAGGGCTAAAACAAAGGGGCCAAAATTTGTTATTTAAAGAATATATATTTTGATTGAAATATGCAAATGGGAAAGGGATATGAGGGATATAAAATAAAAGCAAATGGAAATTAAATCTAAAAAGAATTATAAAGAACTAGATGAAGCATCTTAAAATTTAGAATACTAAAATAAATATAGAGTTAAAATTGACTTTAACTTCAAATTAATTGTTTAAAAATCATGGAACTTTAAATATAAGTAGTAAAATATTATTTAGAATTTAATGGTATTTCTAAAAACAATTATAGAGTTTAAGTTTCAGATATAATTTAATCTATTTTCAAGCAGTTGTTAAAAGTTTTAGATAGATGTTTATCAGAGTAAAATCTCAACAGAATTGCCCTTAACTCTACAACTTCGTTTAGCTTCAAATTAGCTGACAAATGCAGCTAAGCCAACTTTTTTTTTTTATAGTATTCCACCTCCCCGCACTGGAAGTTCTACCCATCAATCAGGCCACTCCATGGGGTAGTTACAAAATTGAATTTCCAATGTTTTTTGGCAGAGAGCAAAAAAAAAAACAAGCACACGTAAATTTTTGGCACAAATGAAATTTAAAACTTTGGCATCTTTAATGAAAATAAATACTTTTGGGCTGTTGTGGGGCGCAGCAGGGCAATGGCAGAGGATTAGCTCGTCAGCCAGGAAGTTGCAAGTTTGACAACTTTAATTGGTTTAAAATTAGAAAATGTTGAGGGTGTACCCGCTGAGCCTTCAATAAACAAATGCAAATGGAACTTGAGCTGAAGTTTTTCGGGCGAAAGTTACGACGCAAAGTGTGAAACAAAATACGGCAGGTAAATATTTTGCATAGCCCCCCCCCTGCAACAGCGACAACAGCCATCAATGGCTGCCAAGGGCAACCAGAAATTTTATGGAAACCAGTGAGGCGAATGGCTGCAGTCGGACGTAGCGGACAGTAGGAGAGACTGTCTTTTGTGTATGAATTAGAAACTCACACTAGGGAAAGCTTTAAAAGTATCAAATCCAATACAAACCTTTTGCAGTCCTCTGCTTAGAAGTGCAATTTGTCTGTTGCATATCTTCGTTGTTTCTTATTTGATCAAAAATTCGAAATTCTAAAACAAACTTGATAAGCGTACATCATAGAAAAACCTATATACCGAATATGGTGTCTGTAGCTTGTTTAGTTAAGGAGATCAAGGTGTTCATACGGACGGACAGACAGATCGATCGAAAGGACAGACAAAGTCCATCATGCTGATCATGAATATATATATTTTGTGGAGCATTTCACTTCTTCTTCTGCTTGCACCAATTTGATAGACCCTTTTGTAATTTTTTTAAATACAGGCACTTAAAATTTTTACATAAAAATCCTAAAAAAAAAGCAACTCGCTTATCAAGTACTTAACTTCGGGGGTAACTTAAGCGCTGCACTTGGGGCAGGCTGGCGTGGAGCTTAGAGAAGTCGTGGGTCCGACTGGTCAGAGGGCCCGAATTGTGCCTACCGCAAACGGACACAGGAGGAAAGCATATCGATTGCAGGTCATCCCCTAAAAAGCGCTAACAACAACCCCCAAAGCAGCTAGAACACGTTGCCTGATAAGCAACAGCCACAACAACAACAACAACTAAAGCAACATCCGCAACATCTAGCCATAACATGGCTACAAAATGTTGCAATGCCAATGTGTGGCAGCTTGTGATAGCGTCCAGCTCAACTCAAATGGGTGGTTTTCTGCATATATTTGGCATGATGTATGACAAGGGTGGCTTGGGAGGTTTGGATGGTGTGGGTGGTTGGGTGGTTTAAGTGGCTAGAGGGGTTGTTGCTTGCCGCCTTGCCATGCAAATTTGACACGGTGCGTTGTCGTGCATTGAACCGCGCTTAGAACTCTCCAAACTCCCCCCACCTCCATCTTTCAGCTGCCCCCAACTCTCATACCAGCGGCGACGACAGCCAAGCATGCAACATATTTTGTGCCATCACTGTAGCACTGAGCACTGTGGTTGTGGCACGTGTCTGCACTCTGAGCGTAAACGAAGCAGCAGGCAACTCCATTAGCCCAGCGGCACAACAGCGCAACCCTCGCCCAAAACTCTCTGCTCTCCTCTCTCTCACTCTGCAGCCTTCACCTGGAGCCCCAAAAGGTTAACGTTTGTTACAGCGTTGCCACTTTTCACTTTATTTTTTAGCCTTTTTTTTTGGTTACCTACTGCACTTGAAGTGCAGTCAGCGATGCGTGAGAAACGGCCAATGAGCTACTGCTGCAAAATACTTTAAAGAGCAGCGAAAATAACTTTAAAGCGTGTCAGGAGAGGAGAGCAAAGACAACGGATAAGAGCTTAAGCCGGACAGGCAGCAACAGCTAATGATAGACACCAAAGCAGAGCTAGGGAGAGCGAAAGTAAGCGAGAGTTTGAGCTGGATAAAGAGCAGAAACAGCTAAGGGAACAAGTGAGATTAAGTGTCAAAAGCAGAGATAAAGAAATAACGGGGAAAACAGCAGGCATGACAAGTTAGTTTAAAGTTTGTAAATCCTGCAGCCTAAAACTACCAAGGGTTTATCTAATAAATCTAAATTGCAGAGTGAGCATTGAGCTGAAGTAAATCAGCTTGACAGGCTGCAAACTATTTGAAAATCGTACATAATTCTTTAACTTAATTATTTTTGTTGAAAATTTAAAGCTATGTAATTTAATTATTTTGCTTTATTTAGAAAACGTCTAGAATTAAATTAATTTATCTATAAATTAGCTATTTTAATATTTATTACATTTGCTTATTTATATTGATACAATTTGCCTATTTGTTTTTATAAGATTTGCTTATTTATGTTTATTAAATTTGCCAATTCATCTTTATTAAATTTCTTTATTTTTATGTAGTGAATTTTTTAATTTATATTTATTAAATTTGGTTATATTTATTATACTTGTTTATTTATCTTGGTTAAATTTATTTATTGTTTTTATTAAATTTGTTGTTTTTTTTATTTATATATCATTTATTTTTTTATTTTTTTATTTATTGTCAACGTTTGTCAGTTGAAAAAGAATTTTAAAAATACAAATTAAATTAAATTAATTAATAAATCAAATCAAATTAAATGATAACGTGAAATAAATTAGTTTGTAATTTTATATATTTGATATTCTATAATATTTTATTAAATAGTTGATAATTCCTTAATAATATAAATATTTATTTACATATTCTTTTGTTCCATGGCTAAGTTTACATACTTTTCTCTCTCGCATCAGCAGAGCCTTAGAAAGTGTTTTAGAAAGTATATTTATAGCAGTAGCGAGCAGCTTCTAAGGTTTTACTCCAACTATGCAGTGTAATCTGATTCGAGTGTTCACAGATCTGATGACAAAACTTTGCCATTCACAGTTTCAGATCTCCAATTTCCAGTTTGACACCTTTTGCAGTTCGTCAAGTACAAAGTGTCGTATGCTTGATGTGGGCTTGGGTTTCATGCCGTAGACGTTGATCAAATTCTGGGCCAAAGATGTGATACATTCACTTTTCGGGCTGTTCACGTGATTCGAATGAATACGAATACGAATACGAATGTAATTCAAGCGATTAACACATTTGGCACCATCGCAACAAACTGCAGCATTATATGATAATTATCATTATTATTTTTGCATTTCTATCAAGATATTTTGTCTCTTCGGTGCCAATTGTCGCCGAGCTGTAAATCAAATTTGTGCGCAAAAAAAAATCTACACTTTTCATTCGAATGCAAATGAAATGAAAACCAAACGAGCTGTAAAATAAAGATAAAATGTAATAAAAACAAACGGCAAACGAAATAACAAAATATATGTTGTACTTGCTGTCGTCAAATGATTAACACCACACCACGTTTCCACCTAATACATGAGTATAATATTATTTGTGATTAAATTACTTTTATTAAATATGCAAATTGAAGCTGATTGCGCAGTTTGAGAGGCGTGGCGTGCTTGCAACTGTGGCAAACTTTGCTTTATTGTTACTAATGCTAATGGCATAATGAATGTTGGTTCAACAAATTTGTACATTTGATGAATCAAAGTGAATTGAGTGCGTGTGTGGGTGTGAGTTGGAGTGTGGGAATGAGTGTGTGTGAATGCTTGTAAAGTGAATGAAAATGTGAATCGAGCAGGGGCTGCTTTTCTCAAGTGATAGCGAGGGTTTGTAGCAGCTGATATAAAGTCTGAGGCATATTGTTATCATTTGAATTTGTTGTATTATTGCTCTTACTTTCGATATGAATTCTTGTATGGATTTTTTTGAATTTTTTTATAATTACAGCATAAATATATTTTTTTTTATTCTCTTGTGATAAGTTATGGAGAGAGATCTGTTATAATTTGATGTTGTTTTACTTCATAAACATTGTCAGTTTATAAATATGAAATTGAAAGAATATTTGGAGTATAGTTTTTTTTTTGCATAGTTGAAAGTGCCTTAAGTATTAATTATTTATTTCAATTAATTTATTTATTATTTATTTTAAAATATTTATTTATTATTTATTTAAATATATAAACTTGTATATATAATGAAATTATTATACTTCACTATGACACAAATTACTACACTACCATAAAAAAAATATAAACCAATTTTATATTTTAACAAAACAAAAAAAAAAAAAACAAACCGAAAAATTTTGCTTTCCTCAATTCGAAGTATTTTATTTAATATTCTTAAAGCAATTATTACGCTCTTAATTTGCAACTTTAAATTTTCTTTATTTATTTGATGAATTTAATTGCAATTTAATTTAATTATATTGTAACCTTTTAAAATTTATCTCTCGAGAATTTGGAGCTGAGATTTTAGCAGCATATTAGGGCTTTTTCTTCTTTTGTGATTTTTTCAGCTCAGCTTTTAGTTGGCTTGGCTGCAGAGCTTAAAGCGGCAAAGCAATTTCCCAACTATTGCCTCAAATATTTGCCAGCTGTAGAATGTGGCATCTTTAGTGTCAACATTGTGTGCGTAATGAGGGGCAACTCCTTTTGTTATATAAGCCGAGAGTTGCCCGAGCAACAGCCTGAAAGGCTTCGCCTGCTGCATGTGTAATCAACATTAAACTGTATTTTGTAATCAAGCCACACACACACACACACACACATGCATATTAGTGTGTGTGTGTGTGTGTGTGTGTGTGGGTGTTTGAAAGTTGCCAAGTCAGCAGGCGGAAGTGAAAGCGTCGACTGTTTGGGAAAATGGCGTACAGGTGTCGCCTTCACCTGCTAACTGCAACTCATGCTGTTGATGTGGGCGGGGCAGATAGTGTTAGGGAGAGGGGAGTGTGGGAAGGGGGGGGGGGGGGGGGTGGAAAGAGAGCAAACACATTATAAAATCTATACACGCTCTAAGCGCACTTTTAACCCATTAACGCCCGCACAGTGTGAGCAAGAGGCAGAGATAGAAAGAAAAAAAAGATGCAGAACAGCTTCCTGATGACGTGGCTCAAAAACTTCGTTTAGTTGTTGCTGCTGTTGTTGTTGTTGTTGTTGTTGTTGTTGTTGTTGTTGTTGTAGTGGAAGCTGCTCCGCTTGCTCTGCTGCTTGCCGGGCTGTATTCGTGTCAGCTTGTCGCTCTTGCGGCATTTTAATGCCGCCCAACACGGACTGGCGTTGCCTGCAGCCACTGTGCCCACTGCACAGTGGTTTTGGAAGTATGCGATAATAATAGTTCTACTCGAGATAACGCTTTAAAATTCTTATAAAAAATCTAGAAAAATATTCGGAATATTATAATCAAAAATTGGCCACATTTGCCCACTGTATCCTTAGAAACAAGCTGACAAATTTTAAAAAATTTCTTATTTTTAAAGATAAGTTAAATTAATTATTTGAATATTTGAATAATCAAAATACACAAATAAAATATATAAACAACAATCGGTTGCAGTATGCAGCAGTCAGCGCAGTCGTCAAAATTGTCTGCTGCATATCTTGCTAATTTCTTACACGACTGTAATACAATTCACAGCGACCACTGTGCACTGCGCTGCAGGCAGTCAACTGTTCTCTTTGGACCCCCCTTCCCCGCCTGAAAGGGTTGTCTATTGTTTCCTGTAGCTGCTGTGTGTGCTGCTTTTTGCCAGTGTCTGCACACACACACACACGCACACACACACGCACACAGAAACACTTTAAACACACCCACAAAACGCTTTATCGTCTGTGCATAATAAATTTTGTAGCTGTTGCTTTTTTCTTGATGTTGGCGGGGCCAAAGATTTTTAGCGCTGTGCAAACGTTATATGAAGTTATTGACAGCAGTTGTAGTTGTAGTTGTAGCTGTACCGCTAAAGTACTGCAGCATCCATCCAGTACTCCTAGGCACATTAGACACACTTGCCTGCGTTTTGGGCTCTTGCGCTGCTTCTTTCTTGTATTTTTGTAACGCATTTTATCAGGCACTAACTGATGACATTATAGAGCAAACACACCCACACCTTAATATATATATCGCTATATATATCTAGAAGTAGCTGCTGCTGAGCAATATGCTGGCGTTGCGCTCCAGCATCTGCCCACAGTGCCTGTCAAACCCATTAAGCTCGGCGCACAAAAGCATGCAATGATTTTTTTCTTAGCCCTGCGTTTGTGTTGTCTTTGGGGAAAAAACGCCAGCAACTTCGCCAGAGTGTCTATTTTGGTGTCTTTTTATTCTATTTCTCTTCTTCTTCTTCTTATTTTTTTGGTTGGCTTCTACTCGTAATTATTTTAAAAGCACAACTTGTGCACGTAACGACATTTGCCACAGACTCGCGCTACGATTGCCACTTTCGTGCAACATAAACAATGAACCACCAACTTTTGCACCACTGAAAAACCCACCAACAGCGCCAGTGGCATGCCAAATGCGTGCGTGCTGGGCTGCGCACAGTTGGGCAAGCTGTAGAGAAAATTATTAAAAATAATAATAATAATAATAATAAAAAAATACATTTATTTTGTATAAAAAATATTTATAATTTAGAAATAATTTTAATAATTTATTTAAAATAATATTTATACATTCTATATTAAATTTGTTTATTATACATTAAATTTAATTATTGTGTATTGAATTTATTTATTTAATTGATCTTCTTAAGGTGTTATCAGAACGATTGTGCTTGAGCAGCTCTAAAACTCTTTACGAATTTCCTTTTTAAACACATTCCAATCGAATCAAAATTCCATTACACCGTAAACAATTTTCTGGCATCAAAAAAAGTTCATTTTTTAGACCCTTTACTTTAAAAAAGTAAAAAGGGTCTATTAGTTTAGTGCAAAGAGGAAATGTGTGTAACACCCAGAAGGAGGCGTGGCAGACCCCACAAAGTATATATATTCTTGATCAGGACGACAAGACGAGTCGATATAGCCATGTCCGTCTGTCCGTCTGTCTGTCTGTCCGTCTGTCTGTCTGTCCGTCTGTCTGTCTGTCTGTCTGTCCGTCTGTCTGTCTGTATGAACACCTAGATCTCAGCAACTATAAGAGCTAGAGACACCATATTTGGGATTCAGGTTCCCCTATTCAGTAAGCAGCACGAGTTTGTTTTAGATTTTGGATACCTCCCCCCCTTCCCACGCAAACCGCAAAAAGCTGCTGTAGCCACAGTTTTAAAGCTATTGATTTGTAATTTGGTATTTAACTAGTTTATGACATTCTCTATCGACGCTGTGAGTTTTGTTTCGATCGGATAAGAAACAGCGAACATATGCCACAGACAATTTGCCGCACTAGGCAGAGGGGGGGTGGTGTGCCTTGCATACGCGGGTAGCTTAGTGTGTGTGCGTCTGATTGTGTTTGTATGTACATATACTCAAAGTAAAGGGTCTCCTACGGTCGGTTACGTCCGACTGTAGCCTCCGTCCCACTGACCTGCCCCGTCCCTATATTTGAAATTTGTTTTATTTTTAACTTTTGCCTTTATATTTACCTTAGCAAAATGCAAACTTTTTTTTGCTTTTAATTTAAATTTTTCTTATCAGCTAACTCGTTTTACTCGCGCCTGTCAGTTAAGTTTTGCCTGGCTGCGTCACACTGTGCGCTGTAAATCCCAAAGGCCGTCACTATTCCCAAAAGAAGCAGTACAAAATACGCCAAAAAAAAAGCCAGAATTACCGCTGCTCCCATATCATGGAAAGTTAAGCGCTCTCATAAAGAACTACGCCTGAAAACTTTTCGGCGACGTTGCCGCGACGACGAAGTCAAGAGTTCAACTAGTTGCCCAGACTCTACACTCGGCTGGCTTCTCTCTCCACTCTCCGCTCTACACTTTTCTCTCTCCACTCTACACTTATCAAACTTCATATTTACAAACTTGAGCCTGGTGCTTTGTGTTGTGCAAAGTGCACTAAAGTCTATGTAGTCTGAGCATAAGCTAAACTCAGTCTTGCTCTATCTCTTCTCTCTTTCTCCTCTCTCTCTCCTCTCTCTCCTTTCGGTGTGTCTCTCTGGGATCTCCGTAGCGGGGTTTACAGCGCAAAAAATACTTCCGGCGCCGCGGGCCATTAGCCCAGACCCTGGAGGCCACTTCAGTTGGCAGCGTTTGGCTTAATGATAATGAGCAGAGATGCTCATTATTATGCATGCAAGTGGAGCCGCCGAATTCACGTTGCCAAATTAAATGCCAGAACAATACACGCAGAGAGAGGAGAGAATTGGAGAAAGGGAGAAATGGAGAAAGCAAGAGTGAACGAGAAATGAAGAGTTGGCGTAAACATTGCATTTAAAATATGCATAAATTAGTAGAAACTTTGAGCTTGTTCTACGACTTACTTGACTTGCTCTGACAGCTTTAACTTGTGCATAAATCACGCGTTCTAAACCAAATGAGAAATTTGACTGATAGAGGAGAGGGAAGCAGAGAAAGAGAGGAAGAGAGAACTACTGTCTCAAGTAGTTTTCGCCAGTAACAGGCACGTGTTGTCTCCATTTGTGTCTCTCCCTCTGACTGTCTGTCTATCTCTGTATTGCTGCCTAGGCTCAATTAGTTTGTCATTGCTCATCCACTTGTCTGCAGCAAGCGCTCTCTCTCCCTTTCTTCTCTCTCTCTCTTTCTCTTTCCTTCCCTTTCTCTATCTCTCTCGCTACTACGTGCTGTTGCTCATTTTTGTGCAATTTTCAATTTGCTATTCAGTGAAATGTCTCGTAAATGTCAACGGGCCACAAAAAGCGATTACTGCAGCCTGACAAGTGAAAGATCAAGCCTGTAAAAATAAAAGGGTAAATCAGGAATAACTAGCTTAATATTGAACATAGAAGTTTGAAATTCAGAATATTTAATTTCTACTATTTTATTTAACTATTCTAAAAAGCGCATTTAAATCGTTCAATAAACACAGAAGTTATCAAAGAAATAATATTCAAAATGTTGCCTCACTCTCCTTGATTGATTTTTACTTGAAAATTCAAGAACGTTGCTGGCTGCATCTCTCTGAGCATACTCTTTAGCTGCTTCTTAGTATAGGGCATCTGCAAACAGCAGCTACGAAAAGTCTTTTTGTTAAAGTCAGCAAAAGTTGTTGAGCTTCTTGGTTGCCTGTGGGCAATGTCGCTCCCATTTGGATTGTCATTATGGCCATAAATGCAATGTAAATGGTAAACATTTTCTTAATTATTTTGGCAACTGTGCAAAAGACGCCACGACAATCCCCCTACCCGTCCCCCACGCCTCCTCAAACGCCCCCAGCTGCTGCTCTCTGAAGTATATACACTTCATTTCACTTGAGTTTTGGCAGCGCCCAAGGACAACTTCAACACGCTCCAGTTGCCAAACAGAGGGAAATACCCATCATTTGACAGTCAATTGCACTTGAAATTTTTCAATAATTTCCATTTTACATTTTCTTGACTTGCAGTCATTACTAAAGGACAAAGTACAGTGTCTACAACTGTTGGTTACGACCTACTATCCGTGTTTACTTTTTTTTTTGGCTGTCATTATTGAAATTGCAATTTCAATTCCATTTCGTTTCCATTCTCATTGTTGCTCTGCGCTGCAAAATCTCATTTGCAATTTTCTTGTTTGGCAAGCAAAAATTGTGTTCTGAAATTTTATTATGATTATCTGGCAGCGCATTTCGTATTTATGAGTTTTAAATTAAATGCGATTTTGGCCACCTTCGGGCAGACATTTGACAGACAGGCTCAGGCCCAAGTCTCCAGTCGCAATCTCAACGCTCTGCTCGCTTGACTTGTTAAATATTTATCGATTCCGAGTGCAGAGCCAAAAGGTTGTGCTTTGCATTTCCTCTATTATTTGGCCAAAAAGGATAAGTTTCTATATATTTTTTTTTGTATTTGCTTGGGGTCTGATAATTTTGCAAAACGTTTTAGTGGCTGTTTGGCCGGCTTTCTTCAATTGCGCATCAATTCGAGCTTGTCGCAATATTGCCCTAAATATTTGATGCCCAGGCTGCATAAAAAATAAAACTTATGTAGTCGTAGTTGGGTTCGAAGCAAACTAAATTATTGAGGCCTCAATTTAATTTGCAATTTATTGTTTAGCATATTTTTTGTTTGCCCTATGCAAATGCTATGCATAAACAATGAGAGCACGTGTATTATTGAACCGAAAATAATTTCAAATATTTTAGCTAAAAAGTTCTAACAAAAATACATAATTTATTATGCCTTAAGCTTAGCTCTTTTTCGAAAGTATTCTAATTTTTTTATAAACCAAATTCAAGTTATATTTCAAGGAAACATGCCCTAAAGTAACTGCCCTTTCTGGCCTGGCTGTCGTTGCTGCTTTTGGCTGTCTATCTTGGCTGTCTACCTGTATCTGTATCTAGCTGTATCAGGCAGAAGTGTTAACTTGTTTGGCCAAGATTTACAGCTGTCAAATGTCGCAGGAGTTTGGAAGATGCGAAGAGACCTCGAAGGGAAGTCGAAGGGACGTCAAAGTTTGTGGCAGTGACAAAGGCATAAATCGGTCTGCGACTGCCAAACTGATTTACACTTCGCGTTTGCTTCTCAGCTGCCAGAGGGCACAACAATGAAATGCACGAAAAGCATGCACTGTGAGAAAAATTAAGAATTTTCGGGGTTAAAATGGGTGGAAATAGGCAAGAAAATTCTTGATATAAGAATGGAATTCTTCACTTTAAAAAGCCGTTTTTTTTTAATTTTAAGATTAAAATAAATTACGATTATTACATTAATTAATCATAAACCTTTTCAAGAATAAAATTCCTTACTTTAAAAATTTTAATTATATTTTGATAAACTTTCACGATTAAAATAAATTACATTTCTTGATAATAATAAATTAAATAATAAATTAAAATTTAAAACTATCTCTTTACAAAAATTAAATTATCCAGTTAAAAAACTTAAATTTTTATTAGTAGTTTTAACTTAATGAATTTACTCTTAATTCTTGCAATATTCCACTGCGATTTGTTATGGAATTCTAGCATTAAACCTGAGAGCTTTATTTTGCTGAACGAAACATTTATTTCTTTGAGTGTAGCATAGCTCAAGGCGCCACAACGGCACTTGGACTAAGCGCTGTGTGTGCGCTCTAAGTGCCATTTGGCAGCTTCAAATTGTTGTACTTTTCAATTTCTGTCAGAGACAGAAAGACAGACAGACATAGAGAGAGAGAGAGAGGGAGAGACAGAGAGGAGGGAAGGGGCAAGCAGCAGCTACACCTGTATGATACCTTTTAGCAGCTGAAAACCATTTTAACTGTCTGCATTGCTTTTCCAGCCATTTGAGTTAATTGTCTTCTTTTGGTAGAAAACTCTCAGAAAATGGCCAGCAGGCGACAGGATTTTCAACTGCCAGCAACTATAATGTGACAATTTGTTGCCACGTGCCACAGCAATGCGGTTACGCTTGCTCAATTGCCAGATAGAGAAAGAGAGAGAGAGAGAGAGAGGGAGAGAAAAGCCTTTGTATGACACTGCCTAATACCCTGTTAATCCGCAGCGAAGCCGTCGAACGTGAGGCAATGCAATAAACGACGGCAAAAGAATTATTTTTAATTAATCATAAGTTTGAAGCAGCCATAGAAACACTCCAATACACACACACACACACACACACACACACACACACAAACACATTCCACTTTACTCCATTCCGGTTTCAGTTCCAGTTCCCGCTTATTTTGTATGTGAGAGGAAAACCCGCCCGCTCTGAACTTTGTGTAATTCAATGCCTTTGCCTCCACTTCCGCTTCTGCCGCTCCCTCTCTCTCTCTGCTCCCTCTTTTGCTTGCTGTCCCCTCATTGCGGCATCGTTGGCGTCTATTAATTAAATTAAAAACTTCACAGCCAATGCTCGCTGCTCAGAGCTCAGAGCTCAGAGTTGTTGTAGCTGTTGTGAGTTCTTTGAAACTTCGCCGTGCTCTTAAAACTATGCGCAAACATGCGAAAATTATCATGCCAGACGACGGCATACAAAACAGTTTGAGACGCACTACAGTTGCGCAGTCACTGACATAATTTAAATGGGTATTATGAGCTTAATAAATTACTACTATTATTATAATGTTATGGAAAGTAACTTGCATATTTAAAATGTGAGTCATGCTGAGTATTACGAGCATTAATCAATTAGTATTATTATATTTTATATACAAAATTCTAAATAAATTATTTAAATAAAAAATTTAGTCAGCTTATTTATTTTACAACATTTACAGTTTGAGCAGCACTCATATATATTTAGGGTTTTATTATTTATATTTAGACCCTTTACTTTAAAAAAGTAAAAAGGGTCTATTAACTTAGTGCAAAGAGGAAATGTGTGTAACACCCAGAAGGAGGCGTGGCAGACCCCACAAAGTATATATATTCTTGATCAGGACCACAAGCCGAGTCGATATAGCCATGTCCGTCTGTCCGTCTGTCTGTCTGTCTGTCTGTCCGTCTGTCTGTCTGTCTGTCCGTCTGTATGAACACCTAGATCTCAGCAACTATAAGAGCTAGAGAAACCATATTCGGAATTTAGGTTCCCCTAATCAGTAAGCAGTACAAGTTTGTTTTAGATTTTGGATACCTCCTCCCCTTCCCCCGCAAACCGCAAAAGGCTACTGCAGCCACAGCTTTAAAGTTATTGGCTTGTAATTTGGTACATAACTAGCTTATGACATTCTCTATCGACGCTGTAAATTTTGTTTCGATCGGATAAGAAACAGCGAAAATATGGAACGGACAATTTGCCGCACTGGGCAGAGGGGGGGTGGTGTGCGTTGCATACGCGGGTAGCTTAGTGTGTGTGCGTCTGATTTTGCTTGTTTTCTTTAATTTATTATTATTTATATATATATATATATCCTATCCTATCCATAACTGATTGACAGTTTTACTATTAATATCCAGCCCACAGAGCTACTAAAATATATAAAAATAAACTTTTAATTCGGTTTGTTTAACCTTTTTCCGCCTGTCATTTCAGCTGTCTGCATTTCTACGCTCAAAATGCTTGGCTTTTTTTTCTTTTTGTTTCATTACGAAACATTTTCGTTTGCCATTATGCAAATGATTTTTAACAATTAAGAGACCGCATTAAAACGCTGTCACACGCTGAATCAATTGAATACACCCCAGGCACGCCCCCTAACGCCCAGTGCATCGAATGTGCTTGGACTTGTCCATCAGATTGTAGTTCACTTCTCTGGCAGCAATTATGCATATATTTACAAATGTTAATTGCCAACGGGCATAACATTGTTGCCACGCCACGCCCCCAACTCCCGCTGTTTCTGCAGCTATCTGTGCCTCTGTCCTGCTGCCAATTAAGTGAATTATTGACTCTGCAAGGGAGGAAGGGGAAGGGGATGGGCAAGCAACGGTTGCCACTTTGAAATGCTAATGAAATTGCCTTTAAATTGGGCAGCCATCGGAAGTGGCGTGATGGGAAATTGTTGCATAAAAATACAGCATAAAGTTGAATTAAAATTCACTGCTGACTTTTGCTGAAGAGTCTTCCCCTCTCGCTCTCTCTCTCTCTCTCTCTCTCTCTATCTTTCTCTCTTTCTGTCCCTTCATTTCTGCCGCTGCTTAATTGATAAATTGATTAAATTGCATGGCTTAATTGCGCCTCGCTTTCGTCACAATGCCAACCACATGACATCGGTGACAACAACTGCCAGAACAGCAGCAACATCTGAAAACTGAGTTTTAACATTTAATTTTGTTTCAAGCTCTATGCTCAACATTTTTGCCAAATTGCATTTCACTTTGTGAAATGGCCAAATGCTTCGTTAATGCGACTTATTTGTCAGCATTTCAAGTGCCGCATCAGCCATTGTACTATGCTGTGCATCCTGTGTCCATTCCGCCTCCATTCCACCTCAATTCCGCCTCCATTCCGTCTCCTAACCAATCGGATTAAATTGCTTTGTCTGCCAGTGCAAATGTCCAGTCAACCCATCGATACTCGGAACATGGCGCCTGTGGCTTATCAACGCTTCAACTGATTTAGCTATTGTGCTTTTTTGTGCTTTTTGTAGTCCCTGCACTTAGTTTAGTTGCGTATAGTAGCTTTATTTTATTTACAGAGCTTTTAAGGCATTAAATGTGCTTGAAATTTGGGATGTCTTTTAGTAATGAGTTGACTAAAGAATGCCTAAAAGAATAATTAATATAAATTATAATGGATCTAAAGCATACAGTTTTTATATATTTCAATTTTTAAATAGCAAAACTTCTAATTTACTTTGAAATTATTTATTTTTCTAGAATTAAATGGGCTTAAAATTGGAATATTTTCTAGTCTGAAGTTGACTGGAGAATGCCCAAAAGAATAATAAATATTTTAGAAATGTATTTCATTGCAATTTATATTTATTTTGATTATGAGAGCAAAATCTCTAATTAAATCTAAAATATAAATATAAATTTTAATATCTTCTAGTCTAGCGTTGACTGCACAATGCCCAAAGTTATAATAAATTATTTTAAAAATATATTATGAATGAGATCAAAAGCTCCAATGAATAGCTAAAATAAAATAATTAAATTTTAGCTAATAAATCCATTAAATATTATGATGTCTCTCCTGTCAATTCGTAACTCGAATACTTGCTAATTTTGTCAGTTTTTCACTAATTTTAAACCTCAAAATAAACTGTAATTTTCTTACAGTTCAAACACTCACTGCATTATCTATTCAAGTGCCTCAAGCAGCATTGTCAACACTTTGTTAGCTTTCTATGGCCAAACATGCTTTCTGCAGATTTGGCTTCTTTGGACTAACTGCCCGTTAAGTCACTGCGAAATCCCATAACGAAAGACGAACAATAAAAAATAAACTTTAGCCTGTGACTAAAGCGCATTAAACTGCCGACTGAATCCCCCTTTATTTTTTGTTTTTGTTTTGTTTTATATGCTTACTTTATTTGGGGTTTGGTCAGTCATACTACAAGGACTACAGGACTACAGATTGCATTGACTGAATGCCTTTTTTCTGTGCTTGTTTCTTGTTGTTTTTTGCAGGTTTCGCTTGTTGTTTCTGTCTGTTTGTGTCTGTTTGTGTGTTGCTTTTGTCTTTTTGGTGCGGTTTTACTTTGATTTAATTTTGCTTTTACTGTCGGTTGTTTGTCATTGTTCGCCATCGTGTTTTATACGCTCCCCAGGCATTGTCTGCAACCAATTTGCGAGCTTTGTTCAATTGGCTTTTGGCTCTCGACATTGTCAATGCTCTGCATTCGTCAGATTTTGCCGAAACCTTTAAATTTCCAGTTTAAATTGCACAGCAAATGCTGCAGAATTGCAAGTATATTAGCTCAGTGCAACTCTTTATGGAATTTGCCTAAATTGGAGCACCGCAAATGTATGCTATGCTTTTTGATATTACATAAGCTTGAGTGGAGACAGAAGAGAGAGCTTGGTAAGGGGCGGCTGCCATTAGGCCAGCATACGAGCAGCTCATGCTGAACATATTTTATTGATTACATTTTCGACTAGCCCCAGAGACCTCAACTCCAACTCCAACTCCAACTCCAACTACAAATTCTCTGCGCTCAGTCGTGTTTTTGCACAAGTTTATGAGATTTTTGCTCTCCCAAAAAATCAGCTGGCTCGAATGAACTACACATTTAGTGAAATTGCATTCGGGCAGAGAGATATAGATACGAACTGGGGTGTACACATGAGTTATATTATATAAGCAAATAAATTGCTTATTTGTAGCGACAATTTGCGGTAATTTTTGTGATTTGTGCTGTGGTTTTCATGCAGCAAATACTCTGCTGACATCATCTGTGTTTGCCGCCAACCCTCCGCTTTGCCACAGCTCTTTTTGTCGCTTCTGTCAGCTATTAATTAAACATATTTGCGCTGACTTGCCCCAGAATACACTCGGGAAAAAAAGGCGTACTAGATTTAAGTAGCAACTTAATAAATATTATACAATTCCGTTCTCGAATAGTCTACGTTTAAAACTAAAATTCTTAAATTTCGTGGGTATTAAATATTAAATTTATACTTCAGAACGGAACGGAAAACATTACTAAACCGTTTTTAAATATTCTAGACAAATAAAAGTAAGTTTTAAAAATTGTTTGTGTTTAATTTTAGAATTGTTTTACCTTTTAAATAAAAAGATTCTTAAATTTTTCTTTGAAGTTCCGCTATAATTTCAAATCGTTTTTATTAAAATAATTTTTTTTAAATCATCTACTTTTTAATCAAATTTTAAAAGCCTGAATTTATTTGGCTTTAAAATTCGTTTGTAACCGATTTCACTTGAATTTCTTGGCTTTTTGTTGAGTGTAGACTTCATCAGCTTGCCTAGTTCTACTCGCAGTTTATTGACTGCCTGTTTTGGGCTTTCTTTTTTTTTTTCGCTGTCTCTCTTTATGCGAAAGCTAAGCCTTTGGCGTCTTTTTGCGTCTATTTGCTTGGCATTTGCATATAAGACTGCTGTGCTGAGCTGTCGCGCCTCTGTGCATATCGTTAGCAAATTGCAGGCTCAAAAAGCAAACGCGCAGTCCAAACTCTGCCTCTTGGCTCAATCTGCAGTTGGCTTTCGGTGTGTATGTATGTGTGTGCTGTAAGCTAATACCCAGCCAATTTCCGTTTAGCCAGGTAACATGTCCAACTCCATCTTGTTTTTTTTGGTTTTTTGTTTTTGATTCTGTGCTGTGCTGAGCCCCGGGGCGTTATTCGTGCCTTTTGTGTTTCCGGTTGGGGCAAAGGAAATTAGAAGCCGCGCCTTCTGCTATACAAATTTGTACAAAAGCTTAGAGTGTGTGCTTTTTTGGCTATTTTGCCGCTGATCTCATTTGCATATTCGACACATTTTGAATGCCTGAAACGAGCTGTGACTATAAATTTGTTTGCCAGCTGTGTTTCGTGCTGTCCTTTGGGGAATTTAAGCCTTTTAAGCTTGCGGCATTTTGTTCAAAATAATTTTTGCCCAACATTGACATAAACTTTTACTGTGGCTTGACCAAATGAAGCAGTTAGCAGGCAGCCTACGAAGAGTTGACTTGTGACTTGTGTTGATTGGTTTTGAAAACCTCAATCCCTTGACCACAGCATAAAATTCATGCAAATTTATATAATTTGATTAGTTGCAATTGATTTGGCTGAAAAACATTTTAAACTTACACCCAACTTTCTTCTTTTTTTCTTTTCTTTTAGCTATTTCCCGCGAGGATGGCGTCGATTCGACACATCATCATCACCATCATAATCATCATCGCGGCGGCGGCGCACATCATAATCACGGTAATAAAGTTCCATATAATGGCTACAATTCCGAGGAATATCTGGATCGTCTGGAACCCAATGGCAATATACCCGCTGATAAAACCAACTGCAGATCCATATCCATCGGTGAGTTAAAGCTTAGATAATATACTGTAGCATACTTTTGCGCGCTGTCAGTTGTAATTTACTTTAAGCTAACTGAGGGATAGAAGGCAAAAAAAAAAACTCATTCATAAAGATTTGCGTAATTTATTGCCTCACTTTACGCAATAATCTCACATTTAAGCTAGCCCCCAACGAAACTAATTTAATGATATTTCCAGCGCTTTGACTCCCCGAAGACTTTGAGTAATTTATGCTCCACATCTGCAGACGCTGCTCGCTAATATGGAGCGTGTCTAATTATGGCCGAGGCAGCCCCCAGTGGCATAGATAAGCAATTCAGAATACAGACTATGAAGTCGCCTCTGAAGCTCCTTCTCAATTTCCACACTCGATTTAGTCGTGTCTCTATTTGCTGTCTCTGCTGTTTTGTTTGCATTTTCTCTCTTCGCAATTTCTCGCAGTGATTTATCAAATTTTTGTCTCATTTAGCAGCGTTTAAATGGTTTTATCATAGCCATCTGCTTAAGCCGCTGGAATTTCAATGCGCTGGCTTTTTTCTCTCTTCTCTCTCTCTCTCTTTTTCTTTCATGTCATTACTTGTGTATCGTTTTATTGTCATAATTGTAAATTGCAATTTTATGCAAACAATGGCCAAGTCTCGCCAACTCTGCAGACTCGTTGACATTTCTCTCTCCTTCCTCCCTTCCTTTCCCTCTCTGTTGCCGATGTGGCAAGCACTTTTGCATGTGCTTGTAATAGCCTCATTTGTTATTGTTGCTGAATTGTACTTGTAGCTGTTGCTCGCTTGTTATTGTCCTTGTCAAACGGGGGCACTCAACTGAGCTGCAGCTCAGCCAGGGCTACTTGCTCAGAGTCTCCGATTCTCCCCTTCTCCGATTCTCCCCTTCTCTGAGTCTCCAAGTCTCAAGCTCATTTGCAGTCTCTTGCGCCGTCTAGGCGTTACGGCATTGCCTCATAAAGCAACGGAAATGAAAATATTAACAAGCAAATGCACACCAGCAACAACAACAACAACTGCACTGAGAGAAAAATCAATAGCTTTCGTGCTTGAATCCAACATTTCCGCTGTTCAAAGCTCAATGAGCCGGCAAACTTCTTGATACAAGCAGCAAATTCTACATTTAAATGCGGCTTTCGAATGCTTTTTTTTTTTAAAGTGTATAGGCTTAGAAAATATTCAAAAATTTGCCAATGTCTTAATGTTCAATGAGCCAGAAAAATATATTTATTTATTTATTGACATCTTATATTTTATTGAGCTTTTAAATTTAAATAATATTCATAACTAATTTAATCATTCTTAGCACTTAATTTTATCTTACTCCCATATTTTGCTTTTATTTTAATTAAATTAAATCTAGAACAAAACAAGATTCATTCTAGAGCTTTAATTTGTAGAAAGAATTATTTTAAATTTTTCCGAGTGTATATTCAGTTCCAATATATTCCATTTAATAAGCTTATAAGCTTAAAATATTAATAGATATGTATTAATTCAAGTTGCGATTACAATTTGTACTTGAATTCTACAGCAAAACAAGATTAATTAAAGAGCTTTCTTTGTATAGAAAATCACACTTAATTTTTCTAAGTGTGCATAAAGCAGAATTATTCATAGTTAAATGGAAACTCGACATGCCTCACATATATATGCATAAACCTGTCTCTGTGCTCTCGAAGTCAATGCCATTGTCTTGCACTTTACAGTGGGCCTTAAGCCCACATTCCGGCACAAACTTGCCCTCTCTCCACTTTCTCTCTCTCTCTCCTTCTCCCATTGTCTCTTGCATGTGTGCAGTCAAGGCATGGCCAAGGTTATGCGTTTGTGCTCTGAGAAGTTATGCATGGCATGCATCACTTGTGTTTATTTCTTGCACTCGACGCTAGGTGGCGCTAGGTGTTGGTTTATTGCATATCCCCCCACCCCCTGCCCAGCCCTTCGAGTGCCTTTACTATGCTTTATGATAAGCAGCTTAACTGCAAAAGTTTTCGCTCTCTTTCGGCTGGCAAAAGTGTGAAGGAAACTTTTCTATCAAGTTGAAATTGTTTTCGACTGTATGTAGCATACTTTTAGCGCTGACTGTAGCTGCTAAATTATGGCAAAAATTTAAATTTGCTGCAAATACTTCCAGTAAAAGTAAATTTAATCTGCAGTTACATAATCAATGTTGAGGCATTACGAAATGCAATTAAAAGCAAAGATATGAATTAAATTTAATAGAAATTTTATTGAATAATATTGATAAATATATATATTACATTTTAATTGCTAACAAAATTGAATTGAAAAACATTTAACAATTTAATTTACAAGAATATTCAGGCAATATGCATAATAAATTTTAAGTTTAAGCATTAAAATATTTTTTTTAAACTAATATTTATTTAATAATCGAGACAAGGAATTACTTGCTAACTTTTACAATTATTAAATTTCAGCTAAATAGATAAAAACAATTTGCTTCGACTTACTAATAAAAAATACATTTAATTTCCTTTATTTTTTCATTTATTACATTTTCTATAAATCCATAAACTTTCTGCTTAAACAGCTAAATATGTTGGCCATGTTAAAGCGCTCTTTAAACTTTATTGTGCGCTGCTGATTAATAGTTTTTGTTTCTTCGCTTGTCTGGCTTTCAATGCCTTTGTTGTTGTTTATCTCTTGTCAGAGTTGAGTTTAATTCTTTTATTTTATGCCATGATCAATAAAGTTGCTCTAACCATGCTCCCAGCATAGTAGTAGTTCTATAGCCTTTGGTACAGTTATCATAAAGTTATGTAACGCACAATAAATTATACACTTTGAAAGCTCATTCACCCACTCAGAGCGGCCTCAGCCTCCCTCTATTCACAGTCTCTGCCCCTCCCCCCTGCCCCTCCCCTTGCCCCGGTGCCTGTTTTCTAGTCTGTGCGCCAGGCAAAAGCAATTTCAGTTTTTCAGACTGGCGTTGGTTGTTGTTGTTGTAACTGTTCTGATTACATGATTTATAAGTTATCTTCAACTCAACAACGTTGTTTGCTATTAGAACAGCGCACGAGCTGCAGAAAGAGACAGCGATAGTTAGACAGAAAGAGAGAGAGAGGGGGAAACTGGGGTAGTCCTTGGTTCAATTTATTCTGAAAGCCTTCACTCCAACAAAGATTATGGTTTATATGCGCAAATTATGCGCTGCCAAAAACCTTTAACAAAGCGTATTTCCCCCCAATCTCCCTCTCCCTCCACAATTTATTAGGGCCATTACAAAAGTTGTCTAAAATAAAAATTGTAAAAACGCAGCAAAACATATTTGGCCATTTGACAAACGGCTCAGACAGTCACTTTCATGGCCCACAAACTGTAAATCATGTGCCGCAATTAGGCAGAAAATATGCCTCATATTATTAGTATTAAATATCAGCCGCTTTAATGTATGTATCACATGTCCCATGCGCTATATATACTTACTATATGTATTTGGCTCTTTAACTTCACCTGTTAGACATCTTGGCTTGTTTTGTTGGCTAAGCAGCTCAGAGTTGCTTTTCTTTATTTATTTTTCTGTTGCCACCGAGCCAAGTTCATTTGCACGCGCGACTAAATCCTTTTAGCGCTTTATTTGGCGTTTCTTTTGCGCCCCCAAGCGCATTGTTTGCTTACGTTTGTATAAGAAGATTGCAGGGTATTACGAGTTCAAGCTGGTATTTGAGAACTTTAGAATTTGCAGATTTTTAAATATTTGAAAGAAAATTAAATGAGCAAAACTTTGATGCATCTTAACTCTCTGAATTGTGAACCGATTTGGCCGAATAATGACAGAATTTATGTAGATAGATTTGTATTTCTTTAATATCTCAATTTTTTCTATTTATCTATATTGTAGGCGAAAGAGGCGTGGCATATTTGTTTAATGAAAAAGCAACGAATTTATTTCAATTAATTTGAGAAAGTTTTCGAAAGTTTATCATTAAATAAAGCTAAGAAATTACATGTCTCTTAGCATATACATTAGTCATACAAGACTATATTATATATCTATCAAAACTTTTGGCTGATTTTTATCTGACGATAGCATTTCATATTATTGTTTAAAAAAAAAGAGTATCTTAACTTGCGCAGTTGTTTTTGTGCTCGTTTTTCGCCCCTTCAACTTTGGAGCGCGTCATGTCGTTTGTTTTTATTTTTATCAGCCTACGCACAAAGGTTTTCCCACCATCTTGTTTAGCTTTTCTCGCGCTGTCTATTGTTTTTTTGTTCGGTGAAAACGCTTCCTTCTGCTCCCTAGCCACTCGTGACTGTGATTTAAATTTATTGGCAAAATACTTTAAGTGATTTTTTGCCCGCTTTTGTTTTGGCAGTTTTGTGCGACTTTTGTCTGCAGGGGGATGGGATGTATGTCTATCCCTGTTTGCATAAACCCTTTGACAGTTACTTTTTTGTGGCTGTTTTTTCCGCCATTAGGCGAGAGTTCTTATGCCGCCCTGTGTCGCCTTGTGGTTAGGCAGCCCGTTCCTGTGGTTTACAACACCCGGAAACGCCATCAAATTCGTTGCAGTTTATTAACGAAGCCAAAAAACATGTCGCCGTTTGCCGTATTTGTTTTGTGCGGGTTTTCGTCTTGCTTTTGGGCTTTTTCTTAAATTTTGTGTGTCGCATTTTTAATGATTTAGTTGATGGCGAGTGTTTGCTCAGTCTCTTTGTCTCGTTTTTTGTTGCGTTATTTTTGTGTAGATTTTTGTTTGATGTTGGAGACAGTTTTGTATATTTTTTTCAGCTAATGAAGCGACTTATGCATTGACATGGAAAATTTGCGGTCTACTTTCTGTTTTTTTGTATATTTTTTGCGGCTTGTTTTGGCTGTTTTTACGCTTATCGCGCAGCATTTGCATAAAGATATTCCAAGTGGGAAACCAAAGGTCGAGCATTTGAAAAACTTGGCTAATTGGCTGTAGAAATGCCAAGTGTTAGCCGCAGGAAGTTTTGGTTTGAGTTAATTAAGCATGATTTAAATGCTAGATAAATAACAAAATTTAGTTGAATTTTTGACTGCTTTTTATGCAGAATTTTTAGTTAAACTTGTTCCTATAAAAAATCCACTGCAATCTATCGATAGCACGCTGCCAGCAGAAGCGTGTAATTTGATTATTATCGATTTTCAAGTTGTTTGCATAGAGAAAAGTCAGCATCAAGGCGCCAATAACTATGCATAATGTAGTTTGGGACAAGCGCAGCTCATAATACTTATAGAATATATGTTTTCAACACTTGCAGCATAATAAGATCATTTTCCCACAGTTTTCTCCCATCCCCCCTTCTGCTAATGTAATCAATTTTTCTTTGAAAACTTTGCGCACTAAGCGAAAGTTGGAAGCTGGAGTTCAAACTCCGCCCACAAATTTAAAAAACTTGCAGCCAATTTACTGTGCATTGTCCGAACATTGCCTCATCATTATAACGCACCCCCAGCAGCATGCTGAAAATGCTGTGGAAATTGTGGAAACTGTGAAAATTGTACAAAACCAAATCTTTTTGACAATTCGCTTGACTTTTCTTTTTGCATACTAAGCTCATTATGGCTCAAACGCACAAAAGACGTACAACTCGTTGGGTTCTTTTTTTTTTGAGAGAGGGTGGGAAGCGGGAGTATGACAAACTTTTTAATAGTCTGGCAACCCTAGACAATTTGACGCGCCAGCGTCGACCAGGCTAACAATGCCCCCTGGGCAGCTGCTGCCACGCCCACCCAACTGTCTAGCTAAATATGAAAATTCACGCTGTATATTATAAATTCCTTGACAAACCCCAAACACAAAACCCCCCAAAACCGCTCAAAATCTACAACCAGCCACAGGACATAATAAAAAGCTTAAAGCGAAATATCTTTAAGTTTCGCTTAGTGTAGAGATAGGAGAGTGAGGAGTGGGAGTGGGAAGGGAGAGGGGAGAAGGGAAAGCTGACAGACAGGCAGACAACGGTTTTACTTTGCAATCAACGCGCAGCCCGAATACATTTTGAGTGACAGCTGAAGTATCCATAACGTCATCAGGAGCTCATATATGAAGTATGCCAGGGAGCAGGGGGCAAGGGGGAGCAGCAGCAGCAGCAGGTAAAGGGAGCATTGGGAGCTGGGAGCCTTAGGTCACGGCCTCCAACGGAATTAGGATTCATAATATGACAAAGTGGCGGTTGGGCCATGTAACTAACGTTGTGGGGGTGTCTGAGAGAGGGAGAGCATGGCTGCACTGAGAGAAAAAGTAAGAGTTTTCATACTTGAAGCAAAAAATTCTTGCATGCATAAGTTAGAGTAAATTTGATTCTCGAAAAAATTCTATATAGAAAAGAGTTCTTTAAATTCTGTTTGTTCCGAATATGTTAAATATTTAGTTGCGTATTTTGATATTTAATTAAGGAGCTTTAGGTGCTTACTTTAATCCATAACAGGCTTTATTTGAGCTACTATTGAAGCTTAGATTTATAACAAATATTTTCTGTTAAATCAACTTTTAAGAAAGAAGATTTTGTACTTAAAGCAAGAATTTCTTTGGTAAAAAGGTTTCTACTTGTTTTTTTTAATTTGTCCTTTATTGTCTATCACAAGCAATAAATTATATTCGTTATTTTCTTGATTACCATTTTTTTCTTACTTTTAAATGTTAACTAAATAAATAACTAAATGAATAAATTATAATAATTTTAAAATTTTAAGAACAATATAGAATAGAATATGAAACTTGAAGAAGGAGGCGCTCATTGAAAATTCTATTAACAAACATGATTAATTTAAGAGTTTCACTCGCTCTTTTCTCTGAGTGTATATGCCACACACACCCACACATACACTTGTGACTGTAGCTGTGCTTAGCTCATAAGCAGCTTCAGCTGCGGTTGTCTCTATGTATTTGTATTGGTCTACAGGGAGATACGAGGCTGCTGCCTCTGCTTGCAACCTCTGCTGCCTCTGCCTGGCTGCCTGCCACTGCAGATAACGCCCCATTATATGTGTTGACTCTGACAGCCTTGGGGCATGTGGCATGTGGCAAGTGGCAGAGGCGCACGCATTTGATTTGGTCAGTTCGACACATGTGCAAAAGAGAGAGCTCTGCTTCTTCTTCTTCTATTGCCCTCCATTGCCTGCTCAGACTACTTCAAATTTTGATTGTCATTTACGTGACTGGACGTATCTATCTGTGTGTGTGTGTGTGTGTGTGTGAGAGAGTGTGTGTTTGCGTGTGTGTGTATGTGTTTGTAAGAGGCCTTTTTGAATGAAATTGCTGCAAATTATTCCCATTACGATTTTGGGGGCTCTGCTTTTCAAGTTGATTGTCGTTTACATATGAGCACAAAGCACTGTGGCCTAGCCCCCTCGATTTGGACAGGTTCGGGTCCTCATCCTGTTCAGCACTTAGGCGCCTGATTGGACTTTCAAGAGGCGCATGGACATGTGCTTAGCATGGAAGATATATGGCGCACTCGTTTTTGCCAATCAGGCATTAATCAATCAAGCAATTTATCGATAAATGCGTACGCAAGCAGTAGACATCATTTAATTTGCTGCAGTTTCGATTAATTAATGAAAGAATTTGAAAAACAAGTAGAAATGGTTATGGAACTGAAAATGTATTAATTTTTAATCGTTCGATATAAAATATATTCGATATACTGAATTCCACAATTGTAAAATATCGTTGAATTTAGCTAACTTTATAAATGAAATTATTAAACAGCATAGGGCGATTTTTCTAGAGTAAGTAAGCTTCGATAAACTAATAACAATATTAATCGATTGGCAATCGCATTTTAGCAACTTATCGATACGTTCTTTTTACGTTATATATCAAGCATTTATACTTAAAACAATATATGTAGTTAAAATCCTTTTTTGATTTATTCTGCGAATATAAATCGATAACAATTTAACTTCGATATAAATTTAAAAAAAATATCGCCAGCAAATATTGATAATATGCCTTCTCTAGAAAGCCTGCGAAATCGCTACCATTGCAGCTGTATTTCGCACCCTCTTGGTTTAACCCCAACAATTTGGCGCTCCTAATGATATTGCCAATTTCAATTAAAAAGCGCATCACTTTGCCCCACTGTGCGCCACCGTGGATGGCATTTCGCATTGTCAGTCTATTGACCAAGCAAATGTCTCTGTCGAGTGCGTGTGCAGTGCTCCTGGTGTTCATTGATGTCCCTGCAGGCATTCTATTGCCATTTGTAGCCATGGCTTTGCTGCTAAAATTGTCTACGTGCCTTTTGTTTCACTGTAAACGCGTCTAACCCGCATCCCCCCCCTCCCCCTCCATCCCATTCCCTGCTCTGCATCCCTTGATCCATGTGTGCTCTGTGCGCTGCCTTGGGCAAAACAATCCGCATGTTGACCATTCGATTGCTTTTATGACGAAAGCTTGACGGGAAACGTGCAGCGTTCGTGTTGTTTTCATCTTTTTAGACCCTGTACCTTGAAAAAGTACAAAAGGGTATATTTAATTGGTGCAAGTCGGAACTGGAAGTGTGTAATACCAGCCACAATTTTAAAGCTAAAGATTTGTAATTTGGCATGTGTGTAGTCTATAGCATGCTCTAAACACTCTATAAGTTGTATAGCGATCGAATAAGAAACAGCAAAGATATGCAACAGACAATTTGCTGGACTTACCAAAACAAAAAGTACAGTGTCTGCTACTGTCGCTTACATCCGACTGTTCTGCTGCGTTCTTACTGTTTTTTTGTCGTGCTCTGCAGAATGATGATGATATTCTGCGGCAGTTACTGTTACAGAGGCTGCTGCAAATTTGATGCCACGCCCAGCAGCTTTATACGCCACAAATCAGTGGGCAATAAACGAGTGCATAGCCCGCAGTCGCAACCTTTTGAAGTTAATTAAAAAAAAAGCGCTGTAAAAACAAAACGGGAACGCGCAGTTTTCAATTACTTACTTAAAGCAGCGAAATGCTGTTGCTGTTTTTTACGAGCTGTTGTAAAAAATATTATGGATAAATCTTAAACGCAACGCTTTATGGCATATTAATATTATCTCTCACATGGAGTTTTTGTGTTGCAACCTGCAACGTGCAACGTGTGGCAAGTAAATTGAATTGAATTGCATTTGCCAGTGGGAATTGCCCTAATATGCTCTGGCTATCATGCTTACCTTCAACTGGATATAATACAAAATCTTTGCTCTCTGCTTCTGCCTCTTAACAATGCGTATTAGAAATCAATTCATTTTGTGGCCATTGTGCAATTTCCGTTTGATTCCACAAATAATCAACGACAAATTGCAGCTGAGATTGATTGTTGTGAGAGATTTCCTCTGGTCGAAAAATTGCTGGCCATAACTGAATGTCAGGCCAACCAAAGGAAATTTAATCAAGCTCTCGGTCAGAGGTTCCATTAATGTCTTTATAGAACATGATTTATAACTTTGATAAATTGCGGAATTTAACTTAAGCGTGTAGTTTGTTTGGTTTGGACAAATATAATTGAAATTCTGGAATTATTAAATATACTTAGTTTTGGCTTGAAGTTGTAGTTTAAAGCTCAGAGAGACCTATTGAGAATGATTGTATATAAGTTATCGATAAGATAAAACCATCGGAGATATTGAAGAGATTTTAAAGAGATTTGTATACTTGATCTATTAAAAATTCTGTTGAACATTTAAGCAACAAATTGCAAAGAAATTTTGATTGCTTAAGAGATAGTCGAAGGCATCAATTAAAATTTTAGCTAAACCTTTTCCTCAGAAATCCAAGTAATTAAAAAAAAATGGTTTCTTGAAAAAATGCAGGAAAATTTGCAGGCATTTCCGCTGTAATTATTTCATTTCATTTGCAGCGTTTTGACAATCTAATTTCTCTACGTTCTGCCTTCGCCCTTTGCTGCTCCACTTCTGTTAAGTTAAGACCCAAGGCGCTGTTGCCTTTGTACAGCTGCAGTTACCTTTGCTACTGTTTAAGCTGCGCTTTGTGCCACGTACAACGGAGTTTGCCACACCCGCAACAATGTTGCATATAATGGCAACGTTTAGTGTGAAATTTTCTGCGGTTTTTCGTGCTTTTGACTGCGCCGGGCTCACGAGTAACTTCCTCCCTCCCCTCTCGCATGCTGCTCTTTAACACTTCTTTTGAAATTGCGCACATAAACTAATTTCGCATGCATGAAATGACTTTCATGGCGTACAAAAAAATTGGAGTGTAAAGTGTAGTTGTAGTTGTAGTTGTGGTGGTATGCATCCATTAGGGTTAAGTCCTGCATCCTGGCCAGCGCTAATTGTGTCACAATGATGAGCATAATTTGCGCACACTTGAACACAAATATGCACACACACACACACATGCGGCATATGCGGGTGTGTATATAATAAGCAGTGCTGCAAAAGCGCAGTCGGAAATTAAGCATACGCCATGTGTGCAGTCAACTTTTATGCACAATGTCCGCCCACTAATTTAACGTTGGTAATTGCATTTTGTTTGCCAGCACTTTGAAGACAGTTATGTTTTATAATCGTCTCTCTCTCTCTCTCTCTCTCTCTTGCTTTATGCTCGCTATCTCGCTCACTTTGTCATATTCATTTACTTTTGGCATTTCATTAAATGTAACCGGAAGTGCCTGGCATTCGTCACATTGCCCGTTACAGCAGAGGGCGCCATTTGATATGCTTTCTGCCACTTTTCTGCTCCTTTTCTGCAGCTCCCTTGGCTGTTGTTTGTGCAGCAGACACCGCTTTTAATTAGCATCAACGTCAGTTTTGTCTGCCCTCAACTGCTGTGTATCGTTTTGTTGTGCCAATTTAAATGTCTACACACAACAAGCTCAACTTTCGGGCATACGCAAGTCAAGCCTTTCTATATAGCACACATATATATATAGAAAAAGAAAATATGCCGTCATATGTTTGCTTCATGTTGAGTGATGCCGCCAATTGTTTGGCTTTTGTTTTGTTTGTGCATTGCAAACAGCCTGTCGAAAGCTGCCTGCTCTCATTCCTCTTATCCCTCTACTCCCTCTCCTCCCCTAGCGTTCGGCCTACCCCTTCATTTTTTGACATGTCTGCCATGCAGAGTTTGAGTAATGCGTCTGTCCTGCTGTCAGTCTTGGCTGAACTCTGTTTGCCAACTCTGTAATCGCTAAGCGATTGTTCTCCTCGTCTCTCCCCTCTCTCTATGCCCGTGGCCCGCTTTATTTTGGCTTTTGTTTGTCTACAAGAAAAGTAATTTTATGTAATTTGTTAAGTAATATCTTTTACTTGGCTCTGCTCAGGCGCTTCCTGCTGTTTGCCAGCTCGTCTCGGCAGGATGTGGTGCCTCTGTGGTTGTATGCCTCTGAAGCCCGAAGGATTTACTACAGCTGCTGCTGCTGCTGTTGCTGCTACGTGTAGCACAACTGCAAGTTAATTAGAAAACGTAAACGAATACATCAAAGTGCCGCTGTCGAAGCTTTAAGCCGTTAATGCCTCAACACTGCCCAAGATCTTAGCATGTACTTCACAGGCTCTGATTGAATTTTATTTGACAGCAAGCACAAATGCCACAAATGCCGCATTTAATGTCTATTAAATAAATAATATAACATTTATCTGAACACCAGAATATAATAGCAGTCAAATTTAAAAGCGAATTAAATTGTGACTTAGTTTAAATGCAATTTAATTCTGCGATTTATGCTAGGTTTTATTTTATTTATTGTACCCTGTGCCCATTTGAAAAATGAAAAAACATGGTTAATAACTTTGTACGAATGTATGCATTACTTGTAATGCAGAAGGTATGTTTGGAGAGTCAGCAAGCAGAGCAGATAAGCGCTGCAGCGATCGATATGTTCTTAATAGGCGAGACGGCTACCCGCTGCATTACTTGTAATGCAGGAGGTATGCTTGAAGAGCCAGCAAGGAGACCGGCTAAGCGCTGCCTCGGAGCTTATGTATAGAGAGCGGTTGGTGTGTTCTTTATAGGCGAGCCGGCTACCCGCTGCATTACTTGTAATGCAGGAGGTATGCTTGGAGAGCCATCAAGCAGAGCAGATAAGCGCTGCCCTGGAGCTTATGCATAGAGAGCGGTCGATATGTTCTTTATAGGCGAGCCGGCTACCCGCTGCATTACTTGTAATGCAGGAGGTATGCTTGGAGAGCTAGCTAGGAGAGCGGCTAAGCGCTGCCCTGGAGCTTATGCATAGAGAGCGGTCGATATGTTCTTTATAGGCGAGCCGGCTACCCGCTGTATTACTTGTAAAGCAGGAGGTATGCTTGGAGAGCTAGCAAGGAGAGCGACTAAGCGCTGCCTCGGTGTTTATGCATAGAGAACGGTCAGTGCGTGCTTGCTTGTTAGACTGAAAGGTTGTGTGCGGACGAATTTTTTTCGAAGCATTAACCCTTAAGTGCCAAGCAGAATGTCCTTTTGCAGTTGTTGTCGCAAGCACATTCTACACACACATACACAAGTAGGCCAAAGTATTTGGACATAAAATGTTAAGTAAATGTTTTAGTCGAAATACTTATGCTACCCTTGAAAGCGATAATTTCAAGTATAATTAAACTAAAAAAAATTAAAAAACAAATATCTAAAATTTCCAAATTGGTATTTTTATATACAAATACAATGTATCTAACCATTAAAATTAAAAAACCTAACATATTTACTTAAAATCAGAAATAAACGATATTTAAAAAATGACAATTTTATGTCCAAATACTTTGGCCTACTTGTGTATGTGTGTGTATGTATTATAAATATAAATATAAATATTTCAAAGCCATTAGTTTGTGGATCTGGAGTGTGACAATGGCAAGAGTTTGATGTGTTGAACGGTGTTGAGCTGCCCCTAAATCTGACACACATAAAAAAGTAAGAAGAAGAAGTTACTTTTTTTTATACCCTGTACCCAATAATATTCATGTATTGATTAACTTACATAACTTTTTCTCCCAACTTTATGTATGTTTAATTCTGATTCTGTTTTCTTTAGTAATACATCAGAATTGCTGCATATTTCTGCTCTTAAGAATAACATCAATTTTAATTAAAAATTCCCATATTTTTCTTGTATTGATTCAATTATTTTACTGTTGATTCAACGCAAATTATTCACATATTGCAGACGTTTTCAATTAGCAGCTGTCAAGCCGAGTTTAAGGCTTCGCCTCTAATAAATCCTCTTTGTCTGCTTTTGTTGTTATTCCACTTCGGTTGTAGCTGCTTGCCACATGTGGCATGAGTAATTAAGTGTTTTGGCGACCAATCAAATCGCTGTCAACAATAGTAAAAGAAATCAATGCCCCAAACCTCAGACTCAATTTCAGCAATTACAAATTTGCACTTTTTGGAGCTCTTGGGGCAAATTGTTTGTACGTGTTGCACGCCTTGTAACAATTACAACGACAACGACAACGACAAGACGAGAAAAAACACCCCTTTGGTGTTTTTGTAATTGGAAAAATGCTTTTCATTACGGCGCAGAGGAAAGTCGTTGTAGGTGGTTAGGGACTTCTTTTGGGTTTGAGTAATTAAACACAATCAATACACAAGTTGTTGTTGCACGAGTTGTGCTTGTTGTTTAGCTTGTTGTTCTTGCCGCTTAGTTTTGTTGCTTTTTGCTGTTTCCTCTAATATAGGATAGGGTTCAGTACGCAGCAAATCCTCAGACGGTCGACTTAAGCCACACACACATTCACACACACGTACAAATCAATTTGTTAGCCTCGAGCAGAACTTTTGTCCCTGTCCCTACGCAACCCCCGCCACTGTCCATGGAAAATGAAGCAATAAATAAACGGTAATTGGAAGTGATGAACGAAAGGATACGCTGTGTGGCGACAAACACCAAAAGTCTATATCGGCCAAACTGCATTGAACTGTAGCTCGTAGCTCTAATCAAATGTCAATACTTTATTCAATAATATGGCAACATACGACACAATTTCCCCCTCCTGCTCGGCTGTGCAAGCGTGCGAAAAGTAATATATTTTATCCAGAAGTAAAGCCCTTAACGACCTGCTGCAACAGCGGAGAGAAAACAACAAAAAACATTGGTAGCATAAAACCCACAGTTGTAGAGTCACTTTGCCACACGTTCCAGGTCCGTGTGCTTGGCGTGGTATATAAGCCATTAAATGTGCTTTTTGGCCAATTATTACGCGCGATTTATGCTTTTATTTGTCAACAAACGTTAGTCAATGCTATGCTGGTAGAGCAGTCGACTGCAGAGCGCCAACAGTGTGTAGAGAAAGTGGAGAAAAGTGTAGAGAAAGTGGAGAAAATCAGTGGAAATATTTTGCAGCATTGCTCGTTGATTTGGTCAACAAGCGTGTAATGGACGCTGAGTGGATTACCATCGCTCGTTTAGAGCTTTCGCAGCGAGTCCATAAATAATTGATTGTATTTATATTATGCACTTTTGTTTGCTTTTTAGACGCTCTACAAAAGGGTCAGTTAAGTTAGTGCAAAAGGAAAATATTTGTAACACCAAGAAGTGAAAGAGTTGGGCCAGCAAGAGTTAGGCCAGCAAAAATTCGGCAAGCGATAGTTGGGAAGCGAGAGTTCTGCAATCAAAACATTCGGTCAGCTAGAGTTCGGCCTGCGATTGTTGGCAAGCGACAATTAGGCCTGTGAGAGTTGGGCCAGCGGGAGTTCAGCTCACTTGCCACTTGAACCCCCGTGTGTTTCATTGAGTACAGATAAGGAATAAGTGTTTAAATGGAATAACAGTTCAAAGCGTAAACAATTTATGTAACACCTCAAATAGCATATAATAGTTGATTTTATACTAGTTGTTTAGATATTACGTTTTATTAATAAATGGTCAATCGATGATAATATTTATAATCTATTTAGAAATTTTTTAAATCGTGAGAAATTTATTAATTAAGAATCTCAATAGTAAATAGCATAATTTTCTAGTTGTTAAGATATTAATTAAAATTTATAAATGCAGCTTGATGCTTATATTTATAACAGCTTACAAACGATTAATGCTTCATATTTAGGCTGCATATAAAATAACTTTTAATATATAAATAATACTTTTAAATGCTTTTATACACTTACAATATAAAATATATATTCCATTCCTATATCGCACCTAGTTATTTGCCATTAAAAATTCGCTTTAGCTTCAACTTTAATTTGCAATTGCCAACCACAAATTTGAATTTATATTTTTGCCTATTTTTCTACCTTTTATTTTTAGCACAAGAATCTGCGAAAAATGATAATAATAAACCACAAGGTAAAGCTATGCCACAACATTTATACCTACTTTTTGAAATATTTTTAGTCTGTTTTGTTATAGTTGATATTAGCAGTAGTTGTAGTAAAAAACCGAAACTTTTGCATGCTGCAAACGGATATTACTCTAATATATTTAAAACTAGTTATATAGTATTTTTTTGTTTATGCCGTTTTTCTTGTGTTTGACAGGCATTTAAATGGTCATGTTTTATGGCAGGAAATAGCTTTCAAAATGTCATTAAATAGCTTGTTGTTCTTGGAACTGCAGGAGTGCAGCCGACAGCCAAAAGTAATGACAAAACGCAGCAGGTTATCATTTTCATATTGAGACATTTTCCTAGCCCAAAATGGTACCAGGCTTAGAGCGTTACGAAAAGAAGGAGCATGGAGAAGGGGATGAGGATTGACAAGATTCAAGGATGCAATATTGAAAATCCCTTTGGCATTTTGACTGCACTTGTCTGGCAGCTGGCTTTTGGCCTTGTCCTTGTCCTTTTTTGGTTATCGTCTTTGTAATTGAATTCAGCAACAACACAATAAATTTTAGCCACTAAAAGCGGGTGGGGGGGAGGCGGGCAGCTTGAAAGGGCTGCCAAACGGTGGAGTTTTGGCCATAAAAAGAGAGACAAAATTTAATTTCTTGCCTGCATAATAAATCACAAACATAACACAAACGTAGCAAAGAGAGAGAGAGAAGAGAGCCGGCAGAACAAATAAAACAGCGCAAAGGACACTCGATGTCGCCAAAGAGATAAAGGAAGGGAGAGCGGGTTTTGGGGGTGTATATATACATATATATATATATATATATGTGTTTGTATCTCTGCTTTATCGGTTTGGCCAATTTGAAATGCGTTGTCGATGGGCAGCGTCCGCGTTTGGCTGTCGCCATTGCATTTATCAAAATGCTGTTTCCTGCCCAAGGAAGCGTCGAAAAGGAAGCAGGCTCCATTTTGCATAAATACACACACATACACACACACACATACAAGTGCATATAGCTGTGTATTCACCAATTTATATATGGCATTATATTTATTTTCTGGCGGGGCTGTTGCTTCTGCATCACTGAGTTGCCCAAATGTTTGGCTTTATTAAATTTTTACGCAAATGCGCGACACGCGCATATGAATAACAAAGAAAACAGTGAGAGAGAGTAGTCTAATTGGGTATAAGCGACTAAGAGTTAATACTTAAAAACTTGATTTAATAATAGAAAGGATTTGAAGCGCTTTTAAGTTAGTTTTATCAATGCACTACTTGCGTATATCCCTTAAAAGTCCTCGATTAAAATTAATTGTAGAAATTTATGACAGATTTTAGCTTATTATAGATCAATTAAATGATAAAATTTCTCTTCTAATTTTGAGCAGTTTAAAGCATAAATATCTCACACATATAGATATATATTTATAATAATATTCCTAAGAATATTCTATATAATATTCTCTTCACACAAAACATTTTTTTCTGTAGATCCCAGTTAAATTGAAGGCTGCAAATCCTTTCTAAACTGCAGTTGCCTCCGTTAATTAATCATTCTATACTTTAGTTCAAACCATCCTTCAACTGAAATAATTCCAGGGTATCAGATAGTGCACAGCTGGCACACACTATGTCACAATACGCAGCCTGTGTCTCTTCAAGTGGCCGATTGCCCATACTTATGCAAATGGAAAAGTAAAATTCTTTATGGCATGTTCATTTTTTTATAGGCGAACGCACTAACGGCGGCAGAAGTAATGCATGAAGTAAGCGCTGACCCACTCAGCACTCGGCTCTGATTTTTATGATGTAGTGTACAGTTGTGCGGGGCCATAAATAATGCGGCAAAGCCAAAAACAAATACGTGTAGTAAACAGGAATTGCGAATAATATGCAATAATGCAAAAGGCCAACAGAGTAATGAAAGAGAAAGAGCAGGAGAAGGAGGAGAAGATGGAGAGGAAGGTGGGGAAATATGCATATGCAAACAGAGACAGACAGAGGGCGCCAGGGGAATGATAGCGCGCCCCATGTGTGCGTGCCAGCGTATTTGCCTTGGCTTTAAGTCACAGCAGGACGTGACATCCTTGCATAGCATTTGCATAACTATGGCCAACAAGAGGCAGCAACATCAGCAGCAGCAAAAGCAGCAGCAGCAGCAGCAGCAGCAGAAGTGGCAACAATCCCCTCTCCTACACCCGCTGCACAGTCTGCTGCTTTGGCATTCGCATTTTCATACCACGCACTTATTGAGACTGGGTAAGCCAGGGTATCTGCACTGGATGCATACCCTAAGCAGAGCAAGTTTATTTAAATTGCGAATTCTACTTTAAAAACCCATCAAAATTATTGAAGAAATACCAATTTATTAACAGAACTTTGTCATTGAGCAGACAGAAGCTTGACTTTATCTTAATCCATCTAGCATAGATTCAAAAGATTTGAAAGTATCTGAGTTATCGTAGTCCATTATACGCGTATATTGCTCTCAGTTATGTCCTAATATCTTTGCATGTTATCCTAAAAATTTCATTAATATCGTTTCAAAAAAATCAGACTTATCGTAGGATCTAATCAGAGTACGCCCCACTGATCCTATTTCTTCTCATGTAGAGCTAAAAATGTTGATTAAAATCGTTTAAAAAATATTAAAATTATCGTAGTCGTAATTTTTTATAAATATTTTAGAATTATATTTAAAGTATAGAATCTAGATTATTCTATAGTCGGGCGCGTCCGACTGATCGGCTTTGTCCTTAATGGTTTATATGATATTTTAATTGTTGGATAGATATCAAACTTATTAAACTTACATTTATGTTAGAATTTTCTAAAAATTTTATCGAAATCGTTTAAAAATCATCACAGTTATCCTAGCCTGTAACTAGTGTACTTTACGTTTAGTTGCTTCCCACTGATCAGCTTCTTCGCTATCGCTCCGCGTGTTATCATTTCTGTTTTTTATATGACACATTTTTTTGCACTCGTTTTATTTTAAGTTTTTTTTTGTAAATATTCCGCGTAAGTCGCTTGCATAATTTTCATTGTTTTCATTTTACACGCGAATTCTGTGCACTTTGTGTGTCGTTTCGCTTTAAGTTTTTCATTTCTCATTTTCCTTTTATTTTTCCTGTTCTGATTTCTGTTTACATTTCAAGTTATGCGCCTGAGAGATTTTTACTAGTGTAAAGTAATAAAACTTAAGGCGTTAAAGGGCGCATCCAAGGATGCCCACTATGTCTTCTTCTTTCCACACTCGACGGTTGTTGAAGTTTTATGCGCTCGCTCGCTCCACGCTCTTGGAGTACTTTAGCACTAAAACTGGCCGTATAACTTTATGTATGCCGTAAACCGAAGACGACAAAGTACGTGTAATGTAATATTATGGAAATGCCGTGGAGAAAATATCATAACAGAAATGTCAACGTTCTCGAAGAGTCAACGGAACCGTCATCAATAGTTGTAAAGCGAAAGATTGCATTCAGAAATTGCGACAAAAATGATTTTGAATGGCACGAAACGCAACGTAAATGAATTTTAGTTTTTTTTTTGTATGATAAGAAGCTCAAGTGCAGCCAACTTCATGCACAACTTCATGCATGGCAGCAGCTACTTGAAGTTGCCAGATCAAGTGAAGTTCTATCAGTTCACTTAGCACGCATAGTGTTGCCAGATCTTACTGAAAAGAGAAAATAAATTAAGCTGTTAAACTGAAAGGGAAAAATTTAACAAGTAAATAAGCTACTTAGAGGTGCCAGATCAAGCTAATTGCTGCCAGTTCACTTAGCACGCAAAGTGTTGCCAGATCAAGCAAATATTAGGTTAAACTTTAAAGGGAAAATTAAATAAAACAGCATTCTCTACTATTTACATTATTTTCCCCATGCCATCTGCTACTTGGAGTTGCCAGATCACACAGTGTTGCCAGATAAAGCGTAAAATGTCAAATAGCAGAGGGAAAATTAATTTAAACAACATTTTGAACAATTTAGATTATTTTCAGTAGCGTTTGTAGCATTTCCTATTGCCCCAGTTAGCATTTGGTAGTAGAATTCGCATAATCTATATGTGCTCTTCTTATGGCAGCGCCAACAATGCCAGCTGAAGTAGCATGTCCCATATTTGTTGGCTCATTCGCATTGCCAAATGATTATGGCCCTGGCTGCTCGACATTCGAATTGCCATTGGCATTTGGCAATCAGCACTCCAGACTGTTGTAGTTCGAGTAGTCGCAGCATAATCACGAGTCGATATGTGACTTTTAGAACTTTCTAATATGGCCAAATAAGCGCACTGAACATACAAAGTTCACGTTTCTGCTTTCGGGGGGGGGTTTTGTTTTTTTTTTTTTTCTCGTTCTCAGTCGATTTTACAGCCACTTTGGCGAATGTTCAGTCAATTTTAGAAAATCAAATGATTTTTTCGGCGAATTGTTGAGCCAAAGCCAAGGCGGCTGCCAGGACAACGATGTGTATGATGGGAAAGATGAGGAAGATGATGTTGCTACTGCCAGACTAGAAGTGTATGTATAAGAGTATCATGCACTGTGCGAAATAACAAGAGGTTTCGAATTTGAATCAAGAATTTTCGTTCAATGAGCTAAAAGTTTCTTGATAACAAAATTCTTCATTAAAGCGGGTTTTTAAAATTTTTATTTCTTAGACCTTTTAGATATCCTAAAAATATAACCTATTTTATGAAGTTTTAAGAGTAATATAGGACTTGATTCGTACTTAATTTAATCATTCTAAGCAGTGAATATTATTTTATCTCAATCTTTATTAAACTTAATTCATTCATAATATATGCTGATTTGTAGTTAAATTCGAAATAGATAGTAGTTAAAGTTGTTAAGAGCTTTATTTTGTAGAACGAATCGTTCTTGATTTTTCTAAGTGTATATATAGATGGGAGTATGTAGAATGCTTGACTGGCTTCAAATTTTATTGAAGTTTTTCAGCAGCTTCGCTTCGGCGTTTTCTTTCTGTTATTTGGCTCATTTATGGCGCATATTGCGCATTTAATCGCCGTCAACATTTGCCTAGCTCTAGCTCTCTCTCCGTCCTTTTCTATTTGTGTTGCTCCGTCTCTTTCATGTGCAGATGTTATATTCACAGTCGGATTAGCTTTCAACGAGCTTGGCTCTTGTCTGTCTGTCTGTTCGCCGTCTGCCCATGCCATATTATATATGCTATTTCCTGATATCCGACAAGTTTGCAAAAGTTTTTTCCTTCGTCTCGCACACACAATCAGCTGCTGTTGAATTTTTAATTTTTATGTTTGTAATTTCTCAACATTTCTGTACATTTCTGTTCAAACTGTCTACAGGAAGCTGCTTCAGCTCCAGCTCCAACATCTTGCGCTCGCATATTAAATTTGTTTTATTTTTTATATTTTTTTTTAACATTTTCTTTTTTGTGTTTTATGCTGCGTTTGGGGAGGCGTGAAAATAAAACTGCTGCCAGCAGACAATCTTGGCATGCCAAGTTTCGAATTTCCTTTCTACACAGTTTATAGTGCGAAAGCGCAGACCATCGACTGTTTCCAGTTGCCAGTTATGTCTGCATGCATAAAGCGTGTAGTCTGAGGGTTGTTCGCCATCTAAAAGTGTAAAAAATTGGGTTACAAGTCCAGCCTCCGACTCCAACTTCAACTCCAATTGGAGTTGCAAAAGTTTCGCCAAAATAAATATAAAACTGCGAATTTTAAAGTTGAACCCAGGGAGAAATTTTCCAACTGCAGAAATTGTGTAAAGGTATGAAAGGTGAGAGCAGAGTGTAGATGTTGTATAGAGGGAGTGTAGAGAGTCCATTTAAAATGATTTCGGAGTATTGAGTAATTGGGAGATATTGTAGAAGACAGAGAAAAGTGTAGAGTTTGGATTATAAAGTAAAAAGTGTAGCCTATTAAGGATTATAGAGTAGAGGTTGTAGTATATGGAAAAAGAGTATGGCGTAAATTTTAGAGCATTAATAGATAATTTATTTTCGTTATTTATATATATATTTGTTTAGATTATTTATTGAATATTTTAAATTGTTTGTATTTTATTTTATTTTGTTTTATGTCGTATTTATTATTTTATGTTGTTATTTTTGTGCAATTATTTTAATATTTATCGCTTGCCTCGTTTATTGTGGGTAACATAAATATTTAAAAATATTTCTGGGCCGTTAAACTTGTAAAAAATGCGCTCTACAATTTCTGCGGCACATGATGCATGTGTTTTGCAACCTTAGTTGCACTTGGGCCATATATCAGCCGAGCTAAAGCGGACTAAAGCGCCATCTAGCGTGCACACGCTAAGTTGTAACAAAACCAATTTAGGCGAAGTGCAACTGAAACGGAGCCAGCGACAGCTACAACTTTATTATATAAATATTTCAATAAGACCGCATAGATGCACATACGAACAGAGAGGGGAATAGAGAGGAGAGAGAGAGAGGGAGAGTGTGTGAAAGAGAGAGCAGAGACAGGTGGCATGGCAACCGTCATGGGAGCAACTGCATCCTGTGGCAGCCATGCCAAAAGCAAACATAATTTAAAATGTAATTAGTGCTCAAATAGAAAGCCAAACAAACAGAGCGAGGCGAAGAGCGATGCTCGCTTGTTATCTGTGTGTGTGTGAAAATGGGCGTGTGGGCGTGGCAGTGGCAATGCAAACAAATGGCTAAAGCAAATGAAAGCACAGCGCGCTCGACTCTGTCGCTCTCCCTTTCGCTCTTTCTCTCTCTCTCGACGCTCCCAAGTCAATGAATATCAGCAGGTTACTAGGTGACCCACTGCCACATGCAACACGCCCACTCGCTTCCCGCCCCTGCCACGCCTTCGCACGTTGCCATGCATTCAATTACAAGCGAAAAAAAGTACGAAAAATCATACAAAACTTTGTCCTAGACCAACTTTCAACTATCAACTCTTGCTGCACCTGCACTTATTTATTTTCGTCGCTTTTTTGCGATTATTTTTTTCGTTTTATACCCTGTACTTATGAAATGGGTGAGAACAAGATTGATAACTTTGTATGAATGTAGGTAACAGGCAGAAGAAGGCGTGGAAGAGTCTATAAAATAAAAAAATTATTAATCAGCACATCAAACTATCTATATATAGCCATATCCAATGAGATTTGGGAAATTATATCTCCTTTACGTACGAATCGGTAAAAACCCGCATAACTAAAGTATATATTGAACTTGGGTTGTCACTTGGAATATATAATCTCTACCATTATATTTAACTATCCCAAAAAGCGGACTGAAATATGTTAATAAACACAGAAGTTATTTAAGAAACAAATTTAATCATATTTATATATAGGGTATTCTGCAGTCGGTCGCGTCTGTCTGTTTGGCTCTGTCCATAATGGTTTTTTGTTGTTGGCCATTCGATGCATTTCGTTTCGTTTGGTTTGCAGTTTGCGGCTGCCATGTAAACACGGCATAATTTTCATGAATTTCCACTGGATTTTCAAGGCTCAATTCGCATTATTGATGATGTTGATGCCGCAGCGCCAAACGCCGCTTAATGAGCAAACTTGCCGGGAATCTCGCTCATTATGCAGCGTAAGCCCACACAATCCTTTTTGACTGGATTATACAAGTGCCCCCTCCCTCTTGGCATTTCTCTGCTCCCTCTTTTCTCAGTTTTCTCCCCTTTGGCTGCACTTTGCTGTTGTCCATTTGCCGGCTTTATTTGCCTTTGTTTGCAGCCTGGAGTGGCACTTGTCGGGTCTGCTTTGTGGGTCACTAATTCAGCACTTGAGTAGTCTACCTCTATATCTATTTATGCAGTACTTCTATAACTCCTAAAGTGGCACAGTTATTCATAATTATTTCCCTCTTTTCTCTCGATTTTCCAGACTGGCGCAGCACGGACAGCACCGACCATCATGATCGCGTACAGCGACAGCTGTCGGTATCGTCGGACAGCAAGTTACTGGATGAGGATATACGGGAGGAGATGAAGTACCACTCGCATGTTGTCATGCGTCCAAAGAAACCGCCCAGACCCAAATCTGAGGTATTTCTCAACAAACAGGATCGACATCCGCGACGCAAACGTTTCAGTGCATTTGGTGTAAGTACGAATAAACGTATAACTTCAGCTCTAACTGTGCTTTACGCAATTTTCCCGCCATTAATTTTCATCAGTTTCAATAAATTTCCACACACACACACACACACACCAAAAAGCACAACGCACATACACGAAATTCTCTAAGTGTAGTTTATAGCCTTGGTCATTTGATAAATCTTTTGTGGCCAACAGCAGCGCGCGTTCCTTTCTTATTTATGTTTGTTATTTCACTTTCCGCTCTCTGAACATCCGACTCTATCATCCAGTGTTGCCAAATTTTTTTTGGCAACAAAAAGCAGTTCTTGATAGAAAGTACACGAAAATAAAGCTATAATATCTGGCAAAAAAAAAAATAAATAAAAATAAAAGTTCATATGATAAAATATAAATCCTTTTTGATATATTGTTTTATCATATTACAATAGATCAATAATTCTTCTCTATTTAACCATATATTTAGTAATATATAGAAAAATACAGAAGATATATTAATTATTATTTAAAATAGCCAAAACTTCCGCTCTTCACAACGTCCAAAGCAATTGTTCTTCATAGAAAGTCAAATTTAACGGAAAATTGTGGATTTGGCAACACTGCTGCTATCTCCCCATAAAGTATAGCATACTTTTGTGCTTCTTTTGACTTGTTCGTGCGCTTGGAATTCCCAAGTGGTTTTTGTTGCCGCGCAATGAGGTTGGCGCTGCCGCTTGACTTGGGCATATATTGAAAATTTTAAATCTCTTTGAAATTTGTCCTGGTGGGACCCTTTGCTCCGGCTCTGAGTGTTCCAATAATTGAATGCATTTGCAACAGAATAACATTAATTAAGATCCGTTTAAACCCTTTTTCGTGGAATTTTCTTTTTTGAGAAGGGTTTTTACAATTGATAGCCGAGATTATCCATTACATGTAATGGCATAAAGAGCAATAAAGCGAATGAAAGAAAAGTATGCAAAGTAGTTAAAAATCAGCTCAAATATACAGTTTAAAATACCTTTCTCGCTTTTTATCTGTGCGAAGCAAATCAAAATTGTGCTGCCTTCTTCTTCCTTCCTTCCGGCAGGCAGGCAGCAGAGTCAGTTGAAAATTTATTATAATAATTAATTTATTCAGTTTTTATATTGATTTATTGCCGGCAGACACGCATTAATTCGCGCAACGTGCGCGTCAATCTTTATATTCAATTATTTGCAATTTTAATTAATTTTAATTGCTTGTTTTTAAAGCAAATTTATGCAGGTTTTATGAATAAATAAAAAACAAAACGCGTTTTTGTTACATGTACGTTTTATTAGAGACCATAATGGGAATTAATAATTTTTTTATGGAATTTTTTTTAAATGTACGACTCTAATTAAAAAGTTGGAACGTTCTGTGGTTATTTAAATATTTATTTAAAATTTATAATTATTACAAATTTCAATAAGACTCTAATTAATTTTGGTCTTTAAATGAGTGTTAAATTTATATTTTTCTTAATTATAATATTTTCTTCTGATTTTATTATAATACATATATTTAATTATAATATTAATTTATATAATAAATTTTAAAAGTTATTAACAAAGCAGAAATATCATAATTTTGTAGCATACTTTTGCGCTGTAAAGTATAATAAATTTCATTGTCTACTTTTATGCGTTTCACGCAGACCCCACAAAGTATAATATAATCTTGATCAGGACGACAAGCCAAGTCGATATAGCCATGTCCGTCTGTCCGTCTGTCTGTCTGTCCGTCTGTCCGTCTGTCTGTCCGTCCGTATGAACACCTAGATCTCAGCAAACTATAAGAGCTAGAGACACCATTTTCGGGATTTAGATTCTCCTATTTCTCCGTCCCACTGATCTGCCCAGTCCATATATTTTAAGCTGAGATGATAATCAATCTTAACTAATTACAGCATTTTGTCTAACATTTGTCTAATATTTCTTTGTTGTGCTCTTTCCGCCTACAGGCCGACTCACCATTCGGCAAGCAGGAAGCCTACGTCAAACTGGAACCGCTCGGTGAGGGCTCCTATGCGACAGTCTACAAAGGATTTAGCAAGTGAGTATCCCAACACACACACACACACGAATATGTATAGATGTGTGGGTAGAGAATAGGGAAGAATATGCACAACTGTGCACTATAAATCAAGCTGGCAGGGGAACGCTTTGTGGCCGTAAATTGGGTTGCCATGTCAGTGGGTTAAACAAAATTATTGCCTTGGCAGGAAGGAGGCGGGAGTTTTTGGCCGTGCCGCTTGCCATGAATTTTGACGAGCTACAGCTACAGCTACAGCTGACAGATGGACAAACGACAGACGACAGTCAGGCCTAAATCAAATGCCTTTTAAGCAAAAATGCTGTGACAATGCTGCTCAGTTTCGTTTCACTTGATTTATGTGCCAAACGCTGCCGGTTTCTCTATGATTTTCCCCTTTTTTTTCTCGCTCTCCTAACATGCTTAGATCTGTATGGGTGTGTGCTCATTTGCCAACTTGCCAACTTGCGTGCTCTATATATAAATATATATATATATATATATATATATAAATATATAGCGCAACTCATTACAGACACAGAGGCCGAGTTGCAGAACCCAGTTTCAGTTTCAGTTGCCGTTGCCGTTGCCAGTTTCAGTTTCGGTTGCCATGCAAATGCGACTATCAATCACGACGCGACTGCGACGCCAACAGGGCTAACGGAAGTTGGGCACAACAAAAAAAAATGGCACAAAAAATGGCTAACAACAGGGCAGCGCAACAACAATGGACAATAGCAGCAGCAATGCAACAAAAAACCAAAATGGAGGAAGCAGATCAGTCGTTCGTAATCGACAGTAGCAGAAGTTGTACTTTGTGTTTCAATAATCACTGCAAAGTAGAGCAATTTGTCCATTAAATATCTTCGCTGTTTCTTATACGATCGTAATGCAATTCACAACAGCGATTAAGAATGCTTTTAAAATTTGCCGGCTGAGGTTTTTTGTCGGTTCTAAAACATGCTTGATCTGTTTACTGCATAGGAGAACCTACATACCACAAATGGTGTCTCTATCTCATATAGTTTTCGAGATTTAGGACAGACAAACATGGCTATATCTGCTGTCTGCCACGCCTGCTTCTGGGTGTTACACATTCACCCAGAAGAAGGTTACAGATTTATCATCTGCGCTAACTCAACTGACCCTTTTGTGCCTTTTCTAAGTACAGGGTCTAAAAAAGTGGAGAATTCTTGCAAGCTCATCAACATTGTTGTGTTTGTTGGTGTTGAGGCTGTTGTTGTTTGGCTTTTTTTTGGGTCGACTTTACGCACTTTTTGTGAACCCTTTTGCAACTGCCGTGTTGGGTTTTTTTTAGGTCGTCGGTAGACACAATTGAGTTGGCCTGCCCCCAACCAACTCCTGCCGCTTTGCTATTGCTTAACAAATGCCGCCTCATTTGCGCCCTGCTCTGATTTGCGCCTGCCTGACTGCGCCTCATAATTTGACAAATGAGCTTGAAGGACCCAAGCAGCTAACAACAATAACAGCAACAAGCATCGTCACCTTTTTGACAGCCAAGTTGTAAGGGTGTATAGACTGAAAGCGGGTCTTATGATGGATTCTGTTGTGGGCCCTGTCAGTTGCATTGGACCACGATTTGCCGTTTTGTCCTGTGATTTATTTGACAATCATTTGCGCAGCTTCTGCTGCCACTTTGTGTCCCTCATCTTGAGCTAGAACAATGGGCATTACGTGAAAAACAGGCGTAGGGCAAAAGTTGTACTCGCTAGACTCATTTGGCATGCAGAGCGAGCCACATGCGAAATGAGTTCCAATTAGCTTTTGTTTATTCGGAATGCAATTAATTCGCTCTAATTTATCTGCGAACATGCTAAAAAGCGAAACGACAAACGGCAAACGGAAAATGGGAAAATGGCAAATGGAAAAATGAAGAACTTGAGCAGGCCAAATGCAAATGAAAACTGTGCTGCTGCATGACAAGATTTTCTCAGCCTGCTTCCTTGTTTGATTGCTGTTCATCTGGCATGCTCTTTGCTTTACAGTTCTTCTACTCTGCTGATTTTCGGCTTTACAATGCGCTCCAAACGCTGAATTTGGGTCAGCGGGTTTTTGGCTTTTGCTGGCGGCTAATTTTCGATTTTCCCTTCTAGATCCTGTACTTTGAAAAATTACGAAAGGGTATATTCAGAAAAAGGAGAGCTAGAAACATCATATTTGGTATTCAGGTTCTCCTATGCAGCAAGCAAATCGATGCTTGGATGGTATTACTATCGAATAAGAAACAACGAAGATATTTAACAGACAATTTTTCAATTGTTCAGATTGTTCAATCGGTTGCCAATTTATTACTTTGTAGTGTTTATTTAAAAGGTTCTCCTTCAGTCGGTTACGTCCGACTACAGCCTTCTGCCTGAAAGATCTGCTTCGTTCTAACTGCTTTCTGTTGATTTTTTGCCTTCTGCCAAGATTTATGCTAAACCAAAGTTTGGTTTTGCCGTCAGTTTTGCCTTTTGTCAATTGTAAAAAGATTTCACGAATGATTTCACTTCTGTTTGACTTTGCTTTCGCTTTTCTTTTGGCCCAACTATGGCAGCAAGCACTTGAACTTTGTGCTGATTAGCATTTAGTAGGTCAGGCCTTGAGCCTCTGACAGCGTCAGCTGGACGACAAAAAAACTTTGTCTACTTTTGGCTTAACTAAATCAAATTATTTTTACATTAAACTGGTGACACGCCCGTCATAACGAGGCGCGCCTTATCGAATATGTGCCATGCCCACAGTTTAGACTCCTCTGCTGACCCAGTTGGAAATTATCAGAGGCTTACGGCATTTTCCAGCAGCAACAGCAGCAGAAGCTCATACATTTTTCATGGCACTTTGAGGTGTTTTTGCTGGCTCTTCTGTCTCTTCTGTCTCTTCATTCAGGCTTTGTTGCTGTTGTTGTTATCGTGTAATTTGCCCCAGACAGCAGCTGCTGGTTACATGAAAATTTCGCATGTCCCTGCTCCAGTTGCCTCTCTCTCCCCTCTCCCTATGCCTCCCCTACTCGCTCTCTCTTTCGCCATGTTTCTCCCCTCATGCAAACACGTTGTTCACAGTTTGTGCATAAAGGCATAAGCTCTTTATGGCACTTGCTTTTGCAGCTACTGAATTTGGGTTTTGGTTATAAAACTGCGCGTGTTTTGCAACACTCATCACTCACACACACACTCGCATTCACACAGATACCCTCACATACCCATAAAAGGCTTAATTGATAACATTGCGGCTGCTTCTTGCTTGCCCTAACTGCTGTCGTTACTCTAATATTGCCAGCTGTAAAACGACATCCATGTCGCATTGCCTAGAGCTCTTTGATAATGCCTTTTACTTCTATGCCACCAATTGGCAATTTTTTGAGTGCTTAATATCCCAAGAAACATGTTTTATGAGCTTCAGTTGCTGCGCTAAATTTGTGCTAGCCTTTAGCTGTTTTTTATTGAGTTTTAGCTAGAGAAATTCTCTGCTTTAATAGTCTAAAAATCGTTCAAAATGCAGCCAGAAATTATGTGAATTTTAAACAATATATTTAAGGAAGTTCAACTCGTTTTATATGCCATTAGACTTTATATTAAATTTTCCATTTTAATAAGTTTTGTCAAAAAGTAAAGTACTTAAAAATGGCAGCAATATATCTACAGTTAATAAATCAGAGAAAAAATACAGCATAGCGGTTTCTATAAAGTATTTCTTAGTCCGACAAGTCAAGACAGAATTATACAATTTTAAGATCTATTTTGCAACACTTATATTTTGCTTTTAGAAAAGATTTTTCTATCAACAACTATCTATCAGGAACTTCCAAGGATATGCTAGAAAAGAATTGAATTAATTATAAAAAGCTTACGTACTATAAATAAAGTATCAAGAGCTCTTGACGGTTTTGTTTTGTTTTATATCAATTATTTGTGACTATTTTAGCTATACGTATAATAAAGATTAACGAAAAATTGACTTCTTGAACTAACTTCAACATGCAAACAGTCTTAAAGAGCAATGAACTGCTATAATTACGCATAACAGAGCTCTTGATATTTCGCTTATATAAGATAAACTCTAGACAATTAATTCCACTGCCTAAATGCTACACTTGATTCAGCTTATGCCCATTAGATCTAACAAGCTTTAACTTGCTAATGATAATCAAGTTAAGCACGCTTAAAATCTTGCTCTTAACCCACATCTACCGGAGTGTGTTTATAAAATTATACGCCTCTCAATGCTGCCTTAATTATGCTATACTCAGTAATGACGCTTAGTGTATTAGCTTAGTTAGTATCATTAGGTATCAGCTGCTTTAAGGGCTTCATTTGAAGCGCATTAAAAGAGTATCCTAACTATCCATGCCATCATTCATTCATTCATTCATTCGTTCGTTCATTCATTCACTCGCCGTGGCTGTAGCAGCAGCTCATTAACGCACGTCATGATCATTAACCATCTGTTAAGTGAAACACTTTGACGGCTCTAATATCAAATGCCAATTAGCCAGGGACTAAAATCGCGAAGCGGTATTAACTCTTGGCTCAAAAAGGCGCTAGCTTTGACACATTCGAGTGGGACCAGACTAGCTGAAACTATATCAGAGTGGGAGTACTTCCAGTACTTGAAGTCATAAAAACTTTTTGCTCAATTTTTCTGATATTTTTTTTTCGGATTTTTTTTGCATGCACTTTGGCTGGGGAAGTCAACAAGAGCGCTTAAAGCAACTACTTTATGACTGGGATTTGCCCTTTTATGGCACCTACAATGGCGTCTGAGAGGCAGCGAAATCGGGAGAGTTTGCTTTGCTGCCAATTAGAATTTGCCATGGCCAAAAGTATCTCATAAATTGTCAGCGTCTGTGGCGGTGTCAAATAATTTAACCTAATTTGACACTTCAAATGTGGGAGGAGGCAGAAGCAAAAGAATCCAGGAGGGGCCTGGACTTATCCTAATTTAAGTGTTTGCCGCACATTTCTCTGCGTATTTTTGTTGGCTCATTATGTCTGTTTAATGTATGCCAAAGGCAGGAACCTCCTCGGAGAACCTCGGAAACAGGGAGGCAGGCAGGCAGAAGCTTGACTTTCCGCAAGGACATTGTGGCTTGTGCCTGTGGCGTTTTTACGACGTGTTTTGACCGGAAAGCGAAGAGGGAGAATTTCGTTGTTTTCTGTCTGCCCCAACTTTTGGTATTTATTTATATTAATTTCTTGTTCTTGCTGTGCTATTAACAGATTAACCTACCAGCGTGTTGCATTGAAGGAGATACGCCTGCAGGAGGAGGAGGGGGCTCCCTTTACGGCCATACGCGAGGCTTCGCTGCTCAAAGAACTGAAACACAGCAACATTGTGACACTGCACGACATCGTGCACACCCGCGAGACGTTGACCTTTGTCTTTGAATATGTGGTGAGTACACCTCGAATACAACTGAATGTACCCAATCTAACAAGTGACATCTCTCTGTAGAATACCGATCTATCGCAATACATGGAGAAGCATCCGGGCGGTCTGGATCATCGCAATGTGCGTCTGTTCCTCTTCCAGCTGCTGCGTGGCCTCTCCTACTGCCACAAGCGACGCGTCCTGCATCGCGACGTCAAGCCACAGAATCTGCTGATCAGCGACTGCGGCGAACTGAAGCTTGCCGACTTTGGCCTGGCCCGAGCCAAGAGTGTGCCCAGCCATACGTACTCCCACGAGGTGGTCACGTTATGGTACCGTCCCCCAGGTGAGTGGCGAAGGAAGATGAAGAGGCAGATGGAATGCAAGATGCTCAGAGGGAGGTTTGAAGACTTGAGAGAGGCACGAGCTGTCTGACAGAGAGCGTGATGAAAGCTAGAAAAGACTCCTTCGGAGGGAAGATTTGAAGACTTGAAAGAGATATGAGCTGTATGACTGTATGGTAGAGAGCGTGATGAAAGCAAGAAAAACCTCTGCCGGAGAGACTATTGTAAACCTAAAAGAGGTATGAGCTGGCTTTTAAAGAGCTTAAAGAAAACCAGAAGAAACTCTATAGAATGAAGTTTTAAATCTTGAGAGTGGTATGGCTGCATGGTAGAGCTGTATGGTTGTATGATAGAGAGAGTGATAAAAGCCAGATAAAACTCTTGTAGAGGGAAGTTTGAAGACTTAAAGAGGTAGATGTATGAGATGTTTGGTAGATAGCGTGTTGAAAGCTATAATAAACCCTCTCAGTGGGGAGGTAAAATAGTTGAAAGAGTTATGAGCTGTCGTTTAGAGTACGTGATTAAAGTCAAAAAAGCTCTTTCAGAGGAAAGCTTATTATTTAATTAATAGTAGTATCAATTCGCAATTCTGGAAAAATCGCTCTAATATTTAATCCTTCTTTGAATAAATATTTTAAATCAATATTCAATAATATTTTCAGTTCAATTTGAACTCTTCAAACTTTACTTTTGCTTTGTGTGAAGACTAGAACTAAAGCTGCATAATATTACAGTTTATGCCAATATAAAATAAAATACAGATATTAAATATCTTTTTAAAAATCGTAATTAAAAAACTAAATCAAGTCTGTTGTAACATGTTAGCTATAATTAAAACGCTATTAATATTTTTCCATGGAGAAAAACTCCATTGTACTCAATTGTAGCAGCTACTTCCGCTCTAAACTAATTCCTTTCATAACGGCAAAACTCATCAATTTTTCTGCATAATATCTTTGTTGTGCCATTAATGGGGCTTTGCAGCGGTTTAAGCTTTTTTCACTTGGCCAGAAGCCTGAAAGCCAGATTAATTTAATAGCAGTCTAACCAGACAAGCCAGAAAAGCCAGACAACGTTCAAGGGGTAAACAATGTAGCAAACCATTTTAACTTTTTAATATAGCGTTTTTTTTTTTTTTGTTATTCAAGACAAATTTCCTATCAATTTGCAGCGTTAAATTGAAAAGCAAAATAATATACGTAGATAAAATTGCTGAAGAGAAAAACAGATTGAAGAGCGAAGCGAACAAAGTTAATTTTTTAATACGCAATTCCCAAGCATAAACAGTTTGTGGAAACCCTGGCAACGCCGGCTAAGCTGGCAACCCTAGCACGTCCGAATCCCTAGCCAGGCACCCTAGACTGACCTCAACTCTGGGGGAAGTCAAAGCATGTTAAACAAATTTAATCTGCACTTCTTAGCAGACGAACTGTGCAACGTACAGTAGAGGCAAAGAGTTGAGCCAGCGCAAGAGAAAGAGAGAGAGAAGCGGGGAAAGAGGAAGCCAAAGTGGGTGCAATGGAGCCAAGCGGATGCATGCAAAAACGTGCGGATGTGGTTGCTCTGGCTGGGCAGGGAGAGCAGGGAACAGCAGTGGGAACAGAATGGGAACAGTGTGGGAACAGCTGTAGCAGTCAGTCTTGTGTGTTTGTGTGGTTCCTAACATGGTGAGGTTAGTTTTTGCACCACCTGACACACTACACAGAGAGAAAAATAAGGTTTCAATTTTCTCACAATAAGTAGTAAGTCAAATACTTGAAAATTAGAATATGTAAAGCAAGAAAATCTAAAAGAAATATAAGAAGGGAATATTAAAAAATAAAATAAAATATAAAAATGTATTAAATAAATATATAAATATAATAACATAAATATATATAACTTTTTATGAGTTATATACATTTTTCTATATTCGATTAATTTCTCGCTGTGTATGCACACACAAAACTTTGTTAGCCGCTGGTCTAAGGGCCAACTGAGATAAGCGTTGTGACTGCCCTCTGCCTGGCCTGTCAGTCACTGTGTCAGCCTGTCACGCTGCCTTCCTCACCTCTCTCTGCCCCTCTGCAACTCTGCATCTCTTCTGCTCTGTTTATTTATTTAAAATTGCAATTTATTTTCATAGAAAAAGTGCATTTACCTAACGAACACTTTCTCCTCCTCCTCTCTCTCTCTCTCTCTCTCTCTCTCTTCTCTTCCGTGTCTCTTTCTATTTACTTAGATGTACTGCTGGGCAGCACGGAGTATTCAACGTCGCTGGACATGTGGGGCGTGGGGTGTATATTTGTTGAGATGGTCACCGGCATGCCCACATTTCCGGGCATACGTGATACGTATGATCAGCTGGACAAGATATTCAAATTACTGGGCACGCCCACCGAGGAAACGTGGCCGGGCGTAACACATTTTCCTGGCTACAAACCGCCCGGCTTCTTGCGCCACAAGCTGGGTAAGTTTTCTGGCCATAATTGGCCAACAAGTGAAGTGGAATTTCCTTTTCCCATGAAATGCGTAAAACAAGGAATAACAACTTTGGAAGAATTTATGTAACAGGCAGAAGGAGGCGTGGCAGACTTTATATAGTATATATAATCTTGATCAAGACGATGAGCTGATTCAATATAGCCATATCCGTCTGTCCGACTATCCGTGTGAATGAGATCTCGAAAACTAAAAGAGCTAGAGCGACCATTTTTGGAATGTATATAGGTGTATACCATAGGCAGATGATGTTTATTTCAAATGTTGAATGCCACCCCCTCTTTTCGTGACAATCAATAAAAACCCAATATCCAATGTATACTCTATACTAGTATATTTATCTATTCTCAAAATCATATTAAAATCGGTTAATGAACAAAAGTTATTAAACAAACAATACTGAGGGCCATAAAAGAAGAAGAAGAAGCATTGCTGCAGCTTTTTAAAAATATATTTAAAATATTTTTAAATGAATATATAAAATATAAGATAGAGCGTATTCGGTCGGACGCTTCCGACTGAACTGCTCCATGCTTTCTGTTGCTAATTCTGTGCTTTCTGCTTTGCAGCTTTCTATCGACCACGGAAACTGGGTCACAATTTTCCACGGCTGTACGACATCATCGAGGGCGAGACGATAGCCAACGCGTTCCTGCAGCTGAATCCCGAGCAGCGCATCGGAGCCGAGGAGGCGCTGCATCATCCCTACTTTGCGCAATTGCCAAAGAAACTCTACGAATTGCCAGATGGTAAGCAACCAACTAAATTAATACATTAAACATTTAGCATCGAAGCCCCAAGAGTGTCCTGCATAAACCTATACCAATTTGTGCAGTTTCTGTCGCATTTCGTGTCTGCATTGTTTCAACTTGCCACAACACTGTTTGTGCTTTGTCTCGACACGCAAAGTTTACACTTTGGACATGGCCAAGAAGATGGGAACCCAATTGTCGAGCGCAAACTCATTTAAGTTCTTGCAACAAACTTGGCCAAAAGTATTTTGCCATCGGTTGTCGCCCTGTGTTTAACTAATGTTTGCTCTGCTCCGCTATCAGTTAGCGGTAATTACTTTATTTCGCATTTCAATTTGTATTCACCTTGGCTTTGGTTGCAGAACTTTGGTTTGTTGCAACAAGTACAAATTGTCAGCAGCGAGAGTTTAAAAGCCATATTGTGGCAGCAACTAAGCTGCTGATATTGAGTAGATATTCAGGGAATTTTAGCTGAATAAAGTATGTAGTAAATATGGAAATTAATAGTATTTATAGAATAAATATAATTTATTAATATCGAAATATTTGTATATGCCCAAAAATAATTGCCAAAAAATAAACAGGATGCAATGATATATTTTTATAAAATTATTATCGATAGCCTGAATATTTTAATATTATTTCTAACAAGAATTTTCTCTATTTAACCTGCTAGACAGCTTGCAGCATTACTAGCTATTTTCCAGTTAAAATGCCCCGCCAAATTACAGAAATTGCAATTGCAATTGCAATTGCAAATTGATATGCAGCGAATGCAATTCATGCTGAGAGCTGCAAATGCGCATCTATCCATTATCCAGATTAGCAATTGCCATTACTCATACCTAAAAGGATTTACAGCTAAAAACCCGCTAAGCTGGCCAAAAAGAAACAATTTAAAGCCATAATTGAAGCTACGGGCATTAATTAGACTTTGCGCTGTGCGTTTGCAATAAAATCAAAACAGCAGCAGCAGTAAATGCAACTTGCAACTTGCAACCTGCAACCTGCAACTGCAATTGGGGAGTTGCCACAACGAATGCTGCCGCAAATTGCTGCAAATGCTGGGGGCAATTGCATTGAATGCTTTTATAGGGATATTCTAGCCAGGCAGCATAATGAATGCCGCGACTTAAAATGTGATTAGCGCTGATTTGTAAATAGCACAGAGCACGCCAACTATTTTGGCTATAAAAGCGCTAGAATGTAATATCAAAGCCAAAGGTAAACTCATTAGAGAGCAGCTTTAGATAGAGATATTTTAGATATTCACATTTATCGATTCTTGGATTAAGAGCCAAAATTATTATTAATTAAAATAATTATATTAGAAGTTATTCTAAATTCTGATAAAATTTGAGAGGGTATAAAAAGGTTTAGTTTATCGATACATCGAGTATTCTTCGAGTATTATTCTCTTTTCCTCAATTTTTCTGCAAATTTCGATCTTTCATTCTTTGATTCTCTGCGTTTGTTCTTTCCTTTTGCTGATTTCTCTGCTCTCTCTACCCTTATTCCTCTCTCTGCTCTCACTTTATTTATTCCTGTCTCTGCTCTTGGCTCTCTTCTTTCCAATTGATTACTTTGACGCCTAGCTTTAAAGCTCTTTTTTGTTGCCTGTTCATCCTGTCTCTTTCTCTCTGTCTCTGTTCCTCTCTCTTTCTCTCTCTCTCTCTCTCTCTCTCTCTCTCTCTCCCTCTTTCTACCCTCTCTCCATCCTTTCTGTCTCTGTGCTCATTATACGGTTTAAACAGTTTACAGATAAAAATCAATTAAAACGCAACTAATGTGCGGCATTTATCAAGGGACACGCTGCGGCCAGAGGTCAATGTTCAAAAGAGAGAGATAGATATAGAGTGAAAAGAGAGAGAGAGAAAGAGAGAAATGAGAGGGAGAGAGAGAGAAAGTGAGAAATATAGCCAACAGAACCACAACACTCCTGTGGCCGCATGGTCGAGTGGGCAGAATGAAAAGTTCGTTTTGGATTTTAATTGTGAAATGTTATTACGAGGCGACATCATTTAAATGCAATTTTTAATTAAAAAATGATTATTTTATAACTGCACAACAGGCGCGAATTAACTATATTTATTACATACATATATTTTTGTTATTTTTGCAGAAACCTCAATATTTACCGTGGAAGGCGTGCAGCTCTACACGGAACCAAATCGACAGAATAAATGAAAATTAAAGCAGGTCCTCTCAGTGGATGGCGTACGTTTCTATTGTTAAAGCCAAGGCTTTAAAACAACAACAGCATCAGCAACAACAACAACAACAACAATAACAACAACAACAACCAACAGGACAACAATAATAGTAACAACAACTATAGCCTGAACAACTAAACAACCAACAGTCTAAACCACAATTGGCAGCCATAGCGTAGAGCATAGAGTAATTTCTTCTACTGCAAACTGTTAATGCAATTGTAGGCGTAGAGGCGTGGCAACAGCAGCAGCATTTCAGTCAGTAATCAAAAACATATATCAAATGTGCCTGGGCGTTAGCTATTTCGATTACACTGCTCGACAAGAAAACCCTTTTCAAACAACACTTCTTTTTTTGAGTGTATATTGGAGCGCTGATTAATAATCGATAAAATAATCTAATTGTTTGTTCGGCAGATATCGGACGATATATATTTTTTAGATTTTTTCGCAGCTATAAAATCTGAAATATTTTACAATTTATTACGAATTAAATTTAATTTAACGTAAATCGTTTTGATGATTAAGATTTTTTAAAAAATCGTAAAATCGATTATATTTATATCGCCCGATATTTGAAAAACAAACAATCCAATTAATTTTGCCGTTAATTTTTCAGCGCTTACAAATACTTGAGAATCGGTTATCATTATTTTAGTTTAGTTAGTGAGAGTCCAAGTACGGCATACTCAGCTTAGTCAAATTATTGTCAGCAATTAGCACCGACTTTCATCTATATTTAGTTGATAATTAGCACTTTATGTAATCCCCCCTTATACTGGCAATACTTTGTACAAATATTTGAAATTAATTCTGTTTATTTGCTGTATTATTCTGTGTGTTTAGTTTCACAAATTGTAAATTTTTCCCTTCATTTTTTGTATGATATACTATATGCATGCTATAAGAATAAACTACCCAGGGAAACGCGATTTCTTCAGCTCTAATTATCTAATTAATTAGGCCAGTTTTTCTCTCAATTCCTATGCGTATTTTAAGCAACCCCAGGGCCATCTAAGACAAGCAGTTATTAAGCAAATATTTAGTGTTGTGTAACGACTAAATACAAGCACAACAAGCAAAAAAAAATCAAATCTTTTGTGCAGTGTATAATAAATTTGGCAATAAAATGCTGGCAAACTTTTAAGAAATTTCATAGCGACTGTAGAATTTTGTGTATTTCTAATGTTCAGCAAAAAATTCTCGGTGTAGTTTCAGTTTGATTTAATAGCATATAATTTTAAAACGAGTAAAACTTTGCCGCGCTGTTTAAGTGATACAATTTTTAATTAGAAACTAAACTATAAATAAATGAATTTATGTATAAAACAATTATTAAAATAAACTCTAAAACATTTATACGATTATTATTATTATTTGTTATGCTTTTTCTTATGATTTATTTCAGATTATCTATTATTATTTTCAGCCATGTTGCCATGTTGCGGCTGCCACGCCCCTGCAGTTTGTAGCAGCTAGTAAAATATATACTAAATATAGAACATGAACCACCAGAAAGCGAGTAAGAATCACAAAAAGCGTTAAAGAGAGGACATTGAAACTTAGCATACAATAAAGTAAATTAACAATTTTGATGACAATTTAAACACATAGTTAAACTAGTATTGGAAGTAGCAACAAATTTTTAGCAACAAGCAAACGAAACGAAATAAATTCTAAACAATTCTAAATAAAATAGTCAACAACAACAAATTAATTAATGAATACAAATACGAATACGAATACGAATAACAAATACCAAATACCAAATACGAATACGAATAAACCTAATCAAGTATTTTACATAGAAACGTAGTCGAAAGCAAAATCCAAAATCCAATGCAAAACAATTTCCAAACTTTTAAGAAACGTAACGAACGAGCGAGGAGGAGAGCTGAGGGGACAGTGGGCGAGAAAAGTAGAGCAACAGCTGTATCTGGTATAAACTACAAAAATATTATGTGCAAACTGTAATCAAAGATACATCAAATGGTTTTGAAAAGTGAAAATGAATCAAAATGTTATTCGGCATCTAGCAAAAGGCAACTAAAAATATAAAAATAAAAATAAATGTAGCAGAAAATTGCATGTTAACAAATTATTTACAAAACACAAACAACAATGAGCAAAGCAAATTTAGTATATGACCAGTGCGTAGACTTCTATGAGGCAGTGTGCTAATATCTAGTATCTCTAACTAATCTCAGTTTCTATATAGCAAAATGGCAAAGTGCAAAACTTTTGGCTAATTAAGCCAGCTGGCCATATACTTTGCGCGCGCACTGTATAACAGATTATATTTTGTAGTAGAAATAAAGCGAAGGCAGAACTAAACAAAAGTAAGAAAAATTTAATGAAAAAACTTTTTCTGTGATTTATGAAAAAAGTATGCAAAAAACCTAAAGAAAATGCAGCAAAAATAAAATAAAAAACAATATTATATATATACCTAAAGATAAACATAAACAAAAGCGAGCATAATTAAGCACTTTCAGCTGCTGAGAAAATTTACGAATTGTTTCAATTTATTTGCTAGCAAAAAAAACAACAGACAACTAAAAATGCACGCATTAAACACAAATGAAAATTGCCAAGAAGCGAGGAAAATTTTAAACAAATTCGTCTAAACATTTGGCGCATTGTTTGTACTTGGTTAATGCTTAAAGGCAATTCGCACATTGAGTAAACAGACAGACGGAAATGTAGTAGATGAAAACGAAATGAAAATCAAATGAAAATTGCGTTGAAATCACTGTAATGGCAATGCACATTTTGCACTTTTCCCATCCCAAGGTTACGTCCATAGTTAATAAGCCAAAGAGCCAACAAAAACAAATATTGAAAAGAAAAGAAATCGCAAGAGCACAAGAATTGAGAACAGCAATGGAAAATGTTTTTCCTTTTTTAAAGCGCAACACTTTTCGTTCTTTTTGTGTTCACTGGACGAACAGTTGGAAATATTCAAAACTTGTTTTTCAATGCACGTGAATAAAAACAAACAGGACAAGTTGAAGCGTTTAAGCTAAAGTATATAGTATATATAAATATATATATAGTATATATATATTAAAAACAAAAACATATATAGTAACTAACAACTAATCCCAATCGTAAACACTAAGAATGTTTTTAGCTGAACCCGTGTGTGTGTCTCTAGTTGTATTTCTAATAGTAGCTAAGCGGTCTGGGTTTTCCGCTCTGTGAAGCCCGCAGGAACGAAAGGTAAAACGAAAGGAAAATCGAAAAGAAAATCTCAGAAGAGCAGACAGAACAGAAGAGAACAGAGAAGAAACCAAGAAATAACTAATAATTATTTTTAATGCATTGAATTTGTCGTAAATATTTAACGTACCTTTGTTAAAAACAAAAGAAAAAAAACAAACACATAAATACATAATAATAATGAATCTATTAATGAAATGCAAACTAAATAAATAAATAAATATATGAAAATTCTATTGGCAGCATGTAGAAGCGTGTAGTTTTTATGTTTACACTGTAAGCATTTTTTGTATAGTTGAAAACAAAAACAAAATGCAAAAAAAGATTAAAAAAAATCTAATGCAAATGGGTTAAACTCGCCTCGCATCCACAAGGAACAGCGACAAATTCTAGCCGAAGCAACAAGTGAGAGGTTTTTAGCAGATGAGATTAACAAAAACAAATTTTGTAAATATTCGTAGTTGATTTCTAAGTAGTGAAAAGCATATTGAAAACGTGCAGAGCAAAACGAGCCCAAAATTAATATTACGATAAATGTTTTATGATTTAAACTATGAATACAAAACAAATTCAATAAAATACAAAATCAACGGCAACTAAATACAATTTGCATAAGTTCAACCTGTACAATAATTTAATATTAAATAAAAACAACAACAAACATCAAATAGCAACAGCCTACTTTTTATTGAAGATACCCTGTAAACAGCTGCGACATTGAACTGGTTAAAAGATCAATAAGCTGGGCCTGTCATGAGATATGTAATTGTTGCATGCAATTTTTTCTCAATGCATCTTTAGAAATTGGACTTCAAATTGAGACAAATTGCGGTTATCGTATCTATATTTATTATCGATCTGTTTGCAGTTTCATAAAGATGCATCATCGTTTTAGTAAAATAAGTTTGGGTTTAGGCATTTTCAACTGGGAATTTAGCTATAAAAATATTATTAAATTTATTGGTAAGTTGCATTGGGAATTTTATCGCTGATTTTATTATTTTGCTGGATTAACAAACTGCCAAATATTTTGTGTTATTTTCTTAGAATTGACAAATTTATTTGGGAATTTATTGGGCATTTAAACAGCTAATTTAATGCTGATTTAACTGCAAAATTTGCAATAAATTCGTCAATAAAAATCGCTAAATATTTACCAGATTTTTATTGCCAGTTTTTTTCGGTAAATTCATTAAAATTGTGTCCACTGAAAATATGATAAAATTTATGCATAACTTGATCAATGAATTCTTTAGTGTATTTGCAAATTCATCGTGCAAGTTTTTTCACGCCCATAGACACACAAATAACAATGAAAACTAATTATGTTTGATGACAGTAATAAAATGGACTGCGTGCTGTTTAATTAACTCATCGCAGCAATTCAATTGAAAGTGTGCCAGCTTCAAGCTCGGAATTCCCAAGAAACACAACTGCTCCACATCGAATAGCTTTAATAATTGAGCTGACAAGTCTGTAGCTGGCAAACAATTTTATAATTTATATTTATACATTTCTGTACAGTATCTACTATATATTTATTTTGTAAATTTTATGGCTGGGGTTTGCGTCATCGACTGTTTGATTCATCCGGCTGCAGGCTAAGATGACGAGCAGAAGCTGCAACCACGAGCATCTATCAGACTGGCTGTATCTCTGCACGATTCGCGATTTACAGCTGCTGCTGCTATGGCTAAAGGTAAAAGGTTTCTACGTTTCATGCTGACCGTTAAACCCTCAATAGCAACAGACAATGGCCAGATAATTTAGCCATAATAACTACGATGCGCAGTGACATAATGCGGATATCTGTGAGATTGTAAAAAGATACACAGTTTAATAATGAGCTTAAAGGTGAGCAACCCCGCAAATTGTAAACAAAATTGTAAATGTAAGCCAGTAAGAACGGGGCAGATCAGTCGGTAGCAATCGACAGAGCTATAGACATGGCTGCAAATGGAGAATAAACGTGGATCTTAGGGCCAAAAAAGGTATTTTTTTCTTAGTAGAAGGTTAAAAAATTGATAATATTTATTTTTCAGAAATTCATTCTAAACGATTTGTATTGAGAAATAAATTTTAAAAAATTAAACTTGGGTGTATGATCGGTATATAAGAAGTATATACTTAACTCTAGAGTATAATAATCCAATACAATACTACAGGGTATTCATAAGCTGAACTGCAGCTGACTTGGCAAAAATGATCATGCCTTTGGCTATTCTCTTTGATGTATTTCAGATATATATCTATATACTATTGTGATTTAGCGTCTGTTTGTTGACATTAGTATGCGCCTAGTTATGGCCCTGTTTGCCATAAATGAACTGCAATTGTTATTCAAGCCGCCAACCTACGCAATTCCAATGTGAGTAATCAGAAAATCAGAAATTGCAGCTCATGCTAGTCATGAGTCCAAGGGAAGCTCTATATACCCTATACTCCCAAGTTGTTGTGACGTAAATATTGAGGCAGGTTTTGTGCACAAACAAATGGAATGGAGAATTGAGGAAATAATATTACTTGGAATATTTTAAACAAAAACTGCTAGAATGCAACCAAATAAACTGTCAGCTGCAACAGGTTTTAAGGCATCTGCAGTCGATGCTTGTTTAATTTAAGCATTATGTCATTTGGCTGCTGGTGTTTAACTAAACACAACGATTAACTAAATAGTGGCAGTTAGTGCATAATTATTTATTTGATGAAATCATTGTTTGCTTCGATTCGTTATCATTGTTTAATGGTGTCGTGATTGATTGACGGACGACAGACAGCGTTCTGCAGCTGAGACTTGGGGGATTTTTGCGTTTGGACAAGGCAACAACCGAAGAGCAGAGAAAGAGAGAGAGACAGAAAGAGAGAGAAAGAGAGAGAGAGAGAGAGAGAGGGAGAGCGTTGTCTCTTGAGCAGCAAGTGCTGCAACTTGTATTGAATAGCGCAGAAAAAAAACTTACTCTCTGCTTATCAGTGTTGACAACTGTTCAAACACTCGTCACATAATTTATTAATTATTTTTAACTATTTATTATTAATTATTATAAGCATTGATTGTTTTATTTATTATTTGTATTTTATTGGTATATTATATTACTTATTATATATTATTTATTACCTAGTATATATTAATTATTATTTAGTATATATTATTTAGTATGCATTATATGTTAATTAAGATGTATTTTTTATTATTGATTATGTATGATGTTAAGTGTTATTGTTTACTTGCACCATTTATTTTTTAATGTAATTTGTTATTAATAAATTTTATTTAGTGTGTATTATATGTTAATTAAGATTTATTATTCATCACTTATTATTTACGATGATAAGTGTCATTATTTATTTGTATTGTTTATTTATTAATAAAATTTTTGATTAAGACTGATTTTACGTCATTATATTATAGATAATGATAATTATTTTATTTATTAATTGTTATTTTATTGTTTTGTTTATATTATGTTTTATTGTTATTAAGATTTAATATAGGTTTAACTATGCAATATTTTTGAGTGAAGCTGATGTAAGCCCGATCTATCCGAAAAAGGCCAAGTTGGCAGCACTGCTGCTCAGAGATCAGCCGCTCGCTCGATCTCGCACCTCAGTTTCTTCGAGTGTCTCTGGGCGTGCGGTCATAACGCGCATCGTGTGGCTTGAGATAATTGTTTACAGTTGCCGCTGAAGGAAGTACAATGGGCACAGCTGGGGCGTTCTTGTTGCTGTCTCTGTTCTGCTGCGTGAATCACAACTGGCTGGCGAGGGCTTTGCCCAGCAATGGGCAGGAGCAGGCGGCAAGTGCCACGCCCCCGTCCCCCTCACCGCAACAGCAGCCGCCATGGAAGTATCACACGCGCGGCGGTTTAAGAGTGCGTTAAGTATACGTAGCGTTGTACAGCACAAATTATGAATATGCAAATTCGCTGTGTGCGAATTTGTTTTGCAGTCGCTTGACTTGTCTTGCCTTTTGCCGAGCAGAACTTAATTTGTTTATTTATTATGCCACAGCACAATGCTGCCCCGCCCAGTGCGCAGCACAGCGAGATCAAGGAGCTGATGACGAATCTACACGATCGCGTTGGCATCTTGGCCACCTTGGATGAGGACCAGCGCCATCGCCTGGAAGTCATCGATAAGAAGTAAGTGAAGGGCCCAAAAAAACAACTACAACTGTAGTTTCCAGCAGACAATGAAACTGTTTGCCTTTTTGCCTTGTAGACGAACAGGTTTTTGCACGCATCTCCAAAGTATTTAGGAAAACCGGTAAAAATAATACCAAAAAAACACAAAACACAAAACACAAAACAAAAATATCTTCGCGCATCTCTGTTTGTTTTTCGGCTCTGTCAAAGTCGTCAATTACAATGCCACCGCTTACGTGTAGCCATAAAATAGCAACTAATTGAGCAAAGCTTAATCCCAATTGTATCTGAAAGATACACTCGACAGACGTGTCTGCCGAATATAATTTGTGTTTCTTCTTGGCAAACAAACATTTCGCACACCTTCCGTTTTTTTTTTAGCACAGCTTTCGTTCCTCTTAATAAATTAACAGAATTCCAATACAATTTGCTGCGCTTTTGTTTACGAAACGGCAAATGTTAAACAGCAAACGGGTTCGATTTTAGTACTCATTGGAACATCTCTGCTCCCAGCATAAATTATATGCCCAATTATCTTGGGCTTTGTTTGCCTTAATGCCAAATACGTCACATCAGCAACAACATTTATACTATATAACTTATTTCTCAGTTTTGGCATTCGATGGGTGCTAAATGTATTCCAAATATATAAATATTTCAAATAAATATTTTAAATAAATAAAACAAGCATAATTCACGCCTGCCAAAATTACGAAGAGGTCAAAATTATTAATCACACACATTGGTTTTCAGGCAAAACCGATGATATCATAGAATTTTGTTTGGAAATTTTAATATCTTCTGCAGAAATAATATACAGTATTTTCCAATGAACATTTTCAAGTGCTATTAGGCTATACCATCAATTTAAGAGTGTGCTTAAGCAGCAAACATGCGATAAACATTCATTAAAGTCTACAGCAATTTATTATCAGTTGGAGTTTTTTTTTAAACAAGTGTATAGAGCTTTTTAGAAGGTTAAAGAGTTATTGGTAAAAGTATTTAAAGTGCTTACATGCTTGTTAGTTAATTTTATAGTTAGCTATAAATAAATAAAGCATAACTCATTAAGCAAAATAATTAATTTTATTTACATATTTATTTATTTTTGTTTTAGTTCTAGTTGTAGTCTTTAGCTCTTATGAATATTATTAATATAATTTTATGTACGTATCCAAGTCTTATTTATTTGATAGTGAAAGCAGGAAATGTTTAGCTTGGTTTATAAGAATTTCAGAACAATTTAGCTTTGATTTCTTATTGAAAAATATCTATGAATCTTGTGCAATTGTTGCAAATTTCCACCACAATTTCCCCATGCCAAGGTCTTTAAATATTATTATTAATCCAAGTGCTTTATCAATAGTAACTTTTATAAAACGCAGATTTAATGTAGAATTTTAAGCAGCAAATACCGAACAAAGTTCACAACAATTTGAGAACTCTTAAACTTCAGTTTCTTGCGGAAAACTTTCTATTAATCTGCTGCATTTCTTGCAATTTTCCACTCGCAGAATCGATCAGCTGCTGGACAGCAACACGGGACGCATGGAGTCGCTGAAGGCGCAACAATTGAACTTCCAGCAGCGTCTGGACAGCTTCGAGCACATCCAGCGCCTGACACGCCACACGCTGGATGAACTGAAAGGTGAAACCGATAAATATCTGGGTCCACGTGCAACCAGACAGCTCAAGTACAAGCAAAAGAATCGAAACCAGTTGCCGGGTAAACCAAATGCACTCAAAGTGTACAAATTCAATGTTGGCTGTTGACTGTTGACTGTTGGCTTTTGTTGTGCTCGGTGTCAATCTAGCGTGTTTGTTGTGGCTGCCGCCAAGATAAACAAGTGCAAAGACAATTTGTAACTAAATTTCTCTGCTCTTCGCTCTCTTCTCTCCCCTCTTCTATCTACCCTCTCAGATCTGTCACGTCAGACGCGGGAGGCGCCTGTGGAGCCACATGTGGCCAAGAACATGGACAGCATTTTCCACAAGCGGGAAACTGCACCTGTGCCTGTTGGCCGAGGCAACGCCAGCGAAGTGGGCGTGGCTCAGAAGCTGGACTCCCTGGCCACATTCCTCGTCTCCCTGGCCTACAACGTGCGCGAGACGCAGCAGAACGTGGGCAAATTGCTGCAGAACACCAAGTGAGTAAAGCTGCAGAGACAAATCAGTATACTCTAATAAAAAAGGCCAAGAAATGCGTTCTTAATACAAGCCAAAACTTTTCCTGAAGAAACACAAAAATACAACTAATATCACATTATTTAAATTTATCAAAATTTTTTTCTTATTAGCTTTGGAATGTTCAACTTCAGTTTATCTAATTTAAATGTTTTTTTTTACGGTTCCTACTGTAAAATATTAGTTATTAATTTTAAAATTATTAGATATTAATATATACAAAACGTATTTATTAAAAAAGAATAGGAATTCAGCACTGCCAAAATTATTTAAGAATGAGATGGTACAAACTTTAGTATAATCGCAATTAAATCTATACAAAAAAAATCAAGAGCTTTAATTTTCTAAGAATTTAAAACTGAAAATTATGCATTCAAGAAAAATATTCTTCATTTCTTAGAAGTGGAGCCTGCAAATTATTCATTCAAGAACGAAATTCTTCTTATAAAAATATTCCTAAAGAATTCAAGATTGAAAATTATGCATTTAAGAACAAAATTCTTCGATTCCAAGAATAAGAGCTTGAAAATAATTTATTTCAAATCGAAATTTCTAATTTGAATGTATTCTTACAAATCTGAATTCTAAAATCTGTTTGAATATATTTAGATTTAGTTTCAAATTTTTACGAATTATTGGGATTACTAAAGAATGCAATTCTTGGCACTTAATTTTAGTCAATTTTGCTTTTTAAACCAATCCGTTTTTCTGTTCTTATTTAATCTGGTTTCATATACGATTCAATGTTGATTTGTAATTGAATTTTCGAATGAAACAAATTTCATTTAAATGCTTTTTTCGCAGATCAAATTATTCTTCCTTCTTCTGAGTGTATTTCTAGTAACTGAATTGAATTCCCTTGCACTTGCAGCAACATCAGACGCCGCCTGGCCAATCGCTCCAAGGCTCAGTCGGCTCAACTGCCAGCTGTGGCCTCAGCTGGCTTGGATGAGCTGACCTCGAGCTGTCTGCAGTCCTATCAGGCTGTCAACGGCATTTTGAAGCTGCAGCTGACGCCGGACAGCGATCCGTTCTACGTGCCCTGCGAGGACGATGGCTGGACTGTGGTCATGAGGCGCAGTTCGGATGAGCTGAGCTTCGAGCGCAGCTGGCTGGAGTACAAGGAGGGCTTTGGCAATCTGGCCGGGGATTTCTTCATAGGGTTGGCAAAGCTGCACGCTCTGACCTCGTTCACGCTGCACGAGCTGCGCATTGTGCTGGAGGACTTTGATGGGAATGTGACCTTTGCGGGCTACGATGCGTTTGCCATAAGCGGAGAGCGGGAGTTCTACACGCTCAATCTGCTTGGCAGATTCGATAGGCAGCTGCAGCCCTCGGCTGAGGATTCGCTGTCGTATCAGGCGGGCGCCAAGTTCAGCACCTTCGACAACGACAGGGACAACTGCGTGGAGTGCAACTGCGCACAGCGGCACAGGGCGGGGGGATGGTTCAACTCGTGTGGCACCAGCAACCTGATGGGCGTCTATCATGCCACAAATCCCGCCAGGGCGGGCGAGACGGGCATCTATTGGGACACGTTCAGGGGCAAGGATTACTCGCTGCGCAGCGTGAGAATGCTCATACGCCCCTTGGTACACGATGAAGCCAGACGTTGAGCGCTGAGGCTCAACAACAACTGCCATAAGTCAGGGAAAGCAACAAGCTCAGCTCAACAGATCTACGATCGTATATCTCGTATCTATATTGTACTTTGTATTTGTGTCTAAACAAGCGTTCGCCTTGCACTTCGCATTTTAACTGTAGTCTAAGCTCAACTCTTGCGTGTACTATTTATGGAAAATTACCCAAAACCCTAGTTAATAAAGCATCGCTATGTATCGTGTACGAATCGCAGACTACGGCAATAACGCTATACGCTATGTTCGTTGGAAATGGGGAAAACACAGGGTATAACAAATGTGTGGGACATGAAGAATCGATTTGCTTCTTCTATCTGCTCGTCTATCTATTTTTCCTTCTGTATGAACTCGAGGATCTCAGCAACTATAAGAGCTAGAGCAATAAAGTTTTAAACATAGTTAGTTGTACACCCTAAGCAGATCAAGTTTATTACAAATATAGAATGCTACGTTCCGTTTATAAGCTATCTGATAATATATAAATATTGAACTTGGAAGGTTGTTATTCACAATATACAGTTCTTACCCTCATATTTATGTAGCCTGAAAAGCGTATTGAAATCGGTTTATAAACTTAAAAGTTATTAAAGAAAGAACATTGCAAATTTTTCGCCCTTTCCTTTGCCAGCGTGACCCGAAAAGCGTGCCACCTCATGTCATGTAATGTTTAGTTCACTGTCGGTTGCGTCCGACTGCAGCTTATGGAAACTTTTTCAGTTGTGCGTCAGTGCATCAAACTGCACTTACGCAGCGATTAGCCACATGCCATGCGGCGTATTTAGGCTGCAGCTCCGTCTGATTTCGATGCAATTCTCCTACGGCAACACTCGCGATTACTCTCAGAAAACATGGCTAAAATGGTTTACTGCTGGCTGCCTATGCTCTGTCAGCTCTGGGCCGTACAGGCGCTGACCCTGGAGGCTCTGGTCAATCAGTCGGACATCTTCTACCAACAGGCGAACTCGGAGCAGAGCCTGCAGCAGCTGGACGAGCTGAGCTCCGTGGAGTCGGTGAAGCTCATCGTGCACGGTTATCTGGGCTCCCGCAGTCACAGCTCCATTATGCCGCTCAGAAACGGTGAGTCAGTACACTGAGAGAAAAATCAATAGCTTTCGTAGGCCAAGCAAGAAGTTACTGTGTCAAAAGATAAATGAGAAAGAAAATTCTTCAGCCAAGAACTCTAGAACAAAATAAGATTCAGTATAGAGCTTAAATTTGTAGAACAAATAACTCTTTATTTGTTTGAGTGTAAAACGAATATTTAAGCATTTCTCTGAGTGTAACAATATAAATATCCTTTACAGCCTACAAAGCCCAGGGTTTTGAGCACATTCTCATCGCCGATTGGTCTCCAGCTGCCGGGTTGGACTATCCGAGCTCTCGTCGTGCCATAGGGAAGGTCGCTCTGGTTCTGGCCAAGCAGCTCCATCAGTTTCTGACCAATTACAATGTGTCCTACGAGCAGGTGCACATCGTGGGGCATAGTCTGGGAGCCCATATAGCCGGACGTATTGGGCTGCACTTCGATGGCGCCCTGGGTCGCATAACGGGACTGGATCCAGCGTTGCCACTTTTCACACCCCGCTCCGAGGACAGTCTGCAGGCCAATGCGGCGCATTTTGTGGATGTTATTCACACGGATTTTCCGGTCTTTGGCGATCTGACGCCAAGGGGTACGGCGGACTTCTATGCGAATTATGGCCATGCCCCACAGCCGGGCTGCGAGGAGCTGGATTTGGTGGCGGCCAGTAAGCTCATTCTGGAGGCCTGTGAGTGCTGCAGGTTGCCCTTCCGTGGGCTCAATTTGTAATTAATAAATTAATCTTTCAGATAGCTGCAGCCACAATCGCGCTGTGCTCTTCTACGCCGAGTCCATTGGCATGCCCAACAATTTCCCAGCTATACCCTGTAGCTTGAAGTCCATCAGAAGCGGCAGAAGCTGCGCAGAGCGACTATCGGAGCTGGATGCAATCGTAGAGCGCTCAGAGGACAATCAAATCGTTTATATGGGCGAGCAGGTGGCAGGCAAGTAAGTAATAAGATTTGGCCAAAGTATTTAAACATCATACATTTGTAAGAAACTTTTATTTTGATAACAAAATTATATATTTCATTTCTTGCCAGCGCCACCTGGCGGCTGGCAGGCAAGTAAGTAATAAGATTCGGCCAAAGTATTTAAACATCATACATTTGTAAGAAACTTTTATTTTGATAACAAAATTATACATTTCATTTCTTGCCAGCGCCACCTGGCGGCTGGCAGGCAAGTAAGTAATAAGATTCGGCCAAAGTATTTAAACATCATACATTTGTAAGAAACTTTTATTTTGATAACAAAATTATACATTTCATTTCTTGCCAGCGCCACCTGGCGGCTGGCAGGCAAGTAAGTAATAAGATTCGGCCAAAGTATTTAAACATCATACATTTGTAAGAAACTTTTATTTTGATAACAAAATTATACATTTCATTTCTTGCCAGCGCCACCTGGCGGCTGGCAGGCAAGTAAGTAATAAGATTCGGCCAAAGTATTTAAACATCATACATTTGTAAGAAACTTTTATTTTGATAACAAAATTATACATTTCATTTCTTGCCAGCGCCACCTGGCGGCTGGCAGGCAAGTAAGTAATAAGATTCGGCCAAAGTATTTAAACATCATACATTTGTAAGAAACTTTTATTTTGATAACAAAATTATACATTTCATTTCTTGCCAGCGCCACCTGGCGGCTGGCAGCAAGTAAGTAATAAGATTCGGCCAAAGTATTTAAACATCATACATTTGTAAGAAACTTTTATTTTGATCAAAAAATATGTTTAACTCAATTATACATTTCATTTCTTGCCAGCGCCACCTCTTATTACTATTTGCAAACGAATGCAGCGCCACCTTTCGGCCAAGGCGTGCATGCCAGCTTTGACTGAGCACGAACAACAGATGGCGCACACACAGCAGTCAGCTGCCACTGCGCTGCACAGCTAAACAAGCAAAGCTGGCTACTACGCCACTGCATGTTATGTTAATAAACGTCAAAGCAGAAACTCTGTTAAATGTTCTTATTTTTTACGCCTTTAAACGGCTTAGATAATGGCTAAAATCAATTGCAGGCAGAACGTTTATATTCGATAAAGCTGCCAAATGACGTTCTAATGACCGCAAATTCAATTTGAAGCTAGTTTTTATATCGCATAAATCTGGAGAACTCTATGAATGAAGCGGAACCGCAGACGCAAAATGAAGTTATTTATGGACCAATAACTTAACAACAAAACGCTCATCTACATTTAATGGCGATCATTTTTGACGCAATTTGAGAAACAGACACAGCGGAGTGTCCCAGCGGACCCCTGAGACCCGAGACCCCAGACTTGGCCCAAAAGAAAGCAAGAAGCTAACCACAAAAAACACTTGACACCTTGGCGAGCCTGCAAGCAAATTCCGCGCCTTTCAGCCCGAGGCAGCCAGAGACATAAAAGCCAGAAGAAACAAATACGCGCAGCGATCGTAAATTTACAATAAAAAGAGCAGCAAGAGAAGAAAGAGCTGAAAGAGCGGATGTTGGAGCAGGGGACAGCGGGGGACGAGGGCAACGTGTTGTAAATTCGAGGATTTTCTGTTTCTGTTGCTGCCACAGCTGCCGACTGCCAACTGCCAACTGCTGGCTGCTATGGCATTCCCAGCCTTGTGTGGAACGAGTGTGGAGTGTGGGTGGCATTTGGAAGATAACTCTCAATGAACTGCACTGCAAGCGTTTTGTCCTAATTCATTGCCCCACTGCACATCAGTGTTGTCAGAAATAGCTAGATTGGCGATTTAAAATATCTAAAAGAAATTGCTTAGAATAAATATCGATTTAAGAAAATGCATCAAAGAAAATTTAATAATATATAAATTATTTTAATTAATTGTAGATGTTTAAATAGATTCAAAATTACTTGGCAACGTTGCTTGATATCAGTGTTATAGGCACGCTCGTCAGTGAGATTTAAAGCAGGGATCGCAAATAATAATTATGAGTTCAAAAAAATTGAAGCCCAAAAAACCATCGGCGACGAGTGCAAATATAAAAAAATTGCAAAATAATTATTATTTCCAACAAATGGTTTGCAGCTGGGTTGCCATAATAATAAGCATTAGAATCAGGCGCAGAAGGCTCAATAGGCCAATTGCCTGCCGGCCAAGTAAATGCACAGTTACTTTGTCAAAGCGCCAAGTCGTGCCTGACAAAATAATGACCATTTACGCTCAAACCTATGGCCTTTTTGGCAAAACTCATTAAAAGCCCTGTAGCCTGGGCAAAACGAATCAGAACAAGCTCACTCATGTGAACTAGTGTAGTTCCGTTCCATATTTGAGCTAGAACAACCACACGGTTATCGATATGTGGTGTGGTGTTATTTTCAAACTTATCGGTTTCTTTCACACAACATTTTATGTTTCTTTTTCGATTATATCTTTTATTTTTAATCTCCACTGATCATGAGCATTTTGGTATCATAATCAGTAATCAATCGCATGCAGCAGAGCAATCGTAAAACATCGATTGTTAATCACAAATTTGGTGTTCTGCTCAACAGCTGTCATCGATAGATCGATAGTAAGTTTGCTTTTTTTACCTTATCGAAGCAAGCTGTAATCGTTGTCTACGAAGTTTTCGAGAGAAATGTGCAGTTCTGTCTCAGGCTTTCACAGTCAATTACTGTGAATTCGAAGCAAATAAGAATTATTTGATAGAACTGCAGAACTCCTACGATGGCTCCCCGACGTAGCGAGCGACTGCGTAGACAACGGGAGCAGCGGGAACAACGTGAACAACGAGAGCAGCAGGAGCAACGAGAGCAGCGGGAGCAACGTGAGCTACGAGAGCGGCGGGAACGCCGTGCACAACGTGCACAACGGGATCTACAGGAGCAGATTGAATTTATACGACGTACAAGTCGGCAAGCGCATCGACTGCACATGCACAGACGGCCCATACATGCGACGAATTTTGGTTCCGTTGCGTACATAGTTAACGGGGCATATCTCCCGAGAGGCAGGCAGCTTCAGGCGAGCAGTCGACGCACTGCCATCATAGGCAATCACTTTCTGAATATGGCCGCCACTTTGCTCACTGGCAATATCTCAAACACGAACTTCGGGAATGTGGAAAACTACGTGCAACTGCCGTTTGATGGCCTCCATGTGAGGATTATGGCCTTTTTCATACACCTGGTCGTTCATCTGGTGCCAGACCTTCCCGCACTGACGGCAAGGAACCCTGTCGAGGGCCTACGCAAACTGCTCCGCGTCTTCCAATTTGTATTTGTTCGTTAAAATATAAGCCTTGCCATTAAAAACTGTTTACTCTTATTTTAATATTCTCCTCTCACATATTAACTGCCTGTGTGGCGCTAGCCAGACGGAGACACCTTAACCTGGGGAAACCTTTCCTCACGCTGGCGGAAGTAGAGACCGTCGACCCACAAAAAGTACTCGACTTTGTGCGAGGCATTGGGCTGATGGAGGTACTTTAGTTCAGTAGGGGGTACAATAGATCTTACTAGGTCGCGGTACACTTGACCCAACGCTAATAATAATAATTTTTTAATATTCGTTTCAGTTTGCAATCACTTCTCGCTCATCTCTCGTTCTGTGATTAATTGGATGGCACGCGTTGCCGATGCCAATCGCAGGCACAAGTGACAAAAATCAATGCACTGCCGCTGCTCCTCGCCTGCTGCCGCTTGTTGCATGTGGCAGAGTCAGAGGTTGCCACAACGAATCAGAACAAGCTCACTCATGTGAACTAATAATATTTATACATATATTTTTGGCATTTTTAAATCAGCTAAATCTAGCCTACAATAGGAAAACTGGCAACACTGCTTCACATAGCTGTTCATTGAGGGAGAGAATGACCAAGAGAAAGATAGAGAAAAAGAGAGTGAGAGGGAAAGAAGAACAAAGAGAGCTTTTGTTGCTAGCTCCACAGCGAACTCGCTCCACAAATAATCGATTTCAGGCTTCATTAGCCCCCTGTATGGCACACAGGAAACTCCCGCACTTTGCGTTATGCTTTTGTCTTTGCTCTCTGCTCTCTCCTCTCTCTCTCTTTCTCTCTCTCTCTCTCTCCCTCGCTTTGCATTCATTCTTTGCGGCTTAGTTTACACGGCAAACACAAATGCGTAAAACTAACGTTAGCCCTTAGCTCTCTTTGCCCTCCGTCCTCCGCCCCCTGCTCCTGAAACACGCCACTTTTTAGCTGTTTTTTAGTGATGCGCTATGCTCGGTCAAGCATTGACTTTTTTTGTTGTTGTTTCTGTTGTCTTGTTGTTTTTTTCACTCTGTACGTTCTCGTTTTCCCTCATTTCCCTCTATTCGATTTCATTTCCACGCTGAATTTTTGTTGTTTTGTCGTCTTTGTTGTTTTTGGCGTTCAGTAAATTTGTGTCATGCGTTGAGCTTTGTTTTTGCTGCTGCTGTTTGGCTTTAATTGCCGCTCAATGGGAAAGTGAAACAGAGGGGGGGGGGGGGGGAGAGAAGGAGGGAGAAGAAGAGACTTTCTAGCATCATTGCACTCTCGTTGGGGGCTAAGGGAGTTACGCTCCAATTCTATTGATTTGGCTAGAAGCTAAAGTAGTCTGAGCTATAAGTGCTACACTCAGAAAAATAAACAATGATTCGATCTGCAAAATAAACCTGAAGAGAATAGTGAAGAAATTAAGTTTAATTCAATCAAAATATGGCAATGGGTAAATATTAAATGAAAAGAATAATTAAATTAAGAAACAATCGTAACTTATTTTAATCTTAAATATTGATAAAAATATAATAAAATATTCAGAACGCGTTTAAAAGCAGATTTTCGTTTTTAAATCAAAAAATCTACAGGCTCATTCCGAGTTTAAGTACAACAATTCCTGTATTTTCTCTCAGTGCATTTATGGCAAATAATTTTTGATATCAGCTGCTTTCAGCTCATCAATAACTGACAGAAGTTCAGTTCTACCTGCTGACGCGTCTGCTCAGCTCAGTCCGCGCTGCATTTAAATTATATAATTCCTCAACTGTTTTGACACATTTCTTAATGGCACTTCACACACGCAGGCACTGACAAAGTAAGCTGAACAGTATACAGGCAGAGGCTAAGGCCAAGCTGAAGAGACACGAAGAGAAATGATATTGTAATTGGCAATCGCTGTCGTGCATAAATCACATGCATAAATTCAACCTACGGACATTTTGAAGCTCGTTCTTAACTCTCTTTCTCTCCCTCTCTTTCTTTCTTTTTCTCTCTCTTTCTCTTTCTGCTGCTTTGCCCACCCGCAACCCCAAAGCCTGCTCCTGCTCCCTCTGCCTCTTCCGCGCTTTGCGGTCGTTAGTTGAAGTCAATGTTGCCATCCAATTGGAAAATTTTTCATTAACTAATTGAACATTTTATGGCAGCGCAGGTCGCACAGTAATCCTGCTCTCTGCTGTCGACGTTGTGAACTCTACACTTAGAAAAATTAATTACGATTCAATCTAAAAATTAAATAAAATTTCAATTTGATTTTTAATTTTAGGAATATTGCTTTCAAACCAAAAACATTCTCGGCTCTTTAAACTTTCCACATCAGAAATTCTTGATTCAAGTTCGAAAGCGTATAATTTTTCTCTCAGTGTAGTAGTTGGCAATGGCGCCAATATTGATGACAAACATTGAGTTAGCTTTAGAGCTAGAGCAGAGCTGACCCTCTGCCGTCTGCCGTCTGCCCAAAAGCCATAGACGGAACTGCTAAGGACATTGGCCCAAATGCACAAACAAACACACACACATACGGGAGATGGTTCTATTATATCTGCAATATCTCTGTGTGCTTGTGTGCGTGTCTGTCATAATTTACGAGGACACGCTTCGCTCGAACTGCCCTCGTTGTGGCTGTGGCTTCCCTGAATACACAAATAATGCCTGGAAATTTGCATAACTGTCTGACATCGTGTTCGCCATGGCGGATATTAAACATTAGCGCGTGCTGGACAACACGTCAACCTGCCCCCCCCCACCCCGCTGTCCTCCTTGACTTCCCCCGAAACCCCAAAAATAATTAAGGTGAAAATTGCTGTCGACACGCAAACTGCAAAGGCAGCAAGCCAAAAAGAGCTCGGAACTTGCAGCTCGCTGCTCGGAATTCAGTTTTCAATATTCCGTATTCCATATTTTGACCCTGTACTTTTAAAAATTACAAAAAGGGTATACTAACTTAGTGAAAAATTTGTTAACAGCCAGAAGAAGACATATCAAATCCCACAAACTATCTTTCTTCTTGATCAGGACAACAACTGAGTCGATATATGTAGCTCCGTCCGTCTGTTTAAACATCTAGATGTCGCAATTAATAAAAGCTAAAATCACAATTTTTGATAGTCAGGCTGTCAAACTATACATTCTTCCTCGACGATGCAAATTTCATTGAGATCAGATAAGAAATAGCGAAGATATGCAACAGAAAATTTGCTCGACTTATTGAAACACAAAGTACAGGTTCTCCCACTGTCGGTTACGTACGACTATTCTGCTCCGCCCTTACTGCTTTATTTTGGCTTTGAGAAATGACCAAAGCGCAGCTGATAAAGAGCAGCAGAGAGCGACGGAGAGAAAGACGCACAAAGTGCGATTGCGATGACTAATGAAACCTATTAGCCCTGTGACAGATGAGCGTATTCGTCTCAGCCTCAACCTCAGACTCCAACTCCGTCTTCGACTTCGACTTGGATTCAAACTGCCCGATGATGGATAAGCTCATTAAACTGAGCCACAGACGCAGGCGACAAGATTGCGGGAGTCACAATTTGGATGCTGTTTGAGACTCTGCATCGGGCATCAACCGGTAGCCAATAGCCTCATCTCGTTTGGCGGCAGCTTCTATGAGGTTTTTGGAATAACCCCATCCATCTGTATCACTGACCCATAGTCCGTCATTTAATTGAAGCTTGTTGGTGGCCCGATAGATATTTCTGACGTTTGCTTATCTCCTCGACATTTTCAAAGCCATTTCTCAGCCTCAGCAGTTAGCTGTTATCACAATTAACGTCGCAGACTCGGGGCACCTTTTGGAGAACTTCTGTTAAACAATTTAAATGCTGAGATTTTACTGTGATTAAATTCTGTCAATTATTTAGAGTAAAACAGAGGCTATAAATATGTTAATAAAGTGTTTACATCATATTAATTTTAGACAAGAATCTGGGCTTTAGGAGTAGAGTAATATTTAATATGACCAAAAAATTTAATAAATAAATTTTAATACATTTGTATTTTGTTAATATAAAATAAAATTCTATAAGCCAAAATTTAATGAATAAATTTCTATAAATAGCTAATTCATTTTATTTTTATAATGTATTTACCATTAAATATATTATTAAAAATTTTATAAATATTCAAAAAATGTATGTAAATCAATGAATAAATTATTCTTTTAATAATTAAACTTCATTTTTTTAAATTCAATAAATAAATTGTTATAAATCGCGCTCTAAATTTTTGTTTAAAAATAAATGTATACAAAAATGTTGTTAAAAATTGTTTTAATTACAATCAAGAATTCCCATAGTTTGTCAATTTGCCTTATAAGGAATTGACTTGCTTATCACCTTCTGTTATAACACTTTCACAATCGTTATTTAACAATCTAATATCTAATCAGAATTTGAATTTGAATCGAATTTATCGTTTAACAAGTGTTCTGCAAACATTATGCTATACTTTTTTCTTTTTTTTTTTATCAGAAATAAAATTTTCCAGGCTGCCATAAAATCAATTGGCAATGGGAATGGAAATTTTTGTACTGTCATTTGTCTTTCTAGTTATTCAGTTTCAGTTATTTATTGTTGTTTTTCTGATTGTTTGGCTTAGTTTATTTATTCCATTTAGCTGTATATTTTGCTGTTTTGATGTCATTGTCAATTGTTGTGTTGTCTGCGTTTGTCAGTTCGTGTTGATTTTGGGGATTGGCAAATGATTTCATTATTATTTTGTTATTTCGTTGCCTTCTTTACGATTTAATTACATGAAAAATTATATTATTATCATACAAAGACGTATCTATTTATTTTGCAGTGCAATTATTATTGTTATTATTATTGTATTTGGTCGTCTTGTCGCATTTATGATTTGTCTCTTTTACGACGCCCCTCAAGGCGAACTATCGAGGCAGCTGGGATTTCACAACTGAGCCAAAGCCTTATGGGGGGTTGTTGGTCTAATTAATAACACACTGCCATGGGTGTTACTTGTCTGGAGGTGTAGGTGTAGGTGCAGATGGCGATGGAGATGGCGATGGCGATGGAGATGGAGCTGTAGGACGGGGCTTTCTCCGTTATGCTGCCCACACAGTTGGCTTTAATTAATTATGTAGAAAAATTAATTTCATTTCAATTGTGCGTCTTGCAGGCGCATCATTAACAGCTGCTAGAAACCCAAGAGCACCGAAAAAAAGTTAAAATAAAAATAAAACCCGCTGAGTAAGCAATGAGTTCGCTTTGGCCCCGCATCCTCCCAGCCAAGTCCACTCAAGTGTCATATTCGAGTGGGCTTGATGGTGATTAACGCGATCATAGAAATGATGTTTTCAACCAAAAAAACAAAAAAAAAAGTCCAACCAATATGTGTGTTGGGTTCATCTTCGCCTCATGATGCGAACAACACCTGAAGTGGCCCCTACAAATGACGATCATCGCCCCGATGAGCCGCAGAAGACGCGTCTACGATATGAACATGACTCTTTCTTTCTCCAGTTGCGCACGCGCTAAATGTCAAAAATTTTACAGAAATTAACATGCTTGTAGCTGATAGAGATCGAAGTTTGAATACGCTTTAAAAAGGCTAAATTGCTTGGAGTGGAAAAGCTACAAAACATTAAGAAAATAAGTATATGATTTTATGTATCTCGAAATCGAAAATCAATTGTTATTATGCAGTTAACTGTTTTGTAATATTACGTTTACTTCTAAATATATTAATTTAAGTTTTTTGTAGCTAAATTAATATACGCTCTATAATGAACAAATTTTCGGCAGTTACGCGTCAGAACTTTCAAACTAAAATACAGCGGTATTTTATTATAAATAAATAATAAAGTAAAAGTATAATTTATACAAAATATAAGAAGTACATATATTGTATTATGTTTTATTTATTATAAATATTATTATAAATTTAATATGAAACTGATTTTTTATTAACTGAAAATACACTTAAAATTTTGTTATTTAAATCGAACAAAAGCGTTTGCTGTAAATCGGGTTCTGGTTCATTAATTGCGTTAATGAACAGTTTGGTTGAAAGTACATTATAATTCTGAATTATTCCGCCTTTCAACCGGTTCAGTTCAAACCACAACTTGTTGTTTGGCTATTTGCATTTGGCATACCCTACATTTGGCAACTAATATACCCTTGCTTAGGGTATATTATAAATTAAGGCCGCCTGTTGTTTTGGCCTTTGGTGTTTGATGCTTGGCTTGCTGCTGCTCTGGCTTTGGCTCAAACTGAGGTGATGTTGTGGTGTTGTTGCTGCTGATGTTGTTGCTGTGGCACAGACACGCCCTCAACGGCATGCCGCCCACTGTAAGATGTCGAATCATTCATTGCATTGCACAGAATGTGGGCTGTGCTGTTGGCCATAACAGCCGGGCCTATTGGGCCTTCAAGGTGTTGAAAACAGCAAGAGCAAATGTGAGCATTTGAGTGTTTGAGTGTATGAGTGTGAGTATGAGTGTATGAGTGTGAGTACGAGTACTCGCTGCGACTCGAAGCGTTTTGTGTGCATTTGTAATTGTTAAAAGGCTCTGCCCGTTGCCTTGTTGCTCTGTCGCTGTCATTATTTTCTGTAACATTTAGCAAAATCATTAATAATTGTTGCTGCTGCTGTTGCTGTTGCTGCTGCTGCTGTTGTTGCTGCTGCTGCTGCTGTTGCTGCGACACAGATACGCACTTAAAAATTGTCAGAGGCTGTCGCTGCCAGACAGAGTCATCGCTATTTGTTGGCTTTGCGGTGTTAACTTGATTAGCATTCGCATAAATTGTTGTTGTTGACTTGGCAGTTGCATCTTGACATTTGCATAGAATGCGCATTTGGCTGCAAATATTTGTCCCAGCTCAAGAGTAATTTGGGTTAATCTTTCAATCACAAGCCGATATCTGGCTATAAGATATCTCGCCGATAGCTGGGCCTTAGCACGAATTGACACTCTCGGTGTGGCCTGCTGCAATGCCGCAGGGAATGCAATTAAAATGCTTTATGCAAACAAACGAATCGATTCGATTCGATTAAAATCGTTGCGTATTGAAATCGTTCCCTAGAATAGCTGCAGTAGAAACAAATTCTCTGAAAAACGCAGCCACAATACAAATTGCTGCGTAATCTTCGAGTGCCTTTTGGGGCGACAGCCAAATAAATCGTATACAATGTTTGTCCTTAGTTTTTTATCAACAAGTGCCGCCGTCCGGAATCAATCAAGTGATCCATGAGATGCATTCGGTATTCGGTATTCTGTATTCCTTGGAGAATTTCGGCAGCCACACTCGAAGCGTGACAATATTTTGGCCTGAATGCTGTAAGCAGGAGTAAGGCCCAAGGAACACTCAAACAGCTGTAATTAATCATGCGAGTTGAACGATAAGGCTTACATTGCCATAAACAACAGGTACTTTGTCCCCAAAGGGGTTGGGGTGGGGAGCCAAGGGATGCACATCCATAAATCCCACAGATATCGCATTGAGAAAATCACTGAATGACATGGGATTACGGGGAATTTAAATATTTATTGTGACTTGCCAAGATTTGGACATAAAAGCGCCAATATTGATACATTACAGATCGTCAGGAGGCAGCATAAATTCTGATTAATAAAGAAACCGAGTGGGAGTTCTAAATAATTAAATACTATAAAAATTTTTAATTTTTTATATTTGTTTTAACGTAGAAATGCTATTGTAAAACATATAATAATATAAATAAAATTGGATTAATATAAATTTATCTAAAGTAAAAATATATTAAGGAAATTTTATGGAAGTTTTTTTTTAAAGGTTTAAAATAAATTTGTTATTTAACTCGAATCTTCTAAGTGAAGCTATTACATGCAAAAACTATTTGTTTATTTATTAATAATTTTAAATTAAGAGTAATTTATAAATGTATAGCTTGTTTTTCTTTTTTTTATATCAGAATTATTTATTTTATTTTTTATTATAAAAGAGTTTTATTATATAAGAATATTCATGTATAAATGCAAATATTGATTTAATTTTTTGCTATTTAATTTAAAGCTTTTACTGGTATTAAGATTGAAAATGTGTTTAAAAAGCCAAAGCGAAAGTTTTGTAGCTTGGGTGGAAATGAAATTGTGCATATTGAATCACGTTTGAAATGTGTCTTATCGAACTGCAGCCACAGATACTAGATAGGAGACACTGTGACATACGAGTATCTGGGAGATGGCACGTAAGACAGGTGGCAGGAGAGGACAACAAAGAAACGCAACCACACGCAACTGACATTGTCAGCAGCAGATACATTTGTATCTGAGGTGTGTGTGTGGCGTCTGCTGCGGCATTAATGGCAAATTTGCACGAGGCAAATACGTAAAAGCCAACAGAAGGACGGCTGAGAGAGTGAAGTGCCCGCAACGGCAGTCAATTATCAATAGACTGACAGACAGACAGAGGGACAGAGGGACGAAGGGACAGAGAGTCGACTGTATGTGTATCTATTGTGTGCTAGTGGCTAAACTCACTCGCAGATACATTTGTATCTCAACTAGTCTGCTGCCGCCTGCCACTTCACCTGCCTGTCAAGTCTCGTTTTGTCTTCTTTCGCCTTCAATTTCATTTTGTATTTCGCTTGTTGTTGTTTTGTTGTTGTTCTGCTTCGTTTGCCACTGCACACGCAAAACTAACCGCAACACTCGCTCTCCCTCGCTCCCTCGCACACAGCAGCGCGCTCTCTCTCTCTCGCCACTCGCTCGCTCGCTCTCTTTGGCTGGCGCTCGGCCTGCCGATTGGCTGGCAGCGGCGACTGCGCCGCTGCCATTGAGGCCACACCTCTATTGACTGCCGCCTTCCCCCCGCCATGTTTAGACGAGCGTCAAGCGTCGCGTGCGGCGCCCCACAGCCCAAACTTGAATCCGAATCCGCAGCCAAACATCAAATGGCACCCTCCGGTACCCCCGGCACCCTCCAGCACCCCCTTCCATGCAGCAGCGTTTGTAATGGGGGTTGTAGTTGGCATTGGTCTGGGGGGGGGGGGGGGGTTTGGGGGAACTTTGGTTCCGTTTGGCCAAAATGAAAATGGCTTTTATGCTGGTGGCGTGCGTTGCGATAATTTTACGGCTGCCACCACGGATTCAGGGAGTCACAACCACAGCCTTTGTGTGCTTACAAATATATATACAATTATATATATATAGATATAGTATATATGTTTAATGGCTGCCTTATCGATTTTAGTTGGCCAGCTTTGCATGTGTTATGTCCAAGCTGAATTATGTATTAAATTTATGATTTTATTTTATTTCATTAGGCCCCATTACAAAAGCAGCGTGTACCTCAAGCTGCGGCCTATAAAACGCAACTGATTAGGGAACTGATATTAAAATGTGCTAAACTTAAATTAATAACAGCAGGAGCACGTAAGGAACTATAACCTTTTATTTTCATTTAATTTGTTACGCTCCAATTAACTTAAACTTTAATCACACACTTTTATTACAGTTTCATTTATATTTTTAATTTCTTTGTGGATTCTTCAAGGTTCAAACGCAATTTTTAAATTAATTATTAGAAAATATTTTAAGTGAAATTAATAATAATTTAGTATAAACTTTATTGTAATATAATTTTGTAAACTTACTTTAAAATTTTGAATAATTTTGAAGTTTAAGTTGGTTTTACTTAAATTCCAATATTTTAAATATATATATTATATATTAATATATATAAAGTATACAAGCATAAAATAACTGTAAAGATTTATTTATTTCATTTTGATTCTGGTTGGTTTTTACTAGAATTTCTATAGAATTTTTAAACTTTCAATAAAAAATTCTAAAATATAAATTGAGTAGCTAGAAGGGTTTCAACTGTAGCCAATTCAATTTTCGTTTAAATTTATATGCTCCAATAAACTTTCACAATAATTTAAATAACAATAATTAAAATGATATAGTATTTACGATTCAATTTTTATTTTATATTTCTATTTTCTCGGTTGACTGCATTCACATAAAATAAATAAATCGAAGGCCTTTTGACATGTCCAACTGCTTATTTCCGTATGCGAGTATTAACTTATTAAGCAACTTTAGTCTGCTGTTTGAGATTTGTTAAAAATGTTAACAGAGTTATTTAAGTCAGCGCCAAGTTTCATATTTCGTTGGTTTAGTATACGGTTACAATTTATGATATGTTGACAGTTGACTGCAATTTGAAACACAGTCAAAACTTGTCGCTGCGGCTTGTAATATGCTAAGTTTATGGCTATTTATGTTTGCCATTATTATTTTAGTTTCTCGTGTAAATGCAAATTTTAACAGCCGCTCTCAGCTGAGCTTTAAATGAGCCAAATGAGCCGAATGAGACGCAATGACGCTCGCAGCTAAAATGGCGAATAGTGGCCAATTCTATGCGTGTATTGGTGGGCAGAGACTTGGCTCTTATACGCCGAGCCGACTCCAATAAGATCGGCTTGGCTGAACAGCTGAGCGAGCCCACAACTGATAAGTTGTTTGGTATAAGAGCGCAGCTTGATCGCCGCTCTCTCTCTCTGCTCGCTCAGAGAGAGAAAAGAGAGAGAGAGCGCCGCACACCTGGTGGCAAGCATGTGAGCAGAAAGTGGTAGAAACAACAACAAAGCCATAAAGTCAAGAGTGAAGAGAGGAGAGCAGAGCGAAGAGAGCCAGTCTCTCAGTCTGGTTAGCCCGGCCAGGTAGACGAGTGTGCCAGTCTGTATCTGTGTGTGTGTGTGTGTGTATCTGTGTGCGTGAGCCTGTCTGTGTCTGTGTGCGCTAGCTGACTGGCGAGGTTCGTCTGCGCGAAACCTTTGCTCGTCCAATCAGTACGAACTCGGTTCCCGCCAGCTAAGAGACAACAACAGCGACGAGCGCTCGGCAGCGACTTGAAGCGCTCAAACGCACACACAATTTGCATTAATTCGTTACCCAAAAAACGCGTTAAGATACAGTTTTATAACTGTAACCCAACCTATAACATATCTTCCATACTACAGCCACAACTGCATGAACTGTTCTATAACAAAATGCAATGCTGATGGCAAAGAATAAAAAACAAAACGCGGAAGTGTCTAAAAGCCGCCGGCAAATTGTGCAACAAAAGCAACGCATAATTGTAAATGTATCGCATTGATTGATTGATTGATTGCCTGATTGAATGATTGTCAACAAAAGTTATAAACAAAGTGCGCGTGTGTGCCCCCAATGTGTGCCTGTATTTGCTGAATTCATTCGCATATCCTGGCAAATGCAAAAGTTCAATACGAAATCAATAATCTGCATAAGTAAATAATTTGTAAAGTTTACAAAATGATTGAAGCGAGAGAGATTTAAGTTGTTTAGCTCTCAGTTATCAGTGCCATTCCTGAAATCACATCAGTTTCAATTCTCTGTTTAATGCTGCTGCCTTGAACTTAACTGCTGACCCAGAAATCATAAAAATTCACAAATATAATAAGCAAATTATTTGCCCAAATTATTATAGTTCATTTCATTGATGCTAAAAATTCCGCCTAAATGCATACGGATATTATAATTGGTGATCAATTTGCCGCCAACAACAACTATTGGGTGATGCAGGTAAGCAATCAAAAATCGCGCAAATTTATAGAAATATTTTGGTATACGATATATGGCGCAGGAAGTCGTGCTTATTGTTAATGCCTAATTATGCCAAAAATATCGTGCACCAGAGTTGTCAATCATGCTGATTCTATCACTTCCCGTTTGGGCAGTGAGTCAACCCTAAATGGGCTTTGTTTCACTCGTAAAAATTACCAATACGCCGTTAAGCAATTACTAGTCATAATTATGCCAAATGTGCTAATTAAATTACGTGTATCTTTATTTTTATTTTTATTTTGATTTTTATTTGCTGACGATATTAAATACTTCCGCTTATCAACTTGCACCGACTACAGATTTGGCTTTTTATATATACTTATTATTTGAGTTTTTTTTGGGGTTTTTTTGTTGTGCTCAACCGGCTAATTTTGTTTGCAAGTCGAGTGTGGGGCTATAAATAAAACGTATTAAGTAATATCAGTTGATTATCGAGCGGATACATTTGTGAATCCAGATTATCACCTTTTGCGGTCTCAGGTGCTCGGCCAGGTGTCTTGACTGCATTTATGAGCTCGAGTATTTGAATACACTTGGGTGTTTGTCAACGTCAATCGATTTGTAAATTTTGTTATCACTCAGGGCAAATTCATGTTTAAGCCCTGCCTAAACAGAGACGGTCGGCCAGCTCTTTTGAACTTATGCTCGATGTAGGAGTTAATGTCCAAGTCCAAGTCGAAGTGTAGATATTGCGCTGATCGCACTTTTGACGGGCACCCCAAAGGAAATTGTGGCGTGTTGTTCTGCTCTTGTTAATGCCAGTTCCTGTTCATCAACTGCGGCGTCTCCGTCTCCGTCTCCGTTTTTCTCTTCGTCTCCGTCTTCGTCAGCGTTTGTTTGTCCATTGTTTGAATCGCGCTTACTTGCGAAGCTCTGGGTCAATATTTGTGCACAACACTTTGCCAATGTGCCAAGTGTTGTCGTTGCCGTTGTCGTTGCCGTTGTCGTTGTCGTTGTCGTTTAAGATGCCCCTTTGGTTCTATGCTCAAAGTGTTGCCTTCGACTCATAGATGAGTTCTGGGTGGGCTTACTAACAAGCAGAACTGCACTCAGAAAAATGAATCTAATCTCCTAAATAAATCTTATAGAATAGTGAAGGAAACGAAAATTATAATGAATCGAATGATTACAATCGATTTACGATCGGCTAAGAAACAACGAAGATATGCAATAGACAATTTGCATGATTTTTCTCTCAGTGTGTGCACACTCTGGTAGCTCATGAATTGAAGCGCACACTCCAGTGAATATGTATTCATAGAATTCCTTTGGAGATCAATGTAAGCCATGATGTCATCTGTGTTTATTGTGGGCTATGATTCAATAGATTTCGCATCTAGTGTCTCGTGTAACTGTTTGCCTACAGGTCTACCAGTCTTACGCAATTGATAAGTATCTCTGGCTGTCTGCTCGCTATTGCCTTACTCAACAAAACCAACAGCAGTTATGAATAGACCGAGACCCCATAACCCCCCAAGTGGAATAGTATTTTAGCAGCGCGTACTTCCACTTAGAGATAAGGGCAGTCTACGTGTCAGTCTGGCGATTCTCGGGAAACAACGTCGTAAAAGAGCTGCGTTCCGTTCCATTCCATTCTCCATTCTCCGTTCTCCATTCTGCGATTCGATACTTCTTGGCTGTATGACAAGTGTTGAGGAGTTGTTGAGGAGATGTCGAGTCGAGTCGAGTTGTTCCGCTGTCACCATCAATAGCTGCACTAATTAGGCATGTGTTGTCAAATATTTACACACGGTCGCAAAAGTACAAAGCGTTGTTGACGTCTCTCCATAACTGATAGCACCGACCGGTGGTGCTGAGGGAGGGAGGGAGGGCGCTTCTTCCGTTTTCACTGATTTACCAATGGTAATTCCCACGACTCACACGCGAGTTGAGTGGGGTCGATTATGACGAAAAACTTTCATATTTTATGGCGTTTAACACAAAAATTAGTTTACGATTTCTTACACGGAATTAGCCAGCTAATGGCCCGATATGTGCCGATATCGCCCGATATGGATACCATGACTTGTAGCACACTGTAACTGCATGAATAATTGAGCTAATCAAGCACGTAGGCACTTGGCTTGGGGTCTGGGATTTCTTGGTGTCTTGGTTTTGGCCTGGCTCTGGGTCTGGGTCTAGTCTAGTGGCTTGAGTCTGGTGCACTGATTAATGGCCCTGGCCATTGTGCTTCAATCACACATGCGCAAATAATTAAATATAGATAAAAATCAGATTACTCATACGTCATGTGGCCGGGGCAATAGATATCGGGCAAAGCGTTTGCCATTTGCCGAGGCGTGGCTGTCAACGGTTGCTGACGATTTATGCAAATCGTACATCAAATGCAACAAAACTTTTTTCCGTTTTCGACCTGGGCAATTTGTCAATTTTTGCAAATGATTAACAAAATATACACACAAGTTCGAGGCTTGCTTCAACACAGGAATTGTATGGCATATCAATAAAATATATTTGCATTCTCAAATACAAAGGCGGCCGCCTTCAAAGAGTCTATCAGTCTATCAGTCTATCAGAGTATCAGAAATTGCATTATTTGATAGGAGTATCTGGCAGATACACAAAAGGCAAACGCCAAAGTAGCTACACAATTTGGACTATAAAATTGTAGCAAATTCAGATACGATAAGATAATTAACTACGAATGTTGGCATGTGAAATGCTATTGGCATCTGGGCACAATGCCTGCAAAAAGTATGCGTACAATGGGGATGCCATTTGCCGCACACTTTCCATTTCGATTAAGTTGCGAAACGAGTTCAAGACTGGGTCAAATCGCAGGCTGAAGCCGAACGCCAATTACAAAGAGCCCAAGCGATCAATGTTAAATAATAAGTAAAGTAGGCCAAAAACTATAACAACAACTATTTACTATTTGTTCCCAACAACAACAACAACACCACCAACTAGCTGGAAAAAATCTCATTAAAACGCCGCAGCGCACAGTGGGAGATCGCGATCGTTTCAATTCTATGCAAATCCATAGACGATTTCCTCAATGTGATTTACGAATAAGAGTGCGCATATTTCTGACCATAATGCCAAAATGTTATGGGGGTACGCTATGCTAAATTTTCGCCAATTCATGCAAATGAAAACGAAATCCAAATCGAAATCGAAACCGGGCACAGTTGAAAATGTATATAAAAATCTCAAAAATCATTGGCCACATTTGATTGATATGCCGCATAGACAGGCTGGAGGTCAAGTTTGCTATTTCATTTTCTCCGTCTTTTGTTGGTTTGCTTTTCATGTTTAGGCCGGCGAAAAATGCCAGCAATAATCAATCTCTCATAACCCATTGATTCCTCGCGGAATGTGCAATTGAGGCCGAAGTAAACTGGTTGGAGCCTCTCTGGTATTCCAAGAATTCGCGCAGATATCACTCGAACCCCATTTGATGAGTCAAGCTAAATGAGCCTCAACTTGGACCCTAATGCTGAGCTTCAATCGTCTTTCAATCACAGCTTTTATGGCACGTGTGAGATGTGCTTTTAGTACGCCGATATCTGGTCCCATCTAATCCGAATTTCTTGCCCAAAAACCCTAGGGGTTTCATAATTTTTGATGGATTGCATGTGAGCAAAAAGCGATTCCAATTCGTAGAATGAGCGCGGAAACTAGTTTGGCATAACGAATGCTTCTTTGAGGTGCTAAAACAGCGCAACATTAAGCAACAGAAACAATCATAACAATAATAATAATAACCCAAAGACCATTGTCAATTTTCGCTATACACCTTTTTACTTTTTTTTTTTATTTTTTTCTGTTTTTTTCTGTTTTGTGTTTTGTCTAAGCTCAGCATTGAAGCGCAATTCGTTTCAAGTTTGATTGGATCAAAAGCTTGGAGCAGCTGACAGACACGTTTTCAGTTTTTTACAGAGAGAAACAAACATTAAAAAGTCTGTCCGTTGCTGTTGGATCTCATTTGATGGCGCATTAAGATCAATTATTTGATTATGAAACCAAATCTGCATGAAATCTTCAAATAGTTGACCAGCTTATGGCGACCCCACGATGTCAAATGTGGGCGCCACTAAATTCATTTAAAACCCAACACGAGGGCTCAACCTATATATACATACATATATACATATATCGTATATAAAAGTAACAGCCACAATGGCAAAAATTTCGAAGGTGAGAAAAGCTATGAAACAGCCGACATTTAGCGTTGATCATGGGCCGTTGATAAAGCCATCAGCAGCAGCATTAGCGTTGCTGTCGTAAAACTCAACACCCAAAAGTTTAAATAAATAATCAAATTCGAGTTGCAAAATTAAATTAAAAATTTAACTTAATGACAAACCAATTAGGTTTATGTGCACAATTCACAAATCAAATTTATTTCCAGTTTCTGAAACATAACTAGCGGAAGGCTACAGTCGGACGTATCCGACCTTCTATAACTCTAGCTTGCTAGATCTATGTTGACATAAGGACGGACTTGACTATATCGATTCAGCTCGTCGTACTGATCAGGAATATATGTATATATTACGCCTCCTTCTGTCTGTTACACATATTATACATTTGCACTAATTGAATAAACTTTTTTGAACATTTTTAAATGATGTAAATAAAGCTAGTTAAAGAAACTCTCTGTTTCTTTTCGGGAAATTGTAAGTCAACAATTTGATGTGTAATAGAATTATAAACTTTCTTTTCTAATGGCCAGAAATGTCAATATTTTCCATACATTTTTCTGTTTGGGGTAAAGTAATACCCAAGTGTGTTTCTATGCTAATTTGATATTCATTCACAAGCCGCTCAATGTGTTCGTGTTACCAGCTGAAGCTCAGCTTAAGCGAACTCAAGACGCTGCTGAGCACTCACGAATACACTCATGCTCACACTTATTCACAGATATTGACATGCTCGTGCATGTGCCTAAAATTACTTCCAATTTGATTATTTGCTTATTTAACTTTTATCACCAATTAATGACGTCTCTTGCCATGCATGTTGTTATATTTGATCGATCATTTACGCTAATTGCCAGCGTATGCAAAAAATCAAATTAACAATAAATAAAAATCCAAATCAAATCAAAATCAAAAGTAAAACCCAGACGGGCCAACAACGGCAGCTGGCAGCAGGCGATCGCCTCGCACTTGGCCTAAAAACCAGCAACGAAATCTTGCGGCAATTGACCCACTAATAGGCCCTGTCAATAAGAATGCGGCCCGTTCATGAATGACTTGGCTGGCTGTTTTGGCTGTTGGCTGTTGGTCTGTCTCTTGGCTTTGGCCATTGAACTTTGGCAGGTTTCCCCGACTCTCCGCTGGCACAAGGTTTTTGTTTCAAATTCTTGTTTCCTGTTGCTTGTACACACAAATTAATTGCCCGCAAATCCTGTGCCCCCCTCTCCCATTCTCCCAATCTCCCAACTCTTCTCTGACCACCACCGCATTATTCAACAGTTTTCACTTCAAATTTCATTGATCTACGGCTGCATTTGCAACTGCCACATGTTGCGCATGCGTGGCCCTCTTAACTCTGATAACTTCTTGCAGTCTGCCGCCCTTCCCCTCCCCCGCCCCCTTCCCTTGCTGACAGTCAGGCTTCAGTGCATCGTTGCCCTTTCGCTTATGCGCTTGATCGGAAATTGGTTTTGTGCCTAGCTTCCAGAATGCCCTCAATTTTCCCCCCGCCCCGCTCGAACTACTCACATTTCCTGTCTGCCTGGCAGTGTTGTCACCCCCATTGAATCGGCATTTAATAGCTTCAGTGGACACCCTAAAAAGTGTTCCGTGTGCCTGTATTTGCATTATGATTGTCTAGCGTGAAATTGTGAGAATATTTCGAAAGTCTCTGCCTGCAAATGATGTTGTACTATGCCCAATGTTTGCCCTCGGGCAAAAGGATATTCAATATCGCTCCAATATTGATATCGAATGATATGCAATAGCTGTGCGAAGGTTTTTATGCAAATGAGCTAGAGAGTGTTTTTTAAATGGGAAAATTGACCAATTAATATGTTAGGGCTTATCTGTTCTCCTAACGGAAAAAGTTTTAAAAATATACTGAAATTTGGTTATAAATCAGGAATTGTTCATAATAAAAAACTCCTATTTACTCTAGATGTTTTACGTTAATTAAATTTCAGTCTGTGAAATTAATTTACAGTTAACCTCTGTGACATCAAGACTAACTTTTTTACATAAAGCTCTCAGTAAAAAATAATTGTTATCTCATTCTAGCCCAGGTAGCTGACTATTTAAAGCTCAATGTGTTTAGCTTGAATTTGTTTAATTGCCCAATCGTTACATTATAGCAATGAATGACATTAAAGCCGCTCTTTAGATACGCATAAAACTATAATGAATTACGCCAAGCATAAACACAATTTGAATAACATTCAGTTCCATTTGAATACAACTCGGCATGAGCATTGGCAGAATGAAATAACTCTGAGTGCAGAGTCAATCACAGAGCAAGGGTAACAAAGCTCAGCCTAATGAAAAAGCATTTAAAGCCAGCCAATAATGACAATACATAGAGGCATAAATACAAATCCAAATATATATAGACACACACATACAGACAAACGTCAATACACAACAAAAGTCACAGATATGTAAGCTAAAAAGACTAAAAAAATAGTTAAAAGCAGCAGCAAAAACGTAAAGAATATAAAAAAAAAACTGTCGCAAATTGCGGTCATTCGTCATGCGCACATGAGCAGAACGGCAGAGGCAGAGACGGCGGCAGAGGCAGCGACTGAGGCAGCGGCAGCGGCAGAGAGCAGCCCCAACAACAACAACTAATGCTCGACAAATGGCGACTTGTCAGAGCAATGGCTGGCCAGGGGGGCCAGGGCAGAGGCGTCATAGCGAACGCTTCGGCTGTGTAAGAGTATCGAAAGGCAACAACAAACAACAAGCGTGCATAGTGTGAGAGTAAGCGGGAGTAAGTGAGGAAGTAAGCGGCAGAGTGAGTGAGGGGAAGAGAGCAAAAGTCGGAGAGTAAGAGCGGCAGCGTTTTTTTTATCGCAGCGACTGTGCTATTGTTTTTGTTGTTATCGAGGGGCTGATGAGGCAGAAAAAACACAACACTGTGCGTGTGTGAGTGTGAGTATGTGTGTGTGTATGTATGTGTGTATGTATGTAGATATAGTTATTGTTGTTTTGTAGCTATGAAATGTGTTTTGATTTGCTGCGCTTGCAAAAAGCTTTGTGCTGCTCGCTGGTTGGGTGACAGCGACGGGTGTGTGGGGTGAGCTTGCAATCAGTGTATGTGTGTGTGTGTGTGTGAGGGGTGTCACAGCTCAATATGGCGACGCGGCAACGTCGACTGAGGCAGCAGCAGAGGCAGCGGCAGCGGCTGCTTAATGGTGCCTAACTGCGCTCAGCGGCTAGCGCTGCGTGAACTGCGCATGTCGCATGGGAGAAATACCAGATGAACACACGCACACACAGACACATGTGATATATGTGTGTGTGTATGTGTATGTGGTATTTACTTTTATGAACTGTGTACATAGGAAGACAATTGCGCTGCGAGCTAAACTACAGTTAGAGCAGCATGAGAGCAAAAGCAAACACTCTGCATTCGAATTGCGATGCGCCATTTTCATTTCGTTTTCAGCTCTCTCTATCCCTCTCTCTTTCCTCTCTCTCTCTATCTCTCTCTCTCTCTCTCTTCATCTGTATAAGCGTATACATGGCATAATTTGTACATTTAGAAACCACTAAATCATCTTATAAATGGCCCATAAGTAGAAGCAAAACAAAATAAACCTACACTCAGAGAAAAGCAGAGAGAAATAAATAAATAAATAATAAATAAAATACGTTGCAAATTGGATAAATTTCATTTGATATATCTACGTTACGTACTATTTATAAAAGTAATATATTTTAGTTATGTATAATGTACCTAAAGTCCTAAAATAAGTGGGATCTGGAATTGATTGTTTTGTTCAGGAATGTTTTAAATGAGTTTGAAGAAATGTTAACTTTAAATTTAAGAATTACATAAATATGTATTTAAATTCAATAACAAACTGAAACGTGCTTAAGTCTTGACCTTCTTTTTCTGAGTGTACTAATACATAATATACAAATTTTGTTCGGTTCACTCAGAAAAATAAAGAATGATTCGTTCTGCAGAATAAAATCTATTAGGAATTTTGTTTTGTTCTATAATTCAAGTGCAAATCGGAATAGAATCGTGCATGATTTAACACACAAAACGGGATTGAGTTTAAATTTAGTTAAGTTCGAATGGAATTTTATCTGGCACGTTTAAGAAAATATAAATAGGAATTTAAATAAAGACTTTAGTTGAAGAATTTTCAGGCGTATTGCACATTCGACCTTGCAAATTCTTGATTCAAGTACGAAATCTCTTAGTTTTTCTCTCAGTGCTGTTATGTTAAATACCGTTAAGCAAATAACACTTTAAAGTAATAGGAAATGTTGATAATATTCTGTATTAACTCTGCTGTCACACTAATTGCATTTTCTCCGCTTTTGAATATGCATCCACACTTCAAGCGATAACAACACCTACTGGCTTCTGTTATCTACCAAATTTATGTAGTTTTGTTATTGGTCGAGGGTCTTTTCAGTGCCTATCGCCTGCAACTGGCGAGTGGCAACTGGCGAGTGGCAAGTGGCAGGTGGCAAGTGGCAAAGAGCTGGCGAGGGTTCAGCCTAATGTAAAGCCTAAACATAATAACTCTCAGTCGATATCAATTTCATTTAACAATTTGTTTTCCATTAGTTGACGCTGTGAGCCGTGGCTATGCTCACAATGCCCAATACTCGATAGACGACACACAATAGACAAAACAGAAAAATCGATTCGGATGCCGGGCATTGTTTGGTCATTTGGGAACTTTGGAGGAGCCACCGTTGTTATGATGCCTATTAGGGCTATTATTATGAAAATTTTCAGCATCATTGATTTTTGTTACCGATTTTCTAATTTAAGCAAATTATTGTTTATACTACAGCCCTCTCCCTCTCGCAGAGAGTTGCTCTCTCTTTCTTTGCTTGATTTATTGTATTATCTTTGTGTTTTGTTTTATATTTCAGTTTTCTAGTTTGTCAATATCCAGCGGAGTAGGCTGAATGAAATGCCAGCATTTCCTCAATGAAATCGAACATTAGCATAATCTTTAGCATGATCGTATTGTATATGGCTAGATTTTAGAAAAGAGAGCTTCGACTCGTTGAAAGAAGAAGCAGCAGCAGCGGAAACCTGTTCGCATTTGAAGCTAAATATCTTGTTGTACACGATGTTTCTGTGGCTTTGATGCCGCTGCTGCTGCTGCGGTTATTTGTTAGCTGGTGTCAAAGCTGTCACATATATCACGGCAGAGTTCCGTGGGGTCAGCGAGTGGCCCACACGCATCTGTCTCTGTCCCTCCGTCTCCGTCTCTTCATCGCTCCATCTCGCCATCTCTCTCTATGCATGCACTGGCCATGGCTGTTGTTGCAAGGTAATTGCTGTGTTGTCCCCTTAGGCCATCATGCCGCATTTGTCCACCGAGGGGTATGATTTGAACACAACCGAACACAACAGAACGGAGCAAAAATGCTTTTCATAAACGAGACTTTTGCAGTCGTGATTGCAATTGGCAGCCAGTCGAGCGGGGGCGATCAGAGGGGAGAGGAACAGCGCGGAGATAAGCGAAATATATTCCAGACATATGTTTGACTTATAATTTATGTCTCGGCTCGATGCGATTTTAATTTTTCGTGTTTATTAATTGCTCGACTTGCTCGATTGCTCGATTGCTCGATCAAACGAATGCTTTTGCCCGCAGGTCTATTGTGTCTCTTGTCTGATATTTATGCTCGCTTTTTTATCCTACACGTACTCGCAGTTGTATTTGGTATTTGTTTTGTTTAGCTGTGTAATTCGTTTAATTGCATAGAGTTTAAATGCTCAAGGTTGATGAGAACCGCTAATTTATATGTCACTGGTGAAATTAAATGCATTTAGCACGTAACTTGACAAACAAACAGACGAACAAACAGACAAATATACGAACATCTAAATGCTCGCAACATTATTTAGCTTGTTTATAATTAAACTCAGTTTAGAAGCTCATTAAAATAAAACACACGGGACACCTGGAGAGTGGAAGAAGAGGAGGAGATAGTACCTGCTAAATATGAGCTGATCAAACTAATTTAGCCAAATGAGCCATAAACAAACCAGAGATTCATATGCCGAAAAAAAGAGAATGTGTCATTAAAATGAGTTTGGGAAGCAATCAGGCAATTTGTCTCTCTGATAATATTCCGGTTTTGCTGCCTGTCATTGCAGATTTTAATGCCTCATAATTAAATTGATTTATGTGCAATTTGGCGAATTTTATTAAATGAAATCGTCGAATTTTAATACAGCTACTTACGATTTAGAGGCATTTTTTGTAGATTTATTTAGATTGCTTGAAACTATTTAACTATCAAATAAAAACAGTTTCTAATACACGTTTGAATACAGAATTTTTTATGCTGCACGCACGACTTGCCTGCCTGCTCTTAAATGCATTTTAGTTTTTTATGAAACTTATCAAAATATTTGCAGCTAAATGAGAATTCAGTTTACCCCCTGCTGATGCTAGATTGTCACACATTGCACGCTTTATCAAACTAATTAAAGGCTAAAAACGTTTTAATTGGACAGCCGATAGACTTTTCAATGGCCCCTCCAAACAGTAGCAGTTGCGAATGTTATATGACAAAATTGCATAAAAAATGTGCTAGTTGCAAGTGGAACTGAAACTTGATACCCGTTGTCGTGGCATTTGGCTGGCAATCTGCATATGAACTGCGAGTCTGTGGCATGCATTTGATATTTAACGTTGCCCAAATGACACCAAATAGATAGATGCCAGCTGATTTTGACAGTCCGACTATCGATTTATGCGCAAACGTTGCAGTCTCTGTATCTCTATCTGCATCTGTATCTGTATCTCTTGCTGTATCTTAAACGAATGCATTGACAGGCGCTCAGGGCTGGAATTGAAGCTAATTGAAATGTGGATAAGGCTGCAGTTTTGACATGCCGACAGCCCGGCTGGAGCGCCCCAAATAATGCCCAAAATGCCACTGCGCACGACAGCAGAAGAACCCACTGCCGTTGGCCCACATTGCGTATACGTAATGCTGGCCCGTTGACTCATACGCTCATACGCTCATACGCTCAGGCGGCATTCTAAGCCAAAAACACACAACTGCCACAGCACAGTTTGACCCAGTTTGAAGGCTGCAATAATAGACATGACTCACTGTGGCTTGACTTTTGGATGTCCCAGCTGTGCCCCAGAGCACACATTGCGCTTATGCCAATTGCTTTTGGCTGTTGCCTGTTGGCTGTTGGCTGTTAACTGTTGTTGTGACTCCTTTGAAGCTTGTGCGAAATTTATGCGCACAATATGCGAAATTTATTGTAATGACAAACGCTTAGCGCATAATTCCCTGCCGAACGACACAGCTGAGACGCAAAACAGACACAAAACTCAGAGCTCAGAGCAACTGGAGCCGGAAGCGGGTAATCATATTGTTATTGTTCTGCCTCGGTTTTTGTTGCAATTGTTGTTGTTGTTGTTGGCGCAGCTGCTCCAATTGACGCCCACCTGTGCTGGGCAGAAGAGGCCTCTGGCTTGCTTGGCACAGTGGGCTGACAAAGGCCTCCCAGCCAACTTCAGCCCACCTGAAGCGCGCTCAACCGGTTTAACGGTGGGCAAAAAGACGATTTTGAAACGGTTTCAACATTTGCCAAATTGAAAATCTATACACTGCAGAAAAGATCAAGAGTTTTCGTACTTGAGTCGAAAATTTGCGGTGTCAAAAGTTCCATGAGCCATAGAATTTTTGACGCAAGAAAGAAAGCCCTCATTGAAGCGTTCTTTAAATTCCTTTTTCTATTTTCAACTTTTAAAATTAAAATTCAATACAATTTGCATTTTAGTTAATTACTGTTTAATTTTTACTTAATCTCGTTTTTTACCTTAATTAATATTAATTATTAATAATAAATTTATTTAGAGTTGTAGCTGAATTCTAGCACAAAACAAGCTTCATTTATGAGCTTTATTTTGTCGAAACAATGGGCCTTTATTTTTCTGAGTGTATGCATTTAAATTATGTATTAATTGAGTCCTCTTACAGCTGCCTGCAGGTGTCTGCTCTGTCGCTGCTGACGGCAACTGCGACTGCGACTGCGACAGCGACTGCGACTGCGACTGCAGCTGGCATTGTTGCTTTCATTTTCATTGAACAATGTGCATCATTAACGCAACATTTGCTTTTGTTGTTGTCTCTTAAAGCTCGTTAACAAAGCGCAAATATTTTAGGATTAAATTCTCTTGTTGTTTTTTATTTTTATAACAAATACACAAATTTGTTTGTGCCTTTTTTTTTGCATGTTAATGAAGTGCGATTCAGCTACACTTAACAAAAAATATGACTTTCTGTGCTGCCAATGTTTGCCGAGCGCACACTAAATGAGGAAGTGGAATATTCAGCAAGTGCTGGCAACCCTGGACACTTCAGCTGCCCCTTCCCCTACCCCTACCTCTACCCCTCTACCCTGTCACCTAATCCATTCGCCCACGCCTCTGCTTCATGCCATTTTTGGCGCTCACGTGTCGCGCGCAGTTTGAAATTTTTATATATTTTATTTCATTGCATTTTATTTTGGTTTTTTGGGCTGCACTTTAATTTGACCATTTTGGGAGTGCGTCTCGTTTTTTCCTAAATTTTTGTGCATTGATTAACGCATTTGGCGCTGACAATTTCGCATTGTTGTGCTCTTAAGCAATTGTTGTTTGCCATTGTTAGTTTTGGGCTGGCTGCTGTTTTGTCAAGTGATTTATGCCGGCTCTAGGGGATTTTAATGACACATTTAGTGGCACAAAGAATGACACTTGAAAAGGTGCAGGCAAACATGCAATGCCCCAATGGATGACAAAGGTCGAAAAGCCACAGATTAAAGCTAAAGAAATTACTAAATAAATTAAGAAAAATATTTCTGAAAAAATAAATACAGTAGTGAAAAGTATGGTTATGATTAAACATCATTTTAGTATTTACTTACAACATATTTTATATATTTTTCAAAGCATTCTAACTAAAATTGCTAAAAGAAATTATTTAGTTTGATTTCTGGAAAATATTATTAAAATTTTTAATTTTAATTTCAGTTTATAGCTAAAGAAATATGCTTAATTATTTATGACTAAACGACTATTTGCAATAAATTAATGGATTTCAAAAACAAGTAGGAAATTTTACAATTATTTGTAAAATATTTATAAAATTTGGGAAATATTTAAATTGAATTTGATTAGTGGCAAATATATTTTTGCGCTTTGGAGAATAATTGTATATAGTTGTGGGTTAAATTTCAGCTGACTATTTGGTTAAACTCTCGGCATTCAGCGGCAACTGATTGATTTATTACGCAAATCCTTTATGGCAAGCTAATTGCCTCAGCTGCCGGCGGTGCTCGTAATTGTCTGTGTTGAATTTCCAAACTGTAGTAGTTAACGGTGTTTTATGCCGCGATAGTTTTGTGAGTAATTTCTCCCGAGATTTACTTCCATCAAGTCGCGTTTAGTGGATTTTTAGTGAAACTCTAAGCAGACTCAGACTCAGACGCAGACGCAGACTCGTAAACTGCCTGCCATTTAGTGTTTGGCTTTAAAAAAAAGCCGCACGCGTCGCAGGCGTAGACAGCACACGCCGGCAGCAGACGTTACTGTCGCAGTTACAGTCAACAGAAAGGTGTTAAAAGGCCGTTGGCAAAGGGCCGGAGCAAAGGACAGCAGTGGAAACAAAGAGCCGAGAGAAACAGGCGACTAAATAGCTGGTTAATAACCCGAACGCTAATGAAAAAGACACTGGGAAGGGGCAACGCCAGCGAGAATGACGTCAAATTCTGTGGCCTGGGCTGGGCTCAAGCACGTGAGCCAGGTTAACTCGGGGTTCGGGGTTGCCGAGGGGGTTAAGGATGAGCATGGAGCGTAGAGTTAACTAATTTATGGGTCTGAGTGCCGGCTGATTTGATGAATTGAATTTGTGGCATATGGAAACGTGCCGCAAACATTTGCAGCTGCCCGCAATTATCAAGCTGATGTTCATCGTCAAGCTGAGCAGCGCCTTCTGCTTTATTTTTGTTAAACCCTGTACCTTAACAAAGCACAAAAGGGTCTACTAAGTTAGTGGAAAAGAAAAATTTGGGTAACACCCAGAAGAAGGTTTGATAAATGTATCTTTTGTATTTTGGTTCTCTTATGCTGTACGCTGACCAAATTGTTGTAGAATTGTTGTAGCATTCCAAAACTTCCCTCGTTGCCCCGCTAAACGCCTGTAAAATTCTCAATCGGATAAGAAACAGCGAAGATATGCATGTTTTTTGTGTATGTTTTAAAATTGAAAATTAAATGTAAATAAAATATTTAAATAATAGTCTACTCTATTCTATTTATGGTATTCTACAGACGGGCACGTCCGACTGATTCGCTGCGTCCCTACTGGTTTTTAGTTGTAGTGGCTTTAATGGGTCGACGAGAAAGCGCACAAGATAAACGCTGCATGCATTTCTTTTAACACCTTTTCGAGAGATTTGTGCGTGCGATTTGAGTCTTTGTTGTTTGTGTTTCTGTTTGTGCCGCCACTTAGCGCCTCCTTTCAGACCTGGCGATAAGCGCGATCATTAACGATAGAGAGCGATAGAGAAACGCACAGAGATCGAAAGAGAGAAGAGAGAGAGAGAGAGAGAAAGAGAGAGAGACTTCAGTCGGAGTCTGTGCATTTAATTATGTAAACGACAAAGAGTCGCTGAAGCCTATTTATGTCAAATTGACACCTCGACTATGAAAACGCATTCCCGATGCCCCTTTCCTCCTTTTCCTCTTTCCAACGTTGCACACATTAAATATTTATGAGCGTGTGCCTAATTGATGAGTTCAGTTTGCCTTCAATAAGGTGTTAAGACGGGGGGCGGTGGGCGGGGCGGGTTCTACTAAACTTGGCGTGCTACAAATTGTTGTGCATTGAATGATTGTTGCCGTTTGGCCGGCTGCAAGGTGCCAAAGGCGCATCCAGCTGTGCCGACAAATGAGACTGGCGACAAGCGCAAATAAACCAAAATCAACTCAGCGTCCCCTTTGGAGCCTAGCTTCCCTCTTTCCTCTGCCCCCTTCCTCACCCGTCTCCCGTCTCTGTGCCTGCTCTCTTGGCCTCTTTTGCTAGGCTCTGCTCGCGTGTAAATGATTCTCGCCAACGTGCACATGTTTGCCACAAAAGCTCGAACTCTGGCTGCTTGTGTTGTTGCCACACTTGAGCTGCATGCATCGTGTGGCAGTTGCAGGTTGCAGGTTGCTTCGTGGATGCTGCAACAAGTAGCTGCCTGGCCTGTCAATACCTACACGCCTGTTTGAAAAACTGAATGCAATATAGAGCCAGCCAGAGCTGCATGTGGCAACTGGCAACTGGCAACGGGCAAGTGGCATGTGGCAAGTGGCAAGTGGCAATAGACAGTCCGCTGTGGCATGTGAGCAGCTGAGTGATAGACACGCTGGCTGCTCCAACACGATGCACGGTTCTTGATATGATCTGCAAACTCTCAACTCAAATGAGAGTTAAAAACTTAAGTAGCCCGACAAGTTTCAGCCGAGATGTGTTCGATTTATGATAATCATGTGTTATGTCATTAGTAAATGTTTATTTTAGAGCATTTTCCAGTCGTTTTTGGCCCAGAAATACACGCCTCAGCCGAGCAGCTATAAAAAACGGCTGCCTGCTCTTTTTGCCGCTCTCAAAGTGCGCATGTAATCTCTCTCAGGCACAAATGCACACAAAATGCAATTCCAAGAAATTGACTGCAAATCCGCAAGTTTAGCTCGTTTTTCCACGGTTGACATTTTAAGCTTGCACTGAGAAAAATTTGATTTCAAAAGAAACTTCGTTTAGCTACGCATTAACACGCTAATGTTTTTAAATGGATTTTTTTGTCGTTTCCGTTTTGAAACATGTTCGGAAATCTTTTCGCATTTACACGCAGATTTTTCATGGCGTTTTTCTTTTGTTTACATATGTTTCGCAACGCATTTGTAACCGATATGCATATCTATTTTGTTCTTTGTTATCGATTGCTCTATTAGTAAATAAGATTTGTTTACACCGATTTGAAATGTGTGAAATTAAATTAAATAAATATCGTAAAAGTCAGCCTGAAGGCCCCAGTCGCTCTGGCTTTAAAAACATTGAATTATTAGAATTAATTTCTATTTTACAATAAAAATAAATAAATAAATATCGTAATAAGGGAAGGGTTTATTAAGTTTTGCCATTAGGTTTTACCCCTTTACGCCTCTTACCAAGAAATTAAAATAGCAAACAAAAAATTTCTAAAATTTTCGCTTTTTCGTAAATATTTTTTGATTTGCCTAAACTTGAATCTAGAATTTGTATGACACTTTTTGGCTTGTTCTATATTTTTTTGCATGGTTCCATTCACAAAATTCTTGATTTTTTTGCTCTGTGTATGCACAGTTGGGTGTAGGCATATATGGTTTATAAGCATGTTGGCCTGCGAGTGAAAACAAAACGCTTGTTGAGCATGCGTGGCACTTGTCCAGCTGCAGCCTCCTCAGAGAGCCAGAGCCAGAGCTCTAGCTGGAGCTGTAGCTGGAGCCTAAACTACTGTTCCAAATTTGATTTGCTATGCTGATTTGAACAAAGCTGCGGCCTAAACGCATCGCAGCTGAGCTCAACTTGGCGCAGCTGAAGTGTGGTCTGGTCTGGCCTGGTTATGTGCCTGGGGCGTATGCAAAAAAGAAGAAAATGCGGAAAACATATTTGGCATAGTTTTTCGGCTAGGCTGGCTTTCTTAGCTGATTTCGTTGGCTCTTTTAACTGCCTTTTTTCCTTTGTCAACCGAGTTTTTGTTGTTGCTTGATGGTTGTTGGCTGTTGGCTGTTGGCTAACTGAGTTTGCTGAGATTGCTGGCCAACTCGTTGTCGAAGATTTACGAGCGCTTGGTCCAATAAAATGATTGCCAGCGATTTTTTATGCAAATTGTTTTTTTTTTGTTGTTGCTGTTGTTGTAACAGTTGTTGTTGCTCTCTTATGACTCATGCGCATATTTTTTTGTGAAGTTTCAGCTATTTTTTACGAGCTGCGTATGTGTGTGTGTGGTTCTTTTTTATAGCTCGTGTTTATAGCATTGGGTTTATAATTTGTTTTTGGTGAAAAGTTAACTGCATTCTTTGTTGATATGGGGTCAGCAAATTGAATTTTTTACAGCAAGAATATCTGAAATTGCACTGCTAACGAAAGACTTAGGCAACGAACTTGTTCTCGCACCTCACGCACACAGACGCACACACACACGCATGCAGAGACAGACAGATCTATCAAGTTCGCTGGCTGTCAAAGCTGAAAACAAACATTTCCTGTCGCATTTAACCTCAATCGAAACTTTCACTGCCTCTCAATACAAAAGTGATAAAAAACATTAACAGACATTTCATTAAACAAATTTCAGGAAATATTTTTATGTACATATTATTTGAGTTTTGTATTTTTTGTATTTATTTTGCTGGCTTTTTTCTGGCTTTTTTGCACTATTCGTGCTGCGGCGCCCCGGGGCGGTGCGAGTCGAACAATAAGCCACATTCAACGGATTATTTAACGATTATCGAAAAAGCCAAAGCCACAAATTTTATATATAAATCTAATAATAATAATAACAGTAATAGTAATAATAACAAAATGTATTTATTTGCTGCGGCAATTTATCATCTTTCGGCTGCTTCCCTCTGCCAATTGCCTTTGTTTCTCTTTTTCTACAGCCGGCGCGTGGCATTGCAGGTACCAACTTGCCTCTCCCTCCGCTCTCTCCCCCTGCCACCTTGCCCCGCGGCTTTGGCGCTTATCCGCACAAACGTATCTGCCACAAATAGTACATGTTTGTTGCTAAGGCCCCTCGCGTGTTTGTTGTTATCAGAGAAATGGCTGAAATTGCTCAATGTATCTCTGTGCATCTCTCCATTGTCTCGGCCCAAGAGTTATGAGCACAATGCCTAAATATTTGGCACGTGCTGCTGCTATTGAAATCCAGAAAACAGCTAGAATAATTTAGGAAGGAATGGGCTAATATCAATCAAAATAATTACAAAAGAACTTTAATTGTTTCTTATTTTAATATGAATTTTTATAAATTAAATAAAAAGCTGAAAAAAACCAAATAAATTTTGGCAGAATATGTTTCCAAAACTGCCAGATCTGAAGGGAAAAAAAGGCGAAATTTGCCAAGAGTGTTGCATGCGGAGTTGTTTAGACTTTCGGTAATTATCGGATATCTGACGTTATGGTATATAGAACTTTTAGCAATATTTCGTTGTCGGTGGAGTTCAAAGCAAACGCTTATTTGCGATCCATTTATAATAATGTTTATGCTCGATTTGGAATGCATTTTACGGCTATTTGGGAATTCGTTTTGCCGATTTCTCATAGACATTTTGTTGATTTTTATGCGAGTTGACAGCTGCTGATGACTAGGGGCAGGTTGCAGCAACTGGTTGCATGTTGCATGTGGCATGTGGCATGTTGTTGTGGCTTTGGCATTTCACGAAACGTGATCAGGTGTTGCCTAGACATTGCCGGCATACGTCATAAACATTGAAATAAAGTTGTTAACTACAATTGTTAAACGCAATGAGACGGCGCAAAAAACATTGTATGTACATACATATTAAATGCCACAACACCAACGAATACGAATGTGAATACGAATACGAATACGAATGTGAATATTTATATTTATATTTGTATGAATAAAAGCAAGAACAAGCCACAATCCAGCAGCAGCAGCAGCAAGAAACAACATGAAGAACTGGCAGAGAGCATAAAAAATAATGACAAACATAAATATCGGCTTTACGATTGCAACGTGACTTCATTTAAAATCGAACAAAATATGCAAAATAATACTAACAACTACAGCATGGGGCACACATTTAGAGTCAACACGTGCGTGGTCAAGAACCTCAAAGCCAACCAAAACATTTGCCACTTGCCGGAATGGAAATGGAAACAGAAACACCACAAAAATTCACAAACGCCCAAAAGTAAATGTGGAATTACGGAACACAGCAAACAACTGAGAAGTAATGCCCATAAAAATTAATAAATTTGATGTACCATTATGAGCGTTGCTGTTGTTGTAGTTGCTGTTACTTTTATTGTGTGGCCCCTCGGCCCAGTGGCTGCTGCTTTGCATTTTAAAGAGCTTCTCTTTGGGCCATCATTTCTTTTCAATTTGGCCAAGACGCGCGGCTCTATTAACGCCCATCAATATGCCAAAAATAAATAAAATTCATAAAAGAAAGATGTCAAATTGCCAACTCTGTCTCTTGCTCTTTCTATCCATTAATAATTTTACTACATTTTTGCTGTTATAACAGACAATAGGCAGCGGCGGGGGTAATCGATGGAGTCTGCGACTCGGATCAATATTGAGCCATAAAACTGCTCATTTTGCATTTAGAATTTGGCTTTTGATTTCTGGCTTTTGACAGCTGCGCATAAAGCTGCTCATAAATGTCAGAACTGAGCTGGCTGAGATTAGTCTCCATGCCGAGAGCGCCGATAAAACTCGTGTGATCGACAGAAAACATCAATGACAAAAAACCTCCCGAGCTGCGGGACACAATAAATTAGCTAACTAAATGATACTTCAGGAATGGAGCATAAATAATACAAACGAGCGCCCACACGAACACAAACTCAATCACAATCGGAGCAGCAAAATAATAAAAATATATATATAAAATAATAATAAATTCAAATGAGCGCAATAAATAAGTTCTGTGTAAATGAATAGCCAAAAGGCTAAAACGGAATGCGCATGCAAATGGCAGCTAAGCTGCAGATTAGCCAGAATATTAAGATATAAAATAAACAAGGGAATGCAATTAAATAATAACTAACAATGCTCATAGTATGTATGTGTGTTTATGTCTAAGCTCTAAATGGGCCAAATCCATTATAAAGTCCATAAAGCACGGAGGGGAAGAGCAGAACTTACCTCTCGCCCGCTCAGATGGTATCGATTTATGCAAATGGCTTTTGGTACGTAATGCCCATTTATTGGCGATTGTCCACAACGGCATTTTAATGTAAAAAAAGAATATTTCAAAAAAAGCATTACAATAAAAAGTTGATGAATAAAATTGAAAAAGATTAAAAAAATAACTTGGCGTACGCGCTTATAAAGTACATAAAATAAATAAAATGAAATAAGTTGCTTTTGGTTTGCCTGCACATCATTTCTCTAGGCAGTACAAAAGAATCAACTGGCGGGCGAAAGCCCAAAAGAACAGGTTCATAATTGAAATTCATGTTATTTGTTATTGCTTATAGTTGTTGCTGTTGTTGCTGTTGTTGCTGATGTTGTTGTTGTTATTGTTGTTGTTGTTGCTGTTGGCTGATTGTCAATGTGTCAAGCCTGTGGCAGTGTCTGAGTCGAACTCCGCATTTACACGCTGATGTTTCTACAATTGGGTTTTTCACGAAGTTTTTCTTTTGTTTACATATCGATAATTTTTTAGAAGACTTTTATAGATCCAAAAACGCAATTTTTGAGTTAATGATGCAGTTATGTTCGTTTGTTAATTATCTAACTTGTGTACAAATTTCATTATACTTTATATCTTAAATACACAGATCATGAGAAGAGACTATGACGTTCCGCTTTCCATGAAGATACAGGGCAATTTATTATTTTATTTAACCAATTAGATTTTTATATTAATTTCAGTTATGAGCATATAAACCTTAAAATTTACGACAAATGCAATAGGTGTTTATCGATAACTGATTAGCTTACATGCAACCCTGTGCTTACGCGAATGCAACTCTGTGTTTACCAACAATCGGAATACGGCAGAGCAAAATAAGAGAAACGCCAACCAGCTTCATGGGTTAAGAAGTTTTGCCAACAAACATAAACTTTATGAAAAAACATCAGCGTGCGAACTCAGTCTCAATCTCAGTCTGAGTCGAAGTCGATGTCGATGTCGAAGTCGAAGTCTGAGTCGCTGGACAGCTTGAGGTACTCACTGCTAGTTGGAGTTGACGCAAGTTACCGTTGTGACTGTGGCAGCAGTTGTGGCAGCCGTTTGTGTCTCCAAAGTCCAGATCGAACTAATGCCAGGGGCCACTTAAAGATTCCGCAACGCTTCAAGGCGACAACTTACGCATTTTTATGAGGTCATTTGCGTGTGAAGCGCACTAAATGCGGCCCACGAGCAATGCTTCTCTTTCTATCTCTATCTCCATCTCTCTCTCTATCTCTGTCTCTGTTTGTGACTCCTGCTGTTTAGAATCAAAATATGAATTCGTGGAAATGCGCTGGGAAAAGCCAAGAGAGCAACAACGGCAACGAGAACGACCAAATATTAGTCATATCTGTGCCAGTGGCATAGTAAAAATCTATTAAAAATATCACACGCCACGTTGACCTCTGAGGCGAGCAAACATTATTCAAGTACCGTTCCAAATACACGCTGTACTTGCCATTTTATGTGTCGGCAAAAGAAAAAACTCAAATCGGCGAGAAAAAAACAAAACAAACCAAAAACACAAAAAAACATATGCACAAAAATAAAACCACAGCCAATAAAATGAAAAATGCTGGTAAAAATATTGCGGCAAAATAATTTGCCACGCTCGTAAATTTTCAGCTCATAAAAAAGAAACGAACTACGCTGGTGGTGTGCGAATGTATATATCTATTATATATATATATTTGTATATGTTCAAATTAAGTCAGATTTGTTTGCTGTGCCTTCGGAGGTTTCGGTTTCGGAGCTGTGGGCCCTGCTGATCGACACTCAGCTCTTTTGATATATTGCCCCCTTCTGGCCAGGCGTCATTTGCATGTGAAAAGCCTGGAAAAAAGTTTCTCTAATTTGCCAAATGATTATTATGTGTGCCTAAACAACGTTAAGTGTTGCCATAAATTAGCGGCTAGACAATGTTGTTGTTTGTCGCTATGTTGGCTATAAAAAACTAAAAAAAAAAACAAACTACAAAAAAATTAGCTATAAATTTCTTAGACCCACAGACGACAATACAATTTGAATGCGACTTTACAAGCCAACAAAACAGCATCTTGAGAAAATACTTCATAGGAAAGACAAATGCCAAGTTGGGACTAGGCAAAGTATTTTATTTAATTTTATTATAATTTATTTGATGCATGTATTGGCCAAGTGTTTGGCGCTGATTACAAGTGCTTTGTTTGTTTTTAATCGAATAATTAATTTGAATTGCCAACTGACAGTTTCGTTTATTGCTTAATAAACTGATTGACATGCAATAAATAATACTTCTGACTTCTAAGCTCCGTCTCTCTGGGGTATCATTAGCCCGCAGTCTATTTGTCATATATGAAAACCCTCAACTTTGGCATGGAGTCTGCAGTTGCCAATCTGCAGTTGGCAGTTGGCAGTTGGCGTATTTTGCTTATATTTGTTTTCATTATGGCCAATGCCAGGCAGGCAATGACTTAGGCCACGAACTGGCGGGCTTTTAGGCTTGCACACAGTGCTATAAAAAATGTGTATAAAAACCAGTGAGAACGGTGCGGATGCTACAGTCGGACGTAATCACAACTTGGAGACCCTTTTCCAAGACGAGCAAATTGTCTGTTGCATATCTTCGCTGTTAATTATCCGATCGTAATTCACAGCATCGATATAGAATGCCTTAAGTTATGTATTGTACAAACGGACAGACGAAAAGATGGACATAGCTATATAAACTCATCTAGTCTTTCGGATCAAGATTATATATACATATACCTTGAGGGGTCTCCAACGCTTTCTTCTGAGTGTTACAAACATTTTTAATATGCGATATTTTGAATACACCCTTTTTAACTTTTGTAAAGTACAGGGTCTTGAAAAATGTGTATAAAAAGATCAGACGACAAAACGACAACGACAACGACAAAGACCAACGAATTTTGCTGCAAAAGCAGGCGAATGAACGAACGAGCGAATGAGCAAACGGGACAAACAGACGGAAATTAAATTGAAAACGACCCCACAAAAAGCGATGCTCGCCATAAAAATAAAGAAAAGAAAACGGCCGAATAAAGATAAGCGAAAAGTGGCAGCGCGAAGCGGCTCAAAAGTGTTGCCCGGCGATAAAAGTTTAATCAAAATTTATGAAGAGCCCCACTAGAACTGGCTCTCAGAATCGGCTCTCAGTATTGGCCTTTGCTATAACACACACAATTTACTAACACTTTTGCTACAACTGAACATTCTGAACTCTGCTTCTTCTTGCAGTCCCCGGAGCTGGATTATCGGCACGAGCTGATGGGACGTCTGCACAAGATCGAGCCGGCCGATGTGGAACTGGAAGTGCTCGCTGCTGCTGCTGCTGCCAACAACAACAACAACAACAGCAGCAGCAGCAACAACAACAACAACAACACGAGCAACAGCAACAGCAGCAACGGCAGCCAAACGCCCAACTCAACAGCGCCGCATCAACATCATCATCATCAGTTCCACCACCACCACCTGCACTCGCACCACCACTCGCATGCCCACCACCACCAGCACCACCACCAGCACTTGCACCACAGCCTCCAGAGCGGCGAGAGCGGCTCCCCCCTCGACGCCTGGCAGCTGGCGGCCTCCTCAAGCTACGCCAGCGAACAGCAACAGCAACAACCCGCCGGATCCCCCAACTCCAACTCGAACTCCGCCTATGCCTGCGCCCCCCTCTACGACGGCGCGCCCTACGACGTGCCCCTCGGCTATGCGCCTAGCGCCGCCACTGCCAACGGCAGCAGCAGCAACAGCAACCACAACAACAACAACAACAACAACGGCAGCAGCAGCAACAACAACAGCAGCAGCAGCGAGAAGGAGTATTTGTATGGTAAGCAGTTGAGATAACTGAGAAAGAGAGACGAAGAGAGAGAGAGAGAGAAAGAGAGAGAGAGAGAGAGAGAGAGAGAGAGGCAGATAGAGATAGAGTTAGAGAGTTTTTTCTGCTTTTTTTGGGAACTGGGCACACAAAATTACACGCATGGTGAAATCTCGCAAGTCAATAGCAAAACGCGACAAAACAATGTCTACGCTTCGCATAGTTTTTTTCCTACTCTTCTCCTCTTCTCCCTCTCCTCTCTGCTCTCCCACTCTGCACGCTTCATTTTGTATTTTTGTTTCATAGTTGCGTTTCTCTGCCGAATGTGAAACTTGAGACAGCCCAAAAAAGCTTAAGGCAGCCCAAGTTTAGGGCATAGACGAACTCAGCATACGCTGCATTTAAACCTCTTCATATAGGGAAGATCAGCTCCCTGCAGCTGAAATAAAGAATTTTTTCTTTAGCTCTATAAATATAACTTTTTCAAAAATGTTTTTATTTGTTTTAAATTAAGCTTTTCGGACGCATTTAAGTTAATTTTCAACTAGAGAAATAAAATGTTTCATATTCTTCTGTTGTTTTTAATCTGTTTTTGACTCAATTTTTTTCGTAGTAACTAATATCTTTCCATGAAATCTTATCATTTTATCTGTTATTATATTCAAACTGTTCACAATTTTGACATTGCTATACAATATACAGATTTCCACAAAGTTTTGATAGTTATCAAATGAATATATTAGTTTGTGACCCAATTTTATTTGTGCATACAATTTACTAATTGACCTTTAAGAACAGAAGAACTTTTATGCAAAAAACCAATGATTTCAAGAAATATTTAGAAGATATTATGCATTAAAATATTGGAATATAATTTCTGGTAAGCGTAGAAAGAACCTCAGCTAGACTCAGCTGATCAGCTGCATATTTAGCTATAAATAGCTAAACAGTGTTCACAAATTTCATGCATACGCGAGATTTCATTGTTTGCATTATTAATTCCCCTGCAAACGCTGGATATATAGTATCTATATATATTTATATAAGGCATTAGCAAGTTGCTTATCTGGCGATTTCCTTCAACTCTCTGCTCCGTAGAAACCAAAAACAAAGAGGCTCTCTTCCCCGACCCCCTCGACGATCCCTATCAGAGGCCTGCGCTGTGGGACGATATTGCCACCTCCATACAGAACATCGATCCGGAGAATGCGCTGATGCTGAGTGCCAGCGACAATGCAAATGCAGCACAGCAGCAGCAGCAACAGTTGCTGCCACAGGTCAAAATGGAAGCAATAGATGAAACTCTGCTCGAAACTTTCTCGACACCAATGCTCAGTCCCATGGAGATAAAAACTGAAAAGCAGCAGCGACAACACCAGCAGCAGCAGCAGCAACAGCAACATCAGCATCACCAGCAGCAGCAGCACCAGCAACAGCAGCACCAGCAGCAATACCACCATCAGCAGCAGCAACAGCAGCAGCAACAGCAGCAGCAACAACATTATCAGCAACATTATCAGCAGCAGCAACAGCAGCAACACTTGTACCAGCATCATCCCAGCCTCTCGTTGCCTGGCCTGCCACCCGCTGCTGAGGTTGTTGAGCTGCAGCTGCAACAGCAACAACAGCAGCAGCAGCAGCAACATCTGCACAGCGGCAGCAACAGCCCCAAGCATGCAACGGGCGACAACAACAGTAGCAATTCTGCCTCCTATCAGCAACAATACGCATCTCAGCTGAACAGCGGTTATCTGAACAGTAGCAACAACAGCAACAGCAGCAACAGCAACAACACTAGCTCCGGGGGCAACAACAGCAGCAGCAACAGCTACGGCTACAGCTGGCACAGCAGTCAGGTGAGACATCAGCAACATCAACAACATCCACAGCATCCACAACATCCACAACACTTTCTATATCTCTAACTCTTCCGCTTTTACTCCCCCTTCTCTCCTCTCCAGACCTTTCACACCAAATACCAAATACACCCGCCATCAGCAGCTGCAGCCGCCACACCAAACACTGCCACGCCCACAGCTCAACACGTGCTGCAGCAGCAGCAGCATCAGCAGCAGCTGCAGCTCTGCCCCCCCGCCGCGCCCAGCACCCCCTCCGCCACTTCCGCCTCCTCCGCCGGCAGCGCCTCCTCCAACGGCTCCAGCTCCACGCGCCACATGTTCGTGCCCCCGCTAACCCCGCCCAGCTCAGATCCCGGCAGCCCCGGCGCCTCCATGGTGGCAGCGGCCGCCGCCGTCGCCCAGGCCCAGCGACGCAGCACGCCCCCGCCCCCCTATCAGCAAGGTCACGCGTTATCAGGGCTGTGCCCCAGCCTCGTCAACCCATCGCCCACGCTGCAGCTGCTTGGCGCTGCCACGCCCACCACGCTCACGACCCTCACGCCCGCCAATGCAGCCTCAGCAGCCGTTGCGGTTCAGCAGCAACAGCAGCAGCAGCAACCACCCCCGCCTCCGCCGCCCCCCAGCAGCGGGCGGAGGGGGCGGCACTCGCACCACCAGCCGGGCACCCCCGCCCACATCGCGAGCCTCATGAGCGTGCGCACCGTACGGTACAACCGGCGCAACAATCCGGAGCTGGAAAAGCGTCGCATTCATCACTGTGATTTTGTGGGTGAGTACACTGCCAGAAAACTGCATATCATAAATAATTATTCAAATAGTTTCGTTCAAAATGAAACAAACTAAATTTTAATTGGCAATTTATGGGATTATCTATTAATTAATTATTTTAATTAAATCGTTTATTAAACAATTCAACAATTGCTAGAATATTTTAAATTAAATTTAAATTAAATTAAAACTCGAGTATTGAAGCTAGTTACAGCTTAAATCATTTAGCTTAATGATTTGCTGGTATTTTCATTTCGATAACTAAAAGATTTCATTCTCAAGAACTTACATATTATATTATACATTTATAAATTTTAATTCTTAAACTCTACAAATTATTAAAAAAAAAAATCTAAATGAATCAAATATGTAAAAATCAGTATTCAGATTACAAATTCATCGTTGTATAATTATAAAATATATACTGAATAATACTTTAACTAATTAGCTTTGCAACGAGTTGAACTAAGCGGTATAAGCACTATAGGATTTTCTATTGGAAAAGGTATTATTTAAATATTCTGTACTGGAGATAAAAAATTATAGCCGTGCCCTGAAATATGTTAAAGGGCTCAGGACGTGCTGGGCCTTCAAATCAAGTCTCGTGCCCATCAGTTAATCGTTAATTAAATTAAATAAATAGAATCCCTAGTCTGTGCTTAATTGAAATTCTATATAGAACAGAGACTGACTGAAATATTTTAATTATTGTCTAATTTTTGTCAGTGTAGTTAGCCAGATAAAGCAATAGCTACAGCTAAAGATACAGGGACATAAACAGAAACAGATACTTTTGGGGGCCGCTGTTTGAGATGCACTGCGTGTGCGCCTCGTTTATCATTTCGCGCGCTTTGCGACACTTTTCGTAACCGATAGCGCAGCTTGGGCCCCTCGGCCCCTCCGCCCCCTCTGCCCCATGCAGGGGACACACTAGTTACATATTTGGTAAGGTCTCTGGTGGGAAGTGGAGTGTAGTTGGCTCATTGCGCATGCGTGCGGCGTATTTCCAATCGCCATTTATTTATTCTGCGTTTATCTATACATTTATTTATTATCTCTCTGCCATTGACAGCTGTTGTGGCGCTTTTTCTAATGTCTCTTTTGTAATTCTAATTAGCCATTAGGCCATATTTATGTAAGCGACTCCAGCCCGTCCATAAACAATGCTCTCGATATAGTTGCAGCGGCAGAGAACTTGGGAGATTGAGAAAGTTTAGTTGAAGCAGCATTGCCTTCAATCAAATTTGAGCCATCAAATAAAAATATAAATTCCAGCGCTGTGAAGATCTATCGGCTAATCGAAAAGCACTTAACCCGGCTAAATGTGATGTTGTCTAGCCAACAGTCGCTTCGTCGCTTCGTCTCTTCGACTCTTTGTCTGTCTCGGTGTCTGTGTCTGGCTACGTGCGTTGCCACTAATAAATAATTGACAATTGTCTGACACGTTTGCCGTGGCCATTTTTAGACAAAAAGCGCGATCGATCAGCAATATTACGAGTCCAATTGCCAATTGCCTGGGCTCAGACTTACAAAAATGTTGTCTAAATGAAGTTATTATGCCATAAACGCACGCATCAGACACTGAGACATAGACAGAGACAGAGACAGAGACAGACAAAAAGACATAGGCCTTGCAACTGGCAACTTGCAACTTGCAACTGCGTGGCAAGTTGGTAATGTCTGTGATCGATGCTCGTAACTCTAAACTGCAGACTTCAAACTTCAAACCTCAGCTGAAGCCAATCACGCATCTAACTGTCGGCGTTGCCGCAACATTCTTGCCTCGCATTTTAGCCATCGATTCGCTTTGGCCATGTCTGACTGCCGCTGTTTTTGGCGTATTTTTAGCTGCGACTTTTTGGCATTGTCTGTATGTATATATGTATAGTATAAGTATGTATGCCAGGCACGTTGTGCGCAGCTTTCAATTAGAGCGTACGTGCTGGGATCTCTAAGCATCCTTTTAAGTGCCACATAAATGTGTCGGGCTGTGCGGCAAGTGAATCTTGTGCAACTTTCACCCAGCTGCAACGCGTTCCCAGCCAACAGCACCACGAACTTAATTAAAGGCGCTAACGCCCACTGACCCACTGCTAAACCACAGTCAGAGTCGGAGTCAGAGTCCGATTCAGAGCCACAGCAGCTGCTCTTGGCTCTTTTTTCATAGTCATCTTATCAAGATGTTGGCGGTGTCAGCAGATACTGCATGCCACAATTGTTGCAGTCAGAAAAATCTGTGAAAAATCTCTTTTAAATTAAATCTGTTATATTTTTGTACACTCAGAAATAAACAGTACAGTAGATTTAGATACCATCGTACCATACATTAATTTTATAACATTTCGTTATAAATTTATTAAAATATGTTAGCTATTTTGAAATTTGGTGTGAAAAATTAAATTTTAAAATACTAAAATCAACACATAATCGTTTAATTATAATTCTTATATATTTATAAATATTAATCATATTAATTATGAAAATTATTAATAAGATAACAATATTAAAACATTCTTAAGCAAATATGAAAGACTTTTGACTTTATTTTCAACAAAGTTTCAATAATTCATCAGATTTAAATAACAAAATTTTGATCTTAGAACAAAGAGATTATTAATTATTAGATTATTATTGTTTTTTTTTTATTAAGTGCGAATTTCTTGATTGCTTTTTAAGCAATACACTTTAAATTCTAGCTAAAATTTGGCTTTACTTTCTGCCGTTTCAGGTTGCTCCAAGGTGTATACCAAGAGCTCGCACTTGAAGGCGCATCAAAGGATACACACCGGTGAGTAGTTATTATTGATAGCACCACTGACCCACCCATCACCCACCTGGTTATGGCTGCTGCTTCGGGCCCTCGCAATTGCTTCCTGGCCAATCCTGGCCAGTTGCCACTGGCCGTGGCAGTTGCAGTTGCAGTTGTAGGCGTAGGTGGGCTTATTACCAAACCACAGTGTGGTTGCCTGGCGATGAGCCACCGCTGTTAGGGGCTTGGGTACAGCTGCATTAGGCGGACAACAACAACAACATAAAAAACAACAACAAGACTTTTGATTAATTCGCGCGCTCATATTTGTAGTTGCCAGCACATAATTTGCCAAGTGCTTGGAGCGCCTTTTGCTTTTTTCAATTTTGGGCGCAAAACAACAAAAACTCAACCACAAAAATCGTGATTTCTATGGTTTGTATTTGAGATTTTTTTGTAGCTGTTGTGGTCAGCTACAGTTTGTGAGCTGGAAGTTGCAACATCAGCATCAGCAACAGCATCAGCTTGGCATCGGCATCAACAACATCAACAATCGCCAATCGCCAACGCCATCAGCTGGGCGCACGTTTGGCCTGCATTTCCTTCTTGCTCAGATTACACTTGACTTGTTTTTTGTCTTCTTTTGTTTTGATCTTTTTTTATGTTTGTTGGTTTTTTTTTTTTGTGAGTTCGTCGTTCTGTCTTTTAGCCGGCTGGGCCGTTCATTGCCTGGCAGCCCGCGATGTTGGCATGTTGATCACCTGTCTTCTCGTTTTATGGGCCACACGTTTTATGTCCCTGATTTGCGACTGCGGCTGCGACTGCGACTTGCGAGACTTTCAACTCTCGACCCAGCCCGAAACCGACAAAAAACAATAACAACAAAGAAACCTCGGCCTCGGTACTCCTTCGGTGTTTTATTAATCGCACATGACCCGCTGATTTATGCGCCATCGCAAAAGGCTGCATAAAAACATTTTATTATTATGATTTTGCGCTGCGCTGATTTTAGCTTAACTGATAAACTTAACGCCCCATCAAAAGCAAAAACGTAACATTAGTTGAACTCGACGACAAGTACGAGCTCATGAAGCTACAAACAAGTTCAAAGATGCTTCAGCATCTCCAACGCTTGCTTGGGGTTCGGGTTCGTCTGGTTAATATTTGGTTAATTGAAATAAAGACAAAAATATAGTTTTTTTTATGGCGTGAAAAATTAGCAGACGTTTTCTTACAAACTAAAATTGTAGAGAATTAAAATAAAATAAATAAATTATTAGTTTTTGTCAGTCACAAGTTGTAAAATATTAAGTAAATGATTTTAACTGTTTTCTAAACTTATTTATTTATGAACTAAACTATGAACAATCTACAGAGTAGTTTACGTTTAAATATACAACTAAACTAAACAATTAAATTAAATTTAAATGTTAAAGTTAACTTGAGATAAACAGTCAAAAATTACAATCGCAATTCTTGCTTTTATTCAGTTTTAAGTTCTTTTTTCGAACTGTTGCTGTTGTTTAAACTTCTTCCGCAACTTTGATAGAAACTGTAATTTATTTTTGGACAACTTCCATCTATTCTCAATGCTAAAACTAGAACAGCCCGCGCTACGCTATAAATCATCACCTTGGCTGATTTTATTTCCTAATCTCTGCCCGGGGCCAACACGAATCTGCAACCCACAGAACCCAGAGCGCCAACCTCAAACCTCAAGTATTTTGGGCTTTCGAGTGGAACAAACATTTGTGGCTACCGTCTGATGGCTGTCCGCTTGTTTGGCTTTTGACTTAGTTAACATCGCCCAGCCTATAGGCACACACACTCACACTCACACTCACAAACACTTGCACAAACATTTTTCATGCAATTTTGAAGCTGTGGCATTTGATGGCGCCAGACAGCAGGCCGAGTGTTGTCTCTGCTGATTAGCAGCCGGAGAGCCGCAGATGAAGTGCTCAACACTCGCTGGGCAGCGAGTGGAAGAGGATTTTGTTTAAATATTTGCCACAGCGCAGAAAACTTCTTCAGGCAGAGCGCCTGGGCAAGTTCGTTGTCTAAGTCTTTTGTTTTGCTGCTTTATTTTTGGCCCAAGTCGCATGCGCTGCTCGTAAATTGTGTGTTTTTTATTTGTGCTCTTTGCCTCTTATCTGTAGGCGACGATTAGAAAATCGGGCGCTAACTAATCTTTATGCAGGCAGCGAACGCATAAATTCCACATGCTGCCATAGAATTGAACCTAGAGGTGCTTGGGTTGAACCGAAACTGAAACTGGAATTCCAACTGGAACCGAAACTGGAAGATTGGGAACGGTTGTGGCATAAATGTGGATGTAGATTGCCCACCGGCTGGGCTTATTTTGTACTGATTTGTTTGCTAATATGTTCGCGCCGCCATAAATTAGTTTGATTTTCATGCTCGTGGACGGGAGGACGGCAGGAGGGGGAGAGGCAGCAGGAGAACTGGACATGGAGTGTACGGCCTGAGGCTGGACTTGTCTTCGAGCTTGTTTTGGGCACTCGAAGCCTCAGTCTATGTGTACATATTGTTAGTGCATGTTGCGCTTATCGCGCCATACGTTCAAATTATGAAGTAATTTCGTCCGGCTTATCGCATTGCGTTCATCGCACATTACAAAACAACATTTACATAACTTTGTTTGTTGTTCACCCGGGGCCGGTCTGGCGGTCTGGCCACAGCCCCAACATGAGTTACAGCTCCAGCTCCAAGCTCAGCTATAACTACAGACCCCAACTGTGGTTCGATGGCGATCTTTGTTTTAGTTACGAGCGATTTCAATTTTTGGCATTGCCAAACGATATTCCCACGAGTGCGCGATTTGCTGTTGTTGTTTGATTTCCATTTTATTGCCAGAGATTCTATTGGGCATGACTCACCCAGCAATTTATCAATTTATCAATGTAGTTCCATTTTGGCATCCAGCAAAAGCAAAAGCAAAAGCTTCTTATGTGTGCTTGTAAGTGGCGATAGGTAAATTTTGTGATTATGTTCAGTCATCCCTAGGCACTTCAGTTCATTAAAAGAGATCTAAATAAACCAATAAGTCACGCCACGAGTCGCCCATATTGGGTTTCGATTCCAAAATCCAACAAAAGTGTCAGCTGAGTGCCACTCCAAGTGAGCGGGACGGCAATACATCTAGCCGTGCTGCTTCTCACCGGTCTCAAGGGGCATTTCAACCTAAAAAACAGACAACAAAAACATGTCGATTGTCTATTAAAATATTGTAAAGCTGTGAGAAGGGTTTGCAGGGCCGCAGCTCGGATGAGCTTAGAAGTGTGAGTTTTTACAAGCAAAGTGTGAAGAAGCATTCCCTATTCATATTTGTATATAGTACCATATCTATTACAAGGTTGAGCTTAACCGTAATGTAGTTTACCTCAAGTCCAGAACCAATCAAGCGTCCACAGCCAATTCGATTAGATGAACAATAGAAAACTCATTCGTTACAGTTGGCAACTCTGTGAGTCGAGCCATAAAATGTCAAGTTCAGCAGATTTAAAACCGCAATAATTATTTCATTCAATTTCAATTTGAATTTGAACACGAATGTTTATGTTTTGGCCCTGTACCTTAAAATAGTGTTAAAGGGTCTGTTAAGTTGGTGCAAACGAAAAATGACGACGAGCTGAGTCGATATATTATAGACAGGTCCATTTGTATGAAACCCTAGATATCGCAAACTATAAGAACTAGAAATATAATTTCTTTTATCAAGTTTCTTTTAGATTTTTGATATCCCGCCCCCTTTCTACGATAACCACAAAACAAAGCAGCCTCATAGGTCTCAAAAACCTGCATCGCTACTGCTGCCACAATTTTAAAGCTACAGATTTGAAATTTAGCTTCAAACATATCAAAGATATGCAACAGAAAATTAGCTTGACTGTGTGTGTATTGTTAAAACACAAAGTACAGGCTCTTTAATTGCCGGCAACATCCGACTGTAGCCTTCAGTCAGACCTATGTTTATGTTTATGTTTGTGTTGTAGCCGTAAAGCCCCAAACACGCTGATAGCCATAGCCAAGGCATATACACATGCTCGGCCAATCGTCGGTGCCAGCTGGAGGGAATTAGTCATGGAGCAGCGGGTTGACTCGTAGTTTTTGGGCACCGGCCGGTCGCATTTTTTGTTGTTTGTTAGCTCGACATGAGCTGAGCAAAAGTCACTTGCAAATGTTGTCGTGTTGTCTTGTTATTGTTGCTGGCAATGGCCCATCGTCAGCAGCAGCGGCAAGTCGTGTGCCACAGCCGCAGATTGGAAAAATCCAAATTCAACTGCAAATCATAAAATACCAGACTATGAACTAACTCAGGCTCTGACTGCGAATTGACTTGCCATTTGCTTCAGCTGCCGTTTTCTTGTCATCGTCATCGTCGTCATCGTCGTCGTCGTCGTCAGCATGAGTGTCGTGTTGTTGTTCTCCTGCAAACAACATGAAAATTCAATGAAAATGTTAATTTGTGAATACATGTTTTAGCCACATCGAGTACTCGTAAGTGAATACAAGACAAGAAGCACGGCGATGACATACTCCAAGGCAGTTAGTGGATCAGTTCCGTCTAGTAAACGAGCATCTCTATTAAAACAGCATAATATGGGTTGATGTTCCAGAGCATATACTCTGTAAAACTGCCAGCAGCAAAGTTACTTCTCAATCAGGATACTCCTCTGTAGCTTTTAGGCGCCCATTTTTATAGTATAACAGCCTGTAGCTTTTACCTGTAACTAACGCTCTCTCCATATTTTACTTTATTTTTGCAGGTGAGAAGCCCTACACCTGCCAGTGGCCGGAGTGTGAATGGCGCTTCGCCCGATCCGACGAGCTGACGAGGCATTATCGCAAGCACACTGGCGCCAAGCCCTTCAAGTGCATTGTTTGCGAGCGGAGCTTCGCTAGGAGCGATCATCTGGCGCTGCATATGAAGCGCCATCTGCCGAAGAACAAATGAGTAAGGGGGCGGAGTGGGTGTGAGAGGCGGTTGCGGGGAGGAGCGGCCACAAATCAACTATATCAGAATCCAAAGGACTTTAGTTAAGCGTAAATCAGAATTGTTTAGTTAATGGTTGCCACCTAAAGTTAATCGCAACCAGCATACTAGTAAGTGTTAAAGTAAACCTAAACCTAAACCAGAGAGATCGAAAGCTTGTCTCACCGGAGTTCGGAACAAAAGCTTTTATTTGTACCAATTGTGCCTCAGTCAGCCTCTAGCATCTAGCCTATAGCTATATCTGCTGCGGATCGGCTGCTGCGAATTGCATAACTCAAAGTTAAAATAAGTAAATGAAATTTCCACCTGCTTAACTACATATATACCATACTTTAAGCACGCTCCTAACTAATCTTAATGCAATCACACATCTAACCACAGTTAGTTCTTATTGTTTCCCTGGAGAATCGGCGGTCGGTTCTCCTGGCTCGTGTGAGAGCCCCGTGTATTAAAGTGCATATAGAAGATACTTATTTATAGATCCTGGTATACTTGTACTCTAAGTTGTAGGACAACATTTTCCACACGTGTCATTAATGTCTCCTAGAATATCTCTGTATAGTTTCCCTTAGCCATAAACTAAATTGTTAGCATGTATGTAGTCCATAAGCCACTTCTGTCGTATCAGTGTGTATCTGTAGCTAGCGTATTATCTATGAATATGTATTGTATGTATATTTATACCTATGTATGTGTCTCTATATCGTTTCTAAACACCAAAAAGTGCTGGCACAAAATCATCATAATAATAATAAAAATAAAATGTTTTTGAAAAACCTAAACGATATTTTCATTTAAAATCTTGAACTTCAACTGGAAATGCCATAAATTGATGGTCAGTGCAGTGGAATTTCTGAATTGTTATTTACTGCATTTATACGATTATTAACATTTCCCAATTACGTGCCCGGCAAGGCAAACGCGGCATTGGAAATTTCTCCCTGGGCCTTATGAATAGATTTTACCCAATTTGGCAGCCATTTGAGAAAACTCCACACGTTAACGGTTAACAGTTAACAGTTAACAGTTAGATTATTAAGGAATCACATAAAATACTGCCCAAAATGCATATGAGTTCATTAAACAAACAATAAACCTACAAAGATGATGTGTACAAAATAAAATATGCGACAATTATTTCATTTAGATGAGCATGAACACTCGATAAATACATACATATATATATGTATATATACTCCGATGTCTGCTGTAAGTCAAAGTCAATTGCTTTTTGTTGTTATTGCTGCGATCTTTATCAAAATATTTTGTACACGAGACAAACATGTCGCAGCAAATGCGAGACGTTTGTTGTTAAAAAAAATAAGAAATAAGCATTTCAATTGCATTTTTTATTTTTTATTTATTATCTATGTCTATCGGCATTTTTATTTTCGACGCGTCATCTTGTTTTGATAGCAGCGATAAAATAGTTGTCGTTTGTCATATAAAATTATAAATCATTTGGTATTTTCTGATGAGGCTCATTTACGAACGTTGCTCGAAAGGAACTAGTTCATTTGTTGCACTTCGGTCACATGTTAAACAACTAATTTGATTGCGATGATACTTGAACTTTATGCAGCATCATTGCTCTAGGAATTATCATTGTCCAAATAGGTATACGGAGATGTTAAGAAACAGTGAAGAGAGAGGGAGAAAAAGTTGGTGATAGAGAGATGCACTCAGCCAAGTCAGCGCATACCATATTTCCAGCAAGAGTTAGGCAGCGAGAGTTCGGCCATTGAGATTTCAGCCCATGATGCAATAATACAAGGTGGTTCACTCAGCAAATCATGAGCAAATCGTAGTCCCTCTACTGTAAGTGCGAGTGAAACAGCGTTGAGTAGTGAGTGCGAGTGAACCGCTATACAGTGCGTCGATTAACCCTAGAACAGTGCATGGGGCTTAAAGTGGCTTTAGTTATGACATGAGTTGTTGAGTTTATAATTTTATTTTTATTAATTTTGCGTTTGACATAAGTTTTTGTATTTGTTGTTGAATTGATATTCGGAGGCCAAAGTATTTGGACATAAAATTGTCTTATTTTAAATATCGTTTATTTCTAATTTTAAGTAAAAATGTTAGGTTTTTTAATTTTAATGGTTGTATTTGTACATAAAAATACCAATTTGGAAATTTTAGAAAATTGTTTTTTTTATTAATTTTAGTTTAATTATACTTGAAATTATCGCTTTCAAGGGTGGCATAAGTATTTGGACTTAAACATTTACTTAACATTTTATGTCCAAATACTTTGGCCTACTTGTGTATGTGTGTGGTATGTGCTTGCGTCATGGTTCAGCCAAAAAGAGTTCGACAAGTGAGAGTTGGGCCAGCGAGAGTTCGACAAGTGAGAGTGCAGCCAGTGAGAATTCGGCCATCGAGTCCATGGCAGCACCCACTACACGTCTGAACCACAAGACTGCAGACACCACACTGCGATAAGCAGCACTGCAGCAGCAGTATTTATTGCGGATACAGGCTGCGCTGTCGCTGTCGCTGTTGCTCTCTCTTGATCAGCTCCCGCCGAAAAGAAACCCCTTACCGCATCGCTTCTATGGTAGGCGCAAAAGTCGCCAGCTGGTGGCTGCGGCGCTCTCTCCCTATGCATACGCCCAAATACAGCGCTTGTCCGCTCTCCTATTTGCTCGCTCTTGCTGCCTCTCTAAGCAAGCGCAAGCAACTGTATGTGTGTGCGTGTGTTTAATTGAGTGCAGATAAGGAATAACTGTTAAGACGGAAGGCGATAAGAGTTGTGGCGTGATTGCAGCTCATACAACGCTTGCCTTTCTGTGTGAGGATGTGGTGCAGTTATTATGGAACAAAAAATACAGTGTCTCCTACTGTCGTTTACGTCCGACTGAACTGCATCATCTGGAATGTTTTTTTTTATAAAAAGTGGCCAGAAATTTCGCTTTCCGCGGTTTTAAAATTTTATTTATGCTTTTAAAAACAGCCACATTTGTCGGGAAAAAAGCGGAATTGGCAACAATGCTCTGGGCTTCGTGCTCTGCTCCACACGTGGGCGTTAGGGTTCGCTATATCCTCTCATCTCATCTCTAACTCTATCTCTCTCTCTCTCCGTCTCTCTCTCTTTGTCTCATTCTTTCTCTCTCCCTCTCTGTCTGCTGTCTTTCTCTGCTGGCTGTCGAGTATCTTCAATTGTTGTGCGTTGCGCTGATTAATCATGTTACCACTGACAGCTCAACTTTGCGTTCAAGCCGCTTATTAAATTGGCTTAAGATTGCTAGATAAACGTAATAAAGCAACGCACAGCCCGAGATGCAGAGATGCAGAGATGCAGAGATGGAGAGAAGGAGAGATTGAAGGCACGGCCAGAGCCAGAGCCAGATATGAGCACATGGGGAGTAGTACGTGTAGGTATGAGGACCCCACAAATTGATAAATGCACAAATCAGCGTCGTAAGCACTCATTGGCTGCTCAGTGCACCCACTTGAAAGTTCAGTCACAAAACCGAATCGAACCGAACAGAAAAACAGAAACAGAAAATAAACGCGTTTCATATGAAATTGATGCGATTCCAGTCAGATCGCGTGTGCGCCTCTGACTGATATCTCTTATTATTTCAATTAATTTGTGCGCTTTGTGCTGTGCTTATTCATTTAATACACAAACATGCTCACAAACACTCACACTCACACTCACACTCGCTGTGAATAAAGCCAAATTGCGCATACAAATACGCTGAATTGAGTCTCCAAGTGGGCGTAATGCTTATTATGCCAATCTGTTTAATGTGTCAGTAGATCACTTAATATATACGTACATACAGTACGCTCCGATGTGTATCTATTCTGTGTGATTATATAGGAAGTTATTGAATACCTTAATGAATATTTTAATGCTCACATGCGGCAATGTTTAAACTTAATTTCTGCTCGCTTGATCTCAGTGCAAAAGTCCAATACGGATACAGCGAATTAACATTTGTTTAAAATGCATCTAATTCTCATTAAGATTGTATTACAATTTTGATCTGCTCAATTAAAGTACGATTAAAATAAATGTGTTTTATATTAATGTTTAACTTTTAATTAATTTTAAATTATTTTTATTTAAATAGATCTATATATCTAAGAATCTTTTCCCTGTTTCAATTTCAGTTTTTGAGTATTTAAAAAATATTTTTGCTAGCAAATTAAATGCGGGTTGGCAACCCTAACAGTTTAGGATGTTCAATTAGAGCATATATAAAATGAATATATTTTATATTATCATTTATTTTTTATTGACCACATTCCTTGCAATCTTACTCTGGTTTTAACCTTATTTTTTCAGCGAGCAAGTTTTATGTGGGGTTGACAACCCTAGCAGTTTGGGATGTTGGGTAAATATTTAACAAGTTCAGCAACATCTTGATCTTTGGCTTTAACTTGGCCTGCAGGAACTGAGCACTCCTTTGGCCAACTTCTTGAGCTTCCGCAACACAACTTTTACTTTCATGGGACGCAGAGTCCAGCTGCGTTGCTGGAGAGGGAGAGGGGGAGTGAGAGGCTGACAGACACCCACCACAACAAGGGGCACAACTTGGGCAGGTAACCCACACACACGCCACATGCCACATGCCACGGCCACAAACAAGCGGGTTCATCCATTTAAAGCCAGCTGGAACAAACCGTATGAAACATAGACGTATCAAGCGCCCATTAGCAAATGGGGGACGCGCTCGTGTCGTGTTTTGTTCGTGTTGCATCGTGTGTTGTTGCATGTATGTGTGCATGTGTATGTGTGTTCGTGTATGTGTGTGTGTGAGGCTGTCAGACTGACAGAGGGGCGCAGCCGCAAGCATAAGCCTGCCACCAAAAACAGGAACTCCTCTCGCGATATGCTAACTGGCCCCTGCCTGCCACACTTGGATTGAGGGGGGGTTGGGCGGGGAACGCGTGTTGCAGCAACTATTTTGCATACACATTGCACATAAACAACGCTGACTAAAAACGGCGACAACTATAATTAAGCTTAATTGCTGTTTAATGCGAGCCACACAGAGTCAGAGTCTGAGCCAGAGACAAATACACGGAGACAGCAACGAGCAACGAGTTGGAATCGAAGTTGGAGTTGAGTTGGAACTGGAACTGGAAGACTGGAAGACTGGAAGAGTTGATGCCTTGGCACCATTTTGTATATGCATTTTATTTATAATTTATCAGACGCCCACGCGGCAGGCACAGTGACTGCCAGACATGCTCGTACATCTACTCGGAGTGCATTTAATTTTAATTTAATTATAACCATAAACATGCATTTAAGTGCACCAGAACCAGGTGTAATGTCTAATTGAAAAGTCGCTTATCTCTTTGCATTATTGTTTTTGTTTTTGTATTTTCGTATGTTTGTTGTTTTTCGAGTGTCGAGGAAATTAATTAGCAATTAAGAATGCAGGCACTGGCAATGCAGCAATGCAGCAATGCCTCTAATCTGTTGTTGAAACACTCGTAATTCATATTTATAAATAGACAAACATTATTCAAGGTGTCCGAGCGGGTACGCGCACCGTAAATTAAATCAAAACTCAAAACGAAAACGATATGGTTAGAATTTATAACGAAAAAGAGGCAAAGAATAAATAAATTAGAAAAAAGTTAAGTGAAGTGAAGTGTGCATGTCATAACGATTTTTATATACACTTTGATGCAAATTTATTGAATAAATCACGGAATAGGTAATGGAAAATTATGAATGAATAAATCGAACGGGAATACATTTTTGTAATTGAGAAATTGCGCATATACCAAATAAGATTTCAATATATTTTACATTCTATCTTAATTCTTTAAAACATTTTTTTTAATAATATTATAAGATTAGATATACTAACTTTGAAGATAGCTCATTAAAAAAAGCCTAGAATATATACAAAATAGCTTAAATTAAACATAAAAAATAGAATTATAATCCTTGAAAATTAATAACAAAAATATTATTAAATTTATCAAATAAATAAATATATTTGTAAAGCCAGCTAAGTTGGCAACGTTAGTTCATATTCTAGTTCCATCAGTGTTGACAGTAATATCTAGATCTCAACTATAGGGTCTGAAAATATTATATAAAATAAATTAAAATAAATGTTAAAATAAAAAATGAAAATTAAATCAATATCGAATTTTAAAAATAAATATATGTTTGCAAATGGAAGTCGGAAACTCGTTTTATTATATTGATCTGCTGCTTCAGAAGTTAGTTTGCCCTCCCCTGGTAAGGGTATTGAAGTCAGAAAAGAAACCCATTTGCTCCGTGGCCGCCCACAAAATTTAACGTGGAGTCGTTTTCAGAGCCGGACAGACTCGACAACAGCCGGCGACCGGAGGTTGGGGTTGTTGCAGCCGTCGTGTGACTCAATCTCAATCCCAGTCCCAAAGTCAATCGCAATCGCAGTCCCAATGCGCCCAGCTGCAGTTGATCGACCGATCCAACCGATTCAACCGATTGGCGACCCAATGGCGACGACTGCCGTCCGCATTTGGCAATGAACTTTTCGATATCGATATCGAAATGCTGTGTGCATGGGCTAAAAGTCAGATAGAGATAAATAAATCCAGCGTAGCTGCTGACTTTGAACTCGGTCAAGTCGAGACACATTTGAAGCTGTTTGCATATTTAATTGAACACCTACAACAGCAATCACAATAACCACAGCAACCACACCAACTACAGCAACTACAGCAACAACGGCAACTGGCAACAAATGGTTTGCAGCTGGGTTGCCATAATAATAAGCATTATAATCAGGCGCAGAAGGCTCAATAGGCCAATTGCCTGCCGGCCAAGTAAATGCACAGTTACTTTGTCAAAGCGCCAAGTCGTGCCTGACAAAATAATGACCATTTACGCTCAAACCTATGGCCTTTTTGGCAAAACTCATTAAAAGCCCTGTAGCCTGGGCAAAACGAATCAGAACAAGCTCACTCATGTGAACTAGTGTAGTTCCGTTCCATATTTGAGCTAGAACAACCACACGGTTATCGATATGTGGTGTGGTGTTATTTTCAAACTTATCGGTTTCTTTCACACAACATTTTATGTTTCTTTTTCGATTTTATCTTTTATTTTTAATCTCCACTGATCATGAATTTTGGTATCATAATCAGTAATCAATCGCATGCACCAGAACAATCGTAAAACATCGATTGTTAATCTCAAATTTGGTGCTCTGCTCAGTGTTGCCAGTTTAGCTTATTATAGGCTAGATTTAGCATATTTTGAAATGGAAAAGCTTAAAAATTTTCAATCTAGCTTATAGCTTTAAATTTAGCATATTCTCAAGTTTATTTTAGCCTGCTCTAGCTTTAAATATATATTCCACATTTAAAGAATATATTTTATAATTCTTAAATGTTTCTGAAAATGTTATCAGAACTTTTTCATTATGGCTTCCATTTCTGTAAATTTAGTTTTTTATACCCTGTACCCATTGAAAAATAAAAAAACATGGGTAATAACTTTGCCAGATTGTATGAACGCTGAATATTCTAAACTATAAAAGCTAGAGAAGCCGTTTTGGTAATTTTTGAAAGGTGTACACCATACGCAGATCAAGTTTATTTCAAGTGTTGGCTGACACGCCCCTTCCGCCCACAATGAACATAATTAGAATACACTCACCAATTTAAGAGACACAAGTCTTTTTATATAAATTATGTTTTCAGAGTTGGTAGGTCTATATATTACGCGAATGAAGTTTGTTTCAAATTTTTTTCTATTTTATATTGCCCGATAATGTTGAGAATTTACAAATATTAACAAATTTGCAATAATTTTGTGTTTTTTCATGCATTTAAATCTAGCTTATAATTCAGCATATATTTTTTAATATTTTAGCTATTTTTAGCTTATTTTTACTGCCAATCAGCTTATGCGAGTGCCCAAAACCTGGCAACACTGGTTCTGCTCAACAGCTGTCATCGATAGATCGATAGCAAGTTTGCTTTGCTTACCTTATCGAAGCAAGCTGTAATCGTTGTCTACGAAGTTTTTGAGAGAAATGTGCAGTTCTGTGAATTCGAAGCAAATAAGAATTATTTGATAGAACTGCAGAACTCCTACGATGGCTCCCCGACGTAGCGAGCGACTGCGTAGACAACGGGAGCAGCGGGAACAACGTGAACAACGAGAGCAGCGGGAACAACGTGAACAACGAGAGCAGCGGGAACAACGTGAACAACGAGAGCGGTGGGAACGCCGTGTACAACGTGCACAACGGGATCTACGGGAGCAGCTGGGACTTCTACAACGTTTACATCGGCGAGGGAATCGAATGCACATGCAGAGACGGCCCATAGAAGGGACGGATTTTGGTTACGTTGCGTCTGTGGTTAACTGGGCATATCTCCCGAGAGGCAGGCAGCTTCAGGCGAGCAGTCGACGCACTGCCATCATAGGCAATCACTTTCTGAATATGGCCGCCACTTTGCTCACTGGCAATTTCTCAAACACGAACTTCGGGAATGTGGAAAACTATGTGCAACTGCCGTTTGATGGCCACCATATGATGATTATGTCCTTTTTCATACACCTGATCGTTCATCTGGTGCCAGACCTTCCAGCACTGACGGCAAGGAACCCTGTCGAGGGCCTACGCAAACTGATTCGCGTCTTCAAATATGTATTTGTTCGTTAAAATATAAGCCTTGCCATTCAAAAACTGTTTACTCTTATTTTTTAATATTCGTTTCAGTTCACAATCACTTCTCGCTCATCTCTCGTTCTGTGATTAATTGGCTGGCACGCGTTGCCGATGCCAACCGCAGGCACAAGTGACAAAAATCAATGCACTGCCCTTGGCCCTGCCCCACGCCTGCTGCCGCTTGTTGCATGTGGCAAAGTCAGAGGTTGCAACGACGAATCAGAACATGCTCACTCATGTGAACTAGTCAAGTTCCGTTCCATATTTGAACTAGAACAACGACACGGTTATCGATATGTGGTGTGGTGTTATTTTCAAAACAAATGACTTACCGGTTTCTTTTTCGATTTTATCTTTTATTTTTAATCTGATCATGAATTTTGGTATCATAATCAGTAATCAATCGCATGCAGCAGAGCAATCGTAAAACATCGATTGTTAATCACAAATTTGGTGTTCTGCTCAACAGCTGTCATCGATAGATCGATAGCAAGTTTGCTTTGTTTGCCTTATCGAAGCAAGCTGTAATCGTTGTCTACGAAGTTTTCGAGAGAAATGTGCAGTTCTGTCTCAGGCTTTCACAGTCAATCACTGTGAATTCGAAGCAAATAAGAATTATTTGATAGAACTGCAGAACTCCTACGATGGCTCCCCGACGTAGCGAGCGATTGCGTAGACAACGGGAGCAGCGTGAACTACGAGAGCAGCGGGAGCAACGAGAGCAGCGGGAGCAACGTGGGCTACGAGAGCGGCAGGAACGCCGTGTACAACGTGCACAACGGGATCTACAGGAGCAGATTGAATTTATACGACGTACACATTGGCGAGCGCATCGAATGCAACCCACGAATTTTGGTTACGTTGCGTCCGTGGTTAACGGGGCATTTCTCCCGAGGGGCAGGCAGCTTCAGGCGAGCAGTGGACGCACTGCCATCATAGGCAATCACTATCTGAATATGGCCGCCACTTTGCTCACTGGCAATATCTCAAACACGAACTTCGGGAATGTGGAAAACTATGTGCAACGGCCGTTTGATGGCCACCGTGTGAGGGTTATGGCCTTTTTCATACACCTGATCGTTCATCTGGTGCCAGACCTTCCCGCACTGACGGCAAGGAACCCTGTCGAGGGCCTACGCAAACTGATTCGCGTCTTCAAATATGTATTTGTTCGTTAAAATATAAGCCTTGCCATTCAAAAACTGTTTACTCTTATTTTTTAATATTCGTTTCAGTTCACAATCACTTCTCGCTCATCTCTCGGTATGTGATTAATTGGATGGCACGCGTTGCCGATGCCAACCGCAGGCACAAGTGACAAAAATCAATGCACTGCCCTTGGCCCTGCCCCACGCCTGCTGCCGCTTGTTGCATGTGGCAAAGTCAGAGGTTGCAACGACGAATCAGAACATGCTCACTCATGTGAACTAGTCAAGTTCCGTTCCATATTTGAACTAGAACAACGACACGGTTATCGATATGTGGTGTGGTGTTATTTTCAAAACAAATGACTTACCGGTTTCTTTTTCGATTTTATCTTTTATTTTTAATCTGATCATGAATTTTGGTATCATAATCAGTAATCAATCGCATGCAGCAGAGCAATCGTAAAACATCGATTGTTAATCACAAATTTGGTGTTCTGCTCAACAGCTGTCATCGATAGATCGATAGCAAGTTTGCTTTGTTTGCCTTATCGAAGCAAGCTGTAATCGTTGTCTACGAAGTTTTCGAGAGAAATGTGCAGTTCTGTCTCAGGCTTTCCAGTCAATCACTGTGAATTCGAAGCAAATAAGAATTATTTGATAGAACTGCAGAACTCCTACGATGGCTCCCCGACGTAGCGAGCGACTGCGTAGACAACGGGAGCAGCGGGAACAACGTGAACAACGAGAGCAGCGGGAGCAACGAGAGCAGCGGGAGCAACGTGAGCTACGAGAGCGGCGGGAACGCCGTGCACAACGTGCACAACGGGATCTACAGGAGCAGATTGAATTTATACGACGTACACAGCGGCAAGCGCATCGATTGCACATGCACAGACGGCCCATACATGCGACGAATTTTGGTTACATTGCGTCCATAGTTAACGGGGCATATCTCCCGAGAGGCAGGCAGCTTCAGGCGAGCAGTCGACGCACTGCCATCATAGGCAATCACTTTCTGAATATGGCCGCCACTTTGCTCACTGGCAATATCTCAAACACGAACTTCGGGAATGTGGAAAACTATGTGCAACTGCCGTTTGATGGCCTCCATGTGAGGATTATGTCCTTTTTCATACACCTGATCGTTCATCTGGTGCCAGACCTTCCCGCACTGACGGCAAGGAACCCTGTCGAGGGCCTACGCAAACTGATTCGCGTCTTCAAATATGTATTTGTTCGTTAAAATATAAGCCTTGCCATTCAAAAACTGTTTACTCTTATTTTTTAATATTCGTTTCAGTTCACAATCACTTCTCGCTCATCTCTCGTTCTGTGATTAATTGGCTGGCACGCGTTGCCGATGCCAATCGCAGGCACAAGTGACAAAAATCAATGCACTGCCGCTGCTCCCCGCCTGCTGCCGCTTGTTGCATGTGGCAGAGTCAGAGGTTGCCACAACGTGTGAGTTACTCAGAACTACACGGCTCATAAATCTTCAATCCCAGATCAGAGCTCGATCAAACAGAGCTCTCGGTGTCATTTGTGCAACCTGTGCCCACGCAGCCAGCCCAGAACCAGACAACACAACGGGTCGGTGCATGGGACAGCAGAGGGGATAGGGAGGGGGCATGACTGCTTATCAGCTGCCAGCTATCGCCAGCAGGAGACAATTCTTCTTCGGAATGTAATGTGTAATGAAACGGAAGTGGCCGACTATCAATCTCAATTAAATTGATTGCTACCGTACGCAGCGACAATACATAGCTCCAAAAGCCAGCCCATCTAGATAGATACAGAAGCAGATCCATATACAGAAGCCATTACTCGTATATAGCGTTGTAAGGAGGTGAGCAGCGGCTGTAACTCCTGCCTACCAATGCGTATATAAGCTATGATGCAGCTTAACGACCGCTTCTTAGTATTGTGGATTTATATAAATATATAAACTGACAATCAAATTATAGACATCGTAATACCCTTTTGACTCTAGCTTTTGAAGTTTCCAAATTCTGAGCGTTCATCCAGACGGACAAACGGACGGACAGGGCTAAATCGACTTGATCTAGAATATATATATTTTGTGGAGTCTACCACACCTCCTTCTGCCTGTTACACACATTCTGACAAACTTATTAAACCTGTTTTTCCCATTTTTTACTGGGTACAGGGTATAATTAGTCAATATTTTTAAAACTTAATTTCCATTAAATTAGCATCGTTTTAAATGTCATTAAAAATAATCATGGTTAATCTAAAATTAATTGTAAAAATTGTACAAAAAACCTATGGACTTGCATAGCCAACTGTTTGGTGAAGTAAATTGTACACATGCGCTGTGTTGGCCAGAAGAACCGCAATAATTTGCAGTAATATGGCTTGAATAAACGCAAAAGTGTCGTTGTTGTGACTGCTGATCCGGCTGAGAAGTGGCCATAAAGAAAGCCGAGAGCACGCGTTATTTTGTGCACATTTCCATGCAAATGGCGGCGGCAAATCAGCGCAGAATAAAAGAAGCCAGCGACAACGATAATGCCAAGAGCAACAGCAACAGCAACAACAACAGCAACAAGCATGAGCAATTGGCAATTGTTGCGTGTTGCACAATCATTGGGAGCAGAGAGGCAAGTTGCAACTGGCAGCCTACACAGCGAGCGCAGAACCCAAAAGAACATGACATCAAATGGCAAACAAAGCGCAATTACATGCACCGACAGACAGACAGACAGACGGACAGAGAGAGATATAGAGAGAGGGGGGGGAGAGAGAGAGGGAGCGAGATAGACTGGGAAGCGGAGAGGAGAACCTCTGTGTGGCACATGGGCGGGCGAGTGGCATTAAAAGCCCACGATGCCACAAGCTGACTCACATGCAAAAGATGCGTTGGACGTCATTTGGACGCTGGCATCGGGATTGGCATCGCAATAGCTATTAGAATTGTACTCGGTATCGCTACAGCTATCGGTTGTTGGCTATCGGCGACTGTTGCTGTTGTTGCATGCCAACTAAACGTTGCCAAAGCACATTTATCACAGCCTGCAATGGGTGCTTACACCTACTTCCTCCTCTAATGCCCGCTAATTAATGATAATGTCAGGAATAGCAATATGGAACTCCAGTGCAGTTCCACAGCTCATCAGTTAACGTTTTCATTAACCATATGTCACACGCACGTTCTGCTTTTTAGCCACAACCCGAGCCCTCGGACAGCGCTCACTAACCTCGCAAACCTCGCAACCCTCGAGGAACCCTTCAAAATTAAATTATGTGCTCGGTCGCGTGTCCTGCGTGGAGTTCACAGTCGGCGCATGATGAGTCAAAATACATAAAAAATACAAAAAATACAAATAAAAATGCATAGAGGACACAGCTCTAGTTCTGCTCTGACTGCCTACTCGTTCTTGTGCCCATTCCGGTTTCTCTGCTCTTTCGTTCATCGTCATTTCTCGTTTATCGCTTTTTCACATAAATTTGAGCAGCTCCCATTCCGGCCCTTGCCTGTTGGCTTGTTGGCTGTGCAAACTGTTTGCAGTTGGCGCGTGTTTCGGGCCAAAAAGGTGTTAAAATTGTGCCACAAAATTGTTGTGTTCCTGCCATATGAAGTGCGGCCCGGGGTTGCTTTTATTATCATCTACACTCTGACTTTCCGACTATCCGACTATCTCATGAAAGAGCCCGGCATAATTACGCATTTTGTCGACAATGAAGTTTATGTTCGTTTACGAGGCGCGTGCCTGATATACTATACGAATATACCATCTGAATTTACTACTCAAAAGGTGCTCAAGTTGTTCTTTATAAAGCCGAGACACGCAATGCTTGAACTAGGGGTTAATAACTTTGTTCTTCTGTTTTACAAACTGTGAAGAGTCGTATAATTATGAGCCTCAAACCCAATTCGAGGGTGTATGTAGAGCGCAGATTTTCCGGTATTCTTTATCAATTTTATCTGACCAGTTCTAGAACTGGCTAACAGCTGACGCTCCACTTAATCTCTCCCATAGGCCATTTCGTAATCTACTTATACAAGTTCAAGCCAACCCAATTAACTATTAACCTAATTTACATACACACAAAAGTTCCACATCATGCCGGGTACTTCGTATAATTAGCTGGATGTGAAAAAAAGAAACTCACGCGTTTGATTTGCAAAAAAAAAAAAACAAAAATCAAGTAAGATAAACACAAAATCAAATGAGAGTAATGAAAATTGGCAGCCTCAGTTACATAATCGCCGTGGATGTGGCTGATTGATGGATTGGCGAAAGATCAAAGCCAGAGCTGAAGCTGCAAGAGGAACCACTCGATTATTCAGAGACTAATTCAATTGGTTTATAATCGAGCTAAGGAGGCGCGACGCGTCGACTTCGATTTCGACTTCGACTTCGACTTCGGTTTGAGCTGCTTTAATGAGTTAACTTAGAGACGGTTGGATGGACAGACACACACATATGTACGTACGTATGTGGCTCAGCAGGTTTAGCTGCTTGGCCAAGTTAATAATTTAATGGTCAGAGTTGTAATTTTTCTACAAAATTGATCAATAATCGCCGGAGCATAATTCAATTCAATTGAATTCAATTCATTTCAAATTGTATGCAATTGCTATTGAAAACGAAATTTAATGCCGAATTAATAGAAAAATAAATTTGTTTTCAGCATTTTGTGGCATGCGGCGCGAGGTGTTGAAATGATGATGGCAAATGCGATGATGGATTAGCTTGGCCATTAGATTTAAGGGCGTGCCGGCGCCCACACTAATTAGCCGCAGCCCCGATCCCCTCCCCGATCTCTAGACCCCCCCTAAGTTGCCAGGCAAATGCCAATTTATACGAGGTCTTAAAAAATACCATTTGGACAGAGCTTAAAATGTTTTGCTGCCGTGTGTCCTTTGTTTAATTAGTACGCTGAAAAATTAACAAAACAGCGAGAGCAGAAAAAAAAAAACAAAATGTGTACAATAAATGATAAAAAATGTATAAAAAGATCGCATAAATATTTAAGCGGATTATGCGGCGATTTATCAAAAGCAATTAAAGAGCCACGAAAATGAGTTATTTTTATACGAATATTATTTTGTTGATTCGCGGAATGCGCTCCGATGACAAATAGTAGCAAAAATGTTGCGCCATATTTTAGCTGTTTGGAAGTGCAAAAAAGTAAGCGAAACAAAATACAAAATGTTTATAATGCTGCTAAAAGCATGTCAGTACGAGTATCTTGCAGATACAGATCAGAAAGCGGGCCGCAAGCAAAGTGGGCCACGATGCGGCAGCCACAGCAGCCTGCCTCTTGCCTCCTGCCTCCTGCCTTCTGCCTGCTGCCTGACTCTTGCCTTGCCACTTGTATGGCAGTCTGTCTGGCAATCTGGCAGGCAGTCGGCGGCTATCTGCTCAGATCAAAGCCGCTTGAGAAATCTGCGAGATATACGAGTATATTTAGCAGCTCCCGTGGCAAGTGGAGGCCAACTCTTTGGCTTAAATACTAATTACCCTATGGGGAGCTCTGCATGCCCCAGGAGCCAGCAGCTCATGAATCGTGAATCCACATTCTACACTCCACAGTCGACACTCTAAACTCCTCTCTCTCTCTCTCTCTCTCTCTATTTCTCCCTATCTCTCTCTCTCTCTCTCTCTGGTTGCTCCAGTCTGCAGTTGGTTTGTGCGTCGCGTCGTCAATATTTGTCAAACTGTCATTCTGCTTGACATTTACGTTTGATCAACACCAGCTCTCCAACTGGCCACTGCCACTGTACCGATGTCTGTCCGTCCATCCGTCTGTCTGTCCGTCTGTCTGTCTGTCCAGTTGGCCCACTACTGGGCCACGACTGTGCTCTGGCTGCTGCAGGAGCCGCTTACCGTTCGTTTTGGCTCGTTGACATGGCCAGATAAAAGAGCCAAAGCCAAATAAAACTAGCGCAAATTCGATTTTTCAATCTCTGGCAATTTACAGGCGACACATTAACGAGCTTCCAGACAAACGGCATGAACACCAAAAAAACAAAAATAAAATAAAAATAAAAACCGTGAGTGTCGGCTTTGCCTTGACGCGCTTTTGTTGGCCATGCATGGAAAATTAAAACTGAAACTTGGCCAAATTAGAGCTGAAGTGTCTGCAGTGTTTGAGCAGCAGCTGAAACTTTAGGACATTTTCATTCCTTCAACAAATATATTTTCCATTTGTTGCACTTTGGATCTGCAAAACTTTACCTTTCACATTATCGTTTAGTTTAAATTTATTATAATATTAAAATCATAGAACAATTAAAAAGAAAAGCATGTTATTAAATTTCTGCATTCAATTTAGTTGAATTTAAATTAATACGGCCTACCATAATTTTATAAACACATTTTTTGTATTCGCATGAATTAAATTTAAATTATAAATTGTTGTTCAACACTTTTACAAATTAATTCTTATTTTTTGTTTACAGAATTTTTTAATTAATTAATTAATTGCAAGTTTTTTATTTAAATTAATTCGCATTTAATTATAAAGAGCCATTTTTCTCGCGGTGAACGAGCCGATTACCTTGTGATTCTTTCGACTTGAGTGAAATTGCATTCAATTGAAAGGAGGCGCATATGCTGGTTGCAACACCTTGCTTGGCCAGCTGCCCCTTCTTGCCTCTCCCTCTAAACGTCTGTATGCTCATTAAGCATTAAGCACTGATTGATTGAGGTTGCCAAAAGTGCACAAAACACCACGTGACCTTCATATGCAAAAAATGCGGGCAAATAAACTTCCGTTGTTGTGGCAAGTCGCCACTTGGCACACTTTTACTCGGCCCGATGCGGTCAGCTGTGGTCAGCTCTGAGCTCATCTCCTGGCCCCTGTATCTGCATAGAGGCCTAGGCAGTTGGGGTCCAAAGTGACTCACTCCGAAAGTTGGCCAAGTTCAGGCGCAGCTGGAGACCCCGCAGCCTCCAAAGCAAGAGCAAAAGCAAAAGCTAAAAAAGCTAAATATGTGAGCATACATATATCTCGTGTATTTGTTATGCTGCGTAAGAATTTGTTAACGGGCATGTTTAGGAGCGCCTCCAAGTTGCGACTCAGAGCAGACTGAAGACTGGAGACTGAAGACAGCAGAGTCGAGTGGATATTTTTGTGAATGAACTCAAGAGTTTCTCCGCGGGTCTTTGGCTTGAGAACATGCGTGGCGTGTGGATTTTTATGTTCCGTCAATGAAATGGCATTTAATTAACATAATTTTTATTGATCGAAACAACAATACATATGCACACGTATATACAAATACAAATACTATAATCGATAGGCGATCAGTGTGGCAAGTTCTTTCAACTTGTTGGGGCGCTAATTTGCATAATGCGCACATTGAAAATCTTTGGCATAGATTGAGGCCTCTCCATCTCCAAAAGGGCAAACAATAGCGCTCTTGCCCCAAACTTTGTTTCGAGCTGACTCGCGTGGGCTTTAATCGCCTTGTAGTGAATATATATACGTATACCTATCGATAGATATATATATATACGAATATCTTAAATATGCATGTCTCTCGGCGTGTAAATGTTGTCAAGTGTTTGCCGCAGTCGAGCGAAATTATGATTGAAATTTAGATAGTGCTCCGGCAGGTGACAGCCCTACGAATACGAATACAGCCCAGATATATATGCATATATATCCACAGTATCTCTGGCATACGATCGGGCATAAGTTGTGCTGACTTCACTGCATTATTCATACATACCCTGTAAACCAGAGCGCGGCAAAGTTGAAGCGTCGCGTCATCGCAGATCGATATGTGGCTGGCAGCGATAGGTCGATATAATGTCGAATAGACAAAGAGAGAGTGTCAATATTGGTGTCAGCTCATAAAATCACTTACAGCCGGCGATAGAGCGCTAATCGCTCAACCCGATCGCCATGGGAAGCTAATCAATTAATAAGACAGAAGAAGGAAATAAATGAACTGAATCGAATGGCTAGAAGTCCATATTCAATGGCCTGACCTTCATTGTAATTACCACGGCGGCATATGGCCAACAATGCAGACAATATATGATAGATCTGACTAAGATTAGATCAAAGAATTTTTAAACATTTTTGAAACTCGAAAAATATTGTAAAATACTTATTCAATTTGTATGTAATAACTTGGCTAACTTTAGCTTTTAACTTAATATTGGTTTATTAATATAATTGAAGTTAAATAATTTAAATTATTTTTCGTGACTAGCAAATTACTTGCATCATTAGCAATTAAATAAAAAATAAATAAACTATAAATAAGTGAGCTAATATGGCCTGCATTCAATGCACATTTAAATATGCATTAAATCAGATAAATCACAGCTAAGCCGCATCTATGCACGACTGTCATAAGCATTATTACTAATTTATATTTATAATATTTTTATTATTTTTATTATTTTTCCTTTTTTGTTTGGCACGCTTTGATTTATTGTGTGTGTAAAGTGTCACGCGGGCGACAACAGCCACCGCTGTGACTGCGATTGCGACTGCAACTGTGACTGCAACTGTGACTGTCACTGCGACTGCCAGCTTGACATGTCAACAGCGAACAGATTCAGATACACTTAGAAAAACATATGGTGTAGTTTTCGATTTGGATACTTATACCTATCAACATATATATATATATATATTAAGTTCTTTGTCTTTATGGACTGACTGACTTGCTATTAAACCACAGCCCAATCTTAAACCAGTGAGAGTTCGGCCAACGAGAGTTCGCCCGACGGGAGTTTGGTCATCGAGAGTTCGGCCAGCGAGAGTTGGGCAAGCCAGAGCTAGGCAGTTAAAGCTAGGCAGGAGGAGTTCGGCTAACGAGAGTTCGGTTAACGAGAGTTCAGTCAACGAGAGTTCGGTAAGTGCGAGTTCGGCCAGCAAGAGTTCGACCAACAAGATTTCAGCCTACGAGAATTCGACCAACGAGAGTTGGACCAGCGAGATTTTGGATAAGCAAGAGCTACGCAGTAAGAGCTAAGCAGCTAGAGTTAGGCAGCAAGAGTTCGGACAACGAGAGTTTGGCAGGCGAGAGTTCGGCCATCGAGAGTGTGGTCAGCGAGAGTCTCACATTAATAAACATTGATTTGTATATTTATTTATTTATATTATATTTATTTACATTTATATTGCCAGACAATTTAGCCTTAATTCATGCAGACACATCTAACAGGCCTCTTAAGGTTGCCGGCATTTTGTGTTTATCTGATGGCTGAAAATGTCGCATTGTAATGCATATTAACTGCCGAGTAATAGAATTTAGCGCCTCGACACGAGCTGCAAATGACAGAGATTGCATTTATGACGGTTGGAAAGGTTGACTGCGAATGCGACTTCCACTCGGAGTTGCCTCCAAGCTCCAAGCTTTTGGCAGTTGCAGTTGACTCTTGGCTTGAAGTGTTGGCGTTTGCTTCTTGTGGCAGTTGCTGTGCGGGTGTGTGTGTGTGTGTCAAAGCTAAACACACACACACTTTGAATGATTTCCCACGATTTGCTTGCCAAATTCAAATGCGATTTGCTTTTCGTTTTCAAGTGTGACTCATTTTTCAAGACAATAACTTGTTAAAATCAAAAAATAAAAAATGCCCAATGTTTTCGGCAATAAAAGCAGATCCGAGGCAGTATCGAGTCTCTAAATAGTTGTTTGGTTAACTTAGCGCTGTTGCTGTTGCTGTTGCAACTAAACCGCAGAAATCAATAAAAAGCAAGCGCATAAAAAGGAGCAGCAACAAGCTAGGGCATTGCGCAGGCGTGGAGGCTGCTCCGGCCCAAGGGGAAAGGGTATTCGGCCTGTCTACAATTGAGCAATTGAATTCGCACGCTTGCGCGCCTTTTTTTTTTAGTGTTTGGTCTTTTTTTTTAGCTTTTTAGTTTGCCAGTTGTTGCTGTTCTTGTGGCAGTTGCTGCTGCTGCTGCTGCTGTGGCGGATGTCGCAGACACATCTCGGAAGTTTTGTTGTTGCTGCAGTTGTTGTTAAGAAAAGCCAAACAAAAAGAGTGCCAGCCAAGATATTACAAAAATCAATTACCAACACCTCAAAAGTTGTTGTCGTTGCTGTTGATGTTGCTGCTGTACAGACACAGCAGCAACATTAACGACAACAACACCAAGCTGCAACAAGCCAAAAAGAGCTCGAGATTTTGCAACAAACGATCTGCAAATACTCTGCAGAAATAAAATAATCTAAATTGACTTGAAGATAATGATATTTAATTTTGATTTTTTATTATTTATATATCTCATTTATTTAATAATTGTTTATTTGTTTATTTTGTAGAGTATTTATTTTATTTGTAAAATTTTCTTTTTTAAATTTTATTTTATCTGCCCAATTCTAAATCTAACCCGAGTTTTAAACGTTTATTCCTTTTAACAGGCTTTATTTTTGGCGAAATTCAGTTTTAAACTCAATCGTTTAATTTGTTTGAATGATGGTTTATATACAAATTCTAACTTTTTTTTAAATATTATTTATTTTTTTCTTTCATATATTTAATAATATTTATTTACTTCATTCCTTGTATTTATTATACTTATCTAATTTATTTATTAATTGTATTTATTTTGCTTATTTCATTTATATAATTTATTTTTATTCATTAACATTCTTAGCTAAAGAAACTCTCCAAGCTCAGCCGTACAGAGTATTCAAAGCACTCTCTTTTCATAGGGTATGCGAATTGAGGCAAACGTGCGTGGTTGCTGGTAATAGACACAATCATAAAAATGAAATATATCTGAGAATCTCTCATGACGCTTTGGCTGCCTGACTCTCTGACTCTCTGGCTGTCTGGCGAGGCGAAGCTTGCGCAATGCCGCTGCCAGCGTCTGCGTCGACGTTGACTTCATCTGCTGAGCTGCATCAAAGCCGTGGCAGATGTGGCAGGAGTGGTGCAGTGGTGCAGCTTGGCTGTGGCTCAGTTGAAGGCTGGAGGCTGGCCGCCAGCGCAGCAGCTCTGCGATGTCGATAGCCAAAAATGGTAAATGTGGTAAATGGGCTAAGGCAGAGCCACGCGTGGGCTGTCAACTAGGCAGGCTGTGGCAACTGTGGCAACTGTGGCAGCTCTGCTTGCAGCCTCGACAGAGCTTGTTAGGACAGGGCAGCCACAAAGGCAACAAGGCAGCAGCTCAATGGGCAGCCCGATTGCATAAGACACGCTTGGGGGTGCACACAGGCAGCTCCTGCTGTTGCTGGCAAATATTTAAATTATTTCATCGCATAACCGAAATGACCAAGAGGCATGCAGACTGCTGCATGCCTCAAACACTTTAAGCCAAGCAGCCAAAGTTGCCGCTTGTTGTTCATAATTCATGTAAACGCCAAAAGCCTTCGCCAAAGCCTCGCAGTCTGCCATTCAGCCTCCTAAAGCGCCTGCGATTTGCGTTTAACAATTATTATTGGCGATTAACACGGCATGCAGATACTTGCAACAGGCAGCGGGGGAGGCGCAACCTTCGACACCTGCAGCCAAAGCCAAGCTGACGCGCCATGCGGTGCCCACGTTAGACTTTTAATTAAAATATTAAACGAAAATGCAACTGCACAAATCGTAACTGGATCAGACCATGTGTGAGTCTCTGTGTCTCTTTTCGGTTGCAAGCTGGGCTTGGGTTTGGGTTTGGGATTGGGGTTAGGGGAGTTCACGACGTGATCTCTGCGCACGCCGAGTTCATGTCCGGAACACAGGCAATTAGTGCAACATTGATACACTGCCACAGATTGCTTTGACAGCTCGAATTAAAGGCTGAGATTAGGCAGGTAGCACACCGGGTTCTGGCACCAGATGGAAAAGAAAGGAGTACGCTAGGAGAGACTAAGAACTTTCAAGAAATCAGCGATCACAGCTAGCAGGTAGGCTAGACATTAAAGCTGAATCTCTACCAATTTTTTCCCGATTTTTTGTATCTTTGAGATGGTAAAATATGTGTCATAAAATATGAAAACTATCTCAAAAACCCAATTTGAACGCAGCCCCATTTTCTTTAATTTAGAATTGATATAAATTTTTAATAAATGTTTCGGTCTTTTCCATGGTGTAAAAGTTGTTTATCAGACGTAAAAAAATTTACTTTAATAAAAAAATAGTATATGTAGAAAGAGGCGTGCCCGATCCCCTTAGTATATATATATTATTGATCTTTGTTACTGAGCCACGAAAAATTCAATTACGATTGTTAAAAGAAGTTACGACTGATTGAAGTCTTGCGTCCTACTGATCCGCTGCGTACTTACTGATATTTTTGTTAACCTTTAGCCTGTCTGTTGTCTAATTAGCCACAAATTGACATATAATAAGCGCCAAGATAAACACCAAATAAAAATTGTTTTAACCAAGTATTATGGAGTTTATTTGACAATGGCTGCGTTCACGGCCGTTGCGCTCCATTGAGCGATTAACCGATAACGATTATTTTGCCGAAAATTGCAACCCTAAATGTGGCATAACTGTAAAATCTCGTGGAGCGCATGTAGCATAAAATTTTTGCGCTCCATTGGATAAAATTATCGCTCCATGCAGCGAACACAGCTGCTTAAATTTGAAAATGTAAAAATTTATCGAGTTATCGCTCCATGGAGCGCAACGGCCGTGAACGCAGCCAATGTCACGTTTCACCTTTAACGCAAAAAAAGCCAAGAAATGCGCAGATTTGAGTGCCAATAAAAATGCTTCCAAGTTGAATGGAAGAGAGGCATGGCTATTGGGTAGTGTTAGTAGGTGCCATGGACAAGGATGCTGCGCATAAAAAGCCAATAAATTTCAAATGCCGACATTTAAGACGCACACTTTAATTAAAGTTAAAGTTACTTCGAAAGCGGCAGGCGAGTGAGCTACAACTGTACATGGACATATAACAGCGGATCATGGATCGTGCGGATCATGGACTGCATGGGGTAAAAGATATATAAACAGACTGTCGCAGTAATTCAGGGGGAGATACAAAAAACACATATACTCGTATATATATGCGGTATTATCTGGCTGCCGAGTCGTAGCTTCGCTTAGCGTTCGAATTTATGGCTCGGATTGATCGATGGCTGCAGTTGCCATTCAGCAATTACAAAGCGAATTGAGGAGCAGAGGAGTGAGAGGGGGGAGGGGGAGGGGGAGAATTATTATTGACTGACAAATTAATGAGCAGCAGTGTGCACTTCATCTACTCGGACTCGCTCAATTTGTGTCACTGAAATCATGTCAAGCACTGTGCAACGGTAGCTTACAATGCGGCGTTTCGTTTAAAAATAAAAATAATACAATAACAATAATAGCGATAAAAACGAAATTAATTTTTATATTTTTGCGCCGTGCAGCATAAAAATAAAACAAAAACCCCAACGACAATAAAAGCCAGCCAGAATTGTATAATGAAAATCAACCGAAAGCTGATTTCCAAAGAGAGACAACAACAACAGCAGCAGCAGCAGCAGCAGAAAGAAACCCAAAGAAATCCATGAATAATCTGAACAAAAATCAGTACAGCAGCTACAAAGCTACAACAAACAGCAGCAATAACAAATGAGAAACGTCATAAAGCGTGCTGGAATTTTGATAATGAATAAGACTGTGATTGTGATTGTGATTGTAACTGTGACTGTAACTGTGATCAGTCACAGCAGCACCAAAACCAACACCAACAACGTCTCAATTCTGCCCAAACTTGGCTGTTCTTTAATTGAAACAATAAACAACCAGAAAACGCTGTCATAAAGACATAAAACTCTATGACATGATCCGTTCGGATAGTCGGAAAACTCACACGCTTTGAAAAGAAAATAAAAGCAGCAAGGAAACAGCACATCAGTCGGACATAACCGACTGGTGAAGAGTCTGTACTTTGCAGAATAGAAGAACCAACAAACCAAAAATGGTATATCTAGCTATAATAGTTTGCAATATCGGACGGATAAACATGCGGATAGACGGACATGGCTATATCGACTCAGCTAGTCTTGCTGATCAAGAATATATATATATATACATTTTGATATCAACCACGCCTGCTACCCATTTAACCTAACTTAATAGACCCCTTTGAACTTTGTCAAACTACAGTGTGCAATAAAACTCAGATTCAGAGTAAAATCAGCGTCGGCTGGTTAACTCGCTTTGCTGGTGAACAAACAAGAATCTTGTTTGTTTTTCACTCGGTGGCATATTGATTTTCATATTCAACAAAAATTTCACTGCACTCATCTGGGTTTTTAATGTGTTTTATTTGGAGCCCGCATCGGATTCGTTAGCCATTTCAATAGCTGGTCAACAAGTTTGCCCGCCAAACGAAAACAAGTGTCACATGCAGAGAGCCCAAAGACATATCGGGTTCAGCAGTAGTAGCAGCCAGTAACTAAGCAAGTAAAGTGTGTAAATATTTATTTAATTATGCTCATATTTATTTAAGCCATTCAAACCCGGCCGCTGGAATGTGAAATGTGCATAGAGGCAGCGAACCGCATTCGGATTCAACACTCGATAGCTAAATGCACGTTTTAAAATCAGTTAGCAACATTTGCTTAACATCAACACCATAAACATATAAGTTAGTTCCTAACTAGACGGAAAGAATAAGATATCCGATTTGTACACTGAGAAAAAGTGCATGACTAAGAGAGGAAAATATACAGTTGGAGAAATAATAGACACATTTTGAAAGGCTTGGGAGATAGCTTAAACATAGAAAGTATTTCTTTAAAAAATGAATTAATATAAAAATAAAATTTGGAATGTTTTGGAGGTTACTTTAAACCACAAAGAATAAAAATATTTAACTAATAAGCATATAATTTTATTAATCTACTCTAAGAAACAATTGAAAATCTGCTGCTAATTTCAAAATATTCCCTCGACTTGCTCTTCATAAAAAATACATTTCTAAAGCTTTACTCTGAAAATTGCACATTGAAAATATTGTAAAATTTCCCAATAAAATGTCGATAAGTTCAACTATCGCCGACTACGGCTGGGCCGCACTTATGTGTTTATAAAGGGGGAAAAATCACGGGTTTTGCAGTGCCACTTAAACTTTTAAATATTTGGCATTAAAGAATTTCAATAGGCACTCGAGTCTCCCACGACAGATGGCAATTTGGAGGCTGTGAAAACTCTATTAACTGCCGCAACTTCAATTATGGTAATCAAATACAAATGAAATATGGCTTTTTGCTATCTTAAGAGCACTCAAAATCCGCCAACCGATGGGTGGAGGGAGGGGAGGGGAGAGCTGGTAATAAATGTGGCGACCATTAGAAAACGTTTTGCACTAATGTGTTACAAATATTTCATTCGAATTCGAATTTCGATGCGAACAATGTTGACAACATTGCTCCTAGGAGAGACTATTGTCAGAGGGGGAGGGGGAGCATTTTGGCTGGCGATTTGTTTGGCTCTTTGCGGTTGGCAGTTGGCAGTTGGCAGGCATATGGAAAGCACCGTTAATGCTCTGCACATTGTTGTGGTAATATGTTTGGTAAATTGCCGAGGCATATTTCTGCTACCGATGGCGACAGCGAAACAACTTCATTTCGGCTACCATAAATACAAATGCGACTCTGAATGGTACGAATGCTACGAGTGGCATGAATGTGAGTATGAGCATGAGTATGGCATTATTTCGCCAGAGCCTATTCGTAATTATTCATATTTGCGGTTGGCTTTTGTGGGCCTGCTCTTTTGCAGATGCGTTGACCCACTGACTGTGAACTGAACATAGATCGCAGTTAGAGCAGCTGCTGCTGTTGCAGTTGCTGCTGTTGTTACTGCTGCTTTATGTGCCACATCAAATTGTCAGCAACAACTGAGGGGGCAACAACAGCGGCATTAGCTGCAATATATCTTGCAACACGAGTCAACTGTCGGTTTTTATTGTCGTCTGCTGGCAGGCCAAACATTTCTTTGTTTCGTTTTGGCATTTTTGCATTGCAAATTGCCACAAAAATCGCAGCAGCCGCAAACAGAAAAATGTTCAGGAAAAACTCATAAAAAACAGCAAAACAAAAACAATCTCTGCAGCCCGAAGCTCGCTCTGAGCTCATTTGAAAGTCAAATAACCTGGCCGAGCACAAAATCAAAGAAAATCCCCAGCAGAAACTAAGTAAAAACGATTACCCAAAAATAAAACCAGTAAGGACGAGGCAGATCAGTCGGACGGCAGGCTATAATCGGACGTAACAGACTTTAGCAGTTCCTGTAATTTGTGTTTCAATAAACACTGCACAGAAATGAAGGTTTTCTCTGTTAAATATCTACGCTGTTTCTTATCCGATCTCAATCAAATTTACAAGTATGATGCAGAATGCCATAATCTAAGTAAATGGCAAGTTACAAGTCAGAATCTTGAAAATTGTAGCTGCTTTGGTGTTTTTTGGGTAGTAAGGAAAGGGCGAAAGTATTTAAAATCCTAAACAAACTTGATGATGTCTCTAGATCTTATAGTTTGGGAGATCTAGGTGTTCATACGACTCAGCTCATCGTCCTGATCAAGAATATATATATAATATCGACATACATTTCCCGTTTGCTCTAACCTTATAGACCCTTTTGTACTTTTTTGAAGTACAGTGTCTAACAAAATGTAAGACCAAGTGCAGTGCAGCGCAAGTCACAGAAATTGACTGTTTTGCATTCGAGTTGCGCTTATTCGGTTTCGACTGCAAGCGAAAATTACTCGGGAAAATAATTTGGCTAAATGCCTGAGCGCTGTACCCTCGGCATCTTGGTTTGTGCCCAAAATGGGCAGTCGTAGTCGAAGTTAGCGAAAAAATGTTTTAATTAATTTACAAAGTATGTCGAGAGAGTTGCCAGAGGCAGCGCCGCTTTGCTGCAACAACTTAATAATTCATAAGCGTTGCCAGAAATGGGAGATATATATACGTTGTTTCTTTCCACAAAATTTTATCAGCTCTTTGAGTTTTTTCGTTTTTTGGTTTCTTCGTTTTTTGTGTACTTTGTGCGGCAAAAGTGTCACGTAGTCGGGCGGCGGGCGCTAATGATTTCTGGGATTTCATAAGGCGAACGGTAAAGATCTTTCAACTGGCGATAGCTACAACTACGATAACTGCGATACAAGGCGACATCGCCATATGAAGCTGTTCGAATGGTTTTCGTTTGGGTTAATTGGCAGCCAACATCCCAGAGATTTTGCTGGCGCTTCTCGCTCCATAAAACGAGTTCATAATGAATGGCCAACATGGCAAGCGCACGTTTTTCTAGTCCCCCCTCTGCCACTCTTCCAAACCCAGCCCAATTCTGTGCCCCTCAGCGGCAGCAGCAATGAACCTATTTTGATTGTTGTTTGACGCATGTCAATGGAATTGTTGTTGTCTCTGTTACTGCTGTTGCTGCTATTGCTGTTGTTGGCGCCACAAAAATGTCAAAAATTGTGCTACACGACGCCGTCAGCAGTCGCAGTCGGCGTCGCAGTCGGCGTCGCAGTCGGCGTCGCAGTCAGCGTCTCTGCCAAGTACTCGTACTGTGCCCAAGTGATCAAATGAAGTTGTTTCGCTTGTGCGGCACGTGCGTTTACTTTTCAGCCTCAGTCTCAGTTCCAATCTGAGGTTCAGGTTGTTGTTGTTCTTCTGGTTGTTGTTGTTGTTGTTGCTGTTCTTGTTGCTGTTGTCGTTGTTGCCACAAAAAAGCGAGCAATGACATGTCTACGCAGTTGGGTGCCTCCACCAGCTTTGGTATTTGATTCAATCAAAATGATTGGAATTACAGCTAGTTCGATCCTTTCCAATAGATTTGCAGACAGATACACTCAGAGAAAACCCAGAAATGTTTAATTATTTCTAGTAAAGTCTGTCCCAAATGAACCAAAACTCAGCAAAGTTTGAATTTGATAAAATTAAAATGCAAATTTATGATCCACTTCACTGCCTTTTACCATAAGCATAAGTTAAATAAATAAACATATTTAAGATATATAAAAATATTGCAATTCATAGTTTAGAGAGCTATGATGCATCAATGTTTTGCTCATTTAAAACATATTATTAGCTTACATTGTGAACATATTATTGATTTAAATTTTTATACTAAGTTTAGCAAAATTTAAAACAAAACAATGTTAGAATATTCAAGAACAAAGAGGTTAAAATTTAAATGAATAACAGAATTATTATACCAAATCTAGCATATGTATAATATTTAATATCTAGTACTTAATATCAATTTACAACTTGCACAACTTCAGTCTGTTTATTCTTTTTAAACTCACAGCTTGACAGCGTTTTTTTTTGTGTCTATTAGCGTGATCTCAGCTCTGATTGTTACATCATTTCACAGTCAACAACGGCATCTGCTTCATTAGTTGAACAATTAATTACATTGTCTGGCTTATCCAACTGCAGACACGTGTAGGAATTTGCCATATAAGGACGGCGTCTACGGCGCCTCCTGCTCCTAATTCAACTTCAACTTCAACTCCTGCTTAGGAAAGTTTCTGGCACAGATGGCACCGCGGGCCAAAATTGAGTAATAGCCCGGCTAACTGGCGGCAACGGCAACAATATCTGTGGCATGGCCAATTGATTTATTTTATTTTCTATTTCTTATAAACAATTTGCAGCGCTTAGCGCGAAAAAAAAACAAGATCAGACTGCAAACAAAAGCAAAAACGAAGATTGAAACTGAAACTGAGACTGAAACTGAAACTGCGACTAAACTAGACAAATACTTGAGCGGAAAGCAAGCTCCACACTTCGTCATCGCTGGCAGTTGGATTAATATTGAAATATTGCCGGTCAGTGGACGTAGCTCAGGCGCATGTAAAGCGAATGAGGCAAACAAACAGACAGACAGACAGACATACATACATACAACTAGCCAGGGCCACATGTGAGACGCCGGCTAGCTGGCTCTTTGATTTATGGCTGTAATTCTAATAAAGACAACAAGCTGCAGGCCAGCGGCAGAGAAAATCCATGTACCAGCCAAGGCAGGATGTGCCGCAGGCCCATGACTAGTCAGACTGCTCTAATGAAACTGGACGGGAGCCTAAACAAGCTCAAGTCAGAGAGAAGAAACTGCATTATTAGATCATAATTAATTGGGTAGAATAATTTAGCATCACAATGATTTTCAATCAAAATTATTGAAACTTAATATAATTTTATTTATTTGTAAAATCATTAAAATATTTTAACTAATATTTTAACTTATAGTTGCTTTGTACTTCTCAAACTTTAAGTTTTTAGTTAATAAATAAAAATAAAATCAATTCAGTTCAAGTTCGTTCCCTGAGTCTTTCGTTTTAATTAGGCATCTTCAGCTGCTGGCTAACCACTCAATGCGGACTGCGAACTGCGGGCTACGGGCTGCTGGCTGTCACAGTGACCCAGTTAAAGGACTATGTCGACAGTAACTAGTTTGGCAACATGTTCTATGGGCCATAAAACTGGTCCGATCAGCGCTAGCTTTGGCACTTGCTAAACTGAGCTGAAAGCGCTATAAAGTTGCATCATCATCGCGCAAGGAACACAAAAGAGCAGCGGCGTCAGCAGAGGAGTAGACGCCTTCAGAGTGGAGCTTAGCAGAAGGAGATGAAGGTGGGGGAGGAGCAGGAGTAGGAGGGGGAGGAGGAGAAGGAGGAGGAGGAGCAACTGTGGAGTATTGTACAACAAGCAAACGCGCGCCTGGCAGCAAATGATGCCATGTTATATATATTTTTGTATGGTCCATCCGTCCGTCTGTCCAGCTGTCCGTCTGTCGGTTTGTTCGTGCAGCTCAGATTACTGCGGGGCGATAAAAATGACTTGCCAACTTGCACATTTGGCCAAAACGCAGACGGGGCCAAGCCGGAGGAGCAGCAGAGCAACAAGCAACAAGCAGCAAGCAACAAGCAACAGCTGAAGCAACAGTTGTATCTGAAGCTGTAGTTGAAGCTGAAGCTGTAGCTGGATATGACCATGTTGTTGCCTGTGGCAAATATTTAGATAGATTTGACTTTTCATGTTAATGGCGCGCTTTCAGCTGTTCATAATTAATCGGGCATCCACATTGAACAAGCCAAGTATTTTTATTTGCCAACTGCGATAAGCGAATACCCAAAAGACATTTTATGGCTAATTAAATGCATTGAAATCGCATGAGTTGATAAACAACCGAAGCAGCATAAATCCGCAAGATACTAAATAAACAGCAATGACAAGCGCTTGATGAATTAATATATTTAACTCTACATGAAAGCCAGCAATTAAATATTCAGTTGCTTTAAATGTGATGTAAGTTAAATTAAGTTATAAATGCTAAAATAAGTATTGCATAATAATAATAATAAAATATACTAATAAATAAAGTAAGTATCAGTTGCTTTGAATGTTGTTTTGTTGGTTTTCGATTCGTTAAAAAAAATAATCATAATAACAATAATAATAAATGTAATAATAATATCAAAGCAATAAACTTGCATATTTTTTACACATCAAATAAATATCTTCAGCTGCTTAGCTTCGCCCGATATTAATGCTTTAAATAGTTTAATGAAGGCAATTTCCAGCACTCGTAAAAGTGTGTAAGCTTTCATTAAATAATGCCAGGCAATAAAACTCAAATAAAATGCTTTTAAAAATGCAAAACGCAACATAAAAACACGCTTTGAGAAATACAAAAACAAATGCACAAAAATCGATTTACAATTTATTAAAAATTGATTGTATTGCCACGCAGCTACAACTAGGCCTGGCTATCGAGCTGTCTCGTTGCAGTCTGACTCTGACCAGGCCCAGACACTTGTTGAGCGAGCATTTTGGCAAATGGCAACATGAAAATCAAACTTTAAACGCTACATGAAAAATACAAATACAAATACGAATACAAATGCGAGAGCTGAAGACAAGCGGCAAACATGCAACATTTGCAACATTTGCACACCCCAAGCGACGGCAATGTGAAAATTGCATTTGAATAAATAAATTCGGAGCAATCGATGTTGCTATCGATATCGTTATCGCCTTGTGCATGCGTGTGCATTCCATAAATGATCTCAATGCGTGAGTGTGTCTATAAATTTACAAGCATGCCACATTTTGTTGCATACTGATAAGGCGCCAGCTCTGCCTTGTGCCTCTACTTGGGCGTTTCTAATTAAACTTTTGCACTTGAACTGCACTCAGGCGATTTATCAGCTCAGCTTTATCAGCAGCAGCATATTTTTAGTCTGCAGCTTTTGTGATTTTAGATACTGTACTGTAAAAAAGTATAAAAGGATCTATTAAGTTTGTGCAAATTGGGAATTTCCTTAAGGCTTAAAAGAAAAGAAAACAGACTTCAAAAGTAAATATACTCTTCACTAGAACGACGAGCTTAGTCGATGAAGCCATGTCTGCCTATCCGTCTGTCCTTATAAACAGCTAGCAATTTTTAGAAATTTAGGTTCTCCGATGTTGCAACCAGATGAAAAAGCTAAGATATGCATCATTCAATTATCTCTACTGCTGGTGTGTTATTGAAATACAAAATACGGTGCCTCTAACTCAGTTAGCGTTTCTAATTCAGTTTCGTCAGTTGCCTCCGACTGTAACGTTCCGTCCGACTGATCTGCTTTGTCCTCACTGGTTTCAGCCTGCCGTTGTTGTGTTTTTGGTGTTTGTCTAATGTCTGTCAGTGCACTTGCTGTTTGAGACCAAGCTGTCGAGATTACAGCGCCAATAATTTCTCACGTTTCATGGCACAAGACTCGGACTCGGACTCGGACGCTAATCTCTTTTCGGTTGCAACAGAAAATTATGACAAAATATTAATAAACATTCAACATTGAACATTCATGAATGCTTGCCGAGTCCACTCAAAGGCTGCCGCCTTGTTTCTGGTCTTGAATTTATTTATCTCTGCTCTATCGATTTGACCCGCTCTAGAAACAGCGCCAACTCCAACTACAACGCCAACTTTAACTCCAAGTTTAAGTCTGATTCCAAATTGAAATCCAAGATTTTTAACCAGTCCGTTGGCCGTTTGCATGTACGAATTTAATTAAAATTTTGTGTTTGCGTGCATATTTCATAAATAATAAATAATTATTATCGTTGTCTTTGCGCTGGGCTGTTTATATTATTTATGAGTACGCTTGTACAGCATGAGTCTTAATCGTATTTGGATGTTGAACATTAATGAGAAATCAAGGAAAAATCAAACACGGCGGCAGACAGCGAAGGTGTTAAGTAAATAAAATGCGAACTAATGAATTATATGCATTTGTCTAAATGGGTTGGCAATAAATAATGTTTCTCAGTTTTAAATAAATATAACAAAGCCTTTTAATACTGATCCAATTGAGTTTCTCTAGCGTTAAAATAATCATAAAAGATGGCTACATTTTTATTTGATTTTCCAAATATTTATGTGGATTTTTTAGATATAACTTTCAGCTTTTTTTATTTCGTTCTGCTTATGCGGCTTTTGAGCTAATCTAAGCCACCCTCAGAGCTTTATGCTTTATGCACGCTCTCTCGCACACCTTTCGCTTACATTAGGCCAAAATCAGCTCATCGGCAGAGTATCTTTATCTTTATTGTGATGAGATACAATTTGCTGCATCCGATGGATGCCAGATTTGGCTTTTGGCCCAACTTTCATTCGGATTTCAATTCATTCGTTTCGCTTAGTTCATTAGGCCTATTTTCGTATTTATGACGCAGTTTACACTCGGCTCAAAACTTATCGCATATCTATGAAAACTCTATCAAAAGTGCATAAAAAATATGCCTCGTTGCCTGGGTTGTTTTTGGTACTTTGGTGCACTAAAAGCTGTTAGTGCATCTAAATCACCAGACGTCTATAAAAGTTGCAATTAAGCGGATTGAATGCATATCTAAGCGTGTTTGCCATCACAGAAAGAGACGGTTGGCGAGAGAAGAGAGGGAGAGAGAGAGGAAGTTGCTTGTGCCAGACGAGACGACGCGACGTCTGTGACAATTTTTTTTTAGTTTGGCTGGCTTCAATTTTTATTATTTTAGTTGCGGCAGCTCGTTAAAGCCGGGCTTATTAAAGGCGCACGTCGTTTATGGCACATGAAAATCATTTAATCGATGGCCATATATGGCGGGGGCTTACATTTTGGCAAAGGCAGCTCCGATCTGCTCTGGGCTCCCATGTGGACGCCCACAATATGCCAATGGCAACTGCGACTGCCACTGCGAATGCAACTCTGACAGGCTCTAATGACAGACTGTGGCTGGCTGGTTGACATCTCGAGACGTTGACAGTAGCTTCAAATTATGAGCCACAAATCGCAGTCGATTGAATGTCTATTAAATGCCATCCAGCAATTGTCGCTTGGCTAATTACGAGGCTTAGCTATGAGCTGCGGCTAATTGCAGAAATAAATCAGCTGAACAATTTCAATTTGTTGCCAGTCCCAAGCGCTGGGCTCATAAATATGCAAGAGCCAAGACCCAAGACCCAAGACTCAAATCGAAGATTGTCAGCGTGTATGCCTGGGCTTCGGCAAATTATTTAGCACTAAGCAGAAAGAACGGAGCAGTTCAGTCGGACATAACAGACAGTAGAGAAGCCTGTACTTTATGTTTTAATTATACACACACGGTCGAGCAAACTGTCTTCATTGTTTCTTATCGGTTCGTAACTTATGTTGTTTGTTTATCTGAAGTAACTTATATAATAGGGTGTTATACAATAATTTTATAGTATAAATATAAATCTTAAATATAGGGTTAAAAACAACTTTTTTTCTTATATATAATTATAATTATTATTATTTTTTAACGGAAATTAATTGTGATGTTTTAGGTGTATAAGGTTGTGATACTTATTCCCTACGCCACCCCTGGGGATCCAATCGTAATGCAGGAATAAATTACAATTCTGTAGCTTTAAAATTGAGGCTGCTATGATGAATATATACAAAATAATATGTAATCCATATACTAAATACATTTTTAATTTGCACTAACTTCATAAACGCTTTCTTACTTTTTAAGTACAGGGTCTAATTAAACTGGAATCGCTTGAGAAAAACGCGCAAGAATTAGTCGATATTAATTTATTAGCGCGGCGCGTAAATGCTTATAAGCCATTTATATTAATTATAATTTGCAATGGCATTGCCATTTGTGGGAATGCAAGTTGGCAGAACTAGTTCTGCTCGCGATCTTATCGCATCCAGTAAAACATATCGTACTAGAAAACAAACTGAACAAAGCCAGTTAAATGTTCACATTAATAATGCCATGTTAGCGATAGATTATCATGTACTTTAATCGATAGTTTCAGTTGGGCTCATTAATATTTCATCCGCTGGTGGGGAGCAGCTGAGATGCTAGGCATATTCCCACACCCCCCCACATGCCACATGCCACATGCCTCCTGCTCGCCCAGCAAATGCCAAGCAAACAAATATATAAATGCTGATTGGCAATACTTACATTAATCGCGCTTTCCACACCTCTCCCCCAGCTCCCCTTCGGCTGCGCCAAAATGCCGCGCACGCCACAATGTTTAAGATGCCAAAGCGTTTTGCGTATTAATCGCCAGCAACAGCAGCAACAGCAGCAGCAACAGCAGCAGCAACAACAGCAACAGCGAACGTGACGCAAGTCGAGTGGCGCCACAGCCTGCCCCCCGTAGTCAGTGGCAAATGAAACCGAAAGCTGCAACATTTCTGTAATTGTGGGCAAACGACCGAAAAACCCAGAGCCTACGATTTGCCTACGATTCGTATTTAGAATCTGCAGCGAGTGAGTGTCGATCGCTCTGAGGCTTACAGGCTGCCCCTTCTGCTGCCCCTGCCACATGCAGTGTGACCAGTGTTGCCAAATCGGCCTTTTTTCCCGTTAAATCTGGTTGTTTTGGAAGAGAATTTGATAGAATTTGCTTCGATATTTTGGTTCTATTTAACTGACTACATTTTATAGAAAAAATAGCTTTTTGCAAAGTAAAATTAATTATATTGTGTTGCAATTGAAGAACTTTAAAACTAGTAAGATTATTGCCGATCAGACGGACGCACTCGGCTATAGAATATGCTGCAAAACAAAACAGAAGAACTTTTAAAATTTGGCGCAAATCTATGGAGATGGAGATAAAGACATAATGAAATTGAACAATTTAATAATAAATATATAAATAATAATATTACAAATTAAAATTTTGAAAAATATCATTTATTTTCTTTGATATTTTCAGAGTTAATTTAGGACCCTCCCGCCAAAAAAAACAGCGCTTTTTTCTCAATAAAAAATTGGCAACACTGAGTGTGACTTATGCGGGTGCCATGAAAGGGGCAACAACGGCAGCAGCAACAACAGCAGCAGCAGCAAAAATTATACCAGTTGCGAGTCACCTTCAGTGCGGCAACTGCAACTGCAACTGCAAATGCAACAAACATTTGCAACATGAATGACTCGTTACGCCTGACCTATGTTAGCCAATTGTTGTTGTTTTTAGACCCTGTTTGTTGCTGTTGCTGTTGCTGTTGCTGCTGTTGCTGCTGCTGCTGTTGTTGTTGTTGTTGTTGGGCTTTGGTCGCCGTCCTCAATTGCCTGGCTGAATGGCGTCCAATTCGATTATTCTAACATGAATTATAGTTCGTGTTCGCTGAATGGACAATTATGAATTTATCATGTTCAATTTGAACAGATATTTTGAGCTATATTTTCTATGTTTTTTCGCAGTCTGTTGAAAATTGCATTGGGCCATAATTTAAGCCATGTTTCTTACGTTTTCTTATGTTTCTGCTACATAATTAGTTTTTTGCCTCTGACTGCTCGCTTTTCGCCTCGGAAGATTTATGCCCCTCCGATTGCATAATTGAGCCACTCATGAGTGTATCCATAAACAAAGTGAATGATAACTCCATTATGGCCACTGATAAAGCCCCTAGAGGAGCACCTTCAATAGATTCCACGACAGCTCGCATGCTCGACTTGCATTATTCAGCAAAGTGAACAAAACAGCACATAAATTTCTTGAAACTCGAGGCTTGTGCAATAATTTAGCAGAAATTGCGTCGCTCGTAAAAATATATGAAATATTTATTGAATTTAAATAAAAATAAAAACATGCATGCAATAAATGAAAAGCAAATATCAAATACCACAATCTTGGCTTTGAATGCTTTCGAGTGTTTTGTTTTTAGGCCCTGTACTTTAGACAATTACAAAAGGGTCCATTAAGACCCAATAAACTACATGCATATATATATTCTTGATCAGATTGATGAGGTGAGTCGAAATATCCATGTTTGTCTGTTTCGATATGATATAGTTATCTAAATTTGATTCTTCTGTAATGAAAAATTCTGCATAAAAAGCTAAACATTGATGTATTTTGTGAAAAAACGTAGAGATTATAGAAATACGAAGTAGAGGGTTTCCTTTTGTCAGTTGCGTCCGACTGAAGCCTACCGTTCGACTGATCTTTATATGCATAAATACTATGCATATAAAGAGTATCGTAAATTGAACTTGGGAATTAGTCATGGTGCGTGATAAATGCAATTTTTATTTGTCTTTCGTGTGAGAATGTTTTTTACCGGCGTATCAATGTGTTCTTTGTTGCAGTGTATATATTGCTTAGTATATGTTTGCCTTACGCTTCGCTTTATTTTTACAACTTTAGCAATGTTTTCAACTGGTCATTGACGCCTTTGCCTCGAACGTTTGCTCAATTGCTCATGCGCTCAATCGATCAATCGATCGTGCCTGTGTTGCCTCAATGTCAAATTTCACTTTTAAGCCTGTGAATCAGCAGCTGTGAGAAAGACAGGAGAGTTCGGGAGAGTTCGGGAGGACAGACAATGTTTCTCATCTCGAGTGCAACCTGTTGGAGGCAATTCTCTGTTTGCCTGGTGCCAGATTATGCAATTATTGGCAATCACTTTCATGCTCGTTTAGAGCAGCGGGCGGCCACTTTTGGCCAGTTTTGGGCACTTGAGCATTTGAGTTGAGCACTTGGCGCTGGCTTTATTTCGGCTGTATTTTGTTTTTGTTTTTGTGTTTTCAAAGAAAAGGGAAATTACATAAAAGTGAGCAACTAAATTTTACTGAATTTTTGCACGTTCGACACACAAAAAGCGCAAATATCCAGACGCTAAGGCTCGAAATCGCCACGAATTGATCGCAAATGAGGGTTAGAGTTCAGCCTCAGCCTCAACTTCAACTTCAGCTTGGGCTCTGAGACTGAAGCCCAATTCGTGTAGAGCCCGCTTTAATGGCGTTGCTTTGCCGTTATTGTTAGCAAATATTTGTGTTATAATGGCGCGAGCTTTTGGTCGAAGGCTAATGATATGAATGAACTCGTTAGTGTTTCGCCTCCAAAAGCCAAAGAACAGTCTCAGCCTCAGTCTCAGTCTCAGCCTGAGATAGCCAAGTGTCAGCCTGTCGAGTCCAAATAACTGATCAAAATTCCTGCTTAGCATAGATATCGTATTATTGCAAAATGGCAAAGCCTATCTCTTTGGGTATATAATTTTTGTTATAGCTTAGTTGCATTCATATAAATTAGCTTAAATAAATTTGTATAATTGTATACAATTTTTATAGCATTTACGTATTTTTTTCAATTAATGCTTTATTTATTATTATGCTCAAGTTGTTGTGGCAGACACAAAGTAGCCAAGGTGTGAACCCCGTCTGATCTATAATCTTTGATCTCTTGGTAATTAATTATTGTTTGAGAAAATGTGTACTTGAAAATAAAGCATAAATTATAGACAATTGTTAACACTTTCGTATCTCTAAGGCAATACTAACAGTGTTCTGTTATAAATAACACGTAATATCGATTCGTATGCCATTTTTGATGCAGATCATAATAATCACGACAGCCATGAGAACTTGGTTTCCACTTAGTTTCAAGCAAAACTTAAATTTCACTTAGTTTTAGAGTAGAATAAAAAATGTGCCCCCTAGGGTATGCAACAAAACTGAACTATTTGTCGAAAATCAAATAGTTTTAGTGTTCTGGGTAGATTACAAATATATCACATAATGCTTGTTGTGTTGAAAATATTCTTCTTATAACTTTAAAGATCTCATGGTCTAAAATTATGAGTATTTCTTGTAATAAAATAAAGCAAATACGTTTTGAATCATTATTCATATTACATAACATTATTGCTATTACTTTGTAAACTGTTTGCTCTATTTGCCGCTTAGTTTATTTAGTCTCTTGCTCTAGGTGCTGGCTTTTATTGATCGAAATCTGCTTATTTGCACGCATGCGTTAATTGTTGTCTATAATAACAACAGCAACAACAACAGCAACAACAACAGCAACAACATCCTGCGCGTGCCCCCAAAACATACATATATCAAATCTAACACTCTGGTACCCGATATCGCGTCCGGCTGATTGCGTTGCCTATAAATCACTCGGAATACGAACTGAATATGGAGTATGGAGTTTTTGGTGACTATAAACGTAGCAAACATACACTGAGAAACAAATCGGCAGCTTACGAATCCAGGAATTCCCTTTTTATAATTTTAATGAGCGTGAAAATTCTTTATTTAAGCGAGTTCTTTAAATTTCTATTGAACTTTTAAGACTTAATTAAGTTAAGATTTGTATTTTTTCATTAATTTAATTAAATTGTTTATTGTTAATTTAATAAATGTGATGTTCACTTGAATTCCAGAAGTATCTAAGCATTATTCAAGTGCTTTATTTGGCAGAAGGAACCATGCTCTATTTTTCTGAGTGTACGCTGTGAGTCTGGTATTTTGTCGATTGCAATCATCCAAGCAGACAGCACGCACACGCATGCGGTATGGGGCATGGGACATGGAGCATGCGGCAGTGGGAGGCAACTGCAGGATGTGTGGCATGGGAGGCAAATGAGCTGGGATAAGTATGGGCGGCCCATAGAGAGCGTCTCGCTGAACAACTTCATTAGGGGCAACTATGCAGAGTCTATGGATCTAGTATGTAGGTGTGTGAGAGATAGATAGCGCCTGATATGAACTGCGAACCCGAGGCCTATTCAAATCCGAGCAGACGAAAGAAGTTGAAATGATTTACGCGACGCGACAGGCGAACAAGTTTTTGCACTCATTTCAGCAATTTGACAATTAATCAACTGCAATAGCTGCAGCAGCAGCAGCAGCAGCAACAACAGCAGCAACAACAATCAAACAATCGATCCAATGCGAGCATTAGTCAGCAATCAGACGGACGGACGGACGGACGGACGGACGGACAGCCGGACAGGCAATGAAAAGGCTCTGCACAAATGTTCAGCTTCGAGTCAAGTTTTGAGGTCAAACGATCGAGTTCAGAACGTGCCGAATAACTGGAAACACAATCTGCAGCCACACATACAGATACACTCTGAAAAATCAAAGAAATTCGTTGTTAATTCAAATAAAATCTGTTCTTAATGAAATAAAAAAACGGTCTAAATTTCAATTATAATAAATATAACTTACGAATTTTACAAATTTTAACTCAAAACGTAATGAAATTTTTTTAAAGAAATAATGAAGAATATTAGCCAGTTTATAGCTCAATCTAGAACCCTTTTTTTCGAGTGTATGGTCATTTATATGTTGCTATCTGTCTATCGATTCTATGGCCATTGGTCGCGCTAAGTGACATGTGACATATTGTCAACGCAATGCCTTGGCGATCATTTGCATAAATTCCAATTGTTGCTAGCAACAACAGCAACAGCAACAGCAGCAACAACAACAGCAACAACAACAACAACAACAACACCAACAACAACGCACACATGCAGGCTGATCAACTATTGTGTTGACAAACATTGTTGCTACACATGCACGCAAATCTGTGCAACAACAGCAACAGCAACAACAACAACCTTTGCAATATGTCGAGTGACAAAAATGTTGCTGCTACAAAATGGCTAATTGGTATATTGCTGAGCAATCAGCAATGGTTGCTGCTGTGGCTGCGGTTGCAATTGCTGCTGCTGTTGCTGTTGTTCTTGCTGCTGCTGTTGCACAGTTATTGCTGTCAGCTGACAGGCAAGAGAAGGTAACACTTTAGTGGTCAATCAACCTTTGATTTTATGCCAGGCAACAAAATGTGGCAACACTTAAGTCATTGATAACAAATAATATATGGCATACACTCTAAGTCTGTTTCTGAATTTTTTTATTTACTTAAAATTTAAATGCTGCTCTGCGGTATTTATTTGACAGTTAATCTCTTTAAGCCGCAATTAATTAATATAACATATAAATTAAGCCCACACTTGCAGCGAATTCCCAAAACGCTTAAAACCCCTTGTCAGGCATTTAAATTAATTAAGCGTGTATGCTAATTAATTAACTGCCGAGCGCCATAAATAAAGTGAGTCAGGAAAAAGAATCTCAGCCGTAGCTCAATGTAAACAGAAGTACGAGTACGAGCGTATTTGATATGCTTATCGAATCGCTCTACTTAGAATACAAAACGGCGTAAATATATTTTAAAATGCAATACAGAAAACTGTTATCAAATCAGTTACATAATTTTTTAAGTATCTAAAGATACCTAAAAGTTGAGTATCGAAAGCTTTATTAAGTTTTAATTTTATTCATGTAAGAATAATATGATTGAACTGAAGTTAAAAATATAAAAAAAAATTCTGTGTGTATATTTGAATATTTAAAATATCCCTAAATATTTACAATATTTAAACTATTATATTTCGCACAATAATAAATAATTAACTATTAAATTACTAAAATAAGCAAAAAGTATTTTAAATTTTACACAAAAAATAAAAATGCTTTATGCAGACACATAACTGTTTCAACTATAGTTATATTATGTATGCACTTGGGGGCTTGCGGTCAAAATAGTGTACACTAAATTTACACAAAGTTATGAACAGCAACAATGAATGCCACAAGTTGCATGCAACAACAGCCATAAAAACAATAGCAACAACAGTTGCAACTGCGATGCGAGGCTGGCTTAATAAATTGCAAGTATTTATGTATTGAGCATGAATTGATGCACAGAAAGAAAGAGAGGGACACATAGAAAAAACGAGAGACAGAGGAAGACAAAGAGAGAGAGCGATAGAGAGAGAGAGGGAGGAAGTGTGTGTATGCAAACGCTTAATTTGAATGCCTAAAACGTGACCAATTTGGTTTATTTACACGTGATGAACATAAATTTAAATTGTTTAATAAACATTTTGCCACAACATATATTGTTGTAGTTGCAGCTGTTGTTGTTGTTGTTGTTGTTGTTGTTGCTGTCGCTGCATGTGGGCAGCTGTGTGGCAAGGATGTTCGTTCCCAGCTTGAAGCTTTAAGTACTTTCGCTCAATTTGGTCTGGTGGGCAGCCTCAGCCTCAGTCTCAGCCTCAATTTGCCGCCTTAGCCATTTAAAGCAGTCTAAAGACTGGCAACGGAACGCACTTAAAAAGCCAAACACAGAGTGCTTCAAGTCGGTTTTATGTCTTCATCTGCGTAAACATGTTGCAGGCGATGCAATTGTACGTTGCCACAAATTACGAGCAATACCAACAACCGCGTCCTCCTACCCAAGCACAGTGGACGCTACTATACCATAACAACAAAACTTAAAACGGAATTTTAAAATTTGAATAAAATTTTCTTAATTTGAATTTAGATTAAAAAGTTTCGCCCAAAGTTATGATTATAATCTCAATGTATCGTCGCTGTAACTTGCATTACGATAGTCTGAGAAACGGCAAAGATATGCAGCAGAAAATTTGATAGACTGTAAATTAGGAAATTCTTTAAAATTTATATATATAGATATAGTCTCCTGAGGTGTCAAATTTTGCATTACAGACTTAAAATATTTGTCTAGATTTTTGTTAAGAATTTCATTTTTTCTACAGAACTATTTCTGTCGCAAACTTTCGTACAATTTGATCCACTGTACAAAGGGGAGTTGCCGCTGCATGCGGCAGGAAGGTTGTTGGGCTGTTGCTCTTAGCTGTTGCACGTGCGGCAAATACCCAAGTGAAATGTGTAGCAAGGGAAGAAAACGCAGAAAAAAACCAATACAGAAATTTGCATTTTAAGCGAATTCTGTGCATTTGCTTTGGGATTTGGCTCTGAACGCGTGCCAATTAGCCGCAGCAATTTGGCCAAATTGCAATTTGTTGTTAGCTGTTGGCGTCAACGACGTTTTTGGCGCTGTTTATGAAGTTGTTGCTGCTGTAGGTGCTGGCTGCAATTTATGGCCTTTTCTAGATCCGAACAAAGCCAGCAATAAGCGTACTAACTGGCTAAAAAGTGCTCAAATTGAAGGCTAATCTTAGCAGAATCAGATTAATCCAAAGTAGAAATTAAAATAGCAGGCAGCTGCTTGATTATCGAGGTGAATGTTGTTTTATCTTAATCGATATAATCCCATTTCGATTGCATTTACATTTATTCAATATAGTTTTATGGCAAAGTTTAGCTGCAATTTGCCGCATAATTTTCTCGTTCGGCCTTTGCTCTCTGATCTGGCGGTTAATTCAAACTTATATACCGAATTAAAATAATTATGCAACTAAAATCAATAAAGTTTTAGTCGTATTTCAATATTATTTTGTTTGTGCAATTTGCACCCGAGACGAAAGGCATCGAGAGTGAAACCCACTGAACCAAAAGGCAGACATCCACCCACCGACTGGCATCACAGCACCACAGACACCACTCGGTGCTCAGTGTGCTCAGTGGGTTCAGTGGGTCAGCAGCGTCACGCGCGATGCTCGAAGCCCAGGAACCAGTTGCAGTTGCAAGTTGCAAGTTGCAGGCTGATGTTGCATGGGCATTCGTCTCGTCTTGTCTGGCTGCGCACCAATTTCAGTTTCATTTGCAATTTTACTCTCGCTGTGTGTGCCCACTGTGCACTGTGGTAATAGCAGTATCTGTGGCAATCAATCATTAGACGCAATCATTGGACACATTAGCTCGGCACTCGCTCGCCAGTTGCGCATATTGAAAACTAATGTGCCGCCCACTGGACAGCCCAAAATCGACTCCAACTTCGACTCCAACTTAGAGTCTGTCTCTGCATTGGGATCCGATCGAATCGCATTGCAGCGCATTGGCTCGTTAGCGGGATTAGCAATTACCCAAAAGCGACTGCTAGACAGACAGACAGACGGAGAGACGGAGAGACCGAAAGACAGACTGCTGAATTGTCAGTCATTTTGTCATTCGTTTAATTGCAGCTGGCAATCTGGCAAACTGCGAACAGTAGCTCCACAAATGACACTGAAAACTGGCAGCTTGGCAACATATGACTCAGCCGCAACTTCAGGAAGCCAGCGATCACCAAGAGCTCTGAGAGCACTGAGATCCTTGACATAATGACCCCTTTTAGCACGGCCAACAATCGCCAGGCCTAGCTGCAAATTGCAGCTTCACTGAAAAAAAAAACCTTAGCAAATTGCTCTATTTATATGGAAATGATTTTGATTTAAACAGGGAAATTTAAAATTAACCTAAGCTCACTTTAAATTGAGGAAAAAAGGGTAAAAATTAATTTCTTGAATATTTTTTTTTTAATTTTTCTGATTGTTTTTCATATTTTAATAAATTTGCTGCTTTATAATTCTCATTTTTGTGTGGAAAATGTTATCTATTTGTACATAAAATCTACATGTTTTCAGTGAAATCAATAATTGAGTATTTAATTTCTTTGAATTTTGACTCAAGCTGATTTCCAAATCCGCCAAACTAAATCGTAGATGCCACAAATCATTTAAAATTTTTTAGTCTTTTGATGGAATAAAGGTGGATATTCAACAGCCGGGCTTACTGGCTTTCTAATCTTTTAATTAAATAACAATATAAGAGCTTTTACTTTAAAAATAATATATTATTTAACTGTTTAAATATAGCTTATTCTATCAAATTCAAGAAAAGCTTACAAAAAAACAGATTATTTTTTAAAATAAACTAAGTCCTGCTCTCTGCAGTTTCACAATTTTTTTAGCAAACGCGCTATAAAACTAACTAAACTTGGCGGGAAAAAAGATGATCTGGCCACAGTGACTGCGAGAATATTTATTTTCACTGTGGCTTTTCTCTGAGTGTTCCAGCTGGATTATTGGACGCTGACCAAAAATGCCAAACAGCGGCAGACAATGACGTCTAATTAGCAAAGGCAGAGAGACTGCTGCACACGTGCATGAGTCTCAACATCAGCAACATGTCTGGCAGCAACAATGGAAACAGCAACGACAACAGCAGCAGCAACTGCAACTGCAACAGCAGCAGCAACAGCAACAGCAACAGCAACACAATGTTGTTGCAGCTACCGTTGGCAACATTGTGGCTGCCTTTTGTTGCTTGGCTTATGGCCTGTTGCTGTTGCTGTTGCTGTTGCAGCTACTGCAGTTGCTGCTGTTGCTGTGCAAAATGTAATTCAATCATGTGCTGCATGTTGCTGTTGTGTTGCACATTTAGGCATGCTTTATTATGAGGCGTGCAGCAAGCAGCTTGCACAATCGATAGACCTGGAGCCCAGGACGCACGTTGCTCACCTTTATAAGGTCAGCATGCAATTTACAGTAACTTGGCCAGCGACAGGCATTTTCGATAGCCCAATAGCCCAAGTGGTCCCTGGTCCCAATAGCCCTGCAGGTTGCACAAATATTTATTTATACGAGCAACAGTTTCCCCCTCTCCCTCTATCTCTGCCTATCTAACAATGGCCACAGATCGTGACATTGCCTTTGAGTCCTTACTCAACATCATTTGAGCTGCCCGGCCAGCTAATTGCCATCGTTTTGGGCCGTGTGTGAAGTATTCCATTTATTCATTTATTCACAGCTGAAACGAGTTCCATTCGCTTTCAGACAACTTGTCGCCAGTGTCACTTGACTGTTTACTCCGTATCTATTTTTTCGCTATTTTTTTTTTGCATGATTAACCTCATTAGTTGTGGAATTTTTGCTGCAGCTTGTGGCCAATCAGAAAGTGGCCAGCACCTTTCGCCTGGCTTATTAGAGTTGTTAAATTATGGCAGGCATTTTGCTGCTATCGCAATTGGGATTTAACCATAGACAGTCTCAGCCTCAGTCTCCATCTCAGCCTCAGTCTCAGTCTCTTAGCCCCAGCCTCAGCCTTTGCTACACCCACACATTATTTCGGCTACGAAAATGAAAATGTTCATTAGGTTTGCAACGGTTTTCAGCGCAACATGTAATAAGTTTTGCCATACACTAACTGAAAGTATTTTGGTTATACTACAAAGTTGGCAACTGCAGTTTGCATTTTTGTTAAATTTTATAAACATTTCAAAAGCGTGCAAATGCGAATTGCAGCTCTTGATAAAAAATAAATTTATATTTATTTATTTTTAGATATTTTGTGATTGAAAAATATAATATATATATTCTTGAATATTGTAATTTTTTATTATAATTATAATTATATGGCAATCATATATAGAATACTTGCATATTTATTTAATTATTTTGTATAAAATAACTTAAATTTGTCATCGTAATAAAAAATAAAAAATTGTATATCTATTTTAAATTTTTGTTTGATATTTTATACAACAAAATATGAAATTATTTAGATTGTTTTTTTCCAAGGCCTTAGTCCGTTATTATTGTTTTATTTATTTTATATTGTGTCTCAAAATAATAAATAAAATAAATTTAAAAACAGGGTATAAAAATCAACAATTTCATGATTTGTTAAGGTATTCCGAATTCAGCTTATTCATGAGTGTATTCACTTTGGCAGGCTGTGGCTGTTCTCACAGCACGCTGGCAGACCGCAAAACGCAGGCAAAGACAATGATTATGTGTCAATATGCAAAAAGGCGATTTACACGCAAGTTAAAGCAACTAAATTGTATAATAAAAAACATTTTATTATTGAGGCAGCAGCCGGCGGCCAAACAAATTGAGTGCCATGAAGGCAATAAATGGCTTGGCAATAAGCAGCAGCAGCAGCAGCAGCAGCCAGGCCCAGCCAAGAGAGTCACAATGTCTATAAGAGTTGGCTGTGCTTTGTTGAGGCTGGTTCTAAAAAACGCACCTAAGTTGCATACAGCACAACGCACAATGCCATGCGAGGGGAGCGAAGGGGGGGAGACGCAGCTGCTGCGGTCAATGAGTCATGCGAGCAGCGACTGTGGGCAGCAAATGCAACAAGAACTGCAACAAGAACTACAACAATCAACAACATCTACAACAACCACAACAACAACAACTGTGGAACGCAGAGCAAAACAATTGTCAAAGTCTTGCAGTTTTATGGGTCAACGTGGCGTATAATTAATGCGCTTGGGCAACTTCCATTTGCCATTAGGCATCCGAAAACAACAAAGTCTTGCACTTGGACTTTTGATTCGCAGTTGCATTTCTGCTGCTGCTGCTGCTGCTTATGATGATGATGATTGCTTTCGTTTTTTACCAGCTATTTGATAAGTGTGCTAACCTTGCCATCATTTCCTGACATTGATCGATTTGCCAACATCAATAAGAGCTGGTGTGCTCATTATTTTAAGTGCATACTTTGCCCATAAGCGCATAGAATTAAATACGATGTTGATGCTTTTTTAAAGAAGTCATGCTGAGTGTGCAGCCAGTGCTAAATTAGTCTGAACTTCAGCTGAAATTTAAATTAGTTGCAAGAGTCTATTATGCCAACTACGGGCACTGCGTATATTTAAGAACTGTACTTTAAAAACGTATAAAGGGGTCTGATAAGTTGGTACAAATGAGAATTGAAGGTGGATTGTGGCTTATTATATTCTTCTTCGATGCTGCAAATTACATTACGATCGGATAGGAAACAGCAAAGATATCCAGCTGACAGGATCTCTTACTGTCGGTTACGTATGTCTTTAGCCCGCTTGACTGGCTTATATTTATTGTTATTCCAAATGTTCATCAATTTCAAAAAGTTTTTTAAATACAGATGATTTAAGAAACAGACAAGATATCCAACAGACAATTTGCTCGACTGTGCTGGGGGTCCTACTGTCGATTATGTACGTCTGTAGTCCTCGTTACTGGTTTATATTTATTGTTATTCACAGAGTTCATCAATTTCGAAAAGTTTTTCAATTACGATTGGGTGATAAATAGCGCAGAAATGCAAAAGGCAATCTTCTACTGTCGGTTACGTACGACTGTAGCCTAGCGGAGAACCGATCTGCTACGTCCTTACTGGGCTATATTTATTATTATTCCCAGAGTTCATCAATTTCAGCTGAGGCAGCCACAACTTCGCACACCTTATCCACTGACTGTATCTGGCACCCACTCGCCAGCTACGAATTCCCATGCGGCTGGCTCTCAAAAGTCGATTCTTTTTTATGGTTTTTTGTTGTGAATGACACTTCTTATAGTTGGCAGTTGTTGTAGTTGTTGTGGTTGCCGTTGTCATTGTGGGCTTCCGCTTGTTGCTGCCACACATTGGTCTGGCTCTGACCAAATTTGGCAATGGCAGCAGCTTCGACGCTGGCAATGGCGATGGCGATGCTGATGGCGATGGCGTTGTGGATGGCTTCAACTTGATGGCAGTTGGCAGCTGATGATGGCGCCCGCGCATGCGTTTTGCTGCTGATGATGCATCATCATCATCACCATCATCATCATCGTCATCGTCATTTATTTTGTTTAATTGTGAATTTGAAATATATTATTGCATGTCTGTGCGTCTATTTGTCTGTGAGCTAAACATGTTGTGCATGTTGCTTATGAGATTACAACAATCAAATAAATAAACTGCAACTGCAACTGCCCCCCGCCCTCTGCCCCTGGTTCTTTCTGCTTATTTGTTGCTGCTCGGTGGTGCACAGTGGGCAAAATCTTTAATGAATCTTTGTACAAGTAGAAAACGCTGTTTGCGTGTGGGCCTCAAATCGTTTTTATTATTGTGCATGTCGTGTAATTTAATTTACGAATTTAAATGAACAAACGAGGCTGAGACCGTCTGCAGAGAGCGACGGATGGTTGTGGCAAGGGCAGGGGCAGGGCAGGGGCTGGGGGGCGTCGCTAAACTCTGTTAGTTGTTGGTTCCATAGTTTGCTTGTTTTTTGGCTGCATAATTTTCTAATGCTGACAAATGGGATTTGAATTTATGACTTTTGTCGTCGTTGCTTGTCGCTCTTTTTTTTTCTGTATTTTTGGCTAAAATGTTTGCAATTGTTGCTGCACGTAGGTGTTTGTTGCAGCATAGCTTGTTGCAGTTGCACTTTGATTGAAGATGTTGCAAACTGACCTCGAAGTCTGCATGAGAAACTGCTTTACACAAACATTGTGACATGTTATTGAAAACGTTGACTGTAAAAGTGAATGAAATATATTATGGAGTAATTCTAAGAGGTCGCCAAAAATGTGCTGTTAAATTAAATAATAATTTATTGTTAAATAAACAATAAATTACTTGAAAGCCGGGTTGCGTAGATTAAACTTATTGTTAAATAAATAAATAATAAATAATATAAATATACAAAGTAATAAATAAATAGTCAATAAATAATAAATTACTTCTTAACCGATTTAAATTGCTTAAATAATTTGACTTAAATTAGACTTGGAACTTTTAAGTAAATAAAATATTTAATTTAAATTGTATTTTTGTTATTTAAGTAAACTATTTTTATATCATTATATCTAATTGCTCTTCAGTCCATCAATTTGGTTAAGTTAACTGATTACATTTTCTACATTTGCCTTGACTAATTAGTATTTGGCTGGCATTTTTAACACATTTCATTTAGTGCAGTTTTTTAATTCCATTTTTCAGGTAGCGCATTAACATTTTATTTAGAACGACATTTAGCTGTGTATATGACATACGTAACATAAGTTTAAAGCGTTCTCAAGCTAATGATAATCTTGCATGCCGGCAAATCGCTTTGTGCGGAACCGCCAGTGGTGCGGTGGTTCGGTGGTGCGGTGGTGCGATGGTTTGCGGCATTGCTCCCGTTAAAACGTTTCTAATCTTAACTCATTATAATTAAATAAGTCACGAGTTTTGAATTTTAATTCGGTTTTCGGTTTTCGGTTTGCGCGGCAGACAAAAGCTGACAGAGCGAATCGGCTACCGTCAATGGCAGTTGCTGCTGCTGTTGCTGTTGCTTTTCCCCTCGCTCGGATGTCGAATATTTCGGGTCAATTTTATCAAAATCGCACACAAGCCAAGGTCTGTGGCCACGAAACTTAATTATACTGCAGACTGGGCAACAATGGCAACAGCAACAGCAATAACAATAACAATAACAATGGAATCTGGGCAGGTAAATAGAATCTTGTGAGGGCCATTAAAATTTGCACTTTAATGCAGCAGTTGAAAGAGAAGCGAAATCAAAAACGAAAACAAAAATAAAAACAAAAGCGGCAAAGTACAAATTACTTAAAAACAAAATGAGCCAAATTAGCAGACTCACTCGCTTGCTACTGATTTGGATTTGGATTTGGATGTGGATGTGGAATTGGCTTGGATTTCTATTTCGATTTCGATTTCTGTGCAACAACTACAACAACAACAACAACACGTCAAGGTCTTTGCGAAGGTGTTGAAATGTAGAAGTCGAACCCGATGTGGAAGTTGTAGTTAAAGCTGAAGCTGACGTCGAAGTCGAAGCTGTTAAAGCTGTTGAAGCTGAATTTGTGTTTGATTTACGGCTGATGCTTGGCAATTGCTTTGAAATTGGCCAACACAACGAAAAATAAAGCATATAAATAAGGAACGAGGCAAAGCCAAGAATTGGCCCAGGCCAAAAAGAAAATGAAAAACGCTTTAAGTGCTTGAAGCCCGCTTGTTACATGCTTTTTTTTCTTTTAGTTTTTTTTGTAATTTATTTGTGGCTCTTGTCGATTTACTGCGGCATTATGCAACTCACGACAATGACAATTCACGGCAGGACCTTTGACGACCTACAAGCGTGTCGGCAACCCTCAACTCAGCTCCAAGTGATGCGGTGGTGCGGTGGTGCGGTGGTGCGGTGGTTGGTGGCTCACACTCAGCTGAGCTGAGCTGAGCTGAAGATGCCAAGCGTCAGTGTGGCGTCGTCGTTTCAATTGCTGGCAGTTGGTGGTTCAATTGCGGTACTCGTATGACAAATCGACAAATCGATTTACATAGCCCAAGCTGGCGTCTTTTGGCTGTTTGACTCTCGGTTTCATTAGGTTCGGCTCCAATTAGATCTGCATGCAGTTTTACCCACTGAAAAATGTCATTGGCTGGCGCCTTGAGGTGTATTCGATATGACCCACTAAGTAGGCCTTAGAATGTCATTGAAATCTGATGTTTTCACCCCACAACAATCACACGTCTTTTGTCACGTTTGCCTGAAATACTTATAAATTAAATTTAAAACAAATTAAGAATACATAACGTTAAAAAACAAATTATACAATGGCAAAATGTGGTTACTGTTCCAATGAGCAGATAGTGAAGCTGGCCCTCAAGCGTTACAAGGACCATTGGTATGTGATATTTACGCCATTCATGATGTTCATTGAAGAGTTTATGGAATACCTGAAAGAGCATTCCATTAAGAACGACTACACCATAGATGAGATCGCCGACATAGCCCGTGCCGACTGGAAGAAGATGAAGATGGCTAACAAGAAGCGCTACATAGAGATAGCCGATATGGCAAATAGCTAGTAAATATTTTAGAATATATTTTATATTTAGACCCTGTACTTTAAAAGAGTACAAAAGAGTCTAAATTAGTCGGAAATGCAGAGAGGGCTTGGAAACCCACAAAGTGTATTTGTCTGTCCGTTCGTCTGTCCGTTCGTATGAATACTCAGACATCGCGAACTAAGTGTAAACTAGCGACACCAATTTCGGTAGGTAGGCTCTCCTATGCACCACCATTCTCCATCGATGCTGAACATTACATTACGATGGGCTAAGAAACAGCGAAGATATGCAGCAGACAATTGGTTCCAATTGGCAATCCTCTGCTTTCCGCATGACTCATCTGCTTATCTTTATCTTATTTATATTTTAATATGCACATCTATTGCAGTCAAACCTGAATCTGGCAACAATTGGTCTATAGCTTATGAAGAATATGCAGACAGACCATGCTGTGGAGTTGTTAAAGTCGTTTATTATTGGTCTATCGTAAAATTCAAGCGGGTAAACAAATTTGATTCATTGCAATTTACCAGCTGATTGTAACTTTTTAAAAATTAAATGCAAATTGAAATTATGGTTGAACTTGGCGGTCTATTTCTATATCTGTTCGCCACTTGAGTTTGATTGACAATTTCACGATAAGCCTTTTAGCCTACCCTTCAAGCCGTGTCTGGCGTAACCGCAGCAGCTGCAGCTCAGCTCCATTGAGTGTTACGACTTCTGGGACATGTTGACCATGTCTGCGTCGTGTGTCCAATGTGTCCCAAGTGTCCCAAGTGTCCGAAGTGTCTTGTGCCCTATTAAGAACATGGCATTTCAAATGATTTATATAATATGCTGGCATTGTTTCAATGTGATCGCAGACATGAGATATGTATTGTACTCCATGTTCCACCAACAATTCGAATGAATAACTGTTTGTAGTGTATCGTATGTAGGTGTTTGTGTGCTGGGTGTTAAGACCGTCCAGTATTTTGGACTGTGGCTATTGCAGTTTGCTTGTCAGCAACAATTTGACATATTTGTTGTCACTTTTCGCTGCGCCTGACACGCTACACACAACATAAATTTAAATGTTGTCTAACAAAAAGCCAAAAACAAACAGTTATAATGAGAGCTGAGAGCAAAGGTCGTGAATGTACCATAGATGGCGCCAGCTGCGATTTTCCTATGAGGGATGTGACCTCCGTAAACAAATTCTTCTAGTAACTTTTAATTTAGAGCAACTATTTAAAATAAATTAAAACGATATGTTGATATAGAAAAGCTCCATGTTCTTTGTAGAAAATGTTGCATCAATTAGTTTGTTTTTTTTTCCGTTATTAATCCAAAGTCTTTATGAGACTTCAAGCCGCAATTAGCACATCAACTAATAGCGTTTAATGAAAATTCCTAGCATTTCGCCTGCCTGCAATGCCAACAATTTTTGTTATTTATTGTACAGATACAATGTATGTGTTTTTCCGCTGCGATCGATTAAAAATAATTTGGTGTGCTCTACAGCCGTCGGCTGTGAATGCCTTAATCAAATGTTAATAGCTTAATCAATATGCCATAAATATAAAAAAGCAGCAAACGAAAAAAATAAAAAAAAAAATGAAATAATAATAATATCAACTTTAAAATCAAAGGCACTCTCACACACACACACACACACACACACGCACACACACATGGGTATTTTATTATTGCTGCTGCAACACTTTGATATGCGAACAGGGAAAAATTGTATAAAAATAAATTCTTGAAACTTGTTTGCTGCATGCGATTACGTCGACGTCGACAGCGACGTCAACTTTTGACGTCCACAATCGACGATCGCCTCGTCATCGTCATCGAGTATCGCATGAATTTCAAAATTGTCGACATCGCCGCGCAGCTGTGACGAATCTCGAAAACTCCAACAACTCCCCATTCCCCACCGCCTTTCCCTCCTGCCTGCCCCTCGCCCGCAGCGGGCTACGTGTGGGAGGGCGGGGCAATTGCTAAATGCGCCTGGCACTTACAGCCAGGAAAGCTACGATATTCGCTCGCTCCCAACGCTTTTCACTTTTTATAGCCACAACGCTAATTTGACAGGCGGGCAATCACCAAGACTTCAGCTCCAGCTCCAGCTCCGACTCCAACTGCGACTACGTCCAACTGACAAAGTGTCGTGTGTCCGTATATAGATCATATATCAGACATGGAGCTCCGGCCAAGGGGGTGGGTGTTATGTGCATCTGTGGCCTGCAGGTGATGCCAATAAGTGAATGTAAACAGGGTGATATATAAATAAATAAGCAAACATTAAACAACAACTAACTAAAGGTAAGCCTTAAGTCACAAATTCATATTGTAAAAATTTTAAATATTTTGTTTTACAAACTAACTTCAAGAAATTAAATGAATAAACTGTAGCTGGAGAGACGGTTTCTACCAAATAAATCAAGTAACTTAAGTAATATAATATATATAAAATATAAACAAATAAATCAAGAAATTATTGAAAATATATAAATTTTAGGTCCACGAAATATTAAATCTATAAGCTAAATAATTTCTAATTTTAAATAAATATACATAATGTATAATGTAGGATATATACAAAATTTCAAATTTATATGCTCAACATTTGAAATATTATAATTTTAATAAATAAATTGTAGCCAGCTTGTCCGTTATTATCCAAAAAATAAAATAAAATAATAGTAAATAAATATATATAATATTTATAAAAAAAATACCATCGAAATGGTAATTATTAAATATTAAATTTGCATATCTGCTGAATAATTTCTTATAAACTAATTATAAATTTGAATCAATAGTACGACAAATTTTAAATAATATCAGTAAATACATTTTAGAAAATAAATAAATCCATAAACACAATCGAAGCTGCAGTTGCCAAATGGCAAACGTAAATAGTATTAAATAATTATAAAAAAGCATAAAATAAACTATTAAAATATGCATTCTTATTTTATTAATTATTTAAAATATTATCTGAATTATAATTTAATACTCTACCATTTCATTACTACTATCGGATATTTACAATTCTTTTTGATTCTGCCTCCCCAATTGAATTCAGTTCTCAGTCTAACCATTAATCAACTTAATCAATTCATATAGATTTATTTGCAGTAATTTGTGTAATTCTAATAATATAACATGCGCTATGATTTAAGCCATGTGCATGGATTATTTTATTTTATTAACTCTGGGCCACTACCAACTGCACTTCTTGTCACAGTATGCACAGCTCTAGCCCCAGTTAGAGCCGTCTCTCTCTTGTCTCTCTTGTCTCTTGAGGTCTCCAGCCAAGTTAGACAGCTATCGATCAGCCGCAGAGTTGGCAGCTCAGCGAGCTTAATGGAAGCCCGCCACTTAGCCGGCAGTTGACTTTATATAGACTTTAATTTATGCACTCGGCTCGGGGCATAAGACTTGGCCCGGACGCCATCTATTGCCGGCTCTCTCTCTCAATCTCACTCTCTCTTTCTCTGTCAGTTTCGCTTGGTTTGTCTAAGCGTTCGCTCACCAGCTGTCTGCAGTTGTATTAATAGCAGACCAGGCCAAACAAAATAGCCAAAAGAAATAGCTAAACTATTTGCAAAATATAAAAAAAAATAACAACAAAATATTTTAATTTTGTTTCAAAAAAAAGCTAAATGGAGCTTTGGAGCTTTAAATTACTATTAAAACAATTTTGATTGTGGAAAAAAATATCAAATTAATTTTGTTTAATAGTTAGAATAACAGCCTGTCTCCGAATTGGATGCTTTCCTGTTTTCGACTATCAAAAATAACTAAACTTGACGTGAAAATGGCCAAGTTGGCAACACTGACTGTCTGTCCCTGAACGCGGCTTAAGCTCTTGCGTTTCGAGATGCGTGCCAGCGATAAAAGTAATTTGCTTGATTTAATTTTAGTCAGCAGCTCACGAGATAACTAAACAGCCCCCGCAGCCCCCTCCCTACCAATAACAATCTGGATGCCCCTTGCTGCTCCCTCTGTCAGCGTTGTCAGCGGTAGCATCCTGTTTGTCAGCTCTCTGCTCTCAGCTGGCTGCAGTTTTGCTTTTTAGCTGCTCGCTGTTTTTTGGTCGATTTTTTAATTAGGCAACCGCAACAAATTTTCAGCAATGTTTCATGTTGCAAAATGTTTGCGGCGCATGTAAGTGGCAAATGGTTTGGGCCAACAAAAAAGCAGCAGCAGCAGCAGGCAACACAAGAGGCAGCCAGGCTATGGCTAATAGCAACTTCTAAAGTGGCTAATTGTGTTATGGCATAATTTACACGTTGTGTTTTCGGTTGCCACTAACAAGGCGCTGGACATGTGCCACTTGCAGCCACTTGAAATATTTTACAATTTTTTATTAAACGCCATATGCATGAGAAATACAATATGTTAAATCTACTACGAGCTGAAACAATTCCCAGCTATATGGATTTATTTTTTTTTTAACGATTTCCCTAATATTTGCTGCATCGAGGCTGCATTAGTGATTGCCATTATTTCATTATTTATCAGCGTCAGCCGAGTGTCTGCCCTTCAGTCTATTGTGAGCTGTAGGCATCAGTGTTGTAAGATTTTTATTAAGAAAAAAAAACTGTTTTTGGCGGGAAGTGCACAAAATTAAGTATGAAATAAATTCCCAAAGAAAACAGTTCAATTATTAAGAAGATTTTCCATGCTTTTTGTCAACAATTGAGATCACAATCAAAGAAATCTCTTTAAATTCGATCTAGATTTTGCTATAAACTACTCTTAAAAAAAATAGTCAGATTCGACGGGAAAAAAGCGAATCTGGCAACAGCGAAAGGTAGGCGCTTCTGTTGACTGATGTCTTCATACGATTAGGGACCGCTGTAGCCCTCACGCACCTTTGTGATTGTGATTCAACGTCTACGTTTGCGGGTAGCGTGGGAATTGAAAGTGCTATCATCAGGTCTGGGGTCTCACAGCTGTGCCATTTGATTAAATGCCTCGTTTTATTTAATATTTAATATGTGAAATTATTGACAGTCGATTAAGCAATGCAAACGACACTGAGACACAGACAGACAACGAGACGGCAACGCGACACAACTCGACTCCAGTCGACTCGACTTATGGCTGGCATTAGCCGCTATCTACCATATGCCATATATGTATGCGGTCTGGTCAATATCAAAATTCAAATATCAATATTTACGCAGCAATTATGCAAATTAGGTTCAAGTCGCAGCCCGGCGTCTGTTCAACTCCACAGTTGCTATGACGAAACGCGCTTCTCAACGCCCCTCCCAACCGGTTGGAGTCTTGTTGTTGAGTCTTGGCTGAGTCTACTTGTTGAGTATTTTAATTTAATTGTTCTAATTACATTTTGTTAATTTTCGCTCAAATTGTTGTTTAATTGCTCGTGGGAAAAACGCGTAGGCCAAATAGTAAGCCGCGCTGTTTGGCGCATTGCCATATTTGTTTAGCTTTGTCTCTGCAGTTTTGACCAAGTTTTTTCTTGTTTCTTGTTTGGTTCATAAAGCTCTTTTATTTATTTATTTTTTGTCTAGTGGCGCACGCACAGCTTGACACCTGCCCGATTGGCCCAGCTGACGGCGGCCTACGGCGCCAACGAGACCGTTCCGCTGCGATTTCTGGCAATAGTTTAAATGGTTTTTTTATACCCTGCACCCATTAAAAATGTTTAAAAACAGAATTAATAAAGTTGTGTGTTGCACGTTAATCTATTAAAACCAATAACCAATCGTAATATTTAACATAGAACGATGTAATTTAGAATAATTACTCTATATCATTATATTTATCTATTCTGCAAAGCCCAAAGTAATCGGCTAATAAACACATAAGATATTAGATAAACAATATTGCAGTTTTTGCCTTCGACAGCGAGGTTATTGAAGCATAATATAGTGGAAATAGTAAGAAGACGCGTAGCTTCATATTGTATATTATATTTTAAATATACAGTACAGGGTATCCGACTGGTCGCTCTGCCCATTCTGGTTTATTATTGCAGGCGCCAGGCAGCTTTGTCTATGATAGACAGCTCAGCAAATAGGCACGTTCCTGTTGCTGGCTTTTATATTTTGGCTAGGACAACCCGCTGAATGTCGTTACTGTTAGTTTAATGTCACCAAAGCTGTCTGACGGCGTGGTTTCTAAGAAGGTTTACTTAAGGGCTTACTTCAAGATTTGTCAGCTTAGCTCTGAAGATTACAAATCAAATTTATAAAAGGTGGACTTAAACTTATCTTCAATTTCGAAAGGCAGGATTTTTATTTAAAGAACTTTACAACAATTAAACATTTAACAGTGAACAATTAACTTATAAAATCTGCTTTGTATTTCTTAAATTAATAATATGTATTATTCTTGAATCAATTTATACAGATTATAATAAACCGAACATGCAGGCAATTTTCTAAGCAATACTCTCGGATGTATAGAATTCTAAAAGGCCAAGTTTAATTTTTAAATACGCCATAAATAATGTGAGTTTTGTCAACTTATACGGTCAAGTCTGTTAGACATTAATACCCTCACCTCATTATATTAAGCGCGCTTTAAAAAAAGGTGAGCAGCCTTAAAGCGCATCTGTGGCAAGCATAAGTGACAAATTTATGGCGCGTGTGTTGCAAACCACATAATTTGTCTGACTCTGACCCCTACAGACTTCTGGCACCTGCCCCCTTTCGACCGCATCCTCAGAGCCCTCGAAACATCCGAAAATCACAAAATTTATGCGCAACGCCCGCGCGCCAAATTAATGGATGCTTATTAATTTATAGCTATTTAAATGATTGCGAGGATACAGGACAGGCAAGAGGAAATACACAGCATTCCAAGGTTGCTCATACCGCTTAGGGTTGATAAGGTGTCCTGTTCGTGCCTCGTGATCAAACTCATAATAAGTTGTAGCTCTGGTATATTTTGGGATATTTAAAAAAAAAATGTACCTAAAATCTAAACTTACTGTAAATATCAGAAATAACAACGGATATTTTTAAAAGTTATAATTTAATTTACCAAATAGTTTTTTTTTTTAATTTTCTCGTGCTTTTTTCCGGCTCTTTGCTCATCTCTAACAGCTGTTGGAGCTCTCCTAATGAAGTCTGATCTGTCGCCTGTGCGCTGTTATTTTTTGTGGATTTTTGGGACTCAGAGTGTATTTAATTTACACCTGAGCCGCTTCAGTGCGAAACCGAAACCAAAAGCTGAAAACTGAAAACCGAAAACCGAACTTGAACCTGAACTCGGCTTGACATCGAGGCGGACATTGGTTGTGATTTTTGGTTTTGACTTTTGCTTGGGCTGGGGCTGCATATAAATTAGCATCATGGGGTGAGGTCTGTTCGAAAAATTGAAACATTTTTCGCTGTTTTTTTGTATTGTTCGTTGGTTTGGCTCATTTGAAAAATGAAAGTGTTTGGTTTGGTTTCTTTTTGGTGAGTTTCGTGCAGCTTGTGGCATTGGCTGGCCATAAATTAGCGCAGCTCTTAACTGGACGCCACGCGGCTACAGCCACAGATAAAGCTATAGCTATAGCTATAGCTAAAGCTGAAGTTGAAGCCGAAGCTCATGCTCAAGATATAGCTACAGTTCCAGCTACAATTTCAGCTCATCGCATGACGCGCTGTGTGGTCATCGAGGCCGGGCCAGGTCGAAATGTTTTGAAGTTTGCTTTTACGAATGCGAATTTGGTTTTAAATTCGAGTGGAGGAAGAGGGCAGCGAGAGGGCTTCCTTTCTATGACTAAGCCCTCACAGCTGGCCGGGGCCAGTGGGAGCGATTGCATCGCTCTTTCTCCATTTGAAAATTACTATTATAGTTTTATGTGCTATTATTTGGGCATAAAGAAAACGCCAGCCCCCGCAGCGTTGGCCAAGACACACATGAAGCCGACTGCCAGCCAGCCAGCCTAACTGCCTCCCTGTCTGCCTGACTGCCTGACTGTTTGGACTTTTGCATAATCGAAGCGGCCGACAGTTCAAAAACATACAGAAAACCAGTAAGAACGGAGCAGAACAGTCGCACGTAACCGACAGCAGAAGACCCCAAGTCTTCGCTAATTCCTCTTCGATCGGTATGTAATTTATAGCATTGATAGAGAATATCATAAGCTACTTACGTACATTTCACATTACATGTCTGTAGATTAAATATGTTTGTTGCGGTGAAGAGGGCGAGATATCATAATTCTAACTCAATGTAAAAAACAGAAAAACATACTTACGGAAAATGGTTTCTTTAGCTCTCAACTAATTCGAGATCTAGGGGTCTAGGTGGACATAGAGACGGATATACGAATCTTATATCATCCTATACCTATATCAATCTCGGCCTGATCAGAAATGTATTTACTACGCCGTCTTCTGGGTGTTACACAATTCATTGACACAAACTGAATAGAGCCTCTTGTATTTTTTACAAGTACAGGGTATGAAAAAACTGGCAAAACTATTGCCAGTTGGCAGTTGGCAGTCGATGGCGGCGGCATCTTGATCGGAGAGCAACTCAAGAGCCGCTGCCGAGTCGCAGTCGCAGTCGCCTGTAGGGTGGCAAGATTCTTTGCAGGCCAAGCCGGCGCCAAAGTGTACCCCAAAGTTGTGTTGCTGTTGCATGTTATCTGGCATCTGCCTCGCTGGTCAAAATATATACTCATACACGTTTGCATTTGCGTTTTTTGGCCTGGCCAGCCAGCAGCCATTTTGCGTACGCGAAGTCACCGAATCGGACTAATCTCTTGATAAGCACACATTTGGCTGGCCTCCAAATGCAATAAAAACTTGGTCATGGCTGCCGCAAAGTTCTCACAATTAAAAATGCTCACCTCTCGCAGCATTCCAGAGTCGGAGTCAAAGTCGGAGTCGCAGTCAGAGTCATAGTTGGAGTCGCAGTCAGACGTTGATGTCGGAGAGGCATCGCTTGGAATGTGGCAACTGCCGTCAGGGCCATGCCCAGTGCTCCATCAGAGCAGAGCAGAGCTGAGCGGTTGCAAGACCTAGTTTTGGTGTGGGCGTTGCGTAGCGCAGCAGCTTTGACTTTGTCGCTGGTGTCGCCTCGTGTAAATGTCACTGCAAATGCCACAACCAGGGGCACTCAATCAAAAACCAGTAGCCAGCCAATGCGCCAGGCCACTCGACTGGAAGTGTAACAAACTCGAGTCAAAGGCCAAGCTCAGCTCAGTTCAGCTCGGCTCAGTTCAGCTCAATTCAGCTCAGCTCAACTCAGCTGGATGGCGATCGGGTATGCAAAAGGCACTAGAACCGATGCCAAGATATAGGCCAAAGGCAAAGTGGTTCGAACAATGCGCCAATGTAACCAAGTTTGGTTTCAGGCTTTATTTTAATGTTTTTTTCCTGCTCTAACTAAACTTAATATATCTATGTATGCATAGTTTTTGCCTTTGATTCATAGAAAATCATGTACGGGAGGCTCAGAAATATTCACCCAACTGATCTTCCTAAAAGAAAACAATAATCTTTTCCGCTATTTTCCCATTTCTGCTATTATTTAAAATATTGAATATATATATATAAGTGAGTATAATATATAAATTATTATGAATAGTAACAGTGATGCAAAAATAATTAAAATAATTTAGTTAAGTTCAAAAATAAAGCAGAAGTTTTGGTCATGGTCATAAATTTATACCTTAAGTAATTCAGATTCGAAATTAATTCTGAAATTCAGTTAGGAATCTAATGTTCTTGCTTCAAGTTCAAATATTCTAACTTTCAGCATGGGGAATATTTTAAAGCAAATATATCTTGCTGCATATCAAAAGATAATACCAAAATTAAGTTTTTATTATTGTCATATTTTCGATTATATTATTTTTAATTTAATAATTTAAGAATTTTATCTTGAATCTAATACGATTTATTTAAGTACAGATACTTTTGGCTTAATTTAAAGGTAATCTCAAGACACTGTATAAATATTAATAATATTTTAGTTGTTGGTTTAAGTCACTGTGATAAAACGGATATGAAGTGATCACGCACACACACAGACACACGCTTTTATGCCCGTCCATGTGACCACGCCCCAACAAACAGCGCACGCCCACGCAATGGAGCGCTTGCCGGTACGGCCAGGGGACCGGAGGGGGGCTTGGCAGAAGGGCAAAAGCAGCGCAAATTATTTCTCACCATTTATCTGTAAAAATTCGCATATTAAATAAGCGTGCAACCCAGAATTATCACGGAGCTGGCATCAAGGCAGCCACAGAGACCTCAGAGCACAGAGCACAGAGGACAGAGGACAGAGCGGAGATCCCAGAGAACAGAGAACTGCCAACTGGGCAGAAGAAGAAGAGAGATAGAATAAAGTCGATCGTAATCTGTAAGTGTTTGCAACGCGGCACACGTAGTCGCTGCATACAAACTATTCAGATACGAGCGTATATATAGCATTTATTTGTTTTTGCGCGTACGCAAAGGATATGCCAAGTAACGCCCACTCAGCAGGGGCGGGAGGAGCCGGAGGAGAAGCAGGAGGAAGGTAATGGCAATGCAGAGATACCGGTGCCGATGCCGATGTCGATGCCGATGCCGATGCAGAGAACAGATGATGATGATGACGATGATGATGTCGACAACGATTGCGATTGCGCGCTTGGATTACAATAATTTAACATCATCATAATAAAACAATCAACGTAAGCATTTAGAGAGATCCCGAGTGTGTAATGGTGTGTATGCTTAAGTCGATACAAATCGCATATGCCAAAAGGATAAAGGCTGCACAATAAATTGAGAGGTCATTCTTGCCACGACAACGCTCAGAGTTCAGAGCTGAGAACGGAGAACTGAAGATCGAGAGCTGAGGACGTGGCTGGCGCTTGGCCAGAATTGCTGGGCCCGAGACACAGCATCGACTACGACTTGTGCCAAAGTAATTGATGTGCTCGCCTGACCTGTGGGAGTTTACGAATCACAGATTATCTGCTGCAGACAATGGTGAGTCTCAACCTCATGTCGTCGCTGGCTCATTCTATGCACGGCCAGAAAAATGGGGTACTAAAGTGCAATTCGAACAAACTTTCAGCATTTGCAAACTTATTAAAAAAGTCTAGAAATTAGCATAAACAAATATTAAAAAAAATATGAAATATAAATTACATATTTAAATACAAATTCAATTCACTAAAGAAAATAATTATTCTATCTAGCTTTAAGAGTCGAGTATCCTAATTTTGTTCCCCATTTTAACAAGCTTAATTGTTAAACGTTTTTGTTTTTTAAATTTTAAAGTAAATTTAAAATAAAGTTTATTGTAGACTAGATTTTTGGTCGAATCTGATTGAAACTGTTTGTTCAACTTTGTCATTTTCGTTCTTGGCTCTTGCCAAGTTTTGTCAAGTTCGATTTGCTTGATTTTTTCTCTCTGCATACGACTGACGCTCTCTCTCGCTCTCTCTCTCTCTCTCTCTCTCTCGCTGGCATAGTGTGTGTGTCTATCCCGCTCGGTTACGCCTACCAGAGACAGACAGACTCCAGCCGAAGGCTCCAACTGCGAGTTGCGGCTCGATAACGCGTTGCATTTTGCATTGATGGGCTGCTGATATGCAAAGTATGGCCCAAAATAAAACAGGTGGCGGTTCCTTATGTTGCTCTTGTTGCTCTTGTTGTTCGTGTTGTTGTTGTTGTTGTTGTTATTGCTGTTATTGTTGTTGCTGTCGAACGACAAATGTTTACCGTTATATATATGGTTAACGCGCAATATATGCAAATCTCTGGCCAGCTTATGTAATCTGCCAAGCTCTCATGCTCCAGCGCTTGACCTCGCCACTGGCCAGTATCTCTGTGTGTGTGTGTGCGTATCTGTGTGTGTGTCTCAAATGTGTGAAAGGCTTTGATTTGCCAGCTACGTGCAGACAGCGGACCAGAGCCAAAGCCATAGCCATAGCCAAAGCCAAAAGACCAAGCCAAATGCCTGTGCGGCTGCTAATTTGTCTGACTCATGTGAGTTGTTGCCGTTGCAATATCATTGTTGTTGCATGTTGTTGTTGCTAGTATTGATGTTGTTGTTGTTGTTGCTCAGGATGCGTAGGTCGCTAAATAAGTGCAGCAAATTATATGAAGACAAGTGCCAAGTAGAATGGCCGGAAATCGCAAGGAAACTCTTGCGTGGGTTCCTTCAGTTTTATATAGTATTAAATTGACGGCATTTTCGGTCGCTTAAACATGCTTTTAAATTGAATGCGCTTCAAATTATTATTCTGTCTGCTAGAGCAAAATGGTATTAAGGAATTGTTTAAACTTTCAGTTAAAATCTACTAAGCGGAATTTAAAAATATCTGCTATTTTTTCAGCATTTTTATATAAACGAAAGCTTAAAAAAAACATTGGTTTAATTATTATTATTTTCAGGCAAAGATATAAAAATGTATAGATAAATCTGTACTATTTTCAGACCGGAAAAGTGTCTCAAAAACATAATTTCTTATTTAAATATCCACATATTTTATTAAAATCTATTCGCAGTCCTTTGAATTCAGTTCTTATTCAGGCTTTGCCAGGCTGATACCCTGTAACTTTTCTATATTTTAAAGTAGTTTCCATGCCCTATTCGGTTCAATGCCAGTGCGAGCATATATCTGCATTTTCATCAGGCAAATCGCTTATTTATGCAGCATCTGACCATCGCAGCTGCTGATGGGCTTGTCTCTGGTTTTTGCACTTTTTGGCATATTGTTTAATGTTGAAATTAACCCCGGGTCTATGGCAATTTTCATAGATTTCCTTTGATTGTGCGCTGTGATAGCATATAGCATATGGCAAGCTGAACATATATCCGTTTGACAGAGCCACAGCTAAAGAGACTGAGGCAACAAACCTGCCAAGATGGCGAGATGTGCCATTTATGAATTGCTGTTGCTGCTGCTGCTGCTGTTGTTGCTGCTGCTGTGGTTACAGTTGCTGCCACCCACAAATATTTGACTTCTCACCTACAATAAATAAAACAATAAACCAGAGTTGTACGAGTGGCCAGACAAATGCGAATCTGAATGCAAAATACGCTGCATATTCAATAAATTTCTTGTTTGTTTTAACTATATTTGAGATCTTTATCGCACTGTATCGAAATGCAAGCCAACTAGACACATATTCCTTTGGCTATTGTGGCTGCATTTGCATGCCACTGCAGTGGGTGAAACGAGCAAAAAGCGCAGCTACAAACGCCTGTCACGCTTGGCTAAAAATGGTAAAAATGACAAATGTTTCACAGCGACCAAAAAACTGCAGCAACAGCAGCCAACAACAGCAACAACAACAAAAAAGTTCAATTTCTTAGCGCAGAACATGACAAGCATGAAACTATCGTAGCTCTAAAAAAATACAGTATGTAAAATAATAACAAAGACACACACACACACACACTGGGAAAACTTGGCTGCCTGCTTGGCAGCCAAAGCAAACAAAAGACTTAGGCAACGAACTTGCTACGTACTGCTTCAGCATCAGCTTTGGCCTCTGTGCAGCTCGACTGCCATCATTATTATCAGCAATTTGTGCCTTTTATTGCCCGAAATTGTTCAACGTCCAGTAATAATATTTAAACTCGTAATAATAATAAAGCCCGACAAAAATTTTATTCACTCAATTTTTTTTCGTTATATTTTTTTGCGGATTTTTTGTTCATATATAATTTTTCTGCTGCAAGCGTAAAGCGCATTATTGGAAAGCGCCGGAAAATTGTTGAAAACTTTAAGTTGAGGCCATTTAGAGATAGAAGCAGTAATGCTCTATAAAAATAAATAATAATATAAATAAAATAAATTGCAATTAAATTTTTGTTTTGTTAACAAACTTAATATATAGGTTAAATAAAAAGGTTCTATGGTTAAATTTATTAATTGAATATATTATTTATTTTTATCCACTTATTTTAAAAAATTTTTTAAATTATTAACTGTTTAAATTTAAATAATTTAACTCATAACATACCTAATAACATACCTTTCATTCATTCAAATCGCATTATCTTTCTAATATACCCTTTCTTATTAGTTAGGGTATGGAAACAACGAAGACGACGCCTGATAATTTAGCATACTTACGGCTTTGCGATTGCCTGCAATTTGTTTTGGGCACCACCTACAACTCCGACTGCTCTGCACTAGCGGTAAGAGGTCGTCCCTCCCATGGCCCAGCAAGCCATGCCCCCCTCCCCGAATTAGCCTGCCGCCCATTTGAGGTACCCAGAGCTTCCACATGGGGGCTGACTGGCAACTGCCTCTTCTTCATGTGTGCTGGCCATAAAAATCAAAGTGGGCTGGCAGGCGATTTGCTCAGTTGTCAGTCTACTGTGCTTGTTGTTGTTGTTGTTGTTGCTGCTGCTGTTGTTGTAGTTGTTGTTGTTGTTGTTGTAGTTGATGTCTTCATTATAATATCTACTATATGGCGAACTCATGTGTGGTTGGCTCGGATACTTTGTTGCCATTTGTGAAACAATTTCACTGGCCAACTCTCGGCGTGGGTTGTCGCCGTTGTTCCATTGGAAAATTGGTTAAGCCCCCATGCCATGGCATGCTATATATATATAGATATATCGGAGAAGAAGAAGGGCTGGCTGGCAGCTTGCCTGCTTGGCGCTCATTTGTTTTCTCTGACATTTCTCAAGCCGCTTAATTGAGACATTTCGCAAAGTGTAAAAGCTGACAGCTCTTTATGGGTGTGAGGTATCGAGTAAATGCCAATTGCCAGCGCTCTTTAAACTAAATTCACTTTGATATTCACGTTAATGATCAATTTTTGCATACATTCGAAATGGGAATTGTGGCACGCTGCTGTGACCTCTGGCTCAGCTGGTGGCAACAATTGAAAGCGTTAACGCTAACGATTCGCTGTCATTTGCACTCATAGTACAAGCAACTAATTTAATTTTCATTTATCATAGCAACTAATTAATTTCCCGCTGTGCTGCGCAATGGACACAATCAGCTGTGGACGCTTCGATTGTTGCTGCTCGTGAAGTTGTTGCCGTTGTTGTCGTTGTTGCCGTTGTTGCACTCAAGAGTTGGACATTTTAATTATTTAAATGCAGCCGAAGGCTAAAGTTCTACAAGGCGCAGGCAAACGGCAACGGCAACGGCAAATCATAGCTCATAAATCCATCAAAAACTAAGAGCGCAGAAATAAAAAATAAATAGAATGCGCGCAGCAGTTCAGTCGGATGCGCCTGATTTTAAAATACCCTGTAGACTATATATGAACTATCATTTTAAAATATATTTAATTATATTTAAAATTATAATATGTAGTCTTAAATAGACGCGACTGACTATAGAATATCTTGTACCCAATATTTAAAATATAATTTTAAAACGTATTCAATTCAACTCAAAATTTTAATGATTTCCATAGATTAGTATATCATAAATAGATCCAATATTTATAGATGTATATTTATATATCATTATAATTGTGTTCATTGTGGGCTTGGCCCAACAGTCAAACAGACAGATATATCTAAATCGACTCAGCTCATATCCCTGATCCAGAACATACATAAATTCGCCCAAATTTGTTAACCCTGCTTTTAGCCATTTCTTGAGTACAGGGTATAAAAATTGAATAAATATATTTTGCTGCTGTTGTTTTGGTGGCAGCACCAAAGTGCCATGCAAATGTTGTACAACATTAAAGCGTACAAGAACAATCAAAACATGAATGCCTACAACTAGAACTCTTGTTGCAGTTTGCAGCTTGCCGTTGCCGTTGTTGATATTCTCAAGAGAACAATTGTTTTAGTAGCAATTGTGGCAGCTGCCGTTTGGCCACGATTGTGCCGGACTTAAATGCCGTGACCGTGAATTCCTTTAGAATAAACGTAGTCGCTGTTTGCCATTGCGATTGCCATAATATTTTTATGATTTATTAAACGCATTCAGCTCATGCGGCTGTCCATAGGGCACTCGACCCCGGGCTCTCGAGCTCGACAGTTGCCTAGATTGTGTGTAGCCGCAATTAAATTGTAAATAAAATGTTTATTTATTTACATTAGCTGGCTGTCTGGCTGTCTGTCTGGCTGGCTGGCTGGCTGCCTGGCAATTTATTAAATATGCATTAAATAAATAAATTGTCGCTGCCCATTAAAAATTTCATAAATTTGAAAACAAAAGACTTAGGCAACGAACTTGCGCAGCCAATTTGCCAAGCTGGAGAGGGAGGGCCAGGCACACAGCGTGAATTATGACCACAGTTGTCTCTAGGCTTTGACAGTTTACAGCTTTTAATTAGTTGCACGCAATGCCTGCAATGCCCACTGTGCCACAGTGGAACAAATGAAAACGCAAGTATGCAAATCGAAAGAGAAAACCTAAAAAGGAAATTTGAGCAGTTTTAGGTATTTAGTTTTGGCGAGCCTTACGTTGCAGTTGCTTTCACTTTTGCCCCACTGTGCCTATGGCTTTAATGAGTAATTACTCTGCAGCCTCGGCTTTCGGAGGATGTCAGCACGCGATGTCAACGCCAGTTGCAAGTTGCCACAGCGCTGACAATTTGTTGCCGCTGCGACTAATTAAAAAAGTGTCATCAAAGTGTGTGTTTGTGTGTCCGTGTGTGGACAGTGGAACAAGTGAATATCTGCTGCCTGCACTCGCGTGTCAAAGGCAGCATAAAAACGCAAACTTTAAAGGCCAATGCAATCGCCACTGGGTGGCATTTGCCACAACGAGGCAACTGCTGCTGTTGCTGCTGCTGCTGCTATGTAAAATCTATATAGATTTCCCAGCTACATGCAAACCACTTGCTACAAATTGTCTTACAAGAGCAGGCACTAAAAGCGCAACATTTTAAACGGATGCAGATAACGATCGTCGAACACAAATGGTGCAGAAATAAACACGAGTGTAGATGCAAATCAAATGATAAGCGGGCAACGGGCAGTCGCAAAAGAAAGATTGTGTGTGTGTACGGTGAAGAGGGGCAGAGGGGCAGAGGGGCAGAGGGGGAGAGGCTACTGCTAAACCCATGCCGTCCAGCTGTCCAGCTGTCCATCAAGCTGAGCATAAATTGGCACTATGCAAATTAAATTATCAACTGCGATTCGAAACGAGTTTTGGCCAAGCAAATTACTGTCAACGGCGGCGGTCAGCAGCTCGGCAAAAAAAAAACACAAATGCAATGAATGCGCCGCTTATTACCAACAAAGAGCCACAACAGAGCGCGTAGCCAGCGCCCGCAGGAGCCACAGTAGCCATGGCCAAAGCCATAGCCACAACCAGTCGATAGCCTGGCCAATTATGTGTAAGACAGGCAGCGTGAGGCTTCGACTCTGCTCAGTGCGATCGCTCAATGGCAGCATCATTATAATCACGTGTTGATTGCATTTTAAACTCTGCCAGCAAATGAGCAGCTGCCAGGCCAGGCTATAATGCGCAATCCCAGCTGCACTGAGAGAAAAACTGCGTTTTCAATTTACAAATGAACTCAGACTAGATTCAAGGAATTATAGTTATAAGAGTGTTTATAACAAAACTTGAAAAGCAGATTATAAAAACTGATATTTATTTATTTATTTATTTGTCAGAAATTTAAAAAAACAAATTAAATTAAATTAATTAATAAATTAATAAAGTAATAAATTAAATCTAATGATAACGTGAAAGATAGACAATCTGGGGATGAAATGAAATAAAAAATTAAATGCAATTAAATAGTTAATTAAATGCTGAATAAAAAATTTGTATATAAAATTTGAAGACTGGAAAACTCCGATTTATCTATGAATTAAAACAAAAAAATTTATTTAAAGAATGCGATTTTATTTGCATATAAATAGAACAAATAAAAGAAATAAAAGGATTTAAAATTCGTGTGTAAAAGCTAGTCTTAGCATGCTGCAGTTGGGTTCGTTGATGATCGAACAAGTCTTATGCAGACAGTTTGAAATTCTTGACGATTTCTCTCAGTGTACCCACAAGCACACATAGCTGGGCAGCAGCAACGCTTAGCTAAGTGCTAGAGCAATTTCCATGCGAACAAGCGCCGCCAATATAAAAGTAAATTTGTGTTATCGTCTCGCTCGCTGCGCCGGCCTCGTTAGCAATTGTTGACAATTACGCATACGACCAGCTGAACAGCTTGAAGACGCGCCGGCCAGCTACTGTTGACACATGATCTGCTCAGCGTAATTGAAGGCGCCATGCAGCAGAGGAAGCAATTGCGCTGGGCGTAGTTGGGCCACAAATAGAATTAAAGCAGCGGCTTTTAGGCTAGTATATTGTTTTTTTTTTCAGTGTAATTTCTAGCCAAATCACTTAGTTAGCGGGTCTGGTCACTTGGCCAGTTGGTCAGTTTGTTGGTGCGTTTACAAAACTTATAATCAGATAAAGTTTGGCTGCATTTCGTTTTCGCCTGTTGCCTGTCAACTTTTACACTTGTCAGCCGAAAGGCAAAGACTACCCCTCCCCCTCTGCCACCCTCCTCCTACACTCAAAACCGATGTCAGAGTCATAGTCAGAGCTCTGCCCGTTTAAGGCATATCAAATTCATTTGAGTGTGTCTAACGAAGTCTGCAAATATTAGCGTTGAGTTTGTCAGATTTATGAGCAAATCTGCATGCTGACCGACTCTAGAGTCCCCCATACTGAGTCCGACTCTCAGTCCGATTCGGAATCGGCTTCGGAGTCGGAGTGGAGGCCATGGCGTTAGCCGTAAGTGGAACACATTGCAATATGTCCATCTGTCCGTCTGTCTGTATGTGTGTCGCCCCCGCTATGCTTGCGCTTTTCAAGCCGCAAACATTTGTAAAAAGGCGTGAAAATAATTCAGCGTCAAGTGACAGAAATGCCACACACACACACAAACACACACACACACACACACGCAACTTGAACGTTTGCCTCTAACGGAGCTCGGTGCAATGTGCAATGATTAGAGAAGGGCAAATGCTCAACGGACATGCATTTGAGACTTACAAAAATATTTATAAAATACTACAATGCATAAATAACATTTTTAGGTAAAATAAATCTAAAGTTACTTTACAAAATTAAATTTTGTGCCCAATTCCACACAACATCACGAAACTAAATAAATGCTCATTACAATTTAAAAGAATCAATTCTGGTTTTTATTAAAACAAATTTCATAAAACTTAAGTCAATAATTAATAACATATGATTTAATTGTATGGAACTACAATTGTTGGTATATTTTAAAATATATTTTATATTGTTTATTTTAATTATTAATTTTGTCTCTTAAACATTTTATATAATTTTAAAATAAATGTGTCGATTAAAAATAAGTTTTCTGCCAAATTAAAAATGTTGAAACTAATTAAAATTGATGTCGAAGCGGCTGCAATTGGTCACGCTGTCAGCGCTAGAGCAGACGCGTGCTGCTCTTGCGGTTTCTTGACTCGATGATTCATTGACTAGGCCACAAAATTGCGGTCAGTGCGTGTGCGCAACGAAATCGATTTGTGGAATGCAAGTTGGTCAGAGCCAGAGCAAGATCTAGAGAGAGAGAGAGAGGGACGCAGAGACAAAGAGAGAGATGGACGAAGAGACAACCTGGGCAGCTTATGTCGAGCTTCAACTTGACGCTAATAGCGGTCAGTTATATAAAGCGACTGACACCCACACACTCACACTCACACATACACAGAGCATTTCCCAGCTGACTGTGCAACATGTTGCCCGGGCGTTTGTTGTCAACATGCCATGTTGATAGCGCTGTTTAATGATAGCCCGAGTCGACAACATGAAAACACGGCAAATGTCAACTGCTTACCAAATTTGGCCAGTGAATTGTGTCATAATTTGTTGCCAGCGCCACCTAGCGAGCAAAATAAGCAAAAAAAAATTAGATAAATCAGCAAGTACGAAGCAGAACAGTCGGCCGAAAGGCAACAGTCGAACGTAACCGACAGTAGCAGACGCTGAACTTTGTGGTTCAATAAACAACACAGTCAAGCAAATTGTATCTTGCATATCTTAGCTGTTTCTCATTCGATAGTAATGCTATTAACAGCATTGATGGAGAGTTCTGTAAGCTTAGCACATGCTAAATTGCATGTCTGTAGGTTTAAAATTATGGCTGCTATGGTTTTTTGATACATAGGAGAACCTTTATACCAAAAATGGTGTATCTAGCTCTAGACAGAGAGACGGAACAGGAATATTTATACTTTTTTCACGAATTTCGTTTGCACTACCGCAATATACCCCATTGTATTTAGAGTACAGGGTGTAAAAATTAAGAAAAAACACACTGAAATTATGCCTGCTCATAGGCTGGGGCAGGCAATGATCAGCAATCATTGAGCAAATGGACAGCAACGGCTTGAAAACTGAAGTTCCCGGCATGCGCTTTTACATTTGGTGTTTCTTTCGGACAGTTCGCCTTGGGGCCTGGACCTGGCAATCGTGCAGCAGGTCGTGACAAATTTAACCTAATGATCCGAAATTATTGCACCTTAATTGCTTCGACTGGTGACTGCGACGCCGACTGCAACTGTGAGTGCAACAGCGACGCTGGCAGCGTTAAATGGAAAATTGTCTCGCAAATATTTAGAGAATTTTATTTATACTTTAAATAATTTTTACGCCAATCGCCTGCAGATCGGCATTTGACTGGCGCACAGACGAAGGGGGAGGGAGGGTGAGGAACGGAGGGAGAGAGAGGAACTTGGTCAGACCGAGAGTTAGACTCTAGACTCCAGTCGGGACTAGACTGGACGGTTAATGGCAGGCGGCGCTTGGCAGCCGTCTTCTAAAAGCCAGTAAAAGTGATTTGTAGTTTGCCCAAAATGTTGCCTGTTGCTGTTGCCTGTTGCTGCTGTTGCTGTTGCTGTCGCTTGTCTGTTGTCTTTTGGCTGTTAGCTGTTAGTTGTAGCTGTTAGCTGTTGGCTGCTCTGAGTTATTTTGGCGGCATTTAACAGCCGTTGTCGATTCGGTAGTAACTGTTGACAGTTGAATGCTCGTCGAGAGCTGCGAGTTGCATGTCAGATGCAGTCGAACTGTGCAGCGTGCAACGTGCAACTTGCAACAGTTGCTGCAGTTTGAACAATTGTCGGCCTTTTTGGCCGGCGTGTAAAAATTTACACGACCAGCAACAAGCAGCTAACACATTTTATGACCTTTTCCAGTTTGCGCTGCCTTTTGATACTGATAGCCAAAAATGAGCAGAACATTTGTTGCCAGTGTTGCCGTGGCTGCTGTCATGTTATGAAAACGCAGCCAGAAAACTGAAACTGAAACCGAATCCAAAAAACACCGAAAAAATCTGCGGGCTGTTTGGCATTGCTTTGCAAGTTGCTGTTGTTATTGCCTCAAAGTTCATAATGTTGGCCTGGGTTGGGTCAGCCAAGCCATGTTGACCAGGTGCCTGTGAAACATCGATTGCATCTCGTAGCGTAACCTAAAGCCGCCTCGAAATAAAATAAGCGCCAACGTAATCAGATCAATTAAAACTAATTGCAAGTGGGCAGCATGTAGAAGACGGCAATAATATTTGTATAAGCATAATAACTACATTTAATAACCCCATTGACCAGCCCAGGCCTGGGAAATTTGAATTTTAAGAATTATTTATTGTAAAACTTTTGGATATCATCGCTGACAAATAATTTATCATTTTATGGCAAACATATTTCATACATAAATAAATAAATAATAAAATAATCTTTGTATAAACTTTAGTAGCTATTATGTATTTCTTTATTATAAATATTTTATATAATATAATATTTTAAATTAATTTATTACTCAATTATACAATTATTATTATTTCAATATTCTTTTTATTTCGTATTCCTAGATTATCTTTAACTTTAAATTTACATTAAATTTATTTGAATTTTATGCCGAAATTTAACTTGTATTTAAATTTTCTGCCCCCAATCGACAGTAAATAAATAATTAAATTAAATTGAAGAAACTTTAAAAATGTTTGTTTATCAATTGATTAAATTCGAAAAACAATTGATCATTTTAAGCCCAATATCTAAGCTAAACACTTTTAAAAACTGTCTCAACTTAACTCTTAAAATATTATCTGCAATATTAGCAGTCAACATTTGCTCCCATTTAAAACTGTTTAAGCCGTTTAAGCCGATTTGGCCAATCAGCCTAATCCTCGCATGCATTACGTGACAAATGCCAAGACTGACAAGCGTTAAAGCCAAAAAGCAAGCTAAACTCATGAATTCATTAAATAGAGTCACAAAATTAAATAAATTATTGACAAATATTCAAATAAAGCTCAAAGTAAAGCTGAAAACTGAACACTGAAAACTGCATATCGAATGAACTGCATATTGAATGTAGCGCCACTTGGTAAATGCAACTGAAAGTGAAATTTATTGGTCGTAAATCGCTAGACAATATCGATTAGTTTGCAAAGTGGGTGTGGCCCGAGGAGGCCATAAACACGGCAAAAGCGGCAACTAAAAAACCAAACTGCAAATGGCAATACGGCAGCCAAGCTGCACCGCCCGCTCTTGCTGCTGGCGAATCAGCTGCAGGTGCATAAATTAATGTGCGAAAATTCTGAAAATAAATGATACAGTTCAGATACAGATACAGCAGCCATTACTGCTCACTGCTAACAGGAAGCCAAAAGTTGTTGCAACTAAACGTTAACTAACTCTACACACACACGCACACACAGATAAATCATATGTGTATATACTCACACAATCACACAGTTGATACAGTTAATTGATTCAATGTACGAGTGTGGGAAAGTTCATTTGCAACGCCCACAAACAAGCCAGCGTAAATCATAACAATACAATTCTATTGTTATACTCTATATGATGCTGGGTCTACTCATTTAGTCATTGAGTTGGAAACTACATATACAAATTTTTAATTGAAATTAAAATAATTTAAATAATTTCAAATCACTTAATTTTTAATTGGATACTATTACTATCAGATATTTTATTGTTATTAAACTTAATAGTCTTTATATAAGATAATATAATAAAATAGCCCTGTATTTCCCATATTTCAATGGGCACAGGGTATAATTAAGGGTTTTACAGGGTATAAAAACATAAGAATATATTATAAATAGTTTTTAAGTTTCTGCTCTGAAAGTGTATAAAAGCTGCTTAGTATTAAGCTTAAATTGTGTCTGCCATCTAAACAAAATGCAGCAGCTAACGAGGCAACAGCAACAGCAAAAACATTGTCGGCCATTTATATAACAATTAATAGGCACACACACACATGCACACACACACACACACATATGTATCTATGCATGTCTCTCTGTTGTAGTGTAAAGCTAATCAAATACATGAACGCTTGCGATATGTGTGGCATTTGATTGTGCAGCAAGTTCGTTGCCCAAGTCTTTTGTTTTTCGGGCAAAACGCTAAACAATCAGTCATGCGATTAGTTGATTTAATTTAGATTCTTACTGAGGGCTCATTGACAGTTTATCGACACGGCCAGGAAATGTTTTCTGCGCCTTTTACCGCTGTCGTTGTTGGCTTTTGGTTGTTGTTGTTGTTGTTTCTCTGCTGCTTTGCTGCCTTGTCGATGCTGCACTGCGATAAAGTTGTCAAAGCAATTTTTTGGCTGGCTATAAAAATTTGGTATGTACGCCTGCCAATGGCAAACGTCTGGCTGCCAGGCTGCCAGTTGTGGCTCTAAGTCTGCGGCTCTTGCCTGCATTTTGCTGCAAACTGTTGAATGTCTAATGTCGTGACTCGATTAATGAAATGTTGTGCGGCAACAGGCAACAATATGGCATAAGTAAGTACGAGTATCTTGGCAAATGCAACAAGAATTATAAAAAGCAATATTAAAAGCATTTGACAGTTGCCTTAATGGCCAACTATTGTCACTGCCAGGCGTTGCCAAACAGCCAGAGCTTAATGGCCAGACTTATTATACCCTGTACGCTGTGGCTAAAAAGAAAAATTCAATAATTTTCATTTTGAATGATCTGTAATGAAATATTTTTCATTTAAAATCAAACATCAATGGTGCAAAAATGTAGATTTTCAAGCCAAAAATTGTGTTTCTAGTTGTGGGCAGAGAAAGGCGTCTATCAGTTACCTTTGGAGGTGAATCAAGCTGGAGGTAAATCAAGTTGAAAGGTCAGAGAGCGGCTTGAAGGTGCCTGCCAGTTGACAAACTGATCATCAATTTCAAATTAACGCACTTGATTGCCATAATAATATAGCTATAAACATTGTTTAGACAATTCGCTGGCAGCTCTATCAACATCTTCATAATAAAACAATCAACGCACAATCGACGCCAAGATCAAGTGACTTTCCATAGACAAAAGCCACAGTCTGAGACCGCAGACGCTGCATGAAGCTCAGACTGAGACTCAAGACTCAGATTCAGATTCAGGCTCAGGCTCAGGCTCAGGCTCTCAGACTGCAGCTTTGTCTCAGGCTCTGAGGCTGACTCTGACTCTGTAGTCTCATCCTCACTTGGCAGATCTTGGCATTTCCTGGCATTATGCGCGCTAAATTGAGAGGTCAACTGTGCGAGTGTGTGTGTGTTTCTCTCTCTCACTCTTTCTCTTTGTATGTGTGTGTTTCCTGTCTGTATGGCTGTGTCTGTGGCTTAGTCTGTTTGGCTTTTGGGCCTGTGCCAAAGTAATTGATGTGCACGCTTGACCTGTGGGAGTGAACATATTGCAGATAATCTGCAACGCAGACAATTGCCTCAATGAATTTTTTATAAGTCGCCGCAGTGCACAGAATACACACACACACACACACTGATTTTATTTTTAGTTTATTTATATATATATTTTTTTATGATTATTTTCCTCTTCTCAGTTTATTTTATTTTTCATCAATGCCTCCAAAGTTGTAAAATGTGGCCCATTGTGTTTTTTATGCTGCGACTCGCTTTGCATTTGATTAAGCGCCAGGCAACGCTTAAATATTTATTGCAGCATTTATTAAACGCTTTTCACCGCAGCTCGTAAAATGCGTTAAGAAAAAAAAAAACAACAAACTCGTAACAATTTGCCGTGGCTTTTGTTTCTTCTTGCTATTTGTCAGACAATCCATATAAAAGAAATTCCACTCATCGCAAATTAGCCACGTTGAAACATGCAAACAGACAGAAAACAAAAATAACATCAATAGTTGGATCGCTAATGTGGGCGTTTATAGATTTATGTTGTAAAACTTGAAAGAGAATACGGTATTAAATATGCCAGCTGTTGGCCTAGACAGACTACATATCAATATCATTCACAAGGTGTTTACAATTTTCTTAAGTTCTTTAAATAATATTGAATGAAAAAACACTCAAATTTAATTTAAGATTTATACATTTATTTACCTGACTAATGCTCTAAATTATAAGTCTTTTTGTAGTTGTGGCATTAGGTATTACCCCAGTATTTAATAAATAAACAGTAAAAAAAAAAATGTAGTTTTAGTTCGATTGCGCTTCGCTCAACCTGAGATCGTATTACGCGATATATTTCGGTTCTCCAAACAAAAAGCCAGAAATATTAAATTTTTTTCTGGCCTCACTTTCCACAAGCAAATTCAATTTATAGAACCGAAAAATAATTACATAAAAAAGTTCTTATATATACCAAAAAGACAAAAATTATTCAGTAAATATATAAAAATATTTTTAACTATTTTCTTTTTATCAATTTTGAACTCTTTTCTTACTCCACTCGCTGCTTCATCTTTCCACAAGCTTTGAAGCATGAATGATCTAACGAGCGCTCATAAATGTTTCATATAAAAAATTCAAATAAAATTGATACGCATCATTTGAAAACTCATCGCCGGGCCAGGCTCAAGTCAGTCGTTCACTCTATCAGTCATTCGCTCACTTCATCAGTTTGTCAATGCGCACAGCATTAGGTCTAAACGCTTCGAACAGACACATTTGTTTGCGAGCATTAAGATATGTATGTATATTTGATTATAGATTGTTTTTATTTTTTTCCGCTGCTAAGAAAACATTTGAAATTAATTAGCTGAGGTTAATGAGTTGCTATTAATAAAAACGTTTATTTATGGTGCTAAAAATGTCGAAAATGCCAGGCAGAAATCAAAATCGAAAACTTTCTCCAAGCGATTGCATAATTCATATAAATATAGGCCTAGCCAGCGATCTATTTATTAGCTATTTTTTTGTTTCTGTTTCTATCGCATATTATGAATTATGCACGCCAGGTACAGTTGACACCATAAACACTTAATTAACGGTGTTTTTTTTCCAGCTGATTCCATTATGGCCAGACATTCACTTGGCCTGCGCCATTTAAGGCTATCTCTGGGCGCTGTTGACCATATTACATATTACAGACTCCGCTCTCCCCCCTAAGCTCTCCCCACTCCACTCTCTGTTGATAATGCTGCAGGCGCTGGCCATTTAGATAGCATGTTGCATGTGGCGTCACAATGCAATGGCTGCGGGGGCGGCAGTTTCTATTTCTGTTTCCCATAATAACTGTACTCGCTGCAATTGTCTTGCCAATTTGCCGCACAACAACCTGTCGACTGTCGGCTGTCGACTGTTGGCCAAAATGGAACTCCGATGGCGGCGATAGCGCAAAACCTTCAGAATGCGACATTTCATTGTCTTGGGCCAATAAATTGGGCTTAGATTTTGCGCAGGCCATTTAATTAGCGATTGCTTATCACTGATTATGTCAGAAAAGAGATAGATACTGAGCTAGGAAGAGAGAGTGAGAGAGCTGCCCACGCAAGTCATATAAAGGCCAGAAAGAACGAAGTGGATCAGTCGGATGCTCCCGACTTTAAGATAGAAAATACTTTAAACTGTTATAAGTACAGCAGTAGTGCTTTATCTTACTTTGTTGTTTGTACGCAGCTTTAATGGCTGCATTATCAGAGGGTGAAAGAGTGAAGATCTGCAATATTGTTTCGTCAATATCTTTAATGTTTATCAACCGATTTCAATGTGCTTTTAAATATAGATAAATATAATGTTATAAAATATATATTCCGAAGAGCAGCCTTCTATGTTTAATACTACGTTGGTTATTCGTTTTTTATTAAATAGGGCGGAAAGCGATCTGTAAATATCTGTCTAAATTCTGAAAATTCTAATTTACCTTCTATAGTTTCCGAGATGCACAAAGTTATTAACCCCTTTTTTACCCATTTAATGGATACAGGGCCTATAAATGCATTGCGTGTGGAGCTTTATTTGTCTAATTGGATTTTACAATTTTCACACCGCAAAATAAGTTGGCTGGACTTCGCTGCTTGGCAATGGCTCCAAGCTGGCTGTCAACCATTTCGAGACGCTTCAACGCCGCATGTGGGCAGATCATTACCTGGCCAAGTCTCTGTTGTTGGCCTGGCCAAGAGACTGAAAGACTGAGACTAGTTGTCGCTGGCTACAGGCTACTGTTGGCCGCTCTTTGTCCAACCATAATGGAGTGTGACTAATTAATAAATTAATTTCGGCGTTGTCTCATTTGTAATTTCAATTTGTCTAATAGGATTTCATGTTTTGTCCATTTTCGTCTTGACAAACTCGGCTCGTCGAGCGTGTTGTCTGCTCAGCTCAGTCTCAGTCTCAGTTTCACACAGATGAAGTTATATATACTCATGCCGTCTAATTAAGCGTGAAGTTGAGGCTTAAAAGGTGCCATTCATGCCGTGAGTAGAAGCCCCTCATGTAGGCGTCGACTAAACGTGTGAATGTGTTTTTGTAGCGTTTTAGCGTTTTAGTAATTACTTAAGCTTGTTTCAAATCAAATAATATTAATGTGAGTCTGCACTTTGTTTAATATATGCAAGATATATTATAGTATATCGAGCCCTTCCCGCGAAAATGGAGTAACCAACAAAAGCAAATTTTACAGGAGAACGTTTTTTTCGCGAGAACGCGTCTGAAATTCGCAGCAAATCTGGCGCTTGCGATATAATTGACAGGCTGATATCTCAGTAAATACGCAAGATAAAATTATGAAATTTTTTGTGTGGATGAGTTGGGTGATTATGAACATAATTGCATCAAAAACCGAAAATCCAAAAAAATGTTGGTTACGTCTTTTTCGCGGGAAGGGCTCGATATGATGATGACTTATGGCATTTTATATGCAATCTACAGATAATAATCTCTAGCATAACCTGTGAGGTGGTATAACGTGAGTTGTGCCAGCGACAGTTTGGCCAACGAGAGTTCGGCCTATGAGAGTTGGACCGGCGAGAGTTTGGGTTAGCGAGAGTTGGGCTAGCGAGTGTTTAACCAGCGAGAGTTCGGACAGCGAGTGTTCGGCTCACGAGAGTAACTTCAAAGAGAGCTGAGCCAACAAGAGTTAAACCAACGAGAGTTGCGCCAACGAGAGTTGAGCCAACGAGAGTTGAGCCAACGAGAGTTGAGTCAATGAGAGTTGAGCGAACAAGAATTGAGATAACGAAAGTTGACCCAACGAGAGTTGGGCCAGCAAGAGTGGTCTCAGCAAACCTTGCTTCTTTTTTTTACTTTTTATTAACAAAGATTTTGTTTTGCAACTTTTTTACAATTTCCAACAATCAGTTCATATCTATTCAACACGATTTATAGTGCCTATATAAACATAATAAGGACAGCAAACATTGACATGCAAAACTAGAAGACAGGCAGCCGCAATGACAGTCAATATGTCAAGCTGTCAGTCTATCAATCAGTCAGCATATAGAGCGCAAAGAGACAGACGGTTCATATCAGGCCATATCATATCAGCAGCCTAAACATTTGAACACGCGCCGACATTTCAGTTGAGATAAATGCAGAAAGCAATAAAATGGAAATGAAAAAACTGAAAAAAAAATTGAAAAAATTGAAAAAAATATATGCAAGAAACCAGAAAGAAACCTTAAAAAAGCAAAAGAAATCTGGGGGGAAAAATAAAACAGTCGACAAACATAAAAAGTAATTACGGGCGCACGTATGTAGGCAACAAACAGAATCAGGCCAACAACAGCAACAACAGCAACAACAATGGCTGTGACAAATCTGCAATTTATATTATTACCTGTGTTGCACTATGGGAAAAAAGCCTTAAAATTTTGGAATAAATGTAATTTTATGTGTGTTACTACTTCCTTACATGTGATTAAAATATTATTATTTATTTATTATTATATTATTATTATTATTATATTATTTATTTCTTTTTATAAAGCCCTTTTTGTCCGTTTTCGGAAACGTTTAAAATTGTTTATTCAATATCTTTTATGTTAACATATCGATTTGGTTTTATTTTGGTTTGCAATTTACAGCATATACATATTTATATAGCTCGGAAGTAACAGCTCCCAATTTTTAGGGAATTAATGTTTAAACCCAATAATTATATTAAATACCAAATAAATGGATTTTGTTGTTGCTACTTTTTCAGAAATTGTATTTTGGTCTAAAGAAACAAACCAAATTTATAGAGCTTCAACTTTATTATTAATATTAACGCCAAAATATGGAACACTTTGCCCATAGTGCCCTGGTTAACATTGCTGTTGTTGTTGCAGCAACAACTGTTGGTGTTGCTGTTAGAGTGTTGCTGCTGCTGCTGCTGTTGCTTGTCACAAGTCGCAAAATGATCGAAGAGCTGCATATGAAAATGCGAAGCAATTGAGATTGATGGCTGGCCTGGACAGGCTCAGGGCTGCAGCAGCAGCAGCAGCAGCAGCGGCAGCATGTGGAGGGGCGAGGGGGCGTGGCAGCATGGCAGTTGTTGTTGTTGTTGCAGGGCCATTTTGCATTTGTCTCGACTTTTACATGAAAATTACAAAACTACTGGCAACAGATTTTTTGTTATTTTTGCGTAGGCTGCAATGGATGGCAGGCGGTGGGGCTGGGGCAGAGGCAGGGGCAGGGGACAGGGCGTGTGGCATATAGCTGGCGAGGCACATGCCAAAGTCAGCAAAAATTGTGTCGCCAATTGCGAGGGAGGAGCGCAGGGGGGTGGGGCAGGGGGGCAGGCACTATGTCAAGCTGGCATGACGCATGTGCCAGGCACAAGCGGAATTCATGATCAATGACTGTGCACACACACGCCACAAGCAAGCGGCAATAATAGTGCAACCAGACACATGCAACAACAACATAAACAACAGCAACAACAGTTGCAACAACAACAACAATCAGAGCAAGCGCTAGACACAAATTAATGAACACTTTGGTTGACATTTTAAGGACAAGTTCGGCAGCGGCAGCGGCATTTGCCGCCTGGATTTTTATGTGTCTGTGGCATGCCACATGCTTCAAGCTTCAAGCCGCATGCCATATGCAATGGGACATTGAGTGATGTGGCCAGCCAGGCTGCAGAACTTGTTGAGTCGCCATCTAAGCCCCAAGCTCAAATGTTGCAGACTAACTTGCCACATTGTGGCATCTTCAGCCACCCACACTTGAGGCACTGGCAATTGGCACAAGGACAGCTTGGCTCTGGCTGCTAATTAACTGGCCCAACAACTGCTCTGACTCTGACTTGACTCTGCAACATGGCACCAAAGTCACCAGAGTTGCAAGTTCCCAGTTGCAAGTTGCAAGTCGCGACAGGGCGCAGAAGTCAGCCGAAGTAAATGTGTGTGGGAGCAGAGCAGCATGCATGTAATTCAATCAATTGAGCTGGCTGCAACAACAGCCAACAACAACAGCAACAACACTGCAACAACAACTTGCCACAGTCAATGACAATTGGGGGCAACATAAAGAGACAGCAAAAGGCATAGAAGACAGAGCAGCTGACAGTCTTGGACCGCTACAAGGGTCAGCTAATCAATGGGTCTGCAGTTGCTGTTGTTGCTGCTGTTGCTGCTGTTGCTCTGGCTGTTGCTGCTGTGTAGCTGCAACTTGTTGCCGTTGCTGTTGCTGCTAAAAATTGTTGCACATTTTCGACAATATCTCTGTGTGTGTGTTGCAAGTGCAATTGCCAGTGTGAGTGGGTGTTGCTGTGCTGCTTTTCTTGCTCTTATGGCTGCAATTGCTGCTGCTGCGGCTGTTGCTGCTGTTGCTGTTATTGCGTGCAACGACAACAACATTTCAGCGGCAAGTGTCAAGTGCAACCACACGCTGACAATGGCAACATTGCATTGCCAACTAATGAGCTTATTTACAGCAAACTGCAGCGTTTGTCTTCAACCGAATAAAAGCATAGAAAGTGCAGACGTTAATTTAATAATACCAACTATTTATTTTAGATTTAGAGATAAATAAATATTTTAAAAATATATAATTTAATACACGGTCAAGAAATACAAATAAAATAGAAAATATTAAAGAATAAAAAATATTACAGAATAAAAAATATTAAAGAATAAAAAATATTAAAGAAAAACATTACAGAACATTACAATTTATATCGAATTTTTATTAGTTTCTGGTATAAAAAATGTAAATATCTTGTATATTTGTAGCAAGAGAAATATTTCCTTAATTAATTAAATAATAATTATGATAATAAATAAATATTTACTATTTTATATCGCCTTAAAACCGCATAAACTCATGAGCAATTACTTGCTTTATTTTATTTAATGAATAACTAAATATTTTAATATCAAATTTGTCAATGCAAGTACAGTATTTAATAAAAAAACTAATTATTTTTTTATGTTTAATGTGGTTTACAAAATCTCTAAAAATCGTCAGCAAATATAGCACAAGTTGGGCAATTACCAGCCAATTTTAATAAGTGAAAAGTGCAAGCTTTCTTAAAATTCTTGGCACATTTTGTGCACGATTCCAATTGGCAATTGCCCACGTTTTGAGCAGGTTTTCATTTGTGTTGCCATAAATCAAATGCCACAAACGAAAGTAAAATGCGCAAATAATTACAAATTAAGGCAAGAAGACGACGAGGCGATCGATGGAGCAGAAAGAGGGGCAGGGGCAGGGCATTGGCGACATTGCCAGGCAGCTTTAATGAAAAGTCCAAATGGAAATGCTGCAAAGAAATAAAAAATAAAATACAAAATAAAACATGGAAATTATATAAAGGCTGTGGCAATAACAAAAACAAATCAAAAATCAGGCGGGAGGCAGGGAAAATAAAGAAAATTAAAGTCACGGTTTCTAGCGTGTAAAGCAGTTGCAACTGTTGTTGTTGCGACACTTGCAGCAGCAGCCGCAGCAACAACAGCAGCAGCAACAACACTTAACAGTAGAATGTAAATGTCTTTTTGGTCAGGTTTGTTAGCCGCAAACTCCAGCCAAATTGCCATCACAGCAACAACAAGTGCAGGCTGCAACCTGCAACATGTTGTTGTTGCTGTTGCTGCTGCTGCTGCTGCCTCATCAATTGATTAAATTTGCAGCGCATTGAGATACTTTGGCCAGACGCTGATCTAGCCGCTGCCTTTCACTAAAGTCCCCAAAAAAAAAGCACGATTTTTATTTATTTAGATTTAGTTTACGATTCGAATTGCCGCCCCTGCTGCTGCAGCAACTGTTGCTGCTGTTGCTGCTGCTGTCTGTCTGATTGTCAGCAATCAACAGGCAATTTGTTGCTTTATTATTGTTGCTGCTGCTGCTGCTCTTTTGACTGCTCAGACGCTGCTTGCGACGCACCAAACGCAATTGAAATGTTTGGGCCAAGCTGGCAAACAATAAGCATGTTATTTCAGCGCTTTTGTTTCTGGCCATATTTGGGCAATTGCCAGCGCAGTGATAACATCTGCAACTGCAACAGCAACAGCAACTGCAACAACTGCAACAACTGCAACGGGATCCGTGGCCCACCAACAACGATGACAATGTCCGCATCCGCGTCGCCATCAACGCCATTGTGAGCTGAGCCTGGCAAGAGCAAAGCTGCAGTCAGGTGTTGCTTTTATTGTTTTACAATCACCAGCTAGAAACCAACAACAACAGCAACCACAACAGCAATCCCAACAACAATACAGTGCCAACAGCAATGGCAAAAAAAAACAACAAAATGTAGCCACTTTTCGGGCTCTTCGACATCGCGGCGAACTCATCGATTGCATTCGCCAGTTGTAACTTTCACAAAAGCCAACAAAATCACAGCCTGTGTGTGCCTGGCCATAAAAGCGCAGCACAATTCAAATAAAATGAAAATAGAATCAAATAAACTTGCCACACAAAACACAAAACAAAAGGCCACAGCCGCACATAACACTTGGGGTCATAAAGAAATCTGCAGCAGCGACAACTTGCCAGCCAAATGCAAATTTTATTCTGCCTTCAATCGAGACCCAGACAAAGACCTAGACCCAGACCTGGACCTGAACCTGCAGCTGACCCAATGCAATGGACAGCACTGTGTGGCAGCCACAGGCAAAGGCCACAGGTTTGCTAAGCACATCCTGCAAGGAAACCGTAAAGCTGTTGATGCTCAGATTATATCAGAAAAGAAGAGAATATGAATATTTATTAGTAGATATAAAATAACTTTTAAGCTCTCAAAAATTAGCTAGACTTTGTCTTAGATTATTGTTTCTTTAATATCAATAGAAAATAATAAAAAATAAATAATAAGAAAATAATAATAAATCAATAAACATTATTACCAAATTATTTAAAAAAAATAATATATACATAAAAAATCAGTTTACGCTAATTAAAATAAATAAATAAATATTATAAGCTGGCATTAAAAATTTCTTCTTAACTGTTTTTATATGTATTTATGCATGTGCTCTCTAAAAATATATAATAATTCCATAAGCCAAAACTATGTCAGCCAAATAACTAGAATCCATCACAGCAGTTGTGTGGCAAGCAGCTTCTTTTGTGGTAGCACAACTTTCTGTTTGCCAAACTATTTCCCACATGAACTTGCCTAATTAACGGCTTACAATTTTTGCGACGCTTAAAAAAAATCTGCAAAAATAAACGCTAAAAATCTGCCTACTTGGCCCATTTGCCGGCGATGCCCGGCCGCACAGAACCTGCAACGTGCCTCAACGGCAACAAATGGCCATCAAATAAATCAGCGGCACAAAACGCACATGCAAAACACGTCGCAGAAAAAGCAAAAAGCAAAAAATACACAGAAAAAAACAGAAAAAGCTAGGCTTCCAGCGCGCTGTTCGTCGCCATTTCGGTTATCAGAGTGCGCGTTTTAATGAGTTCGAGTACGTTTTATGAGCGTGCAAAAGGCAAACTCTTGAGAAATCCGAAAACGCACCAAAGTGGAATGCACACAAAAATGTTAGAATCATGCCGCGTTGATAAACTTTCGCGAGGAAAGCGACAACAACAACAAAAGCAGCAGCAACAGCAGAGGAGCGCAGAGCTGCAGATGAAGATGGAGATGGAAATGGAGATGAACATGGAGACAGCAAACACTTCAAAAGAAGCAACAACAACAACAACAGCAAAGAGAGCTCATCATAATCAACTGCGATGGCGACGGGCTTATGATGATTGTGATTGGTGTCGTTGTAGTTGTGGTTGTTATTGTTGTTGGCGTTGTCAGCGTCTCACCTGCGGCTGTTGCTAGTTAGCCAACCTTCTGTCTGTCTGTCTGTCTGTCTGCCTCCCTTTGCCTGCCTACCCCTTCTGGCAATGCGACTGACACGTACACACAAAGCCTCGACCCTGACGCAGATACATTTGCCCAGATACCAAAGACGCACTTGCTCCGCTTGCGCCAGAACGTTTCGGAATTTATGAATGAATGCCATGAATGTCGTCGCTTCTCCTGTTCAAGACTCAAAAGTCTCCTCAAGTTAGGCCACATTTTAAGTTGTAGTCAAGTGAAAATTTTCACTGCATACTTTTAGGCAGCAGCTAAAAGTTATCCAATATGTTGAAACTTTTTATGAAATGGCTTATATGACAGCCAGTGCTGACAGATTTAGCTTACTGGGAAGAGAAAAAGCCAACAAATATTTTAAATAATTAGTAAAAATAATTAATTTAATTAATTTTTAAACTATATTTTAAATATTTTGTAAATAAAACTCAATTTGTTTCTAGCAAATGAATCGTTGCATTTGTTGTTAACTTTTTCAGCATGTTTATTTTATGATTGTTTATTGTGCGTTACACAATCTGGCAACACTAAACCCAGCAGTCTTGGGCTCAACTGTACTTCAAAAATATATATTCATTTTTTAAAACAAATAAAACACTGCATTTAATGTTAACTTTTTCAGCATGTTTATTTTATGATTGTTTATTTTAACTTACACAATCTGGCAACACTGAACCCAGCAGTTTTGGGCTCAACTGTACTTCAAACATTTCCTTCAATATGCCTGAACCCGTTGAATTCCTGCAAATACGCACCAGCGATGGCGTGCTCTTTGATGTCGGCATTCCGGTGGCCCGCCAAATGGGCTTGACGCTCGGCTGGCTGCAGCAGGAGCTGCTCGATAACTGCGAAACCGATGACGATAACATAATGCCGTTGTATCGGGTGAATGCGGATACCTTTCGCCTGGTACTCAAGTGGTGTGAGGCGGTGCAACATCTGCAGAACTTAAGCGAAACGGAGGCTAAACCAATCTGGGCCGCGACACTACAGAGCATACTCAGCGAGGCCCATGCCGATGACTCGGCCGTATTTGAACTGATCATCGCTGCGGATTTCCTCAACATTGATAATCTGCTGCAGGCGGGCACGCAATATGTGGCCGATCAGATCAATGAATGCGAAACGGTGCAGGCAATCAGAGAGCGTTTCAACATCACCAACGTTGTGGATGAGTAGTGAGTGCATTAGAAAAGTAATCTTTTTGTTTTAATTAAATTTGTAAATCGAGTGAATCTGAATAGCAAATAAAATTCGTTATGTGGCGTTAAAAGAAATCGATTTTTTTTTTTTTTTTAAATAAATATTTATATTTCCAATAATTAATTAATAAATTCGCCCCCTATTTCTAGAATAAAGCAGAGTTCCTTCTCTTTTTTGTAAGTAATTAAATCTTTATTAAATCTCAATTTGTCGGTGATTATTATTTCATATTTATTTTTCTTGTCATTTTCGCTTGACTTTTCTTGACTTTTCTTTTTCGCACAGTTTTGTGAACTGTTTTATTTACTTGACTTTTATCGCTCTAAGCTTAAGTTTTAGCTAATTTGCAAATCTTCACAACTTTTCTTACGGTTCTTTTTTCTTTAGTGCCAAAAATATTCGCTTTGGCTGCTTACAAATGTTGAGCCCGGAGCCGGAGTCGGAGCTCAGCCAAAAAAGTCGCACAATGCACGCTGGCCACATGGCGTATTATTGATGTTCTGGGTTTATAAATTTATTGTGTCGTTTGTTTTGTTTTGTTTATTTTGTTTGCTACATTTTGTTGTTATTGTTGTGTGTATTTTGTTTTGTTTTCTATGCAACGGCAACTGGAAATGTTTGTTGTTCAAGTTAAATTAGTTATAGAAAAGACTGCGTGAAATGCTGTACAATGTTGTTGTTGCATTGAACTAAATTTCTCTCAGTGTAACTGGTAGAGGGGGCTCGCTCCTGTTGTTGTTAGTTTATTGTACACTATAAATCGATTCATAGAAAAAGTGTAAATTATGCTAATCCATATTTGATAGTTGTATGTATAATAGCTTCAGCTTCGCCTTCAGCTGCTGTTTCTTCTCCGCTCAGCTCATATAAATAGTTGTATACATATAATATATATATATATAGCGTGTATAGATATTGGATGTACATATACATGTATAATTTATATATATATATATATTCGTATATATATTTGCAATTTATATTGCTCAACTCCGACAATGCAACGCTTTGAAGCAAGAGACACAGAGACAGATACAAATCGAAGCAAAAGCTTTATGCCAGCACTGCCCTGAAACAAGTTTGTTTTGCTTTGTTTTCAATGTCATTAACTTGATTTTAAGTCTATTTTTATTTAGTTTAAATTGTGTGTGTCTGACGTTAGAAATATGAAACTTGCAAAGGAAGCGCCAATTTGATCGTTAAACTAGTTGTATTTTACGTTTATTTAGTATTTATTCATTGCTCTTAATTGAAGTTCATCTTCAATTGAATTCAATGTAAGTTTATAGCTTACTAAATGTCATTTTGAAACTGTTTAGAGTAATATCTCTGCATTTTCTTTGTTTAATATTCACGAGCACGCGCGAGCATTTTGCATTTTGCATTTTGCATTTGACAATTGCAAATTGCAAAAAATGTACAATTAGAAATTTTTGCGTATTTTTCCTGTTGAGTTTTCTTAGCGTTTTCGTTATTGGGATTATTCGTAACTTGTATTTTGCATGCTGGAGTAAAAGTTGTCAGTTATTTTTGTTTATGCTTAGCTCATACTATTTGCAACTTGCTTTTACAAAATAGATACATTATCAATATCAATATCAATATTTTTTAAGGGGATTTCGTTTCGTTTGTTTTGTTATTTTGTTGTTTTTTGCGTATTTTTGGTTCCTTCTGCTGATCTAAAATCTTACGTTAAATTACGCTGTTGCTCTCTATAAAAAAAGAACATCATACTGGGTCCAACTTGCTTCAGTTTGTGATTCCTGATATTTTGTTGCCATTTATTAAGTGTTATAGAACATTATCAAATTGTCATCAATCAATGTTAATTATCTCGTCTGTCTCTTTATAGATTTTTCGTTTGCTTTTTGCTTCCCTTTATACCCATCAAGTTTACAAGTTTTTCTTCGTTTTCTTCTTTCATTTTCATGCAATTTGGCGATATGTATGTACATGTAAGTGTGGAAAATAAAACTCATCGAAATCATGGCGAATTATTGAAAAATTAAAAGCATTCACAAGTGTCTTTCAAAATATTTAGAATTTATTATACTTTTTACAGTTAAACATAAATTTAAAAATTATAATGTATAATATATAGTGTGTAGAACTGTTAATAATAATAATTTTTCGGTTTTGCTTAATTCAAAGTTCTCTAAAAATGTATGGAAAGCAGCAGTAAAATTATATTTATGCTTACAACTTAAGAATTTTCTCTTGCGGTGTGACTTTTCTTTATTTTAAACATTATTTTTAGTAATTTATATTATTTTTATGTTTATCAATTGTGTGATATATATGTAATATAATACAAAAATTGCCTTGACTCAAATATATATAAACAAATGGACTTAACACAAACTACGATAAGACAAAAATTGCTAGATTTCTATAGAAATTTCCTTTGATTTTCGTTTGTTTTCTTGACCAAAACTTAGATATTTATATACAAATAACAAAAAAGCTGGAAAAACAAATACAGCAAGCATAACTTAAAATTAGAAAACCGAGCGGAATACGCAGCATTAACAGAAAACCCTAGGGAAAACCAAACTCTGTTCTCATTTCTTCTTCTTGCATTTGCCATTACATATTTAAAATTTGTTTTATTTTGCCTGCGCTTCTTCTTGCTGTGTTTATCTCCTTTTTTTTTTAGCTTTTTAAAGTTTTTTTTGTATATATTTTTTTTTGCATTTTTTTTAGTGTTTTACTTTTAAATATTTGTTGACAATTTGTTGCTGCACAAAATACAATTGTTGTTTGGGTTGTTGATGTTGTTGTTGTTGTTGTTGCTGTTGTTGCCGTTGCAATCGTCATGGCCTATGGAATCTGTAACGAGCACAAAATCACAAAAGTTTCAGATTAGTTTCTGCTTCCTTACTTTTTAATATCAAAAGTTAAATGCGAAAATGTGAAAATGCGAAAATGCTCAACACTCTCTCTGGAGAGCCATGAGACATGTTTCACTCAAAGTTGCCGTCCAGTTAGATTGGACATTACTTTTGATCAAGTTACAGCATGTCTCACTTTAAACTATCTCCCAACTCTTTAATTTGTTCTGTAAACTTCATGTCCAACTGCAGACTGTCTAATTTATTAGTTAGTTAGTTAAAGCCACTTGCGCTGCCGAGGCTTTAAGGCAGCGCCACTAAATCCAAAAGCCATTATAAAAGTTAGCCCAGGGAAAAAATACTGCCCTCAGTATTCGAAATAGAAATGTCGGAGCGAGCCACAAAAAAAAATACTACAGCAAAAAGAAAACAACGAAAAAAATAAGCTGCCAGTCGTGTGTAGTCGACGACAAGTTACCCTGCAGTCCTATATAGAAAGATAAAAAAAACAGTATTCTAGTGCGACGCTAGATGGTTAGATGGATGTACGATTTGTAATCTTTATAACTGCTATACTTATAAAAAAAAAATTTTAATAAAATTCGACGCATTGTTTTTTAAGTATTAAGCAAAATACATGCCAAATATGTAAGCTGTAACTATTTTTTTACTTCTCTACAAAAAGTTTTTATTGATTTATAGCATTATCCTTATTACGGAAATAAAATTTAAAGCAATATTCGGCATTATAATGTCTGCTTAGTTATATGACTTTCTCTGTTCTAGTTGAAGAGATCTAAGCATTTATCTAAAAGAATGGATAACAAGGATACTAATGGATAACAAGTTATAGATATATTTGCAATTTCTGGTTAATTTAGTAATATTATAAATTATAATTGCAGATATTTAGAAAATTGTCTAGAAGAATAAACAAAACTATATACTAACTATAGATATATCGGCAGTTGCTGTTACTGCCAGCTGCCTAAACTGATAAGCCCTATGAACACATGGTTTTAGAGGGTATAAAAAAGCAGAAAAATACGGTCAAGCGCAGCCACAGCAAAAAGTGCTTTGTGGCAACAAAAGGGGCACAAGTGCTGCAGTTGCTGTGGGTGGACAGTGGACAGTGGACGGTGGATGGTGTATGGTGGACTGTGGCCAGTGGAGCGTGGACTGTGGACTGTGGCCTGCATGCACGTGACACTTCAATTGCACATTTGGGCAATTTGGCGCTTGGTGTGCCATTTTTTAGTTTTTATTTGCCACAAACATGTGTGTATAGCTGTGTAGTACAGGGTGTAGTATATCGTTGAGCTGGCTGGTTTTAAGCAGTTTCAATTTGTTGGGTTTACCTCGTCAAGTGGCGACTGCCCTCGTGTACTGCCATTTCGGAGGATTTGAACTCGTTGAGCTCCTTGCGTATGGCAGCCTTGTCCTTTGGCGTCAGTCTTGTCCATGGCTTGTCCGCACGTCGATCGTAGTCGTGGGCCTGCGTCACCTCAATGTAATCGTTGAAGCGTATGATCTTCTTCTCCTTCAGCTCCTCGACGGTGGGCCGAAAACTGAGCTTACGCAACAGATACGATTTCTTCTCCTCCTTCTGTTTCTTCTCCTCGGCGGGTGATTGAGCTAAAGACAAAAATAGTTAGTTTATTGATTGATTGATTGTTTGATTGACTGATTGATTGTGCTTACTTTTCAGTATGTTGCGCTCGACCAGCTCCTCGGCGGTGGGTCGCATCGATAGCCGTCGAATGAGACGTGCCCCAATCGCCTCCTTGGACTCTTTGAGCTCATTGTCGTTGACCTGATGCAATATATTGCGATTGATCAGATCCTGTTTGTCCGGTCTCAGTTGCAACTTCAACGACAGCGACTCCTTGCGCGCCAATTTGGCCAGCCGTGTGTTATCGTTATCGTCATCGCGATAGACAATATGGCCGTCGCTCTCATCGCTATCGCTGCTGCTTTCGCGTATCACAAAAGGCCGAGTGTTCTCCTTGTTCTCCACGGTGCATGGCAATTGGATATTGAACATTTGCTGCCTGCTGTTCGAAAGAGATAGATTTGCCATGTATTAGACGCATAAATTGGGCTATAACTGAATATATATGTATATAGGTTATATTAGTGTGCAGTTTAGTACAGTCATCAATCACAACAACAGAAAGCAGCCCAAAACAGGCTTGACATGCAGCAATTTCTAATACATTCATCTCTGCAATCTCACACAAGGGCAATCTGCCAGATTCACACACTCACTCCGGGTGAGTGTTTGGGTGAGTGTTTAATTTATTCATCTGCCTGCATAACTCTCAGACGCTTGTCCTTAAAGTTGAAGCCAGTCTTTGGCTCAAACTTTTTTACGCTTTTCGTTTTTAGCTTTTTAGGCACTGTACTAAAAAAAAGTAGAAAAGGGTCTATTGCGTTAGTGACACACAAAAGGGGGCGTGGTAGACCCACAAAGTATTATTAGTCCAAACTTTTTGATCTGGATGACCAGCCTTAACCGACTGTCCGTATGTCTATTTATCTAAACATCTTGATCTGGAAAACTATAAGATCTAGAGATACAATATTTGATAAGTAGGTTTTCCTATGCTGCAAGCAGTTTTATTATTATTATTTATTATTTTAGTTTATTATCTTTCGATACGGGAAATTGCATAATGATTTGATCAGAAACAACAAAGATATGCAACAGACAATTTGATCGATTTTGTTCTTATTGCATCACAAACTACAAAGTCTCCTGCTGTCGGTTACGTCCGATTGCAGCCTGCCGCCTTGCTGGTTGTTGCAGCAATTTGTTGCTGCTTTTTTTAACGACACGTGTGCGCACATCTGGCAACTCATTCGCATTATTCGCAAGTGTGTGTGTGTTGTGTGTGTGTGTGTGTGATATGTTTGCATGTGTGTGAGAGAGTGTATTTGGCTTTGTACTTCAAGCTGAGCACAGCCAGCCGCTTGCCATATCCTATATCCTGCCAGGCGCATCCGCAACACTTTCGCATTAAGCTGTAGCTATACACACACACACACACACACGCACACTCTGACAACACACACACTCATGCATGCAGACTTTATTGTATCTATGGCTGAGCACATTACCATGCAAAACGAGTTCAAAACACATTATGCAAGTCAGCAACGCCTGCCTAATACCCTGTACCCATTGCTCTCTTCCACCTTGAACTTGTAAGCCCCAAATCAAAAGTAATTCAAGCCGTCTACCGAATAAGACAGCAAAGTATCTGGCGGTTACAAAACTGCAAGTCGCCCTGAACATTGACATTACGCAATTGCATAATGAAGTCGGTAATTAGAGTAAAGTGTTCATTAAAAATGCAGCAAACGTAACATGTTTGTTATTTTAGTAGGTGCTCTATATTAACTATTTAGATGATAAGAGAGCAATATGCATAAAGCAGAGTGAGGAAAATTTATATAGATAACTTTTTGTAATCCTGTAAGAATTTAGAAAATTTGATATCAAAAGTAAACTGATTCTTGGAAGGATTGTTCATTCTACAAACTCATCTAATATTAAGAATATTGAGAAGGAAAAGGGAACGAAATAATGTTCCTTACGATTTCTAATAAAAGGATTTCTATAGCGGAAATTATCATATGGAATATATAGAATAATAATTCCAAGAGAATTTACAATAATCCAATAAATTCGTAATAGTCTAAGTAAAATATAGAGCCCTTCCCGCGAAAAAGACGTAACCAACATTTTTTTGGATTTTCGGTTTTTGATGCAATTATGTTCATAATCACAAAACTCATCCACACAAAAAATTTCATAATTTTATCTTGCGTATTTACTGAGATATCAGCCTGTCAATTATATCGCAAGCGCCAGATTTGCTGCGAATTTCAGACGCGTTCTCGCGAAAAAAACATTCTCCTGTAAAATTTGCTTTTGTTGGTTACTCCATTTTCGCGGGAAGGGCTCGATATATAAATTTAATAATATGAATACGAATTTTTAAATTATAAATAAAAACCTTTAAGCTTTTTTAACCTTTGAGCAGGTTCAATTTAAATAAAACTCATTTCCAAAAGCAAAGAGTTCTCTATATCAGTATTATCCATAACTTATCTAGTATTTCAGCTTTTTTCTCTTCCCATTTTATCTACATTTGTTGCCTTTTATTGTCAATTGCCATGGCAAAGTGGAATACCATGCCGTTTGCCCTGTAATATTTATAAGCAACTGCCCGTAACAGGCTTTCCAGCACAATTTATGATAAATAGACTTAAACGAGTGGAAGACGACGAAGAAGAAGACGCACGAAGAAAATTTGTTTTACAGTTTCAGCAGCTAGTTTGCATATACAGAGAATTTTCTTTGCCATTGAAAGTTATTGAGGCGTGGCTGCAAATTGAATTTCCATTTAATAGAAATGAAGTTGCGGTAACTTTTAGTACATAACTATCATTATTATTTATTTATTGCGCTTTAGTCGATGTGCCTAGATAAATTGTCTGTCGGCTGATATTAAATTAAAGCAAATGCCGAAAAGCCCCTGTAATTTGTAATGAAATGAAAAGCTTGTTGCGAAATGAAACATGCAGCAAATAATAATAAAAAGGCCGAAGGAAAAGAAAATAAAAGAAGGAAAACTTTTAATAAACGCACACGCACGACATTTAGGGAGGGAAAATAGCAAGAAAATGCGGCACATGAGCAAATGAAATTTAAAGGTAAAAGTTTAGTAATTTAATACGGAAAGTTTAAAAGAAAACTGTAGTAAATTGCGAGAGTGTGTGTTGTTGCTTTCTTTGCCACTTTCTCTTTCGGCCTGCAGGCGTATTTATTTGGCAGTGAAAGTGTTTAAATTTTAATCAAAACTCATAAACGAAATATGATTGCCCAGGTGCCATGGGGAGCAGCTTTTATGAATTTTCCTGCGTGTGGAAACTAACAACTTTCTAGAAACTAAAGAGCGTAAAAAATTATAAATAATAGAGGAAAATTATAAGATATTGTTACAACAGCAAGAAGAGAGTTGTGTGTGTGTGTGTTTGTGAAGTAGGTGTGGAGATATGTATATATATATATATATATAGAGAGAGAGAGAGAGTACACTGATTTTTGAGAAGATAAATTAGCTAATAAAAATTGTTTACCATAGTTTAATCCGTGGTCGTAGTATAGGCCTGATTTCAGTGGCGTATCGATAGCAGTTATCGATAACAATTGACAGACGATTGTTGTAGTTGTAGTAGTTGTAGTTGTTGTAAGAGTAGAGGTAGTTTTTGTAGGTGGTTGTTGTAGTAGTAGTATAATAGAGAGCAGTAGGAAGCGAAGAACACGCACAAAATACAGCGCAGAGTAAAAAGAAATATACAAAAAAGAAACGCACAAAATAGAGAAAGAGTAACAAAAACAAATTCAGAGCACAAAATTGTGTTAATAAGGGAAAGGGATAAGGAAACGGAAACGGGTTATGATTATGGGATTATTAAAAACGGTTAACGCGTCGAATATGTTGCAAGAGACAGAGAGAGAGAAAGAGAGGAAGAAAAAGAGAGAGAGAAAACGGTAGAGAGTTAAGTAAAAACAATGCCAAAGAACCAACGCAACGCAACGCAAGAATCAATATGCTCTAGGAGAAGGTGAACAAAACAAAATGGATTCCACTATCCGATTTACTCACTTGAGCGAATAGTTATTGCCCGTCGCATCCTGGCGCACGACCAACGGTCGCTGATTGGCCGATTGCTGCTGCTGCTGGGCGGCGGCAGCGGCGGCGGCGGCCATGGAACCGATGCCGCCATTGCTATTTGATATGGCTGCCGCTGTGGCCGCACTGTGATGCTCCTGTGTGGGCGTAACTGGGTTCGAGGAGGCGGAACTGTTGGTGGGGCCACCCTTCTTCTTGAGCGCCGATTTGAGAGGAACTGCATTTGGTTTTGGCTCTTTGGCTGGAATTTCCTCCACGCGCTGTGTGTCCATGACACGCACATGATTCCCATACGGCGCATACTCGTCATCCGAATCGAGCTCATCCTGATCAGGATCGTGATCTGCATAGAGCAACAGAACGCCAACATAAATAAAGATATATTTATAACTATCACTATTCGGGTTTATAGAGAGGCAGGCAAGCATGGGGGGCACTAGCATAGTTTATGAAGTGCGCAGTTTGTAATGAGCTGAAGCTAGCCAAGAATTTGGAATGGCAATTCTTTACCATCATAGTCGTAATCCTGCTGATAGTCCTGATCGTTCATGGCGCCCGGCCCGTGCGGTCGTCCAGCGATGAGCGTCGGGCTCGGCGTCGAGAACATGGGCGGCGGTGGGATGGGTCCAATCTCTGACACCGGTATCGGCGGCTCCGGCAGCTCGCTGAGCATCACGCCCGCCGGCAGCTTGCCACCGGCATACGGCGGCGGTGTGCTGCCAGGGGGGCCGCCCATCATTTTGCCATCGTCGCCGCCATCTAGAAACGAGAACGAGAACGGGGCAAAGAGAAACGGGGGAAGAGAGAGGCAAAACGATAGAGAAACATGTGAGTGAGTATGAGCATCTTTAGCTAGCCAGTGAGTCAAATATGTGAGTATGTGGTGTGAGTGTGAGTGTGACCTTGGGTGTGTTAATGTGAGTGGGTCAGTAGACAGCCAAGAGAAGCGCTCCTAAGCAATATTAAGTTATCGGTGTATCGGAAAGTTATCGATAACAAATGTCGTTTTAATGCAACAACATTATATCGATCGATATCGATTAAATATTGTAAGCCAATGTGGATTTTATTTGATTATATTGAATATTATATTAAATCGAAGAACAAACTTTTCCTCAAGATTAATTTAATTTGGCGATATTTGTAAAATTCCATGACGTTTTTATATTGAGAGAATTTTTAGAATTTTAACAATATTTTAAAATTTTAAAGGTATTTAAAAAATTTGACAATATTATAAAAATTTGACGAAATTTTAAAAATTTTATATTTAAAAAGTATTGATGTTTTAAAAATATATTACAATAACCCTGTGTTTCCCTTTTTCAATAGGTACAGGGTATAAAAATATCATGTTTAAATTTATTTTGTAAAATTCTGCAAATATCGATATAATCGATAACTTTAACACAGCTTACAGAGCGCTTCTTGGCTGTTTTCGTTGGGTTTTATCTATGTGTGTGATATATATACTCTAGCATACTCTATGTATATTTAACGATTATGCAACACTGGCCAGTGGGCAGTGGGGCTGTGGGCGTGGCAGGGGCCCGAGTGTACTTACAGTGCTCGTTGTGATAGCAAATGTTGGCTCCCCTTCGAGAGAGCTTATTGCTGCCGCCGAGTGTATTCGGACGCTCCAATTTGTTGTTGGCATCGTTCTGGTTGTGTTGCTGCTGCTGCTGTTGCTGCTGCTGCTGGGAATGCATGCCACCGGCACCACCGATGCCACCGCCGGGTGGTGGCAACATGGAGCCCTGGCATGTCGGCTGCTCGATGTTCGGTGTCGATAATGTGCCATTGCCACCGTGTTGTTGTGCATCAGTCTTGTCTTTTCTTGGTTCTGAGAGAAAAGAAGAGAAAAGGGAGAAGGAAAATTAGAAAATTAGTAGCAGCCAGGGAGTAAGAGAACTAAGTAGAGCAACTAAATTAGAGACTAACTAAGAATGAGCAGGGACAAGCGCATGTGGGACCCTCAGCATATACATACACTTGATGAGCTTTTACATTAATTGTTATGCTGGTTCGTTCGGGTTTTCCACTTTCCTTTTGGGGCTTTTCTTTTTTGCAGTTTCTGTTTCTCTTTCTGTTGGACAGCTGCAGCTGTGGCAGCACTTTGGCAACTGAAAACTGAAAACTGCCTGGCAGGGGGCCTCAGTTACATAGTCTGGCCACTTGAGTGGCCACAAAGCACTTACACATGCTCACAACAGAGAACCACTGTGCAGCGGCAGAGGCAGCGGCAGAGCTGTTCGTCTTTTGTGGCTGGTAATATTTTTAATTGTTGTTAAAGGGTTAAACGTTGCTGGGTCTCCTGCTGGCCACATTTGGGCACTCATGTCGAGACTTGTTTAAACAAAGAGAGAGGAGAGCGGAGGAGAGCAGAGCAGAGAAAGAGACTCAAACCCAAAAGCAAAATAGCCAAGAGCCCAACGAAAAAACGGACAATGGACAGCAGAACTGACAGTGCATACAAAGTGTTTGCAGTCAAGTTCTCTCTCTTTCTCTCTCTCTCTCTTTTCTTTTGCTCTTCTCCATCTCTGTTTCGCATGCTGCTGCTCTTGTTAATAATGAGAAATGGCAAACAATTATGCGCCAGTTTATTTGGAGTGCACAGAAAACTGTGTTTAATTATACGTTAGAAGTAAGCGAGAAGCTTATCGCTATTTGCACAGCACTTAAATTCCAAATTAAGTGAAAGCTTAAACAATGAGAGCGAAATAAAACATTTACACTACGCACACACACACACACACACACTCAAAGAGAGCAAAGTCTCTCAAAGGATTGTCGAAATAATTGCTAATTTCAAAGATAAGTTTTAAGCTTTGCAGGCACTACAAAGTTTTCAAGCTTCACTCTTGAGCTGACAGTTAAAGGGAATCAAGCGACAATGTCGTCTTTAGATGAAACATAAGCTTACAAAATTCTTTAAAAATAGGACCGTTAGTTAAGTTTTTTTTATTAAAATTAATGTTCTTAAAAAAACGATAAAAATTTGTTAAATACTACTTTTTTTAAATAAATCAATAGTGAAATATAAATTTTATGATTTATTTTACTCATAAAATATTTCATTACAGAACTTGTATATTTAATGAGTTATTTAATGAATAAAATATTTCGTTAATAAAATTGTAAATATATAGAAATGTTTTAACTAAATATTATTATTATTATTATTTTACAAATTAAATATTTCGCAGATAAAATGCATTATTTAAATAAGATCGACAGGTGCTTTGAAAACATAACACAATTCAGAAGAACGAGGAATGAGGAAATTATATCGCATACAAAGCAAAAACTAGAGAATAGAAGAAAACTAAGGAAATTGTAATGGGAAAATACTATCGAATGAAGAAGAAAAGAAAACGATGATAAATTTTGGGTTAATATAGCTAAGATACAAGCTGATTAAAAACGGAAGACAAACAGCAAAGAAGGACTTTAAAAATTTTACAAAATGGCGCAGCCATTTAAGAAAGAAATGTAAGACAAACTCATAAGCGAACTTTCAATTTCTGAGAAAAACCTCAACTAGTTTTAGGGTGAAAACCGTTTCCCGGTATATTTAATATCATTGACCGGAAATTGCTTTTGCCAACCTATTTTCCCTTGACTGTTTTAATCAAGCATTGAACATGTAGCACACTGTAGGAACAACGTTTGATATTTACTTTTCTTTTGCCTGGCACAAAGCACGCAATGAGCAAATAGAAAAATAGAAAAATAGAAAAAGCGCAAAAAGGCAACATCGCACAAAAGACAGACGGACAGACGGATGGACAGATGGACGGACGGACGGACAGACACGCCCCACGATATCATTTTCCACATGCCCGAAAAGCAATTAGGAGTAAATTCCTAACAAGTGCTTAAATACTTTTCATTTACTGTGTCTGTCATTAAAAAGCAACGCATTGAGAGCAGAACGTTACACTTAACCGACAGCTGAAAGGGAAGCTGAGGGGGAGAGGAGATGGAGGAGGAAAAATCAGTGCTTGGCATGAAACATATTTACAGTCTAGGCGAATGAAAATATCTTTCAATTGATTTGCAAATTGGGCAGCGTACACTAAACAAATAGCAAATTAATAAGGCAATTTACCACACCTAAAACGCTCCGTCTGTCTATAAATATCAAAATCAGATGCAAAAATGCATGGCGAATGCGAAACCGTTAAACAATTTGGCTAATCACACGTAAATAAATATCAAAAGCGCGTTTAAATACGCAGCAGAGAGGCGGCGAGGGAGCCGAGAGAGGGGCAGGGGAAGGAGGGGGCAGAGAACTCATCCAAAACTATTTGAAACAGATACAAATTCCGTTGGCCGATTGCCAAAAGGGAGGGACCCAAGAGAGGGGCCAACACCGTCGTTACGTCTTGACGTGTTTGCAAAAATATTTTCAACAAAATAATAAAAACATTAAACAAATACGAGAATACGAGAATATAAATATATATATATTTTTTTTCTTTGTGTATAGTATAAAATTGTTTGTCTGTTTGTTTGTTTGTTTGTTTGACAATTGCTCGGGCGATGAAGTAATGAAATATACATTTTGAAAGCCAAGTGAAAACAATTTTCATGCATCAAGTTCATGATGTTGCGCCAAAGTCTAGGGCATAGTCATAGCTAAAAGCAGCGCACAGACAGAGAGGCATGGCAAGAAAGAGAAAGAAAGCGAGAGAGAGAACACGATATGGAGCAGAATGAGTGTGTAAAAGAGACTGGCGTAGAATATTTTAATGAATTTATGTGCCTGTCAAATTATGGCGACAAATGTCTTTGTATTAACTGGCAACATAGCTGACTCTTTGTCTCTTTTTTCCCCTCCACTCTCTCTCCCTCTCTCAGTCTACCTCACATTCTCATCTTTTCTCACTCTACTTATTTATGAGCTGACAGGCAGAGGAAAAAAGAAAATCTCAAGACATGGCAAAAACACATAAACAAATTCCTGACTTTGAGTTAGGTTCAAGTTATGGCGACACAACAAATCAGGATTAATACTCCCGACAGTTGATAGCACTTAATGTACTACAATCATTTAGCCAGCATAATTGATTCCCGACACAAACATACAAATTATATTTTTGCGCATAGCTCGATGTTTGTTTGTGGCTCGCAATAAAATTTTCAATTTAATCTATGCATTGCGATGCGATAATCAATTGTATGCATTGCTTTGTGCATTGCAATTAGGCGTTGGTGTTTAATTTGCATTTTAATTGAAGTTTGACGAGGATAAATGAATAGCGAGATAAACAGGCGAAAAGATAAATTTATGAATTGATAAATAGTAAAGTGCACAAAGAGAAGGCTGGATATTATAGAGATATGGATGGAGAGGTAGTTGCATATATAGACGGATAGACAGATAAATTAAGCATATTTATGAATTGATAAATAGTAGATAGATGGATTATATATAGACTGATCGACAGGTAAATAAATAGAAATATAAGAGAAAGGTAAAGAAAAAGCAGGTAGAAGGATGAATAGTTCATAAAGAACACGGCGACCGCTCTCTATGCATAAGCTCCGGGGCAGCGCTTATCTGCTCTGCTTGCTGGTTCTCCAAGCATACATCCTGCATTACAAGTAATGCAGCGGGTAGCCGGCTCGCCTATAAAGAACACATCGACCGCTCTCTACGCATAAGCTCCGGGGCAGCGCTTATCTGCTCTGCTTGCTGGTTCTCCAAGCATACATCCTGCATTACAAGTAATGCAGCGGGTAGCCGGCTCGCCTATAAAGAACACATCGACCGCTCTCTATGCATAAGCTCAGAGGCAGCGCTTAGCCGCTCTCAGTTGGTAAAACATTTATAAAAATATATGAAGAAATATGATTAAAAATGTAGGATAGATTAGTTGCACAGACGGATAGACAGGTCAAGATATTGACAGATATGGGATAGACAGATAGAAATTTACATAGAAAGATCAATAGTTCAATATATTGTTGGACGCAGGGTGGAAAGATTTATATTTAGACAAATAGATATAATTGTAGGTTGGTAGCAAGATGAATAAATGGTTCTCAGCCATAAAGACAGCTTAGTCTGATTTTACTTTGTAGGAATTTCAGACAACTTACAATAGAGATAAAGATTATATTTTAGCTCGTTACAATATCATATGCCAATAGCTATGGTTATCTCCGACAGCTCGAATGCCGCCAAAGGCAACTGCTAATTTGCTATCTGTAGCACACAACACTTGACATTCGCTGTGCCCACAATGCTCACTCTAATGACAATATTAATTAAGCAGCAAGTGTACTATCAGTGCTAATTGACAGCAACTGAGACTAAGCGTTTGGCTGTCCACTCTGCCTTTTATTCAATTATGTGCAGTTGGAAACCCAACTCTGGCCAGTCTGGCATGCCGATAAGTAGGCAATATTGAATGCGTGCAGGTGTATGTGTAGGTGTGTGCGTAGGTGTGTGTGTGTAGGTGTATCTGACGTCATTGGGACTTGCAATTCCAGAGCGTACAATGCACAGATTTATGCATAATTCAGGCAGCAAAAAAGGAAACACGAACGAAATAATGTTAAGCAGCCGCAAATTAATTGTGCAATTTTATTTGTATGCTCGAATACAAACCGACAGGCAAACAATAAACGTATACCCTGTAAATAGGACAGCAATGAGGTCTATAATATTATAATATTATTTTATAAATATTATTACACTAATTAACCCAGTTTTTATCCATTTTTAAGGGGTATAAAATACAGCTAAAATTTGCAGTTTATGCCAAAAGGAACTTGCTGTGTTTGTTTACAGGGTATGCCGAGCGTTGGGCTATTTTCTGTGGTTTGTGCTCATTGTGGTTTGCCTTTGTGCACCTTTTGTTGTTGTTGCTGTTGTATTTCTGGCATTTTTGGCCCTGACAGCGTGTGGATATTTGATAAATAAACAATGAGAGGCTGTGAATTTCAGACATGTGCCCAGGACGCCGAGCGCAAATATTCGTACGAGGCATGCATGGGCTTTTCATAGCCTAATTTTCGTGTTGGCATGTGTGAGAGATGGCGACAGCCGAGAGAGAGAGAGAGAGAAGCAGCAGCAGTTACACTCCAGGGCATACACAAAGGCAAACGTATATATATATAACAGCCTGTGGGCAAGGGGAAAGGGAAGAGGGGGGGGGGGGGACTACGGTCTGTTACAATTCTTCGTAGTAGCTGCTGACGTCACACAAACTCACTCTTCATGCCTCTCCGGCAGTCCCCATGGAGCAGGCAGGCCGTCAAATGGCAGTGACATTTATTACGTTACTCATACGCCCAGTTGGCGTTTGGTATTTCTGCAAGCCAGCTTCTCGGGTTGAAACAAAAATAGCAAATGCAACAACTGGCAACACGTGCATGCGACTAGACGCAGATCTAGTGCCAGAACGTGCAGCCAGCTTTAGTTGCCATTAATTTCGCGCGTTACGTATACGCTGTGTTGTACATGGCACTGGGAATTTCAGCTGCAGCTCTAGCCAAAAATCAACGCCGCGTCATAATTCATTAATTTTAATTAACGACACATCGTTGGCACAACACTGCCACGCCCACTGAGCATATAACCTGGGCTGCTGAGTGTGGGTGATTCATTTGCCATGAATTTCTTTCTAGTTCACATTTCAATGCATTCAGAATTTATGTTTTATTTCAATTTTAATCAATAGACAGCGACTTGAGCTGCGGCATTTGCCATCATTTGCATATGTTATTCTATTCAATTTGACATTTTGTATTGCGACTGCCACAGGCACATTCTACGTTTTCCACATTTCCCACATTTTCAACATTTTCCAATTCAAAATGGCAGCAGGACAACGACAAGTGTTGTCTTAGCCATTTAGCAGCGAGTGTTTTTGCCTTTTTCTATTTTCTATTTTCTGTAATTTTCCATTTCCATTTTACTTATGTTTGTTAAACGCTCTGTTTTCCATCTGCTGACAAACTGCTTCAACTTCAACTCCAGACACAGGAAAATTGTGGAGTTTTGATGCTTCTCAAACTGTCCGTTACTTTCGACTTGATGCTAGGGATGTACATTTTTAGTGAAAATATCGATGCGATGTAAATCGATGGTTTGAAAATGAAATTGACTTAAAACACCGAGTCGAAGCTTCGATGCATCGATAATATTTATTTTAAAATAAACTTAAAATTTATAAAAATATTCCATGGTTAAAAAAAACCAAAAAAACATTGGAAAATATCAGAATATAAAAAAAAATAAAATATAGAAATGACGCTTCTTAAAACTCATGTTAGTCTCAACTTAATTGAATTCGCTTTGCAAATTTTTAAATCCGCTTTGCGCTTGCTGCATTTACTTCCAGCCCAAATCCATCACTCGGCGGCTCAACTTAATTTTACATTTCTGCAGGCAAAAGTTGAAGATATATATACTATATATTATTTTCCACTTATCATGCCCTGCAGCACTTGTCAAATCCCATTTATATAATATGATGCGACAAAGTCTCGGAGCTGTCAGCTTACAAGCGTATTATGAACTTTGCCCTTTCGCTGAAATAAATGTTTATTTTCAATCATGGGCCCCAAGGTGTAGGCGCTCTCGACGACACATTGTTGCCCAACACAAAATGCGTTTGGCATTTCCAAGTGAAAATATATATATACATACGATATAGTATATATATACATAGTATCTTGGCGGCAATTAAAAGTTTTTGTATGCTGCAGAAAGAACTCTAGAGCAAACAGCGAGCGGCAGCCAATTAAATGGCGATTAAAAATAAATTAAGTTTACTTTATACATGAAATTGTGCACTGAGAGAAATGATCAAGCCGTATTTCATATTTGTGTTAAACAGAAATTAATGGATCATAGCAAATTTTTACGTAAAAACTTAATATAAAATAATTTGCTTGTTTTCGATGGTAGGTTCAATTCAGCTTCAATTAAGATAGGTAATAAGCATTTTTGATAGATAGATAGATAGATAGATATGATAGATAGATAGATAGATAGATATAATAGATAGATAGATAGATATGATAGATAGATGAAGATTTAACGCATGAAAATCAAGCAAGATTGTATCTGCTTTTTTCTAAGTGTATGCAAAACCAAATGGCAAACAACAGAAGCAAAGCCAAAGCCAAAGCAAACAATACACATGCGGAGAGCCAAATGGCGGTGTGCATAAAGTATAAATAAATAATAACAAGCTTTAGTGTCTGGAGCACGAGTGTACGAATGTGTGTGTAAAGGTGAAGGTCGTTTAATATTGTATACTATATACTATATAGTATATACTATATATTGTAGTCGGCTGACCGACCGGAAGCTTCACAGTCATCATCAAACGCAGAAACCTAGCCAGGCATGCAGTTCACACACATTGTCGCATACACTGCGCAAAACTGTCCATTCTATTTTTAACGACTCTGGTGTATTTCTGTCGCCTGACACTGCCGCATATTTGATGCGATTAGCCAGAGATTTGTTGCCGTCTTACCAACTCAATTCGCGGCCAACAGATGAGCATCTTTTACAGGCATCCCAATGTGGGCGAGCCTAAGTGAAAAATCGAATTTAAATTAATTTTCAACATACAGCTCAGCAGGGAAAATGCCGTCAGGTATGCAAGCATTGTTTTCCACAGTTTTCCGTGTGGGCGTCTTTTATTTCAAATAGTTTCCTCTCTGCCCCTTTGCCCCCTCCGCCTTTTTATCATTCTTGATTTGCGCTTTGGCACAGTCAATTTGCTTAATGCCCGCAGCGCATTACAGAATACTTGTCATTCATTCAATGAATGAATTAATGCCTGCTCGAGTTTGTTTATCGTTTATAAATAAATATTTATTGCCACGCTAAGCTACATATAATGTGTGTATTTAGTGGGGGGGAAACTCTATAAATAGCGCCATTTTGCTGGCGTTGATTTTCCTGTTGAATGGAATTCAATTTACGGAATCAAAGCTTTTAGTGAACGAAAATTCACAATGTGCATGCTCATGGAAAATTACTAAATTATATTTCGAAAGTAGAATGCATAAAGTACGAAGTGTAGCAAGTTTTTAAGCTTGTCAAGAAGTTGCAAGAAGTCAGAGACCATTCGTCATCTACAGCTGTTGGGAAATAAATTAATAGACAGTAGGGACGGGAAAGTTCAGACGGACGTAACCGACTGTAGAAGAGCTTGTGCTTTGTGTTTTAATCCCAGCAACACTTTCTCACCCACAGAGGCAATCTATTCGCGTTTAAACAAATGGAGCAAATTGTCGGTTACATATCTTTGCTGTTTCTTTTCTAATTGGATAGCTTTTAGACAGACTGACAGACGAAGTATATTGACTCAGCTTATCGCCTCATAAAGAATATATTTACACTAACTTAATAGACCCCTTAGTACTTCTTTAAAATACAGGATCTAAAAAACTAGAAGCAAAATAAATATACTCTTCTAAAATTTGCATATTTTCCAATTCAGCGCAAAATTTCTCCAACAAATTAAAGCAACAGCTAGATATGATATCTAAGAGATTACTTTCCATATTCTAATGCCATTTAAGCACGTTCTATAAAAGCTGGTGTAGTCTGCTACAAAAACCCATTAAAAATCTTGGTTTCTGCTTGGTTTATGCCTAAAATTAACCCAAATGAACAATGAAATTGAAGCCAAAACATTACAGTCTGCACTTTCTTGATGGCGCTAATATAAACCGCTCTAATTACGGCATAATTTCGCTTGCTAGCCACAAAAGTTAGACATTGGCCTGGCCACAAAGCAAAGCTGCTTAAATTATTAAATTGCTCAATTGTACGCCAATTAAACACGACAAGAAGAACAAGAGCAACAACAACATGAAGCTGCTACACGTGAAATAATATGCCTTTTAAGCCTTCTTTTGGGTGGCCGCCACTCAATTAGGGCAACCTGGCGACATAAATAATCAAATGTTTTCAGGAGAATTACTTAATTGAGTTCTTTGCAGGCAACAAAGCGTCAAATTTAAACTTGACTGCGCAGCAGATATGCTCTTTTTTTTTGGTCTCTTTTGAAAATTAAAATTTAAATGGCAGTTGACACTTTGACGGGAAGGTCCAGAAGGCCCCAGGAGGCAGCGGAACGGACGGACGGACGGACGGACGGATGGCAAAGTATCTTTTTGGTTTATCTCGTATTTAATGGCAATTTCTTGCCGCATTGTTTTGCGACTGTGAAATGATTATTATGTTCTGTTCCCGAGGCGTAAAAGAAATCATAAGCAATGAAATATTTGTTGTGTTTTTTCTCGTTTTGTTCCCACCGTTCGTTCGCTCGTTCGTTGACGACGCCACAGATTTACGAGCGAGCGCAACAATTTTTAGCTTTTACTTTCTTAATTTGATAGATGAAATCAGCGCCAAGTTATGCAGCCCACAAAAATATCACAGAGAGCAAAGAGCAACGCTGCCAAAGAGAATTCTGCCCACAGCCCAAAAGTTGTTCCCTCAATCTCTGGCAAAAGGTCAGCACTGAAAGGTGTGTAAATCTTTCCAAGGGAGAGTCTGTCTCTGGGGCGGCTTCTGTGGGGCTTCTGTGGTACTTTGGCTGCGACTATCTGATTTATGGCCACAAAAATTGGCGCATATCGTAAAGCCAGCAAGGCCGAACAAATAACATTTAATTTCGGTCCAGTCGAGTCGACTCGAGTCCCAAATAAAACACCAAAAGGCAAAACTTGATGAAAAACTGTTCCGTTGTGCACAAAAAGAAAACGAAAAGTACAAAATAATGCCAGTAAAATAAAAATGAACAGCCAAACAGCTGCCAAAGCAGAGCAAAGGTAGTTATAGAAAGCAGCAAAGTGAGAAAGTCACACCAAAGAAAAAACGAAACGAGAAAAAAAAGTTATGCAAAAGTTAAGGAAGCTGCAAACTTGAGGCTAAAGGTTTCAAATAACAACAACAAGTTCAATATGGCACAAAGTTTACGATCTACACACACACACACACCCACAAACCCTGAGCAAGGTGTCAAGTTTATAGACGCGCGCTGAAAAGTAGGCAACAAAAAAGCGAGCGCCATAAATTGTGTGCATATATCAAAAGCAATAACAATAAATGAATACACGCATCAAGTTATAGCCAAAATTTATGCAAAATATGCTTTAGATTAGAGCGGACAGAACTATCGGCGGTAGGCTATAACGATATATTGTTGGCAACGATAGTTTATGTTTAATAAACAGCCTTTTTATCCTTTTTTATTTTGGCAATATTTGGCCTTCATTTTAAAGAGAATTTCTTTAGTTATCAACAGTCGACAAAAAAACTAAAACCAAAATAACAAATAAATTAAAATTAAATAGAAACACAATTTAGATATAAATTTAAATAAAAACGAAATTTATAGAATGATATTAAAAATAATTTTCATTTAGTTGAAGCGTTAAATTTAAATTTATTGCCAAGTTTTTGCTGGAAATCAAAGAATGCTTTTACAGTTTTACCTGAGATGCTCTAGCTAATACAAATAAATGTCCATTTGTCGGGCTAATTTAAGAGCAAGTACTTAATGTTCAACCCGGTCGGAAATCACAGTTGCAGATTTTACCAGCTGGTGTGTAATGGGCGAAAGCACGCAAAAGCTTACTTCACACACACACACATACAAGTACATACAGTGAGACAAAGAAAAGCAAAGAGTAAAGCGAAAAGGGAAAAGAGAAAAACCTATCAAGTGGGATTTGTAGTCAGGCAATATGTAACCAGGCAAATCCAGAGCTGAGCACGCTCGGCAGCTTTTACTACTTGCTTGGAGCTCTTAGCCGATTTTGGTTTAAATTAAATGTAGGCAAAAAGCCTTTAATGTGCCTAGGTAGGCGTCAAAAAGAAGAAGCAGCCGAGGCAGCCGAGGCAGCAGTACGAGAGCAAAAGAAAAAGGGAAAAAGGCAGAGAAACGGAGCAAAGGCGTGATACCCAACAAACTGCCTAAAGGCTTAAACGTCGCAGCTTGGCTTGAGGGCCAAATGAAGTAGGAGCGGCAGAGGGGGAAGAAGGGGAAGAAAGTAGGGTGAGAGTGGGAGCAGCTGAAGGTGGAATGTTGGGCGGGTTAGGCAGCCATTAGAGGAGTCTAGCTGCCGGCACGTGGAGTGCTCGAATAACAGTAAACGTCACTTTAACGCTTACGCGCTCTCGAGGCGAAAAACGTCCAAAGTGCTTTTCACACACAATTTCAGCACGCATGTAACAACAGCAGCAACAACAACAACAACAAATTGAGAATAGCAACAACAACAACAACAACAGCAACTGTAACCATATAGCCAACATAGACTCGAACTCGAGCGAGCGCGAGTTAAATGCTTTTCAGGCATAAAACTTTGACAGCTCGGCAAGCGGCGAAACAACAATGGCAAACCCAATGCATACACACGTACACTCAAAAAAATAAAGCAAGATTTGAGTTGCAAAATAAAGTTGCTAAATGAATGTTGTTTGGTTGTTAAATTTAAGTTCAAATCGGATTAGAATCGGTAATAAGCTCAAGTTAATTAGGGCAAGTAACGGAATGGAGTTTAAATTAAGAATGAATCACAATTCAAATTAAAAAAATGATTCAAATAAATTCAAATTGAAACATTTTTTAGTCCTAATAATAAATGAAAATAGAAGTAGAATTAATATTTAAAGCACGCGCTTTAATGAAGAATATCTTAAATAAATAAACAAAGTAGCTCAATAATTTGCTGGCTAATTGAACTTTTCTTGTTTCGAGTACTGAAACCCTTAATTTTTCTCTCAGTGTAGCAGCATACACTCTCTCTCTTCCAACAACAAACAGAGACACCGGCATGCCCAAGCCTGAAACTCTGTGGCCTGTTGTTGCTGCTTCTACGTGCTTCGAGCTATTTTTTGTTATGTTTAACGCGTTGCTCGAGTTATGATTACAATTTTGGCACAGGCAACACACACACACACACATACAGAAAATACATACACACAAAATACACACACACATACAGGGCACACACACATTCACTGCTCTTACAGCTTATACAGCATTTTGAGGCCCATGCGCTCGTATATCGCACTCGTGTTGCCTTTCTCAAGAAATTCAAGACTTTAGTGTATCTGTATATGTGTCTGTGTGTCTGTTGCGTGTGTATTGGTGTGTATTGGTGTGTATCGTTTTGATATATGAGCTTGTAAGGCATGTTGAGGCACTATTAAATAACAAAGTTCGCATTGACCTAGGCGCATATTTCAATTGTGATTTGTGCCTTGCTAAAGCTGATGATGCTCTTAACTTTTAAACCTATAAAATACTTGTTGTCGATAGCTTACGACTGTTCCGTAAATGTTGTATGATAAGCTTTTGATATATTTATTGACATGGCTCTTCAGGCTTGTTGCCTTGTGCTTTAATCAATTGCTGTAGCTCGCAGGCTATGCTGATAATAATCTTTTTGCACATTAATCATACGCCTGGTGTGCAGTTCCAGCAATTAGCTGCCACATAAATTTGTGTCTTGTTGAATTATGCAGCACTGGACAGCTTCACTCTATCAGCACAGCAGATTCTGCACAGTAAAATTTGCTGGGAATTTATGGCAACGGAAATGTCTTCCCAGCTGTTCCCGAAAAATATGCTTTAAGCACTGTCCAATTAGCTATAATATGTGTACGAAGCGGAAGTCGACAAGGTCAGCGCTGATGACGATCATAATGATGTTGTTAATGCTATTGTTGATGATGTTATTGATGCTGCTGTTGCTGCTGTTGATGTTATTATTGATGTCATAGTTGCTGCTGTTGTTTGCTGAAAATTCTGCCTACACTTTGCTTTTATTGATGACCATAAACTGTCGCCTGCAAGTCAATGTCAAATGTCCGCCATTCCTCAAGTTGCCATAATGCCTGCTCGTAAAAATGCCATAATTTATGGCTGCATTAACAAATAAATTTTTAGCTACTTTTCTGCGTAATAATCATAAATTAAAACGCCTAGACCATTGGGTATATTCTCTGCACTTTCTCTCACTTTCTCCTTTAGCATGTTTTCGTCAGCTACAGCTGACTCTTATGATTGATGGTGGTGCGCAAAAGCTGCCTGCTGCATAACTCGAGCAGACTGCGTTGGATTTCTTTGAACACTAAAAAAAACGCTCAATGTCAGCAGCTGATCGGCTGATGATTAATGAGACTGCAACAACAGGCTGATTGATTGTTTACAGCGTAAACAATTTCAGATTAAATACTGAATAAATAGCATTACATTCTATGAAATTTGTTATCCAAAAACCAGTTGCATATAAATAAATAAGGTTTATAGAATTAAACATTTGAAATAGCTCAACTTTATGTATAACTTCAATATATATAACTTATATATAACTTCAAACCACAGCTCGCGCTGCGCGCCTACTTTAGCTAGTCTTTATATAAGCAACGTATCAGCCCTATATCGAATGTTTCCCCATTAATTTTGTGATATTTTTGCAAGCGTATTAATTTTATATAATCCTCGGCAATAAATTTGAGCCTATAGTATGCATGCTAATCAAACAAGTTGGCAACGTTGTGTGTTTTTTGATGGGATACTCAAGAGAATTTCATCAACGACAGCAACAACAGCTTTGATTTATGTTCATTTCCATTTTCATAGCGCATGAACCGTAAATATACACAGCATATATACTATAGTATACTATATATATCTAGTTGTTTTGTCTTTAAATATTTGTGCAAATTACTTGATTTTCTCTTTTATATATTTGGCAATCAAAGAATTTAAGCCAAGTAAATAAAACATATGAATTATGCGAATTGTTTTTCTTTATTTCCAACAGGTTTTCGCTGGCGTCACAGCGCCAGGCGAACGAGTGGTATATAGCCTAGTATATTTGGCAGATCTGCTCCTATGAATCACATATATAGGTATATTTTTAACCTGTTCAGCTAGATGCTCAGCGCATGAGTCAAACTTTGTCACATGCTGCATACATAATAATTATTTGAAGTGTTTTTATAATAAATACCAAATATTCACACTTAAATATAGACGCGGCTAAAAATAACAGAAAATCTTAGAGGTTGTAAGAGACAAGTTCATTAACATGTAAGCACGACAAGGTGAAGTTCATTTAAATTCCGCGTCACTCAAAAAAGAAAATAAAATAAACCAACAAATACGGAAAACTTGGGAAAAACTACTAAAATCTCTCGGCTAGCAAATGGCAAACAAATGGAAGCAGCAGAGCATAACGATTGGGTGAAGGTCAGGCAAACATATAGTTCTATATACGATATCGTCTGTATAAATTGTATATATATGTATATGTTATGCTTGTTGTTTATGCCTGGTGGTTTATGCCCCGCCCACTTTGGCCGCATTCAACAAACACGTAGTTAGCGACCTGCTGGAAATTCATTGCCTCTTTGTTTATATTTATCTTGGCAGAGAGATGATGCCGCTTCTGCCGCTGCTGCCGCTTCTGCTGCTGACTATGGAGGCGTTTTTGTGGCATGATGACGTCGCTGCTTCAACGCTGACGTTGCAATTGTGCGGAAATGCGTCCGCAAACATTTTCGCATGAGCTCCGGCAATCTGCAGACCAACATGTGTTTGAAATGTTCAGATTATCAGATATAGCTATTTGCCACAGCGATAACAATAGAACAATTGATTGTTATGATCGGTGATATAGTGAAGAGGGGGGAAAGAGATTTTATAGCTAGGCATACATATCAATTATAATGGGATTTTATGCGCTTTCAACAAGTATAATGGGCAGTTATACGACTGTGGAAATGCTACAGTCGTAAACCACCGACAGCTGGCAGTTTATTTGCTTAAATGGACTGTCTAAAAAGATGGAAGGAAGTAGCAAGAGCTAATAAATTGCAAGCGGAAACGCTACAGTCGTAAGCCACCGACATCTGTCAGTTTATTTGCCAATTAACCATTCGAAAATGGAACAGTCGTACGCTATCGACAACCAGGAAGCTAGAACAGCAATTGGTAAACTTTATTTAATAAAAAACTGACAGTAGAAAAGCTACAGCCGTTAGCCACCGACATTTGGCAGTTAATTTTATTAAATAAACTCTAGGAATCGGTACAGTCGGACGCAACCGACAAATAGGAAGGTAGAAAAGCTAATGCTACACCTTATTTAACCAGAAACACCCTGCTAAAATACTACAGGAGTAAGCAACCGCCATCTAGCATATTATTTGCTAAATAAGCTCTCCGAAAAGCAACAGTCGGACGCTATCGACAAAGCCGATTGTTTATTATTACCAACACCTTCTCTCACCTCCCCACAACTACGCAATTCGCTTACTTTTCATCACTTCTTGCAGCACAAAATCCAATTAGAATGCCAACCAAAACATCATCTTCAGCTGACAGGAAGTAAACCAACTCTACAACTCTCTGTTCGTAACTGTCCGTTGTGTTTGTCATTTCCTTTGCTGCTGCTCTGTCATGCTTTCTTTTTGCTGCATTATTGTTATTTCGCTCAGCTTTCGTATCATTAGCTCTAAAGGTAATTAAGCCCACAATCAATCAATGCTGAGCAACTTTGCTGTGGCCAAATTACAACTTATCTGTCTACTTTGTAACATCTTAAGGCAACTAATTTGCTTTTGGGCCATCTAATTGAATTGAGAGTTGTGCAAACTTTGATAACATTGTTGGGCTTAAACGTGTACAAATGTAATTAAGCTGACAGCTCTATTATCGATAAACTTGTACAACAAAATATAAATCAAAACTAAAAGAAAAACTCTTGCTAAATGCACATGTGACAGCCTGATAATAATTTGCAAAAAATCTCAACAGTTTTTTTTCCACACTTTTGACAGTCATTATGACATGAAAAATGTAACTGCTGCAGCTGACATTGATGGCAATCAGCCCCATAATGATATCGAAAAGCAGCAGAGTCAGTGTCAAGGTTGACTTGGCACAAGGTTCTGTTTCCGTCCCTTCCAAGCCCTTCCCACTTGCCCACAAATCTCAAATCCCTGTCTTTGTGAGTGCAATTTATTGCACGTTTTTTTCTCTTGTGGTCTGCCCAACTGACCTTGACCAGAGGCGCCAATGAATAATTGAAAGCCGCCAAAGAGAATATTATATTATATGTGAGAGGAAAATGTACCAAAGTCTTTTGAACATATTTTGCGTGTGTAGCAGAAAAGAATTTTACGCTTTGCTAAGCAGCAAATCGAATTCAATATGAATATATTTCGACTCTTTTTGGCTATTGATTGCACATGCTTGGAATATTTTTGTTGGCATTTGCTTAACATTTAGTTCAAAAGAAACTGGCTTTAAACAAAGCTTTGTTTCAATCAGCAAATAATTTATTTTTGTAAGAGGCAGAAATAATATATTTTGCTACATTTTCTACATTTTTAGCTGTTCTACATTGCATCCCAAGCTAGAGTTATTAAGCAGCGAAACCCCCATAAAAAACATTCAGTGCGTAAAGCCTAGAAAAGCACAACAAAAAAGAAATATAAATGCCGCTATATAATAGTCGGAAGCTGTGCCAGAACGTAGTAAAAAATCTTGTAAGAGGGGAGAAATACGTGAAAAAAACTGCAATAAAGAATTGATCTATTGTTGCTTTGTTTCTTCTACAGACGAAGCGGAATTAGTTGAAAGCGAAAGTGATTTTTTATCGCATCCCCTGCATAAACTACGCCTCTGCTTGCCTGCCTCAAGGCACATTTTTTTCGCTGAGCTCGCATACGCATTGTGCTTTCGGACAAGCCATCAAAGTAGGCCAAAAAAATAATGTAAGACCATAAAAGGCAAAGGGTTAATTAAAATGCTATCTTTAAAGGCGAATCCTGAGGATTCTTTGCTTTATTCAAGCATTCATCAAGCAGCTCCACTTCAAAACATGCTAAAATGCTGCAGTCTAAGCTGCTTATAAACCAATCAACTAAAAGCAAGTAACAAAACAGCAGCCGGAGAGTGAGTAGCCATATTATACAACTTGACAGACATTGTGAGTCTGTTGGCTGGGGCAGGAAGCTGCAGGAAGTCAACACTGCGCTGCAGGAAATTAAAATTTAACCCAAAAAATATGTTGCAGGCAGCAGCTACGCATTTAAATGAATTATAGCAAGTGACACAGCAAAAAAGCAGTAAGGACGAAGCATATCAGCTCTCCGGAAGGCTACAGTCGAACGTAACCGACAGTACGGGGCTCTGTGCTTTGTGAGAAAATTGTCTGTTACATATCTTCGCTGTTTCTTATCTTACCATAATAGTATAATGGGTTTTTTTGCGAGATATTAAAAATCTAAAGCCAATTTGATCTGCTTGCTAATACATCGGAGAACCTACATTCCCAAAATGGAGTATCTAGCTTCTATAGTATGGGTGTTCTAGATGTTCGTAGGGACAGATAGATAAAAGGAAATATATATACTTTGTAGAGCACACCACGCCTTCTTCTGTCTGTCACACAAGTTTCCCTTTTGCACTTTTTGTAAAGTACAGGGTCTAATAAACGCAGAGTTAAGAGTAGGAAGCAGAGAGATAGCGAAAGAGAGAAGCGGAAGCGCTTAATTTGCGCTGTGGATGCCAGCAAATTTTCATTTGAATTTTTAATTTCTAGTCCTGCGACACTTTTCGCATTAGTTTGACAGCGGCGGGCAGAAGTTGAATTAAACACAAGCCACTGGCATCTATTTAAGTGACTAAAAACTTTTCTAGCGATTACATAAAACAGCAAAACATACACCTACAAACACACACACATAGACACACACTGTCACATGCACACAGGCGGACACCCATCACACACACACATTGAAAGCCACACAAACATTGTGCAAATTTTCAACGCAAATTGTTGAAAGCCGCTTCGCATATTTCATGAGCGAGATAGAGCAACGTTGCGCCAGAGACGGAGACAGTGGCAGCTTTTTTCATTGCTGTAAAAAAGACAGATAGAGAGAAAGAGAAAGAGAGAAAGAGAGAGAGAGAGAGAGCACAACAGCAAAATGGGGAAAAAGCCTTGCATACAATGGCAACCCCAACGTTAGTAAATAAAATTTTTGCCTTTAACATAGCCAAGCAACAGAGAAGGATAACAGCAGGTCAGCAGACGCTAGTCGAGTGTGCTCACCCAGTAAAATAAAATATTTTGAAAGGTTTGAGTATAATAATTAAGACTCTTCTAGTTCTCTGTTCAAATATTTAAATACTACTAATTACTTTCAGTGTTTTAAAGTGTTATAAATAGTATTATTAAAAGTACTATTAAAAGTGTTATTAACAGCGTTATTAACACTGTGATAAACTGTTTTATTAAAACTACTTCAAGTGTATTATAAGCTATGCGGTTAAAAGTTTTCAAAGCGTTCTTAACAGTGTTATGTAAGTGTATTATAATTAGTGTTGTAAAAAGTTTCAAGAGTGTTGTTAACAATGGCTGCGTTCACGGCCGTAGCGCTCCATGGAGCGATAACTCGATCAATTTTTACATTTTCAAATTTAAACAGCTGTGTTCGCTGCATGGAGCGATAATTTTATCCAATGGAGCGCAAAAATTTTATGCTACATGCGCTCCACGAGATTTTACAGTTATGCTACATTTAGGGTTGCAATTTTCGGCAAAATAATCGTTATCGGTTAATCGCTCCATGGAGCGCAACGGCCGTGAACGCAGCCAATGTTATGCAAGAGTAGCATAAGCAGTGTTGTTAGAACTGTTAAGAGCTTAATTAGCAGTGTTAGCTAAGAGTATTTCCAGAGTATTATGGGCAGTGCTGTTAAACGTTAAAAGAGTTAATTGAGCATTATAAAAGTAGAATTTTTATGCAGGCTTATATTATACATAAATTCCCCATATTTTACAGGGTATATTCAGTCAAGAAAACTCAGTTCCGCCGCACTGCAAACATTTCTCATTTCGGCTGCCAGCTGCTGGTTTTCAGGCTATTTTATTTGAGTTTCTTCCTGGTTGTTCCTCATATTTTTCTCATTTTTCACTTCTATTCTTGCTGTTCTTTTTTTTCGTGTTTTTCTTGCCTTACTTTTGTGTGCTTTTATTCCTAATGGAGCTGATTTTAATTTAAAGATTAGCGTTGAATTATTTCAGGAGCTAAGCGTGCAAACAAAATTTGAATTATGTGGCGTAGAAAATTATGCAAAAGTTTCTCAAGTGAGCCCATTGGGGAGCCTCAGAGAGCACGAAAGAGGAAGATGAAGAGAGAGCGTAGCACAAAAGGAAAGCGCAGAGAATGATGGAATAAGTGTACTACAAGTGTACTACGAAAAGAGTGTGAGAGACATAGATAAATGGCCATCAAATTAGTTCAACATGGCGTCGTCCTCCTTTTGTGGCTTATTGTTTACGTTCCGCACTTGTTGCAGTGGCAAACTCTTATGTAAACAAGCAAAAACATCCGCTAAAGAGCGCCAGAAGAGGCATCAACAAATTGAAATTTATCAACATAAAAAATTCTATGATAAATTGACTTCAAGCTCGCTGTCTTAGAAAGTTCGGCTTGCAATTCATCCACTAATTGATCAATGAATAAATTAAAATAGGGTACAAATATTTATTATTTTTATTTAAAGTTAATTTATATATTTTATATTTTTATTTGAATTTTATTTAAATATTTTCTAAATTTATTTGAATTTTATTTATATATTTTATATTTTTATTTGAATTTTATTTAAATATTTTCTAAATTTATTTGAATTTTATTTATATATTTTATATTTTTATTTGAATTTTATTTATATATTTTCTATTTTTATTTGAATTTTATGTATATATATTTTCAATTCATTTATTTTATTTAAAATATATTTTCGAATGAAAAATCCAAGCCTTTAAATTTTTGTCCCGATTAAATTGGTTTATAAAAGTGATTGTCGAATAAAATCCCAGATTCTTGGGGGACTCGACTCTGAATATTAATGTGCTCTCAACTCGCTGTCGCTGCTGTTAATGCCCACATAACTACTCTGTTACATCCCTGTCAAGCTGCTATTAAGTACGTTTATGGTAAATGCAGTTTAAGCCAACTCGAATTGTCTGTGTTAAATACTGCATGTTGAGTCCGTCGCACACAAAGCCGTATTTACTTTATGAACTCGGCAATATTCTGCAACTGGCAAATATGCATAATCTTTTGCACTGCGGTTGCAGTTCGAAATGCTGTCAGCTGCCTCTGACTGCCCGTAGCTTATTCGACAGTTAACTGTAAACTTGCTAAATGCTTCCAAACCCAAAACCCCAAAATGCTAAACGCAATGAAACGAAACGTCATGGCAAACAACAAAGGCGATGCAAATGTTGGCACACGCACAACATGGCAAATACAAATACAAATACAAAACACAACTGCAGCAGCAACAACAGTTACAACAGCAGCAACAACAGCTACAACAACAGCAACCACAGCTACCACAACAGCAGCAACTACAGTAACAAAAGCAGTAACAGCAGCAATGAGAAACCCCGCCTGCGTCTGATGACTGCGTGGGCGGTTTTGAGAGGGACGAGGGGCGTTTGCAACTGTTCTACACTGAGAGAAAAAAATCAATGAATTCAGTGGAGCCAGCGAGAGTTGTGCCAGTGAGAGTTGGGCCAGTGAGAGTTGAGTCAGTGAGAGTTGGGCCAGTGAGAGTTCGGCCAACAAGAATTTGGGGAGCGCGCGTTCGACGAGCGAGAGTTGGGATAGTTGGAGTTTGACCATCGACAGTTCGGCCTATGAGAGTTGAGCCAGCAAGAGATTGGCCAGCGAAAATTTCATTTTAATAAACCCCCAAGGGGTTAAAGGGCGGAGCCTCCTTGTAAATATATAAATACATAAAAATAAATACTAATACAAAAACTAAATAAATAAAAAATTAAAAAGCTATTTTTTTTCTCAGTGTAGTTGCTGCTGCTGTTGTTGCTGTTACTGTTGTTGCGGCTGCTGCAGCTGGCATGTCCTTCAACAAAGTTGACCTTGCACTTGCCACTTGCTGCTGCCTCTGCCGCTGCGTTTGCTGTTGCTGTTGATGTTGCTGCCGGATGTTGATTTCCATGGTTTTTCCTGTGCTGTGTGCAAGGATGCAGCAAGCTGATAAAACCTACACATACAGACAACATCGGCTGCAGCAGCAGCATAAAGCACACATGACTGCTCGCATGTGCCGCTTAAAAAATGCAAAATGCATTGAAAAGTGCGTAAAGTTTTTTGTGTGCTTTCGCATGGGCTCAAGGATATGCTATATCAACCTTTGGCTCGTTGTTTAATTACACATTTTGTGAAATGCAAATTTTTGTACACATTTTTTACTGAAATTTTTTTTTTCTTGGCAGAGCGCCAAAGCACACACACAGACTCACACCAATACAGGGACACACAGAAATTGTTATGTAAAATAGCAGAAGAGCAATTTAAATGCCGCCCATAAAAGTAGGCAACATTTTTTTACTTTGTGTGTTGTCTCTCTAACTCTATTTGTTTCTCTCGCTGTCTGCCTCGGTCTCACTGTGCTTTGTCACGCTGCTCTCTCCACTCTTCTCTTCTCTTTCTCCTATTGAGCTTGCGTTGCATATGCCCGAGTAATTCAATTTAAATTGTTTGCCACAAATGCTGGCATACCATGAGCTCTACCCAACAGCTACAACTGTCAAAATGAAAAATCCAAGCAAACTGTAACTAGAAATCTCTCTCATTCCCATGCTCGCTGCAACCCGTTCAGGTTATAAACTTGCAACATAAATAAGCGCATTCTGACTGGCATTAGATTACTTTTGTATACATTTGTCCCCATCGCCAAGGCAAAATACGAGTGGCAAAATTGCAAAATACTTTTCGTTTCGCTTCGTTTTGTCATGCCATTTTATGAAGCATCCCGAAATAAGCAAACTGTCTGCACAATGCGATTGCCACGTGGGTGCATAATTGATTATGCTGCCATGCCACAAAAGCAACCCGTATCGACAGCTGCAAACCAAGAGCAAATACTCCCACAACTTTGATTAATGCCATGCGCTAACAAATTGTGCTCCTGCCCAAGTAGAAAAGTAATCGATGCAGTTGCTCATAGCACATCAATAGAAGTTACCAGTTGGGGTTTACTTAGCTGCACTTGAAGAGATGTTCGTCTTTTTGTTTTCTCTAGGTAACTCACCCGCAAAGAAAAGAATAAAGTTCAAAAGTTAGTTAAAAATATTTAAGAAAACTGTATAAATAACCTACTATCCAACCACAGCTCGCGTTACGCGCTCACCCGTAAATTATATAATTAAAAATATTTGAAATATATTTTAAAAAGCAAACATTTTTCCGAGTGCCTTTAGAATATGCTATATTATACTCAATAGCCAAACTGCAACTTGTTGTATTGGCCAAGTTGGCGGGCACAAACATGCAACTTGGCCAAGAGCAAGCCAATTAATTGGCAGTTAATTGAAAAGTTTGCGCTTAGTTGGACTAACTTTTAAGTGCATATCCAGGGAGCACTGCAGCGGGTTAAGAAACTTGACTTAAAGTGCACTAAACATGGCACATGCCAGCACTAGATGAAGCGGAAGGAGACCGAGGAGAAGGAGAAGGAGAAGGAGAAAGAGAACCATAAAGAGAGAGCGAAAGCAATTCAACATGCTGCCAAGGGAGCAAGGGGCATGAGGCAAGCGTATCGCGAGTAGCATGAAATGCACCGCACATCTCGAGGCAATTGGTAATGTGGCATTGAAGTTGCCGCAAAAACTTTTTAAGGCACTCGGGGCAACGGCTAAAAGCTGCCGCTGCTGCTGCTGCTGCTGCTGCTGCTGCTGCTGCAGCTTGCCGTATTACATAACGGTAACTGTAATGAGGGGTGTGTGGCACTTAAGCACACACACACACACACGCACACAGAAAAAGAGGCACAACCAAACATACACTGAGAGAAAAATCAAGAGCTTTTGAGCTTAAAAAAGAATTTGCAGTGTCAAATGTTCTATATGTTCGAAAATCCAATAATTCAATAATAAATATAAATTCGTATTTATATTTTGATAAACTTTTAGTTTAAAATAAGTTACGATATACGCTTAATTCAATAACTATTATTCATTATTATTAATCATTATTAACCATTATTATTCATTATTCACATTATATGCACTGAATTTATTATCGAATCTATTCCGGTACTTGAAATTCATTTAAGATCTTTAATTAAAAAATTTACAATTTTTTCTTTATTTCTTTGAGTGTACCTATTGCTCCCACTTAGCCGCACTGCGCCCCGCTTAATAATTAAATGCAAATGCTGATTTTTTTTTCATTTTCTTTATTTTTTTTTTGCTCTTTTATAAGCATGGGGCCTTGGCGTTATAATCCGCAAACATTAACGCACCAAGTTCAGTAGAAAGTTATGCGTGGCAAGCGAAGCAAAACGATGCCAAGTTCTGGCCTTAACAAAGAGGGACAACCGTGTTGGCCACATTGTTAATTGAATGCGTGACTCGTTGGAACTTTTGACGCTTTTCCCCTCTCGGGCACAAGCGTGGAAAATGTCCCTCGTCAACTTTGGCTGACGAATTGGTTTTTTGGCGCTGTCATAGCGTCTATAAGTCGATTATATAAGCTCCGAGATTAGGGCGTAATGCGAGCAGCTGCTCATATTAATTACAAAAATTATATTGATTAAGTTTTAATTATTCTAGATGCGCAGCTTAATGGGCGCAGCAAAATAAGAGAGAGGCTGAGATGGGGCAGCTGTAGGAGCATGAAAATTAATGATTGATGGAAGCAATTCTTTGCTCGAAAATATTATTCAAAGTTAAAAAACATTTTATTTTATCACATCTATTCCAGTATAATATTCATACCAAAATTATAACTGTCAAATCATTTGTAATATATGAATATTATCAGCATCATTTCTATATATCTATCATCATATTTGTAAACATATCGATTATCATATCTATCAAATATATCATATCATATCATATTAATCCTATCACATTTATCATATCCCATCATATCCTATCACATAATCATATAATCTCTTCCATCCATCGTATAATCATTTAATCTCGTCTATCAAATCGCATCTCTATGTTTATCCCATACATATTAAATCCCTCAACATCTGCTCGAACTTTTCACAGTTTTTCCGCACAGCTTTCACTTTCATTAAGCGCATTGTTCGCCTCAACAGCAAGTTGAGGGAAAACTTGTGCCAAGTCAATGAAATTTCCATTTGCTGCATTTTCTATACAAAAACTTGCTCTAAGCACAAAACTTAACAAATAAACAAATTAAATGATATAATCCTATTTTGCTGACGTTGCCTCTAGATGCTATAGAAATAGTTCTGCATTGGTAATCATCATTCCAGCAAACTTGATTGTATTGCAGTGCCCCCCTTACACCCTGCTCCCCCTGCTGCTCCTAATAGTATTCTCTTTAGAATTTGTACGTGAAGTGGTTTTGGCGAATATTTGGCCAAAATATGTATATCATTGGCGAGGTAAGAAAGCCAGAGAGCAAATGCCAGCACAAATATTTTAATAATGAAACGAAAGGCTAATGGAGCAAAGATTGAGAGGTTGAGAGATTGACTGGCTGACTTGAATGAATGATTGAGCGTAAGCAGTCGGACCGACTGACAAATGGCCGACTTTGATGGAAGATTGCATAACATATTAAATCTGCATGTGCTGGCATAGTTTCTGCACTGCAGAGTTATGAAATATCAAAACCATTTATACGATTGACCTGCAGAGCAACTTGGGGCAAGAGAAAAGCGCAAGCTCATATTTAAAATGCAGCTAGAGAGCACATTTCATTAGTTGCAACTTGACCCCAGGCAATGGACTATTTATTGACGTAGAAAATACTGTTCTTTTAAAAGGTAATAAAAGTGTATATTGAGTTAGGACAAATAAAAAATGTATGTATATCTATTCTTTATCAGTTGAAGAGCTGAGTCGATAAAACAGCGAAGATATGTAACCGACAATTTCCCTGGATTTGCCGAATTATAGATTATAGCTTGCCTTTGTATGTGAGGCAGTGCTTATTGAAGCACGAAGTACATGGTCTTCTACTGTCGGTTACATCCGACTGATCTGCCCTGTCCGTTCTGGTTTTTATTGACCTCTCGATAAGCAGAGAAATTTGTCATAACCTGCGGCTGTTGCAACATTTGCATCTGCGCTAAACAAACCAAATCACGGACCAGTGAAAGCGAGAGTGGAGCGAAAGTGAAGGCGAACGCTTGTAATCCCTGCATGTGGCACGCAACGTATGTCAAACATCGATTTGCTGCACATAAAATAGTGGCAAGTTTACACACAAGCTTTACAGCAGCAACAGCTGTTGTTGCAACAACAACAACAACCACAACAACATTTTCAATTAAGTTGCACGCTGCACACATGCTACGGCTTAAGTCTAATCCCCTGACCAGGCCTTAGCAACAATTTGACGACCTCCCGCTTCCCACCCACTGACCCAATACCAGTCGTAACCCCCCCACTCCGCTGCTTACCATGTCTTTATGTTCGCTTTGAAATCATAAAACATTCACGCATTTTATGTTTTCCCGGCATTCAGGCAGCTGCAGTTATCGTATAGCTGCCAGGGAGCAATTTCAATCGAATTTTCCAAACAGTAAAACACAAGCGAAAAACCCATTTTTAACAGCCTCCGAATATTTCAGTCAATGCTCGGTCACGTAGCCTACACTACAACAACGCCACAAGTACTCTCCAGACATGCCTATAAGAAAACACAAGCTCAAGGGCCTGCTTGACTATGCACAGTGAAAGGAAAATAATATCTACGTTATTTGCTAGAGATAGTTAACGATTACCAAAGCATACTTATTGATATAGACATAAAACTTTAACATAATTCACATTTATTGTACAGAATACTAAATAACTATGTAAGGATATCCTCAGCAAGAGTTGGACCAGCAAGAATTAGGCAGAGAGTTCTGCTAGCGAGAGTTGGGCCAGCAAAAGTTATCAGCCACCTTTGCTACACTCCGCATCGGAGGGAAACTCACTGCACATTGCGGTTTCTAGGCACTTATAAATAAATAATATTTATTATAACAAGCGCACTTGCCACTTAAGCACCCACTACACGTCTTAACCACAAGACTGCAGACACTGCACTGTGCTTATTAGCAATGCAGCAGCAGTATTTATAGTGCTTGCAGGCAGAGCTGTGGCTGTCGCTGTCGCTCAATGTTGATCAGTCAAGAAACCCGCTTACCGCTTCGCTTCTATGGTAAGCGAACAAGTCGCCAGCTGATGGCTGCGGCTCTCTCTATGCATACTCGCATATGCAGCGCTTAGCCGCTCTCCTATTTGCTCGCTCTTGCTGGCTCTCTAAGCAAGCGCAAGCAACTGAACGTAAGTCTTCTACTGTCGGTAACGTCCGACTGCATCACCATCCTTACTTGTTTTATATGCAAATTGGGAACTTATGAGTTTTAATTATTTTTTATATGCCATATTTTGAAATCAATTTCAGCTGCATAATTTACAAACTAACACGTCAGCTCATGCATAAGCAATATATGTAAATTTGATGTTTCAATTTGGTTTTATTTGATCATTTTCAGCGTGTAGTTTCCATACTCCTTGGGGGCTTACCTAAACTGCGCTTGACTGTGCCACGTGGCTTGCTGCTGCTGATGGTTACGGCTATGGTGGCCGTTGTCTTTGGTTTGAGCTTGGGCGCCAAGGTCAGTGGTTTCTGCTTGGCCAGTGGTGCAGGCTGCGGCTGCTGATGCTGCGGCTGCAGATGATGCTGCTGCTGCTGTTGCTCCTGTTTGGTGGCGCTGGGCAGCGCTGAGGTGGAGACGGAAGTGCTGGCCCGCTTGTAGCCCTCGGTGAGGAAGGCTGGTGGTGGTGTGATGGGTGGTGCGGGTATGCACAACTGTTCATCCACCGGGGAGCTGGCGGCGGTGCTGGGCGCCGTTATGGATTCACGCAGGCGTAAACCACTTGGCTTGAGCGTGACGACGCCGGAGCTGGGCGTGTTGGTGGCGCTGCAGCTGGCACCACCGGTGGCACCACTCTCATTGCAGTACAGCTCCAGGTGGTGCTTCTCACAGCGCCGCCGCCGGCGTATGTTGGGCGCAATTGTCTTCATTTTGGGTCCATGCGAAGCGGAGCCGTTGGCCAGGGCGGACGATGCCGCCGTGGTGCGAATTGTGGATGGGCTGCCGTCCTTGGAATTGACGCGTATATAGTGTACCCTAAAGATGCTAACGGGTTGCTTAGACAGCTGCTGCTGTTGCTGCTGTTGCTTCTGCTGCAGATACTCCTTGTAGGTCTGCTTGCGATGTGACGGCGTCTGGTGGCTATTACTGCAGGGTGTTTCGTATTGCAGCATTGAGTTTGTAATGTTTGAATTGCTTCAGATATATATATATCTATATCTATTTAATATTTATGTTGTTCAGTTTCTGTTCAAGTTGTATATATATATATATTTGTGTTTATAGAAAATAGTAACTTTATTATGTTTATATATTTGTTGTGGTTTCTTGTAGTTTACGGTAAAATGGAAGCTTTCAATTGCTGCGTTTGTAACGTGGTTTGTGGTTTAAAATTTGACTGCGCCTTGGCATAACATTTGATTAAATATATGTACTTGTATAACAACAATTAAACTTTCGTTTTTTAAATATATTTGTATATTAAAAATATTTGTAATATTTATTGCAACATCAATTCAAAGCAGTTAAATATATGTATATATTATTTTGTTAATTATTTTTCTTTTTTCGTTTTTTGTATATGTTAGCATAAATATTTGCGCTTGTTTTAACTCACATCAAGTATACTGAAAGCCTCGTCTTTTTAGCTTTTGATATATATATTTATTGAAAATAATTTATATGTGTTTAATTATTGTTTAATTGAGTGTAGTTCCAGCGACCCGTAGCACTTAATTAATTAGTTTGGTTTTTGTTTTTGTTTGTTCATTAAAATCGTCGTTTTGTCTTGTAGTTTTGCACTTCCAAGCAGGAAACAATTGTTGTTTGTTTTGTTGGTTTTATTTAGTAACTTTTTTGTGTCTTTTTGTTTTAGAAACTCTTGTGGTTTTTATGTTTTTTTGTTTTTTTTGTTTGCTGTTTATTTCGCCTGTAAATTGAGCGTGTGTTTTAATTAACTTTCAGCTGCCAATAAACTTGCACAACTTTTGCTGTTGCAAGTTGCCCAAGCTCATTTAGTGGGTGTGGCAGTTGCCACGCCTCATATTGAAATTGCTAATCAAGAGAGTATTCCCATTCTCATCATTATGTAAATGTTGGTTCTTCATTTCTTCGACTGCCTTTTTTTTTGTTTTTTTAGAAAATTAATGACTTGACAGCACATTGAGGCAGGGCAGGCTCGAGGCTCCGTGACCAAAAGCCATCGAATATCGAGAAACGGCTCAAACTTTATATTGATGCCACTGACATATTGGCAAGGCTTCTATTGGAACGTGCCTGAAATATTCGATTTGATTTTACGACGAAACATAAAAAAAAGCCCAAATAGAAGCATGCCAAAAACAAGCGCAAGGAAGCCCACAAATTGTTTGCTTTCATGTAATTAAGCCAAAAATCACTGAGCCACAAAACAAAACAAAAAACAAGAAAAAAAGATGAAAAAACGAATGCAGCTGTAATGTAATTTTCATGTTTGTTAATACAGAAATTGTATAGGCAACACAACAAACATACAGCATACAGCGCGCTTTTCTTGGCTTTTCTTTCACGCTTGAGCAGGAAAAAAAGCCAGGGAAAAGTCGCATATGGCACCATCAAATGAGGCATCCAATCAGATATTGGGTGATACATTATATTCTATAACTTGGCAGTTGAATGACAGTAAATTATAGCAAGTAAACTGCAAAGCAGGCAAGTGATGGACTAAACAAATAGTCTGTAAACTGAGATAAGAGAGAGAGTTGAAGAGTTTAAATTTCAAGAATATTTTTTTTTAATTCAAGACTAATTTTTAAAATGCTGAAATATTTCAAAACAAAAGATCAGGAATTGAAAAAACCGTTAGCAATATTTTTAGACTATTCAGGAATACTTAAAAGAAGTTGAGGGATATTTTTTAAAAATTCCAAAGTATTTCTACAAATGCAGGAATTTTTTTTAATTTAGAAATATATTATAAAATGCAGAAATATTTCAGAAAAAATCAGGAATTGCAAAAAGCGTCAGGAATATTTTTAAACAATTCAGGAACATAAAAAAAAAGTTTGGAATATTTTTTAAATAATTCCAGAGTGTTTCTAAAAATGCAGGATTTTTTTTTAATTAGGAGTATTTTTAGAAATATTGGGTATATTCTTAAAAAACCCCAACCACTCTTTATTTTCTACTAGCTAAAAAAGTATAGCTTTGAAGCCAATTGCTCTCTAGCTGCCCTTACAATGCAACCCATAAATCATGCTGCAAGTTTTCGCACCATATTAATTACAGGGTATCAGGCGCTGGCCACACTTGTCATTGCCGCATGACAAGGCAATCCACTTGCCATCTAATGCTGCCACACCAGCCCACATACTGACACTGAGACTTAGCCAGACTCCTGCTCAGATGCAGGCTGAAAGAATTCCATTTGGCAGCTTCTTGCTATCAAGTTGCGTTCGTAATAAGCCAATCAATTCAGTGTCAGATGAACTGCTTCATTAATTTCGCTTGCAGCGTTGCCAGACCAGCTCTTCAGCTCTTCATGGGAATTATGAAGAGCAGAGACAGCGATGGAGACACACTGAAAGTATCCAATAAACGACGCATGCCACAAAAGTCACGTAAGCTGTCAGTATGGGAGTGGGAGGCAGCAAAGGGAAGCCTAAGAACTAAGCCTGCTTAGCCTGGCACACACACACACACACACACACACACACAAGCACACTTGAGGAGAGCTGCCAGATGGCTGCAGAGCGCACACAAAACTTATTATTTATGTAGCCGAGAGGAAGGGAAGGGAAAGTTTGAGCAAGTTTCGTTTGCTCTCAGGTGCGTGTTTTTAAAGGCAGAGCGCGTTAACATTATATCAAGCGCTCTGTCTCTAAATAATAATGCCGCTCTTGATAATAGCAGTAATAAAAAGATTATAGAATGACCTATACCCTATAAATTTAAAATACTTTTTAAATAAAATAAATTTGTAACTACACGCATATTTTTATGTGTGTTTGTGCTTGTCATACATACACACATACGCACACAGTGCGGTGTTGCCATCTCTCTCTTTTTGCTTAGCAAATTAGCAAAACTTTGATGCATCATAGCTCTATTAATTAAAATTACAGAATACGTAGCCAAACGGACAGACAGACAGTCAGGCAATGCTATATCGACTCAACTTGTCGTGCTGATCAAGAATATAACCTTGATGTTACCCATTTCAGGGTTATAGGGTACAAAAAAAGTCGCAAAAACACGCAAAAAAAAAAGAGAGAGAAGAGAGAGAGAGTGAAGCAGCCTAATGGCCGCTCGTTAGGTGGCATTAGGCCGAGTGAAGCAAATTGACCAGCGAATGGCATTCAGGCATAATGGCCGACAGAAATGCTGCGCCCAAATCCCAGCTTCCACACTTGTGTGTGTGTCAGCGTGTGTGTGTGTGTGCATGTGAGTGTGTGTCATATTTGGCCAGCAGCTAACAGCCTACAAAACTAATTGTAAAAGTTTTGTATGCTCTCAGCTCAGACTCCGTCTCTCTCTCTCGCTCTCTGTCTCTGATGTCAATTTGCGCCAAATTTTTGCTTTATTTGTTGCTCATCAAATGGAAATTTGGCTATTTATTCTGGCTCAAGGATAACGCACAACTTGTAATTGAATAGCAATGTATTTGTATGTGTATGTGGGTGTATGTGAGAAGTATCTGAAATTGAAATAAACTGCCACACATTTGTTTGCATAATTCGATGCTATTTGAGCAGCACTTGAATTAGCCAGGACGACTTCGGAGTATTTGTTTTGCAGTTGAATCGGATTTACGCAAAATACGTCATATTAAAATTATGTAAGCATCAGGGGAAAACAACAAAGACAAAAACCGAAAACCGAAAACCGAAAGCCGAAAGCCGAAAACAAAATAAAGCCTCTAGTTTAATTTGAAAAGTTTGCAGCAGCAGCAGCTATACAAGTGTCTAAGGATTTCCCAACAATCAACAGAATGCTGTGTTTGCTCAGCTTCAAGTTTTGTTTGAAAATCTCAACTGATTTTGGCTTTGCTTAAGTTTGGCGTATCAACTATTATGCTCTTAATTAGAGATAATATTTGTATTTATTTTATTTTCAAAGTTATCTTGGCAACTTTAAAATTCTCTAATAATGCTTGGCTCTTAACGTAAAGTTTGGCTTAGGCTTTTATATATTGAAGCAATAAATGTATATTATTTTATATGCTTAAGATTGTTAGGAATTTTCTTTATCTTCAGTTAAATATGTTATAGATTTTTTTAAGTTTTTGTAAACCTAAATTTACTAATGTTAAATAAATAAAAACTTTATAGATTTTTAGCTTATATTTATATACAAAGTTTTATAATTAAATTTTGAATATAGAACTTTCTATAACGCCTGAAATTAAGTCGTAATTCTCAACTAATTTCTATCAAAATTAAAATTTAAAAATATTAAAGCAAGAACTATAAATAATTTTAAATATTGAATGTAAAACTCTCTGTAACGCCTGAAATTTATTGTAATTCTCAATTAATTTCTATTAAAATTTAAATTCAAAAATATATTTAAGCAAGTATTGTATATAATTTCAAATGCTTTAAATTCTCAAGAATTTCTTAAAATCTTAAATTGGTAGAAAAATTCTAGATAATTAATTTTTGAATACAGAACTCTCTCCGGGAATTAATTTGTAATTCTCATTTCAGCTTCACTGCGCTTAACTTCTTCAAATAAAGCAGCCTTAAATTGAACTAATATATATTCAAGATCTCATCATTAAAACATAAATTATGCATGAATGCTACTACACACACACACGTTGCCATATTAATGCAATTAGCAGAGTAATTATATGGCAACGCCTGCCATATAACCTCAAAATTGAATTTATTGAATTAAGTGCGGCAACAAAAATGACATGAAAATTATACGCATTTAATTATATTATTCGGGCAAATAAATTTGGAGCAACGAGACAGAGAGACAGAAGATGCCGCCACCTTGACTTTGTGCCTTGAATGCCAGGCAATTATTTATTTATTTATTTATTTATTGTACAATGTTTTTGCACATTTTTGCTCAATGAGTCAATGCACTTTGTATGCTTGATGCTCCTCAGAGACAGCGAGATTGAGATGCAGAGAGATTGAGAGAATGAGATCAGTAGACAAGCATTTGACAAATGTACTCAAAACATTTCAATTTCAATTTCATTCACGGCCAAGCGGCGATTTATATCTATTTTTTTGATTTTGTATGCACATTTTGGCGTGGGCGTTTTTAAGATACATTTTATCGATGGGCAGCAACAAAAATAATCATAAACATTCCAGAAGCAAAGGCAATATCTATAGACCGATCACTACGCGACGGTGTTTAGCAGCTCGCTAAAAATGTATTACCAGCAAAAATAAATATATCAAACGATTGTAAATCGACGAAACCAATTGATAAATCGGGAGTGTAAAACTGGGGAATAGAAACTCAAATCGAAACGAAAAGAACAACACGGCAAATTGTCTTTTTGTTTCACATCACACGTTTATTTGATTTGATTTTGCGGATTTTAATTAATAAACATTTCTTTCACTCGGCATTTGTTGTTGTCTCTGCTGTTCACACTGTTGGCCAGCTTTTGTTTTTTTGGTTTTTGGTTTTTGGTTTTTTATTTGGTTTCTTTGGTGTCTTTTGGCTCTTGGCGATTGCGGCCGACGCGTCTGAGTATTGCCAACAAACTGATGCCAAACGGAAACCGTCCAAATGTTTTTCATGAGACACCGTCCGACCGTCAGAGTCCGCAGTCCGCCAGCAACTCGACGTCAACGCACAGCAGCCACAGCGCAGCGACTGCGACTGCGACCGTAGCAGCGACGGCAACAGCGACGGCGACGGCGACGTCGACAGCAGCAGCGACACTGATAAGCACAAAAGAGCTTTTATTCGGCCAAAAGAGAAAGCGCCATCGAACTTACGCTCTCTCAGCGCCTTGCGCGCTCTCTCTCTCTCTCTCTCTCTCTTTCTCTTTCTCTGTGTGTGCTTAGCCTAAGTGTCCACTTGCAGCGGCCATAAACTATTTAATAGCATGGACAATCAAGTCATTAGCTAAATCTTCAGATCTTTAAATACATCTAAAATTCTATGGCCAATTTAATGAGCTTTCGCGCACTTTGTGGACGGATAGTTTAATGTAATTATATTACTTTCAATGCAGCTAAATTTGTATAATAAGTACGTGTAGAACTTCATATATTTTGCATTTAAAGTTTTAAAATAAATATATGTATATATTTTAAAATTTAAAAATTCATAAATATTTTTAAGTTGAATACGCTTTAAATAAATTATTTAATATGTTTACTGCGTATTACATACTTTTTCTTTTTCATAGAATTATAGCATATTTTGGAATTATCAATTAAATTTTTATAAATGGCATATTTATTTAAATTTCGACCAAGATCAGTCCTCCAAGAAAAAATATTAAATTGCAAATTGAATTTAAGCGTACAAAAAACAAAATTAAATTATCTAAATTAAATTCAATAAAAATATAAAATACAAATCAAAAATGATGATATTAAAAAATGATAATATTTAAAAATGATAATATAAAAAATGATAATATAAAAAATGACAATAATTAAACACTATACATAAAATAAAAATAATAAAATATATTACGAATAATTCTTATAAATTGTTTATTTTATCACCATGATCATTTATTGCTTTATGTTTATATATTAATTTCAATATTTGTTTCAAATATTAAAAGATTCTCTAAAAATTCTAATGAAATTTATTAATTTATTAATTATTTATTAATCATCATAATTATATTATTAATTTATAGTGATTCCTATTTATCATTTCTTTGAGCAGCTGTAAAGAGAGTGAACGCAAAGTAAAAGCTTAACGTGCGCTCTCTTTAGGCCAGCACACTACGCCTGAGCGAGCTTTTGGACAAGGCGTGTATGTGTGTGTGTGCCTGAGTGTGTGTGTGTGTGTGTGTGTGTGTGTGTGTGTGTGTTTGCTTGTGTGTGAATGCAAGTGCGTTTTGTTTATGCTTAAAGCCTGTTTGTTGGCCCGGCGCCACACACACACACACATTTACACACACACACTTACTTAATCTATGTGTTGTCCTTTTGCTGTTTATGCATACAGTCTGATTGAAATCGCATAGCAAACGAATGACAGAGAGAGACAGAGTGAGCAAGAGAGAGCGAGACAGAGTGATAAAGAGAGATGGAAGGAGAACCTGTAGCTTGAGTTGATTATGTGCGTCAATGCAACCAACGCCATTGCCACTGCCATTGCCGCCATTGCCACTGCCATTGCCATGGCCGAATGCGTTCGTATTTGTGTCTCTTTCGCTCTGGCTGCCTGTTGCACATAAATTTTACAGTTATACGGAAATACGCCCCCGCCCATGCAGCTGCTTGAATTTCAATTAACGCAGAACACAAGCAGCTGCCACGCCCACAAAAACAACATTCGCATTGATTAATTATTGCAATTAGCCAGAAAGCAAAAACTAAAAGCATCAGCAATTAACCGAAATAAATGAAACAAACAAACGAGAAGAAAGAAAAGAGAAAGAGAAGAGAGAGAGAGAGGAAAGCAGAATAAAGAGTAATAGAGCAGAAGAGCTGAAAAATAAGCAACAAGGCAGCAAATTAGCTGAAGTAGCCTTCATTAGAAGCGCCCGTAAGCATGCAATGCTTTTTATTTATTCCATTTATCTAGCCATAACGATGAGAGCTATATAACGAACGCTATTGCGTACTCGCTCTAAATATATCGCTCTTGCTCTCTCCTTCTCGCTCTTGCGCCCACTCGCTCTGGCTCTTGCATTTCAATGTCAGACTTGCGGCAGAACGCTTCAAAGTCATCACTTGACGCCGCTGTCTGCTCCACTTCCTCAGCTGCCATTTCCCCTACTCTCTGCTTTCTCCTCTCTCTTCTCTCCACTTTCCACTCTCCTCTCTACACTCCTCTCTATCAGCTGCTGCTGCTTCTTTATTCTCTTTTGCTGCATTCCTTTATTTTGGTGTTGTGCTGCTGTCAATGCCACTGCGACTTCCTGTGTCCCTGCCAGTGCTGCCAAATGCGCCTTTTTCCCGTCAAAACTGACTCCTAATTGTCGTCTAAAATCATACAACAACTAAGGAATAATATATCTATTTTCTGACTTGTGTAATTATTCTTTAAAAAAAAATTTTAAGCTTTATTTTCATGTTTTTCCCCATCATAAACAGCTTTTTTTGCGCCAGAAAATGGGCAACACTGGTGCTTGTATGTAAGCTCTCGACTCGCCTTTCAATGCCAAGTGCCGCCATTGTCAACACTTCATTTCATCATGCTTTCCCCTTTCTCCCCCCTTGGTCTGTATTTTCTTTTGCTTTTTTATTCGCTTTCTTTTTGTTGCGGTAAACGTTTTTCATTTGCAATCAGCGGCCGTATTATGTACATCCTGACAGTGACTACCAAAAGGATGTGCACATGGTCGAAGGTCGTTACGCCCGTTGCAGCTAAAAATAAAAACGCCGCTGCCTGTCCCTGACAATGACTACGGCCTCAGCATTCAAGCCAGATAGCAGAGCTATGATATCAAAAGGTCTGCATAACATTTTCCACATAAAAAAAACAACAAAAAAAAAACCTAAAAAAAACCAACGGAATTATGTAAGCATTGTTAGGGGAAATGGACAATGGAACATGGCAAATGCATGATTTGATTTTCTTAAACTACGTCAGGCAAGGGTTCGCCGACAATGGCTGAAATTCTGGGAATTATGCAAGCACTGTTGGCGCATAAAAATTCTAGGAATATGGAAACTTGCTTACATGATTTCCTAACAAAATTTAGAGCAGTTTATTTGAGTTTAAGCCAAGTTTGATGGATGCTAGCATATCAAAGATTTCTTTGAGAAGAGTTTGCACATTTCTTGGAAATTTTCTCAACATGATTCTCAGTGAAAAGGAAATGCAGAAAATTGCATTAAAATTAAAAATTTGTATTCATGGTTAAAAGCGAATTGTGAAAAGAGACAGAATTTTTATTTTTTTTAAGATTTTAGCTCCTTAAAATAAAATAACGTTAAGCGTAATTTGGAATTTTGCTCGAACTACTTAATAATAATAATAATAGTACTAATAATAAAATAAAATAAAATTTTCAAGATGCCAGCATATCAAAGTTTTGCTTGAAGTATTTTTATAATTCTTGGAGTATTATTAAATTTTTTGAGATTTATTTTTATTGGAAAATTTATTATTATTTTCAGCATATTTCTCTAAGATTTGAATTTCGAGAAATTAAAATTTGAACTTCATATAATTATTTATAAATTTAATAAAGTAAGACTATATAAGACGATTTTTCAGATTCTTTTTCCTCAACTCTTCCCAGTTTATTTCTTAGGATATTATATAATAATTTATTATAATTCGGCTTTTGCTTAAACTTCTCTGCTTCTTAAATTCAACAGTTGCTTTGCTGCCCTAAGGGTTGCTCAGCCCGAACTGTTTAAGAGGCATATCTTATAGTTAAGTGCTCCTAAAATATACAATATATATACATTTCTATATTGTTTGGCAGATAGAGAAAGAGAGAGAGAGAGAGGAGAGACACAGCTGCAGGCTAAACAAAATTAAGATTTGCCAGGCAAAACATTCGCAAGTTGACAGTTCATTTCAGCTGGGTCTGATCTCTGAGAAACCAACAACCAACAAGCAACCGCTTCAGGGTCAAATACATTTCCAGATAAGCAACGGAAACTGGCAAGAAATATGCGGCAAAAACAAAAATCAACGAGGAAAGCAAAGGAAAACAACAGTTTATAAGGTTTATGACTACAACTGTCTGATACAATACAATAAATACTTATAGTATATCGTAGTGGGAATGATGTCCTTCCGAGCCTTTTGCCATTGACAAGCCAAAAGCGTTGCCAAACAAAGGCAGCGCCCAAATAACAAACAGCAGCTAGACAACAACAGACCAACAGACCACAGACAACAAAGGCAACAACAACAACAAATGATAGAGGCAACAAACAGACAACAACCAACAACAGCAACAACAAATGCAGACTGAGCAAAAGCGCTGACCGCGGGCTTCAAAAATTCCAAGGCAAATGAAAAATAAATACGAAAAGAAAAACACAAGAAAAACGGCAGCAATGCAATTGAAAATTTTGCCGCAAAAGCAGCAAAAACAACAAACAAAAGCAAGCGAAGAGAGAGCGCAAAAGAAAGCACAAAAATTGCTTACATAATCGCTGAAAAAGCAGTCGAAACAATGAGGCATGATGAAAAGGCAGGGTGGGGAAGGCGGGGCGTTGCAAGCACGTGTTTGGCTCCCAAGCTGTGAGTGTGAATGTGAGTGCGAGTGTATATGAGTGTGAGTGTATTTGAGTGTATGAGTGTTGCCTGCGCCTTGAAGCTGAACTTGCTATTCAATGTTTTTACTTGAACTTGAATTTTTGCGCTCTCTCTCTCTTCTCGGCTTCTAAATGCTGCCAAGTGCACGTGCTGAAAGCTCTACACACACCCACACTTCCACACACTCCCACACACACACATACACACACAAACACACCCACACTCTGTAGCTATTGCTCTCTTTACAGCCTCGCTGTTCTCTTAAGTTTGGCTCTAACAAAAATTTGTTGCGGAAGTCGCCATTAAAAATGCGAGTGACGCAAGTGATAAAAAATTAATGCCAAAGAGCGCAAGAAGCGCAACAACAAAGCATAATAAGCACAGCAGCAACAACAACAACAACAACAACAACAATAGACTATTTAGCATGCTGACGATAATTTTTGGTCATAACTTGAATGGTTTTTATGGAGCTAACAGGTTGCCCCCCAAGGCATCCAGCGGCAAGTACCCAAAATGGCGGCAAATACGAAAATAACCCTCAGTGCAAATGGACAGAGAACCGTAAAAACATGTGCCTGAAGCCAAGCAAGCCGCGGTCATGCCCAACTAGCAAATACCCTACAGATTATTCGATAGGAATACCTCCAAAATTCCAGCACACTTTCAGCTAAATGAAATTCTTGCATTGAAACATAAGCGATTGCCTAATGTTTCCTATTAATTAACGAACTTTAACTATATTAATATTGAAACCCTTTGGCAGTTTATGCAAGCATCGATAACTATCGATAACATTTCATTTAAGACAAGAAACACAATTATTATTAATAATTTATCAGATTTCCGTTTGTAGTTGTACTTTCATATTTATTGTAATTTTACACAATAAATCTAGGAGATTTTGACAACAATAACTATCGATAACAAACAGAAAAATAAGTTTATATTCCCGATAAATTAATGTTGAAATCTAGAGCACTTCTTTGGCTTTAGTTGGATAGATTTTCAACTTCAATCGCAACAGAGACAAATATTTGTGCAAATTTAGAGCAATTAGTATAATTATCGATATATCGATATCATATAATAGCAGTTATATACACGAATAATCCTTAAATTCCTATCCTTGGCATAATTTTTTTTACAATACTTTAGCAACAGCGTCTTAAAGTTCGTAAGCTCAGCTACCCAACGTATTTTCCGTGTGCAGAGTACGAAATAAAGCAAACAAAGCCAAACTGAGGCTTAAGGAATATTCAAAGTAGTTTTTATGCGGGCATTCCGTAATATTCATGAGCTCAACTCAACTCCGAAAGGTGGCCAATAAAAAGAAACTTGCACTGAGAACAAAACTGTAAGTTACGTCAGAGCAAATTGACTAAATTAAATTTTAATAATTAAATGCAGGCAGACGCAGGCCAAAGAAAGACACTGAGAAGCAGATAGCGAAGAGGGAGAGAGAGAGGGGGGCAGAGAGCGTGCCACAAGGATACCGCTAACCCCGCTGTTAGTTCCCTCGACAGTTGCCCCTTCTGCCACAAATGGTAAGTCCAAGGCGAGGCGCCCACGTGAAAATTTGCATGCGAAATTCGGTTAGGAAAACAGCTTGAGGAGCTCACTTGAAACATGTCGTTGCATAAATAAAACCGCTTTAAAAAAAAATACAATGCTGACAGCCATAATGATGTTTGAAAATGATGATGAACAGATGACGATGATGATGCTGATGATGATGTAAAGCAAAATGCTGCAGGGCAGCTTCGACTTTGATTGACTGGCAGAACTTGAAGAGCATTTGCATAAGACTCGAGACTTACTAGACTTATACAACGGACAGACGAACAGAAGGACAGACGCAGCAAACGAACAATGGACAATGGTAAAACGGCGAAAATGGAAAACGGAAAACGGAAAAATGAAAATGAAAACTGAACACAGCCAAAGCACATAATCCTTGAAACGAAACGCATACGCATATTAATGACATATTTAATGAACGCGCTGAAAGTCAAGCTAATTAAATTATGTCTGTGGAGGGAGAGAAAATTGAGAGATATGTGCGAGAATGTGCGAGAATTCTATATCAAAGAGCATACAGAAAATACAATTAGCATATCGATGTGAATTAGCAGCAATGGATTTTAAATTCGATAGTTCAAAGTCTCGAAGTTTAAGATAAAACATCGATATACCGTTATAAAAATCGAACAAATAATTTTTTTTAATTATAATTTATTAAAAAAAAATTCAATTTTTATTTAAAAAAAAATCAATTCATGTTTAAAAAAAAATTGTCCATTATCGATGTTGAAAATTATACATCGATATATCGCACAGTTCGATAACTTTGCAGCTCTCTATCGATAGGTTAGAAATTAGCACAATAATAGGAAACATTTCGTATCATTTGACATAAAAAGTAACTGGTAACTGTTTAAACAAAAGTTAAACTTGAATTTTCAGCTAGATTTTTATGGCAGTTTATGCCAAGTCGCTAAGCTTTTTGCGGAGCTTAGCATGCAAATGTTATGCCATTTTTGCCAGTCTATAAATTAAATATTCAGTTGCAGTTCAGCTGTAGCCAAAAAAAAAGCAAAAACACGCCATAAACAAATTAGCCAACCTTGAAATCTTGCACAGGGTCTGAGATGTTGCGCTTGCCTTTTGTCTCCCCAACCGCAAAACCTCACAGAATAAAAAAAAAAACATAAAAAAAATCCTTCGCGTTTTCGTGAGTAATTCATTTTTATGAGCTCAACTGCGGCATGGCTGCTGCGGTTGCTTGGGGCAAGCGGTCAGTGATTGTGGGGAGAGAGGGCGGGGCACATGCCACATGCCACATTGGTACTCTGGACAGTTTTGGCTTTAGCTTTAACTCAGACTTTGGCTGTGGTTTTGGCAACAGCTAACGAAAACAAATGATTATCATTTTCAGTTGTGCAATGCAAATGGCAGGCACATTGAGAATTATTGTATAATACCCATTGGAGAATACTAACCATACTAACCAAATTCTCAGACTCTCCACAGCAGCTGGCAGTTGGCAGTTGGTGCCGGAAACAGAACTTGGATACGGGGATACATCAGTTATGGGCACAGTTCTATAGTAGTTACAAATCCAACTATCGACTTGTCATTATGTCATTGTGGCCAAGGCCAAATAAATAATTAACTATATATACATACATCTGAGCAAGTCGATGCTGCTCTGCCAAATTCAAATTGAATTTCTCTACACTGAGAGAAAATTCAAGAGCAATAATACTTGAATCAAGAGCATAAACTATTAGAAGTTCAATAAGCGCAATAATACTTGATCCTTACTTAATTGAATCCCACATCAGGCTTCTTAAGTTTCTATTTAACCTTAGATTAAGTATGAGTTACTTTTAAATTAATCCTTCTTTTTTAATTAATTTAAATTTGAATAGGTTATAGAGCAATTCAGTTTTTTCGGTATTATTTATCTCGAACCATTCACGAAAATCTCCCTATTTATTAAACATATTGTCCTGTAAATAACAATAAATATTTCTGATGAAGATTTTTTTACATCTTTCTCTTATACTTTAAAATGCTTTATGAGTAAAATATTAGAAGAACAAAGAGTTCATTTAAAATTTTTGAATAAAACACGTTAAATTTTAGAGCTTCGTTTTTTAGTAAAGAGCCATTCTTTTTTCTCAGTGCAGCAATAAAAAGAGCAAGAGATACACGAGCTAAAGTCATAAATCAAACAAAACTGCGGCAAAGAGCAACGAGACTGGCAATGCCACTGATGATTGGACAGAGGGACAGCCAGAGGGACAGAGAGTTACAGAGACAGGCAGTTAGAGGGGCAGAGAGATGGGTAGGGGGAGGGAGGGGCACCACAGGCACATGTTGTTGGACATGGACAAAGGACAAATTGTTGCACAAAAATGCGTTGTAATTGCCGAAATCAAATGGCCGTAATTTAGGCTGACAGGCAACGACAGACGGAGAAAAAACCAGAGGACACTACAATTTTATTTATGCAAATCTCATGTGTGTGTGTGTGAGAGAGTGTGTGTGTGTGTCAGTGCGTGTGCGTGTGTATTGTGGCTACATATACGTTGATAGGCCCCCTGTTGGCCAAAAATGCCATATTAGAATTATGCAAATAAGCTTAGGCATACGCAGAGCGAGAGAGCAAGCGAAACTGACAAGCTAGAGCGCAGAGATAGTGCGTTGCATTCTCGCTAGAGAGAGAGAGACTTTCCTCTCCCCCTCTTTCCACTCCCCTCTTCCCATCAACTGACAGGCATTAGCCTTGAGCATGCCAGGATCACAAAACTGTTCGCCATGCGAATTAACAAGCAGTCAGCCAAGTCAAGAGAGAGAGCAAGCGTTTCTCTCCCACAATTTCTTTGCAGAATGACTTTGATTAAAGTTGGCCAGAAATGCTGTTGGCCCAACATAGTTGTCTATATGCCAATGTGTGTGTGTGCACATGTATATGGCAAGGTGAAGGGCATAAATACTTATAAATACAGCAGCCACATGTCCTTTGGCTTGCCTTGGCCAGCCTGCCAGAACGTGCACAAATATGGCCAAAATAACGAGGGTTGTTTGGACATTAAAAGCACAATTTTTTAACTAATATTTATAATGTTTAGAATTAAAGCCTATTAAACCATAGGGATAGGGGAAAGTGGGAGAAAATAAAGCTAAATTACAGCTAAACATAGTCCAAGATTTCTGGCTATAATATGGAATGAGTAAGTTTAGGGTAAGGAATGAGAAAAGCAACAGCATGAGAGATAACTCTCTGTAAAGTAGGCAAAGATATTGCCTGAAAAGCAGAGCGACAGCCAAGAGCAAGGGCTTATAAAATATTGGCAGTTAAAGAGCATTAAAGAAAGCTTTTGATAAAATATGGAACTTAAAGAAAGTAAAAAGAAGGATATTGAAAACAAGTATCGAGTCATAAAGAAATAATGATAGAGAAATCGAGGGAAAATTGAGAACTGATAGAGTCTTAACAGAAAAATTAACAGAGTTCATGAAAATCTTGCTTACAGCAGGCGAAACATTAACATTAACATTAACAGACTCAATTAAGCCTAATTTAGACTTAGTCCACAGTTATACGAAAAAGTTTTTGCATGAAGTTTGCAGGGGAAAACCTAATGGCAAAATTTTATGACCCATACGGCTATACGACTTTTCTATTACTGCCACGCCTCCATGCATATTTAATGACTCCAGGGCATAAAAATCATAAACTCATATCAATCGCATTAATAGCACATGTTCTCACATATAACGTTCGCTTTAACTCCAGGTTTGAATCTCGCTTAAGACGCCGTGGTAAATCAAGTAGAAGAAATCACTTAGGAACACGATAAGTTGGCGGTTTTAAAATTAATGGAGACTTTGGCATTGTTAAGATTGCTGCCGGCCAAAGCTGCGAGCCGAGAGCTGAGTGCAGAAGGCAACTGGGCGGAACTCTTGGCCATTAAATTGTGGAATGTGCAGGAGTGTGATTATGCGAGTGCTTAGCGTGCACTTCTTGGCCAAGAAACTGTGCGTCTGCAGCACATTATGCGTGATATATATATATAAGTCTATATATATTTGACAAGCTTAAGCACTTGCGCAAAGTCCATCAACTCACGCGAATGTCATATTAAATTAATATCAAATAAAAAAGCCATATTTGTAAATTGCACACAATGCTGCCATAAAAAACATACGCTCAATTCTACGCGCAAAAGCTCGCTTGGTGTGAGAGCTTTTCAAAGCTCTGCTGCGTAACACCCTGTGATTTAAAAGCTTTGCAGCAATGAGCTTCTGCTGCTGTTAGCTAACAGCGCGTTAACAGCTGTTGGGTATTTGAATGCACACACTTACCGAGAGTATGAATATTGTTTTATTTATTTACATGAGAAAACTCACCTGCAACGAAAGAATGCAAAAGGTAAACAATTAGCAAATATGGATATTTGTATTATAAACAAGCTGGAATCAATAAATATATATTTAGTTTATTAGAAGGTGATATGTTAGATATATTTTTATCTATTACTAAATATTGATATTACGATATATTTTCAGAGTATTCTTCTCTACCAACTTTTTGTCCAAATTCGACCATTAATATTGCAAACTATCACATAACTATCGATTTATCGCCTACGCATCTGCCTATACGGCTGACCTTTGGCAATATTTATTTAGGCTGCTGAACTCGGCGAGTAAATCAAACTGTAGCTTAAATGAAAATAAACTTTATCTCTGGTTTATTTCGCATGAAGCTCGTTTGCATATATTATTTGATATTTCAGCAACAATTCCCACAATTGCTTGCACTCAACTAAATGTGATATGCCATTTCTGTAGCTGTAACACTTCGCTTAGCCGCTGCCCACTTGAGGCAGTGTGGGCGTGGCAGCGATGAAGATAAATGAATATACGTATTTGTGCTGCTCTGTGTGTGTGTGTTTGTATTTGCCTCAAGTTGTTGACGACTGAGGCGTATGCCCGTCCAAATAAATCAAAACTAATTTCATTTGCTGTCACACATGGCGTATGCGGGATATTTATTATACTCGTATCGTACATGCTCTTCTTCTTCTTGGTCTTCACACAAAATGGACAAACACACGCACTGTTGCATCAGCCCCAGATCAAATCGCAAATCTCAAATCACAGTGCTCAATTATGCCAGTTGTGCCAGAGACGAAAGACCATAAAGTAAACAATCTCGAATCCGCTGATAAACGAGCAGCCAATGCACACACTCAGCACTCCCCCAATGTTGGCTGTCAAAACACAAACACATATAGACGAAAGAGAGAGAGAGAGAGAGAGAGAGAGAGAGACGACTATCAGTGATTACGGTTGACTCACAATTGCCATGCAATTGAAATTCTATAATGCAATTAGCCAGCAACTCACACAGGAATTCATACCAATTATACAGGCCATTTTGACTATACAATGGCACACGTTGGCCAGCAAGGCGTATGCGTAATTTACTCTCCAACGGCTGCACATAACCCACAAGACTCTTGCGCAGCTCATAGCGCCATTCGTTGCAGTCGGGCAGGCAATCCACACAGCTATAGTGTGACCAGTTCGCTGCAAGTAATACCAAGGACAGTAGAGCTCTTTTCACAGTTGAAAATAAAGTTTCTTAGGGAGTTTCTCCTTGCTATCATACTATAGCATTTCAGGAGTACTCAACTTATCGTAAAACTCAAACCCTAAAAGCTGTAGAGCTAAAATTTTGTGTAAAGCTTCTATTTGTATTGTAGTTCCCAGAATTCCTAAGATTTACGTGTGAAATATCTAATTAATCTTTGTTATAAAATTCTTTCTTTTTTATTGACAAATGTTTGATAAGAAAATATTAAAAAAAAAAAAACCAGAATCCCTGAGATATATCAGTTAAATTTCCAATAAATTGTTGTAATAAAATTCGTCTTCCTTAATTTAAGATTTATTTTTTTGTGTGGAAAATAAAGTTAGAAAATAACTAAGAATACTTAAGTTATCATAAAAGCCAAACGCCAAAGACTGAACAGTTAAAATTTTCTGTAGATTATCTCTTAGTACTGTAGTTTTGTAGCAAGCAAGGATTTCCTCAAACATCCAAAATAAATCTGTTAAATTGCTAATAATTCTTGTGCAATAACACGCTCTCTCTGATTAAAAAACTCATGAGAAAATTCAAATTATTTTATGGAAAGAATTAAGTTTTAAATAGAGTAACATTTTATCCTTTGGTACTTTTATACAACTCAATTTAAATAAAGCTTAGAGAACCGTGCATAAAATATAAATTTATGAAATTAAACACCATTAACTCCGCTTTATGTATAGAGTCGCAAGAAACTATTATAGCTCGTAGCAAAACTTTTATGGGGCAGAGAAATCCTTGAAATGACGTGCCATAAACAAGAGTCCATAAACGTGACTTTGGTGCAAACTTCTTCCCTCCTTTCCCCCTCCAATTACACCTCACTTACCCTCCAGCCGTTGCAGGCAAGCTGTGTGTGCCAAATTGCAATAGCTCGAATTGTGTTGACCAGCATGCGCCGACAGTTTGGCCAGGTCAAAGGCAAAGGGCACACAGTGGCAGGTGGCAAGTGTGGCACGCAGTCGGCAGCGTGGCAGGCACTGCACCAAGTGGTCAGGCTCATTGGCAAAATGGCAGCCGCGTTCGCTCAAGGGATAATCACGTAGCTGTGACTCGGCCTGCAGTTTCATGGCATGCAGTTGCAACTCCAGCGACTCTCCAGGTGCCACCGTGAGGCGCCCCAGCCAGCCATTTAGTTGCACGCTGAAGCCCTGCGAGTGTGCAGCACGTGGCATATCAAAGTAATCCGTGCGTGAGGCATTCAAGCGCAGACTGAGCGCTTCGCTTATGTTCTGCGCTGCTTGCAACACGCAGCAGTTGCCCTCCAGCCTCGGTTGCAGCTGGAACAGCTCGGAGCAGTTGCGGGTGGCGCCATCTAGCTGACAACTGAGCAACAAACTCTCGCAGCTGGGAGACAACTCCAGCAGCTGCGTTCTGACATCGCTGGGCCAGCGATGAGCCAACGTCGCCTGCAACGCAGCCGCTGCCTCTGCCGACACATCGCGAGCAGAGAAGTAGCCGGCGAGCAGCGGCAGCTGTTGCAACCAATAAGCTGGGGAGGTGCCACTTCGCTGCCCCAAGTTCAGAGCAAATTCCTGCATCTTGCGACGGCTCAGCTTGTTGGCGCTGCAAATGGCCAGGGTTGCAAACGGCACTGCAACCCTGCGACCATCCAGTTCCGACAGCGACGTCACCGTGGGACGCATCAGAAACTGCAGCAGCGTGGTAAAAACCACAAAGCTGGCAAGTCCAATGCCCACGGCAATGAAGAGAAACCAAAAGAGGCGCTGGTAACGCCTTCTTCTGATGTAGTACAGCAAACCAAAGCCATTGAGGCTGGTCTTTTTAAAATACTCCACCAGAGTGTTACGCAAAGCGCCGCTCAGTCTGGACATGTTGAAAGTGAAACTACAACTGAAGAAATGAAGACAGCTCGTAAAGGATGTTCTTGGGGATTATCAGATGAACAGCGCACAACACACGACATGTTTGCCCATGTGAATTACAGTAATTATCGCGTGACACGACAAGCGACAACTGTACAAGCAATAATTGTAGCTGACAGTTGTCCCTACACGGCTCCTCTTGTTTATTCAGCATTTAAGTTTGTTGTTTATTTCACAATCGACCGCCAATTATCAGCGTAGTTAAATAATATATCGATTGTAATTTGAGCTCAGTTTAAATTTAAAGTATTTACCATAGTATTATCTATGCAGTTTTTCTTGATTCGCGGGACAACTAGGTATGGTATTTAAAATTTAAGAAAAACAGCGTCTTTATAATGCTTACATCTAAGTACATTCCAAATTTAATAACCCCAGCTATTTTAGTTCCTGAGATTCAACAATTTCTATGCGGACGAAAGCCTCTGACGCTATAGCAACCAAAATAGCATATTTAATTTTTGTAAACCTAACGCTACAAATATTAAATAATCAAATAAAATAAATAACAATATAATTGTTACAAATCGATTGTTGTTGTATACAAAAATATATTAAATTTATTTCTGCAAATAAATATCTCAACAAAGTCAGTTGAAGCGTTCATATTATGTTCTCTCACTTTGACTTGGAAATTCATATCCATTTCAGCTTAAACACAGATTTACAAGCATTTCGTTAGCTTGCGTGTTAGTCAAGCGCAAATTCTGGTAAATTATATTTAATTCAACAAGTGGCTAAACCATTTAAGGCTCTGTGCTGACATTACATCAGGCAAAGTGAGGCAAGTGCCACATGAAAGCCAGCAAACTCAAACAGCAGAGACACACACAGATACAACACAGATACACACTTACACAGAGACATGCAATATAACGAGATTCGACGCCAATTTAGCGCACAGCGAGCAAGAGACAAGGAGAGAAAGACAAAGAGTGAGAGAGAGAGAGGTAAAGGAAGCCAGAGAGCAAGAGCAAAACTTGCTAATACGATGTTGCATATTAATAGAAAACCAAGAGCGAAATTGTATGTTTACCTACGCTAATTGGCAAAACGCATTTAAAATACCCTATAAAATCAATAAAAACCTTCAGACAGCCTTGACAAATCTTGCCAAAAATAACAGCATTTTTTAGCTGTGTAGAGACAATAAAGTTCAATGCGATAGCACACTATCTGCATCATAAAACAATATTAACTGCGACAGTTCATTGGCATTTGTGCGAAAAAAAAGTTAGAGCTAAGAAGAGGCATATAGCAAGGCTATAATAAATTAATAAAATTTATGTAATTAGTTTTTGCTACAATAAATTGAAATAAAAGAATATAATAAATGAAAGATATGCATAGAAATAAAAAAAAAATTATCAATATTTCAAACAAACATAAAAAAATTAATATCAAAGAAAAACTTTTCAATAAAGATAAATAAAAAACAAACATAAAATATCAAATACCAATAAATGCCAGATAAAAATAATTTTTAAATAACATTAGTAATCAAATAAAATAATCTAAAATTTAATAAATATAAAATTTAATAATTATAACTTAACATAAATATGGCATACAAATTAAAACCAAATTAAACCCAAATAAAAGTAAAATATATATAAAATTAAAAGAAATATAAATTTAAAATAAATAAAAAATTAAAATAAATAAAAAATTAAAATAAATAAAAAATTAAAATAAATAAAAAATTAAAATAAATATAAAAGTAAAACACATAAAAAGTTATATATAAAATATAGATAAATAAGAACTAAACAAACTGCCAAGTCAACATTTTGTTAACTGGCAAAGGGTATAACCAATAAGTTAACGCTGCCAACTAGCTTGTTAGCGGCACTTCAGCTTCAACTACCCCCGCTTCCTCCCTCTCCCCTAAAGCTTTTCATCTCGACGCATTCCTCGCTGGGTTGAAAAGACAAGTTGAAACGCCAAAAACGCACAGAGTATAGAGGCGACAGCAACAACAATGTGACTCGAGCACAATAAATTCCAATAAGCAACACACATTCAAACACGCGCAAACATGCATTGCACACACACACACACACAGACAGACAGAGTTTCTCTATGAGTTTCGCTATGAGTCTCTTCTAGCCCTTCTCCTCTCTCTTTCTCTCTTTCTTTGGCAACCAATCGACGCCCACACAAAAATAATTTCCGGTTCAATTAAACGCTTGTTTATTTATTTATTTATGCGCTGTTAGAGACGAGCAAAGAGAGACAGAGAAAGCAGTGAGAGACAGAGACAGAGAGAGAGAGAGGCTATATCGTATGGCATTTATTTTGGTTCTCTATTTAATTGTGAGCTGCAAGAGAAATGGCACTAATTTGTTTATGAATGAAAGACAAAGCAGAGCAAAACGTGCGCAAAGATTAAAACAAATTAACGAACATATGTGCAATGAGTTGGCAGCGCTCTAAAATTAGAGCAGACAAGGGGAGGAGAAGAGAAGGAGAGGAGGAGGAGAAGGAGGAGCATCAGAGACAGTGCGAGAGCAAAGCAAGCGAAGCACACTTGCCGCAGGCTGTGCAAATAGACTGAATCGTTAATCTCAGTCAAATACAAAGCTTTGTCAGCTCTGAGCCAAGTTGGCAGGTCAACGCCAGCGGCAATAGTTAGAGAAAGCACTTATGCAGTCAAAGACAGCGCACGAGATGCAACTGCAAGTAGATATATAGAGAGGGGGAGAGATGAAGAGTGGGAGAGAGCGAGAGATGGAGAAGAGCAAGAGCGACGCGTGCTCCTCAGCTAACCGCAAAATGATTGCATACTTTAATGGGCCAAGCACTTAGCAATCGCTGCTCGTCATGCCCCATGTTGCACGTTCTTCCTTCCACAGTTCACTGTGGAACGGATAATCAAAATTTTATGGAAATAAAAATAAAGTAAGCTCGGCCAGCGAGAGTTCGGCCAGCGAGTGTTCGGCCAGCGAGTGTTTGGCCAGCGAGAGCTAGGCAAGCGAGAGCTAGGCAAGCGAGAGCTCGGCTAGCGAGTGTTGGACTAGCGAGTGTTTCTCCAGCGAGTAATCGGCAAGAAAGAGATCGGTTAGCGAGAGTTTGGCCAGCGAGAGTTCGGCTAGCGAGAGCTCGGCTAGCGAGAGCTCGGCCAACGAGAGTTTTTGACAGCGAGAGTTCCGCCTGCAAGTGATTGGCACGAGCGAGTTCAGACAGAGAGTTTGGTTAGCGAGAGCCCGGCCAACGAGAGTTTGACCAGCGAGAGTTTCACATTAATTAACCCCTTTTACAGGGAGTAGAACCTTAGTATTTTATTCTTATCAATTGTAATATATTTCATGTCTGTAACTTAATCATCTGAGTTTATGCCGGTTTATTTAGCCAACCAGCCCACAGTGCAGTTGTAGAGATAGGCACAAGGCGCCGGAAGTGTAGGATGTGGAGAATGTGGAGAAAAAGAGAGGATGCGAAGGATGCTGCAAATTGCACCCGTTGAAAATAGCGTTAAAATTGAATCAAACTAACTGAGAACGGTTGCAGAGAATGGTTGTAACTGCCGTTGCAGCTGCACACGCAAATGTGAAAGGTTACGGCTCTTTATGGTCGATGTGTGAGTCTGAGTGTGAATATGAATGTGAGTGTGAATGTGAATGTGAATGCGAGTCTGAGTGTGCCACAAGTGCCAGAGCCAAACAATGGAACTGTGACTATTGCAAATGCACACGATGTGTGTGGTATTTGCACTTGCTCTATTCTTGGCACAGCAAAGAAATTGTTTAATTTAAATTGCTTTAAGCAATACAAACCGGAAAAGATCATAAAATAATTAAAATCAAACAAGTTGCACTAACAATAGAGTATGAAAGGCTAAATTAAAATACAATAAATGCATAATATAGTGTTGAAGAAAAATATATTAATAAACGTGAGTTGAGATTAAATTTATCAATTTAAAATTAAGAAATAAAACGATATTAATATGAAAATTTATATGAATGAAAAAAATTATATTATTTGCAAGTTATAAAATTAAATAGAAATAATTATATTATACTGGATTTGCGGTTACGACACATTCATTTGTTGCTCGATTTTTTTGTTTGCTTTTTATTTTATTTTATTTTTTAACCCTAGATAAAATTCTGGGAAACAAACTATAAAAACAATTTCTATAAATAAAACTGCATGTGGTATGTATATTTAAGTTGATTCTAGTACAGGCTCAAAGCGCTTGCATAGCGATAAAAGGGCTGCCATTACTTAAAAGCTTATTAAATACACATAAAGTATACGCTATGTTGGGCCTGCTGGCAAAGTGCAAAAGACAACTAAAAATCACTCTGCACTCAAAAGCCTGTCGTGCAATTCACAAGCTTGCCATACACAGAGCGACACACAAAGACACGCAGTAAAATCTTTTAAGGCAAGAAGAAGGCAGACACAGAGACAGACAGAGAGACAGACAGAGAGACAGATAGACAGACACGCACACACACTCAAAATCTCATGCATTTTGCACAGAGATTTTACAGAGCGGCAAAGCAAATAAAACAAACGCCGAGGCAAATAAAATCTGCTATAAAGCTGTTAAATAACAGCGCCATAAACAGCGAACGTGACTGCTATAAACTGAGAGCGTGAGAGAGAGAGTAAGAAAGAGAGCGCCATTTTGTGCGCATGCATCCATTTTTGTTGCGCTTTGTGACGTCGTTTATGACGTTTGCATGCCGAAGAATGCGAAAAGTGCGTAAAAGCAACAACGCAAAACGAAAACACAAAGAGAGAAAGAGAGAGAGAGAGAGAACAAGGAAAAGAGAGAAAGCGAGAAATGCTGCTGCAGCGCAACTTGGCAGTTGAGATGCCTAATGAGCGGAAGGAAAGGCGACGCCATAACACGAAACGAAAGATGACAAATGTGACAGAGTCAGAGCGAGGCAATGGCAGCTAGAGTGGTAGAAGGGGTGAGGGGGAGAGGGGGAGAAGGGAAGCGGGGGCGACGGGCGCAAGGAGTGCGTAAATGCTAACGATGCGCGTTTCAGTTACACAGGGAACTGTAAGAGGAACATGTCGTAGGTCGTACCTGAGCTAGGGATGGGTTTCTCGGCGATAACGATAGTATTGTCAGAATATACTAAATTATCAAGCAATAAAAGTAATCCATAAATTTATGCAATAGCTATATCGATAGTATTTGCAGCTATCGGCCTTACTATCTAATTCAAATAGTTAGAAAATTTTCTAGATTTATTTTCTTTCAAAATTATAGGACGAAATAAAAATATTTAAAAAAAAAACCTATAGAAGATAAGTTGACAATTTCGATAGCTCCCCGTATGCACATCGATAATTTTCTAAATAAATATAGATTTTTGCCCTAGGATTTAATTTAATATTACTATATATAACTAAAACCAGAACTTGTAAAAAGTACAAAAAGCTCTATTAAGTTAGTGCACATGGGAAATATCTGTCCGTCTGTTTGGATGAACGCGTCGATCTCGGAAACTATAAAAGCTAGAGCAGCCATTTTTGGTAGTTAGGTGTTAGTATAACCCATATTTGTTTTAAATATTGAATGAATTAAGTATTTTTAAGCTTAAATAAATCAATTTGACGTGCTTAATCCAATACATTTTAACATTTCGTTCTTTTTAAGAAAATTTTTGAATTTAAACTAGACGATAGTATCGCACTGCTATCGTATCATCGCTATTTATGTACTATTGGGAAAAACATACCTTTGAAACAAGCACAACCCATGATGTAGCCCATCATCAGCGTGGCTTTGATGTCGCTGCTGCTAGGCTGCTCAACGTTGTTATTGCTCTTGTTGTTCTACTTCTGTTTCTGTTTCTCGTTCTGTTTCTGGTTCTGGTTCTTCTTCTTCTGCCTCTACTTGTCTTTGTCTGGGAATTACAGTTAGTTTCTGCTGCTAGCGAAATTTGAGATTTCATCAACTCGTGTGCATCAATTAATGGCAGTTATGGGAATTTTCAACTCGACACTTGAAATTTTAGTATCCTTCTAGCCTTCGCTTTGCTGTCTTTCGCTTCCTCTTTCCTTTTGCAGTCGTTTGGCTTTTAGTTTTGTTGTTGTTGTTGTTGCTGCTGCTGCTTCTCATGTATTTTTAAGTGCACAATCTGTTTTTATTGCCGTTTTCTTTTTTGTTTTTTTGGCGCGTTATCACACTTAACGTGGCCCCAATTGAAACATTTATTTATTTATTTATTGTTGATTGTTTGATTGCGATGACAAAAAACTTTGATTTACACTTGACTTTTATCACATATTTATGCTGCCTGGTGCTACGCGTAATGCTTTTGTCTACAGCTAATAAAGCATTTAATATTATTTTTTTAGCAATTTTACCAGTTTTGATTTCACTTCACGTCTTAATATTGATTATCACTTATTGCCTGCTGATTTTCCAGATTGTGTGTGCGGAAAATTTTACGCCTTTCGATGATTTCACTCGTTGATTTTCCAGTTGTTTTTCATTCATTTGTGCGTTTATATATCTTGAACAATTTATTCATTTGATTGTGCTGTGTTGTTGTTGTGCGGCTTTGTATACACATTTTCTTCTTATTGGTGTTTTGTTTTGTTTGATTTTATCATAATTATAATTATTATTTACGTAATTTACAATATCACAAAAGAATCACTGCGGCAAGGTAATTAAATTGTATTTATAAATATTGTTTTTATTCTTATGTAGAAAGGCAAACATGACATTCGCTCATTGTGCATAATTGATCAGGTGACTACAGGTTGTCTATTAATAGACGTTTTATTGAGAACTTGAAGATATCGCTTGTAAGCGATTTCAATTATTCAAAAGTTCGTTGTAGGCGGAAATTTATCAAAGAGTTTCCAATTATTTATATCTGATAACAGGCATATCATCTTTTAAGCTTTGGAATTTACTGTGTATAATAAAAAGCTCATTAAAGCTGCAAAGCAAGCAGAGCAGAGCTTTTTAATTAACTTCAACACTCAAAGCACATTAAAGCTTTTTTCACTAAGCTCACCTACTTTTATAAAGCACCTTAAAGCTCTCTCAGACTTCTTAAAGCAAACCAAAGCTCACTTTATGGAGCTTGTTGCTTTTTTCGCCCGCTTAAATGTGATAAATTTTGCCTTAATTGTAGCTATAAATTACATTTTATACAATTAAATTACGCTAGAGATTTCCAGACACACTTTTATTCAGAAGCTCTATATCACAAGTGGGATTATCACTGAAAAAGATACTCTCAAGCAGAGCCAAACAAATTGATAAAGATTAAAAAAAAAGCACCAAAAGTCAACGCCAGGCACAGCATGGAACCGAGCCGAGAGAGACAGAGAGAAATAGAGACAAAGACAGAGACAGACTGAGCTGCATTGATAGTCTGCTTTGCATTGCACAAAAGCAGTGAAAATTCAATTGAACATTTTAATTCATTGCGAGAAATTGAAAATTAAAATCGAAGCGAACGAGGGAAACGGAGACGACGTTTATCTTCCTCCGCCGGACAAATGAACTGCTGAACAATGCTCATAAAAGTGTAGAGAACGGAGGAGAGAGAACAGAGAGAAGAGAGGAAAGAAAGAGAGAGCGAGAATTGAATACCGGAAGCTGTAGCGTGACAAATTTAGCATCAATTGTGCATAATTAAAATACAAAATATTTCGCTCGCCGCCATAAAAGTGAATTTCGATGCGAGTTGATGGTCAGAGCGAGCGAGCGAGCGAGGGGCGCCCACAACGTTTATAAACATTATAAACATTTATGCCAGCTCCGGTCGGTTCTACAATATGTAGTCTAGTCTCGCTCTTCCCATCTATTTGTAGCCGAGTGTTTGTGTTGGCTTTTACGATGGCCCCCAGGCTGGAGGTCAGTAGCACGAAGCGGGGCGGGGCGAGGTAAAGCGAAAAGCTGTTGAGACATTGACATTGTCATTTTTCGACTTTTATGGCGTCTTAAAAATGTATCTCACAAAATATGGCAACAACAGCAGCAACAACATGTGGGGGCTGGCTTTTAATTGAGGCAATGCGAAACGAGACTCGAGACATGGCAAAACGGGTAGCGAGAGAGCCAATTAAAAACGACGCTCAGACACGCTGTAAAAATAAATTTCAGAAATTCCAATAGAATATCATTTGCATGCAGGCTTTAGCTGTTATTAATAACAGTTGCTGTTGGCGTGCTGTTAAGTAGCAGGCATTATTTTAATCTAGTTTAAGATTAACAGCAACTCAATTTAATTTTCTTAAATTATAATTGAAAACAATATTCACAATTTCAATATAGAGAAATATTAATAAAACTAATTTAAAATGTAGATCTTAGCTTTCAGTAATAACATTTACTGTTAATACGCTGTTAAATAACAGACTGTATTTTAATGTCATGTGAAATGTTAATAGAACTTTTTTAAACTCAAATGCTGTTACTAAACTGATAACAAGCGCTGTAAATACAATGTAAGCTAACATAAACTGTTGGGCATATATACCCCTTCTTCATTTGTGCAGGGTATTTTGCTGAAAAATGAAAAACACTTTCTGTCAGTGCGAAAATTTGGCTGCTGTTTACACAATAGAAAAGAGAGAACAGAAAAAAGCCAAAAAAAAAAGGCAACACAATAAATCGAAATGCGAGCAGCGAACAGTGTGTACAAATTTCTAATTAATGAGCCCAGACGGAGGGGAATGGGGCATTAAAAGGCGCATAAATATTTGTTAAACAAATTAGACACGGCCAAAACGAAGTCAGGAAGCGAACAACTGGCCAACTGAGTCATGTAGACGGAAACGCCAACAGGACAAAGAGCGCAACGCAAAGCGAATGGAAATGGAAATGGAAATAGAAATGGCAACGGAAAATATAGAAAGGAAACGAGCGAAACAATTGTGGAAATGAGCGTTCGTATATCATGGCTTGATTACGAGCCAATGACATGCAAGGCCCCAAGGAGTGTCCAGCAGACAGGACAACGGACAACCGACCGAGGCTATTGACATTTGTGTGCTAACCCCCTTGGCAACATTTTAATTAGCCAAATTAAATGCAAAAAAAAAAGAACTGAAAACAGAACGCAAAACACGCATCGATCTATGAGCATTGCAAACAGCTTAATCTCTTTTTAAATATATGCACAAAGAGTTGAAGTTGCCCCCTTGGCATACAGCTCATTCATCATTTGTGGCAAATACTTGGTAAACAAATTAGTAACAGGCAACACAAAGAATCAACTAAACAGAGCAACTAACTTTTTAGCAACCAAACAAAAGGTGTTAACGCCATTTTCAATTATTTCCAATCAAAACTTAACAGTAAGTGGAAGGTTGCCAGTTTAATGAGTAAGCGCTGATACATGCTGATAAAGATAGGGTTTGGTAATGCATAAATAAATGCTAGACTATGACATACGCTGTAAAGATAGATTGGGTCCTCAAAATAGTCTGTTACATATCTTCGCTGTTTTTAGACCCTTTACTTTAAAAAAGTAAAAAGGGTCTATTAGTTTAGTGCAAAAAGGAAATGTGTGTAACACCCAGAAGGAGGCGTGGCAGACCCCATAAAGTATATATATTCTTGATCAGGACGACAAGACGAGTCGATATAGCCATGTCCGTCTGTCCGTCTGTCTGTCTGTCCGTCTGTCCGTCTGTCCGTCTGTCCGTCTGTCTGTCCGTCCGTATGAACACCTAGATCTCAGCAACTATAAGAGCTAGAGACACCATATTTGGGATTTAGGTTCTCCTAATCAGTAAGCAGCACGAGTTTGTTTTAGATTTTGGATATCTCCCCCCCTTCCCCTGCAAACCGCAGAAAGCTACTGCAGCCACAGTTTTTAAAGCTATTGATTTGTAATTTGGTATTTAACTAGTTTACGACATTCTCTATCGACGCTGTGAATTTTGTTTCGATCGGATAAGAAACAGCGAACATATGCCACAGACAATTTGCCGCACTAGGCAGAGGGGGGGTGGTGTGCCTTGCATACGCGGATAGGTTAGTGTGCGTGCCTTTGACTGTGTTTGTAAATGCATAAAGTTAAAGTAAAGGGTCTCCTACGGTCGGTTACGTCCGACTGTAGCTTCCGTCCCACTGATCTGCCCCGTCCCTATATTTATGTATATATCAGTGAAATACAAAGTGCAGTGGTTACTACTGTCGGTTACGTCCGACTGTAGCCTTACACACGCATAGTATTTTTTTTTTTATTTGAACGTACTGTTATTCACAGCATCTATGAAGACTATGAAGAACGGCATAGACTACGTACTCTCTCTTTCTGGATGTAAAGCCCATTTTCTTTTTGTACTAATTTAATATACCCTTTTTTACATTTTTAAGGTATAGATTCTAGAAATATTTAGCAAATACTGCAACTAATATGTCTGCTTAACTCTGCCCACAGTTCTATTTTTGCCATGCTCTGTAAAGACATTACCAGGGCAACTAATACGCAGGCAACTACAGGGTATTATTATTAAATTGTTTGCCGTCACGACGCACACACACTGCGCAAACAGAGATTACGAGAGCTGCCCGCCCTGCCCCCTCAATTGGTATAATAACAACAGTCTTCAGCATTGCTCAGATTGCCTCATCTAATTGCATTATCAGCCAATGTGGGCGTCTCGCACACTTGACTCAATTAGGAATTATAAACGTAGGACAGAAGAAAGAGACATACACAGAGAGAGGGAGAGAGAAAGAGAGGGAGAGCTCTGCTTATCTCTGGAATGGAATGTTTTGTGTGCATGTCTAGAAATTTATCTGGCAACAAAGTAATAGGTATTAGTTGAAGAAAGAGCGTATTATGTAAGCAGCATATCACATGAGATTAGATTAAACAGGAAATTAAACTAAATGCAGATATTCAGCCAACTTCAAGTCAATCCAAATGATACCTTCAAGTGTCTAATTTAAAGTCAAGTGCAGAAGCTTTTATTGCAGCACTCGCTGGCTATAACCTAGCCCAACAACAACAACACAAGATTAACAGTTACGACTATCAGTTTGATTGTACACTATCAAACAAAGTCGAGCGGCAACTGAGTAAACAATAAACAAGCGCAAAACGCACAGGAAAAATGTGAGAAAAACAACAAATACGCAAATGAGTCAACTTATTGTGAATTAAATATAAATAAATGCCGCATAATTAAAAGCAAATGGAATATATATAATACTATATTCATATTCGCATATTATCGACTAACAGAAATTACTAAAGCTAACATTTTAAGGCACATACTAATAGATAAATGCTAATAATAAATATCATGTAATATTATCTTTAATTAAGGCAAATTCTTTGAAATATATATTTATTAAATTATCAATTTATTTATTTTTCATATTTATTATTTATTTACTATTTTGTATTTATTTAATATTTATTATTCATTCAATATTTATTATTTATTTACTATTTATTATTTTTTACTATTTATTATCTTTTTACTATTTATTATCTATTTATTTTATTTAATTTTTATTTACTATTTATTGTTAATTTATACATTTTTTTTAATATTTTTTGTTTATAAATTATTTTAAATTTTTTGTTTAATATTTCTTTCTTTATTAAGTATGTTAATTTTTTTTTTTTACAATTTTTGTAAAGCAATACCCTTTATATTTTAACTTTTTTATTTGCTCTTTAAGCAAATCCTTGCCAAAAACTCTTTTAGTGGCTTTCTACCTACCCCAATAAAATGGAGAATCCGAAGAAAAACTGAGATAATATATGATGCTGCAGCAGTGCAACAGCAGAAGCACACACATACACAGAGAGAAATATATGTACGCTTATACACAGATACATATAGAACGCGAACAATGACGAAGGCAAAGCGTAACAGGAAAAAAGGTGGACGACCTCAGTATGCAGCAATGCAATCGACTCACACACACACACACACACAACGACATTGACAAGCTAATAAAAAATAGATAAACTTTGGCAATTTATTTTAACATTTAATGCACAATTTTATGCAAACTTCTGGCTATAAATATTTTTAACGGCAAGCGAAAAACCACAAAATAAAAATGTACAAAAATTAAGCATAGTCTGCTGGATTTCATTTAATTTCCACTTCTTATTTTGCTTTATTTTTCAAAACAAAAAACAAAGAGAGCGCAAGAGAGAGAGAGAGAGAGAGAGAGAGCGTTTGGAATTTATAGCAACCTTGTTAAAAGAGAGCAAACGCAGCGAATAACAAAGTCAAAAGGCAACGCAACGAAAGGATATAGTTGGGGGTCAGGCGAAAAGTCAATGCGAAGCAGGCCAACAAGAGAGCTCGCGAGAGGAGAGACAGAGCGAGAGAGAGAAAGAGAGGCAGAGCGAGAGAGAGCGCCCAATAGTAGGCAACACTTGAGCGCTTCCACTTTGCCGCCGCCGCCACCGCAGCCGACGCTGCGTATGCGTAATGTGAGCAGCGCAGGCGGCGAAAAACCACATAACACAGCAGGCAAGGCTGGAAAATTAAAGTTTCGTGTGTTGCGTTGTGTTTTGCTTTTCGTTTTGCTTTCGTTGCTTTTCGCTACGTTTTGTTGTAGCTGTTGCAGCGCTCACATGGCAGACAATAACAAAAACAAGCCTGCCACAAAAGCCCCCCACAAAAAACCCAAGCCACAACAAGCAGCCGACACCACACCCCGGAAACCTGCCGCCTGCCGCCTGCCACCTGCCACCCCCCAGCCCTTTGGCCCTCGGCCCTTGCCACTAGCTTTAGCTATGCATACATATGCAAATTAAAAATGCTTTTGCGTGCCAGTTTTTTTTTTTTTTTTGTGTTCATATATATTTTATATACACCTGACGTCGCCATGCCCACATCCTCACTCTACGCCCTTGCCGCCCTTCGCCCACTTTGGGCTGTTGCATTTTACATGAAAATTCTCACAGCAGAAATATTTGTGGCACGAAAAACGACAACATAGGCGCCACAAGCAGCAAGCTTGCAACAAATGTGGCAAGCTTTTTTGTACGATTTTTTTCTGCTTTTTATTTTGAGTTTTTTTTAGGTTTTTGTGCTGAGTAAGCTGAAATTCTAATGGCAAATTATTGCCATTGCGCTGAGTTTGCAGCTTGCGAATGAAATTGTAAGCCTACACTGCACGAAATTTAGCCGGCAATTGTCGTTATAAAATTAAAACTTTAGCTGTTAATTATGCACAATAGCTGTAAGCTTTTGCTTTGGAATTTATTAATTAAATTAATATTTTTATTACATATTAACTATATTTGATGCTGTGTTTTGTTTTGGCTCTCACACACACACACGCACAACAAATACAAACGAACACAGTGCGAACGTGTGTAGCAAGAGCGTCGAGACACTTTGAGAAAACTTGCTGTAGTTTTAAGGCAATTTTACAATTATTTTGCGCATATTTTACAATTTATATAGTTATTTTTGCTTTGTATTTATTGTGTTTTATGCTTTGCTTTTGCTTTCTTTTCTGTTTGTTTTTATTTGTATTTTCTTTTCATTTTGTGCTAACGCGACGACAAAAACACGCGCTGCTCTAGCGGGCTGCGTTTTAATGTTAACTGAACAGCGAGCGACGCTGGCAGCGCGAGCAAACAGTTTGCCATAAAAATGCGACGCTGTCCAGCCAAACAACAACAACAGCAAGCACAACAAAAAAACAACCTCAACGATAAAAAGTAACAGCGAGAGAGAGAGAGAGAGAGAGAGAGCGGAAATTGCGCTCTCAGCGCAGCAAGTGCAAAAACAAAAGCACAAAGCGTGCGCGTGGAGAGAGAGAGAGAATGTTAGTCTGAGAGAGCAGCAAGCAATGCCGGTTACTACTGCCTCTCTCTCTCTCTTCCTCTCCTCTCTCTCTCTCTACCTCTCTCTTCTCTTGTTGTTTTTGTCTGCAGTCGTAGCAACAAACAAACAAACAAACAGAGCACGCAATGCCGTAAAGCTTTAAGCACACATTGAATATTTAAAACGTTCTCTCTCAGTGTATGTGTGAATCTGTATGTGTGTGTGTGTGTGTGTGTGTGTGTAAAGCACAATGCTGTTTGTTTATCGTTTAAATAGCCAGCGCTGACCTCTGCCCAAAATGTCGCACGCTCTCCCCCACCAAACTCCCTCAATCACCTTGCCATTATCAAAGACAATGTTTGTTTTTTTTTATACCCTATACCCATAAAATGAGTAAAAATAGGGTTAATTAATAAAATCCTTATAAAAGTATCTTACAGATACAAAACTATCTTACAGACCTAGAAGTATAAATGAAAAGCAACTACTGCTGCGTTTTGTAGATTTTATAAAAATTTTAAAATTATATTTAAACTCTTGTGTTCAAGGTGTTTTATCTCTGAGCGCGTCCGACTGATCGGCTGCGTTCTTTACGGGGTTTATTTACTTTTTTGCGTTGTTTTATCCGAGTTCTTGGCAAACTGCGTACATTTTGCTTAACCTCTTATTTTTATGTCGCCACCAATACACTAACACATGTAAGCCTGCTTGTATGTGTGTTGCCAGTTTGCTGAGACTTAAATCAGCGTTAACTGGGCTTAAATGGCCGCCTGAGCGCTGCTTATTTATGGCTAATGTGGGGGGTTATGGCTTTGTAATTGAGTTTACCAACCGCGCTCGAAAGTAGGCAACGCCATTTGTCACACATGTGGTTAAAATTTGATTTTGCTAAATTTGTATAAGTCAGTCTTTTTTATTTATTTTATATTTAGATTATTTTTCTGGATTTTTGGTGAAAATTACATAACATAATAATTAATAGAAGTATTTTTTTTAATTTAATTTTTAATTTTTTATTTTTGTAATTGAGTTTACCAACCGCGCTCGAAAGTAGGCAACGCTTTTTGTCAGTTTAGCCGACAGCCGGAAAGTATGCAAAGCTTTCAGTGCGCACTATTTATGGCATTTGCCAAGTGAAATTATTGTTATTACAGAGGAAAACTGCTTGAAAATTAGGGGAAGAATATATGTTTTGAAAATTCTACAATAGAAAATAATTTTTTAGAATTTGTAGACCCAATTTTTTAAAAATTTGTGTTTCGGTTGTAAACAAAAATAAAAATGTTGTTCAAAACATTGTTTTTACCTTAAAATACACATTTATTTTACCAAATAAATTTGTCAATTAATCAATAACTAATCGTTAAAGATTTTACAACATCAATCCGATTGCAAATCAGAGGAATGATTTTAAAAAGTCGTAAGATGGAATCACAAAACTTACCATTATTATTGCTGATGGCGAATCGTTGCTGCAGCTGCTGAGCCAATGCCTGATGATGCTGGGCGAGGGGCGTGAGGGGCGGCGGCTGCTGTTGACTCACGCCCAGCTGTTGGGGCGCCGATTGCGAATGTGGCACGCCGCCACTCAGCGAGGATGTGTCGGAGGCGCCATCGCCGCCACCGACGCCGCCACCGCCAATGACAATGCCATTGGCCATGGAATTCTGTTGATTGTGGCTGGCGGCGCCGCCGTTGAGCATGGAATTAGCATTGAACTGTTGCACAGATATGGAAGTGGGCACGCCTACTGCGCCCTGTTGCGAGATCAGGGCATTGCCGGCGGTGCCGTAGGTGGTGGCATTTATGGAATTATTGGCTTGATTTATGGAATTATTGTGGACGGCTGAGAGTAACGAGCCATTGGCTGTGGCTCCACCATTGTTGTAATACGAGTCCTCGCCTGCAAAATAGAGAGAGGAAGAGAAAATCATCGAGTAAGCAAGAGAATCATTCATAAATGTAGTCAAAGCTTTGCTGCTAAAAGCTCTTGGAAGCGAGCTTATGTGTAGTATAAAGTGCGCTTTCACCTCTAGCGCCATCTAGCGCACAGTAGCGACAACAGCTGCTTCTGCTGCCTTGCACAATCCGAACGAACTTGAGGTAGGTTCGTTTTATCAGCTCCCTTCCCTGCCGAATCATATCGCTCTACACTCTCTCTCACTCTCTCTCGCTCTCTTTCTCTTTCTCTGGCAGCGCTCTCATCGATTTGAATGCATTTGGCGTGCGTGAGAGAAGGTAGAAAGGCGACGCCTCGCATTGACAATTAGCTGCTGTTGCCGCTGATTAATTGCCATTCCAAGAGCGTCAGAGAGTATGTCGCGACGTTGCGACGACAAGCTCATCAAGTCTCCCCCCCCCTGCTCCCTATCACCTCTCATATGCTCCCCCTGCACGCTTGGCATGTGTAGCTTGTCATGCCTGAAGTGAAGCGGAAGGAAGAGACAGTTCTGTGTCTCAGAGTCTCAAACAGTGTTGCCCAATTGTTTTCAACCAAAAAAAATCACAATAAAAAGCTAAACAAATTTAGTAAAAAAAAAAATTCAGAAAACAGCCAAGTACTTTTTAAGTATGAGTTTTAAATTATAGGTTATTTGTAGATATATCGGTCAAAATATTGACAACAGGCCTATAAATGCAGCTTATTTTAGCATATATTTTCTAAACTTAAGAAAAAGTTAAAAAAAATCTGAATTATTTTAACTAAACTTCAAAAATTCGAGCTTGCCAAAGTTCACAAATTTTCTAGCTCTTTCTATGCTCTTTCAAAACCGCCAGATCTGACGTGAAAAAGCCGATTGAGCATTAGTGAAAGGAATAGACGGTTCTGTGTTTCAGAGTCTGAACCTCTGCACTTGGTTTTGCTTGCACAAACAATTTAGCCAAATGCCTCGTGACTTGTGGCTCGTCAACGGCTAAATCGTGCGTGGATTATGGCCAATTTCCGTTTGTTGACTCGGCCAGGGCCACAAAAAGCAACATTTAACTGAACTTAGCCAGCAACTGTCGGCCGAACTTGAGAAGTTCTACATATGCAAACAAAAGGTTAGCAGGATTTGGGGTTTGTTGGCTTAGCTCCAAAGTTTATGCAGCGCATAAAACATGTATCTATGGCAGACTTTAAGCAACTTTGACATGATATGTATATTTAAACTGAGCAACTTGAGAGGAATGGAATTTATACTTTGAATTAATCAAGTTTAGTCAAAAGTTTAGCCACTTGCATTTTGCATTTTTAGAAATGCTTTTCTTGCCGCAACTTATTGATATATATCTTAGCTTTGAGGTTTGTTAGTAAGTCAGTCAGTCAGAGCAAACAGCTTTGAATATACAGAAGATAAACTCCACTTTTCTTTAAATAAGTGAGTTAAAAAAGCTTTGCTGTAAGAGTAATTTCAATTTAAATGGTTTTAGAGATTCTAAAACGATTTGTATTGAAAAATAACTCAGAAAAAAACTATATATGGGTGTATTTGGACGTGAAATGTGGATGTTATGAGTAAAAATCATGTTATTTAGGTACTTTTTAGGTCCGAGACCTTAGTAGGTCAAAAAAATCGATCTCTTGTATTTGCCAGATTTCGATTCTATACGATTTGTATGGAAAAATAAATGGTAAAAAACCAAACATGGGTGTATTTGGTCAAGAAATGTGGATTTTAGGGCCCAATATCATGTTTTTGAGGAACATATCAGGCAAGATAACATATCGAGCCCTTCCCGCGAAAATGGAGTAACCAACAAAAGCAAATTTTACAGGAGAACGTTTTTTTCGCGAGAACGCGTCTGAAATTCGCAGCAAATCTGGCGCTTGCGATATAATTGACAGGCTGATATCTCAGTAAATACGCAAGATAAAATTATGAAATTTTTTGTGTGGATGAGTTGGGTGATTATGAACATAATTGCATCAAAAACCGAAAATCCAAAAAAATGTTGGTTACGTCTTTTTCGCGGGAAGGGCTCGATATAGTTGGACCTTAGGAGGAGGTTAAAAAAATCGATCTCTTGTATTTGCCAGATTTTGATTCTAAACGATTTGTATTGAAAACTAACTTATAATGTAAATTACGATCGGATAAGAAACAGCGAAGAAAATACAAAGAAACAGCGAAGAAAATAGTCGGTTACGTCCGACTATCCTTATTGGTTTTTCTTTAAGTTATATAGAAGAAAAGTTCCCTCTTAATGCCGCTCATAGATATTTATTCCAGTTTTTCTACTATTTCTATTTCTTATAGTATTTTAAATGAATCTTGTTAGTAAGTTAGTCATTCAGTCGGTACAAACGTCTGTAATTATACAAATAAACCCATAAGCCCGGCATTAATCCAGTCATAATAGCAAATTCCTCAACTTACCCGGCTCTGGTATATTGCCCAGCGGACTCTCCGGCAGCAAAATGCCCTTTTGCACTAACTCATCGCGATTGGCACGTACAGAAATCTTGCGTTCCAAAGCTATAACGAAAATGAGTTAAAAATATACGTATGAATATATGGATAGATAACCAGATGCAAAGCAATCTATGAACGTGATGGAACTTACATTTGGAGGCCGCTTCAAATTTGTCGCTCTTCTTTTTTCGACGCCACTTCCAGGGCTTGAAGAATCTGCCCAGAGCGCTCAGTTTGCTCTTGCGTTCCAGGGGTGGGGTGCGGGTGCCTGAGCCTAGGCTATTTGTGCGTATGGCAGCGCCATTTTGTTTCTTGGCTGTAATGAAAAGCGAGAGAAGGAGAGAGAGGGAAAATGAGAGACTGAATTAACGCAAGAGATAACAATGGGCGAATATAACTGAAAATTGTGTCATGCTGAAATGCAGACGCGTATGCGGATGCGGAAGTGTGTGGGCAGTTGCCACGCCCACATTGTATATATATATATAGATGTAGTTGTTGCCGCCCATTGAAAGCAAAAATTGAAAATGAAAAGCGAAAATTACAAAACATCTTTGTTGGCGTCGTTGTGCATTTTATGCAATCATCAAACTAGATTATCGCGTTGTTAATGCTCATCATCATCATCATCATCATCATCATCAGCATACAGAATTCAATTAGAATTCCAAACGAGTTTTGTTTTTTTTCTTCTTGCTGCATATAAAAATAACGATTCTAAGCGCGCTGCCAACTTGCATACAAATCTTTCGTTAGCCTCCGTTTAGGCCAATTCAAATTGGCCCCCAAAAGAGTTGAAAGCCAAGCGCTGAAATTCCAATGAAAACTCCTTGGGCTGGCAGTTGTTAGTAATGACTCTATTGCAGTAACTACTTTAAGTTGGGCCTTCCTTCTCCCTGCCAGTTCTGGGCATTAGCCGGAGAGTCTATCAAGTGTCCATAATCGCGGTTATTTATGCCTCATGTCAGTTGCAACTGTCAATGGCAAATACCAAATATTACAAACGTAGAATGCCGACACAGAAAAAGGGAATGGGAATTTAATAGAGAAACTTGTAAACATTTTACTATTTACAGACTTAAAGTTACTCTGTAAATATTAGAGTATTTCAAGCTCTGCTACAAAATCAATATACCCTCTTTTACGCCCTTTTATTGGGTATACAAATATTTTGCTCTCTCAGCGTGCTTCAGCAGCTGTTTCCACTTTGTTGTTGTTGCTGCTGTTGACTCCGATGCTGCCACAGATAAGCTGGGCATACACACACTTAAACACACACCCACTCACACACACACACACACACAGACACCCATTTGAGTTTGTCAGTGTATGGCCAGCATTCAAGCGTTGAAATTAGGCTACCTACAAATAGCTGAGAGTTGGATATTCACCACAAAAATAAAAAAAAATCCAATGCGAAACACAGCAATACAAAGAAGAAGAAGAAGAAGAAGAACAGCATAGAACATGGACCACAAAGAGTAAGAGAATTATTCTGCGAAATTGCAAACACACTTTGCTAGACATGTTTAAACATGAATCTGTGCAGAATTCTGGGTATTCAAACGGAAATCTACATTTAACAAGCTAATTGAGGAAGATAAATGTTCTGATTGAGTTGTTTATGGTAATAGATATTTTTGTATCTAAAAGATACCTTTGAATTTACAAATAATAGAGCAAATAAGATACTTTGATATTTTTAAGACACTACTGTATCTATGACTGAAATGTGTTGCAATAGATACTTTTGTATTTTTAAGATGCTTTTGTATATCAGTAAGATATTTTTGTATCCGTAAAATACATTTGTTTATGTTAGATACTTTGCATCTGTATGATACTTTTATATGCGTAAAATACTTTTGTATTTGTAAGATACCTATGCACCTGTAAATAACTTTTGTATCTGGAACATACTTTTGCATCTATAAGATATTTTTCAATCTGTAAGAGAAATTTGTATCTATAAGATATTTTTGAATTCGAAGGATACTTTTATATTTGTGGGATACTTTTGTATCTGTAAGATACTTTTGAATCTGTACGATCATTTTGTATCTGCAAGTCACTATTGCATCTGTAAGATACTCTTATATGCGTAAGATACTTTTGTATCTGTAAAATAACTATGCATCTGTAAGATACTTTTGTATCTGCAAGTTTCTATTGAAACTATACCCGATAAAAGATACTTTTATATCTGCTAGATCGTCTCACAGTCCCCGACAAAGAGTATTGATGTGGCAAATGGTCTAACAACTATTTGGCTTCCTTTACAGTCGGTTGCAACTACCAAACCCCTTGCCCTACGCCCCCTTTAAAGGCGGGGCAGAGGTGACAACTGTGTGGACATGGATCCTCTGTGTGAGTGTCAGCTGTCCCAATTGTGGTCAATTGCTTGGTGGCAGAGTGAAGCGGCATTTTATGCTTGATTTAAGTTGCATAACGAGTGCAGGGTGCGGGAGGGGAGTGGGCGAGAGGTGGGAGGCAAGGTAGAAGCAACTTAAAGAGCAGGGAAAAATGAAAATGTGTGTCAACCCAGAGAGCTAAGCAGAATGAGTAGTTAGCGGCACGTGAATTGATGTTGCACAACTACGAGGAGGAGGTGAAGGAGAAGACAGAGCCCGAAGGCGCAACAACAACCACAAAACGGAAACGTTGCCTCATTTAAATGGCGCCAGGGAATGAGAAGAAAACTGACTAAAAAAATGTATATATATGTATGTATGTATACTATATAAATACAGAATGGAAAATGACGGCACGAGACTAACAAAAAAAATGCCGAAAGAGACATAAAAGTTGAAGCGAGCATATTTTTATTTGGCGAGGCAAGCGTAAAAGCAAAAAGTAAATAAATTAAAAATATGCAAAACAAAAATAAACAAACAGCGCCAAATTGTTGTCGTCATGTGTGCATGTGTGTATGTATGTGTATCTGTGTGTGTATGCATGTATGTGTGTGTGAAAATTATAGTATTTTTACATGCTGTGAGAAAGAAACCGGTTTCGGGTTTCAGCCGCTTTTGGCGGCCCAGCAGCTGAGCTCAACTCTGGCTGCAGCTTTGGCATACACACAGATACAAGCACAGACACAGATACACACACACACACACAGGCTTCACAGTTTTTGGCTTCGAAAAACAAACGACAAGGGCGACAACAACAACAACAACAGCAAAAGCAACAACGTATGTAATATTTTATGCCAACGCGTGGAAAACGAGTTTTCGCGAAAGTTGTTTTTATACCCTGTGCCCATTTGAAAAATGGGAAAAACAGGGTTAATAACTTTGTGCGAATGTATGTAACAGCCAGAAGGAGGCGTGGCAGACCCCACAAAGTGTATATATTCTTGATCAGGATGACGAGCTGAGTCGATATAGCCATGTCCGTCTGTCTGTCCGTCTGTCCGTCTGTGTGTCTGTGTGTCTGTCCGTCTGTTTGAACGCGTCGATCTCAGCAACTATAATAGCTAGAAAAGCCGTTTTGGTCATTTCTAAAAGGTGTTTACAATACGCAGATCAAGTTTACTTCAAATCTTGGATGCCACTCCCCTTCCGCCCACAACGAGCATAAAAAGAATTCATTCGCCAATTTAAGAGACACAGATCGAGTTATATAAATTCTGTTTTCAGTTATTTGTAGGTCTATATTAGGCGCAGATAGGGTTTTTTTCAAATTTTGGATGCCACGCCCCTTTTACGCCCTAATTCATAAAAACTGAATAACAAGCGTAATATTGAACGTAAAACGTTGTTATTCGGTATATATACTCTCTTCTATTATATTAAACTTTCCTGAGAAGCGCATTAAAATCGATCAATAAACACAGGAGTTATAGGCGAAACAATATTGCAGGCGTTACACGCTCGCTCACTAGCAGCGCGGCCAATTAATCGGCACATATAGGAAACGTAGCAGAGAAAGCATTGCTGCTACGCTGCGTAAGACAGTTTTATTTTTTTATAAAAAATATAGGGCACAGGGTATAAGACAGTCGGGCCCGTCCGACTGATCTGCTCCGCCCATTCTGGTTTTTTTTGTGATTTTTGTTGTTATTTTTTTGTATTTCATGTTACATTGTTTTCTTTTGTTATTGTCGATTTTTACTGCTGTACAGCCTCCAGAGGCATTATAAATAAAACTGACAACATAAAACATTAAATATGAATATTAACTCTTAAACACCAAAAACAACAAACTGGCGCCTCTCCCAGCCTCAAATTCATAAGGGGCAAACATTATTTTGAATTATGCAAATAGAATATATTCAGATGAAGAAAGTACAGCAAATACGTAGCATTTAGAAATCTTGAATAAATAGAAATAAATAAATAAATGCTCTCTCATATTTACTATTTACTTTACTTGGTTTTTGTAAGATTTGTAAGTCAGATTTCTTATACTGATTTCTATTGTACCAATGAATTTTAATAGCTACAGGGCATAATGAGAAGAAGAAGCATTGCTGCTGCGTTTTGCATGATATTTTATTATAGATTGAATTTAAAATATAACCGGATTTTCTTTTCTACTTTGTATATCAAAATTTACAACATTTTAAACTCTTTTAAATTCCATTAATCAGTCTTTATAAATACAGCTATTTATTCTATTCAAATCTATCCCTATTACGCCTTTTTGCATTCTTTATCACTTCATTAACTGTCATTCATTCAGCCAAACAATTTACATCAACTCTTCTACTTTTGATTAACTTTTTTTGCTATCTCTAACCGTATCTCTGGCTTAACCGTCATTTATATCTGTATCTATCGCATTCGTATCGCATATCATTACAGCTGTATCTCTAGTATATCTTTTTTTTGTGCCCTAGAACAATCTATTAAAATCTAATTTATTACGTGTTTCGCAATCACAACACACATTTATTTCACTTAATCAATGTTCAATTAGTTACAGCATAGCTTTATCAACACATACAGACATCTGTATGTATTTCCATATAGGTGTATAGATATGTATATATATATATCTGTGTCCAATGGCTTATGTAAATTGACAATTGGCGTGTTCCACTTAAAGCTCAGTCAAGTGCACACATGCATATATAATGGACTTGGGTTATATAGTACACTACAGATACCTACATACCTACATTTATAATAGGGCTATATAATATGGTGATAACTACAAAAAAACGCCATTTATTTTTATTTTTTTTGCATGCGAGATTATAATCAGAACTTTTTCATTTGCATTTAGTTTTAGTTGCATTTGTATTTGTATGAATATTTTTTTGTAGTTTTTTACTGGATTTATTTATTAACTTATATTTTGTTTTATTTCTTTATTGATTTAACAATTTATTTTTGTTTGATTTATTTTTGCATATTTTTTGTAGCTTTTATTGATTTTTTTTTATTTACTTATTTTTAATTCCATTTAATTTTATTTATTTATTTAAATATTTTGCTTTTCTAATAGCTTTCGGTATTTTTTTCAAAGCAAATAAATTATGCGCAGCTTGACAAGTTGTCAGCAGCTAAATCCCCCGCCAAAGCCAAATGGAAAACCCAAAAATTAATTATCAAAAAAATAACCCATAAAAAAAGCCGGCAAAAAAATGTAAATGTCTGGCAAGTTCACATGAATCTAGAAAGCGAAAGAAAGAAAAACCAAAACAAAAAGTGGGAGAAAACATAATAAATTATGTTCGCCTATAAAATGCGGCAAAATTGTGAGATTTTATTACTTTTCAAGCTGAGCAACAAATGGCAAAAACAAAAGACTTTTGCTTTCAAATTCGTCAAAAAAATACTTAAAAAAAAAGCAGAGATTATTATTATTAAGGTCACAGGCGGCGCTAATTGACGCCCAACTACAGGCATAATAATGATATCACGTACAGCAACAATTGCGATTACTGAACTAATTTGCCATGTCTGTGTATATCTCTCTGTGTGCTGAGCTTTTGTCGATTTTGATTGCAATATGAAACCTGAAATTAATTGTAATTACGCCAGAGATAAAAACGCAAGACAAAATGAGATTATAAAACCGGCCGGAGAATGGGGAGAGAGAGAGAGAGAGAAGAGTATGCAGAGTGCGGTGCCAATTTACGCCTCGGCTGGCACGTATTTCGGAAATGGGATTCAAACTGGGTAATGGGTAATGGCGAATGGAAATGGAAATGGAAACACAGACACTATCTGCCTGCTGCTCCCTCCCGCACTTCCCCTCTCTTTCGCCATATTTTAGTCTGTGTCGCCATCGCGTTCGCCAAAGCGCAGCAAAGCATTCAATGCACATGCACAAAATTCAAATCACATTACGTATACGCAACGTTGCGCAGGCATAGAAGACGTGACTGGCCACCACTGTTGCCAAGCCCGCTTTTTTCCCGCCACATTTTGGCTGTTTTTTAAAGAGTCGTTGCTGGTTAATTTGTGAAACTGCGGAAAGTGGAAATTTTATTTTTATTTGATTATTTTATTTTATTTTTTTAATTGCAGAATTTTATAAATTTTTTTCTTAATTTTAGAAAATTTATGCTAAAAGAAAGAACAATTATAGGCCTTTTGTCATTATTTTGTTCGCTTGTGGATATACTTAAGAATAACTTAAATATTTTACGGTTTTTTTTTTTCAATTTTTGTTTAATTTTTAATGTTTTTTTTTTTGGTCTTACCGCTAAAAAAAAGCTTTATTTTTTCTATAAAAAATATTGGCAACACTGTTCGCCACACACGCTCATATTGCCAATGGGCACAGTGGCACACATGCACAGTGGGCACAGCCGTATTTAACACCACTGTCTGTGTATTTCGTTTGTCTGTATCTGTGTCTGTGTCTGTATCTGTGTTTGTATCTCTGTCTGTGAGTATCTCAACGACAGTTGTCGGCACTCAAGCGCAGCGCATCCATAGTCAATGCCAAAATAAAAAATAAAAAAGTGACAGTTGACAGCACGAAGGCATGAAGTTGGGGCGTAAATGCAGCTGTTTATAGACCCCCCTTTCCCCACCCCCCTTCAACGATAGTTGCTGGCTTTGGCAATTGCGATGTGAGTGTGTGTGTGCAACAGCTGATAAAGACTTACTAAAGCTGCTAAGCCAGGTCATAGTATGCGTATTGACTACATAATAAATTGTATTACTATTTTTATATTCCAACCGCACTATTAATATTTATTATTGATTTTTCCTCTTTTTAGTACAAGCTTTTAAAAAGTCATCAATTTTGAATAATAGAAAAATTATCAATAAAATAATAATATATAAATTAATAAAGAACAATTATAAATAAATAAATAGATATTATATATTAGTGTGGAAAAATATAAATAAATAAATAAATATTATAAATAAATAAATATTATAAATAAATGAAGAAAAATTATAAATAAAGAAAAATTATAAAAAAAGAAAAATTATAAATAAAGAAAAATTATAAATAAAAATAATAACAAATAAAGAAAATAATACAAAAATAACAAACACAAAAATTTATTAGGAACAAATAATCAATACAAATAATGTTAACAGGTGTTAAATACATTTTAAAAATGAATACAAATCTAAATTAGTAAATAAATTATTTAGATTTATAAAATTACAATTAAATAAAAATGAATCCATTTAAGTAAATTGATATAAACATATCAAAACAAATCAATGCAAGTAAATAAAAATGAAATAATTCATAATAAAATATGATTTGATTATTTTTAAATTTTGTAATTTAATCTGGCTTTAAATCTATTTATTACCCCCATAGAACTATTGCACACTTTGCTACACTGTGGATTGCCTTACATAATTTGTTGCCTACACACATACGCATAGAAAGAGAGAGAAATTGAGAAAGATAGAGAGGGGGAGACATCGCTTATAACTCTGCATAATCCAATCCCCTTCAAGACCCGAAGCGGCACGCGTACATCAAAAGTCAAAGTCAATTACGTTGGACAAATTCGGGCCAGAAATGTGGCGCTTGGCGCTTGTAATTGCACATAATTTTGCTGCTGATAAACAAGCGCAAACTGTAAACAACACGCACAAAACAGCAGAGAGAGGGGGAGAGAAGAGGGAAGGGGGGCAGGAAAGTTGGCACAAAAAGCCATGAATAACAAATGACAATGAATCATGAGCGAACTGATCGAAAAATATGGCAAATTGCTGATTAAATGCCCAAACGCTGCAACGAGAAGTATTTGTTATTGTGATAAATTGTTGTTGTTGTTGCAACACGTGTATGCCGCAATTAAAAGATACTTGGCTGTCAGTTGTTGCACAGGCTAATTGCATTGCAGTTGCCCGACATTTGACATGCCTATATAGCTACTATATCCATCCACAACGTATGATATTCAATCCAGCAAATTATGGCTATAAAAAGCTAGTGTAAAAATAGCTAGGAAAAGGGCCAGCTGGCTATGGTCGGTGTCAACGCAGCGCTCAAATTACCCACACGAAACGAATTTATATTATTAATTCGATTTCAGTTATGGCCACACGATTGTGGTTTAAGCCAAATAAGTTTATGGTTAGTGGTTAACAAAAGCTACCGCAAAGCATATACATATAATAAATAAAAGGCCATAAAACAAAAGTTGGCAAAACTCGCTGCATACAGATGAGCACGATGCATAAATATTTACAGCCAAAAACAGAACAAAAAACAAAAAATAAAACAAAATAAATTAAATACGAGTAAATGCATAAAATTGTATTTCAATTAACATAAATCTTGCGTAAATCAAGGCAAACAATCGCCGATTTAAAACTAGTAAATACATGTAGGCCTGACAGCTGCAGATACAGCTACAGCTACAGATACAGCCATAAATACAATTATAGATACAGATACAAGCGCAGCTTATACGAAAGACCTCAAACAATTCAATGCCAAATTAATTAAATACACTTCAAATTGTATCTGCAACTTTATGCATATAATTAGCAAATAGATACAGTTTAAACATTTGCAATTTTCTTTGCAATATTTGTTTCACAAACTATTTGCCAAAACTGCTTGCGAATTATAAACAAATTGAATTATTGGTAAACAAACAAAAGTGTCAGCTGTGACTGCATTGATATCGAATAAAGCAATTGAATTGTTTGAGCAATAATCATAATCATCATAAAGCAATTGCCATTTACACACTGCTGTTTGCTTAATGTTGGCAAAACTCTGTCAACATAGAGTTGCAGATACCCTGTATAGGTAGGGTAGATTAAAACAGCATAACAAGCAACCAATTGTATCTTAAAGATTGAAAAATTCACTACAATTTACGTAATGTTATCAAAGTTAAACTAGAAGGAAGTCAAGATAATCTGTAAGGTTCTAGGCTATTCAAATTAACTTAATTTAAATCTGAAAATTTTTAATTTAAGCACAGATTGCATATTATTATTAAATATTTTTTATCAAATATTTTTTATTAAATATTTTTATTAAATATTTTTTATTAAATATTTTTTATTAAACATTTTTTATTGAATATTTTTCATATTAATATTTTGTATAAAATTCTGTATTTTGTGTTCTTTCAATTAAAATTCATTTAATATTTTATATTTGTTTTTTTTTTATCTTATTTGCAATAATTGCAAATCAATTACTAATTAATTAATGGTTTTATAGCATTTATACTTAGTAGCAATTTAATACAAAATAAATCGAAGCTTTTCATCGACTTGACTTCTGCTCAACTGCACTGGCTTAAAAGGCAATTAAAAGTTTTATTTCTACTTCAATTGCTTCGGTTAAACACTTGCCAAACAAAAAGTATCTACAGCTCAGAGCAGATACAATGGAGCATCCTTAATGCTCTAGCTGAAACTTTAACTACAGTTAATGGTTTAATGCATAGGCCACAAAGTTGATAAAAAACGAACAGAGAACTAAGCTGAAAACTTGCAAATATTCTTGGCTCTCAGCCAGACAGAATTGAAAACTAAGTAAGTGCGCAGAAGTGTGTGTGAGTATCTGTGTGTAGGTTGATCTGTCAGCTGAAGCTGTCAGTGTGTGTGTGTGAGCGCACAATGGACCGGCGACGTCTGCAACAGATAAGTGAAATTATGAGACTGCAAAAGCTGACAACTTTTTATCAATGCGACATTTTGACAGCGAATTGCAGACTGTACCTCTAACACGCCTCTTACACTACAAGAAAATGTTGGAATTTCAATTAAGAGAAGTTCAAGATTCATAAATGAAAACCCAACTAAGCCTTTTAGTGTAGAAAGCGAAAGAAACCTAATTTAAAGCCAAATAAAAGTCAGAAAAAACAGCGAACTTAAAGCGCTTAACAATAAATCAATAAACCAAAAGTAAACTGCAATTCATGCGGCATTTTTTGCTGTGTAGCCTGCATTGTTAGTCAGGTCGCTTGGGAATTAATTAATTCCCATTGCAGCTGCATAAAAGAAACGTTGCCTGTCTATATAGCTACATTTGTATTTATAGCTTTTATTTTTTTAATAACAAATTAATTTATTTGTCAACAACGTTGTTGCTTTTACACGTGCCAGAGACAAATACAAAAACACAAACAGAGCAGAGTGAGATCATCAAATGAAATCAAATGCTGATGCTCATCTTGAGCGAAAAAAAAAAATATATATATATATATAGTCTTGACAAATCAATATTACACACTGCGCAACAACTAAATAAATAGCTAAATAGCTGTTAAAAAGCAGAAATAATTGTCATAATAAACTGCAAAATATTTATAGCTAATTTTCAACTTAATCAGTTACAAAATTTCAAATAAATTCCAACATCTTGACAGCCTAGCTAAACGGCACAATTAACGCAGCTTCCATTTGAAATGACTGTGTGATTTTTTCGAGTGTAGCGCAGCAGCCGCTGGGTGCGGCCTTTTGATCGATCATTGTACGATTTCTGATTTGTGTCGGCCAAATGTGACAAGTTTATTGGCATAGTTAGTACCAAAAAAAAATAGAAAAAAAATAGAAAAAAATAGAAAAAAATGAAAAAAAAATTTCAAACGAATGAAACGAGTAAAACGAATGAATAAGCTACAAATACAGATAGCAAGAGCTAGTGTCCGCTGAGGGTCATTAGGAACAGCGTGTCGCATTAATCACACTGATGGAAAGGCTTTGATCGTCAAGGTGTCATCAGCTTTGACTTTACTCCATCGTACATTCATTTTCAAACGTTTGCTTTTTTTTTTGAAATTTTTATATTGCCTTTGGCCAAAAAATGCTTAAATGCTTTGAAAGCTTGTTAATTGTTGTTTAACTTTATTTGAAGTGGCACTTTTGTTGGCCTTTTGGGGCCACAAAGAGCACACGAATTTTCAGCTCAAACTTCAGCTGCATTCGAAGCGCACTTCAAAAGCTAATTGAGTGCAAGATACATGAGATTTTTTAATGGATTGCGGCGCAATGAAAACGGATTTGATTAGGTTTATAAACACAAGTTGTAGTTGAATGATCGCTAGAGAAGTTGAGAGATTTTTGAAGCTATGAAAATAATTTTTAAATAATATTTATGCAAGTTTTAATTTATGCCGAGCAACGCTTCAAAATATTTACAGTTTTTTTGTTAAATTTTCTTGCTTAGAGTTTAGGTCTAAGCTCACGTTTTAAGCCATTATTACTGATAACAAAATAACTTGTTTATCGCTGTTATCGCTGCTAAAAAAAACAAAAATTGTTTATGCCAAATGCTTGCAGTTAAAAAACAGCAACGAAAAAACAATCACAAACGCCAACAATCGTTTAAAATCCAAGCTCAGAGTTATTTTCGAATCGTGACTGCAAATAAATTATACAACTTGTTGTTGAGGTAAACGATGAGAACAATAGCTCAGCTTGCCAATGATAATATCCATCATAATAAGCACCATAATGCAGATGATGATGACGTATCATCGTCGGGGGAACTTCATAATGGGCCCGACCTACAGCTGAGCCTCATTAGCACCTCGCTGGCTGCTTTAACGCCCACACACAAAGCAACAACAACAATTCTTGTAAACAAAATGAAAATGTAAACAACAAACTTGCGGCTTGTCTTGCGTAAGCAAATGAGAGACAGAGAGAGAGAGAGAGAGATAAACAGAGAGAATGAGAGAATTGATGAAGCAGAATGAAAGTTGGAAGCGCATGCAAAGCAGCAAACAGATACCAAAATAGCAAACTTAATCAGCAAACACTCGACGCCAATTTATTGATTAATACCTTTCGATTAGCGGGCCCATAGAATTATTGACTGATTGAATAGACGACGTACAGTTGGAGGGAGGAAGGGAGGGGCGAGGGAGAGAGGGAGGGAGGGACTAGGAACAGACCTATTCAGACAGACAGCCAACGGCTGCATGAAGCGTGGAACGTGTCCAAATTTGTTTTTTGAAGCGCTGTCAATCGATCAGAGGGCAGAACCTTGACTGGGTGTGTTGCATATAAAGAAGTTCAAGTGCTGATTTCAAGATACCCTGTAGTGTACATTAACATGTGCAGAGAGCCAAGATTTTTAACTTATGATACAACTGATGAAATTTCTAAAAAGCTCCTATTAAATACGCATCTTCATATAAACTGAAGCTCAAAATATTTACATCTGTATATAAACTATAGTTTATATTTAAAATTTGTTTGTAAATTTTAAAATTTATTGAAAATGTTATTTCCGTTTCTAACTTTAACTTCATTTCTAGATCAAACTCATCTAGTTTTTTAGTCATCAAATTTTCCATTTCTATCTTCCAATTGCATATTACTTTATCTTTACTTCTAAGCCCAATTTTATCGCTAGCTTCAGCTCTATCTGTATATTTACCTCTTGCTCTATCTCAAGCTCTAGTTTCATGTCAAACCTTTTATCTCAATCTATCATATCTTTTAAACTATATCATTAATTATCTCTCTATAGTTACTCAACTCTCTCGTACACCATATATCTTTGTCTACGGCTCTATCATCATTTCTATCTTTCATCTTTATTAATTTAATCGTTATATAATCGTATATCTCCATCTTCATGTATAACTCCAACTAGAATATCTTTTCCTTACTTTAATCAATATAGCTATTATTTTATTTCTACTTTTATTCATTTTTCCAGCTATCTATAAGCACAGCATACCCTACAACTCAAACCCACCAGCAGCAGAATTAAATTTTCGACATATAATAGCAGCTGAAGAGCTAAATTCTGCTCAGACAGCGGCAGGGGCAAATCGAAGAGGCCTCTACACACTGAAGTATTTAAAACCTTGTGAGCTTGTTTTCATTTTCAGTTATAAATAACCGGCTCCACCCACTAAATTATCCTCCGAATACACAGCGCAAATTGCCAGAGTTCAATCCACGGCAAAGCCAGACCAACTTCAGCCTGGCTTCGCTTCTTTTTTTATAGTTTTTTTATTTACTTTTTTTTTGTGTTGTCTCATATGCCAGTTTTAAGTGCAACGTTGTTGTTATTGCCCTGCCATAATTCGCGCTATAGCCAGTTTTATTTCAAGCCTTCTTTCGTATCAGCCTCTATGATAATGGCTACTGTATTTATATCGTTTTTTTTTTTTTGTAGTTTCGCAGCTACTAAGACAACAGCTGCTCTTGAATCAGCTTTTGGCAGTATTGACAGCAATGCCGACAGCAAAATTGGCGTGCAAATTGAAAGCAATAAATGTCCGAGAGAGAGGGGGGGCAGGCGAAGGGCAGGAAGAATATATTCCCGACGCCCATCAAATGAAATTTAAGTGCACTGCAAATGGGCGGCGCCAACATATATACAATTTATCGATAGCCAAGCAATTTATCGATTGCACGAAACGTTTGAAGTTACGGCGGAGAGACGAAAAAGGTAGAAAGGCAGCTGGGGGAAATGAAAAAGCAGAAATCAAAACAGTTTGATGATTGCAATTGAAATGAAATTGAAAAACGTTTGTAACTCAAAGGCGTTAGATTGAACGTTGAAAATAGACGCAACCAACACATGAAGAGAGATATACGAGAATACAAGAAAAGAGAGAAAATAGAAAATAGAGAAATGAAAGAAAAATACATTTAAAGCTAGCACAAATCGATTTATGTTCCATTGAAGGCAGTTGCTCGTTTGAGCTGTTCTCATGGCTAAAATAATTCTCACATATGAATTTTTGCGCTGTAGCTGAAAAAAAAAAAATTGTGGGAACTCAAAGCTAAAAGCAAAAACCCCACAAAACCCCCCAAATTCCCCGCTCTTAATCCAACGGAAATTAGAACAATTGATTTGGGAGCTGAGAACACTTTACGGCGTAATATTTTGTAAGTTTAAAAGCGCTAGAGACAGCGGAAGTAAATGGGGAATAAGGCAGTAAGGAGGTTGCTGATCTGTCAGGCGTAAGACTACAGTCGTATGTAACCGACTGGAGGTTAATCCACACACAATACCAATATTGGGCCTAAAATCTACATTTTTCGACCAAATGCGGTCATGTTTGTTTTTTTATGAGTAATTTTGAAATACAATTCGTTTACGCATCATTTTTAACGATTTTAAAATAATATTTTTTTTTCGAAAAATTTTCATTTTATTTTTAAGGAAAGGGTTTAAAATTTTCGAAAAAATTTCAATTTTTTTTATTTTTTATTTATCATTCAAATTTTATTTTTACACTCAAATGACTAAGAAAAATTCATACCGCTTGAAAATCGGTTGAGTTTTGGTGAAGTTATGCACATTCAAAGTTCAACAAAAATGGCTTTTATTGTTTATGGGATGAAAACCTCCCATAATACCAATTCTTGGCTCTAAAATCTACATTTTTTGACCAAATGCTGTTATGTTTGGTATTTTTCTGTACTTTCCCACTTGCTTTAACTTAATAAACCCATTTCTACTCTTTTAAAGTACAGGTTCTAAATATAAAGATCTGTGTACTGGGATTCGAATCGAACTGTATTTGGAGTGCATCTGAGACTGTGTGGAATTTCCGTTGTGCAGTGCTAACACACCCATTAAGCCACGTGTGCAATTGAGTTGCCATTGAATTCATTGAGAAATCAATTGAAAAGTCGTTGCGAGCTGTGCACTGGCATTAAATCTCACGTTGATTATGGCACAAAAGCCTGTTTCGGTTGCAATTTCGTAAATTAATGCGAAAAATGCGAGGAATGCGGTTAAACAAAAGCAAAAAACAAAATAAAAAACAAACAAACAGCTACGACAATGGGCACAACAACAACAACAAAAAATCGTGGCATTTGATATGATTCATCGTGTCAGTTTGACACACACTGCATTAATTATACGAAGCCCGACAACTTGACTATATATTTCTTATAAACCTCTGCCGACTTTCGACTCTCAACTCTCGACCCTCCCCTCCTCCCCTTCTGCACAATTGACCACGTGCTGTCGGTTGAACTTGAAATACGAGCATTTCTCTCTGGGGCACACAATATTTAAATACCAAATAAACAAGCAGAGCAATACAAATAGAAAGAGCAGCACAAAATAGAACTGCCAGATTGGAAAATGCTCTATAAATAACATGGCATAGTCAATGAGTTCTTGCACTCCGTTTTATGCTGTTTATTTATTGCGCTATTCGCCTGCCTCTTGTCTGAAATTGCAATTAAAATCTGATTAATTCAATGTCGGCCCTTTCGGGCAATAAACAGCAATCAACTGCTCAAACAAATACAAGAATGTGCTATGTAATAAAACTATATTTAACAAATTGTATACAGCTAAAGAGCAACGTTTGAGATTGAAATATCAGAGCAAGACAAATGTTGAATACATTAAAAATAAATTATTTTACAGCCTTAGTTCAATTGAGACACATAAATTCAAAAAATTCAAGAAATATTTTCGATTGCAGTACACTTTTATACTCAACTAATATTAATAGTTTATTGATAAATTAATTAAATACAAGTGGCTATAAAAATTAAACATTTTCTATTGTATCCAACAGGTAGACTATCTATATTAAAATTTATTATTTTTTTATTTTTTCCCATGATTATCTATTATATTTTATTAATATTTTTCGCATTAATTTAATTTATTTTAATTTATTATGATTATGACAATCAAGAGTGCAACGCTATTTAAAACCAAGCTACGTACACACCTTCAAACCAATAGTTTATAAAGCAAATGGCATAAAAATAAAAATAAAAACAAAACAAAATAAAAATCTAACTAAAAATAATTTACATATAATTTAAATTCATGTAATTTAAATCTTTCTAATTCAAATTTTAATTTAAATTTTAACTTAAGTTAATTTTGTTTTTTCTTTAATTTATTATTCTGTAGTGACTAATGCAATAATATATAAGTTTTATACTTGTAGCATTAGGATAAAATATCTAAATAAATAAATAAAAAATAAATAAATAATTTTATTTGTTAAACGTTTGTTAGTTGAGAAAAAAATTGAAATAAAATTTGACTTTCAATTAATTTAACTCCTATTTTCTTTTCTGGCTAAACTCTACATTTTCTATCTTATTGATACAAAGAAAACGGTGTGAAGCCTTTAAAAATCTAAATTTTTCTCCCAAAGTTATTCACATTATAAAAAACTCTCTTTGCTCTACACTTTCTAGCGTTAAAACCACTTTAATCACAGTCTAACAAACAACAGCAGTTAGTTCTGATAACAAAATTGATTACCTACCAAAATGTAATACTAGAAACTTTTTGTTGCATAAAGAATTCTCTGTATTTATATTGCTTAAATAAATGCCAGTATAAGTGCTAGCATTTTCATTTCAATTTCCACGTCGATTTCCCTTTCAGCTTACATTTTAATCGCTTCGATTGGCAGCCTGCAAATTTCGCAGCGAAATGAAATAACTTTAACAATTTATTTTACTTTTTTTCGGCGCTGTTGTCATTTTTATATCGTTGCCTCTCTCCCTCTCTCTTTCTCTCTATCTCTCTCTGAGGCATACTGTTGCTATCTCTGTCTGTAGAATTTTTTGGATTGGAAACTTTTTTATTTGTTTTTCACATCTGCCGCAGAACGGAAATGTTTTTTCAACGTTTTTTCCATTCTTTTGTTGTGACTCTTGTGCCCGGCAACGTGCCCCAAAATGGTTCAGTGCACTTGAATGTGACAAATAAATGTGTGTGGTGGGAGGAGTACGAGCAACGGGGCGTGGCAGCAACAAATATATAGGGCTTGGCTATGTTTTTTGCTATCTGTCAGCGGGTTTATCTCAAGCGAAGTGGCAGGTGAGGGAAATCAGTTAAAGCTGCTTGCATGCCACGTTGTGGGTGCAACAAGCAGGTGCAGCTCCGTAGGCGGCAAGTATCTTGGCTTGATTTCGACACTTGCAGCTTAAATTCATCACAATTTATAGCCAAGTCGAGTGTATGGTTAATTGTTATTTATATTTTGATTCGTCAAACAATTTGCAACAAATTATTTGCATATAAACGCTTTGCCTCGCGCTGCCATTGCCACTTGACGCCTCAACCACTTATGGCCATGCCCACTTTAGACGCCTTCAGCTCTCTTCAGCGTATTATAAGGCCATCAGACGGGCCCCCCCTCACTTCTTCTCTTGCCCCCTGCTCGCTCTTCGTTCACTCAGGCAATTGACGGAGTGACTCATAATCGCTGTCATCAATCACAATTCAACAAGATATTAAAGCTGAGCGCTACAAATTTGCACCGACTGAAGGCATTTGAGTGTATAAGACGCAAAGATAGCGTCAGCAAGTGAAGGCGAAAGCGTGGACCAAGATCTCAGATAGAAGACTTGAACCTGCATAACTTCAGATAGGTTTCAGCTGATTAACTGACACGTTCCAGCCACGTTTAATTAATCATATTTTAGTTTAATTGAAATTTATTATTTAGCTTTTATTATATTTATATTTTGTATTTTATAAATAATTCTCAATGCATTTTATATAAATTTGTTTTTTTTGCATTTACTTTATTTTATTTTCGTAACCATAAATCTGTTTGAATTTAAATTTTGTTCTTTGACTATTTTATAAATTTTTTGGGGGGGTACAATAGATTTTTTAGTTTGCAGTGCAGAACTCCCCACACTAATATTTATTTTATAGATTTTATTTTGTTTTATGTTTATTAAATTTATATTTATTTATTTGATTACAAAATTATGTTTAATATAAATATACAAACATAAGAGCAATTAATTTATTTATTTTTTATTGATTTTTTATTGAAATAATACAATTTGTATTTATTTATTTATTTATTTATTTATTCATTTATTTATTTATTTAATTATTTATGTATTTTTTTAATTATTTATTTATTTATTTAATTATTTATTTATTTAATTATGTATTTATGTATTTATTTAATTATTTTATTATTTATTTAATTATTTATTTATTTATTTATGTATTTATTAATTGCATCGTTTATAAGCATATTTTCTATACAAATCATACTAAATTAATCGATTAAAAGCGCATAGGCTAATTTATCGTTTCGTTGCGCTGTGTTGATATCGATATGTTATCGAAATATATAAATATATTTTTATTTACTTATTCATCTATTTAGATATTTTTTCCCAAACCAAGCAAGCTTTTAAATCTCACAAATATCTTGAACCTGATTGATAATTGTAGTTTATTTTTATTTATAGTTTTTTTTTTTGCAGTGTATGCACTTACCACCATTCGCATTGATTGCGTTTGCCTCCTTGGCATTGCCGGCGTTGTTGTGCAGTATATCCGATAGGGACAAGGAGGAGGCGATCAGCTGCCGCTTCTCCTCGAAGTTGAGAAAGTCCATGGAGTTGCTGCGCTGCGGCGTCACGGTGATGGTAACGGATTTCTGCATTTTGGCCACGACGCAAAGCTGCTGCTCCAGCTCAGCGGCTGTGGCGGGTTTCGGGGTATCCGGCGGGGAGACGGAGCCCGGATGATGGTCAATGCCATCGGTAAGATCCGGCGGAGGCAGCGACTGTTGCTGCTGCTGCTGCTGCTGATGATGTTGCTGATAGGCCAACAACTGTTGCTGTTGCTGCTGCTGCTGCTGCTGCTGCTGTTGCTGTTGTTGTTGCAACTGTTGCTGCTGCTGCTGACTAAAGTAGGCAAATGCTGGCTGGGAGGCCGTGGCAGCGCTGTAGCTGGGCGGGCCTATGGAGGCGCCTCCGTGTGCCACACGTGAGGCAGCTGCCGGCGACAGCTGATAGCCGGTGGTGGAGGGCGTGGCATCGGACTGTGTGGCATCGTGGCCATTAATGGCCGCCACCAGCGTTGCCAGATTGTTGCGGCTGGTGTTGCTGCCGCTGCTGAACTTGGAATTGGCGCCATTGGCCAGCTGCAACTGTTGCTGCTGCGCCTGGAATTTGTGCTGCTGCTGCAGCTGCGCGAGCAACTGTTGCTGCTGCTGCTGCTGCTGCTGATAGGCCATGTTGCTGCCAATTTGCTGTTCTAAGTGCAATTTCTTTGTTTATTTCACTGTCGGCATAGTTGAACTTTAGTTGTTGTTTTTTCTGTTTTTTTATATATTTTTTTTTGTTGCTTGTTAATTAGCTGCAGGCACGCAACAAGCGCAACAATTTGTTGCTCGCGTGGGCTGCTCTTGTAGTTTGTCACAATTGTTGTAGCACGCTTTTTATGGTTTCACTTTTTCGTTAATTACTGCAATTAAAACACGCTCGTTTTTTATAGAGGCAACGGCAACAACAAAGCTACTGCAAGACTTGACACCCTTGAAATGGCATTAGGGTTGCCAGACTTTTACTTTTTTCTCCCACCCGCAATTTTTTTCGCATTTTAACCGCAGAGATTGATAAAAGTTCTTAATTTAGGGTTGCCATATTTTTACATTTTCCCTCCGCATCTTTTTTATGTCATATCTAGCCTTATGATAATTTTTTTAGTGTAAACTGACAGAATAAAGAGTAAAAATCAGAGCAAGTTTGTTAATGGTCTTAATTTAGGGTTGCCATATTTTTTAATTTTATCCCTCTGTAATTTTTGTATGTTCTAACCGCATGGGCTTTGATAATTTTCTCAGTGTAATCTGGCAAAATGAAGAGAGAGTTAAACGGAGTGTCTTATTTTCAATTTTTAGACCCTGTACTTTAAAAAAGTAAAAGGGTCTATTAATTTAGTGCAAATGACAGCTGTGTGTAACAGGCAGAAGGAAGCGTGGTAGACCCCACAAAGTATATATATTCTTGATCAGGACGACAAGACGAGTCGATATAGCGATGTCCGTCTGTCCGTCTGTCCGTCTGTCCGTCTGTCTGTCTGTCCGTCTGTCCGTCTGTCTGTATGAACACCTAGATCTCAGCAACTAATGGAGATAGAGACATCATTTCTTGATATGGAGGTTCTCTATTATCGTAAGCAGCACGAGTTTGTTTCAGATTTTTGATATCTCGCCTCCTTCATCCGCGAATCATCAAAAATCTACACCTATCTCAAAAATCTCGAAAACAATAAGCGCCACAGCATCCACAATAATAGCGCTACTGACTTGTAATTTGGTATGTATGTAGTCTATGGTATTCTTCACAGATGCTATATGATTATTTATGATATGAATTAGAAATAGCGAAGATATGCAAGAGACAATCTTTTTCACAATGCGTATATGTGCCACTGTGGCCACAATAATAAAGCTACATACTTGTAATTTGGCATGTACGTAGCCCACAGAATTACCCATCGATGTTGTGAATTACATTACAAACGGACAAGAAACAGCAAAGTTATGTAATAGACAATTTTTTAATTAAAATCTGAAAGTGCCACAACAGCCACAGTTTAAAAGCTACAAACTTGGGATTTGGCATGTACGCAGCCTATGGCATTCTCCATCAATGCTGTGAATTACATTACCAACGGAAAAGAAACAGCGAAGATAGCGCAGACAGAGAAGCCACCTATATCTTGCAGACTATAAGAGCTAGAAATACCATTTTTTGGTATTTATGTTTTGCTATCCAGCCATCAGATTAAGTTAGTTTGGGTTTTTTGATAACTCCGCTCATTCCTCCGCTAACCGAAAAACAAATTTAGAAACAGTTTGCAGTTTTAAAGCTACAATTTTAAAGCTGAAGACTTAAGATATGGCATGTACGTAGTCAATGACAATCTCCACCGATTCTGTGAATTACATTACGATCGGATAAGAAACAGCGAAGAAAACACAAAGTACAGGGTCTCCTACAGTCGGTTACGTCCGACTGTTGATCCGTCCTTACTGGTCAATTTTAATTTAGGGTTGCCACACTGACTTTTTCCCCTATGCCATTTTTTTATGTTCTAGCCGCATTGCCTTTGAAAATTCTTCCAGAATAAAGAGTGAGAGTCAGAAGGAGATTGCCAAGTGTCATACAGCTAAATGCCTTCAGTTTCATAAGAATTAACTTGAAAATGCAGGCAGGCAAGCACAAGAGGCCACTTGGCAACTCTGCTAGCATATGGGAATCCATTTGAAAGGGAACTGAACTGAAAAACATTTGCAGACTTTGCAACACTTTGCCAGCTCAAAAGGCAAACGATAGCATAGCCTAAGGACATTGCAACAAATTGTGGCAACACTGGCAATGCTAATTAGAAAGTAGGAGTGTTTTAACCTTAACGAAATGCCAACAGTTGAAGCTAACAGCAATAATTTATAATGAAATATTATTAACAGAATAAATGTAACTAATAAAAGAAATTCTCGGAAAATCCCTAACTAATTTTGACTGAAACAAAAATTTTTAAATCAACCTAAATTACAAAAAAAACCCTGTATTTCCCATTTTTCAATGGAAAAATGTATGCAAGCAACAGCAGAAAAATTATAAAAATCTATAAAATGGAATTTTAATATGTGAAAATATATTTCATCCATAAATTTAGCATCATAAATTAGCATAAAATTAGTTCAGCTGCAGGCATTTTAGAATATTTCCACAACTCTACTCTCTTTCTCCATTTAAAGAGTTTTCTTCAGTTTATAATAAATAATTTTAAGCTGCGCATTAAATTGGATTAGGCAACACTGCTCAAGAGCCAAGGAAAAACTGTGAAAATGCACGCAATGAAATAGATATAGATATATATGTAGATGTGGATATAGATATAGATATTTACATAGCAGGCAGCAGAGCAAACAGCATGATTTTATTTCAGTCCGTTTACCTTTTGCCTCAAATCTGCTTTTGCTTATATTTTATGGTATTTCTCTCTCCCTTTTTTTATTTTTTTGGTGTGTGTGCCAGAGGGCAATCCTTTAGTAAACCAGTTGAGAGCACTCCTGGCCAGACAAATCTTATTAGAATGCGGTGGCAAAAGGCCTGGAGAGTGGCGAGAGGGGCGAGCGGAGATGCTGAGGCAGACAAAGCAACTGTGGAAAGTGTAGAGAGGGAGAGGGGAGCGGAGAGCAGGGACAGCGCAGCAGGTCAGGTAGATTTCAACTTGCTTGAATTTCAACAGAAAGAGATAGGGCAGAGAGGGAGAGGGGAAGTTGGGCACAGAGCAAGCGGCACGCACACAAAGGGCGCAGAGCAGGGTTGTCAAATGAGCTTTTTTTCCGCCATTTTTAACTGTTTTTAAAGAGCATCTGCTAGCAAATTTGTGAAACTACGAAAAGCCAAAATTTTGAATTCCTTTTCAAAACTATTTCAACTTTTTCTTAAATTTTACAAAATTTAAGATAAAATAAGAAACAATTATGGGCCGGAAAGCGGGAGTTTTGGGATATTTTAATAATAATTCAGCCTTTTTTTATATTTTGGAAAATTTGTTGTAAAACAAGGCACTGTTGTACATTTTTTGATCGATATTTCCTCATAACACCTTGAATTTAAAGCACAAACGTAAGAATAACTAGTACTTTTCAGGCTACGAATTGCATTACTGTCGGATAAAAAACAGCGAAGATATGCCACAGACAATTTGCTAGAACAAGGTCTTCTACTGTCGGTTTCGAGAGACTTTAGCATTACGGCCAATTGAACTGCTCCATCCTTACTGGATTTTAAGATTTTATTTTTTCCGCCAAAAAAATAAAGTTTTGAATAAATTGGCAACACTGTCGCAGAGGTAAGCTCAGTTAATAGCAGAGCAGCGGCGTAGACTGATGATGACAGGATACACAAAAGCCAAGCTGCAAATAAAATATGTAGACGAGGCAGCCAAAGACAGAGACAGAGATAGATATAGACATAAAGAAAGAGATGGCAAGAGAGGCTGAGACTTGCAAGTAGAACTCTGTATTTAAGGGCACAACAAGTGAAACTCTCTTTAAAGCCAAGAGCAAAGATCTCGCGCTTGTCTTGGCCACTGGGCCAGAGCAGAAACTCGGGCAAGCTTTGGCTTCAGGCGAAATCATGGCTAACTGTAGCTAGTTTTAGCTGAAGTTTTAGTTGTTGTTGTTGTTGTTGTTGCAGTTGTAACTGTTTGTGTTACAGTGCGCTGAGTTTCTGGCTCGTTAGTTTGGGGCTATTTGGCTTTGGGATTTGGCGCGCGCCAATGCGGTCAGAAGCGAATCCGAGGCATTCACTCAACTGTTCCACGTTCTGTGCTCAATGTGGCAACTGACAGCAGTGGCAGCAACAATGCTTAGCATAGACTCTGCCTATCTAAGCATAAAAATCAACAGTAGCAGCAACAACAACAACAGCAGCAACAACAGCAGCAACAACAACAGCAGCAATTACAATATGAAGCGTTTTATGGCAGAGAAAATGCTACAACATTTGCTTTAACGAGCTGTCCATTGAGGCAGACACAGTCCGAGCGGGTAAATAATAATGGAATGGAACTGACAGAGAGAATCTGAGCGGCAAACAGCAGCTGTAGTAGACCCACAACATACCCTATAAAACGACGCATCAAATTACAAATTAACAAATCAAATCTGATCATGCAAGAAAGATTTGTAAATAAAAGTAATATTATAGAAAGTGAAATATATTATTTGTAATTATATTAAATTACTTTAGCCAAAGGCCATGTAGCCAGCGCTATATTAAATAGTTAGTTTAGTTTTTTAAGCTACTCCAACTCTTATAATAAATAAATAAATATTAAATTACTTGATTTTTTGATATATCGCTCCGATTCGGGACAAACGTCGATAAACTATAAAATATTATATATAAAATAATAATTGTATTATAATGATTACCAGAAGCAAACCATACTTAAAAAAAAAAAAAATTTCGGAACTTAATTTAATTAAAATCGTTATTTCAAAACATCGATAAATGGACAATAATATGGAATATAATGTTTCTAAGGTCACTGATGAGAATGTTGTCGGTGACATTCGAAATAGTACTATCTGATCACTGCCAAAATTTTTCCATTAAAAATCTCCCATTGCTAGACGTTGAGCCCGAATTCTCACCTGAACTTTATTTTAATTCATACTAAAAATGCATTAATCAACATCTAATTCGAGTAGTGACATTAAAGTAATTAATTTATTTTATTTTCAAACAATTTTTAAGTTAACTATACCTATTAAATTAATAAAAAACAAAATAAAACAATGCAGTTTTAATTTAAAAGCTTTTGTATATAATTTAATTCATTTAACTCAGATATCATTTATTTTATTTTTTATTTTTTTATTTATTTAGATATTTTATCCTAATGCTACAAGTATAAAACTTATAAATTTAATTCATTAAACTATATTATTTAATTCAATTAAGAAAACAGCTTGGATATTATCGCTTTCGACATCGATATTTAAGCAACCCTAGCCCTAACAGTTTACAGGGTATGCACAGCGCAGTCAGAATGAAATAAGCAAAGTGCGTGGCGTAGCTCAACGCTAGAGGGCGCTGTTGTTGCGCTAGCTGAGGCGGCATATTGCACAGGCATATGTAAAAAAGGGGAGAGAAAAAAACCGATGACGCTGGCAACTTGCAACTTGCAGCTTGCAACTTGCAACAGCAGCAGCAACATTGCATATTAAATATAAATAAATGTGTGTGCAGCTTAAAGCCTATGTGTGTGTGTGGCTGCAACAACAACAACAATTGTAACAGTCGCAGCATACAATGCGCTCTCTCTCCCTCTCTCTCCCCCTCTCTCTATCTATCTCTCTCACAGTTGGCGCTGTGGCAAGTTCAATGAACTTTTACAGTTCAGTAGTTTAGCGATTTTTATGGCACTGTGGCAACGCCAAATGCGCGCACAAGTGGCAAGAGCGGATGGGGGGAGGGGGAACAGGTGGCAGCTTTATTTTTTGTAATTTTCGTTTTTTGGGGCAACAATCGTGTGCAAAAGATCAACCGAGAAAGGAAAGCGCATGTGAAATATTAGACAAAAACAAGTGGGGGAGGGAGAGGGGGAAGGGGAGAGGGGTGGGGGGGCCTGGCGTTGACTAATGCGATTTGTGAGCAACAACAAATCATAATGCAAACTGAGATTCATATGTAGTTGAGTTTATGAATCGCATGGCGCCTCGAGCCCCAAAATCCAATCAAATCCAATTAAGAGCAAAAAGCAGAAAAGCCAAAAAGCTGCCAAACGACAGAGACAGCGATAGAAAGAGAGAGAGAGAGAGAGAGAGGGAGAGAGAGAGAGCAAGAGAATACAACAAAAAGGAGTGTGAGAATATGCCGAGCAGAGCATGTTGGAACTTTTTGTGGCATGAAGCGAGCGGAGCACGTTTTGTGCCATATGTAAACTCAGCAACAGCAACACGCGACTTGCAACTTGCCACTCGCAACAGCAGCAGCAGCAGCAGCAGCAAAAGCAAACAGCAAAACTCAAAGTAGCCGCCGCTAAACTCTGCAGCAGCAATAACAAAGAGTAACAGTTACAGAAGCAGCAGCAGCAGCAGCAGCAGCAGCAGTGGCAGCAACGTACGCTCTCTGACCAGCAGCTGTCACAGAGACCTAGCACAGTGGGCTGAAAAGCGTCAAACAAGAGGCAGAATTGCATTCTCGCTTTCTTTCTACCTCCCGCTCGCTCTCTATTTAGTTTACATTTATATCTTATTTAATTTATATATATTTTAAAAATTATTGTAATTTATTGCAATTTAATGTTATTATTATTATGGGGACCTAGTGTACTGCGACCTAAGAGATCTATTGTACTCCCTGCTGAGCCTAAAGCACGTCCATTAGTCCAATGTCCCAAATGAAATCAAGTAACTTCATTGGACTAAGAACTACTATCAATTTAATGTTATTTAATGTTATTTAATTATTTTGATTTTTTTATATTTATTTCATTATTATTTATATTTATATTATACATATATGTACATAATTTTTTGTAATTTTATTAATATTGAATTGAATTTATATTTAATTTATGGTTGAAATGAATTTGTTTTTTGAATTTAATTTAAATTATACCTTATTAGTTCTTTATTTCTATTTATATTTATTAAGTACAAATTAAGTAATTTTTATTCAACTAATATTTGATTTATTAAATGTTTTTTGTATATTTGCATTTACTCACATAAAACTGATAATTTTATTGTATTTAAATTCAATATTTATACAAACAACAGCTACAGCTCATAAATTAAAGTATGCATATTTCAAATGCATCTCGGATCCCATTCATATTTAAATAAAACTCAGTGAAAGGAAAATTTGTATAAAAATTATACGCAATTTATACAATGGGCATCAAAACATTTGCATTAACATGAAAAACAAATTATTGAAACAAGGCAAACTGCCTAATAAATACGAGTTAATGCGCAAAAGGTGTATATGAAGCTAAATTTCTAAAGATGTTAAAAAATAACAAATAAATGACATGAAAGTTAAAGTTATTATGTACGATTTATTTTTAATAATTGAAATTTCTTATATTTATTTATAAATATTATATTCGGTATATTTATTATATTAGACGAATATTACACATTATTTTAACTATTCAACACAGATGAATTTTATTAAATATAACTTTATATTATTTAATAATATTACTTGCATTACAATATCTACAATAATTAATAGATATTTATTTAATTATTGAATCACAATACTAATTTTGCATATCAATAATAAAGCTTAATTATATTGATATAAATTTAATTTATTTTAATATTTAATTATGGTCCTCATAGCAAAAAAGTATCAACTCTTGTTACACTCAAAGTTCAATAACCCAGGACCCACTGTATGGCACTGGGACACACACACACAGAGACAGACACACACACACAGAGACAGACACACACACAGAGACACACACACACACACACGTTCACTGTACTTGCAAGTGTGTCTGTGGGGTTGCTGCTAATGGAACACAATTTACAGGGCGGCTGCTGCCCCAGCCCCTCCTACCCCCCTCCCGACCAACAAGTAAATGGAGGCATTTATAGTAAGTTTCAAGATCTTGCATCTCGCTCGTTGTCTGCCTACAAGAACAACAACAACAACAACGAGAGTTGCCAGACAGCACAACAACACAACACAGGAGCATGGCGTTGGCGTCGGCGTCGACGCTGGCGTCGACGTCGACAGTGAGAGCAGTGTCAAAGTCCAAAGCTGCAAAAAATTTTTGCAAGAGCGAGAGAGGGGAAGAGAGGCTGTTGGTGGGGGCAGAGCGACAAAGCGTCGCAGTTAGTGCGTTGAGATATTCGCATAAATTTAAATTTGCGCGCCCACAAAATAAAACAGCAACAACAACAAGAAGGAGAAGGAGGAGAAGAAGGAGCAAAACAAGAACAAAATGGAGGCTGCGTTCCATTGGGGGTTGCTTCGCAGGGTTGTATTGTAACTGCGGGGGAAAGGGGAGCAGAAAGTAGTAAAAATCGCAGCAGACCGAGAGACAAACAGAAAGAAAAATGAAAATGAAAAATCCAACGTCTAGACGCGCAAGCAAAGAAAATTACAGGAAAATGAAAATGAAAAAAAAAAAATACATGAAAAATTATGTTGCAATTGAGAGCGAACACTGATAAGGAAGTAAATTAAGGGGCGGGGGAGGGGCGGTGTTTAACAAGCGTGTTGCGGATAAGATAAGCACGAAACTGGGCAGCGTTTAGGCCATAAAAAACGCTGGCATGTTTCAGCCCAATTCAATTTGGCAATGCGGAAAACCATTAAAAAACGTAGCAGAGAAAACGAAAAGCATAATCATAAACATATTAATTTGTTGTTTTTTTTTTTGGTTTATTTCCATTTAGTTTTTTTCACTTTTCGCTTTTGTTATTGATTTCACTTTTTAATACACAAATATTTGATGCTTTTTCTATACAAATTGCCGCTGCCAGCGTCGACAGCGACCGCGACCGCGACGGCGACGTCAACGTTTACTACAATGCCTCAGCTGCTTCTGCTGTTGTTGTTATTATATAGTTGTTGTTGTTACTATTGTTGTCTTTTTCTGTTGTGTATAACAGAAATAGAAAAAAAAAACTGACAGTTGTTGTTTTTGTTGCTCTGCTGGCACCTGTACAGCGCTGCCGACGTCAACGCTGACGTTTAACAGCTGCCATTTGTTGTTGTTCTTTTTGTTTGGCTCATTGAAAGTTTAATTCACACCTGCAGTTTGCATAAGCTCTAAACAACAGTTTATTGGAATTTCTGTTAAACAAAAAAATACAATTAAATAAAACACAAAAAACAAAAAAAAAAACTGAAAAATGCCGCAGCATGCGACGTCGCTGTTGCAGTCGGCGTCGCCGTCGCCGTCAACGTCGAGAAGTTGTAAAACCGGATTTTTTCATTTAGGCGCTCTTTATTGTAGTTTTTTGTTGCCGTTGCCTTTTGCACTTTGTTTTCGTTTCATATTGAAATGAAAAACCAATTTTTGATTGCACACCAGCTTGTATTTTGAATTTCTATTTTCCTTTTTGTATTCTTGTGTTTTTCTTTTGCTTTTTTATTCACTTGCATCCAACATTCCTAAGCGTTGCCACTTCTCTGCTTCTCTGTCTCTCTCCCTCTCTCTCTCTCTCTCGCGCTCTGCTCTCTGCTGCTTCTTCCACTCTTCTGCTGATTCTGCTTCACTTCAGTGCTGCCAGCTTGGCCATTTTGTGGCTAGATTTAGACACTTTTAGAGCTGCTTTAGTTATTTATAATTTTTATTTTATTTATTTATATTTAAAATATATTTGTTTATAATTTAGCCATTTTTTTTGGCAACATTTTTTTTTTTTATTATTATGTATGACGATTTTAAACCTATAAAAATAGATTTTATTTATGATTATTATTATAATTTAATGTTGCATTTTAGGTGTTAGGCTTTTAAAAATATATTATTTTGTCTGAAATAATTTATATAGCATTATTACTGCTAAGTCATTTGCAGTCAATTTTTTTTAGCCATTTTTCGTCAATTTTATGCAATTTTCAGCCACTTCTCAAGCTAAAATTCTGACAGCACTATTTCACATTTGTTTACGCGCCGTTGTGGCGTCTCTCTTTACTTCTTAGCTGCTGCTCTTCCTCTTCACTGCTGCTGCTCTTCTTCTTCTGCTCTCACTTTACACTTGCCTGCAGCTGGCGATAATATTTTCGCAAGTATTTGCGTGTTTGCTCTTTATGCTTTACTAATAATTTATTTATACGTACATATGTATGTACAAATGCCAGCACACACTGACACACATACACGCACTTCCACACACACTTACACACACAAACTCGCAGAGAGAGAGAGATAGAGACAGAACGGCATTTACTATTTAGATCTGTCAGAAAACTACGCGACGGCCATTTAACGATTTCGTCAGACTAACTTAGCAAATTGGTTAAATTAGTTTTAGCAACAATATTTGCCGTCAACATGCGTCGGTATGTGTTTTGTTTGTATGTACGAACCGCGGACCGCGTCCAACTCGTCCAACGGTTTTTTTTCGACTCACTTCGTAGCGTTGGCCGAGAGAGCTAAACAACAGCCACAGAGATGCGCAATTGTCACGTTTTCATTGCTTATCACCAACTATAGCTAAGGTACGTTGCATTGCACTCTTTAAAAATGTTATATTTATCCAAATATGTTCTTAAATAAAATTACAGCCTTTCACATATTAAATAAAACATTTATTTATATTTTATATATACAAAATTCATACATGATCGCAATTATTCACTTAACTGTGACTCCGCAGTCACTGTGACTTCAGCACGCTGCTCATCTCTAATGAAATGCGTGCCTGTATTAGTGTTTACCGCCGCTTTGTTGCTGTTCGCCATGCAAACATACGCTCTCGCGTGCTCTCAGCTGTATATGTACAGCGCTGTTAAGTTAACAGCATTGCGCTCAACGCATGTTAAAACCAGTGTATTTTGTTTGCAAAATAAATGCTTAAACTAAGTTTTGTTTGTATTATGTTTATAAAGAAATGTTTATTTATTAATTTAGCAATTGAAAATATGGGCGTTTTTATTTAATTTAATATATTTTCATATTTCAAGCGAGCATGTAATTAACATGCGACTAGGTGGCAACGCTGCGTTAGCCAAACTGAGTAAAGACAGAGAGAGCTCTGTTAAGTGATAACAGCAAATAGCATGCGAGCGGCAACAAAGCAAAACAAAGGCAAAAACAAAAACAAAGTTTGTTTTTGGTATTTCTTTTTTTTGTTTTTTTTTTTTTAATTAATATGCTTACATAAAACTAACGGCATTGTGGCTAATAGACAGCCAAACAATATAATATGTTTAATGCAAATTTTATTCGTTTAACAGACAAGAAATTCAAAAGATTCAAATAAGAAAAACTTCGAAAACAAAAGAAAACTAATTGCAATGGGAAAATTATGAAAATTTAAGCGGAAATTCATTTGTTATTTTTCGTGTGAATTTTGAAGACAATAATTTATTGATTTTTAAGTTTTAGGCGCTTTGCTGTGTGGCTGATTAAAATTTGAATAACAATTGGAATTTGATTTACGATAAACACATTTTTTATGAGAATTTTTATTAATAATTGGCAGCCGAAAAACAAACAACACACAAGAAAATGTGGAAATTTTAACCCCCCAGTTTTCTGTTTATCCCCCCAATCATTTACATTCCACTTAAAGTGCGTCTGTCCATAAAACTAACCCCGGCCCCGCCCCTCGACGCATAAACAAAATAGACCATAATACACAGATATACAAATAGTCGGTTTTCCCAGCCCAATGAAGCAATCAAAGACGAGTCGAGCGCAGCAAAACAGTCGGACGCAGTCGACTACCAAATACTCTGCATGCTTTCCAATTAAACTAAAATTGTTTCTTGAATAACTTTTATGTTTCTAAAGCGATTTTTATGCGCTTTTCAGATGAGTTTAGATTTATATCAAATAATATAGATGCGGAATAGCAAACTTGTATGTTTAAAATTCCCCAAATTGAAGGATTTAGCAAATAATCAGATATAAATTAATTATGTTTTTATTTATATTTCCACAAACTTATTATACCCCTTTTTAAGAATTTTTATATGGGGTAGGGCATAGAAATGAAATGTTGTTATTGTTGTTATTGCTCCACTTCAAAAGTAATTTACCTTGTTTTCTTCTGTTTGATTTTCCACAACAACAACACACACAGACTTGGATACCGAGAAAATCTTTTTGGCCTAGGCATTTTCCAAAAAAAAAAACGTAGCGTAAAAACTACAAATTCCATGCTAGCCAGAGACTATTTTTGGTTGGGCACAGCGTTGCCAGAAATAAACAGATTTCAATTAGAAAATATGCAAAAAATTATATTTTAAAATAAATATAGAAAAACCAAACATGCAAAAACATAATAAAAAAATTTTAATCAATATAGAATATTACAAATTATTTTTAATCTAAATTTTATATAATAAATTTCAAATTGCACACAATAAAATTTAAATCAATAGAATTAGACTATTAAAAATTATATATAGATTATTTATCTACATTTAAAATTATAAATTTTCAATTAAAAATAATAAAATTTAAATCAATATAGAATATTTTTAATAAATATGTATATATATTTTAAAATAGATTTATTATAAGGTGGCAACGCTGTTTAGGCACGCTCACACACACTTGAATATATTTATTTTTGTTTTTTAATTAGAGCCTACACACACACACTCTCACCACACACACACACACACACACACACACACACACACACACACATAATGATGCATACACAGAGTTAACATATGTATAACAGGAAACGGAAGCTGCAGCGCAGCAGCAGAGGCGTCTCTCTAGTTGGGTCAAGTGTTGTTGTTGTCGATGAAACCAAGAGAGTGTGGAGGGGGAGGGAGGCAGCAATTGTTTGGCTACAAAAATGCCGGCATAAGTGCAGGCGCAGGCGCTGAGAGAGAGAGAGCGAGAGCGAGCGAGCGACAATAATAACAGTTGCAGAGCCACTGTTGGTCTTAACAGCGCTATGCTAAATTCTAGCATGCGAGTGTTTGCTGGCATGCCACTGCCTCTCAAACTGTAACGGGCAGCAGTTTTTGAAATTTTCATGTTTCACACGTTTTGGCCAAAGTTTTTGACTTTTAATTAAGCCATATATATGTAAATAATGAGCGTAGAGTTATAAATTAGCCGTGGTTGCAGCTGAAATCTCTTCCCCACACAAAATTAACTGCGAGAATCCTGACTAAGCGTCATCGTTCATGCAGCGGACACTGAAATATCTGTTAGTTGGTGGAGAGAGAGGGGGGTGGGGAGGGGAGGGGCGCTGCCAAATAACGCCCTCGAAATGCCAGTGCTGCCAACTTTATTTATGTTTGCAAAAATGCAAAATAGCGCAAACAAGAGGAAGTGGGAAAATGAGCGGCAAGACTGCAGTCGAGTGTGCATTAAATAAACTAGGATACATTTAGTGTAGTTTTGTAAAAAAAAATAATATAAAATAAATGTTTACATTATCTAAAAATAATCTATTAAATATTTATTTAAATTTAATTTATTACAATAAATTAAAATAAAAATAAAAATAAAAATAAAAAATAAAATAAAAATGTTTACATTATCTAAAAATAATCTATTAATCTACAGAGGGAAAGCAACAACACTATTAAATATTTATTTAAATTTAATTTGTTGTATATTTTAATTTATTGTTTAAATATTTGAATTTGTGTTATTTTGTTTATTTAATAAAAAGATTATTTTATTTAAAGATTTAGAAATTAATTAAATTAGATTTACAAATTAAGTAATATATAATTTATGAATTTTCAAACTCTTTTTTTAAGGCCAGTTTAATTTGAGAATATTTTAAATATATTATTGCTACTGCATTTTTGAGCTGTAAATGAATTGAATTTGTAGAGTAAAAACTTGTAATATTAACATTAAATAATAGTAATTTAATAAACTATCAATTCTTTATTTATATTTAATTTATATATATTTATATTTTATATTTTAATATATTGTTTAAATTTATTTAAAAATTTAAGAATTAATTTAATTATTAGTATGATTTTAATAAATGTCAGTTGATTTTAAAACATGTGAAATAAATTAATAATAATGTGCTTTAAAGGTGTAAAAAAGATTATTAAATTTTTTATTTTTAATGTAAAAAATTATAATTTGCAGGAAATCATTTAAATATTTAAGAACTTTGTTGCGAAACTTTATAGAGAGGAATTTCAAGCTGGAACAGAGAGCAAAAAAGTCTCTTTTTTTTGTTTACTCTGGCAACTCTAGCAATATGCGTAAAGCTCTTATGAATGTTTAGGTTTGAGAACCATAAGAAAACAGGCATAATGTAAAAGCTTCTACAGTTTACTCGTTATAGAAAAGCTACTGCCTTTATACAAACCCAGCATACCCTGTAAGGTATTTTACTATGGAAACTCTGGGATAAACGTAAAGTTTTCATAGAGTTTTACGCAACAAATAGATTGGAAGAGCTACTATAGTTTACCGGATATAGAAAAACTACCGCTGCAAACTCAACATACCCTGTTAGATAGTTTACTCTGGCAACCCTGGTAAAAAACGTAAAGCTTTCATAGAGATTTACGCAACAGATAGATTGAGAGGGCCACAACAGTTTACTCGATACAGAAAACTACTACTTTTATACAAACCCAGCATACCCTATGAAGCAGTTTCTGGTACAGTCCCAAGAAAACGCACAACAACTGGAACATTAGCAGCAGCTGGTGCCGCGATAAGACAAAGCGAGAAGAGAAAACTCAAAGCAGATGCAGCGAAGCTCTATTAATTTAACAGTTTGACAAATTGAATGCTCCTGCCGCAGCACAAAGGAAAAGCGGGAAAACCCAATGCAAAGGTCTGCCGAACAATAAGCAAAGTGCAAGACAAAGAAAACTTCAAAAAACCGAAAAAAAAATAGTTTCGTTGCCTTGGCAAACTCATGAAACTTAATTGAAACGTAGCTCAGCTGCCAAATGAAACGATTTGTGCAATTTGATAGATCCATGGCGATTACTTCCGATTTAGGTGTCGATATGTCGTGAGGAACTGCCACCCAAAACCAGCCCAAAACAAAATCAAATTAAATTAAAGCCAAATTACAAATGCAACGCACGCGCCAAACACAAAATTAAAACAACAACAACAAGAAACATATAGAAAATATATATAGTACCGACTTATTACAAACTACCGAATTTAAGCGCTACGTGCCATGGTCAGAACTCTGCTCAGGGCCTCGGATAGTCCCCCTCTCAATGGGTTTGCTGCTATAAAAGCCAGCGCTTGGGCTGTCTTTAAATCATATCAGTTTGTTCTACACAAGCCGTAACAACCCCACAAACAAACAAACAACAAACACAACACAAAAAACTCATCCAACATGTTCAAGTTCGTAAGTAGCTAAAAGCATTCCACGGAACCAATTTGCCCAAAGAGCAAATCCTTTGTCAAAGTAATCAGTTTTAATTCGTTCCAAGTGCAAGTGCCTTTTTTTTTTGGTAAAAAGTATCGCTAACTGCGGATCTACTGCAGATGAAACAAGTTAATAGAGTCAAGTTTTAACAAATAATAATAATTCCAAGAAATAATAAAGGAATTATTTGGCATGAAGCAAGGAATTTCTGCTCTCAGTGCCTGTTCATAAAAATATAATGAAATCCAGAGTTTAAGAGTTACTAGTTCGCTGGAACTAGTTCACTGCTCAATTTCAACAGTTTTTAATTTAACTGTGACAGGAATATAGTAAAATTTATAAGCTCTACACAGTCAAAACTAATTTTAAACAGTTTATTTGTGCATTTGTGAAACAAGTTTTGAACTAGCGTTCAACTAGTTCAATTTATAGATACAGGTATTTGAAATCTATTTGTTTACATGAACCACTAAAAACTAGCTTAAATTGTAAATATTGAAATTAGAAACATACAAATTTAATTATAAACCTGAAACAAATCTGTATAAAGCAAGGCATTAAAATATTATAATTAGTTTAATTCAAAAATAATAAAAAGATCTAAAACTCTAAAAAAAATTGGATAAATTCAGTTCATAAGAACTAAAATGGTATATTTGCTAATGCCAAAACTAAAGAAAAATAGATGAAATAGGAAAAATCACAATTGTTTTAAAAGAATTTGGCTCATTCTGTCAATCAGGTTCATGGCGTATTTATTGAACAACCGGAACTAGTTCTTTTGAGCAACAACAGCTGAAAAGAAGATTTTTTCTTCAATATATAGTAATTCTTAAAATTAAAATAAATAGTATTTTAATTGATATTGATATATATTATTTAAAATTTAATTTATTTATTTAATAATTTGTTATTCTTTAATATTGTGATTAAATAATTAATAAACACTCTGACAAAGTTATTAACCCTGTTATTCCCATTTTTCAATGGGTACAGGGTATAATTTATTTATTTATTTATTTATTTAAAGTCGACTAAGGCCAGTCGACCAAGAGAAATTACATTACAAATTAAAATTAAAATAATAAAATTAGAATTAAAATTTAATTTAAAAATAATAGATAAGAAAAGAAAAAATATTTTATATTTATTTAATAATTATTTTATTTTCTCTCTCCCTCTCTTCCTCAGTTCGCTCTGTGCCTGTTCGCCATTGTTGCTCTGGCTGCCGCCAAGCCGCAGTTTTTGGCCACCTACAGCTCGCCCTATGTGGCTGCCACGCCCTATGCGGCAGCCTACACTAGCGGCGTCTACGCCTCTCCCTACACCGCCGCCTACACCAGCGGCGTCTATGCCTCGCCCTACGCCTACGGCGCCTATCCCTACAGCTCACTGTACCTGAGGCGTTAGGGCCAACAAAGCGAGTGAAGACTGTAACTGTTGACGACCCCAAGAAATCCCCAAAAAATAAAAAATAATAAAAAAAATTAAAACTAATACTAAGCAAAAAAAATAAATAAAAAACCAAACCCTGACGAAAAATTAGACTGACTTTTACTGGCAGCAGATTAGAATCCATGCAGCAAATGGAAATGGAAATTGGAAAATGCAATTTTCCAAATATTTATACGATTTGGCTTCGGCGCATATTTAGTGCAATTTCCGTTGCCATCAAAAACATTCGCCAGCTGCATCGTATATCATGGCAGTATATAGAGTAGAGAGAGGGAGGGGGGGCCCCCTCTGCACAGTGGTTAACCTACTGTGGAGTAGGTTGTGGTTGAAGCGGGGTGCGGGGGGGGCAGCATTCGAGCAGTGTAAGCTGTCGCCTACATGCGTCGTCTGCTCAAATGTGCAAATTATGGCAACTAAGTTGCCTGCTGTTGTGCCCCAACACAACGCCAGTAGCACAGGCCAAACAGCTCGACTAAGCAGATACCCTGTAGTACTATTTACTAATTAAAGTTCTTGAAAAATCATTCTTGACTTTAAAAATGAAACCAAAAACCATTATGCTAAAATTTTAAAAATTAACTCATATTTAATATATATTTTAATTATTATTTTATTTTAAATTCAACGGCTTTTCTTAGCCAATAATAGTTGGGACAAAAACTAGTAAATAAGCTGCAGTTCAGTCGGACGTAACCGACAGTAGGAGTATTGTACTGTAATATATGCGCGTAGGAGCAGCAATCACGCCAGATCTCTTATCGCCTTCCATTTTAACAGTTATTCCTTATCTATACTCAACTAAACTCACACACGCACACACACACACACACACGCACACACACGCATGTGTAGTTGCCTGCGCTTGCTTAGAGAGCCAGCAAGAGCGAGCGAACAGCAGCGCCGCCAAGCGCAGCATGAGCGTATGCATAGCGAGCGAGCGCCGCAGCCAACAGCTGGCGACTTTGCGCTTACCATAGCAGCGAAGCGGTAAGGGGGTTTATTTTCGGCTGGAGCTGATCAGGAGAGAGCAACAGCGACAGCGGCAGCGACAGCGCAGCCTGCAAGCACTATAAATACCGCTGCTGCAGTGCTGCTAAGCGCAGTGTTGTGCCGGCAGGCGAGTGGGTGAGACGTGTGGTGAGTGCTAAAGTGACCAGTGCGCTTGGTATTATAATAAATATTACTTATTTACTATAATATCGTAGCAATGTGCAGTGCCGGCAGTTTGTGTAGGTGTGAGCTGCCTACTCCTTACTCTCGCTGGCCGGATTCTCGCTGCCTCACTCTTCCTGGTCCTACTCTCGCTGGCCCTACTCTCGCTGGCCCTACTCTCGCAGGCCCTACTCTCGCAGGCCCTACTCTCGCAGGCCCTACTCTCGCTGGCCCTACTCTCGCAGGCCCTACTCTCACAGGCCCTACTCTCGCTGGCCCTACTCTCACAGGCCCTACTCTCGCTGGCCCTACTCTCGCAAGCCCTACTCTCGCAAGCCCTACTCTCGCAGGCCCTACTCTCGCAGGCCCTACTCTCGCAGGCCCTACTCTCGCAGGCCCTACTCTCGCAGGCCCTACTCTCGCAGGCCCTACTCTCGCAGGCCCTACTCTCGCAGGCCCTACTCTCGCAGGCCCTACTCTCGCTGGCCCTACTCTCGCTGGCCCTACTCTCGCTGGCCCTACTCTCGCAGGCCCTACTCTCGCTGGCCCTACTCTCGCAGGCCCTACTCTCGCTGGCCCTACTCTCGCTGGCCCTACTCTCGCTGGCCCTACTCTCGCAGGCCCTACTCTCGCAGGCCCTACTCTCGCTGGCCCTACTCTCACAGGCCCTACTCTCGCAGGCCCTACTCTCGCAGGCCCTACTCTCGCAGGCCCTACTCTCGCAGGCCCTACTCTCGCAGGCCCTACTCTCGCAGGCCCTACTCTCGCGGGCCCTACTCTCGCAGGCCCCACTCTCGCTGGCCCTACTCTCGCAGGCCCCACTCTCGCTGGCCCTACTCTCGCAGGCCCTACTCTCGCAGGCCCTACTCTCGCAGGCCCTACTCTCGCAGGCCCTACTCTCGCTGGCCCTACTCTCGCTGGCCCTACTCTCGCTGGCCCTACTCTCGCTGGCCCTACTCTCGCTGGCCCTACTCTCGCAGGCCCTACTCTCGCGGGCCCTACTCTCGCAGGCCCTACTCTCGCAGGCCCTACTCTCGCAGGACCTACTCTCGCAGGCCCTACTCTCGCTGGCCCTACTCTCGCAGGCCCTACTCTCGCTGGCCCTACTCTCGCAGGCCCTACTCTCGCTGGCCCTACTCCCGATGACCGTGCAACTGACTGGTGCAACTCTCGATCGCTTAACTCTCGCTGGCCGAACTCTAGCTGAGCGAACTCTTGCTGGCCTAACTGTAGCTGCCTCACTCTTGCTGCCTCACTCTTGCTGCCTTACTATTGCTGCCTTACTCTTGCTGGTCCAACTCTCGTTGGCCTAACTCCGAAGGCCTAACTCTTACTGCCTAACTCTGACTGGTGCAACTCTCGCTTGCTCAACTGTCGCTGGCCGAACTCTAGCTGACCGAACTCTCGCTGGCCGAACTCTCGTTGGCCGAACAGTCATTGGCTCGACCCTCGCTGGCCTAACTCTCGCTGTCGTACTCTTGCTTACTCAAAAATGTATTATTGCAAGATTGCAATTAGTAGAATATAAAACTCTAGTCTACAATTTTTGATTGCTAACTCTTCGGCAATTTCTACATAGTTGAACCCGAAATTATACCCCCGCTTGACACACATTTCTAGGGTATAAGTTATCAAAAGAAACACACACACAGCCGCAACACAACATCCAAACATGAGCACAACATTTGTCATTTGCATATTTTTAGTGTGGCTGTATGTGGCATGCTTTCAGGCGCATTGTGCACAGTGGTTGAAAAACTATGTGCATATCATCACACATCAATAACTTTGCTCATAAATTTCTCAACTTGTGAATATAACAAAACCGTTCTCAGTGTGACCAGCCTGTCGATTAAACTGCAGTTACCAAAATATAGCTAAGTTTTAGCTTTAAAAATGAAATAAAAATCCAATATTACAGGATCAACGTCCATGTTTGTCTTAAAAGGTTTTTTTTAGAAAAGTGCCATAGCAAACAGTAAATTTCCGCCTTAGCCGTATGTAAAGTAGACTTCAAAAGTCAAGCAAAAAATTCTACTTAAGCTCAGACCAAAGTTTGCACTAAAAGCTTCCGTAAAATGTTGCCAGCTTTAAAGCGGAACACGAAAAAGTGCAAATAACAATAACGAAAACTTTGCACTTCAACTTTTTGAGCAGTTTTCAGGTGTGACCAGACCACGGTGGCTTTTAGCTTTTCGTCCTTTTTCACCTGTAAGTGTGAGACCTTAATGGCTGACGGAATTTTAGATTGTTGGCCAATATCAAATGTAAATCTAATTTGTTGTGCTTCGGAAGCCAAAGCAACGTGTCTGCGCCCACGCACAGTGGTACCACACAACACACAACACACAGAACACAAAAAACGGAAATTGAAATATAAATAAAAAATTATTAACACGTTGTGTAGGTGTCAAGTCAAAATGCCAACAATCTCGGCCGCCTACTTGCTGAAAATGTCACGAAAATTCCAGCAACACGTACAATATATTTAGACCTTCCCGTGGGGGGGAAACGCCTCATTACCATCCAGCCTCCAAAAAGTATTTCGGGTATGTAGTCCATCAATGTCAAACTTACCTGCAAGAGACAGAGCAAAAAGAGGCAAGCGCAAATTGTGAGAAATTGTAGGAAAAACACCGACAAGTTAAGTATAGTTAAGTGGGTGGCAAAATATCAACATATGATGGCAAAATAAGGCATTTGATTGGCCTCAGATGTGAGATAGACTTTGAGCTGTTATCCGACAAACTTTTGGGAGAATTGAAAGAGTTTTTCGGGCAGATATTGTATGATGTAGTAGTTGAGGTTTAAAGTTCAACAGAAACTAAAAAATGTGTTTTTACAACAAACAGTCGTATGCTACTGACAATAGAGGTAGGTTTTCCTAATTTTGAATAGGTTTTCCGCTTTTGCTTAAAACTTATATACCCTACAGAACAGTATAGAAGTGAGTCTGATGTAGTAGTTGAGGGTTAAAATTAAACAGAAATTATAGCTGAGAAATTTAGTTTTTTTTATTTTATTTCTAAATTGCTCAAAACTTATATACCCTAAATTATGTTACAGTACAGTACAGTATAGAATTAAGTTTGATTTGTGCAGTTTTCAGAAAGTTTGAAGGGATTTTAGTGCAGGTATTTGATGTAGCAATTGAGGGTTAAAGTTGAGTAGAAAATATAGAATCAGAAGTGAGTTTATACTATGAACAGTCCGACGCTACAGACATCTGGAGTATGAGTAACTTCTTCAATTTAGTATACACATTTTTGTCAGATTTTTGAATTGAAAGTTATTTTAAATAGAAAACATAGCAGATGAAGTTAGTATATAGTATAGTATGAACAGTCGGACGCTACAGACGCTAATTATATTCAAAACAATTTTTTTCCCACATTGTTTCAAGTCGTATATACCCCATATTTTATAACCGTACAGTTGCTCTTATAGCGAAAAATTGGCTTTATTTTAATTTAACTGTCCAATGTGCACAGTTGAAACGTAATTTCTTCGATTTCATTGAAACAAAACGTTATCGATTTTAATGGTAAGGAGTTGCTGCTGTTGCTACTGCAGGATTTCCTACGCTTTTCTTATCTGAGGTAAAACACCTGCCCCAAGCAGCTACAGAGTTACGGTCTGCCTTTGAGATTGTTTTTGTTTGTGTGTGTGCGGCAAAGGCAATCAGGCATCGGCATCGGCATCGGCATTAATTCGATTCATTGGAAATATGCGATATACATGACATTTACTTAGCTTGATTGCCAAACAGAAAACAAGGCGAAGACGAAGCTGAAGTTCGGCATCCAAAAATCAACAAGCTTAAATGCTGCAGGAGTGCGAGAGATGCAAGATAAACAGCAAGTCAATGCTTAATATAAATATAAATATTTATGTGCTTAAAAAGTTACAGATTGTCATGTAAGGAGCGTTTTACAGGGGCATAAAGGACTAGTAATATTGATTTTTAATACAGCTTACAACATATCGAAAATATGGAATAATAAAATCTACATATGTCAGTGAATTTTTAAGATATATTTTATTTTATTTGAAATAAATCATTTTATTTTACAGCAAATAAATTATTTTATATTATTATTTTTATAGAAAATAAATCATTTAATTTTATTCGAAATAAATCCTTTTATTTTATTCAAAATAAATCATTTATTTTCATACGAAATAAATCTTTTTATTTAAAAAATTTACTAATAAACTCTTCTTTTAAAGTAATAAATTATTTATTACGCGATAATTCAATAAAGCTGTTTCAAAAATAATTACCCAAAAATCCTAAACGTTTAATGAATTGTTAAACTAAATACTTTATCGTTATTTTGATATATTATCGGGCATAAAATCAATTTTAATTTATGGGCAACGCTGTGCTGCGTTTGCATTATGGCAATTATCAAATGGCGCCTGATTAATGATTTGCTAAACGCTGCCAGCAAACTAATTAATGGCCGCCGTATTTATCGGGCCCTAAACTTAAATGCTCAGCCGATTGAGCTCAACAAGTGCGACGGAGAGCGGAACAGAGCGGCACTTCAAAGGGTTTCAATTTTCATAAAGCCGATAAAAAAAAGCACGCTTTAAGCCATTGTTGCTGCCGTTATGTCGCTGTATCGGGCAGCACTTGGCGTCATTTATTTAAAGGCCACATTTCAGCCCTTGCTTCTAACAAAAGCATAAAAAATTCATGGCTGTAAGCGAGAGGGCAGAGACGGCGGCATAGAAGACAGTGGAGAGGGGGTGGAGAGTGGGAGGGGGATTAAATGAAAATTGAAATGAAAATGGTGTACTCGGTGGCGCTCTGACCTCTGTTAAAAATGCAGAGCAACAATTTCCGTTTCCGTTCGCCCAATGACCAATGCTGATGCTGATGCTGATGCGGCTGCTGTTGCTGATGCTGCTGCTGATGATGTTTCGGTTTCTTTGGTTTCTTTGGCTTGCCCACCTTCAACTTCGCCTCCTGCTTCTGCCTCAGCTCCCGCCTACGTTTGTGCAACATGTCAAGGTCCCCGCCGAGACGTTCTGATAAATGTTTCTTGGACTATTAAACCTTACAAATCAACGTGCTGATGAGCTGCTGATGGCACGAACACACAAACTCCTTCTCTTTCTCCTTCTCTATCTCTTTCTCTGTCTCAACAGCCTCTCGCTCTCTACAACTGCTTCAGTCTGGCGTTAAATTGAAGCCGAATCTCTGGCAGATAAGTCAAATGCTTTTTATCGCCTTTTTTCTCCGCTCGCACTTTTTTATTGCTGCTCAACGCGGCGTATAATCGATTTTATACGAAAAATATTGCTCAGCCGACACGTTGCACACGCATCTAAAACGTTTCACGTTACACTTTTAACTAACTTAAAGCCAAAATCAATTGGAAAAGCTGCCAGCGCTGCGGTTTTCTTATGCTCATTCCTACGTTCTGCCTTCATTTCAGATTCCATTTCATAGCGTTTTCTTTGGGGCATTTCGTTTGTTTGTGTCACTTGGTCAATGCACGCAAAGCAGACGCGAAGGTCAACGCTTCAGCTTATGTCCCCACATTTAAATCAATAGACAGGTATGTACATATAGATGAGAATGTCGGAAAACCCATAGAGTCCAACTGAAAAGTAGGTCCCTGGAAATAATAAATAGCCGAGCTAAGAATGCGGCATATGCTACATTTTGTTCTTGAAAAAGAAAAGCATAAGCAGCGCATAGAAAATTGGTTTTATAAAAGATTCCATTATATTACTTATTAAAATTTCCTATAATTGTGCAATTTTATAGAATTTAATTTATAAATTTATCGTTGAGGACATTTTCAAATCATTAATTTCTAGGCTGAACTGTCTTTAACGTGATACAGTGTTTTTATAATTAAGTGCCCACGTTGGGCGCCATAAATGGCAGTTTGGCGCCCAATGTGGGCTACAGTTTATATTGCAGAATTTTTAAATTAATTTTAATTAATTAAGAAATTAAATTTCTTTAACGCTAGCTTATTGAAATGTTTTTACGTGCCTTTTAAATTACAGTTTGGCGCCCAACGTGGTTTCAAATATATATTGCAGGATTTTTTAATTCGTTTTAAACAATTAATAAATTAAATTTCATTACCGTTAGTTTGTAATTCTATAAAAAATAAATGTATAAAATTTTAAAAATTCATAAAAATTTATATGCAAAAGTAAAGTTCTAGGCTAAATTTGATTATCTGTCGCTTGCTGGCAGTTCATCTCCAGAGGTCACTCAAGGGCTACCAAACTGACAAATTTTCATGTAAATAAATAAATATTTAAACATTTGAGATATGCATATCGCTCAAGTATAGCGATAGCTGTATGCATATGTATAGCACACTTGTGCAACATCATTAAAACTTGTGTCGTACACAGAGCGAAACTTTTGCAACTTAATGCATTTAATTACAGCATATAAAACATTCTGAGTGCGACAGTTTGTTGCCGTTGCTTTTTTTAACGACAAAAGAGCTGGGAGGTTTGGGAGTCTGGCAGTCTGGGAGTCTGGCAGTCTGATAACATGACATGACAGCTCAATGGGAGCTGCTGAGTTGCCCAGCGAGAGTCAATGCTGGAGGCGTGCAACGTGGCGTATAAGTAACCGCTTTTATTGTCATTTGCCGCGCCACTCAATAAGCGAGGCATGCAAGGGCTGGGGCAGGGAGAAAGTGGCAGGAGAGACAGAGAGAGAGAGGCAGAGTCTGAGCATGTCAATGCATTACGCTGGTCAACAATGTCGGCCACATGCAGCGAACGACCTCATCAGGCTCAAGTGAGCTGAGCTGCTGCCTGGCTCTGAGGCTTAAGTGTGCAATTGCAGGGGCGTTGTTGAGAGGGGGGTTAAATGGGCTTTGAATGCAATTATGTGCAGCATGTTGTTGCCGTTGTTGCCGTTGTAGTGGGCGTGACCCGCAGGTAAGTAGGCCAAGCGTATATAAAATAAAAAGAACTACAATGTTTACTTGGTTGCAGGTTACAGTCGGACGGAACCTACAGTAGTAGACACTGTGCTTGGTGTTTTAATAATCAATTTCTCAAACAGAGTCCCCCTCCTGCTCTCTAACAAGTCAAGCAAATAGTCTGTTGCATATCTTTGCTGTTTCTCATACGATCGTAATATAATTCCTTAGCAATATAAGTTGCTATGCTGCTGCGCTGATCAAGAATATATATACTTTGTGAGGTCTACCAGGTCATTTTTCATTTGCACCAAATTAATAGACCCTTTTTGTGGTTTTTTAAAGTACAGGGTGTAAAATATTTACTTGCATTATTTGTGCATAACAAAGCGAATAAACAGAGCAAATGCAGTTTACTGATTGAGCCTTAAATTTTTAAAGATAAAACTGAAGCATACTCTCTCTCTTTCTCTCTATCTCTTCTCTTTCTTTCTCTATCTACCTCTCTTCTCTATTTGTCTGTCAATTACTGTTAGGCTGCGAACTGAGCCCACATATATCAACGTGCTTGAGGTCCTCGAGGTTCAAGGACTCAGCCATTTGAATTGGGTTCTTGTGCACATAAAGATTATCTTGTGCCCTCTGCTGCTGCGCATTTTTTATGGTAATTCGCTCTCTATGCCACTGACAGCACAACAGCAACAACAACAACCAGCAACAAACAAAACAAACCAACAACAGGACAACAAACACTCTTGAAAGCCATAAAGCAAACCTAGCGCATAAAGGCACAAAAATGAATTGGCATTTGGATCTCTCTCTCTCTCTCTCTCTCTGTCTGTGTGAATGTGTTTGTCTAATTTACATGCCACATCATGGGGCACAAGTGGCATGCCACTTTCTCCACTCGAATTGCCAGCACAACATTGGCAACTTCATTGAGACACATTCTTTTAAATTTGCATAAATTATAGCCTTAGCTCTTGGTAGTGTTTATAATTATTTTTTAATTATTTCTTAAAAACATTTCAGCTATTTTCTGCATTGTATCTCTGGTGTTTGCTGGGTTTTCTTTAGTATTTTCTTGTTTAATACAAACGTTTTATTTATACCTTAATGGCAGCCATGTTTTGAGCTATCGATAAAGAAATTGCGCGCTAAATATGGCGGCAGCTCGATAACAAATTAATTGGATGGTCGATATCGATAAAAAGCTTTTCAAATTAACGAGAGATTCTTGAATAAATTAAATAAAATTATTTTATTAATTATTTATATTTATTTAAGAATTATCAATTTAAATAACAAATTAAAAAAAACGTAGCATACTTCTCTGCACTTTTTGTCATTAAGTTAAGCTCACACACAATTGCAGATCTTATTTATAACCAGCTGTGTCAAACTTTGGCTATTACGCTCAGCTTGCAGCTCATCTATTTCCGTTTAAAGGCTTGCCCCGCCCCTTTCCCTCTCACACACCCACACTCCTACAGTACACACTCGCTAATGACGTCAACGTTTAGCGCCAGCCTCCAATCAATAGGCAGACAACAAAAGCAAAAGAATAACAACAACAAAGGGCAACAAAGCGAAAACAAAGTAAAACTTATGTGAATAGAAATTTTTGGCACAAGTCGCAAATTAAATTTACATTTCATGCACGTAAGCGAAGGCATCAGTAACATCATCAGCCCGCAATCCCCCTTAATTGCCCTGCCAGAGCTACAGAAAAAAACTAAGCGATGCTGCAGTCGAAGCTGCCGTAATGTGTCTGGATAGCTGCCAAGTAGAGCCAATTATGTGGCCTAAAAGAGCAGAGAAGGAAGAGAAAAGCGGGAAGAGAGTAGGAAGAGAGTGAAAGCGCCAGAATAAACGAAATCAATACGCGAAACATTAAATTGCGACTCGCTAAAGACACGCCATGGACTCATTAGGACGAGCAGACGAGGCTGCTATCTCTCTATCTCTCTCTCATCATCTTGCTTGCTCCTCTGCCAAGATGTGGCTGCCACATGTGTGGGGCACGTGTGTGCGTTTTGATTGCGCTGCTCCTTTCCGGCCATTGTTGCGCTGTTTTTGCCATAAATGGCGCCATATTGACAAGAAAAATAACTGAAAACGGAAACACTGCAAAAATGGCAATATAGCAAAACAGCCAAAGGCTTGAAGTTTGCACCATAATAATAAGTTTCGCAATTTCAAAACTAAATTTGCTAGAATCTCGTTTTATTTTATATTAATTTTATTTGATTTTATTTTTTATTTTAAATCATTTGGCATTGATAAACACTTGCAGCTTCTTATTGCCTACAGCGTTGATCAACACTTGCAAACACTGCCTGATCAACACTGTTACAACGGATTTAACACTGTTTTAAAACTAAATTAGCGAAAATCTCATTTTATTTTGTTTTAATTTTATTTGTATTTGGATAAATTTTATTTGACTTTATTTTATATTTTAAATTATATATTAAATTATTATATAGCGTTAATCAACATTTGCAGAATCTTCCTGATCAACACTGTTTCTACTGATTCAACACTGCTTAAACATTGAATTTGCTAGAATCTAATTTAATTTCATATTTATTTTAATGTTGCTGTCCATATTATTTGAATATATTTCATATTTTAAATCTTATATCTCGAACTATATTAACATTGTACAATTGGCATTGATCAACACTTACTTATGATCTTTTGCATACAGCGTTGATCAACACTTGCAGAAACTTCCCGAAAGCTCGTTACAATTTGAATAACCAATAAAACTAAAGGACAATGCACAATAAATTATTTAAAATTTATATTAAAATATTTATTTATTTACAGAAACCATCGGAACTATCGATAGTACCTTAACAACGTCTTAAACCCCTTCTTAAAGCGTGTTTGCTGTGGGTTCAATAACATTAGCCAGTGTCTGGTATCATAGTGGACGTGCTGCTGCAAACTGTAATTTAATTAAGGCGTACCCGCATCCCTGCCCCGCCCCCTCACCCCCGCCCGCTACTTCAAATGCTGACACTAAATACGCGCCAAACGCACATAAAAGAAATGGCTGAAACAAAAAAAAAATCAGTTTCGCTAGACGGCGCCAAGCGAATTGCTACAAAGCACAACAAAAAAAAAAGCTGGAAATAAAAAGAGAAAAAAAAGCACAAGGGACAAAGGACATTGGAGCAGGGACGCTTAATGAGCTGTTTGGCGACGGCGGGGGAATTGCGGCATGCGCCTTTGGAGACTTGCAACACACGCATGAAAGTGACTCGAATGCAGTTTTTAGTTTGCAGTTTTCAGTTTTATATTCAGTGTTTCGACACTCGAAAGTTTAATTGTTCGACTAAAGTGCACTCGTAGTTTATGCGCTTTGCATGGTACGAGTTAACCCAAAAACCTTCCGAATGGTTTCACTTTAAATGCCATTCACAGCGATTACGAGTGCCAGCTGAATATGAAAGTTAAATGCCATTCAAATGTAATACAGAGGGCAAATTATATAGTTAATTAAGGCAAATGTTGGTTGCTTATGCTAATTTTAGCACATTCATTAACGTAATATTAACTCTAATGTTCGACGGGTTAGCTAGAAATGTTTCAACAAGATTAGCCTTGAAATAAAATAGCAATACCTGGCATTTTAGACTTGAAAAAACTAAAAATAATATACAGTTTCCGAATGAACTATGTTTTGACCAGGCTATGTTTTTATACCCTGTATACAGGTTGTTGAGTCACCAGATTTTAAATAAAAGTAGGTGTATATCATATTAAGTTTATTTCAAATTTCAGATGCCACGCCCCAATTCGCCACAGTTCAGACGTAACTATATAAATCCATCAATTTAAGGTATAGGTATTAATTTAATTACATCGATAATATTTTTTGATGATTAATATTCACTATTCTTTGAGTTGCATCGGTCTATTTTAGGAAAGTTATGATGCATCAAAGTTATAATATATCAGAAAATCAATCACATGCAAGCGGATGAGACAGCAATTACATGTTCAAGCGGCTAAATAATTTGTAAAAATTCAAAAATTATATAAATTTTACTAAACCATTTAGAATTCAAATGTGGCAAATAAAGTTAGTAGAGCTTTTATACCCTGTACCCATTGAAAATGGGAAAAACAGGGCTATTATTTACCTTTTACTAAGCTCAAAAAATACTAGGCGTGAAAATTACTTTTCAAATACGTTTACAGCCGCTTCTGATGATAAATTAAGCAAAATACTGTCCAATACTATTAAACAATTAACGGTTACAGGGTATAAAACCGCTTTAATGGGAAATCCCGCAAGTAACTCAACTAGACAGCGTTTCCGCTGAAAAGCCACAGCTAATTATAAGCTGTACGCTGAATTTTGGCAACATTTTCAAAAAACGCAAACTGTCAAAACTCTCGGGCGAGGGAAGGGGAGTACCAGGTGGGGAGTAGTACCAGCGGAGTACCAGGGGGTTTCTAACTCACCTCTGTACATGGGAAACTCGCCATCGCTGTGGCTATGACAGAGCATAATTGGTGAGCGGCAACGGGAGGCGGCGACCATGATGCCAGTCTTGTGGTGTCCGGCAACGCTGAGCTTCCCGGAATTGGATGAGTTATGGCTGGCCGAGTTGCTCGATGTGGCAACGTTTGTTGGCATTTGATTGGCGGCATTCGATTTTTGTTGAACAGCTGCTAGCATGATGCCAGTGTTTAGGCCGCCGGTAATTGCAGTTGCTGCATTTGTGGCAGGCGTCATGGTGGCGCACACGGAATAGGAGCGTGCCACATGGCTTAAAGTGCGTCGTCGTATGGTTGCCGCTGCCACAGTGTTGCCAGCTGTTGTTGTTGTTGCTGTTGTTGTTGCTGCTGTGGCAAGTGCGGAGCGATAATGATGCTGCGGCGTCGAGTACTGATGGCAATGATAGGCGGCGGGGGGCGGGGCTTCGGTCTGTTGCTGCAACTGCTGATAGACAGGTGCGCCACCTAGCGACAAATGATGCTGCAACGGCGGATGGGCATGGGGATGGGGGTGGGGGTGGGGCGCGTATTGTGGCAGCGTTGCCTGCGCTTGTTGTGGCAACGGCTGCTGGAATGGCGGATGCGAGTGTTGATGCTGCAGCAATTGGCGCTGCTGTTGCACGGCGGCCATTTGGAATTGCTGCTGCAGCTGCTGCAACAGATCATGCTGCAACTGCTCATTGCTCTTGGACTCTTGGGACTGTTGGGGATGCTGCTTCTGCTTCTCCCAGGGTCCGTTCTTATCGCCGCTGTAATCCAGTTTGAATGCCGATTTCAGTTCTCACTAGTTTAGCTGCAGCTTGGCTGTGGCATGCCGCATTCGCCAGCCAAATGGGGCAACATTAAACAGCTGACGAGGCGAACGCTGCCCAAAAATTGTCACTTATTTATGAGCGTGTGTGTGTCCTATTGCTATGTCGGTCAAACAACAAGCCAAACTTTCAACACACGCGAATATCACACACACACACACGCTAGCACACACACACGCAGACTCACACACTGCCTATACGTGTGAGCTTATCAAGGAGAGCGAACGAGAGAGCGCGCGTCAGTTCAGCATCCAGCGAGAGCTGCGAACAGTTGCGTTAGGCTTAAGTACAACGACTGATTGCACGAAGCTTTGTTATCCTGTGAAAAAGCAAAAGCTGCTGCCTCTGCCGCTGCTGCCAAAAGCGCAACTTTCACAGAGCCAGAGAGAGAGAGAGAGAGAAAGAGAGAGAGCGAGAGCAAGTCAAGAGAGGCTGCAGCCAGAGAGCGAGCGCAATATAGGCCGAGCAGAGAGAGAGCGAACAGCGTTGCCAATTTGGCTAGTTTTAGAATTCATCGAGTAGAATTCTCATTATTTATTTATTTGAAAATATATGTTAATTTTAAATATATTATACTAATTTAAATTTCATTATATAATTTTTTATATTTTTTAATTTTAATCAGACTATATCTGGCAACACTGACAGCAACAGTAATTAGAGCGCGCAAACAGCGTTGCCACCACGACTTAGTAATCACTAGATATATAATTTTTGGTATATAAGTAGTTGTCTATCCTACGCAGCTCCAGTTTATTTCAAATGTTGGATGGCACGCCCAGCTTACAAAAAATAAGCTATACGAAACAGAATATCCAGCGTAATATTGAACACAGAAGTTTGTTATTCAGAATATATACACTTTAGCTTCATGTTTATCTATCCTAAGAAGCGTTTTGAAATCGGTAAATTTACACCAAAGTTATTAAAGCATAAAAAACAGTGTTGCATTAGCTCTTTCCTGCTTGCACTCTATTAGAGCGATCATGCCTAAAAGCATGCTATAGAAAAATAAAAAGTTAGATGAAGCATTGCTGCTGCGCTTCCTGTGATGTTTAAAGATAAGTATTTTAATTTGAAATATGCTATAAAATATTCAAAATACATTTAGCTGAAAATCTAACCTTTTTTTTCACTTTATTCCCCCAATTCAGCTTATTTTGGATACAAAACTCTGGCAACACTGAGGGTAATACAAATGGCAAAGCTAACTGGACCAGTTCCTAGCGTTATCTACAGCAATTGAGTGGGCGGAGAGCAGAGATATATATATAGAGAGAGAGAGAGCCTAACTTGTATGTGTGTGTACTTGTATGTATGTGTGTGGAGAAAGAGAGAAAGAGGCAGAGGGAGCGTTACAGCGTTAGTTCTGTTTATGAAAGTTATTTTGCATGCACCGAGCGTATGTTTTGCCAACTCTTTTGCTTTGTTTACCGTTAAAGCGTGCAGGCATAAAGCAACAACAAAAAAACTGACTAAAGCCACCGACAGCTATGAGAAATGTATGGCATAGTTTGAGGCGCGCCACCGTGGTGCAAAATTGCATAAAAATATGCGAAATATTTTTATTAAAATTGTCTTAGCAAAGATATAAATCAATAAAATGAAGATCAAATAAAATTCTAAATTATTTTCAGCATATTTTTAGATCTAATAAAAATAATTTGTAAAAGAAAAACATTTAATTTGCTATCTAAAAGTTTCGGTTGAAAACAATAGTTAACTTTTAATTCATTATTGAAATAAGCATAAACAATATTTTTGTTAAAAAAACAAAGTATATTAAATAAAGAATCAATTGACCTTAGTCAATAATAAATAAATAAATAAATTCCTATAAAATAAATAAGCTTAACATATTTTAAAATAAAATAAAAGCCTATAACTTTAGGTATAAAAAAACTAATAAAATCCATAACGAAATAAATTATATTGCAAAATAATCATAAAAAAATATTAACAATTTGCAGAAATTTCAAAAATAAATAAAAAATGTGTGCTTGAAAACTTCTTTGAAAAATTAAGTAAAATAAACCCCGCTTATTTACTCAGCTGTATAAATTTGATTAATCATCAAATTAGCTACACAATTCATAATGAAATCGTAAACATTTAACAACGATAATGAAGGTAAATAAAATTAGCGGGAAATTTCGCTTTCAGTTTAGATAAGATAAAACTGTCGCGTCAATCGAAGTCTGCGCAATGTTGCGTAATGCGTGAACCACTGTGCACAGTGGTAGCTGCTGACACTTGGCCAACAGCAAAAGGCATTGAGGCACACCAAACACAACATGCTGGGTTCATTCACCCAAACCAACAGCCAACATACATATATACATATATACAGACATACATATACATATATATACTATATATACTATATAGGATTCCAAAACAGCTGCTCCTGGTGCCAGGCAAAGCGAAAGGAAATTCAAGAGCAGCTGCAAAGCTCGGGAAAAGCTTTGCTCGGCGAGAGTGCGAGCAGAAAATAACATTAATGACAATACGACATGATGAAAAGCGTCGGGAGAGTCGAAGAAGCCAAGGAAATTCCCACAGTTTGCGCCTTTTTTTTATTCTTTTTATTTTTATCCGAAGTTACGCTCGTAATTTATTTATGTATTTGTCATTCAGTCTTTTGATAAAGTTGTTGCACGATAATTTCGATGGTTCCCGCAGGACTTTAAAATGCCAACAGTTAAGCGAACGGTGGGGGGGTAGGGGGGGGTTGGGAAAGCTGAGAAGCGTTCCGTTGCGTTCCTTTTGATAAGGACGCCAAAGAAAGTCGATATCATAATACAAACACTGAACAGGAGCCCAGCAAAGCTCAGCAAGCGACGCAGCATCAAAATTGGTTGCTAACCATCAACATATCTGTAGGGATTGGGGCCCTCTCGGTTAACAGCGTCGAGCACTCGTTGGGGTAGGGTAGCGAAGGGTGAAGGTAGCGGGGCGTGGCGGGGTTCCTTGTTGATTTTGCGTGCGCACGAGAGGCAACAAAAAATCTGTAAAGTGGCAAGCAGTATGTTGCCCCCATGTGTGTCGGTATTTGTGTGTCTGTGCGTCTGTGTGTGGGTGCTGTTGCTTGTTTCGGATTCTGCAGTGCTGTGGTTAAGGGTCGACTGCTTTAGGGGCGTTCCTAAGAGTTGCAAGCTCGTAAATGTTGCATACAGTTCTGCGCTGCGAACCGGTTCGGAAAGCGAATTCCCAAATTTCTTTTAATTTGAACCGGAACTTTTGGGTTTCAAATCTATCAATTATAAGTTTGTAAAAAATATTTGGTATATGGAGCCCTTGCCGCGTAAAAATCGAAAGCGGCAAACGCAAATTTTACAGAAGACCTTTTTTTTTGCGACGGCGTTCGAAATTCGCAGCAAATGTGGCGCTTACGATATATTTGACAGGCTGATATCTCAGTAAATACGTTGAATTAGATTATAAAATTTTTTGTGTAGATCAGTTGATTAATTATGTATATAATTGCATAAAAAACGGAAAACCGAAAAATTTTCATTTTTTATACTATTCTAGTTATATATTATTCTATATATTTACCGTTTAAATCGTGATCGTGGAGGTAGTTGCTGGCACTGCTCTTAATGCTGATACAGTCCAAGGGCGTGGGTTCAAATATATTGTACGAATCACAGGACTCTGCATCGACTGTTGAAAGAACATAAACCAATCAAAGTAATAAATAACAAATAATCAAAATAAAAATAATAAGTATAACTCCACAGTATTAAATGATAAGTAAACTATAAAAACAGCTCACTTAATATTGGTTGCATTCACCAGGTTACCGCTCCATGGATCGCTCACCCGATAACCGATGAAAGCAACCCTGAATGCATCATAAAATTGCAGCGCATGTATCATACAATTTTTCTGATCCATCGCTGCTTTTTCCGCTGCATTCATCGATAGTCGATAAAAACAGCTGATTTCAATTCAAAATTGTAAACAAATAAATCAAAAATAACTGTATGCATTTTAAAAATTAATTATTTGAAGACTTTCTGCATAAAAGACTGTTGCAAGTTGCAAAATGTATCAAACGCATTCACCAGGTTACATGGAGCGAAGGGTTGCTTTCATCGGTTATCGGGTGAGCGATCCATGGAGCGGTAACCTGGTGAATACAACCATTGTGTGAATATTAATAAAATCAAAATCGATTAATTTTTTAAGTGCTAAAAATAATAAACATAAGCCCACCGTATTAAAAGATATATGAACTATATAAACTATAGTAATTTGCTTTTTATTTAAGTCAATTTTATCAACAATAATAATATTTCTAAATAATATCGCCTCTAATTTAACGCATCTGCTGGCAAATCGATAAATATCGAAATGAAACAACAATTTATCGGTTATTTTATCGTGTTCTGTTATTGATTGCCATCGCGATATTACCCAGTAACAAATCTATATTAATCGAGTTAAATTTCAAATTTTCGGTATTTATTCTAAGCTTAAATTTAGGTTCCCCAGTTTTCACAAATAATTTAGATCTAAGTTAAAGGAAACATTTTTGGTGCCGTTGCATAAATTCGTTGCTATAACCGCAGAGCAGCCGATTTACATTTGCCAATTTGTGCAGTTCATTTTTGCTCAGATATCGAAAGATTCCGTCGTAGAGCTCCACGGGTAGGCCCAATAACGCCGGATAACAGTGCAGATTAAGAGCGACCAACTGTTGGTTGCGCATGGGCTGGAAGAGTTTCTCCCGCAGCAGCATCGAGAGCTCGTCCAGTCTGCAGAACCTCCGATAGATCGGATCCAGCTGTACGTTGAGCACATAACGCCCGATGGACAGACAGACGCTATATCCGGGCTCCTTGGAGGGCGGCAGGGGAGAGAGCGTGAGCATCAGCAGATCACCCAAAACAACCATCATGAGTTGGCTCTGCATTGTGGCAACGTGCTCCTCCAGATCGCACTCCTGCACCAGGCTGCGTAGGAGCAGGCGACGTGGTGCATCATCCGCACTCCGGCTGTAATCCGGCGGATGCTGGCTAAGCAGACGCACGTTGCGGATGTGAAAACTGGCGATCGCTGGCACCGGTTTCAGCTGCTCCCGCTGCTCCTTGTAGGTGCGCTCCTCCACAAATCCGCATTCGAGTGCAAGCAAATAGACCAAATGCAATTGCAATTCAACCGCCGGCAGCTTGCGACCTTTGAACTTGTTTAGCAGCTGTTTTAGATGCAGGGGCACCGCCTCGGGCGTGGCATATTCCAGGCATAGGGGATCCGTCGCTGTAATGAGGCAAGTTAGGGTATGAGAAGAAGGCCATGTGCATGTTGTTGTTGTTGCGGCGTTTTGTGTGCGGGTTTTAGTTGAGGATGCGTTGGTCTATGGGAATCGCATAAATTAGTCAAATAATACATAAACAATGGCAACAAATCCAAGCAAACTAACCTGTGTGCGTGTGTGTGCGTGTGTGTGGCATGCGACACTGAAATGTTGTTGTTGTACTACGTGCAACTAATTGATTATTAACACACTATGTAATTAACACAAGCAATAAGTTACATTTACATTTAGTTGCAAGTTGTTTGTAACTTGTTTTCATGTTGTATTTATACTCCCAAAGTTATTAAAACTGTTTTTACAGGGTATAATAGCACACTATGTAAGTAATACAATAAATTAATTACAATTACATTTACTTGCATGTTTAAACTTGTGTTCATGTTTTCCCAAAGTTATTACAACTCTTTTTATATAATAACACACTATGTAAATAATACAAAACAATAAGTTACATTTACTTTCAAATTTAAATTACATGCTTATCGATGTGTTTTTAGCGCCAACGTTATCGAAACATAACGCATAGTAAATTAGCATATTTTACAACACTTACAGCAGCTTGAAACAAATCAAAACAATTCGCAAATGCATTTAAAATCAATCAAAATAATTCACAAAAGATTATATTACAAACGTACTATCTAATCTAATCTAATCAAATAAAATTAAACAAACGACGAAATACCCAAAATGCTTACTAACATTGTGATTCCAGTTGATCGGCCGAGATAGCGACAGTTGTGGGTATCTCGGGTGGCGATGACGCAGAGGGGGACGCGGGCGACGCTGGTGACGCGTTGACTTTAATATTCTCGGCCATTTCGAGTTATGCACGCCTTAACGCATCTATTTTTATATAAAATACAAATCATTTGATTGGGGCCCAAACGCTTTCTGCGTCGCCTGCCGCACATTCACAATATATTGCCGCACTATTCACAATAGTCGATTTTGTTTTCGATTTCACAATTTTTGCTGCTGCTCGGCTTTTACAAAAATAATTAAAACTGCATTTTATATTCACGTAATTTAGGCACCGAAATTTGCAAGTCAACAACACAAAAAAAAAAGAACTTTTTTGGTTTGCAATTTACCACCTGTTTGACTGCCTATCGATATTGTAATTAAGCAACTTATCGATTATCAGCACTAGCGCTTGGTGAACAAAATGTTTTGTTTTGACTTTTAAAATATAAATAAAACGAAATATGTGCTGCAAAAATAGGCATTGTGATGACATTTTGAATAATAATAATATAATAAATGTAATACAGAAGAATTTAAATTAATTAATTTGATTTCCAAGTCGATAAGTGTTAACAGCGTACTTGGCCTATGCCAATCTCTTGCTATCGGTATTTGGCACATCTCTAATTGCCGGCGTTTGTTTATTTACAGGCAGCGAAATGACTTCAATTGATAATAATGAGAATTATATGGTTAAACAGGCGCAAAGCGTGCGCCAAACAGATCCGAGCGCTGCCAAGGCGTGGATATTAACCGCCAAGACCCTCTATCCGAATGCATTCAGCGTGCTCTACGAGGCGTATCTGCTGGAACGCGACAGCAAGAGCTACGAGGAGGCGGCCAAATGTTTTAGCGTGCTGTATGCCTTAAAATATATAAAATATGTATTATTTATAATTGTAATTATTGTGCATTTTCTTGCGCAGCGCCAGCAAGTTCAGCAATCAACATGCGGAGCTGTGGCAGGAGGTAAACGCGCTGACCAAAGCGCTGAGTCATGAGAGCGATTATACGCCGGATCAGGAGTTTTATGTGAAGATGTACAAGCATCTGACGCCGGAGGTGCAGCACAATATATTTGTGCATACGATCAGCAACAGCGGCGATAATCTGCAGCAGTGCATACACAGCTATATACTGCTGTTTAATAAGTTTCCCAAGGCGGCGGCAACGCAGGCGCCACGCCTACTCGAGATGCTGGTGGAGGGCATGAAATCCGATCCGGATATATATCAGCGCATGCTGGTGGAGGAGGTGCTGCCCTTGGTGCAAAAGAATCCGCCGGAGCTCTCACCGCTGCTCGCCTGTCGTTTGTATACCAATTCTCTGGAGTATTATCTGCGCCAGATAATGGACGATGAGAAATGCGATACGGCGGAGGCGTGGCGGAATATCTTTAAGGTGCTGCTGCTGTGCGGCCAGATGATGGGCTGGGAATCGTTTCTGCCGTTCAGCAAGCAGTTCAATCAGAACGCCTACTGGGACAAGCTGGTGAAAATACTGCGCAGCAGTCCAGCCGGCAGCTCCCAGGTGCTGTTTTATGCCACAACGTTGTTCATCTACTCGCTGCACGGCTACATACGCAAGCTGCGCGTGGAGGATGCGGATGTCAATCATGTGCTGGTCGAGGGCTTCATCGAGTGGACGCCGGAGGCTGGCGAGGGGCAGAGCATGGACTGGACGCCGGATGGTGGCGATGTGCAGAGCATGGAACCGCCCAAATTCTCCGCCACAACGGCCATCAGCCAGGAGCTGTCGGAGGCCTTTCTGCATGCCGCACGCTGCTGGCAGCTGCTGAACACCGAACAGTTTCAGCGGGATTTCAGTCAGCTGATGTTGGCGCTGCCGCTGGCGCCCTGGATCTCGCGGTTTCTGTTCGATCTGGCCATCTACTTTGGGCATCGCGACGAGGCCAACAAGCTGATGGCCGAAATGAACACGCAAAGCTCGCTGGTGCAGAGCCTGCAAATCCTCAGCCTCAATCTGATGCAGGGCAGCATGACGGTAAGTAGCTGAAACTAAGAATAACTATAGCTCTCTAAACGCCCAATCTCTTGCAGCTGCAGGGCTTTCAGTGCATACTCAAGATACTCGCTGAGCTGCCGGCCACCAGCGGCCAGCTGCTGGACAACATCAGCCTGAAGAGCCATCGCCATATGATCTTTCTGCCGCTCACCAAATTCGCGCTCATTCAGTACTGCACACGCGCCTTGGTCAGCAGGTTGAGCCGCGTGCTCTTCGAGCCCAGCTACTCGGATCGTCTGCTTGCCGATCTGCTGGCGCTGCTGCAGCTGAGCCACGACAAGGATCTGCAGCTGAAGCAGCACATCTTCAATCTGATCACGCAGCGCAAGTCGTTCAATCTGCACATTCTGTCGCACTACATCATTGCCACCGATGTCATCGAGGAGCTGGCCTACATCTGGAACCTGCAGCAGCAGGACGACGCCAACTTTGAGCTAACCGGATCGCCTACCAGCGCAGCAGCAGCAGTTGCAGTACCTGCTCCTACTGGCGGTGCAGGCAGCGTAGGCGCCCAGCCACGTCGCATTGGCACACGCGGCGCCGACAAGGGAGCGAGGGACGAGTTCAAGTCGCTGATACGGCAGCAGATCGCACGCTGCAATGAGAGCATTCCCCAGCTGGTGGCCAATTTCATCAGCCAGGAGCATCTGACGCTGGCACAGCACATCTTTGGCATGGCGCCTACAGTGGAAACTATTGTCATCAAGTAGTTTAACTCTATTTAAATTTATCTTAAAAAGAACATAAACATTACACAGCTTTTGTATTAAGTTGACGTTCATAATAGCCTTAATTAATTAGTTTTAAGTTCTACAGTTGAATAACAAACAATTAAACATTATCACAGTCGTAACTAATATAATTTTTTAAATATAAATTATAATATAAGTATGTATTTGCAGTCTTATCAAGAATATTTTAAAATACAGCTCTTTTTTTTAATGTTTATTATAAACATTGAATGCAAATATCTTTTAAGCCAAGTGGTGTATTACAAAATATCTAAAATATTTGAGATCTATGATTGATTAACTTTCGTTTAAGGTTTCCTAACCTGATCTTCAACGACAACTATTGAGGATTCGAATACTATATTCTTTTATACAACATTATATTATTTGCGATCCCAAATAAAAACACATATTTTATGTTATGTTGATATATTCATATATTACACACAATAAATCTATACATTTATAGCGTGCTACAATTAAATAACAAATTAACACTTATGCTAATCCGTTTGGTCTGAAACTTTATGACTATATTTTGGTATATATAGATCGCCGCTTTACTGATTAATTCTTATTAACATAAAGAACCGTCTTATAGCTTATGGAATTACCCAAATAAAATGAACATTTCCAAACATTATATAGCTTAAATGCAAATACATTCAATAACAAACAGATCCTCAAATTTACAAATTAATGTCAAAGATCCAAGACTTTAGTTTGACATCCATTTCATAAAAGTTTGTTGTTCTTAAATCTATAATATAGATGCTGAAATTTGTTGTTTTTCTAATGGTTATGGCTAGATGTGGTTTAAAGCGCAAATTTGTTGTAATTCGCAATTTTACAACGTTGCTTTTCCCATCCGATAACAATACCTGAACGAATACTGTACTTAGTTTATGATATGTATAGATAAGAGGGAATTATAGAAGTTTGCTTAAGCTCTATAATAAGACATAAAACATGCAGGTACAACGTGCAAATTTCGTAGATTAATTCTAGTATAATTTAAAAATTATCTAATATATGCTACTCTACTAAAATTTGGTTGTATTTAGCTCCATGTGCGCTTTGATTTTACAATTACGATTAGGTTGAAGTAATTCCCTCCGTATCCAGTTTCTTAGAGGTATCATCATAAATGCCGAAACTGTGCTTGATGTAGGAGATCAGAACATTATAGGCAGCGGTGCAGATATTGACGAATGCCACCCGATATTTGGTGTCCAGATAGCGAAAGTTGATGTACTGCGCGGCAGGCCAAAGAAGCCAATCCAGTAAATAGATGTACGGGAATTTGCCAAGGATTTCGTCGTGCGTGGACTCCAGGGTTTGGTTCTCCAGATAGCAGGTGGAATAGAAGAAGATCAAGATGCAGGCGGGCGACATGAAGAGCTGATCGATCAGTATCTTATAGGCGATATTACGATTCGACCGAAGCGGCATTACGCGATCCATCCAGTTGTAGACGTAATGATGCAGCGGACCCATCAGTGCACCGGCTATAAACATGCGATACATGCGATCCGTATCGTAGGCGTCCATTTCCCGTAATCCATGTCGATATTCGTACTCCTGCGCGATGACGTCACCCACAACCATCAGCACACCCGAGCCCAGAATATTGGTGAGCAGCAGATACTTGCCAAACATCTTGCCCCACAGCTGCTTGCACCAGCGTATCAATATAAAGTAATCTTCCCTCGTCTCTCCCTTGCCGGAGACCTGACGACGCACATTTCCAGTACAACGCAAGATTACATCAGACCTTGCTAGGATTGGCTTTTTTGCAACCGCTGCGAACTTACGATGTGGCAGATGTGGCACCTGAAATGCCACACGGCAGCTGTTTTGCAGCAGTGGCAGCCACACTGCACCTCGACGGGCTGCCAGATTCATGCTGCAGGCGCACACGGAGGAATTCCAATTTAAAAATAACGGCCGGGATCGTTTAGTTTACGTTCTTCTGTTTTGCTCTCATGTTATGTAGATTTTTGTGTTACGTTACGTATGTTTCGTTGTGTTTGACGTAAATCTCGTCCGATATCGATAAGTTTGAACGAAGCATTGCCTGCAGCCCGCTTGCCACACCAGGTTTGATGTTTTATTGGTGCATTGTTTTTGAAAATGGTGTTTTTTATTTGAACATATGTAAATGTTGATATGAATAGCTAAATGAAATTATTCCTATATAAACAATTTATATATTTGTTATAGCAGTATTTATTATATTATTACATTTTTAATATTATTTTGTTTTTTATATTGGCAATCCTGCCTACAACTGCTTGGCAAGTAATCGATACGCTATCGATATATCTTTGCAACCCTGTCAACGTCGGCGTCACTTTGCTCTTTGCTTTGCTCTTCAGTTCGCGTTATTTTTAGGCCGCCTAATAGTTTTTTTCCTGTGCGTGACGCTAGCGCGCCAAATGTCTGTTTAGCTGGCGAAAATAGAATAAATTCCAACACAACACGCACTCGCCGCTTACCAAACACAACTGGCCACCAGTGAGCAACGAAATTTAAGGTTAGGCACGCCAAGCGTAACAAAAAGAATTTTATTAGAAATTTGCATAAATTAAATATTAAATTTCTTTTTCTATGCATCTCATTAGCAATGCGGCTGCTCTACGTCTTTGGGCTAATTCTGGCCGTGCGTCTGGCATCGGTGTTCGTGGTCAACACGTATTTTGTGCCCGATGAATATTGGCAGAGTCTGGAAGTGGCCCACAAGCTGACTTTCGGGTAAGAAAACTAAAATAAAATGTATAAAATAATGCCTAATTTGTGACTTTACCCCTCGCAGCTATGGCTACCTTACCTGGGAATGGGTGCAGGGTATACGCAGCTACGTATACCCGCTGATCATCGCTGCAGTTTACAAACTTTTGGCGCTGCTGCAGTTGGACAGCGTTCAGATGTTGGTGCTGCTGCCACGCCTACTGCAGGCCGTGCTCACCGCCTACTCGGACTATCGGTTTTATGTCTGGACCGGCAAGCGCAAGTGGGCGCTGTTCCTGATACTTGTGCCCTGGTTCTGGTTCTATACGGGCTCCCGCACCTTGGCCAACACGCTGGAGGCTTCACTGATCACCATTGCTCTCAGCTACTTCCCCTGGCATGGCGAGGGCACCGCTTACCTCTGGCCAGCTGCCATCTGTTGCTTCCTGCGGCCCACAGCTGCCGTTATCTGGCTACCTTTGGCCGTTTATCATCTGCGCAAGAGCCGGCTGCCCAAGCTGCAGCTGATACTCAAGCGTTTCGTAGCTGTTGGGTGAGTAGCAGGCAAGAATCTTGCCTAATCTGGAATTAACCTTGCTGAATCTGTCCTTTTTCTTGTTTAATCTGGCCTGAATCTGTGCTTTATCATGCTTTATCTAGCCTTCTTGCCGAACCTTGCCTTATGTGGTCCGAATCTGGCTGAATCCGGCCTGAATCTTGCTGAATCTGTCCATTATCTTGATGAATCTGTCCTTTATCTGGCTTTAATCTTGCTGAATCTGTCCTTAATCTTGCTTAATCTGCCCTTTTTCTTGTTTAATCTGGCCTGAATCTGTCCTTCCTTCTTCGAATCTGGCTGAATCCGGCCTGAATCTTGCTGAATCTGTCCCTTATCTTGATGAATCTGTCCTTTATCTGGCTTTAATCTTGCTGAATCTGTCCTTAATCTTACTGAATCTGTCATGAATCTCGCTTAACTTCTTTCGCTTCTCTTGCAGCTCGGTGGTGGCCGTTGCTGGCATTGCCATCGACACCTATCTGCATGGACAGCTGATCGTGACGCCTTGGGAGTTCCTCAAGTACAATCTGCTGAACAACATCGGCAGCTTCTATGGCACGCATCCTTGGCATTGGTATTTCACCGCCGGACTGCCCACTGTGCTGGGCATCAATCTGCTGCCCTTTGTCTTTGGCGCCGTGCAGACGGTGCGCCGGAGCGAACGCTTCCCGATCGCCAAGCAGCTGCTGATCAGCATCTTTGTCACGCTGCTGGTCATGAGCAGCGTGGCGCACAAGGAGCTGCGCTTTGTCTCCTCGCTGCTGCCCCTCTGCCTGTACATCTCGTCGGAGACGCTCTCCCACTGGAGCTATCGCGCCTCCAAGGCCAAACTCTGGACAGCTGCCATTGCCATTCTGCTGCTGAACGCCCTGCCCGCCTGGTACTTCAGCACCGTGCACCAGAAGGGACCCATCGAGCTGATGCCCAAGCTGCGCGACATTGCGATCGAGTATCGCGACGAGCGCGATCAACGCGCCAACATACTCTTCCTCATGCCCTGCCACTCCACGCCCTACTACAGGTGAGCAGGAAAACCTATTTAGAGATGAAAATTACCCATTGCATAAGAAATTCAATGTATCGTCGGTATATTGATGTTTTTATACTAAGTACCCATTGAAAAATGGAAAAAACAGGGTTGATAACTTTGTTAATCAATGGTTTTGATAGTTAGAAAAGCAAAAATTAATAGTTTCTTAAATTTGGACGGTTAATTTTCGACGACCGAAACCAACGAGAGTTCGGTCAACGAGTGTTGAGCTTAAAAGAGTTAGGCCAACGAGAGTTTGACCAACGAGAGTTCAGCCAACAAGAGTTCGGCTTACAAGAGTAGGGTCAGCGAGAGTTAGAGCAAAAAGAGAGTTGGGTCAACGAGCGTTGGACTTACTAGAGTTAGGTCAACGAGAGTTTGACCAACTAGAGTTCGGTCAACGAGAGTTTGGCTTGAAAGAGTTAGGCCAATAAGAGTTCGGCAAGCGAGAGTTTAGCCAACAAGAGTTCGGCTTACTGGAGTAGGGTCAGCGAGAGTTAGGGCAAAGAGAGAGTTGGGTCAACGAGAGTTCGACCAACAAGAGTTCGGTCAACGAGAGTTTGGCTTAAAAGAGTTAGGCCAATGAGAGTTCGGCAAGCAAGAGTTCAGCCAACAAGAGTTCGGCTTACTAGAGTAGGGTCAGCGAGAGTTAGGGCAAAGAGAGAGTTGGGTCAACGAGAGTTCGACCAACAAGAGTTCGGTCAACGAGAGTTTGGCTTAAAAGAGTTAGGCCAATGAGAGTTCGACAAGCAAGAGTTCAGCCAACGAGAGTTCGACTTATGAAAGTAGGGTCAGCGAGAGTTAGGCCAAAGAGAGTTGAGTCACAGAGAGTTATGCCAAAGAGATGAGCCAGGTTGAGTTTCGCTATCAAGAGTTGGACCTGCGAGCGTTGTCCCAGCAGGAGTTAGTTCTCTATTGATAACAAATGCTGGGAAATAATTATTGAATCTTCATTCGAAGTCGAATTTTGAAATTTGTTAACAAAAGGTATTGAAATTAGTTTGATATCAAAGCAAACAAATTTTTAGAAATAAAAACACCAGACAACATCGAATTTTGTATGATCTGCATGCCCAAATTCTGTTGCTAAAACCTTTCTTTACTTTCAGCCACATTCACGAGAATGTCACGATGCGCTTCCTGACCTGCGAGCCCAACTTCAAGCAGGTGGCGAACTTTATGGACGAGGCTGATCGGTTTTATGCTGCGCCCATGCACTGGCTGCGCTCCCACGTGCCCGTGCACCCCCGCACCGCCCTGCCCACGCACGTGGTGCTGTTCGATGCGCTGCAGGAGAAGATCCACGAGTTTCTCACCAACTACAAGCTGCTGCACCACATTGCGCATGCCGAGTACAACAAGCTGAACGACTCCCAGGCGCTGCTCAATCAATGGTCAACAGCGCTGGGCACCGAACCGCCAAATCTCTCCGGATTCGTGCAGAAGCTGCAGGCGCGCACCGGCAAGGCAATATTGGTCTATCAGCGTCTGAAATCGGGCGAGGAGAATGCATTTAATCGGAACGAGTATCAGGAGGAGGCTGTGGAGGGATCAGGGGCACCGTCAAAGCCGCATCAGAATCAGTTCAATTAATTGAATCCACAAAAAAACCAACCACAAAATTTCAGAATGTTATTTATAATTTTAATTTGTGAAAGAAAGACTTAAAGCAAACACTAGCCCTCCGTTCAAAATTAAAGATAATATATAGAAGAGCAGTTAATAATACCATGTCTGGCCTAAGCAGAGTTTTTAAAACGTTTTCCAATCTAAGTTTCCGCGTCGGTGAAATCGTTTTTTGTAGTTTGTGGTCGTTCTCTTGAATAACTCCATTGTATTAGGCCAAATTGTCGAAATTGAGGCAATATATATAGATATATATAGAAACATATATATTTTATAATACTTAATACTCTTAAGATTTCAAATAAATTTTCAGTTTTCAAAGAATTTTTGTAAAAATTGTTTATTTAATCTGGGCAGAGAAAAGTTAAATATTGAATTACATTGTAAGTTAAACGATATTGGTATACAAAATTAAATTAAATCAATTTTATCAGAATTAAAACAAAAACTACAAATTGCCCAACGGACAGAGCTAATATTTTAGCTTACTAAATGAATTGAATCATTCTAAAAACTGCGTATTAAATCGATAATTATTTGTATTTGTTTCAAAATTTCAAATTCTTTTACAATTATTTAATTTAAAAAATAATTAAATTCAAAACAAACAAATTCCAATGCCGCTTTTGTAGGGCTGCCATATTTGCATACATATTTGTTTTGAGTGTATTTGTTTAAAAGCGTAGAATTCTTTTACATTGTTTTCATTTAAATAAGTAAAATAAATAATAAAATTCAAATTCAAGCGTCTGCCGTTTTTGCAGTGCTGCCACTTGGTTAGAGAGGCGCATTAACAGCGCCATTTTGAGTAAAGCGCTAAATTTGCCGGCACTTGTGCGTTTGGCAACACTGCCGCAACAGTTTGTTGTCGCTCTCATTCCATTACAGCCGAGCTTGCGGTAAGTCGTGTTTTCTGCGTTGTGCCGGCATTTTGTTGGTTAGCTCGCAGCTTATCAGATAAAAGTTGTATGTGTAACTGCATATTAAGTACGTAGTTGTAACTGCATAATGTCCATAATTGGCGAAGCGGCAGCCGCAGCAACAGATGTAACTGAGAGCAATACTTCGAATATACCAGAGGGCAACAGCAACGCCAACAGTTTCGAGGTAAGCGGAAATCCGATCCCGTTAGAATCCAACTGTACTTATGCCGCACACTCTGCAGATCAAAAAACTCGACGCGCAGTCGTCAGTCAAGGCCATAGCACTTGTGAATACGGACAGCGGGCTCAAGGACGAACCCAGCAGCAGCCACTTGAGTCGGCTGCAGAATCTCAGGAACGAACTCAACTACATCAGCGATACGGACTGGCTCTACGAGACCCTAGATAAGAAATCCCAACAGTAAATCAGTAAGGACGGAATTCCACACTTTTAAACTACAGCGTCTAAAAACGACATAAAAAAAACCACTTCAAGATGTTTACGTTCATCAGCAAAATGTTCTCCTCCGCGGAGAGCGAACGTCAGCACAAAAGAGAACTGCTCGATATCGAAAACAGCTATTTGGATGAGAAGGAGAACGCAGAAGAGAATATGAAAATTAAATTGGAGAATATACTACAGAAATTGAGTCTCAACGAGAGCGAAGACTTTGCCGATGCCGATACTACGTCGTATTGCTCCACCCGTAAGGGCGTCATAACCAACTTGAGTAAAAACGGCGGTTTAATCGATAAAACCACACACTTTGATCGAAAAGTGGCGGGAAGTCTCTTCAATGAGCTCAGTATTGGCTGTGTCATCGAATATATGGTTTACGAAAACAAAGAGGACGAGCAAAAAGTGATCAAAATTCAAAAAGTAACCGAACACAATTGGGAAGATAATGCAGAAACAAAGGTGAGTGCGAATGACATACATATACTCTCTATTAAGTTTGATTGATATCATGAAAATATCGATTTGTATCGATAAAATCAATATTTTTATAAACTATTCTAATCAATACTCCATATTAAGAGCTGGTTACATTGGCTGCGTTCACGGCCGTTGCGCTCCATGGAGCGATAACTCGATAAATTTTTACATTTTCAAATTTAAACAGCTGTGTTCGCTGCATTGAGCGATAATTTTATCCAATGGAGCGCAAAAATTTTATGCTACATGCGCTCCACGAGATTTTACAGTTATGCCACATTTAGGGTTGCAATTTTCGGCAAAATAATCGTTATCGGTTAATCGCTCCATGGAGCGCAACGGCCGTGAACGCAGCCATTGAATTTCACAACAAATTGCAAAATCGATTCTCAGAACAAAAAAGAATCGATTTAATCGACAAGAAACAAATCGATTAAATCGAATCGAAGCCCACTTCTACTCCATATCGAGTTAATACCCTGTTTACATTGAGCCCGAATCACGAAATAGAATATTCTGCCATAAGCCCTCTGTGGGTAGAAGAAGAGCCGAATAATCCAAGATTCGACTATTATGCTGAAAGTGTGGCCGTATCTTGGCTAGTATTTCGATACAAATTTAGTATTTTCGATACAAAAATGTGGCATATCGATAGCAAACAGCTGTTTATTACAGCTAATAAATTTAAAAACGCCCGCAAAAATAAAATGACTGAAATGAAAATAAGCGGAATTAATGATAAGAGCAAAAATATAAATGGGCCGATTCAATATTATTTCCAAATGAACCATTTTAATTGTTGTTACTCATTTGTATGCACTGTACCCATTAAAAATGGGTGAAAATTTATATTTTTTTTTTACAATTTGTGACTATACTGAAAAGCGCATTCAAATCAAAAAAGATAATAATGTAGCAATATCGCAGTTTTTGTCTAGCTCGCTTTTAAAAATGCACATAAATTTGCGCGTTTTCTTGTTTGTTTACGTTTGAAATGGCGCGTTTTCTTGTTTGTTTACGTTTGCGCTGGCCGAACAGCTGGTCGCGTGATTCGATTCTTGGTGTAAACACCCAAATCACGTTTGGAATATTCCGCTCAGTGTAAATATGCTATAAGGCGATAAAGCAAGTTGCGAACTGCTCTCTCTCTCTCTCTTTATCGATTGCATATGAAAGAGGTTGCAGTCGGTTATCGCTCGTTTTCGCCCAATACTATCGCCTCGCTTCTCGCTCGCATTCTGACATCAGCCTTAGAATTTTGATACCTCGCCCCCTTCCACCGATAAAAGCAAAAAACCATATAAGAAAATCTCAATAAAAATATTGTTGTAGTTTCGCTTGCTCTTACTGTTCGGCGTTTCACTATGAGTGAAACGATAAATCCGCTCAGAGAAAGTCAATTGAGAACCGAGGCGAGGGTTATCAACTGAAAATTACTTTGGAGTGATTATTTACACAAAAAGTACAAGAGTCTTTTACTGTCTTACGTCCGACTGTAGCCTTCCACACGACTGATCCGCTGGTTTATTCTTTAAAACGATAACGATAATGATTTTTATGCACAGCAACAGATACTATGAATAGATTGTTAATAGCATAATTATAAAAATAAAAGTATGAAAAATGATAGTTAATCAAGAAATAACTAAAAAAGAAAAAGAAAAGACAAAAACCCAAAGTACTTTAAAAATGTATTTATTTAATAATTAGATTAAATTTTCGATAGCATGCAATTTAATCCAATCAATGTAGGACGTGACACGGGTAAAAACAGCTGGGACGGGCAGATTACAACCAGGTGAACCAAAGGAAGTTATTCCGATCTGTTCCCAATTCGTAAAATGCACCATTGGACCGCCAGAGTCACCGTGGCATGTGGTGGGCACAGATGGGGCGATACAAATGTTGGTTTCGCGAATCATGGAGGGGTAGAGGAACTGGAGTTTGCACTGAGCGTTCGAGATGATTTGTACAGTGCCAAACTGCAAGTGATCAGGCATAGGGTTGGATGGCTTTAATGTTTGGCCCCAGCCGGTTATTACTGCCAGGTCGCCAGTATAAGTCGGATAGGTTGATAGGAGCTTCTTGGGCAGCCTTACTGGTTTAATAAGAGTGCTGTAGCTTACATATTGGATGTGGATGATGGAAATGTCATTAACCAAAGTGTTGATATTGAAGCCTTCGTGAATGTCGATATCGGGCCTGAAAGCACCAACCTGTAACGCAAAGTTGGAGCGGCTAACACCACCTAGGCTAACCTCGACAAACTGGGCACTAAAAAGGCAATTATACAATTCGTGTAGTTGTTTTCAATTGGATATACATACTTGTGGGTACAGTGAGCAGCAGTTAGAACATCTCTGTGGCTAAGCAGAGAGCCCCCGCATTTGATGGTTTCCCCCTGCTCAGGATATAATTCTAGAAACACTTGATAAGGGAACAACCCTTCCAGGGCATTAATTCCGTTTACGATACGACCATCAGGACCCTCCGCAGCATGTGGTTCGACCGACAAATTACCTCGAAGAACAGATGCCGAGGCGTAAGCCAAGGCCAGAGCAAAAACGACTAGCACCTTCATATCGGACTACTAGGAACTCAATAAGGTTGGGGCGGCCAATGCTCGTCTTTTATAGCAGTATTTCACTCAAAAACATTTAGATTAGTTATCAGATAGGTATACAAGTTAACAGTTATTGGGCCTCTGTTCAAGTGCCAAAATTTGTTCTTGTATGTCTCACATGCTTATCGTTCAAAATTGAAAAATAATAATCTTGGCTAATTTTTGCGTTTAAGATTGTATTGCATAAAAATCTTTTATATTTTACTTTTGCAGAAAACAGGCAGAGAAAAAATGTGCTTCAATTTGTTTTCAGCTTTTTTTGCAGATTGTAGAGAAATAAATTATTAAATTAAATAAAATCAATTCAAAACAAATAAGTAAATAAGAACACTTTAAGCAACAAATTTATTAAAAGACAAGAACGTTAAGTTCTTTAAAATGTAGTTTTTAACAATCAGATTTAATCGGCGATCATGTTCGAATGAATCCAATCAACGTAGGACGTGACACGGGTATAAACAGCTGGGACGGGCTGGTCACAACCAGGTGCACCAAAGGAAGCTACACCGACCTGCTCGTAAGGGAACGAGTCACCAGACAAGGGAACCATCAATGGGCCGCCAGAGTCACCATGGCATGTGGTGGATCCCAGATGGGTGTGTACAGATGTTGGTCTCGTGAATCATGGAAGGGTCGAGGAACCACAGTTTACATTCATAGTTCGATATAATGTGCACATCCGCAAACTGCAATTTATCAGGCAAGGGGGTTGTCTGCGTCTAATGTTTGGCCCCATCCGGTTATTACTGCCCAGTTGTAAGCATAAGTAGGATAGGTTGCCTGCTTCATGGGCAACTTAATTGGTTGAATGAGAGTGTTGTAGTTCACATATCCGATATGGATGATGGAAATGTCATTAACCAAAGTGTTGATGTTAAAGCCTTTGTGAATGACGACATGATCCCTGACAAGAACAACAACCTGTAACGCTAAGTTGGAGCGGCTAACCCCACCAAGGCCAACCTCGACAACCAGGGCACTAAAGAGGCAATTAAACAGTTGGTGTAGTTCTTTTAAATTCGAAATACATACCCATAGGTACAGTGAGCAGCAGTTAGAACATTTCTGTGGCTAATCAGAGAGCCCCCGCATAATGTGGTTACCGCCTGCTCAAAATGCATTTCTAGAAACACTTGATAGGGGAACTGACCCTGCCGAGGCATCGGATCCGAGTACGATGCGACCATCAGGACCCTCCGCAGCATGTGGTTCGATCGACGAATTACCTCGAAGAACAGATGCCGAGGCGTAAGTCAAGGCCAGAGCAAAAACGACTAGCACCTTCATATCGGACTACTAGGAACTCAATAAGGTTGGGGCGGCCAACGCTGGCCTTTTATAGCAGAATTTCACTCAGAAATTTAATATTAGTTATTAGATTAGTGTAAGAGTTAATAGCTAATTGGCACCTCAAGTGCCAAAAATTGGTCTTTAACCTATCGCGGTCTTATCGTTGAAAATTAATATTTAAAAAATAACACTCTTGTTGCGTTAGAGAGGTTAGATAATACTGACCTAGCAATATTTGCGACGTTTAAGCGTATTATCTACAATATTGATAAGGATTTTTGGTATGTTTTATTATAAAATGAATTGAAAAGTAGGCAAATTTTTATCAAATCGTATGTATCTCTTTTATTTTGGCAGAGAAAAAGGCTGTTTAAACGGGGTTTTAGATTTTATTATATATATATATTTTTCTAAGCGGCTCCGCTCGGACGCGGATTATAGTGCCAAACTGTCTGGCCGAACTCTCGTTGGACGAACTGGCGTAAGCCCAACTCTCGTCATTCGAACTTTCGTTGGACGAACTCTCGTTAGCCGAACTTTCACTGGTTAAACTCTTGCTGACCCAACACTCGTTGGCCGAACTCTTATCGACATTATACTGTCCATATATTCCATCTGAATAGAATGTTAATTAAAATTCCTCACCCTGACTGCTCGCTTATATAAATATGTATTTAATGTTAATTCCTCAATGGGGTACAATAGATCTTTTAGGTCGCAGTGCAGAATTCCCCACACTAATAATAATTCCTAAATTCTTCTGACAGATCGAAGAGGCGCTGGAATTGTTGAAGATCGAGAAGCCAACGTATTTCAATATGCAGTTACGAAATATACTAGGCATTATCACCAGGCGCCTGGCTTCAACTATCGAAGTGGAGACCGATTATGGTGAGCTGACCGTAGATCTGGACCAGATTGAGATGAATTTCATACCAAAAATGGGCGATAATGTCAGCATGGAATGCAACGTGCAGTTAGACGAGGGCTATGTCGATAAGCAGGGCGAAATATTGGATGTGCTGAAGCTGCTTCCATCTCGCATCGAGACGGACGAAAAGTGCGTGGTGGAAAGCGTATTTCAAGATGTGGTGGTGCTCAACAAGAACGCCTACGTGCTCAAGGAGGATGTGCCCAAGAGCGTTGATCTGCATCTGGGAGATATTGTCCGAGCTGATCTTATCGAGTGCAGTTTCGTAAGTTCAATAGACTTTATGATTTAAATTTGAATCTAAACTAATCATTGTAATAAATTCCAGTCGAAATACACACGTCGCTGCATCAAGCTGTCCGTGTTGGAAAAGAACTTTGGCCAAATGAAGGAGTACAATACCAATAAGTCTTCATCGAATGCCAAACATCGCGTATCCGTAATTGGGGAGGAGCGTGTAATTCTCACTGGTTTGGGAAATAAGCAAAAGATTACCCTGAAACTCCGTAATAATGGAAAAGGTGGCCTTATGCTGCGCAGCATCGATATACAGAACGCAGCGGAATCGCAGATCTGTGTGGTCGAACCTCTTAGCGCCAGATCCATTGAACTGGATACGGAATTATCGCTGATCTTTGAGGTGCGCAGCAAGTTCATTGGCGAAACCCAGGAATGCTATGAACTCGTCTTCGATGGCTTCAAAGTGCGGCGACATGTGAACATTGTCGTCTGCGAGACGGCCGAGGAGATGAAGCAGGCGCAGCGTCGTCTCATTGCCTCCGAACAGTTGATGGCAACGGGCCGATCGGCGACCCAACGTTCCCGTCATTATGCCAATCAGGTGTGGTCCAACAGGAACCATGTGGTGCCTGGCCAACTGGCTATGACCAAGCGTCGCTTTGTTGCCACCAGATTGGGCAGCTTTGAGGTGCCCGAAAGGCTGCGCAGCATTGTGCTATGCACCGAACGCAAACAGGATCTGTTGGATCTGCTGCAGGAGGACAACGCTCAGCTAGGCGCTTCGTTGAGCATTCAGAACTATGCGGAGCGGTTCAGCACGCTGCTGCATCTGGAGGAGATTCAGTGCACCATCAGCATGCGCAACTACGACAGAGAACGAGCGCACTTTCAACGTGATGGCGAATACCTTTCGCTGCACATACAGAATCTGTCGGAGCGTCGTCCCTCCCTGGTGCTGGGCGATTCGGTGCACGCCATGAGCCCCTGGGAGCCAGAGAATGCCAAATCCTTTGAGGGATACATACACAAGGTGCTGTTCGATCGCGTGCTGCTCAAGTTCAATCAGAACTTTCATGCCAAGTACAATGGCGAAGACTATCGCCTCACATTCCACTTCTCCCGCTATCCGTTGCGTAAACAGCATCATTCCATACGTCGCGTCGTCGGCCTAGCCGGAGATGCCTTTTTGTTCGCCAACAAGATTACGAAGCGCAGCAATCCGCAATTGAACATCAGCTTCAAGGATGAGCATATGCATCTGTACGATGAGCAGTTGCCCTGGTTCAATAAATCGCTGAATCCCATACAGAAACTGGCCGTTTTCAACATACTGCGCGGCGAGGTGGAGAAGGCGCCGTACGTGATCTTTGGTCCGCCGGGTACGGGCAAAACGGTCACCCTAGTGGAGACCATATTGCAGCTGGTCAGCAATTTGCCTGGCGCCCGTCTGCTGGTTGGCACGCCATCGAACAGCGCTGCGGATCTGATTGCCAGGCGTCTGATTGAGAGCGGCGTGCTGAAGCATGGAGAGTTCATACGTCTCGTCTCACAGAATCAGGTGGAAAAGGATCTAATACCGCAAGATCTGCAGGCCTACTGCGCCACCGGAGATGTGGGCGTTGCGAATACCTGTCATGATAACGTAAGTGTGGAATTTAGATTAAACTAAAAGATCATCTTGAACTCCTCCTCTCTTATTGCAGACCATTAAGACGGTGTCTGGCTTGACGCTGCGCTGCTCGGTGAAGTTTCTGGTGTTTCGTCGTGTCATCATCAGCACCTGCACCACGCTGGGCAACTTTCTGCAAATGGAAATCGCCCACGATCAATTCAGCCATGTGCTGATCGACGAGGCTGGCCAATGCACCGAGCCGGAGACGGTGGTGCCCATTGCATTGCTTGGCCAGCAGCAGACTCAAGTGATTCTAGCTGGAGATCCGCATCAGTTGCAGCCGATTGTGCTGAGCACGTTGGCGAAGCAGTTTGGGCTAAATGTATCGCTGTTGGAGCGTTTGTTGGAGCGTCAAGCGTATCGCAAGGATTTGCAACGATTCCCGCAAACCAACGGCTACAATCCGCTGTTGCTAACGAAGCTATTGTACAACTATCGTGCGCTGCCCTCCATCATGGCCGTCTACAGCAAACTCTTTTATGACGACGAGCTGATTCCCATGATCTCCGAGAAGGATTCGCGTGAGGCGCGTCTACTCGTTGACCTGCAGGCGATCTTCCAGCCTCATGTGGGCATGCCGCGCACCCATGGCACATTCTTTCACGGCATCATGGGTGAGAATATGCAGGAGCCGGACTCGCCATCCTGGTTCAATCGCGAGGAGGCACGCGAGGTGTTCCTCTGCACCATTCTGCTCTACCGCCGCAACATTCAGCCACAACAGATTGGCATCCTGACGCCGTACTCCAAGCAGGTCAAGCTGCTGCGGAATATGTTCATCGAAGCGGACGTCGCCATGCCCAAGATTGGCTCTGTGGAGGAGTTCCAAGGACAGGTGAGAATCTCCACTTATCTCCACTCTTGATTGTTCGTTAATCGTCATTTACAACTTGTGTTGCCCTCCAGGAACGCGACGTCATGCTCATCTCCACGGTGCGCTCCTCGCCCTCTGTTCTCAGCTCGGACGCACGCCTCTTTCTGGGCTTCGTGCGTTGCACCAAACGCATGAACGTCGCCTGCTCCCGTGCCCGTGCCCTGATGGTCATCTTTGGCAATCCCAATCTGCTCTCCGTCGATGATTGCTGGCGTCATCTAATACTCTTCTGTGTCAATAATAACGCCTACTACGGCTGTGAGCTGCCCAGTCGGATTCTCGAGCAAGACTCGGACAACTCGGACGATGACACGGATCCAAATGATAATGTTCCTTCGGACTCTTGAGCTTTCAAGAGTGATTTACTTACAGATACTTTATTTCCTTAAACCTTCTTGAAGTATATTGTACGTTATATACAAATAAATTTGTTTACAAATAGTTTTAAATTTAAATTTTTAATAGTCTATAATGAATTGAAATCAAAATAAATAAAAGTAAGGCTTCTCACTTTACAGCAATTACAGTCATCCACTAAAAAGCGGAACTACTTGGAACACGGCTAAAATATAACACGAATCCCTATCTATATTATAGGTAATACACTTAAATTGTCGCAAAATGGCTAGGTCAGTGTTATCTAAACGATCAAACGCAAAAATTTGTTAGGATTGTTTTAAATTTTGAACGATAAGCACTACAAAAATAATCTTTGGCACTTTAGCAGGTGCCCATTAACTGTTAATTCGTACAAATCTAATTAATAATCTCAATGTTTTTGAGTGGAATTCTGCTATAAAAGGCCCCCAACCTCATTGAGTTTTCAGTAGTCCGATATGAAGCGGCTAGTCGTTTTTGCTCTGGCCTTGGCTTACGCCTCGGCATCTGCTCTTCGAGGTAATTCGTCGATCGAACCACATGCTGCGGAGGGTCCTGATGGCCGCATCGTACACGGATATAGTGCCCAGGAAGGGGACTTCCCCTATCTAGTGTATCTAACTATATATAAAAAGACGGAGTACAGCAATTGCGGTGGCACGCTGCTTAGCCACAGAACCGTTCTAACCGCTGCTCACTGTACCTACAAGTATGTATTTCCGATTGATAAGAACTACACCAACTGTTTGATTGCCTTTTTAGGGCCGAGAGTATCTTAGTTTCAATGGGTGGCGTTGACAGGACCAACATGGAGAAGAAGTTTCTTGCTACAAACTTTATCGAACACCAACACTTTGACCCTATATCGGTGGCTAATGACATTTCCATCATCCATATTCCATATGTGGAGTTCAGCGATACAATTCAGCCAGTTAAATTTGATTTGGACCACTTTCCCGTTTATGCTGACCAAGAGGCCATAATAGTCGGCTGGGGCTACATGGCAATTCCCGTCAGCGCTGAAAAATTGCAGTATAATTATGCAGATATCATCACGAACGAACGATGCAAAAACATATCCCCAAATCCCAACCTAATTCGCGAGGAAAACATCTGTATTGACAGTAATATATTCTCTACCACATGCCATGGCGACTCTGGCGGTCCATTGATACTTTGGTCGCGTGGGGTACAGATCGGTATTACTTCATTTGGTTTTGACTGTAGGGGGATATACCCAGCTGTTTTTACCAGTGTCGTGGACTATTTTGGTTGGATTAACGATAACGCAATCTACTGATGAAATAAATACGCTCTAAAGAGTTTTGGGTGCTTATCGTAGTTTTCTTTTTGATGACGACTTCAGTCGATATAGCGCTGTCTGTCTGTTTGAGCAGCCATTATGGTCATTTTTGAAAGTTCTATACCATACACAGAACAATTTTATTTTAAATTTTGGATTCCACGCTCCTACCGCAAACAATGGCCATACATTCACCAATTTAAGACATATAATTCTATCTACGTAAATTCTGTCTTCTACATACTGTAGAGATGAGTAATATCTACTAATTCTACAAATTTCTATTAAATCGGTCCATTAATAAAAGAATTATGATTAATTAAAGTGTTTGTTTTTTTACATTAATTTGGATTTATATATAAGTAATAGGCTATGCTACATATAATAATATCCTGAGCTAAGGTACAGGGTATAAGACAGTCGGGCTTTGCCCGCGAGATTTTTTATTTTAATTTTAATTTTAAACCCCGACTTTTAGTTATTTGTTTGAAATGGTTTTAGTTGATTTACGTTCATTCGGGACAACCAAGATATGGATGTGCCTTAGGTTTAGTAGGGAGTTCAATAGACCTTTGAGGTCGCTGTTCAATGGTCTCCCCTAATAAAATTAATAAGGCTGTTTTCAGCTACTTGCAGTAAATTATCGTTCTCATTATTAAAAAAAAAATCATGATTATAATTAGCGTTGACGTTATGATTTTGCTTTCACAGAATAAAAATGCCAATGGTCTTTGTCAGATTAATTTCTTTAGTTAATATAACAATTATGCTAAGTTTCGCTTTGAATTTGTTAATTAAGTAAAAATATTTCGTTGTTTTCATTATGTTATTTTGGGCAACAGAAGGCAAATAATATGAAGCAGTGGCAACCCTGGCCCAATGTTAAAAAATCCCACTTAGCACGTTTTAACAGCGCCTATTGAGCCAGCACCGTTATGTCCGCGCCATATTTGTATTCGTGTGTGTGTAGTCTTGTTCACAGTGCGTTTTTTGTAAAATAAAAAAACGAAATTTCAAATAGCCACTGAGCAAAAAATGCAAATTACTTAGATATTTGAAATGACGATGAAGTATATCAAATTGTTCGGAGAGAATAATGAGCAAGTAGAAGATCAAATGGAGGTGAGTGCAAATAATAGAAATGCGCTTTCATGTATGTATGTATGTAACTTCATATATATATGTATATATATATGCATTTCTGCATATATATGTATGTATATATAAAAAGCCTGCAAACAAAAGACAAATTCATGCAAAAACTTGATCGTGTAAATGAGAAATATATATTTCTAATGCAGCGCCATTCGAAGATCTGGTTGGACACCAGCTACGCTGCCGATATCTTTCAGACGCTGAAAGAATCCGAGCAGCGTCGCCTGCCGGTGTCCTTTGTGAGCCCGCAACTCAAATTTCGAACGAAGATGCTGAGGCTGTGCCACTTGATGGTGCAGAATTTCCAGCTGGGTAGCAGCACCCTACACTTGGGTAAGCAAAAGTAATGGGCTCGGATGAAACTACACTAGTTTTTATACGCTTTACTTTACAAAAGTAAAAGAGATGTGTGTAACACTCAGAAGAAGGCGTGGCAGACCCCACAAAGTATATATATATATTCCTGATCAGGACGACAAGCCGAGTCGATATAGTCATAGCCGTATGTCTATCTGTCCGTTCGTATAAACACCAAGATCTCAGCAACTATATGAGCTAGAGACATCATATTCGGTATTTAGGTTCTTCTAATCGGTAAGCAGAACGAGTTTGTTTTCTATTTTGGATACCTCGCCCCCTTCCCTTCCAAACCGCAAAAAGCTACTGTAGCCACAGTTTTCAAGCTATTGATTTGTACTTTGATATGTCACTAGCTTATGGCATTCTCTATAGACGTAAGTTAAAGTAAGGCTTATCCCACTGTCGGTTGCGTCCGACTGTAATCTTTCGTCCATCTGATCTGCCCCGTTCATATATTTTTCCGCCTCTCCTTGTTAGCCATGTACTATCTGGATCGTTTGATGGACTTCCATATCATTAGGGAGGACAAAATGCGGCTAATCACAATCTGCTGCCTGCACACGGCGGCCCACATCGAGTGCATGGATCAGAATGTGCCCAAATATAGCGATATGAACAGCCTGCTGGGCTGTCCGTATGAGAAGAAGGACTTCAAGGATATGGAACGAACGCTGCTGAGTTTTTTTGACTTCGAGCTAATACGTCCCACAGTGGCCACATTTGCCGAGATGTATGCATCCAAATTTATCACATCGCAGGATTTCGAAAGCTACAATCAGATGCTGGACAACTATGCCACACTTGGCGTCTACTTCAAGCGCTACGAAAGCCTAGAGGACATGCTGCTGCATCTATCCAATAAGATGATTCGCCTGGCTGACACAACGCTCTCCCGTGAGTTCGAATCGCAGCTATGGAAATCATAGAGAATTGCTTTATATGTATTTTGACCCTTCACTTTAAAAGGGTATATTAATTTAGTGCAAATGGCATATGTGTGTAATACCCAAAGGGAGAAGTGGTAGACCCTACAAAGTATATTTATTTTTGATCAGGGCGACAAGCCGAGTCGATATAGCCAAGTCCGCCCGTCCGTCTGTATGAACACCTAGATCTCAGCAACTACAAGAGCTAGAGACACCATATTTGGGATTCAGGTTCTCCTATTCAGTAAGCAGTTCAATTTTATTAAAGATTTTGAATACCTTTCCCCCTTCCCCCGCAAATCGAGAAAAACAGCACCTACCTCATGTATCTTGCACACTTTAAGCACGACAACAGTTCCAATATTAAAGCTACCGACTTGTAGTTTGGCAAGTACATAGTATATGGCATTTTCCATGGTGCAAAATTCATTATGATCGGACAAGAAACAGCGAAGATATGCCACATTCAATTTGCGGCACTAGAGGGCTGGTGTGCTATGCATACGCTCGTAGCTCTGTGTGCATGTGTCTCTGATTGGATTTGTGAGTACATGTACACAAAGTAAAGGGTCTCCCACTGTCGGTTACGTCCGACTGTAGCCTTCCGTCCAACTGATTTTTTGTATATATTTCAGTGCGAAGCTTTACCAACTTGCCGCCCTCGCTAATCGCTGCCGTCTGCGTCGCCGCTGTGCGCCATTTCAGCGGCATTCCGTTGCGCTGGACGCCGGACTTAACTGACCTGACCTCCTACACTGAGCCCATGATTGAGAACTATGTGGCCATCCTGATCCAGGAGCATTACCATGATAGGCGGTGTTATGGCGATGAGGAATTTGAGCCTGCATCCAATAATGCGGACGACTCGGCCTCGCATTTCCAAATCATATCCGTGAAAAGCATCCAAGGTTCAGAGCTAATATACCCGGTTTCTGCTATCAAACGCCAGCGGGACAACCTGTACGATGGCATGGAGGACTACGAGCAACAGCAGCCGCCCAAGCGTTTGAAACTGGAGTATCTGGACGGAAGCCCCGATTCGTACCCGTAATCTTTGGGCTTTTGATACGCTACTTCAGTCAGTTGTAGTATTTAGCATTTTGCACCAAAATCAACATGAAGTTAAAAGCATTTTTCGTAGTGCTTATACGTTTGGTTTTCCTAAATCATAAGTTTTTTAAAGGCCGCTCAAGAGCCGTCCTAATTAATCTAAAATAGATAACACCTACGACTTATCTGTTTCACATATGCGTCATTTTAACATATCTCTTCAAGATATGCTCAACTTTAAAGTATTTCATGTATTTCCGCAATCTATATATTTGAAATAAAAAACGTTTTTTTTTTTGGTTTTCCATGAGAAGGCTTTCGGTGTTGTATTTTAATTTCTTTTTTTCAATATTGTTCAGCTGGGATTCTTTTTAAAGTTAACTTGTGTTGTTGTTTTTTGATTTGTCGGTTTTAAAAAAATTATGTTGGTTTTTACAATTGGACCGAAAATATTATAGATTTTCATATACAATTTTAAAGCATTTACCAAAAATTCTGTGGTTCTTTGTTTTGTGTGTAGGAAATAAACCTTCTCAACTTCTACTCCATAAACATCACATCTGCTTCAACCTCCTGTCCGTCCATGTCCACATTCTCCTCTGCGTCCCTCCTCTTAACTCAAAACAGTCGGAGCGCTTTCCCTTTATAAGGGAGGGGAAAGCCCTTAGTTTTGTATTAGTTTTTAGTTTTTTGTTTTTTGATTCTGTATGGTTTTTTAGAGCATGATTTAACTGTGGGCAAATTGCAATTTGCATATTGATCTTGATCAACAATTGGAATTTAGAATCTACATAATAATTAATTCTAATATTTTTTACAACAATTAGTTAAGGTTTTTTGGTTGCGATATTGAGTTTTGCAAAGGCTAACATTCTTTTCACTAATCTATGTAGGTCGCTTTTCGATACGCTACATATAATCTACTATATGTTTATGTTTATACAATTTGGTTTTATCAAACTCGTCGCGTTTAGTGCTGTGGTTGTTATTGTTATTAAAAGTATTCGATGGGAGTACAAAATAAGGTTTTCTTTTGATATTACAGCTTATTGATGCTTATCATATATACCATTAGATCTAGATACAAATTAATGTGTTCTTGTTGTTGTTGTCGGTGCATTGTTGTTGTTTAAAAACACTTGCTGCTTAGTAGACTAACTTACATCTAACTGATTTGTATGGTTGTAGTTGTATGTTTATCAATATATATCATATAATAGTTGTTGTTTCGGTTGATTTAATGCTTACGAGTTACGACATTTAATTTGGCATGTATTGCGCATACTTTCCGCTTCATCTCGTCGAGATATTCCCATACACAAACATTATTTTGCAAATATACAATTATTTACAATAATTTCCATACATCATTTAGCTTATATCATGAAATTTGCTGTTGAAGACCTGTTTTACCTTTGGGGATTGGGGACGATCTATTTGTTACTTGTCCAGTTCTTAAAAAAAAAAACTACTTAGGATTTTTTTTAAGAGATAATTACGCTTGGAAACAATTTCGAAATGTAGGCAAAGCTATGGGCTGACAATTGATATGGGACTAGCTTTTGGAAAGGCTCTACAATGATTACATAAATATACAAACTATGCTACGGCAGCTCTGGGATTGATCAATAAAAGGATAGAGAAATGCACTTATAATGAACAAACTAAAGGCCTAAACTTAAACGTATTATGTTGCGCAATTTATCAATTTATGATTAAAACTATATGGAGTTGCATGAGAGAATTAATTAAGAATTAAGAGCTAGGTTTAGATTCACAGGAAACAGGACTTGGTTGATCATCACATTGTGGGTGTTGTGTGTGCTGTGTGTTGTTGTTGTTGTTGTTCTTGATGATTGATTGATTGTTGTTGTTGTTGGTGTTGTTGTTGGTTTGTTTGTATTGTTTGTTTTGTTGCTGTTGTCGTCGATGTTTCAGTCCTTTGAGTGAATCGGTATCACATATTTATGTCCGTACGGACTTTTGTACTTAATGCCACAATTACGAAAATATTTATCTGGTATACCTAAATTACATAAATACAGTTTGCCACAATCGTTCGTTGAGGCGCCGCTTGTGTCTTGGCATAATGGTAATATGGGTAGTATTGAGTACTTGATGGCAACGTCCTTAATGCCACCGGGTGGCGGATCAATGGCAAGCACCGATGCCCTGCAAAAGCCAACAGAATCATTAGGAATTATAAGATTTACATGATCATTACAAACTTGCCTATTAACGCTGAGCCATTGCTTGGTTGCAGCCGCAATCTGCACGGTATTTGCCGATAATATCACAAGATCCGGCGTTGGCATTGCTGCAATAATTAAGTTTATAGTTAATAATCGTAGTTAAGGTTTAACTGAACACTCTGCGTACCGTCAACCGAATGCACGATGGTATTATCGGTAGCCTTGAAGAGCGATACCTCAAAGTTGTCATCCATCAGCTGCGCGTGCTCAGCGTAAAGCAGCACCGTAAGACCATGCGAGGCCAGCATTCGCCCGGTTACGGCGCCAATATTAATTGTTCTGCAGATGAAATATAGAATTTTAAATACGATTCTAAATCATTAGATCATGTACCTAAAAAGTCAGTCATTCCCGAATGTCTTATACCCCCCTTGTACCACAGCTCGCGCTCGCCCGTACAGTATACAATTTACAATATTTTAAATCTAATTTAATTTATTTATAAACGAGTATTGTTTCATTAATAATTTTTTAGTTTATTACACTATAATGCGCTTTTCAGATTAGTTAAATATATTAAAAGAGTGTATATATTCTAAATAACAACGTTCTATGTTTAATATCACGATTGTTATTCAAAAATCTTTGACTAATCATAATTTTCTTATTTATGGACCGATTTAATTGAAATGTACAGAATTGGTAGATATTAAAATCTAGCTACGAACTGTAGAGATATCATAGATAGATTTCTGCCTGACAAAGTTAATAGCGCTGTTTTTTTTAATTTTTCAATGGTTATAAAAATACACGCAATTGTTCTTGTAATTTGCTTTGCATACGAGGCAGAGCTCTCATACATATGAGCTCACTGCACAAGAAGGAGCAACTTCCGATACAAAAGAGCAGCGAGAGCTATGAAAAGGAGTACTTAAAAGGGTTTTTAACTTAGGTCATACCTCATGTTCTTAACGCCATCGCAGATGATGGCAATCTTGGGCCACTGATGATTGTTGGCCGGCGTCAAGCGGCGCGCGCCGCCCAATAGAGTGATGGCCAAATCGCTGGCGCCACGCGCCAAGATGTCAATCTGCCTCTGTGGCGATATGCCCGCCTGCTCGGCCCTCAGCTCGATGCGCTGGCGCACGTAGGCCGGTATGGTCGGTATGATGAGACCGTCGTCAGTTACAAAATCTTTGGCGCCATCGTAAATGCTCTCGATCTGGCGCAGCTGCAGCGGCTTGCTGGCCAAGATGTTCTCATCGTGGCGATATTTCTTCTCGTTGAGCTGCTTCTGCACGTGCACCGAGTGCCGCATGACGTCCGGCTTCTGATGCGTCGACTCGATGTCATCCCAAATCGCTTGCTTATCGAACAGCGCCAGATTGCCCTCGAAGTCAAAGTCCTGCTGCAGCGGATCGTCCGCCTCGCTGCCAAACGTCTGCTGCGTCTGCTGCTGCCGCATGCTGCTCTCCCGACGCACGCGATTCCGCTGCTTGTTCTTCTGCCCATTTCCGTTGCCGTTTGCCACAAATGAATTGGAATTATAGCTGCCAGCACCGTTGCCATTGCCGTTGCCATTGCGCTTGCCATTGCCAAAGCTATTGGCCAGCTGATTGTAATAGCCCTCCTTGCCATTGGCATTGGCCGTGATGATATCAATGGGCCTGCTGCTGGCGCCAACGTCGCCCGCTCCGCTGCTGCCCTCGGCGCTGCTGCTGCAGTTGCTCTCAAAGTTGTTGTTGTTGTTGATGTTGCCCGGCTGGCTGTAGACGGCGGTGGCCAGCTTCACCTCCACCTTGGGCGGAATCATATTGCCAAAAAACGCAGCCACGCTGCTGGGCGTCGTCGCCAGCTGCTGCTGCGGCTGCTGCTGCGGCTGCTGCTGCTGAGCGCTGGATGCACGCGAGCTCTGCGGTGTTCTGCAAATGCCAGAGATATGTTTAGATGCTGTTGTTTTATGGCATGAATTTGATAGAGCTGGGCTTCGATTCGATTTAAGCGATTCTTTTTTTCGGCGATTTTATCGCGCAATGTGAAGTTCAACAAATATATTAGAATATATTTATATATTCTTCAACAGGTTCGCTCTATCTGTCTATATTTGGTATGTAGGTTTTCCTTTCACCCTACGATTCTCCTACGTATATTTTGTATATTTTCTTTAAGTGTTTCTCTCAGACTAACTAAAAATTCCAATTAGCGTTTTTATTTCAATATCGATCGATTCTTGAAAATCAGATATCGAACCCAAATCGATTAAGTCGATTCTTGATGTGAATCGATCGAAAAGATCGAACCCAGCTCTAGTTTATGGTATGGTATTACCTGCGCAATCCGTTGGATTGATTGGAATTGAGCATTAGTTGCTGCATCTTATCAGTGAGCGCTGAGTGGATGCCTCCGTTATTGCTGCTAACGTGGCCAACACCATTGGGCTGGGGCGATGGCTGCTGCTGCTGTTGTTGCTGCTGCTGCTGCTGTTTGAGCAGCTGCTGTTGCTGCAGCTGCAGCTGCTGCTGCTTGCCCAGAATGTTGGAGAAATGCGGCAGCTTGACCGGCGTTGGCTTGTTGATAACAGCCGGCGCGTTGGCCTCCACATCGTTGACCGCCTCGATGAGATTGATGCTCCTGATGTCCGCACAGCGCAGCACAACCTCGGCGTTCTGTTTGCGCAGCGGGACGCCGTTGCGGAAGGCGCGCACTATCGTTATCTCCTCGGCGGATATCTTCTTGATCAGGCCCTGGAACACGCCCAGCTCGTCGTCGCAGCTCAGGCTGACCGCACTGCCGATCCAGTCTTGATCCGTTAGACCCATGAAAAAATAAAGCTAACTGTGAACTTTCCTTTTCCTTGCCTCCGCACTTTCTCGCTCAGTTGCAGCTGCTCTTTTTTTCAGCTTCTTTTTTCAGCTCTTTTTCAGCTTTTTTTCTTTAGTTTTTTTCTCTTGTCTTTTTGCCAGCGTTTGCAGTTTGTTTGCTGTTGTTGTTAATACGCAATTACCACGCAGCAACTGAACTCGCGCAAAACCTTCCTCAATTACAAAATTTTAGCTGATTTTATTTTGCAGCGCTCGAATTAAGTGTATTGCGTTTGTTTTTAGCCTTTAATTGTAATACTCCATTGAATCTGCGTTGAATTTCAATTGTTTCGTTTAAATTTTTCTCACTTCCTTTCGCATTTACCTTTTCATTAGCGATGCGCAGTATTTGCACGCAAAAAAAGTCACGATACATGCAAATATCGCGGTAACTGTGACGAGTCACGGGCACGCTTAACAGCCAGTGCTGCCCGTTTAGCGGGTTTGGGAATTTTATTAAGGCTACTCACATAAACTATTTGCAAATTTAATAATTATATTGAATATTGTATTAATTAAAATTAATTGAATATTTTGGTCTTTCATTATACGCATATTACTTTTACTATTTTTTTAGTATATATTTTAAATATTTCATATTACAAATATGGCTTTTGCTGGCATCGTTATTTTTGGGTAAAACAGCATTATTAACTTTGGACAAATGTCTTTTTTTTCATGTTTGAAATATATATAAAAAATGCGCTCATTCGCAGTATTCTCAGAATTATTTTATATATTTTTAAAAGGGCGAGATCTATAACATATGCATTTTCCTGTACAGCTTCGATTCGATTCGCTTTTGATTCGATCGATTAAAGATCGATTCTTGAAAATTAAATATCGAACCCAGCACTATTTTTTTTTGTGTTTTTGTTTTTTGTTTGTAAATAATAGAATATTTTAATTTAGCCGTAAATCAGCTAAAACGGCAACACAGTGAGCAACAAAGAGCAATTTCGCACATCTCTGAATGTTGAGTTGCTTGGGAAAACTCATCGTGGCAGATATCGGTTTTAGTTAGTTGTCGGGTTCTGTCGGGCGTGTTGTCTTGTGTTGTGTTGTGAAAGTTCAAAAAAAATTGCATGTATTGTTAAACAAAAAAATAAAAATAAAAAAAATCTAGAATTTATATATGTATGTGCCGAAATCGGAAGATGTAAGCGGAACCGAATTCGAAATCGCGAATAAAACAAAGGCGTAGCATATCGCGGTAACTGGACGTGTTCTAATATATAAGTATGTATGTATGTGTGTATATGTGTGTGTGTGTTGAATTTTCCACCAACACATGCACACGCTTTATAGCAGAACAATTTAGTTAAAAATACAACATAAATCAAGTTAAATTATAGTGCTGTGTGTGTGAGTGTGTGGGTGTCGGTGTGTGTGTGTGCTTGCGATTAAGAAGCGTTAAGACTGCTAAATTATCAGTCTATCTCTCTGTAACTAAAGCCGGCCAGGTCGACATGACGTTGAACCTTTTGCGCTTGGCTAATTATTTTAATTTTATTTCTTTTTTATTTTACTTAAGGCTATGCTTTGTGCTAAGCATGCTATGCTCACCCTCACCCTCATACACACACTCACAAGTGCACACACACACACTCATCAACTGTTACAGCGTTTATGCGTAGCCATTGCATGCAATTAATTCATGAATTCTAGTCGAATGATCATTAATTTTAATGTTTGACGATTGCAATAAAACAATTTTTCAATATTTAATTGTACAATAATTTACAATTTTAAATACATTATAATTTAAAATATATGATTAGAATTCATTTTGCAAATTATTAAAATTATCAATTATATTAATTATATTAAAATACAGTCGTATATTGAATGCAGTTCGCTAAATCGAAAATCTCAATACATCGTAAAAGCTGTCCCATAGGAAAAAATTCGTTAATTCGTAGAAATTCCATTTTAATCCACCCGATAATTCGTAGAATTTTTCACAACGCAAAGAACATTAAAACCACTTATCAATTAAATTTTCTTTCGTAATCTTTTATATTCGTCATACAACGCGTAAAATCATCAAGAACATTTAAATCAGCAGCAATGTTTAAGCTTTTAAAATTCGTAATCCTTTTTTTAATGGAAACTTAATAAATCACCCGCGTTATTCGTGATAAATATTATTCCCTTGCCATTTGGAATTATTGAGACTTGAATGTAATTATAATTCTATGGCGTTGGTTTAAAAAAATAAAGAGATGACAGAAATTCAACGCATAAACTTCAAATATGCGCATGTGTGCGTGTGTGTGTGTGTGTGTAGAGCAAGTACCGTACGCTGTGCGCCTTTGTTGTCTGCTGCACGGCGGCCTTGCTTTGTAGAACAGCTTTCAGTTATTGTCACCTCTCTCTCTTCGCCCTTTTCACCTCTCCCCCTCTCCTCCCCTCTCGCCTTCCATGATCTTATTGTTATTGCTGTTGCTATTGTGTTTGCTGCAAGTACTCAAATTTGCACTTCCGTTTCTCTTTTTACAGTTTGCTTGGAGCCAGCGGCAGAGGCAGAGGCAACGCACAATGTCAGCGCGCAGCATCAGCAGCAGCGCCGTCGCTGCCTCCTCATCGACGGCTGATGTGCCACGCCCACCGCCGCGTCGACGCGCCGCCTCCGTGGCGGAGCAGCGGCAGCGGCTGCAGCAGGGCCCGGATTGCGGCAACGGACACACGCCACGTAGATCGTTGGCGGCTGTGGTAAGTCCTGCGTTATCAGCTTATCAGTCAGCCCTTCAGTGTTGCCAATTCGGGTTTTTTTCGGACAGATCTGTCCTTCAAAACAGATTAATCGTATACCAACGTTTAGCTAGTTTCAGAAATTATCCTAAAATTAATTTTAAAATAAATATTTATTTCTTATATTCTATATTTGTTTAATTTTTAGCTTTTTTTCTCCTCCGATCGTCCTTTCAACTGCAGCGCATAGCTTTTTTTGATGTTTCTGTATTTTACGATTATTTTCACACTCAATCTAATCTAGCTACACAGCCGAAAACACAGCTGGGTAGGGGGTTTTATTATTTAGGCATTATCAAGTTATAGCCAATAGGCAACTTTCCAGAATTTTATTTTATTTATCTGCGTATTATTTGATGCAGAATTTCTAGCTTTTATACTGCAGTTTTTTGTGCTTGCGCTTGCGAAGGCTGATAAGAAATTCGCTTGATAAGCAACGGCGTATCTTAAAATTTGTTTATCTGCTTCCAGATCTTAAAAAATCACGTTTTTGCCTCTGGGCTGGGCTGGGCTACTAACAAGTTGAACAACGGCATTGGGGTTTTGTTGATTTGTTTTATTTTTTGCCAAACAAGCAGAAATTGGGGATAACAATAATAAATAAACACACATAGGAAGCCAAGCAACAGCACTACAATTTGTAGGTTTTCAACTTTATTTACGCTCAACGCTGAAAAGCGCGCAAATTTAGCTGATAATTGAATTTATCAACGACAAGCGTCAGGCTCTTGAATGTGCGTAATTTGAGTCCTCAATGAATTGTTGGCGGAGTGGGCGAGGGGGCGGTGGGAACTCAACTTGACTATGAACATATTATATTTATTTACCCAACTTCGCAGTCAATCAATCCTCAGTCTGTCTGCCTTTTTTCTTCACACGCAAAAAAATTCAGCTCGATTCCTTCTGAAAAATAAAATTAATCTTGTTATGTGCAGAATAGAAGCGTCAATAAATTTAAATTAATTAATAATTGATGGGATTGAGCTCAAATGAAGCTTAAGAATGATTAAACTAAGTATGAATCTTATATTTTAATTCTCAAAGTCCAATAATATATAAATTAAAATATTACAAACGCGCTTAAAAAAGAAATTTCGTTCTTGATTCAAGAATTTGCTGACTCATTGAACTCTTGACCCAGGAAAATCCCCTTTTAAGTGGCTTTACACTTGGTTTTTCGCTCAGTGCATCAAGTGCGCTTGTGTCGACGCCAAGCGAACAAATTGCATTGTTGTTGTTCGAGGGTGTGGCGTGAAGGGCACAGTCTGTTTTTTATCTGAGCCATATTGCCGAGTTAATAATTACAACGTCACAGGTAGACACACCTGCTCAATTTCATACGCAAATAGTTAATAGGTTAGTGTTAATTGCAGCTGCTTAGCAGCTACTTTTTTGGCTTTATTTGTTTATTTAGAAAATTTAAATTAAAACACAAACTAATCAATGGTTAAAAGTACAGTAAAGAATAAAATTTAATTTAAATAATAAAATAATAATACATAAATATAATTTATTTTATATCGTTGTTTTTTTTAGATATTTTGTCATTTAAATCTGTCTATTTCGGGCAACACTGACGCAGTGTGTATGTGTGTGTGCACGCACACATGCAAACGCCTGTCGAAAACATCTGTTTTTGTTTTGGTTGCTTTGGCCACTTGTTCGTTGAGCAGCTGCCAATGTTGGTAGTTTCAAAAACGCGCGCGCCCCCAAAAACAGTGTTAAAAAATACTGCAAATGCGCATTTTTAATGAAAAGGCCAATGGTCACATTGCCGTGTTGTTAAAATGTGCTGCATTTGGTTTAAATTTTATGTTAATATTAAAAAGTGTAAATGTTAATATTTGTTTTAATTAATAATATGCATAAATATTAAATTAACTTATTAGTAATGCAAATTATGGGGCACATTATTAACAACAAACTGCCGTTCGTTGGTTTTGTTGGATTTGCAACCTTTAACACTTTGGCCACACTGTTTGGTGGCAACACTTTAGTTTAGCTTAGAACGCGAGGGCTACCGTTACAGGCCACGCCAGCCGACGTGTTGCCGTTCGTCGCCGTTGTTGTTGCTGTTGTTGTTGTTATTGTTGTGCCTTTCGCTTTGTTGTTGCACGAAAAGAAGGAGGAAAAAAAGTGGGAAAAACTGACGTAGAACATGTTTCTGCAATAGTGTTGGTGTGCGTATGCGTGTGTGTGTGTTTGTTGTTGTTGCTTTTATTGTTTCTATCGTTGGCTTTGCGCTTTGCACTGTTAATGAGAGATAAATAAATGAATAATTGAATTATGTACACACATACATATATACCAAATAAATATGTGCATATGTATGTGTAAATGCCGCGTGCGTTTCCAACGGCTGAAAATGTGTTAATTATATAAAAATTATAACCAAACGTATGCATGCCCCTCTGTGTGTGTGTGTGTGTGTGTATTATACATACATACATATATGTGTATATATATTTGTATATATAAACAGCCTTTTGCTGCTATCATTTTGGCTGGTCGTGAGCTAAGAATCAACGTCGCAACGTCGCAATGTGAAAACAAGATTCGCTGGCTTTCAGCATTCGCTTTAAGCGCGTTCTTCTCCAATTGTTGTTGTTGTTTTTGTTGTCTTTTGGCCATCGTTAGCTCTTTTTGGGCGCTTTCATTAGTCATGCTGCATGCCAAGCAGAAGAAGAAGCAGAACAACAACAACAACAACAGCCTCTGCTTGTTATTTCTGCTGGCATGCAGAGAGCGAGAGAAAGAGAGCGCGAGATAGAGAGGGAGAGAGAGAGAGAGACCCCAAGTCCCCACCATATAAACAAACTTGCTCTGCGCGTAGCCAACTAAAAATAAATAAAAACGAAAACAGTTGAAAGCAGCGACCGTAACGATTATAATTTTTCAAATAATCTATATTTATAAAGTCCAGTAAAAGTAATCTGTTGATTTATATCGATAAAACAATAGTGAATAATATTTTCGATATTTATTATAAAATTAAATTATTTTCCATTTTTATAAGAAATTATGTTATGTTTAAATTTTTATTCAAAAAATGTATGGTATTCAATCATCACGAATATTTTTAAATATTTGCAATATACCATTTACCTTAAAAGATAATTTTATATATTTAAATTTTTATAATAAAATGTACTTTTATTTTCAATGTTCTTTATTAAAAAATTTAAAAAATAACTAATATTTTTATTTTTTAAATTAAATTAAATAATTAAACTATAAATTTAAGCAACAAATTTAGGAAACAAAGGTTTAGTTTATGTAAAGTAAAATTATAGGCTGTATATTTGTTAAATTTAACTCGATCCATGCAGTTGAGACTCGTATAAACCGCCCCCTCCTTTTTCTCCCCTCTCATACTCACTCTCCATCAATATTTATAGCTCTCTTAGCTAAACGGCGTGCATTAATTAACACACAGCGTAAAAATAAGAAAATAACAACGTAAACAACATTTTATACACCGATCAAAACAAACATGGCTGAATCAACAACAACGTCGGCCGAAGATGGCCAAATTCATGGCTATAATAACAGTGATGTAAGTTCCAGTTATCGTTATCGCTTACTCTCTCTCTTCACACACACACACACACATGCTCACTCACTCACACACACACACACACTCACACACACACAAACGCCCATTTATGCCCAGCCTGCTAATTGTGAGCTGGCTAAAATCTTTGCCCGTTTGGCCTACTTCAGCAGCAGGTATAATGTATCTATAGCGTATAGGATGGGGATTTCCCCAAACCAGATAATGCTATAAATTTGTATAGTATAAATTTGTATAGTACATGCCTAGGCACGATTTGCAAGCTTGTTATAAACAGTTATGCGCATTTAGATGGGTTTACAGCAAAGCAGTTTAATAAATTAACAATTAGATACAGCATTTATTAGACTTTAGTTAAACTGCAAATGGATATTACTAATTATTAAAAATTCTACGGCTTATAAGCTGATTTTAATACGCTCTTCCCATGAAATGGGTAAAAACAGAGTTAATAACTTTGTGCATATCAAGTTCTATCTGTCTATAGAGAGCTGAGATCTTTAGAACTAAATATATGTAAAAGCTAGGTCAAATAGTATATTCAAATAAAACTCTAGCCTAACAATTTTTGTAGTAATCGCCTCCGATTGCCCAAATATTTGTTCAGCCAGTTGGTCGCTTTGGAGGCATTATCAATTCGAAATTCAATATAAACACACTTTGTTGAGCTATTTATTTTATATACTTCACATTTCGCATTTCTTTATGAACAATGAGGCATTTGGCTATTTTTAGCGACTTTACTCAAACGAATTCACAACTGATATGCCATATAAAATCGTATATGCTTATGTATTATATATATTCATTAATATGCTATTATATTGGGGAACATTTTTTAATTTTTGGTTCATTTACTGAACTGTTTAATTGCAACTTTTAGGCGGACATTTGAAATCGATTATCCATGGATAATCCCAATTGCAATCGTCCGTTGCTGTCAGTCAATCCATCAAAAAGCGCCAGCTCAATTGAAGCCCATATCGAGATATCGCATCGAAGGCAGCTCAATTTGTGTAATGAATTTTCAGTGACATTTGGATGAGCGTAAGGAAGAAAAACAACAACAAAAACAACACAAATCAATTTAGTTAATGGTGTTTAACTTGGCTTATTGATTAAAAATAGTACATGTGCATACAGTTCGATTTGTGCCAGTTTTGTTGTTTTTATTAGCGTAAAGTCGCTTGCCCTCATCAATAGATAAAATCACACTTTCGTTCAAGTTTACAGGGTTTTTTCAATAGCCAACAAAAAGAAACTTATCAGCGGACACCTGCTAGATGATTATACGGACATACACGTGTATATATGTATTTTTATTATACCCTGCACTCAAGAAATGGCTAAAAAAGGGGTTGATGTGTGTAACAGGCAGTAGAAGGCGTGGGCAGGCCCCACAAAGTGCATATGTTCTTGATCAGGCATACGAGCTGAGTCGAAATTGTTGTATGAATATTTAATAATATAATATTTATCATAGAGTGTTGTTATATGGCATATATACTATTTAGCATAAAATTTACTTATTCTGAGAAGCGCATTGAAATCGGGTTATAAACACAGAAGATATTAAAGAAACAATATTGCTGGCTTTGCCTCACTCACAGTCCGACAGCGCGGATATTAAATAAAAATATGGACGGGGCAGATCAGTGGGACGGAAGCTACAGTCGGACGTAACCGACAGTAGGAGACCCTTTACTTTGAGTATATGTACATACAAACATATTCAGAGGCACACACACTAAGCCACCTGCGCGCAGCTGCGTATGCAAGGCACACCACCCCCCCTCTGCCTAGTGCGGCAAATTGTCCGTTCCATTATTTCGCTGATTCTTATCCGATTAAAACGAAATTCACAGGGTCAATAGAGAATGTCATAAGTTAGTTACGTACTAAATTACAAATCAATATCTTTAAAGCTGGTGGCTGCAGTAGCTTTTTGCGGTTTGCGGGGGAAGGGGGGAGGTATCCAAAATCTAAAACAAACTCGTGCTGCTTACTGAATAGGGGAACCTAAGTACCGAATATGGTGTCTCTAGCTCTTATAGTTGCTGAGATCTAGGTGTTCATACAGACGGACAGACAGACGGACAGACGCACAGACGGACAGACGGACAGACGGACAGACAGACAGACGGACAGACGGACATGGCTAAATCGACTCGTCTTGTTGTCCTGATTAAGAATATATATACTTTATGGGGTCTGCCACGCCTCCTTCTGCCTGTTACATACATTTCCTCTTTGCACTAAGTTAATAGACCCTTTTTACTTTTTTAAAGTAAAGGGTCTAAAAAGTAAGAAAAAGCATTGCTGTTGCGCTTTGTATAACATTTTTAAAATATACATATTTAATATATAACGTACAGGGTATTCTACAGTCGTGTGATAGATCTGCTCCGCCCCTTCTAGCTTTTTTTTTTTTAATTTTCAAGCCAATAAAAAGCTTCAGGCATTGCAAATTGTGTGTCACATGCCAAAAGTCTAGCTGCAAAAGTGAAAACTATTGGCAATTCTGATAACTAATTTAATCGGGGCGATTAACTAACTGTTTGGGGTTCAAGTAGGCATGTTTATAGCCTCGCAAATCGTGCCTTTGAGCCCCATTAATGCTGCCTGAACAACTCGCTTAAGCGCATAGCCCAGCTACTTAGTTGGCTTGGCTTAGTACTGGCTAAAAGCAGTTCATCAAGTCAGCATTACAAGGCGTTTTAAGCTGGAAATCAATTGAATGTTGCCACAGCCTTTGTGCCGCAATGCAGTCAAGGCCTGCAGTTTGTTTGAGGCATGTTCTTAAGCCTCTCAGCTGATTGATTGATTGATTGACTGATTGATCGTTTAGCTTGACCAGGCTCATCGAACTCGACTAATGCATATTTCAGTTGGCCCAAACCAGCAAACTAATTGCCATGTCAACTAGCCGGTAATTAAAAGTAATAAATGTCTGTGGAACAAGCATATATATAGTACACATAACCCCCAACCAGGGGCATTCCATAATGGAAATGCCAGTGAAAATCAATACAACAAGTTCAAGGAAAACCGCGGCATAGTTTTCTGAAAAATGTAAAATGCAGAGCGTGTGGAAATTGACACATGCGAAGAGCAAGCGTTGCTTTAAGTTTTATTTATTTACGCCACGGATAGTTAAGAAAGATGTAAGATATAGTAGAAGCAAACAGTTGAAATACCAAAATGATTTATTAGGAATAAGGAAAGTAACCCACAGATCTCATACCTTTACCTTTTATAGGCAACGGGATATAGTTTTTTATGGCACACACATAAATAAAATGTACAAAATGCTGTGCTGATGTCATAGCCAAGCGCGAAGTTTTGCAAATATTTGTAAAGCCCATGTCGATGGTAAATAGAAACACTTTCATGGCAAATTATCTTTTATCTTTAACGAAAATTCAGGCACGGCGACAGAAGAAGAAGAAATGATTTTTCCAAGCTGATACACACTCGGTTCAAGGTCAACAAATAAAATGTAATAATACCCCGGAATGTAGGCAATTGTAAGCCAGCGTAGAAGCAATGCTGAGACAAAAACCTCCTATATGTCGGCATTAAATTGTATAAATTAGTCCGAGCAGATAGACCCACGCAGCATTAAAAGCAGCCGCAGCAGCAGTTGGGGCAACGTGGCGTATGCGTAATGGCTGGCATTAAGCATACGCAGCGTAAGCCCAGCTAGCGGTTGCATAGCAGGGTTTAAGCACAGCAAAGCAACGCTGTAACGAACTTGAATACCAACTTTAAATATATACTTAATTTAAGTAAATTTTTGGTAATGTTAAAATGTTAAATATAGGACAATGCGAATATAACAAATACTACGTCTGTTTTTAAGGTTTAAGCACAGTAAAACAACGATGACAAGAACTTAAATACTAACTAAAAGTTTATACTTAATTTAAGTACATTTTTGGTATATTTAAAATGTTAAATATAGGACAAGAGCAAGGTCATATGCAAATATAACGAACGCTAGGTCTGGTTTTAAGCTGCAAGCACAGTAAAACAACGATGACAAGAACTTAAATACCAACTTTAAATATATACTTAATTTAAGTACATTTTTGGTATATTTAAAATGTTAAATATAGGACAAGAGCAAGGTCATATGCAAATATAACGAATGCCAGGCCTGTTATTAGTGTTTTAAGCGCTTTATTTGCTGCAACTTTTATGAGTTGGCCAAGCCAAGTGCCTCATTTGTGGCTGGGGGATTATAACAGCTGCAGCCGTCTCATATAGCATATATAGCATACTATATAAAATCCTCTTTTTGTGCTAATTGCAGAACGACAGCGGCGATTCGTGTCATCTGCGCATTGTTGTGCTTAGCGGCAAATCCTTGGCCAAGAAGGACATATTTGGCGCCAGGTAAGTTGGTCAATAATATGCCTAATGGAAGATTTAATAACTTTTGTTTTGCTTTTAGTGATCCATATGTCAGAATCGATTTGAATACAATTAATGGTGATATAAATATTGACTCGGTTTTAACTAAAACTAAAAAGAAGGTAACTAACAGCTATTGCTTATCTTATCAATAGTTGGCTTTTAATTGCATTAGTAAAAGGTCAGCAATTAGTCACAGCCAACTGTTGATAAAAGCGGGGAGTTTTCTATATGATATATTTATTAACTTTTGCTTCCTGCTGCAGACGCTGAATCCATCCTGGAATGAGGAGTTCATCTTCAGAGTAAGTAGCAATTAGTGCCAGGCAATTAGCGCAATTTTCTCACTCTCTGCATATCTGTTACAGGTTAAACCGTCTGAGCATAAGCTTGTGTTTCAAGTATTTGACGAGAATCGCCTGACACGCGATGACTTTCTGGGCATGGTCGAGTTAACCCTGGTCAATCTGCCCACGGAGCAGGAAGGTCGCACGATTGGCTCACAGAGTTATACGCTGCGTCCGCGCAGGTCAGTAGGGTATGTTTATTTCAGTTGCTCTTTGATTTCCTTCATTTAATTTCAGTTGATTTAAAAAAAACAACAACAAAACTGTGTAGCATACTCAAAAGAACGTAAAATAATCGATTAAAAAAAAAAACGATAAATTAGATGCAATCTGTAAACTAGTTGAGCTTAAACACCGAACTATTAATGCATATCATTTGTATATTTATCGCCATTTGTTGTGTGCTGCTTTTTATACATATTCATTTTTTAGTAAACGCTTTGTGCAATTGTTTTTATACCCCGCACCCATTGAAAAATGGGAAATACGGGGTTATTATTTTCTTTTCCGTTCAGTAAATATAATGACTCTCTGTGTGTAGAGCTTGGTGTTGGTGTTGATGTTTGTGTCCTGTCGTGTACTGCGTTGTTTTCAATGCATTCGCATTTATATTGCTCCACTTTTGTTCTGCATATATATTCCATATAGCGCCAAATCACGCATCAAGGGCACCCTGGAGATATATCACGCCTTCATACGCGAAACACGCGAACCGAGCGAACCCAACAGCCACAACAGCGACGGGGAATGGGAGCACGTGGAGGCTACAGCTGCCGGCGATGTCTCATCTCAGCCGGTAAGCATTCTGCTCCAAACACTCTATTAACTGATTTTAATACTGGTTTTGTTGCAACGCTTTCAGCATCCGTTCTCCAGCGGCGGTCAGGATGCGCTGCCAACGGGCTGGGAGGAGCGACAGGATGCAAATGGACGCACGTACTACGTGAATCACACGGCGCGTACAACACAATGGGAACGGCCAAATATGTGAGTTGCGGACGAGTTAAAGCAGAAGGAACAGCAGCAGTACAACAGTCGGGAGCATCAACAAAAGAGCTAGAGCAAGATCTGTTTTTCAATTCGTTTGTGCTCTCAGTTTGTTAGAACTGATGCTGATGGCTCGAAAAGAGAATAGACGAGCAAAGTCGGCCTAAAGGCAGCCATCCACAGTCAAATTTGATGGTCAAACATGTTCGAAACTGTCTTCTATTACATCAAACATGTTTGCTAATCAAATTTGACTTTGGATGGGCCACTTTACGTACGATAGTCCAAGCTGTAGGATTATATACAGTAGAATCCGGTTATAACGACGCCGCTTATAGCGTCCGTCCGGTTATTGCGACGAAAACTCGATGGCTTGGTTGGTCCCCATACAAACTTATATGAAAGGGCCTCCGCGTAGAACGTCTCCGCTTTTAGCGTCAAACCGCTTATACCGACGAGATTTTTCACAATTCAACCGGATATTGCGACGTGCCAAACAAAAAAAAAAACTTTAAAGAGGAAAATTTGATTTCTTTAACAATGCTAAAAGAAGCAAACAAAATCATGGATTTTGTGTTTTTTCAATACGAAAAAGAAACAAAATTATGGATTTTGTCTTCCGGATATAACGACGTAAAATCGTCGGCCCCTTGAATGTCGCTATAACCGGATTCTACTGTATTTAATTATTTGCTGTGTTGTATTAAGCTGCTGTGACTTGAATTTAATAGTTAATATTACTTCTATAGATAATAAATATTATTTCCCGCTGCAGCTTGACTAGCAACAACAGCCAAAATGTGGAGCAATTGGCCTCAGACTTCCAAAGACGTTTTCACATCAGTGTGGATGAAACGGAGTCGGGACGTGCAGCGGTAAGTGCAGATTAAGCCAAGTCTAAAGCAGTGGAAACTCTGCTGGGTTTATTAACAACAATTGTTGAAAAACAGAACAAAGAACTGTGAAAATTCGATCACTTATAGTTTACTTATTTAATTGTACTTATTATGCTGCATGTATGGTTAACAATTGATGCGATTCTGCTGCATGCATTTTACTTTTTAAACACACACACATTGCACTTAACACACACACACATACACTAATAAAAAATGCAGCGTTCAAGCCATGAAGCTGAGGAGAGTAGCGATGAGAGCCACAATCAGAGCCAAAGCGAAGACGAGGAGCAGCCGTTGAGCAGCTGCCCGCATTGCGAGGCAGCGGAAGAGCAGACGACTGAGCAGCTGGAGAATCGCTTAACAGCATCGAATACGAATGAGTATTCGCATACGAATACGAATGCGAATGCTCAAATTTGTGATATACTCGACAGCAATTTGTACCTGCGTCGCATGTTTGTAATGCCCAAAGCGATGTTGTTAGTCTAAATTAGAGTTGGCTAGAAGTGTATTTAGCAGCGCTTGCAACTAACTTTCAACAACGTTGCAAGCTCTTGTATTTGGCTATAAGTATCAGCAATTCACGCTAAACTGTATGCTATATATTAGGATGCCAACGTTGATATTACGGCGGAGCCCAATAACAATGCAACGCCTGCACCTGCACCCCGACTGATCTCACGCACACAATCATCAGCATCCAGCACGAGTACAGACAACAGCAACAACAGCAACAACAACAACAACAACAACAACAACACACAAACTGAGTTAGAGCCCGATCCGGCAGTGGATCCTACCAGGTTAATATCTGTGTTTGTGTTTTGCCCATTATTCCTGCTCCCAATCCCAATGCCAATGCCATTTGTGCTGCTCTGTCTCGTTGTCTGTCTTCCATTTGTGCCCCCCTCCAAACACTTGCCACATTTGACCAGTTTTTCTATACAAATTCAGTTTTGTTTACAATTCCCTGCGACACCGCGACGCTCGCAGTGAGCCTCTGATCTCAGCCAGCAGTTTGCAAATTGATTTGCGTCCAGTGCGCCAAGCTCCCGGCATTCCCGTCGAACTGGGCATTACGAACCTACTGCAGTCCCGCCAACACCCGCGGGATCACAGGCAGCAGAGGCGACTCCAGCAGCAACAGCAACAGCGGCGCCAACAACTGCCACAATTGGTTAGCAAATATACGACACAAATAAGACACAACGCATGCCATCATTTAGTGTTTAACCTCTGTCTGTCCTTAGTCCATGTTTTAGCTTGTCGTTGTGTTGTTGCCTTTGCTATCAAACTCATAAATTAATATTTACAACTAAATGTCGAGCATCGACCTTCGACCTTCGCTCTGCCAACATGTCTGGTTATTCGAGTGCAGTAAATTCCAAGTTTATTATACATATAATATTTTCCATGGGCTCAAGAAACTCAAGAACTCGTGCTGCGGTGCCTGGGGTAAGATCACAATAGATCACAACATAATAGATCACAGATCGTACCCACCATATATCTGAACGTAAAGGTTGTATTACATTATGGACATCAGATCGTACATTCATGCAACTGATCATAGCTCATAGATGACGCATCAAAAGATCATAGCACATTATTGAGCATGCATCCAATCATCATAGATCGCAGATAGATAATAGATTAAAGATAAAAGATATACGGTTAAAAGATACTCTCAAACACACGCACTAACTCATAATATAGCTTATACAAAAGTTAAGATATTAAAGCTTATAAATTATATTTATATTTTGCATCTATCATTGATCATCCATCCATAGTTCAAATATTTATAGATCGACAAATAGCTAATAGATTAGAATACATTATCAAAACCAAACGCATACACACACAACTAACTCATATTATAGCTTATACAACAGTTAAGATATTAAAGCTTATAACTTGTATTTATATATTTTACATATCTCGATATTTACGATAAGTTCTACTTGATAAGTTTTATGTTTTATGCGATATTTTGTGTTTCTGCTTTGCGCTGATAATAATAACTTTTGTTTTTTTTTTGCTTATTTGTTGAGCTGTCATAAAATTGTTTATAATTTTGGAATTGATTTGTTTTCTTTTGTTTCTTCCAATTGCAAACCATCAAACAAACAACAACCAACATTCCATGCAATGAAATACAACATCAATTGCAACACTTGCATCCTCAAAATAAATATAAACAATTAGAGTGAAGACACCGATCACACAGACAGCCACAATCCCTCAGAGATCTCAGCTCCGTCCACACGACGCAATTCCGAGGAAGACAACGCGGCTGTGCCGACCGAACAAGTAAAGTGTATTCCAATTTAATCATATATCTATATATCCTATCCTGCACACAGTTGATTAGAAATACTATATATTGCATGTGCTGCTTGATACCCTGTAATTTACTTGAATTGAAATCTAAACTGGTTTCTTTTGCTTGCAGCCCGCTGCCAGTGAGGAGGAGGCGCTGCCACCGCGCTGGTCCATGCAGGTGGCGCCCAACGGTCGCACGTTCTTCATAGACCATGAGGCACGCCGCACCACTTGGATTGATCCGCGCAATGGTCGCGCCAGTCCCATGCCAAATCAGTCGCGACCGGATGAGAACGATCTAGGACCCTTGCCCGAGGGCTGGGAGGAGCGTGTGCATACCGATGGGCGTGTCTTCTACATCGATCACAGTGAGTGCAACAACAGCAATACCTTTCTTTCAACAAATGTATAATCTCTTAACTTGCAACAGATACGCGCACCACACAGTGGGAGGATCCACGCCTCTCCAATCCAAATATTGCTGGTCAAGCTGTGCCCTATTCGCGAGATTACAAACAGAAATACGAGTATTTCAAGAGTCATATTAGAAAACCCGTAAGACTTATCCAATTCACATACATAATACCTTTAGTTAATCGATCATTTTTATTTATTTTGCAGACAAATGTACCAAATAAGTTTGAGATTCGTATACGCCGTACATCGATTCTGGAGGACTCGTATAGAATTATAAGTTCGGTGACGAAAACAGATTTGCTAAAGACCAAACTTTGGGTGGAGTTTGAAGGCGAAACGGGCTTAGGTAAGCTATAGCCTATACTCTATGCAGATGGTAAAACTTCGATATTAGCGATATCAATATATCGACCCTTCAGGATTTCAAAATATCGGTATATCGACGATAATATCGAAGCCAAAAATAGTGTTTTTATAAACTTTCTACCGTCCGAAACCCATTTTTTTTTTAACCTTATCAAGGGCCAAAAATCTTGATAATTTCGATTTGTTTTATTATGATCCCTAATGATTTGTAATGCAAAATAGTATATAAGAAACCAAACATGGATGAATTTGTTGGAAAAATTTAGATTTTAGAGCCAAAAATAGTGTAGTCTGTTGAGGATGCCAGCCTAATTGATATAATTCTGTCTTCAGATTATGGTGGTCTTGCCAGAGAATGGTTCTATCTGCTATCCAAAGAAATGTTCAATCCGTACTACGGACTCTTTGAGTACTCCGCCATGGACAACTACACGCTGCAGATCAATAATGGCAGCGGTCTGTGCAACGAAGAGCATTTAAGTTATTTCAAGTGAGTTATCGTAGGCTTATCGATTAGAAACTCTATATTTAATCTATTTACTAATTGTGATCTGTAGATTCATTGGCCGCATTGCTGGCATGGCTGTTTACCATGGCAAACTGTTGGATGCCTTCTTCATACGCCCCTTCTACAAGATGATGCTGCAGAAGCCAATCGATCTGAAGGACATGGAGTCGGTGGACACCGAATACTACAACTCACTGATGTGGATCAAGGAGAACGATCCGCGCATACTGGAGCTAACGTTCTGCCTGGACGAGGATGTGTTTGGCCAGAAGAGTCAGCACGAGTTGAAGCCGGGCGGCGCCAACATTGAGGTGACCAACGAGAACAAAGATGAATACATTAAGTAAGTTTCCAAACTATTTATAAACCTCATGAAATTAATTACTTTATGTTTTCTAGACTCGTTATCGAATGGCGTTTTGTGGCTCGTGTGAAGGACCAAATGACCGCATTTTTGGACGGCTTTGGCTCGATAATCCCCTTGAATCTAATCAAAATCTTCGATGAGCATGAGCTGGAGCTGCTGATGTGCGGCATACAGAACATCGATGTGAAGGATTGGCGTGAGAACACCCTGTACAAGGGCGATTATCACATGAATCACATAATTATTCAATGGTTCTGGCGCGCCGTGTTGTCCTTCTCCAATGAGATGCGCTCCCGCCTGTTGCAGTTTGTCACAGGCACGTCGCGTGTGCCGATGAACGGTTTCAAGGAGCTGTACGGCTCGAATGGTCCACAGATGTTCACCATCGAAAAGTGGGGCAGCCCCAATAACTTTCCACGTGCCCACACCTGGTGAGCCCAAAGAGAAACTTCTATAAGTTGCAACATTTGTTAATGCTTTGGTTTGTTTGCAGCTTCAATCGCTTGGATCTGCCGCCCTACGAGGGCTATTTGCAGCTGAAGGACAAGCTGATCAAGGCCATCGAGGGCAGCCAAGGATTCGCTGGCGTGGATTAATAACACTGGACCAGTGTGCGATGGCGTTGGCGATGCGGGTGACGCTGCCTGGCTGTGGCAGACCGTGCAGCAGTTATATCTGGAGCAGCAGCAGCAGCAACAACAACGACACACTACATCACAAGAGCAACAAGGAGTCGGAGCAGCGGCAGGACAACGACAGGACCAACGACAACGACTACGGCAGCATCATCATCTGAATGGAAACACTTGCAACACCACCGCCAATCAATCGTGTACTTATTTGTTCGTTTGCTTTTGTATTATAATTACGTTTGCTAGTTTTGTGCTGTTTCGCATGTACTATTTTTAACCAGCTTTCAGTTCAGTGGCCCGATCAGCAGCAGATAGACAGGTCCAAACTGAAACTATATACATATATAGATATATTACATTATTTTATTGTGTTTGCATGTTAACGTTTAGCCGACAATTGTAAAAATTCAAAAACTTATACAACCAATTGAGCATTGCCTGCGAATCATATTAATTCTAGTAATAATAATAATCAACAAAATATACACTATATTTATATCTTATATGAGAGTTTTTTATAATTGTTATTTTTATGCGATGTTCGTCTATGTCTGTAACTGAACACAACCCCTAGAGAAGAAACAAATTCATCTGACAAAGACCATTAACTTTTTTATTCTGTGAAACGAAAATAATATATATTGATAACGATAACGATAACGATAATGATAATGTTATATGTGCATAAGTCTCTCCAATTTTTAAAACGATCACAGCAACAGATACTAACTAAAATGCAAATCAAATCTATGTATATTGTTAATATTTAAATTATATATAATGCATTCCAAATGTTTATGAACAGCAAGTCAAAATAAAACTATGATATTTAATGATATGAAGCCGACTAAAGCCTATTTCAAAACTGAACTCTAAAGTCAAATTATGATATAAAAACTACAATAACGATAAATAAAAACAAATATACAATTATGCAAAAACAAGTATTTATTTAGCAATGTAATCTAAGCTGTCATTCTGTCCTTGATCCAAGGCAGGTAGGAGGTGACGCGGGTGAAGACTGCAGGGTACTTCTCCTCACAACCATCGGCGGAACCGAAGGAAGTCAGACCGATCTGTTCCTTGGTGCTCTCGAGCACCAATGGGCCACCGGAGTCACCGTTGCAGGTGGAGACGGCATCGGAGGTGCCGACACAAATGTTGCTCTCGCGGATCAGGGTCAGGAAGGTGGCCTTGCACTTGAGGTTCGAGATGATGTCCAAGTAGGCAAACTGCAATTTGGAAGCCACAGCGGTGGATTTGTCGGAGGTACGGCCCCAACCGGAGGCAATGGCCCTATCGCCAGAGTAGGTGGAGTAGGTGGACTCCTCCCTGGGCAGTACGACGGGACGAATGGCATCGGTGTAGTCCACATGTGGTATATAGATGAGGGAAATATCATTCTGCAGCGTTTTGCTGTTCCATCCTTCGTGAATGACGATGTGCTTGCTGTCCACGGTGTGCTTCACCTTGGGACTGGAGCGCAGGATGCCGCCCAGCTGAACAGTGACGGAATCAACACTAAATCAAATATATATCCATTATCTTTAATCCTCTAAAATTGTTGTAAATTTGGTAGTTACCCATCCGTGCAGTGAGCAGCGGTCAGAACGCAGGTGTGGCTAAGCAGAGAGCCACCGCACCAGGCGGACTTGGAGCCAATCTTCAGGGATAGACCGACCTGATAGGGGAACTGATCCTCAGCGGCATCGTGGCCATTCGTGATGCGACCACCAGGACCCTCCAGAGGCTCTACGTACACGTTGCGTGGCTCAATCGAATCACCGCGCAGCGCAGATGCCGAGGCATAGGCCAAAGTCAGAGCAAAGACAACGAGCACCTTCATATCGAACTACCAAGAACTTAATAAACTCGAAAGGGCCAAAACCTGCCTTTTATAGCAGAACTCAACTCAATGACTTTCAGTTTATTTAGTCGTTTTCTATAAGTGTTAACTGCTCAAGTGCCAAGGATTGTTCTCAAGTGCTTATCGTTTAAATTAAAAAACAATCTTGGCCATTTTTTTACGTTATTTCCCGGCTCAGGTTAAAGAGTTTAGATAATGGCGCATGTCAGCGATTTTCATTGAGAAGCAAACATAATATTTGTCTAAGCGTATTATCTATCTATAATACTGATAAGGCTGTTTTTTATATAAAATGTATTGAAAGGTACATTGAATTTCATAGAATCTTATCAGTTTATTTTATTGAAAAAAATTCACAAAAATCCCGCCTTGAAGTGCTTCAGCTCTTTTAGAAGAATGATAACTGTTGCAGTAACTGTGCGCCTGATACTGCCAATAAAAACATTGATGACAACTCTTAGAGTCACAAACAAATAATTTTATATATTATATATATATTATATATAACTATGGGCTCTTACTGGCATAACTCTCACTGGCTCAACTCGCGTTGTCCGAACTCTCGTTACTTGAACTCTAGTTACTCGAACTCTCGTTACCCAAACTTTCGTTGGGCGAACTCTTATAGACCGATCTTTCGTTGGCTGAACTCTTGTTGGCGCAACTCTCGCTGGCCCAAAACCAATCGTAAAATATGCTGAACAATACCTTTCCGAACTAAAACCAAGCGGGGCCTGATTTACTCCGAATCTTCGACAATTGTTTGTGGGTCTGCAGCCCTGCAAATGACTTTAGTATCTTAGATTCAATGCTTTCACTTTTCGTAGGTGCTGCGATTAGACTTCGCCATTACTATCATCAATAATAATTTTCAGTTATTAGCATTCGCAACATTTGGCTATATTCTAATTAATATACTTGAAATAATTATCTCTAAAATTGGTTCTTCTATATTTATTTTCTTCAAGTTAATTGAAAGTTGCGAATTTTAGATGCATTGATAAGATACCTGCATATCGCCCGATTTGAGCTTCATTTTGGGTATATAAAGGAGGTGTTGCAGCGGTTCTGGCATCAGTTCTGACAACAGTTCTTTCAACCATGAAGACGTTTGTATTACTTGCTGCTTTGTTGGCCAGCGCCGTGGCTGCCCCGATGGATGGTCGCATTACCAATGGCGAGTTGGCACATACCGGTCAGTTCCCCTACCAAGCGGGATTGGTCATTGAGGTGGCAGGTGGAAGCGCTTTCTGTGGTGGATCTATTATTGCAGACGATTGGGTTTTGACCGCTGCTCATTGCGTAGATGAGGCCAAATCCGTTACTGTCTATGTTGGATCTACTAAAGTCAAGGAGGAGGCACCTGGTCTAAAGCCTCTACGTTCAACCACCATGATTGTGCACGAGGGCTGGAATGCTAAGACTTTGACCAACGATATCGCTCTGGTCAAGTTGCCTTCCAAGTTGGTGTTCGATGATCTCGTCCAGGCTGCCTCATTGCCCAAGAACAATGATGATAACTATGCTGGCCAAATGGCAATTGCCTCCGGTTGGGGTCGCGATAGTGATTCAGCCACTTCTGTTGCCAAGGAACTGGGCTACGTTGAGATGCCAATCATGCAGCCAGCCACCTGTAACACTTTTTATTTGGGTTCTATCACCAAGGACCAAATCTGCATGAGCACCAAGGGTGGAAAGTCCACCTGCAATGGTGACTCCGGTGGCCCATTGGTCATCAAGGATGGCGAGAAGAACGTTGTGGTTGGTGCTACATCATTTGGTATTGCTCTTGGTTGCGAGGTCGGCTATCCAGGTGTCTTCACCAGAATTGCTGCCTATCTTGATTGGATCAAAGGGAAAACTGGTCTGAAATTCGATTAATACGAGCTTTACCCTTTTAAATAAAAACTTGTATATGCAGCATTAAAAACTTACATTTTTATTGACTTTATGTTAGGACGAAATGAAAGAACAAATGCAAAATATTAGATTAGTTCAGGCCAATATATCTCGGTAATTATTTATGAAGAATTGCTGAAATGGTATCTCTATATCACGTTCGGAGCAGTTCGTAATTCATAAAGTATTCAAGTTTCCGACTGTTGGACAAATACTTATGTTTGATTTTTTGTGGATAACTTATCAAATCGCACAAATCGCGTTCTATAGTTCTATAGATAATAGTTTTCATGGATTTTATTAATTTTGTTATCAATTAATTTGGAGGTTTTGGTAGCCAGAGCTACAGAGATAAGATACATACAATCCGTATAATTATCGGTCTTCGTTTGGGTATATAACCGAAGAGTTACAGCGTTGCTGGCATCAGTAATTCCAATGAAGTCGCTTATAATAATTGCTGCATTGTTGGCCAGCGCTGTTGCTGTCCCGATGGATGGTCGCATTACGAATGGCCAAGTGGCGCAAGTGGGTCAGCTTCCCTACCAGGCGGGAGTGGTCGCCAAGCGTGAGAATAAGCCAAATCTCTTTTGTGGTGGCACTTTGATTGCGGAACGTTGGGTTCTGACCGCCGCTCAATGCGTGTATGAGGCCGTAACCGCCATTGTCTTTGTAGGCACCACTAAGAGCGACGGGCTTGGGACTACAGGGCAGGAGTATATAACTAGTGAAATCATCGTGCACCCGGGCTTTAATCCCAATACCTTGACCGCTGACATCGCACTGATCAAGTTGCCTCTTGCGGTGCAGTACGGAGAGACCGTCATACCCGCAACATTGCCCAGCGTAGACGATTACCAGAACACCTATGCTGGCAAGTTGGCGGTTGCCTCCGGCTGGGGTCACATAAGCGATACATCTAACGAGATATCCCCTGATCTGCGCTACGTGGAGAGGCCAGTTATGGCTCCACTCACCTGCAACATCTATTGGTTGCTTACCATCCCCTCAGACCGCCTGTGCATGAGTACCGCAGGTGCAAAATCCACCTGCACCGATGACACCGGCGGCCCATTGGTGCATAACGTTAACGGACAGCCTTTTTTGATTGGGATTACGTCGTACGGTTCGCCCTTGGGTTGTGAGTGGGGCTTTCCAACTGTCTTCACCCGAGTAACATCTTATCTGGCGTGGATTCAGCAAAAAATGTTTAGTAATGACGGAGTCCATCAGTAGGACGCACCCGACTGTAAAGTACATTGCACCCTATATTTAAAAAATAATTTAAAACTAGAGGGCGAGCAAAGCAAAGTTTAATATCTTCTGCGTTTATTTACCGATTTCAATATGCTTTTTAGTATAATGATCAGAATTACTTTATGTGTTCAATATTACGCTTATTTGGTTTTTATCGATTAAGGCGCAAACGGGGGATGGCATCCAACATTTTAAATAAAAATTACATTTTATTGACAAAACTTTTGCGGTTTTGCAGCCCTGCAGCTGACTTTAGTCGTTAAAGGTTAAAGGTTCATTCACTATTCGTAGGTGCTGCGATTGGAGTTCGTCATTATTTTCATTTTTGATCATTTAGATTTATTCGCTTTCGATACATTTGGCTATATTCTAATTAATATACTTGAAATAATTATCTCTAATGTTGGTTCTTCTATAGTTATTTTCTTCAAGTTAATTGAAAGTTGTGGATTTTAGATGCGTTGATAAGATACCAGCATATCGCCCGATTTGAGCTTCATTTTGGGTATATAAAGGAGGTGTTGCAGCGGTTCTGGCATCAGTTTTGACAACAGTTCTTTCAACCATGAAGACGTTTGTATTACTTGCTGCATTGTTGGCCAGCGCGGGGGCTTCCCCGATGGGTGGTCGCATTACCAATGGAGAGTTGGCTAATACAGGTCAATTTCCCTACGTAGCGGGATTAAAAGTTTATAACGACACCACCTCTTGGTGGTGTGGTGGCTCGGTGATTTCGGATTTGTGGATTCTGACAGCTGCTCATTGCGCAGAAAGGGCAAAAAATGCAACTGTCTATCTTGGCTCTACTACAATCATGGAGCAGGCACCTGGCCGACAGCCGATATATTCAAACCAAATCATTGTGCACGAGAGATACAATGCAAATACTATGGCCAATGATATCGCTCTAATCAAGTTGCCTGACGCGTTGGTTTTCGATGAGCTTGTCCAGGCTATCGCATTGCCCGAAAACAATGATGAGGACTATGCTCGCGAAACAGCAGTTACCATCGGTTGGGGTCGCACAAGTGATAGTTCCAATTCGCTTTCCACCGAATTGCGCTATGTTGAGAACAGTGTCTGGTATAACTATAACTGTAACGTTTATTATGGCTCCATCACCAAAAATCAATTCTGCATGAAAACCATAAATGAAGGGTCCGCCTGCCCTGGTGACTCCGGTGGCCCAGTAGTCATGATATGGACACAAACATTGATTGGTATTGTATCATTTGGTCATCGAGCCGGTTGCCAGTTCGGCTTTCCATTTGTCTGCATCAGAGTTGCTTCATATCTTGATTGGATCGCAGAGAAAACTGGTCTGTAAACCAATTAATACGAGCTTTACCCATTTAAATAAAAACTTATATATGGCGGCATTAAAAACTTGCATTTTATTGAGCTTATGTTAGGAAGAAATGGAAGAGCAGTAATGGAAAGTATTATATTAGGTAAGACCAATAGATTTCGATATATATTTATGAAGAATTGTTAAAATAATATCGCTTTATCAGGTACAGTCAGTAATTCATAAAGTATCCAATTACAATTATTGCGGCCGATTTAGTTATAGAAACTTGCATAATATAATAATAATTATATAATATATAATTATATATATATATAATGATGATCAGTACAATAACTTACTATGTTTATTATTACGCTTATTTATCGATTAGGGTATCAAACATTTTAAAATTACATTTCATTGACAAAATTTCTGCTAACGTTACAGGAACAAAAAAATTTTTTTAAATTTCAATTTAACAAATAAATTAATACCCAGAAGAATGCAAACCGGTGCCAAAACCAAACATTTGAAAATGCTGAACAATTCCGTTCCGAACCAAAATCATTGAATAAACGGAGCCCGATTTACTCCGAAAATCCGAAATTTTTTGCGGTTTTGCAGCCCTGCAGCGCATTTTAGTATCTTAGATTAAATGGTAAATGTGCTTTCTCTATTTGTATGCGCTGCGATTAGAGTTCGTCATTATTTTCATTTTTGATCATTTAGATTTATTCGCTTTCGATACATTTAACAATATTCTAACTAATATACTTGAAATAATTATCTCTGAAATTGGTTCTTCTATATTTATTTTTTCAAGTTAATTGAAAGTTGCGAATTTTCGATGCATTGATAAGATACCTGCATATCGCCCGATTTGGGCTTCATTTTGGGTATATAAGGAAGGTGCTGCAGCGGTTCTGGCATCAGTTCTGACAACAGTTCTTTCAACCATGAAGACGTTTGTATTACTTGCTGCTTTGTTGGCCAGCGCCGTGGCTGCCCCGATGGATGGCCGCATTACCAATGGCCAAGTGGCTCGTGCAGGTCAATATCCCTACGTAGCGGGACTGGAACTTCCTACGGGCAGTAGCAACGCTTGGTGTGGTGGCTCGCTGATTTCGAATCAGTGGATTCTGACAGCTGCTCATTGCTCAGAAGGGGCAAAAAATGCAACTGTCTATCTTGGCTCTACTACAATCAAGGAGCAGGCACCTGGTCGACAGCCGATATATTCAAACCAAATCATTGTGCACGAGAGATGGAATGAAAGGACAGCGGCCAATGATATCGCTCTCATCAAGTTGCCTGCCCCGGTGGAGTTCGATTGGCGCGTCCAGCCTATCGCATTGCCCAAGAAGGATGACGGGTCCTATGCTGGCGAAATGGCAGTTGTCCTCGGTTGGGGTCGCACAAGTGATATTTCCAATTCGCTTTCCACCGAACTGCGCTATGTTGAGAACGAAATCATATATAATTTTTTCTGTCTCATTTCTTACCCCGGTTTTACCAACAATGCCAAGATCTGCATGAGCACCGCGGGTGGGAAGTCCTCCTGCAATGGTGACTCCGGTGGCCCAGTAGTCATCAAAAGTAGACTAACATTGATTGGTATTACATCTTTTGGTAGTTCTCTCGGTTGCCAGGTCGGCTATCCAACTGTCTCCACCAAAGTTGCTTCATTTCTTGATTGGATCGCAGAGAAAACTGATATTCAAATCGAATAAAACGAGCTTTACACTTTTAAATAAAAACTTTTATATGCGGCATTAAAAACTTGCATTTTTATTGAAAATCAATAATGCAAAATATTATAGTTTTAGGTTAAAACAATAAAACTAGGTATATATGTACTATTTATGAAGAATTGCTAAAATGGAATCGCTTTGCCAGGTACGGCCCAGTACGTAATTCATAAAGAATTCAATTTTCGTTTTGATTTTATTAAACTTATTGTAAATACAATTCGAAAATAGATGTCGAGCAATATTGTTGCTCTCTGCCACGCCTCGGTTTTAAGTTTGGGATATTTGTAGCATCATCTCTAAGAATTTAATTCTTACAATGTTCCTCCCTCCACCCCCAATAAGTGAACAAATTCATTTATAGTTTTTCCAATTTTTTTATTGTTGTTTTGTTTTTGGGGTTTTGAAAATTTTTATGCGGATTATCGAATAACGCACAAACGAGTTTCGGGTGTTCATTTTCGGAATGAATGGAATTCCCAATGAAACCCAAAGGGGAAATTTGCAACCTCATTCGAATGCCATTTTGTGTTTGAATTTTTGTATTTTTCTATGTACAAAACTTAAAAATTAGCGAGGGTCAAGAAATGAAGAGATAGAATATTACAAATAGGCTGAAATTGAAACAACTGCAGTACGTTTTATTCTTCTTCTTCTTCTTCTTCTTCTTCGTATTCTTGTTTGTAGCAATTGCAATAAAAATTTCTTGGCAATTCGCAACGTGAATAACAATTTGTTATTTTCGAAATATGAATATGTAAATGTATTGGTAATTGTATTGCATGTATATGTGTGTGTAGATAGTATATAGCTTATGTTTGTTTTTGTTTTTTTTTTTTACTTTGTATATAGTATATGTTTTGTTTTTTTTTGGGGTAGCTTAATGCAATTATTAGAAATCGAATAGGGTTTAAAACGCGCAACGTTTGATTAAATTGTTTATCATGGTGTTTAATCATTTGTGTTTCTTCTTCTTCAGGGTTTATCATTTGCTCTAGTCGAAAAATTACATAGGTTACGTTTTGTATATGTTTTGCTTAGTTTATTATTTGTGTTTAAATACGAATTTAGGTTACATTATTATGTTAATTACGTTTTGTTGAACAACGATGCAATTTCATTAATTCGCTTTCATCAAAATGCTATTTAATGCTATTTTTTTTTTCAAGTGTAAAATTAGAAAAACAACTGCGTAGCTACGATTTAGCTCGGATCTTTCACTATATATTTTTTAGCATTTGACGATTTTTGCATGTGGGTTACATTTAAAAAATATAAACTATAATTATTAATGATGGTATAAACATAATCATAATTATAAAAAAAAACTATCTCTAACTAACTCAACTAAATCTTTTGCTAACTAAAAATTAATTTGATACACATGTATAGTTTTTGCTCTTTCACGATTATTTATAATTGCAATAATTTACTTTTTTTTTTTTTCATTTGTTTTTATGATTCTTATTTGTATGGTTTTTGTTTTGTTTTGTTTCTGCCTTTCGTTCTATGGTTTCTTGCCACGCTTTCGGCTTTAATTTAGAATTAAAGCTTCTCGCTTGAAGAATTGCATTTTGCATTAGTTTGGGCCGTATTCGGGTTATTAGCTAAAGTGGAACTTGATTCTCCGGAGGCTATATACAGGTGTGTATTGTGTGTATCTTGTGTATTGTGTGTATTGTGTGTATCTTGTGTATTTGTTGATTTACTAACTTATATGCTAAACGGCGCACTCAATAATAATAATTCCTTTACAATATTTCGTGTATTTGCAGTTGTATATATATCTATATATATGTATTATATTATATGTATATATATATGTGTGTGTGTGTGTGTGTGTGTTCGTATGCATGTGTGTGTGTGTGTGTTGCGTTATAATTACAAATTAATTAATGCTGTACAAAAGTGTTTGCTCTGCTTCAATTAGTACTCAATGCTTGAGGTTTTGGGCTTAAATCAATAATAGCTTAACCAAGTTAACAATTACAACTGATCCAGGTTGGACACAGAAGAGTGGACATTGAACAGTGGACAAGTGGACAAGTGGACAAACTAGGGCTAGGGCATGACTACCGACTACCGACTATGACTGTAACTACGACTACTTCTTGCTGTACACGGGCAGAGCAGTGGAAGCCAGACCAGCGCCAGCGCCAGCTCCAGCTGCCAGCGTGGCGCCAGCTGGCGTCATGGGCATGGCATTGGGATTGCCAGCTGGCACGGCGCCCATGCCCAACAGACTGCCCACCGACGCTTGAGGATTGGCTGCGGACTGTCCCAAGGGAGCATAGAGCGCATTGTTTCCATTGCCAGGCGCCGCGACGCCGTTGTGCTTGGCGTAGTCTTGGGGTTTGCTCTTCTTGCTGCTCTCCTTGTCCCGATCCCGATCGCTGTGCTTCTTCTTGGCGTTGCTGCTGCTGCTGCTGCTGTTGTTGTTGGAGGAGGAGTTGTAGCCGGCAAAGTTCGTCATCACGCCTGGCAGCGCAGTCGGAGGCGCCGCTGCCCCGCCCACATTGCCTCCAACGGCTAGGGGCAACGTTGGCAGTCCACCGGCAGCCGAATAGTTGTTGGGCTCCACTTTGTTCTTGCTGATCTTGAGCTTGAGGGGCGCCGCAGTGAGGCTGCCATTGGGATTGGTGGCCACGGTGTTCGTCTTGATGACCAGCTTGAGCGAATCCATGGAGGTGTCCTTGTTGCTGCGCTCCTTTTGCTTGTCCTTCTTGTGCTTCTTACGCTCCTCCTTGTCCGGTTTGTCCTTGGACTTGTCCTTCTCCTTGTGTTTATGCTTGTCCTTCTTCTTTTTCTTCTCCGACTTGCCGCCACCGCTCTCCGGCTCCTGCTTCAGCTCACCCAGCTTGGTCAACGCGTCCAGCTCCATGCCAGGCATGGACGACAGACTCGTCGGCTCCTTCTTGACGTGCAACGGCGCCGCTGTTGGCATCGGCTCCAGCAGCTCGGCGGGCGGCTTAAGCCCAGGCATGGTGAGTGCATCCGGCTTCAGCAGCGATGCGTTCGTTGTGCACAGGCTCTCCTTGAGCAGACTGCGCACCAGATCCGGCGTCGTCTCAATGCCATTCGTCATGGACAGCGGCGTGTGCTTCTCCTCGTAGCTGTTGAAGCCCGCCAGACCCATGCTGCCGCTGTCCAGCTTGCGCACCTTATCGCGTGGCAGGCTGCCATCGTGCTCCTCCAGCTTGTTCATGCCGTACTGGCTGGCGGAGAGTTCGTTGACGCGTTTCAAGGAGCTGCCATCGGCACGACTTGGTCCCGCCAGTTCGTTTGGATTAGCGCCCTGCGATCCAGCCAGCAGATCTGCATGCGGCTTCTTGTGCGGCGGCAGCATTGGCTTGGCAGCATTTCCAGCTGCCGCTGCCGCTGCCGCTGCTGATGCCGACACTGTTCCTGCTGTCGTTGCACTGTTGTGAGGCAGCGCGCCACGATGCTTGTCCTTTTTGGTGGGCGTCAGGCGCTCCTTCTTGGGACTGTCGCGATCGCGCGCATGATTGTTCAGCTTGAAGCCCAGACTCTCGTGGTTGGCAGGCGGCGGCGGCGGGGGCAGCAGTCCATTGAAGTGCGGCTCCTTCTTGATGTCGCTCCACTCGGGACTAAACAGGGAATTATTCTTACCCACTTGCTGCGACTGCGACTGCGACTGCAACGCAGCTGCCTCCAATGGTGGCAGCAACGGTTGCTGCAGCTGCTGAGGCAAATGATTGTAGCTGGACACCGCCTGGCTCTGGCTCTGGCTCTGACTCGGGTTTTGGCCATAGGGCAGCTGTTGCTCATAAGGCGGCATGCTGTGGACGGATGACGATGAGCTGGACGATGAGACGGATTTATTACGATGCGAGCCATGGCCACCATAGCCAGCGGCAATTGGCGCTCCATTGTTGTTGCCACTGCTGTTGTTGCTGCTGCTGCTGCTGCTGCCCTGGTAGCCGCCACGCGACATCAGCGGATTCGGTGGCACGCTGTTGTTGTACGTCGGCGGTGCGTTAGGATACATTTTGTTGCTGCTGCCGCTGCTCGACTTGCTCAGCTCCTTGGAGGATGCGTTCGCTGTGGCGGCTGCATTGGAGGCGGATGAGTTGCTGCTGCTGCGATTGTCCATGATGGGCGGCGGTGGCTGCTGCTGCGGCTTGGCACCCGCTGCCAACTTGTGCGCCCCATGTGGCTGCAGCCCCACGGGCGGCATGCCACGCGACGACTTGTGATAGTCCATGGGCATGGGCGGGCGTCCGGTCTGCTGGCCCACGGAGCTGCGTTGGCTGCTGCTCGAGGATGAGGAGCTGCCGCCGCTGGCACCGCGTTGCGCCGCCGCTGAGGAGCTCGACTGATGGCTGCCCCCCGGCGCTCTGCTGCTGTAGCCAGGCTGTTTTGATTTGTGATCTGCAGAGAAGAGGCTTGTAAATGCCCAAGACAGGGACTCGATAATGGCACTTACCTCCATGCGCTTCGGCAGGCATTGCGCCTGGATAATTTGGCAACTTGTGATTCGTTGAGGACGCGGAGGACGTGCTTGAGGAATTGCCACCGGGTGCACCGCTGGCGGAGGACGCACGCTGATGGCTGCCATCGCTGCGTCGCTGCTGGGAGGGCACCATGGTGGGCGGGGGCAGGAGTGGCGCCTGCGGCACCTCCCGGCCATTGTCGTTGCCGTTCATGAGCTCTGGCGGTGCGGTGATGTTCGAGTGATAACCCTTCATCATCTCGCTCATTTTCCAGTCTTCTTTCTGTTTGTTATCCTTGTTCGATGCGGTGCGATTGCTGGCGCCCTGGGCGATCGCCTTGATCGAGTTCAGCTTGGACTTGAGCCGGGCGGGACTCTTCTCATAGATGGCAATGAACTCGTCCGTCAGCTGCTTGAGCAGATCCAGCGACACGCTCTTATCCACGTAGTAGAACCAGTGCTTGCCCTCCGTCGACTGCGGAATCTCCCAGCGCGACCATTTGCAGGCCAAGTAAATGCAGAAGCAGGCAACCACAGTGGGTCGATATTGCAGGCACATCGAGGTCAGATGTAGGCTGCGAATATGCCACATATATTTAGTTAATTCGGTGTATCAAACAGATCTATTTCTAATCTATTTCTATAAGCCTCAAGACCGACAAAATTGCCCCCCAAGCCACAGAATCAAACAGTCGACGACAAATGCCAAATTCTTATTCAATTAATAGCGTATTTATTTTGGTTTATTAAATGCAGTCAAATCGGTTTATAAACGTATAGCATGGAACATAGTAGAGTCGTGAGATGGGATTTAATTTTGAGATACATTGAGCTTTGTATTAACTACAGTTTCACTTTACAAAGGATCTTTAAAGGTAGTACAAAAACCCCAAGAAAAACTAATGCGTACAATGGGTATACAAAATCGCGAATATTTCAAGTACGAGTTTAAAAATAGTTTTAATTCGGTTCAGCCTCTCCAACGTTTAGTTTTAGTTCCGGTTCGGGTTCCTTTGGGTCTTACACGTATTATACTAATTGAATTAATAAAAACAAATAGTTTGATTAATTTTTTTATCTTGTGACGTTAGCAGCAACTTTACAAATAATGAATTTAATGTTTTTTTTTTAATTTTGAAATTTATTTTAAACAAAAACAAAATAAAATTTCAATTGCAACTTTCAATGGAAAATTAGAATTGTAAAACGGTTTTACGTGTTTTATGAACTTAATTGGGGTTTTATGATGATGATTTGTAATGAACTGGCAATAAACTTGCGAATTATTTGATTGGGTTTGGTACAAAACCGATTCGGTTCGAGTAATTAATCCCTATACCCATTGAAAATGGGTAAAATTAGGGTTAATAACTTTGTGCGAATGTTCAAGGTTTGGTAGAAGGAATTCCCAGCTTAGAACCTTGCTTAAAAGGACATGATGTTTTGTTTATGCTTGATTCGGTTCAAGCTTTGGTAGAAGCACGATAAATATACGAATTATCGGCTTAGAACCTTGCCTGAAAGCTCATTTTAAGCTGACAATGGAGAAAAGATTTACAAGCACGGCGCCTTTTTATGCACTTTATGCACAACTGACGCAAGGAATACGGGATGAAAACCTTTCAGGTTCCACCTATCCGGCTACTGCCTGGCATACATCTTTTTTTCACTTCCAAATGATCTATTTGAGCACTTCGATCAGAGGTTGATCTTTTGTGCAGATACATTTCCCATCCAAGGTTCGCCGATCGCGACATTTAAATGTCGCCAGTCAATAGCTGTCCGATCTTTATAAGGGTCAGGTAAACGCAGGTTTATGATTGGGAATTCCAATTTCAGACCTTTCCACTCACACACACACACACGCACACGCTCCCAGGTTGGATTTAGCGTTGAGTGTGTGGCAATAAACTACTTTGAGCATCTGTTAAGCATACCTGTTTGAGGCCAAGAAGTAGGAGGTTTGCGCCAGATCCTTGCATGCTAAAATATACATATGGATGCACAATAATCAATCGGGAATTGGCATGTGGCATGATATGGGTGTATATTTTGGGAGCTGGATGTTTACCTTTGACCAGCTGGCAGGTGCGCACCACATGGGTGTGGGGATGATCGATGGCCACATCGAAGCCGAGCGTCTGCAGCAGCACGTTCTCATTGAACACCAGCTCCTGGGCGAGATCGGCGTAGCTCTGTTCGGTGGTCTGCGGCAGGCACTTGTTGGCCGCTCTTATCACATGCTCCAGCTTGCGGGGCTGCTCCTCGACCTTGGCGGCCAGAAAGAGGCTGGCGGAGGCCATGGAATTGCGATGGAAATGTGTGAACGAGTGGAACGCATAGAAGCGATGCATATAGACGATGGCGGTGTTGATGCACAGCTGCGACACCTGCAACCTCTGGCCCATCTCCTGTATCAGATAAGCGGTCATCTGCCTGTAGTGCAGCTCATCGTCCGACTTGATGCCGCAGCGGCGGCTGGGCGAGTTCACCAGCTGCTCATTGCTGAAGTACCAGATTTTATCCTTCTCAAACGGCAGATTGTTGTTCGATGAACTGCTGGATGAGGAGGCGGAGGCGGAAGCGGAGGCAGAGGTGGATGATGTGGAGGAGGCGCCACCGCCGGCTGTTGCGGAGGCGGAGGCAGCAACTGAACCGCCCGCAGGCGTGGCCAACAGACTCATCGTTGTTTATTGCTTCCGGCTTGAATCGAGCGACGAGGAATGATGATTTTGTTTTGTATTTTGCTCTCAGCTCGATAGCTTCACATGCAAGTGCTGGCCAATCGAAATCGTTATCGATTTCTCTTTATGCTTTGGCTTGGCAGCTGAGGCAAATGTTGCTGTTGCTGTTGTTGTTGTTGGAACTGGAACTGTACGCCCAGGAGAGGATTCCACCACTCGCTTCGTCCACGTCTGTTCCGCCTGGCAACGTAGGCAACGCAGGGGGGAGAGGCAGCAGGGAAAGGTGGCTGATGCTGCGTGCGCTGCTGCTGCTGATGCTGATGCTGCGGCAGCCACAACACATTTGCTATGAAAAAACCAACAACAAACGCATTCGATTCCCTTTTTGTGTTTTCACAATTTTCACACCATTCAAAATGCGATTTTTCTTCTTTGCTGTTTTGATGGCGTTGAGGGCGAACGTATTTGCATATGTATGTGTATGTGTATGTGTGTGTCTGTGTGTGTGCGTGTGTTTTCTGGAAATTGCGACTGCTCAAGCGACGTACATACACACACATTAACCAGCCCGACGACGTTTGTTATGCAACTGCCGATCAATGCATTGTTCTCATTGCGCGTATTCCTTTATCGTCACGCAAAAACACAACATTTTTCGTCTAGAATTTGCAATGCAAATGCATCGCAGAAAATGTGATTTTGGTTTTGGAACGCACAATGACACAAAAAGAAAAAAATGTATGTATGTATGTATATGTATTTACAGTATGGCCGTCGCAGTCGTTTTCGGTTATCGATTGCACATCGGCATGCCATGCTATCGACATTCGCACCAAGTTGGCAGTCCTGCAAAAATACCACGCAGTTGTTTCGATTGGTAGCCACTAGTGGCGCCAGTGTGCACAAAACGAGCAGCTCGAATCGAACAGGTGGGCGCCAGAAACAGCCAGATTTAAATTACAAAATATTCGAAATAATCAATAAAAATAAATATATTAATTAAAGTAAATATAAAAAAATCACATAAATATCATCATTATACCAATACAAAATATATATAAATTTTAGTCTTTTACATTCAAGACAATGGTGTCGTGATTATGGAAATACAAATTACGAAGTATTAGGCAAACTGATATGCCCGTCCTTACTAGTAGTTTGTTTTAATTTTAATCGGACTTTAGTTTGACGATCCTACGATATTTCGCCGAACTTATAAGTGGCGCCAGCTATTGTGTTTAACAGAAACTATTACAATATATTAGTTGAGCCCATGGATGGCGCCACTTAATAGCTATTGTGATTTTAATTCAACATAATAAATTTCATTTTGTAAAAACTATGGAATTATCTAAAATATTATGTTTGTATAGTTAGAAATTTAATTGAATAACCATCTCTTAAGAACAATAACATTATTTCAATAATTAGTAACGCAGTCGGTTTGTTATATCTAGTTGGCCTCTCTGCTGCTCCTCTGCTCCCCTGTTCCCTACGATCCACCCGGGTTAAGGACCCGGTACACGCGGCATCGGTTGTCCGAGAGGGCGGCGACAAAGGATCCGTCCGGGGTGCTGACGGGGCAAATGTCGTAGACGATCTCGTTGACGGGCATCGTCTGGACGCAGATCTGGCGGCGCACGTCGTGCATCATCAGCTGCTTTTTGTCCTGCAGGTAGCCCAGGATGAGGGTGTTGTTCGTCACGCCCAGCTGGGTGGGGCGTGTCATGTAGGGCGTGGCGCCGGAGCCGTAGACGGTGCTCTTCACATTCAGCACGGGCACGCCGTCGATCTTCTCCAGCTGCGCCAGAATGAAGCGCGAATTGGGCTGCACAATGTTGGAGCGTGCCGAGATCAGGATGGTCTCCTGCTGAGCATCGTACTGCATGGAGAGGAACGGTCCATTCACATTGAGGCGGGTGGGCGTGGCCGGGGTGGCATTATCGCTGTACTCGTAGAACTTGAGCTGCTTCAGCTGGCAGACCAGAAAGCCGCCAGCGCTGAAGACTTGGCCAGCTGGAACAGGCGCCATGTCAATCACAGGACTGCAGTCATCTGAAAGGCAAGGATTAGATAAGCTCCGGATCTGCGGCGGATTTGCTGATTGTTGTTTTTTGCACTTACCATCGTCGCTGTAGCTGGTGAGCACCTTGTCCGGGCAGCGCAGATCGAAGGTGGACACGCAGCCACGCGCATCGCCCGCATACAGCTGGTGCTCCCGATCGTTGCGGTCCAGTGCACAGGACCAGACCGGATTGTTCAGATTGAGCGTGTGGCAGGCGGTGCGTGTGCGTATGTCGAATGTCTTGAAGCTGCTCTCGCGACTTGTGGTCGTCACCAGATGCAGGCTCTCACTGAAGGCCATGTCCCGCACCCCCGACACTGCTGTGTGCACGAAAAACGCCGGCTTAAAGTGATGCGGATCGAGGAAGCGCACGCCGTAGCCGGAGAACAGGCGCTGTGAGCTCTTCTGCGATGCCATGAGCGTGGAATGCGCAGACGAATAGAGCATGACCCGGCAGCCGGGCTCATTGGTAATCTCAAAGTTCTTCTCCATGTAGAGGCGGTAATGGGGCAGCTCGCCCAGTTCAAGCGTGCAGCCGGCTGCAAAGGCGCCACGTGCAGCGCCGCCACCGGAGCGCACAATTTGGCGAAGTTTTTGGTACTCCAGCTGCAGCGTGCTCATCTTGGTGGCGGTCAGCGAATGTGCCATCTTAACGGTGGCCAGCTCGGTGCTCAGCTGCTGGTTTTGTTTACGCTCCTCCTGCAGCTTGTGGCGCAGCTCGTGCTCCTCGCTGCGATCGATGGCGCGCACCCGCTTCGCATACAGCTGGCGTATGTCCCGGGGCATGACGCGCTTCTTGCACTGCGGACAGACGCGGGTGGCGGACTGACGCTGGCTCTCCAGCAGCCAGCGCCGGATGCACGAGTCGCCAAACAGGTGGCCGCACTTGAGCGACACCAGGCGATGCTCGCCGCTCATTTCCCACGACTCCAGGCAGATGGGGCAGGTCGTGCCGTCGTCCTCATCGTCCGAATCGCCTCCGGCCGGCTTTGCCACGGGCGTGCGGCTGCCAGTGCTGACGCGCTTGCGCTTCTTGGGTGGCGTCTGCGACGGCGATGGCGAAGGCATCGATAGATCAAGAATCTCAACAACATCGTTGGAGTTCTCGGCGTCCACATCAATTGGCAACTGGCGGGGATCCTGCTGCAGCTCCACCGCCTGCTGCAGCTGCTGGCCATCCCGCACCTCCACCAGATGCTGATTCAGCTCCGCCTCCAGCTGATCAAGCTCCTCAGGCTGCGTTGCGCCCATGCGCTGTGCTCTCAACGAGCGTCGCAAAATTGGCTGAAAATTATCCTGACTGTCGTCATTCTCTGAAACGGAATCGGTGTCGCTCATCGCGGCAGCTGCAATTGCGCGCTCAACTTGTATGAACTTGTATAAACTGAAATTGTATAAGCGCAGCACATGCAATGCCAATGCATTCAAAATCGAATAATTAAATTTTAAAATATTTTTTGCAGGTTGCGCGTCGTCTGCATCATCTGTTTGCTAACAGAGCTGGCAACGCTGCTCTTTTCGTATATCGATGTGCTGCCAGTGTTGCCCGTTTGGCCTATTATAGGCTAGATTCAGCACGAGTTTTGTAAATAGCATCGAGCATTTTTATAATTTTTTGCAGATTGCTATAGCTACATTAACATTTTCACTGCATTGTACATTTTTTATTAACATATTAAATATTGTCAGTTTTATTTTATTTAAATATGTATCTATTGTTTTCAAATATTTTACTAATTGTTGGCCATGTTCCATGTTCGTGTCGACGCGTCGCTTCCCGCGCCCGAGTCGGAGAGCGAGTCTAGCAAGTATGTCCCGATATCTTTCGTTGCTATATTCTCTTACCTTAACATTACAGTATTTTAGTTCACATTACAGTATTCTATCAAACTGTGGTAATAATATCTACAACAGTGTTTTAAACAGGCAGTATGGGTTTTAATTTATTTAAATTTATTCTAAATTTAGCCAATTATAGCTCAATTATATATATATTATATATATTTTAGCTATTTTTAGCATATTTTTATATAAATCTAGCCTAGGCGCAAGCCCAAAATGTGACAGCACTGATGCAAGCGATATTTGTCAACGATATATCGATGACAGTGCGTCACAATTTTCGGTCAACAACGCGTTCGATAGGCCCATCGCTACAATCGCCAATTCACGATAAAGCTTCGACGCCGCCATTCGCTTTTAGTTTACTACGCAGATTAAAAAAGTTTAATTAATTATTATTACGCGCATAATCGTGTGGAAATAACTAAAAATCGTTACACGTCGATTGTTTACATTCAATTGTTGAAATTGTGCAATTTGAAAACACTTTTCGTTTGTCTTTTGCCGGCACTATTGCGAATTGCGGCAAAAAATTGCAACAGTATTAGTGAAGCGAATGTTAGTAGAAGGAGGGGAGCGGAGTAAAGGAATTCCCAAAGGAAAACGCGACAAGTTGAGAATTTTATAGAGTTTTATAGCATTTGTTGTGAAAACTTTCAAGCAATTTGCTAATTTGCTGACTAATCTGCGCCCTGCCCTTGAACTCAACAGACTTGGCTGCTGTCCATTTGAGTGAGAGATAAACATACCCCGCAACAGCCACACCCACCGCCCCCTCGCCCAAACATTTTCACATTGCCCCAACGACTTGTGTCCTTACATCATACCACGCTAATAACCGCCCAATAACCTGCCCCCTCCCCTTCTACTAGACGCACATAGAGCTGACGATGGCCGAGCCCAAAACACCCGAAAAGATGCTGACCGCCAAGCCGCCGATATTCCATCAGAATAGCCACAGCCACAGCCCCAACGCCACGCTGCAGCTGCCGAGCCCCATCATCACGCGGCGCACACGCACGGCCTCGACGTAAGTTGCCCCAGACCCCCAACGCCCAACCCCCACTTCGACCTCCTCGCCTAGCCTTGGCTTCATCTGACATTGATTTAATCGTCTGCTACCCTTTCCTCTCTACCCTTGCAGCTCGGCGCGCGCCTTGGAAAATCCCGTTGTGGTGGGCATTGTGAAGTCCTTTAGCCGCACCAAAGGACACGGCTTCATTACGCCACATGGCGGTGGCGAGGACGTTTTCTGCCATGTCTCTGAGTAAGCTTGTTGCAATTACCCAAACCCGCAATTTAACACAAAATTGTTGAACTCTTGCCCTTGCAGCATCGAAGGCGAGTACGTGCCCATGCCCGGGGATGAGGTGCAGTATCGTCTGTGCGCCATTCCGCCCAAGTTCGAGAAGCATCAGGCGGTGCATGTGCAGATAAGCAACCTGACGCCCGAGGTGCACCACAAGTGGGAGGAGGCGGTCTTCTGCGGCTCGCCAGCCAAGTAGAGTAGTCATTGGGCACGGCCTTCCAACTTAATTAGCTGAAACACGCCATGCGGGTAAACAGTGCGACGATCAAAACAAAACAATAAGCAGCACACATGGAGACATCAAGAAACGAAGCAAAAAGCGACTTTTTATCAATCGTACACACACACAGCCAGCCAGCCAGCAAGCAAGCCTGTTTCAATTAAATATATAAAATAAAACAAATGAAAAATCATTATTAGTTTAAGCTAAGCGAATGGAAAATGAAATCAACTCAGTCACACAGCGTGCTAAGCCTTTTTGAAAGCAGCCCAGTTTGGAGAATTTATCAAGTACTCGGTAAACGTAATTGTAATGGATTGTAATTGAAAATTGTTATTTGCGCACGAGTGTTAGATTCGTGTCTTCTGGACTTGGAGCCTGTAACTGAATACTTAATAAATATACATATACTTAATTCTTGTGAATGTAATTGAACGTTTTCAGTTCCCCATTACGCGTAAAGCCCAACTAACTTTAATAGAATTATATATGAAATCATAAAATCAAATAAAATTTATTTGTCTCAGTCTCGGGTTTTTACTTGTAATTTATTTCAGGCATAAATTGCAATTCGAAATAATGTCAGCTTCGACAGGAAGATCTATTAACGGAGCAAGGATGAGTAGGAGGCACCTGAGAGTTTATCTAGCTGATCTGGCGAACATAAAAGCATAATCTATAATGATATAATTTATTATAAATAGAAAAATAAATATTTATTAAATATATTTATATATTATTATATATTTAATATACCACAAACATGGAAATATATCACAATGAATTGGAGAATAAACGTGTATATCAAAATATTCGAAATCCGGTAATAGTAAAAGCAAATTTTGCACATGTAGCTATTTTACTGGGGTTTACATCGCCATGCTTGAATTTATTATAAATAGAAAAGTAAATACTTTTTATAAAGATAATTAAATCCAATAAAAATAATGTCTCATCCGTATAAATACTTTATTTCATGCTTAAATTGCGATGCGATTAGCAAGCTCTTATCAAAATGCCGTTACAAGCGAAGCTTTTGAAACGTTGCCAATGCATATCGATAAATCGATGCCGTCATCAGCCGCCGATACCCGGAGCTTGCGATACCCGAAATACGAAAAGTACTTAGATTTAGCGCAACGAATTGTCAACAAACAGTCGCCACATAGTCAAAACGATTTAAATTTTAAAATACCTAAATGATAAGCTGATTGAAAGAACTTAACCGATTTGGTGTTTGGCACACGCTTGGCTCTTAACGCTGCCGCACAAAGTGGCCACGCCGTTAACTGACGTGGACCTGAGGCGTTGTTGTTGTAATTTGCGTGCTCTGATTTGATTAAATTCAACACCTGCGGTAAGCAAACAACAACAACAACAACAACAACAACAAATTCCATTTTCTAATAGGTGCTCTCTTCACAGCGAACAACAGCAAAGCGAATAATATGTCGAAGCGCCGTCGTGGTCAGAGCGATGAGCAGCAACTCATCGAGGCGACGCCGGAGGCGGGGGAGGAGAGGCATGAGAAGCCGGACATACGGGGGGACAAGTGCAACATTGCGATTCTGCTGTTCCTGTACGTGCTGCAGGGCATACCCATTGGGCTGATAGGCGCCGTGCCGATGCTGCTGCAGAATCGAGGCGCCAGCTACAAGCAGCAGGCGGAATTCTCCTTCGCCTACTGGCCCTTCAGCATCAAGCTGCTGTGGGCGCCCATTGTGGACTCCCTCTATGTGCGTCGCTTTGGACGCCGCAAATCGTGGCTGGTGCCGGTGCAGTATCTCCTCGGTGGCTTCATGCTGCTGCTGTCCGCGCACGTGGATCGCTGGCTGGGCGGCAACGGCTCGGATCCGAATGTGCCGCTGCTGACGTTGCTGTTCTTTGTGCTCAACTTCCTCGCTGCCACGCAGGACATCGCCGTCGACGGCTGGGCGCTAACCATGCTCAAGCGTTGCAATGTCGGCTACGCATCCACCTGCAACAGCGTCGGCCAAACCGCCGGCTACTTCCTGGGATATGTGGTATTCATTGCTCTTGAGTCGGCGGACTTCTGCAACACGTATCTGCGTGAGCAGCCGGCTGATGTGGGCATGGTGACGCTGCCGCGCTTCTTGTGGTTCTGGGGCATCACGTTCATGGTGGCCACCACGCTGGTGGCGCTCTTCAAGCGAGAGAACGACGTGGCCGATGCGCACACAGCGTCGCGCTACAAGGAGGAGCACGAGCTGACCATCCGCGAGAGCTATCAGGTGCTGTGGGACATGGTGCGCAAGCGTCCCGTCCAGATCCTGGCAGTTATACTGCTTACCGTGAAGGTCACCTTCTCCGCCTCGGATGCGGTCACCTCCTTGAAGCTGATCGACGCCGGCGTGCCCAAGGAGAAGCTGGCGCTGTTGGCGATTCCAGTGATTCCACTGCAGGTCGTGCTGCCCGTCATCATTGGCCAATACACGAACGGACCGCGTCCCATGGATCTCTACCTGAAGGCCATTCCCTATCGCATTCTCCTGGCCTGCGTGGCCACGCTTATCGCCTACTTTACGCCCCACATGATACGCGGCGGCGAGGTGCCCGTCTACTACTACGTGCTGCTCGTGGTCAGCTACGGCTGCTACCAGGTGTTCCTCTACTCCATGTTCGTGGCGGCCATGTCGTTCTTCGCCAAGATCTCGGATCCCGCCGTCGGCGGCACCTACATGACATTCCTCAACACGCTCTGCAACCTGGGCGGCAACTGGCCCAACACCGTCGTGCTCTGGCTGGTGGACGTGCTCACCTACAAGCAGTGCACCTCGCTCCCCGCCAACACCTGCCTCGACAAGCAGCAGCAGCAGGCAAGTAATCCAATCTCTCAATCCTCAATCATGCATCTAAGTCCTTTATCCATTGCAGGAGTGTGAGGAGAGTGCGGGCAAGTGCGAGATCAGCATCGATGGATACTATCTGGAGGCGCTTTGCTGCTTCGCCTATGGCATCATCTGGCTGCTGGTGATGCGCAAGTGGATCGTCCATCTGCAGAATCTGCCGACGCGTGCCTGGATGGTGGTCAAGCCCAAGTCGAGATAGCAATTAACCGTATGATCTTCGCATGATCTGTGGGTGATCATCTCAAGTACAAGAAGCTGAATTAGTGAACTTAACTTAGATTACAAACCATTGCATTCTAGGCTAGACAAATTGTAAATTTCGTTTTCGTATTGTTTTGTAACTTAGTATTCCCCCAATCGGAGTTCAAAATAGAGCTGGGTTCGATCCAGAATCACGTCTACAAATCGATTTAATCGTAATTTCAATATGGAAAAAACTTAAAATTCGATGCGTACAAAATTAAATGAATGTTTTAAAAACAAATAAAAACAGCTTACAAAATTTGTTTATATTTTGTTCATTTGAAGCGCTAACATTGAATTTCACAAGAAATCCCAAAATCGATTAAATCGCAGAGAAAAAATCGATTAAAACGAATTGAAATCGAATCAAAGCCCAGCTCTAGTTCAAAGTGCATTTTTGTGCATTAAAACCACCAAATTGTGCTGCGAATTGCGATGTTGTTTAATTCGCGCTAAAGTTACAGTTGGTAGCATAGATTGAATACAAAAGTTATGGGTTTAGCTTATGGGTTAATAGTACTTCCAGGAGTCGATCGATTCCTGATTCTTTTGCTTGCTCTTGCGCTCAATTAGACCTGCCAAGTGCTCCGAACGCATCGACAGCGAGTCAATCTTCTCCACCAACTGCTGATAGGGGCTCAACGGCTGCGTGCCCATCACCACATGCCCCAGCTTCGAGTCGATCTTGGCATTGAGGCGCGCATTGCGGATCAGATTGACGATCCAGCATTCGGCCTCGTTGGGCTTCATGTTCAGCTTGTCGGCCAGCATGCTGATGGTGATGCACTGATGGATGCGGCAGAATGTCTCGAAGATCATCAGGCGCGCATCCTCCACGAACTCGTTGAGGCAGGCGACAATGAAGAAGTCGTTCAGTATCACCGTCTGGCATTCGTGCAGCTTGAGGCGAGCGCCCTCAAAGTCAAAGTTCACATAGAGGCACTCGAGGAATTCGGTGATGGGATCACGATACGTGTACGATTCCTGCTGAATGACCTTGATCAGATCCTTGAGCGCATTGCGGCGTGTGCGATTGATGACCACAGCGGTGGCCAGATAACGCATAATATGCGGACACATCGTCTGTATGGCGTTCAGATACAGCGGCTTGTACAGGAACATCTCGATGATCAGATCCCGTCCCTTGGGATGGTTGAAGAACACCAGCACCGACCAGTGGATCAGCCAGGTGCGCTGCTGCAACGCCTGAATCGTCGAGAAGTTGGCACTGTCGATGTAATCGCGCAGCCGCGTCAAATCCTCCAAGGCGGTGTTCCAGTTCAGCGTCAGAATCTCAGCCGCCAGCTTGCCCCACAGCACATTCAGATAGTTCTGCAAATATATAGACGGGACAGATCAGTAAAATACCCTGTACCATATATAGTTTGTGTGGTTTGTCACGCCTCCTTCTGGGTGTTACACACATTTTCTCTTCGCACTAAGTTAATAAACCCTTTTTACTTTTCTTAAAGGGTCTAAGAAAGAGCAGCATTTAAGACACATTCCCTTGGGATTAAACAAAGCCTTACCTTGTCGTTAGGCGACATGACAATCAGACAGAAGTAGAGGTAGGAGGTAGACTCCTGATAGTTGCCACATTCGTACAGATATTTGGCCAGTTTGTAGGCGCTCTCCAGATGCTCCACCTTGAAGTTGTAGTCCTTCTGCAGCGCATTGACGAAGGTCTTCGAGTCCTTCATGCTCTCGCCGTTCTTCAGAATGTCGGTGGCCTTCATGATAGGCGCCACCTCGTTCTGCAGCTGCTTCAGCGTGGCAAGAACCTCTGCCTTGCGCTGCACCAGCTCCTCGGGCATCTCCTGGCTGAGATTGAGGCGCTTGCGCGTGTCCATCGTGTAATCGATCATGTTCGTCTTGTTCACCGTGTCCAGAATGTACTCCAGCAGATCTTGCTGATTGTAGATCTATAAAAACCAAAACATTATTAGATTTGGGAATTCTATTCATTTCGATAGTCGATTAATTGATGACGATGACACGACGCGAGTTTTCTAACCTCCTTGCCGCACAGGAACTCCAGCAGCGGAAAAGTCAAGTGCCTGTCCAGATACTGGCAATTGATGCGTGTTAGATCGAATTGGGCCATGATTGCAATGGGTTTTCACTATTTCACCAACAAATAACTATAATTTTCCACAAATAATCTGCACAAAAATACGCGTGCGAAAGACGCACAGTGCTGCGCTGCGGCGAAAAGAAATGTTGTTTTCGGTGTTTTTTAGTGTATGTTAACCTCTGGCACTTAACAACACTAAAATGCAGCTTATCAGCACTGTTTTTAATGCGCGCGCTATTTGCTGTTCAAGTTGCTGCAGATAATCTGTTAAAACTAAAAACGTTAAATATATATATTCAATATTTTTTAGATTTTGACGTTTCTGTTTTTGGAATCAGTCGAAAATAAATTTTTGAAAGCGAGCAGAGACACTTAGTCAAGTTTCAAACCGTTGACTATATAGTAAATAATAAAGATTATCAACACTGGTTAGGGCGTAAACTCAGAATTTAAGTTGCCTGCAGAGGAATTAATGGTAATATTACATTACTTAATCAAATTACAAAAAATTGTTTAATGATAACTAAAAATTAAACAAATATTCAATATATTTGAATATCAGCATGATACTGCTTTTAGAATAACACTAACTCGCTGCACTCAATCAAGTTTCGAACCGCTCATGTCCGGTTTCATAGCATGCAACTTTTGTTTGACAGCTCAATATAATATTTAAATAATATAATAAACGTTTTTTTTTTCAAAAATTATTTTATATTTATTTAATTTGTTTTGGTTTTTAGTATTTTTGTTACACATTAAGGTGGTTCAATAGCTCAAAATTGTTACATAAACCTAGGCGCAAAAATGTACATTCATATAAGGCTAGGGAAAAAACTCAGCAAAACTCTTAAAAACTAATTTGCATTTGCTTTAGGTATGCAGCTGGGAAATTAACTTACGCCCGAATATTTACGCTAAATTTGTTTTCATGAAATTCCATTCCATTTCAATTAATTTAATATTTTTTTTGGTTTTCTGCTAATTTATCTTTAAGCTGCTGCCTGTTTTGAGCTCGAGAAATTTGTTGAAATCAGACTACTTAAAGTTAAATGCATAGCTTAATGAGGTGATGGTGAGGGGGGCAGGTGCGTGGGAGTTGGGGCAGTGATCTATGGCTATATCAAAGGTTTCTTAATCGTAGTACTATAATGTACTTAAGCGAACTGCTTACACTGAAAAACATTCACTTATTTTTCCTATTGAGCAGCGAAGAAAGTGGAGCAAGGAGGTTCGATTTTAGCTATATATGATTTGATGTGGGTTATCTGAAGTATATGCACGATTATGTCTCGTTTTTGATTGTGTTTTCTTTCAGTGTCTTTCAAAGAACATGTTCAAGTCTTTTGTCTTTTCGTCTTTTTGTCGTGTTGTGTGAGTTTTACGCTTCAGTTCAGATTTAGTTTATGCAGTAAGTATTAATAAATGTGGGATATAGTATGTGAATTTGATCTAAGTAAACGTTTATAAGTAGGCCAAACATAACAGATTTAAAGCATTTCCATTTAGCATTTCGCTCAGTGTATACATGTTTAAGTAATATCGAGATACTCGCATATAAGTATAATAGATGTAATGTCGTATGTATGTATGTATGTATGTATGTAAATAGACGAGTAAATAGGCATTTAATTTTGATTCGATTACGGCAGGGATTACGCTTGTTTAACTTTATATAGAAATTGATTCGGTAGATAATTTGAAGCCGTTTTGTGGGTTGGGTATACAATAATATATAGGTTTATATGCAATTGGATTTTGTTATGTTAAATACTTGTAAATATAGTATATGAGGGCGTGTGTGTGTTAGTTCATATGTCTGTTCAGATACGTTTATATATAGCAATGCAGAGTTTAGCAATTAGCTGAAGATTACATTTGTTTCTCAGTGTTCCGAGTTTCCCAATCTCCGCAATTCCACCAGAAGAATTGCGGCTGGAGAATTCTCGTATATGTATATATAAATATGTATGTTTGTGTTTGTAAGTTGAGAGTATATAGAGGCTGGTTGTATGAAGGTCATCTAATGGGCAGGAATGAGTACAGTTGCTGCAAATTTTCACTAAGAAGGTACAGTACACTTGTATATAAGTAGTTTAGTTATAGTGCGGCCGCTATATTATAGTAGAAGCTTACATTAGGCAGGTGTTTTGACGGTTTATGAGTTGCGAAATCGTGCTGATAACTTAAGTTACAAACTGTCGAATCTATTAATCTATTTTTCTTTTGGTCACATTTTATAAAAATAAAAATTACGTCTTTTTTTATTCTTTTTTAACCAAGTATTACACAATTGGAGTTTAAGAAAGTATAATGAGCTTATCAAATACGTTTCTATATCAATTGGTTTGACATCTTTAAGCCTAGGCAGACATATATATATATATATCAATATATAGTAGTGGGTATATTAAATGGGGCGATTAACATGCAGACACCAAAAGGTAATGCGAAATTTGAATATCATATGGAATAATCAAATGCTTTCGACTAGCCGGGGCGACGTGGCGTTGAAGCGAGACAGCGATAGTTGAGCGAAAGGAAGATTCGATATTTTTTGATGAAACATATCTCCAATTTCGATAATTTATACAGCAGACGGAAGACTTGAAATTGAGAAAACGGTTCTAGAGTTTAGCAAATACCAACGCCACGTGGCCCTCAAGCGCAACTTTGAAGCTTCTTTAGCTAGCTTAGACGTAAAGTATTACATAGGTATACAGTTATATATATATATATATGCTTATATATATCGTACATTTAGTAGTATATATAGCGCTGATGCCCGCCGATATCATGCTTCGCTAGACTAGAATACAGTTGGGTTTAGCTGCGCCTGCCACTTATAAATTCGTTTCAGTTCTGTGCGGTGCCAGGGCGCTGGGCGTGGCTGCCACCGCGCCTCCGGGTGTGGCCATGCGCACCCGCTCCCCCACCCCGGGTCCCAGCAGTCGTGTGTGCCGCATGAGGCGTGTGCCAGCCGCCGCCGCCGCCTCCCCCCGCATGGACCATTCGTTCTGCTTGAGCAGAAACTGCTTCACGTTGTACTCCATCTGGGCAATGTCCACGTGCTGGGTGGTCGTGTGCAGTTCTGCCTGCACGGAGCGCGTCTTATCCGTATCATTGGGATAGTACTTGTAGTTGAGTATATCACACGTGGGCTGTTCGGGGCACAGCAGCGACGGCGATCCGCCCCCCGACGAGGAGCAGGGCGGAGATGCTGCAATTGCTGTGCCGGCGGTGGCGCCACTTGTCGTGGTTGTGGTGGTGGTGGTGTAGGCCACCGGCAGGCCGGATCGTGTGGTGCGCCTGTAGTAGGTGGTGCAGAGCTCAGCCTTCTTGGTGGCCACCACCACCGCCTGGCCGGGCAACTGCTCCATGGCGACTTCCGGCAGCGAGTTGCTGGTGATATCGGTTTTGGGTGAAAGCGAATCCTCGGTGGATTTGCCCGCATCCGCATAGCCATTGGTCAGCTGCTGCGGCGTGGTCTTGTAGCCGGAGTCCATGCTCAGCTTCTCTATGGATATGGAGTCCATGCGATCCAGCGTCGAGTACGACGACTGCCGCTCCGTACCCGAGTTGGAATCGCTGGCCAACGCTCGCTGCTCCAGCTGCTGTGTGTTATGCTGCACCCACTCCGCCACCCGGTTCAGCTGCTGGCGACGCAGCAGCACGCTCTCTTGGTAGTCGATGGCATCGCTCAGGGAGCTGGAGTTGGCCGAGTGCTTGGGCGAACTGGCCACCACAGCAGCTGCCACTGCTGCAGCTGTGGCTGCAATATCGGGTGCAGTTGCCGTTGGGGGCAGGCTGCTGTCTAACGGGTTTAGTTTTTCAGTCTCTTTGGGCTCCACCTGCGGCTCCAGCACCGGCTGCAGTGCAGCATTCTCGTGCGGCGCCGCCGATCCCTGCCACGCCTCCACGGCGGCAGCTGCGTTGCTCTCCTTGGACGTGATGATGTCCTTGCCGTCGTTGAGCTCCTCGTCCAGCAGACGCTCGCGTCGCTTGTAGATCACCGGCACGTGCGTCTCAATGGACTCCAGATTGTCCAGTAGAATATTGCTTTGTCCGTTCTGCTGTATGCGCATGGCGCAGAGGCGTGGTCCACGGTACTTGGGATTCTCCGCCTGCAAGAGAGAGAGAGAGAAGTTAATAAACCTCCATTGCTCTTCATTAAACTCTGTACTTTTAAAAGGTATAAAGGGGTATATTGAGTCAGTGGAAATGGGGAATGTGTGTAACACCCAAAAGGAGGCGTAGCACACCCCACAAAAAATATATATATTCTTATTTAAAAATTATAGTAGTTATATTTTTAGGGCTACCGACTTATAATTTGGCATAACGTACGCTTAGGACATTCTTTATCTAACTAACATCGAAGATATGTGCCAGACAATTGGCTCGACCTATACACAAAGTACATGTAGCCTCTATGCTGCAAAATTTCATTGCGATCGGATAACCTACATCGAAGATATGTAACAGACAATTTGCTTGACATATACACAAAGTACAGTAGCTTCTATGCTGGCAATTTTATTGCGATCGGATAACAAACAACGAAGATATGTAACATAAAATTTGCTCAACAAGTACAGACTTTTCTGCTGTCGATTACGACCGCCTGTAGCCTTCCGCCCGACTGATCTGCTGCGCCCTCTCTGGTTCAATAAGCTTACCTTAATGGTCTTGATGAGGTTCCTGTTGAAGGTCTCAAACATTTTGGCGCCCTCGCAGCTGCTGGTCTTGTTGCTCCAGAGGCTCTGCACGCTGCCCGAGTTGTTGGACTTGAGCTGCGATCCATTGGTCACGACTGTTGGCTTGGCCGGCTGCGGTTCGCACAGATCCTCCGGCTTAATGGGCGTGGTGAGTGGCGTTGGAGCTGCCTCCGTCTCCAGCAGATTGGCCTGTGATATGCCCGCTAGAAGCGGTTTACTGAGCTCATCCTGCTCCAGCTCATCCGTGGCAGCTGCAGCTGCGCCCTCGCTCTTGTTGAGCAGCTGCAGCGCTGTGCCGCCTCCGTCCAGGAACCGACGTTGATAGCCATGTCGCAGCTGGCCGAGATGGCTCGTCTCCAGCAGATACTTCTCGGCTGCGTAGGCGCCCAGATGCGTGGTCGGATACATGAGGGTGGAGGCGGTGACCGAGGGCAGAACTGTGCGCTCGCAGAGCCTGTGATGTCCCAGTATGGGATTGACCATCAGATCATCCTTCTTGGGAGGCGTGAACAACTTGTCCATATCATTCAGATCCGACACCGAGCTCTTGGTCTCCGATATGACCGAATCGCTCGATTTCACCAGCTTCATCATGTACGGACTGTTCGTGCGAGATGGAGAATTGAGATTGCTGTGGCACCTCAGGCACAGCTGGGTGAGGGGCTCGTTCAGGCTGCTGCTGTGGGCGCCCAGGGAGTGGGGCGTCTGAGTGGCCACCGTGTAGGATCGAGAGACGTCCGCCAGCACCGTCAGATCCTGCTTGCTGCACTGGCACGTGTCGCAGTGCTTCACCTCGTTCGCCTTCAGCTCGTCCTCCAGAAACTTGGCCATGATCGTGGGCGATATCATATCGGGATCCGCATTGTTGTTGTTGTTCGCCTTGTGGGCGTGGCTGCCGTTCAGCTTGTTGTTGTTGTTGCTCTGCTTGTTGTTATTGTTGTTGTTGTTGTGGCTGTCCTTTGCGCTGTTGTTGTGGTTGTTGTTGTTGCTGCTGTTGTTATTGTTGTTGTTGTTAGTCGCTGCTGTCGGTTGGGAATTGGCAGCGTTATCATTCCCCGCATCTATTCAAAATTTTTGGCAGAAAAATTAGACATTAGCTAAATGTTTTTAATGCAACTTGCAGTTAGTTGTTTTATAACTGTTTGCGATGAATGAAATGCAGTTAAATAACATTTTGTGGACTGTGTTTCTGAATATAAAATCACAAAACCATTGCCTACAATGTAGAGCAACTAAAATTAAGTAAATACATGAATAATAAATTACAAATTTTAATTTAGAAAATATACAAAATATAAAAAATATTAAAGTTTACCTACATAAGTAAAACATTTGTTTTTCTGCATTCTCAAACTAATTTTCTATATAAAATTAAAATTATACCAAAATTTCCCCTGATTTTCGGTTAACTTACAAGAATTACCTTCTCTGTCAATATTTTATTGGTATATATGGTCTACAAATATATCTTCTACATACATACTATATTTAACTTATTTGCTTAAAATTTTCCACAAATTAATATAAAAATTAATATGCAATAACATTTTTATTTATTCAGCATTTGCATTAAACTTCATTCGTTTGCTTCCACCGAAATGCACTGCATTTTTTATGTTTCAAATTAAAACCTATATAAACTTGATTTAACAATTATGGTAACAGCCAAAATGCGCTAAATTTCATCAATTGCAGCAGCTACAAATACTTTATGCAATTTTCACCGCAACTGCTAAAAATATTTGCCAATTTCCATAATTTATAGCGTTTTCAGTCTAACCAAACGTGGCATGCAAATGCCAGGAGAAACAAATAAATCCGCAAAAAGTAAATAAATAATTATTTTCGAAATGAACTATATTATGGCGTATCGTACAAACCAAATCAGAACGTTATTTACAGTACATTTGAGCTGTAATTAAAACTACGTCAATAAATTAAAGCCAAATGCAAATGAGAACAATTAATACGTGCAGCAACCAAAATTATAAAAATAATAATAAATAAACGAATGCATGGATGACTGTGACTGTGATGGGGAATTTAATGCCAACGATTCAATTGAAATTCTCCGCATTTAGCAAATTATTATGGCAAGGAAATAGTGTGCGTACAACTCAAACTAAAAGCAGAAAGCATAAAGATATATATAATCGAAATAAGAGCAAATAAAAAGGTCAACATGGTCTACTAACACCTACCAAGGCCCCGCATGGAGTACACCATGGCGGTGGGCGGGAAGGGGCAGGGCGCCGGCGGTGGCGAGTCCGAGACCGGAAGCACTTTATAGGAAGTCGTCGTTGCCACGCCCACACCGCTATTGCTGCACTCCGAATCCGAGTGGGAGTTCGTCTCCAGTCGCATGTAGGCCGATACCTTCGACTGTATATCAATTGGCAGCTATTTATAGGGGGGATTGGGGGAGGCAGTGTTGGAAAACGTCTTAATCAATAAATACCGTCATAAATGGCGCGCTGCTCAACACTCACCGATGAGACCTTCTGCGGCACAAAACTGTCCGGCTTGCACTGCAGCAATTGTATGGCAAGACTGATGTCGGCCTTGTACCGTTCCTGCGAACAAAGAGAAGAAAGAGAGAATGAGAGTGAGATAGAGAGGGGGGTAAGAAGGAGATAGTTACATGCTACAATGTGCTAAGATAAGGGCATAACGGAAGTCGAGCACGTAAGCGTCTGCATATGTGTTTGTGCGCCTGTTCTTTTGACACTTTTCGTATGCAAATGTCAAATATGTTTGCTGTACGTATTTTTACTTTGCCATCCTGCTCCCCTTTCCTTCCCTTTCCCTTTAACCCGTTCAAGCCCCGTAGCTCTAACCATTTCTCCATTTCTCAGCTTCTTTGCATATTGTTAAACCAACTTTTTTTTTTTATTCAGCTCGTTGTTGCTTTTGTGTTTTGGTGTCAGCGACAGCCTCCAAAGTTATACTATTCTTCCCATTGCTGGCTGTGCCTGCCTCACAGTCTCCGCTCGTTTTGTTTTCTGTGGCACACAGAACTTTAGACGCTTCTTAAATTTTACAAATGCGCCGCACTCGAACTTGTTAAACAACAACAACTATGACGACTGCAACTGCAACTGCTAGAACAAACACAATCAAGTGACATACGAGCTGATGCACTATGAAATACCCTGTCTAATTGTTTAAGAAGTAAACGGACAGAATGTTTTGAACAACCTTTTAGAGTTAGGTCGAATCGAAGACGTTAGATGAGTTAGACGAACGAACTAGCTCTTTTATCGATAACAATCAATAAATCTAGATCACTGAACGACTCTCTGAACGATTCACTGATGTACTCTCCTTTCGATTCGTTCACTAATCGACTCTCCTAACGATTCCTTCACTGAACAACTTGGTATTTTTTTTCCCTACGACCAGAAGTTGAGTTTTTGTATACCCCTTCCTTGTAGGGTTTTGGAGATCTCTTAATGCTGACTCACAAACTTTTTATATAGTTTGAATTGAACACAACTAGTATTAGAATGTCAATTTAAAAACACGAATATACCCCTTGGCAAGCGAAACACAGGGTATGCTTGCACGTAGCAGCTACAGAATCAGAATCAGAGGTCCTACTGCATTGCTGACCTACATATACACACTAACAACAACCAGAACAACAACAAAAGCAACAATACGAACAGAACAACATTAGTAACAAGGAGACAAAAAAGCGTTGAGGCATTTCACACCGCGTTTACCAACACTTACACACTCAAGCGCACTGTTCTTTTTTTTCGGTTACGTTCCTTATTTCTTCGGTTCGGTTACGTTACGGTTTTCCCATGCATTTTCACGCCGCATAGCAAAGCGCCAAACTGCAAAATGCCGCCGCTTGCATTTTATGTGCCTCATTTTTTAACTCCGCTCTATTTTTCCCGTTCTATGCTTTCTTTTATTTTATCCTTTCGTTAAGCCTGGCTGTTTTTAGCCCTGCAGCGATTTTATTATAATAATAAAAAAGCGAAAAACGAAAAATCGCAATAAAATCCGCATGCAATGGAAATGAAATAAACTCCAGTGTCCGTTGCAGGGTTAAAATACATACGTACATATAAATTGTATGTCTGTTTGTGCTGGCTTGTAGCCATGTAGCTATGTGCAATCTGTGTTTGGCGGGCATGGCGTGCGCTTAAAAGGGCAACTAAATTAGCTGCAATAATTGAAACTTGATTGACAGTGCAGGCAGGAGAAGGAAATTAATTTCGCTGAGGACCAGCAGCAATTAAAATTATAAATGCAAAGCAAATATGCTAAAGCATACAGCATATTTTATTAAAGTTCAATTTAAGACTGGCTAACAGCGGCTAAGTTATAACATTGGCATGTTAAGTTGACGTACTCAATTAACAGCGATCTTTTATTCTGTCTAACATTAGCTAAAGCGTTAACATAGGCATGTTAAACATAACAGCTTTTGCTTAACGGCGCGCTGTTACGAGATGTTATAAAGTTCAGTTTATGTAAAGCATATTGTTAAGTAAATACTTTTTGTTTAACAGCGATCATATCACGTAGCTTCGTAACATAACAGCTATTGCTTAACAGCGCGCTGTTAGATGCTACAAAGTTCAGTTAATGCAAGTAAATGGGTAGCTAAAGCATAACATAGACATTTTAAATTAACATAACTCATTTAACAGCGATCTTATAACGTTGCGCTTGTAGCATAACAGCTTTTGCTTAACAGCGCGCTGTTATGGTATTTAATAATTTATGTCAAGTGCCTAGAAGTATTGATATTGGCTGTTCTAAGCAGAGTTTCCTTGTTGCAATTAAAACTTTGCCGTCTTGTTAAGTTTTTGCTATTATTTTTTGAAAAGTTTGAGCATAAATTGAAGTCATGTTGCCGGGCTCTTCAACATTATGTAGCTACCTCTAGTACATATATATGTCAAGCTGTTTCCCACATGCACATCGTATTTCCGTTGGGTTTATGGGCACAAATGTTTGGTAGACGTGGCGTGGCAGACCACGTTGCAAGGGCGTGCAGTGAAAATGAACAGCATTGCCGCATTGACCCGGACGAGCTGCATCAATCACCATTCAAACTCAATAACATGAAGCGCCTGGTGCATGCCGCTTGGCGCATGATGCAAATAAATTGTTCAACTTTACACTCTTTTAATGAAGTGCCCCTCGAGGCTGCCACTCACATGGCAAATGGGGTTAGTTGGGGAATTCCTGTGCTAAATTTAAAAAAAAAAACCCCTGCATTCGATGGCCATCGATTGGTTTTTAATTAAACCAAGCGACCCTCGAATGCCCCCAACCCGAAACCCAATCACAGCAGCAACATTAACATACGATACTCGCATGCATGCCTGGCAAAGTAATAAGGATAATTGAATCATTAGCGCACGAAATTCTGACAACAATTGACCAGAGTTTGGCATTCGAAGGACTTGCTAATCAAACATCATCAATGCGGCATTAATTGTGGCACAGTTGCAACAGCAGGGCAGATTGATAAAGGGACTGCACTGCGTTTTTGCAGTCGTTTGCAAATGTGCAGATTGACAGTGGGATTGCTTTTGAGTTTGTGATTGTAGGCACTGCATTCATAGGCCGCAAGTTTGATTGCTTTTTGTGCCTCAACTCCTGCCTGCCACTCTCCATATTCCTCTCCATTTCACGTTTTTTTCCGCTTTTTTATTTGCCACTCCGAGCACTGTTTTTGTGCAATTTCACGCTCGTTTGCCGGCGCCCAACTGACCGCAAGCAAAAAGAGTAACCACAGCCTGCATATGAGTGAAAAGGGCTAAAAAGAGGCGGTTGGAGTGTGGGGAATAGAGAGGGAGAAAGTAAGATAGCGAGAGGGTGAAAGAGACAGTTGTGCAGGCCGGGCTATAAAGCAAACGTTGACAAGCATGTCGAGGCTTATGCGGAGCTATGTGTGCGTTATACGTTGATTAACGCTGATTGAACTGATAAACAAAGGAGAGCCGTCAACTCATTGATTGGCAGTTACCAGAGCTGTTACTTGCCAGAGATTTATAGCGGAATATTGAAAAGCAGTAAATATATTAATCCAACAATAATTTAAAATATTGTTATTAGTTTTAGAAAAGGTGCTGCGACCTAAAGAGATCTACTGTAAAACGTTAATGTTATTGAAATGTAAGGATATCACTGTTGAAGTAATAACATTTTAATCGACGCAAAGAATACCAATTTATATCGATATATCGAAAGAATACAATATTTTATTTAAATTTCTTTAATTGAAACTTTTTTTAACTAAAATTTCAGCCAATTATCGATTTAAACAAGCTGATGTAAGCGATATAGACACAGATAAACAGCTTTAAATAAACGAGAATCGCTTTAAGTAATTGGATTATTATTTTAATTTCGTCGTGGCTTTTGCTTTTAATCTGAGCGCTGCAAGTTAACCTGCTCACATACATTTCAACTGGCATTTAGATTAACCTATATATATTATTATATTATACATAATTCCCATTGCATGACCCACTTGCTGCTTTATGCTTATTATGAAAATGCATGTCTGAGCTTTGCATGCTGCTCATTTCCTTTTTTAGCTGCTGAATGACTTGGCTGGCATGGCGTATGCGTAATGTTTGCCGCTAATTAACGTGTGTTTTTTTTTTCTCAATGTCCATTTACTTGGTTAAAGGCTTTTAAAGGCCACTCAACCGCAAAATCAAAACCAAAACCACAAATGCCAACTAAATCATGAGAAAATTAATTTTGCAGCGACAACAACAACAACAACAGCACAGAGTCAACAACAAACAACTGCGAGAACAACAACAAGAAACAACAAAAACCAACAGAATTGCATAGTAAATTAAGTTATGCCTAGGCAAGGGTTGCAGTTGTAGTCTATGGTAGGAGCCGAGTTAGCAGTGGGGCAAACAGGTAGCCAAGGGCGTGCATGAGAGGGGGGGGGGGGTGCGGAGAGTGGGGGACCTGAATCTAATTAGTAGCTCAAAAGCTTTGCAAACGCAGCAGCTAAGTAAAGTGAATCTGCATGTCATTTATGCCTGGACATTTAGTGCTCGGGGAGCTAGCTGCCAAGCTACTGGAGGGAAGGGGGAGATGGGGAGAGGGGCAGAGAGTGAAAAGGGCAACGCAAGCGGCAAATTGGAACAAGAATTGCTTAATGTATTATCATTAAACTGTGGCATTTGATTTACTGATTTATGCGCCTAATCTCGAGTCAGCTGTAGCTCCGAGATAGACCATAAAGAACACTTGCTGGCTTTAATCACAATTCAAAGGCTCTCAAGTGCCACATATGAAATTTGTTGCATGCACACACACACACACACAGATGTGGTATAACAATAAGAGGGACAACATGGCTAACAACGAGTCTATACACTAAACGCTACTCGGGGCAGCCCAAAATTAGCATAAGCGTAAACATGAACGAGCGCCTTGGGTGGGCAGCGATGTCTATTTTCAGTGTGTGTGTGTGTGTGTGTGTTTGGGGCAAGTCAAACATTTGCCACTGCATTAAATACACAAAATTGTGCATATATTTGCACATGGCGCCAATGAATGGAGACCGACATGAATGCTCAGTTAACTGTTAAAGCAGGGACTAATCTGACTAATCCGCAAGCAGGCGATCGACACATGCTAATATTTCCCAAACAAAACTGGCTGCACATTCGAATGTCCCTTTTGCTGTGTATTCAAGCAGGACTAACTTACACACACACACACGCACACGCACACGCACACGCACACATAGACACAGCGGAAGCAAGTGTTGTCTAATGCCAAAACCAAATAAAAATGGCTCGACCAGCAGCTGCGTTTCCATGTATTCTTTTTTTTTGTTTCTTTTTTTTTTTACCAAGTTTATGCAGAGAATCGAGAATCGGGTCTAATGTGCGCTTGTGCGTAAAAAATCTAGAATTTACATTTTTATTTTACGCCCAGCAGCAGCAGAAATGCGACACATGGCAATTGTAGCTATAAGTCAACTAAACTCCCAAAAAATAAAACACACAACAAGCCTTACGAGGCGTGCCAAGTGCACAGATTTATAGCTGCGGAATACTCTGCCAAATTAGGCAAACTTTGTTGGAATGCTTTTAATATATATAGTAAGAGTTTAAAGTTTATTGAATAATTGAATTGTGCAGACAACTTTCAGTTAAATATATATTAATTTTCTTTAATTTATTGAAGCATTAAATTATCAAGACAGAAATTCTCGTTTTATTAGCTATTATTTTATAATTTTTTCTACTCTTAATTTAATGATTTTAATTGATATTGGATATAGCTTTAAATTAATTTAATAAAAAGCAACAAATTATAAATTATTAAATTCAAAATCTAACAAATCTAAACTCACGCAACAAATTTGCTGATTTCACAAATGTTTCATTTTGAAACTGTTGCAAAAGTTAGTTAATCTCAATGGCCAGCTGTGCAATTGTCAGGGTATTTGGTAAGACTTGATTATGTCACAGCCACACATACATCCATAATTTCAACTAACCAAACTTATCTCTGCCTCACACATGTGTGCGTGTTTGTGGGTGGCAGAGGCACACACACACACACACACACACATGCATAGAAGGCAAAGCAAAACGCAACTAAAGCAAATCATTGAAAGTTGCCAGCCACATCATTTATTCATCACACACATTCAGAATGAAAGCCGGGGCATGGCCATATATTATATACACCCACACACTCACACACTCACACACACGCACCCACACACATACATACATTGTAGGCCCATTGAAATTGTATGTTCAAGTCGGTCAATCATGAAAATGGTCATAAATACAAACACAGCATCTACAACTTGTGCCCTGCATGCTACACACCCTGTATACCCTGTATGTGTTCCATGTTCGCTTCTATGTTGTGTTGTGTTATGTTATGTTTCTTATGTTGTTCGGCTTCTGCAAGTGGCAGGGGGTGAAAGGGGGTTAACTGCTCTTCAACTCAGCTCGATATCAAAAGTTCAGGACAGCCGTAGCCCAATGATAGGTCTGCATTGCTCCAAAGTGCGTAATCTCTTTCTTTCAGATATATATGTATATATATCTATAGAGACACCCCATATGGATGTGTGTGCGTCTCTCTGATTTATTTATGTTTATTTTTTGAGGTTTTAGCCACAGCATGTCATGCCGCCTGCAAGGCTTTGAATACAAAGTTTTTAGTTTTTCATACGTGTTTAGACCCTGTACTTTAAAAAAGTAAAAGGGTCTATTAATTTAGTGCAAGTGACAGCTGTGTGTAACAGGCAGAAGGAAGCGTGGTAGACCCCACAAAGTATATATATTCTGACTCAGGACGACGAGCTGAGTTGATATAGCCATGTCCGTCTGTCCGTCTGTCCGTCTGTCCGTCTGTGTGTCTATCCGTCTGTCCGTCTGTCCGTCTGTCCGTATGAACACCTAGATCTCAGCAACTAAAAGAGATAGACACACCATTTTATGGAATACAGGTTCTCTATTATCGTACGCAGTACGAGTTTGTTTCCGATTTTTGATATCTCACCTCCTTCATCCGCGAATCATCAAAAATCTACACCTTCCTCAAAAATCTCGAAAACTAAAAGCGCCACAGCATCCACAATAATAGCGCTACTGACTTGTAATTTGGTATGTATGTAGTCTATGGTATTCTTCACCGATGCTATATGATTATTTATGATTTGAATTAGAAATGGCGAAGATATGCAAAAGACAATCTTTTTCACAATGATTATATGTGCCACTGTGGCCACAATAATAAAGCTACAGACTTGTAATTTGGCATGTACGTAGCCTACAGAATTATCCGTCGATGTTGTGAATTACATTACAAACGGACAAGAAACAGCGAAGTTATGTAACAGACAATTTTCTTATAAATGTATGTAAGTGGCATTACAGCCACAGTTTAAAAGCTACAAACTTGGGATTTGGCATGTACGTAGCCTATGGCATAATTCATCAATGCTGTGAATTGCATTACGAACGGAAAAGAAACAGCGAAGATGGGGCATACAAAGAAGTCACCTAGATCTTGCAAACTATAAGAGCTAGAAATACCATTTTTTGGTATTTGGGTTCTCCTATGCGGCAATCATATCAAGTTTGTTTAGGTGTTTTGATAACTCCTCTCACTCCTCCGCTAACCGAAAAACCAATTTAGCAACAGTTTGCAGTTTAAAATCATCAGTTTTGAAGCTAAAGATTTGGTATATGGCATTTACGTAGTCAATGACAATCTCCATCGATGCTGTGAATCACATTACGATCGGATTAAAAACAGCGAAGAAAACACAAAGTACAGGGTCTACTACTGTCGGTTACGTCCGACTGTAGCTCCGTCCTTACTGGTTTTATTTGCTGTTATTTTTGCTTCTCTTTGCTGCTGTCGAGTTGAGGCCACTTGAAATGTTTCGTTGCTGTTTCCTTTGCCGCTTTCTTGCATTCGCTGAATAATTTAAACGGACTGTGCAAATTGCTTTCCCAAGGTTCAGCCGAATCGATTGGCCAATGTCAAATGACAACAATAAGCAAATATTAAAGTCAAACTCTTGATTGAGTAGTTTAAAAACCGATTGACTTGCAGCTGAACTGTTAGATCATAAGGTTTATGGATTGGGTTTCAATTTGACAAGACAGCAGCTCAGTAAGATAAGAAATGTTGGAGGAGCATTAAATAAAAGAATTGTTTAAATATTGTACTTAATTAAATAAAAACTCAACTAGTCGTTATTTGTGGTTTAGCATTTTAAAGTTATTTTCTATTTTCATTACATGAAATTAAATGCTTATTTTTTAAGCTTTATTTCAATTGATAGTCAATTTATTATTTAATTTATTTTAGTATTCTTGCATTTATAAAATTTTCTCTTTGCAACAAATGAAATTAAATGCTTGAAGTTTGAACTTCATTTTAGTTTTTTGACAATTTATTATTATTTGTTTCTGCTGCATTGTTTCATATAATTTTTCTAGCATTTATAAACATTTTCTCCTTGAACCCAATAAAATCAAATGCTTGAATTTTAAGCTTTATTTCAATTTATTAGAAATTTATTATTATTTGTTTCTGCTGCATTGTTTCATTTAATTTTTCTTGCATTTATAAATATTTTCTTGTTGAAACCAATAAAATGAAATGCTGGAATTTTAAGCTTCAATTCAATTTATTAGCAATTTATTATTGTTGGCTATTTCTGCTGCATTGTCTAATACAAATTGCTCTGCTCGGACTACAATGTGCTCGATGTAACTTGAAATGAAAAGCAACTTCAAGAGAACTGTGAACTGTGTGTGTCCGTATGTTCTTTAATTGTTTGCCAGCTGAGCTGTGGGCATGTTTGCAGATTGTAAATAGAAAATAAATGGGCCAGCCGTCTAATTTTTATCGCGAATAAAGCAATGTGAGGAAAGTTGAGGCCGGTAAAAAAGCAAAGAAAACTGAGACCCCTCGTATGTGTTGTTGTTAATGTTGTTGTTGTTGTTGTTGTTGTGGTGCTTGCTTCACCTGTCAGCATCGCAGCCATTTTTTCCTGCTCGCTTTGCTTCTTTTGGCATTGCCGTTTTCTTGGCCCAAAGCAGATGTAATTATTTTTAATGAGCACCTGCAGAAATTACACATCAAACATGCCAGAGGGGGGGAGGAAGTTAAGAGGGGGGCTACGCAAACACACACATGTATATATGCAGGTATTTATGTGGGAGGCCAAAGCAGAGTTGCGTTAAAGTCAAGATGAAAATGGAAATTTTCAAATGTTAGATGACTCAATCGGAGAGCAAATATTGTGCCAAAGATGACTTCATGAGGCAGCTTTAAAGACTCTATTAACGAAAACTCGAACCGAACTGCAGAAAACAAAACAAACTTACATGCGCATGTATGTGTGTATGTGTGTGTGTGTGCTAATTTAAAGCTTGTGTTTTAATTAAAAAAAAGGACAATATATTTGCATGAAAGCGCAGCCGACAGCAGGTCGTAGGGCAGGACAATGGCAACATCAGCAGCAGCCAAGGGGCAGAGAGACGTGCATACATTATTGTGTGTACGCTGGATAAATCACAGAAATTAAATTGACGGATCGATAAAAAATAAAAGAGATTTTCATAAAAATGCGCTTCCATCAAACCGAATGGCACAGGAGTCGACAGGATTGGGGCAAGCAATCACGTTGCGTAAGCGAAACGTGCGACAGGCCACAAGGACACCATGACTCTGCCAATGATGGCAATGATGCCTCATGCCTCATGGCTCATGCCGCATGCCTCATGCCTCATGCCTCATGCCACCCGCCGCCTGTTGATGACGATGAATCATGCAGCCAGTTGGCGCCAAATGTCAAAACAATGCAATGCGTTGCTTATGTTGCGCCAAAAACAACAGAGGGAGAAAGAGAGAGAGAGAGGGAGAGAGAGACAGAGAGAGAGAGCAACTCACGTGCGGGCTTGTAACGAAAAACCAAGTGATTACTTCGCAGTAATTACGAATTGACGGCAGCGGCAACGCTGCGTATACGCAATGTAGCGTTCAGCTCTGTTACTTTACCTTAAACGCAAGTGAAACAAGGGGCAAACATGGCATCGACTGGCTTGTTATACCCTATACCATTGAAACAGGTAAAAACTGGGTTAATAACAGGCAGAAGAAGGCGTGGCAGATCCTTAAAAATATGTATATTTGCATCGCTCGCATAGGGAACACAAAAAAGTAAGAAGAATATTTTAAAGAATTCTATTTAAAATTTAGGCTGCAGGGTATTCTATAGTCTGGCATTTTGTCTATATCCTAACTGGTTGTTGCTGTTGGTGGGTCAAAAGGTGGTTCAGCCGAACGTTTGATTTTCACCCTAAACAACAGCCGGATAGGGGCTGGGGGTTAAAGTAAATTTATTTGCGTGTCAGGCTAAAAGTGAAGCATGGAAACAATAAAATGCCGAAATACGAAAAGCGAATGGCACTGAGAACGCCAGCAATATGTCTGTATGTCTCTCTGTGTGTTTGTGTGTGTGTGTGTGTGTTAGCCTGTATGCTAAGCAGCTGCAATTAGTGTGGAGTGTTGTTATCGGTGGGTTTAGGCTAATAACTTATGTAAATGCCGCTGCAAGTGCTGCAAAGAAAATTCAGCTCGAATTGTAAGCGATAAATCGAATTAAATGCTGAGATTGTTGCATGTACGCAATGAATGAATAACGAATACAATCACGAGTGCTTTTAAGCCAAAACCTCTGCAAGTTATTGAATTTAAATTAATGAAAATACAGCGCAGTTTGAAATTGCTGTGAATTGCACAAGATTAATCGATTGGAATTATATAGATTATATAGATTTTAAATATAAATTTGCAGCTTACTTTATGGCCTACGTATTTCTATTACTTTATTTGAATATTATCTTGACTTGGCAGCTTATAAAAAGTCCCATAGATGATTTAATTAATGTACAATTTCAACAACTTATTTAGCCTCAACAAATTGCCTGTTATATTGAAGATTTTATTGATTTATATGCCGCTCTGCGCTCCATTTATTTAATATGTATTTCATTTTTATTTCGTTTTTATTTATTTAGAGCAGGAGCATAAAGCAACTCAACAAGAAGAGCCATAGCAGTGGCAACAACTACTTACAACAACTGGCAAACACTTGCGCCGCCACAAAGCCGAAAAAAATGGCAACTTTTTTGCCACAGAGCGGGTGTCTTAGAAAAGTTGGAAACTGACACCCGCAAAACTGAAATGCCGCTGCCAGCTGCTGCCAGGGAGAAAGAAGATATTGTAGGCAGACTGTTGAGGGAGGAGTTGAGGCAGTAAAAGCAAGTTGGGGATTGTTGCTAAAAGGCCAGACGAAAGGTGCCTCAAATGTATGTGGCAAAGTGCTTAAAGCCGTTACGTTCTATCAGTTGATGCTGAAGATCGCACAAAGTTGTTGGTTGTTTGGCTGTTGTTGAGCAGAGTGATAATGCGCACAAAGTAAAAGCGCTACGGAGCAACAAACCAGCTGTAAGGCTTTTACACTAAACAACAAAGTTAAGCTGGCTCATGGCAAGTTTTATGACTGCAGCAACAGTCGACTGCAGGCGCTTGGAAATGTTGCACAATCTGCACGTGCTGCATGGCGTATGCGCAATCTACGGGGCGAATCACAAGAAACGTATTGTATGTAAAAAACTGCAAGTCGAGGCCAGGTTCTGCTGCTTGCAGCATATCAATAAATTTCTAAAAGTGCCAACTGGGGATGATACTAAATATAAATATGAATAAACCAAGGGTAAAACATGGCGGAAAAATGCAACAGAAATTACTGAAAATTCAATTCAAGCAAGCAAGGTCGGTTACGTCCGACTGTAGCCCGAACTACTTTATCCTTTCTGCTGCTGTTTTGGTTTATAGTAAATTATTATTTCACTGAGGATTTGTAGCACTTCTTGAAGCAACTATTCAAAGTATAAGCGTTTTGATTCGCAACTTATGCCAGAGTGCTGAGAGATTGCCATGTTGGAGTGTAAGGAAAGTATTTGCAACTTTGCGTTACAAATGGCACTTAACCCGAATGCCAGAATATGGACATGGAGTTGCTCTGGACTCATGGTCAGCATGGAGTGTGAGCGAAGTTAAGGCGCTGTTTGAGCAGCGCTTTAGATTGATTTATGTAAATGATTTGCCACACTTTGCGTTACATAATAAATGGCTGGCACAAGGACATGCACGGACATGCAGAGACGTGAACGTGCGCGCTCAGCCCGCGGCAACAGTGCCACAGCCAGGAAACTAATAAAACAAAAACCGTAAGAACGAAACTAAGCAAGAAACAAGTAAAATAAAAGACAATAACAATGGCGATGGCTGAGGATAGATAAGAGCTAACAGACTGCTGCTGCATTTGTCTGTCTACTCCGTCTATCCGTTCATCCGTCTCCCTGCCTCTCTCCTTGTCTGTCTGTCTGTCTGTCGGTGCTGCCTGCCTGCTGTCGTCTGTTGCTGCTGACTGACGTGGAATTTTTGCATGCCACTTAAGCCGATCCGTTGAGAGTTCAGTTGAGTCGAGAGCGCAAAGACAAAGCGGCAAGAAGTAGACAAATGATATATGGATAATTTGCGTGCTACTGAACCAATTCAATGTGCATATATCAAGTGCACAAGATATATACTTATGTATGCCTCTGCAGCCGATAACCGATACGTGGCACTTGCAAAAGGCTCCTCTTACATGCAAAATATTACGCATACGCCGTGTTAAGCATGACAAATGACAGCGGATACTCCGCTGCAGGGCGTTAAGATTTGCTTTGACAATATGTTACGTAGGTTGCGAAAATTTCGCCAAATAAATTGTTATCTAATGGTGTGAGCAAAACTAATTTTAGCCGCCCGCCCCCTTGCAGCGCGGCACTTGCCCCTTTTATGCTTATTTGCCACGCCACAAGCAAAACTTCAAAATGAAAATTGCATAACTGCAGGAGAGCCAGAGCCAAAGCGAACGCGAGTGGCACAACCAGCACTCAGACACACACACACACACACATAAGTGGGATTCACACACACACGCACACATGTAAATATATATATAGTATATGCTTATGTGTAGGGAGAGCACTTGAGGGTCTGCGACTCTCGACTCGGCGGGAATATTAAAGTTTTATGCGGTTGCGTTGAGAGCTACATACCACTAATACCACACACACGCACACCAATACACACATACACACACATGCACACGCGTAGAACCCATAGATATACATATTTGCGTATATTTCATTTTGAACATTTTTGTTTGGTTTTTGCAGCTTATGCGAACAACTAAAACTGCTCCGCACGTGTCGTAAAATTCTGATGTCTATATTTTGGGTGTTTCCCCCTCCATGTAAATACCCCTAACAATTTCATGTTGCATGTTTTAGGCCTTTAATCGAGCCCGGCTGCAGCCGACTACGTTGCTCAATTGCATTTTCCTGTCAACAGTCAGCCAAAAAGAAGGGAACCGAGGGATGGAGGGAGAGAAGCCAACGCAACTCGCATGGATTGCGATAGATTCCAGCTACGAGCCAAAATATTTCTCATTGAAAATGCAAAATTTTGTTTACCGAAATTCCACAATATTTAACAAAATATTTATAGTAGCTTTAGTGACAGTTTTTAGCCTTAAATTGTTTATTTAAGCATAAGCTCCCACTCAATAAGTCCGCAAAAAAAGTTTACAATCAAAATAATTGCATTCATTTGGTGTTCAGTAAATGAATTGCAAAAATCCAAAAATCCATTTAAGAGTTATCAAAATCATATTTCTTTTAAGCTGCTTCAGTTTTTAAATTTCACTTCAAGTTTTAACAAGAATTGGTAACAAGCCGCTTTTAATATCTTGCCATTTGCACAGCCTTAATTTCCATACTTTATATATATTTATATATTAGGGCAAAATTGGCTACATTTATGTAGAGTATGCTACAATGTTTTCACTCTTGCCTGTCATTAATTGTGCCCCTCTCACCGACCGCTCTCAAATCGCTTCTGCGCTGTTTTTGGCACGCCTAAAAAGCGAACACAATGAACCCTAGCGCTGACCCCACTTAACAGTCGGAATCTCAGTTGTGCCCAGACCACAGACCTCAAATGGCTCTTAAGCCAACACACGCTAAATTTGCCTATCTATTCCGACTTCCGGCTAAATATAAAACCCTTCAAATGTTCAGGCAGCAGGTACTCGAAAAATATATGCATAGGGCATGGTGAGGTTTTCTTATTTATATTGTTTTTATGCCCTGTAATCAGGGAAAATGGGTAAAAACAGGGTTAATAAGTTTATATATATATATATTTGGTCAGAAAGGCGACGATTTTAGAGCCAAAAATTGTGTTTTCAAGAACTTTTTTAGCTATCTTTTATAATACAGTATATAAACCTGGTATATACCCTATATATTTTCCATTATCATGATTGATACACTACTTAAATTCAGGCTAATTGCAGAAAAATATGAGGTGCACATGTTTCCAGCAGGGTTGAAGGGTCATTACGTGGGGTTGGGGTTGGGGTTCAGTAGTATCGGGAAGCGGGTAACGCCGTTGGCCGTTGGCCGTTGCCTTTGCCTTTGCCGTTGCTGCTGCCACGGACACGAATACGAAAATATGTAATACGGATGCGGAAACGGGCATGGACATGGACATGGACACTCAACCCTGGCAAGGGCTGCAGGTTCGGCAAGGGCTACGGGTCTGAGGTCTGTAAACTGGCGCCAGCATTTTGCGCTTGGCGCAGACATTAAAATGCTTAAAATATCGATTTGTTAAGCACAAATGAAATAACGTCCCGGTCCCTAGCACACAAAAGAGCCAAAAAAGCAACAGTCTGCCACTTAAAAGGGAAAAAGGCATAACAGGTGTAGAGTAATTGGAGTTGTAAGCACGAATAGAAGTTGCTCTAACCTAAGAGCATAATTAAAATTATTGAAGTTGCAAAAATGCTGCACTTTAGAGCTCAGAAAAGTGTAATAAATTTGTTAATATTTAAAGAAATATGCAAAATTTTTAAACACAAATTAACAAGATTTTTTCAAACTTATTTTCTACAGGAGAATACAAATTAGTTTACTCTATAGTCTTAAAAAAAGTCAGTGATATTAAGAAATCGGTTTTAAAGCACATGAAGTGGGATCTTTTAGCAACCTTTTGGCAATTATAGACTAAGCCGGAGTTGAACTGTAATCAACAGTTGAAAGTGACACTTTGAGCTAATAAAACGTAACGAAAAGTAACTGAAATGGGCAAAAACATTCAGTTTTATGTGCTACATAGTAAATAACATAGTCGTTATGACCTTTAATGGCAGGGCTAAGGCTCGAGCATAAAAAATGGAGCCACAGAACAATGGCCAATGTCTATCGTAGTATTTGTTTTATGCTCCATGTACATGTATTCCGTGTATTTGTGTGTGTGTGTGATATGCAAATGTATGCGTATAGGTAGTCATTTATAGACCAGAAGTTTGGTCGAAATGTACATCAGGTTGTATGGGTGTATTTCCTATCTGCATGGTTGCCTTGGTTTTATTTACTTCTCTCATTCTTGTCTCTGTCTCTCCTTTTGATATTTTTTTGTAACTTTTTGGAAATTTTTTTCCGGCCATCGCTTAATATTTTTTGTGCCTTTTCCGCCAGCTGCAAAAGACAAACATGAAAAATAAAACAATAGCAATTCATATCATGACCGAACATCAGCTCAGGTCTGATTTTCCGCACTGTTATTGCCGTAATATGAAACAATTTTTTCTTTGTTTTGCTGGTTGTTGGTTCGCAACTGTTCATTTCTTTTTTTTTCGATTTTTTACGTGCATTTTGGCCGCATATTTTCCGGCTGTTGGCTGTTGTTTTGCTTCATTTGACATGCAATCTGAACAATTTCATTGTTTGTGCAGGCAAATTAAAAACAACAAGGCGGCATTCAATGGGATTAGTTGAATGTACAACGAGTGCTACATGTTGTTTGCTTGGATTCAATTTGAATCTGAACTCGCCTCGAAAGCTTGTAAATGCTTCAAACAATTTTCAGATTTACACGATAACGTGTGGTTCGAAGGAATTCACCAAAGACCTATACAAAACTTATTAAGCCTAGACTGTTTTGGTACGATAATTTCGTATTATATTTGCTCGAAACTTCCATATATTTACTCCCAAATGTCTGGCATGCACATTACTCATGGCTCTAAAACCATCAGTCAACAAGCGGCTCAAACTCCGCCGACTAAGCCCCTGTCAGAGCTATCCGCTTAGTTAGAGACCACATTTAGCAAATATGTAAATAACTTTTAAGAAATTAAGCACACAGGGCCCAAAACAAGCAGCAGCAGCAGCAGAAGTTGAGCAGTCGGCTCGACTTGTGGCCGCAGCCGTAGAAGGAAAAAGGAAAAAGGAACAATGCAATCACTTATACGCACCGTTGCACAAGGCCCACCGAAAGTTGGGCTCGGCACGCATCGAACTGGAACTGACAACAGCCAGGGCAACAAGTCAGGTGAAAGTATACAACAACAGCTCCTCGGAAGGCGCCTCGCCGCCAGGTACAACACATCAATTACACACTTTTTTACCCGTCTGGGAAACACGTGAAAAACTCCACACCCGCTGAGAAGCCATAAGCCATAAGCTCCGCTGATGCTTCATTGTCCTAGATGGAAGGAAGAATTGCGATTGCCACGTGAACTGCACGGTGCAGCGTTTTGCATTTTGTCTGCTCCAATTGCAGCGCTCCGAGGGTTATGCCGGGGGCCGCGGCATATTTACAATTACTCGGCATTTAATGCAAGTGGGAATTACAATAGACCTGGAACGGTTAGCCAGCCAGAGCAGCGGCGGCAACTGCGCCTGATTGTGGCCTGGGTTCAGGAGAATGGAAGGGTGCGAGCGCTTAAAAATATTTGAATCGGCCGGAGAATAGGGCATAACGAGAGGAGATGCATTATATTCAGATATACCCAGCACCCTTTATAAAAGGGCACAACCCGAAGAGCTAAATATGGAATCATATTGACGAACAGAATTCGATTGAGTTGTTATCACAATTGTAATCACAAATCGTTTCAATAACCATTAAAAAAGCTGCTAAGCTGCAATTATAAATATACAGATATTACGATTGAAATCCAGGACATCGAATAGGTTTGAATGCACCCAAATACCTTTTTTATTAGACTCTAACCAAATATACTCTTCCTACCTGTGCTAGTGTTTTTTTGTTGAACTCTCATTGTAAATCAATTTGCACTAAGTACAGGGTATCTCGGTGCAGTTGCTTATCGTCATTATATTCCCATTGGCAGTAAACAATAACAGCAGGCGACGCAACAACACAACAGTAACAGCAACAGCAAGATTCAAGGATGGCAAGCGATTACGGGACACAACGCGCACCCACGGAAGCGGGACTACGGACTATGGTGCACGGTGTGTGGCATACGGTATCGGGCTAAGTGTTTTGCAACGGAAATGCCAGGCTATCATGCAAAAAGCCACCGGCAGATTAACGAACCATAGCCAAGGCATGCCAAGGTACCCAGGATGCAGATAGACAAGTGGGGATGGCACTGGGAAGTACACAAACTATATGAGCGTAGCGGGGGAGAGGGAACTCGCTGTGGCACGTGACGCAGCGACAGTCCATGACCAAGTGCTGATTTCTCATCCGGCTAAGCGAGCGGCGGAGAGGCAGAAAGGCGGACAGATAGAGAGAATGAGTACGAAAGGCGGGTAAACCGAAAGCCAAAAGGACGACAAAAGGTTATTGACATTGTCGCCAGCCCTCCGAAAACATGAAGCAGACAACAAAAGGAAAAAGCAAGAGCAAGAGCAAGAGCAAGACCAAGCAAACATTGCAATCAGCGAAAATTTCAGCAACGTTTGCCAAGAAAAAAAGACATTCCCAAAAGCTAAAAATGAAAAATGTCAAATCGATGTGAGAAAAAGCATTTTCAAATAGATATGTACGTTGCCAGCAAGTGAATTTTCAATCAATATGAAAATGGCTTTTGTGTAGAACGCAGCAACACTTTAAGTGCAGCAAAGTTAAGGTATATCATGGCCCCTTAAGAAGGTGGCAATGTTCTTTTTAAGTAATTTTTGCAAACATTTGAGCCAGAGACAACAAAAGCAATAAAAACAAACTGAAAGTAGCTGCACTTGCAGCTCTCACTGTTACAGTTGCTGCTTCTGTTTTGCTGTTTTTTTGTTGTTGTTGTTGTTGTTGTTGTCGCCAACAACAATTAACCATTAGCCAAGTTTTCAGATTCGCTTTGGCCAATGGGTCACTAATTGTTTGCAGCATGGACTATCGCCCGAGCAAACACCTCGACAGCCATCGGCGAATGGCAAGTGCGTTAAAAGGCTTCCTCTTCAGCGTAGACTTGCCCCTTTTCACCCTCTACTCCCTTCACTCTCGCTTTGTAGCACTTTTGCTGGAAAACTAAAGTGCATTTCACCCGATGGCGTTGTACTGTTTTGCCTTAATTGAAAACTTTTGCGCAGATATTTTTCGTGTTTGCCTTCGAAATATACAAAAAACAAAGCTGAATTGCGAAAGTTTCTAGTTTTTAACGCTTTGCCGCCTTGCATTTGTTTAGCTCTACTAAAGCGACTTTCAAGCGGCTTAAAGTTTCACTTCGTCCACAAGTTCCCTTCCCCGCTCTCCGCACTGTTGCTAAAGTTGTTCGCCAATTAGTTGGGCGGGTTGCAACAAAACCAAACCAAAACTCGATCCTTTTGCTACTTGCAACGCTTACATCCTGCTGCAAAGCGCATTACAATTCGACTCTGCTCCGTGCTCGGTGCTGACAGCTTTTTGCACGCTGAACTAATTGACAAAGCATTCGAATTGTTCCGTTTGAGTACTATTCATTTAAGCTCCCATCGAGTGCCAACATGTGTAAGTTGAGGCAGCATGAAAGCGTGCAAATCGCTGCGGGGCGAGAGACGAAATACCAGAGGGTGCACAACAGCGGTACCAGCTGTCAAACAATCGTTTATCGATACTATCGCACACTTGACTTTTTCCAATCGAGTGCTATTCATTTAAGCTGCTATGAAGGACCGACATGAGTAGAGGCAGGATAAGCGGATGGAATCTGCTGCGGAATGTAAACAGATATCATTGAGAGCGAATAAAGCAGGTAACAGATTTCTGTGCGCCTGCTACATTTTAGGAAATCCTTTGAATTCAGCTCGGCTTGGTAGTTCTTTTAGAACAGATTTTACATCATCCTACTAAGGTATGAATTTCTTGGTTTTGTTTTCCTGATTATAAATTTTAAAACCGATTAATATATTTTAAAAACTATAAAATCTAGAGACGCCATTTTTAAAATACATGGTCGGTTACGTACGACTGCAGCCTTCCGTCCGACTAAGCTGCTGTATCCTTGCTAGTTTTTATTTCACTGCGTTTTCAATGCGAGTTATTCCATTCAACGGCAAAAATATTGCTGTCAGCTACAGGCATAGTTTTTACGCCGTATTCGGAAAGAAATTATGGTTATTTGAGATAACAAACTTGGTTTACCTCAAGAGGCAAACAACAACAGCGCGAAGAGGCAAACAGCAAGAGCTTTGGAGCTGCTCAGAAACTTTTCAAATAAGTTGTTTTCATTGTCGCCCGTGGAAGTTTTAAAGTCTTAAAGTTTTTACAAGTTTCTTCTTTTTTTTGTGTTTTTTTTTTGTTGCCTCTGCACATTATTCACTTTCGATACTTGCGAATAGTTTGTGAGCCGCGAAGCTAACGGATTTGTTGGCCATCCGTGCCTTAGCATGTTTTATGTGTAATAAGTTGCTGGATGCGCAGTGAATACTTACAATTTCCCTCTGCAATTTGGCAATATTGAAGTTGGCCTGGGCCAGGCGCACACTCAACGTGGCCACATCGCTGGTGAGCTGAGCCCGTTCGTTGGTATTGCGATCCACCAGCTTGAGCATTTTGTCCTCCAGACTCTGGTTGACCTTCTGCACCCGCTTGTGCGACTCGTAGAGCCGATCGTATTTATCCTGCCACGCTATAACACTATCCTCCAGCTCCACCTGCCGCTCCGTCTCCCTCAGGCAGGCCGTCTCCAGGGCGTACAGTTGTGTCTGCTTCTCGAGCAGCGCCTGCTGCAGCTGCTCCACCTCAGTGGCTGTGACTGTGGCTGTGGCTGGCGTTGTGGCAAGTGCGGATGTTGCAACTGTGGCAACTGCTGCTGCCGTGCCCACCGCTGTTGCTGTCGCTGCTGCTGTCAGGCTGCCAGCTGTAAGCGCATTGGCGGTCGTCTGCAATTGAACGAAAGTTGCGATTAAAATACCAGCGCAATTTATGAGCAAAATGCATGTACTCGGATTGTAATTAATTTCGCTTCCGTCCACGTTGCCAGCGCATACCGGACGTAATGTCACACAATTTCGACTGCAGAATTGCTACTAAAGTCAGCAGCACCCAGACGGACAGACGGACGGACGGACGGAGATACAGAGAGACTGAGAGAGGAGAAATGACAGCATCCATGGCATTATTACAGGCGGATCTGTTGTGTTTTTTAATGAATAAGCGTACAGCGTGTGCTGGCCTCATAAAAATGCACGTCATGCTCATAAATGCTGCAAAATAAAACAAAGCCAGAAAGAGAGAGAGAGAGAGAGAGAGAGAGAGGGAGAGATAACAGTTTGATAAGCAGCAAAAGGGGAGAGCATGTGTAAAGAGCGCACTGATAACGGGGATTGGGATTTGTATGGAGGGCAGCATCTGCCTTGGCTCTACGCAGAGATAAGCTTATCTATACTTGAATGCCAGCTAAACAATGAAAACAATTTGACTAGCAACTACCCTAATTTGTTTTTATTAAAACAACAAATATGATACAGTTCTTGCCACTAAAATAATATAATAAAAATAATTTAAACAATATATAAGTCACCAAATAAAATAATTAAAACAATGCAATTAAATAATATAAATCCCACAATAATAATATGTAAATAATTTTAATATACAATAATACAGATTTAGCATAATGAACTTAACTAAGTGAGCCTTTGTTAAATTAAAACAATACAATTGAATAATATAAACATGGCAATAAATAAATGAATTTAATTTTTATTTAAATAATAAAGAATTTAAGTGAGGCTCTGTTAAATGATTAGAATATTTATCTAGCCACTTAAATATATATTCAACGCTGATACAGTATCTTAAAATGCGCACAATTGAACCGCTCATTGCTCAATTACAGGGTATTCCGCATGATCAGCTTTGAAGCTAATGGAGCTGAGTGCAGCCAAAAGCACCACTCACAGTGACTCCACCTCTTGCTCCACACACTCAGTCCGAGTATTTTACTTCCACTCCCCACGCCTCTCCCCAGCATGTTTCATAATTTGCTCTGCAGGTCGGCCACTGATAACAGACAACGCACAGTCAGAGATAATCTGATTAGCAGAGAGACTCTCTCTTCCGCTCTCGCTCTCCCTCTCCCGCTCTGAATGCTGAGCAATCATGTAATGAGCTGGCAAGTTAATCATAGATAAATACTTGTGCGCATCATTTAAGTTAAGCTCCAGCAACTAGAAACATATTGCATGCAATAATAATTGCCGCTGGGAATTACATAAAGATGAATTTGTGTAGTTGGCGCTTATCAATGTGATTATAATCTGGTCGGACTGCGAATACGATGTATATGATCTCTAGGCAAAACCGCAATGGGCGTAAAACACAAATCAAAGTGCAGCTGTATGTGTGTGTGTGTGTGTGTGTGTGCATGTAATTGGATTAAGTTGACAGAAAGGCACAACAACAGCGCGTTGGAGGAGCAAAAGAGCAGGCAGCTGAAACTTTGTCTTTGGTTACAGTCAGAACTCCAAGAGAAGCCGCAGCAAGCAAAAGAGACAATGCTAGGCAGAGACAGAGACAGAGAAAGAGAAAGAATGATAGAGAAAGAGAGAGGGACGAATGTGTGGAAATAGAAGTCAAAGCACTTGGTTGTCATATATGATGGCGCTGAGGTCGTCGTTGTCTTCTCAAACCTAAAAACTGCAAAATGCACAGAAAATTTAATTAAAAAAGGATTTTCGAGCTGGCAAAAGTTGCTTTGCTTCGCGCTGACTTGGCCTTCTCCAACCAAAAGTGCCTCGGTTTGGGGCAACGATTCCCATGTCTTGTGCCGCGCCAGCGTTTAATTTCTGAGCCAAAGTATTTTACTATATTTTGCCCCAAACCCAGCCCGCTTTTATCACATATTCCCCATATACATGTATGTACATATAAGTATTTTGTGCCAACGCATTGGAAATTTCCTAGAATTTATAGTTGCCACAATGCATGCGGCTGGGCGTGGCCAATTGTTGAAGGCAGACAAAGGCAATTAATTAAAATGCCCAAAGTGTTCAAATAAGACAGCTTAAAGTCGTTTAATATGCATACAAAATTACTGCATTTCGTGCAGCGGAATTAATTTGGAATTTCAAATGGATTGCAGTTTAATGAGCATCCTTTAGTCGTGTAGTTACAAATAGTTTCAACATTCCTGCAATGTTGTGATTTGTTGCTGTTTGTCTTTCATCATAAAATGTATTTTATGCATTTCCATTTGCTTTCACCTGCTCAGCACATTTGTTTGTTTTAACTTTTTAGACCCTGCACTTTAAAAAAGTACCAAAGGGTCTATTAAATTATTGCAAATGAAAAATGCACATAATTTTTTTGATCAGTTTGACAAGCTGACTCGAAAAAGGCAGAATAGAAAGTCGTTTGAGAATAGATTATAAAAAACACAAATTACTGGGTATTCTGCTATCGGTTACGTCCGACTGCAGCCTTCCGCCCGACTGATCCGCTCCGTCCTTACTGCTTTTTGTTTATGTTGAAATTTGCTCATGTTTTCATAATGTAGTAAATGCTTTTTGATTGCCAGATTGTTCAACGCTTTTTCGTTGCAAAGTAAACAAATTCATTTAACTAAAATTTATGCTCTGCAGTGTGCAGATTCTGTTTCCCATTTTATGCTTTAAACGCTTTTATAAGCAATATTTTTAGCCATAAACCTGGCCCAAGTGAAGCAGCGCTGGGCTTATACTAAATTTAGACTCTTCAGAGCTTAGACAGATATAACTTTTTCGGCAAGTATTGGATTTCGGAAGAGCTTAAACCAAGTTGAGTACTGTAATAATAAAGTCATAAAAAATGCTAATGAAATTATGTGCTTAACCTTACGATGCATATGGGGGCTTAGGGAGATTAATTAGTTTTCAAAGTTAAGAACTTGCAAAATAATTAAAATAAAATAATCTGTTGATTCAAATTTGTGGAGTTTTGTACAGTTTGCGTCGACTTCAATTAGTTAATGAAAGTCATTTGGGCTCGGTCACAGATTTCTCATCAATTGTGTGATTTGGCATAAGGCAAAATGAAAATTAAGACCCAAACATAAATCTTTTGCACGCTCAACTGCAGCTCAAAAGATGAAAATTTCTTTCCAGATTTGCTTTTGCTCATTCATTTGCACTGCAGCTCATTTTTCACGCCGAATTTCGAAATGAGCAAAGCGAAATGAACAAAACGGGTAACCCTTTTATACAGTGCCAAAGATTTTCTAATTGTCATTGCTTTTGGCAGATAGCGAAAGAGAGAGAGATAACCAGAAGAGAAAGAGAGAGAGAGAGAGAGAGAGGGCGATGATGTCTACTCATTACGCGCTGCTTTTCGCTGTTGGCTGCATTTTGCTTTTGCTTGGGGACTTGTCATTATTTATTATATTTCTCAAGTCCTTTCATTACAAAATATTTGCGCCTTTCATTTGTTGCCTTTTGTGTAGTTGTTGTTGCTGTTGTTGTTGGGCGCGGCGTAAAATAAAAATGTGAAGAAAACATTCAACCAAATTTGCCTCAACCGAAGGACGTAGCCAAGTGGCAGGAAGGCAAACGTGGCAGGAAAAGCGTGCTGAAAAAGCATCTTGCCTGTCGACATTGTCGCATTCCTGGGCAACCTGCTTATTTACAGTTACTTGGAAAGGGCTTAAAAATGCCCAGTAAGGACGTAGCAGATAAGTGCTCTGTAAGGCTACAGTCGGGCGTAATCGACCGTAGAAGAACCAGCAAATTATCGGTTATATATCTTTGCTATTTCTTATCCAGCAACGATGAAGAAGTCTGTAGCTTTAAAATTGTGGCTTATAGTTTGTATAGTTTTCTTTTTTTGTACTAACTCAATATACCCTTCAATACTTTTTTTAAGTACAGAGTTTATCAAGCAAGCCGTAACGGAAGTCTCTCCATATGGCCAACTTTGCATACTCATCATTGAGTGCGAGGCAGCAGATTCAAGGCAGCCCCTTGGAGTGCTCCGCCTCAACTCTTTTTCAGCCTCATTTGAGTGGATAATTACAACAATCCAGAACCCAAAACACCGTAAACTAAACACAGAACCCAAATAAGCAAAGCGAAACTTCCCCAGAAAAACCCAGTTCATTACTCGTGTTGTTTTAGTAACCAAAACTTTGGAACGCCCGATGGAACGTTCTGCCATAATCAATAAATGAATTCTGTAAACATCAATAGAGCGCAACTCTCCATGGCCGCAAATGCTCTGTAAACAATATGCGCCAGTGATGAATGGAAGGTCAATTGCTGTGACCCCAGCCAGGGGACCTGCCAGTTCCCTGACAAGCCCTCGGCACTCTGTCCCATAACGCCCTACCTCTGCCCCCTCCCCTACCTCCGGCACATCGCTGACATTTAACGCAAACGATGCGCGCCTGTCAATGCCAATGTGTTGTCACTGCAGATGGAGGGACGATGATGAGCCTGAGGAGCAAGAGCCTCAACAAAATGGAGAAGCGTCAGCGATGGCGACGGAATGTTTATGCGAATGCTTGGGCACAAACATACGTGACGTGCCGCTGTCTCAGTGTGTGTGTGGCTGTGTGTGTGTGCTCGAGTGTGTGTAGTTGAAGCTTACTTAAGCAGCGGAAGCGCTCTGCAGCGACTGACAGCAGCGAGTGGAATAGAGATAGCTGCAGGAAGCTGAGATGAAAGCCAAGTCAAATCGCCACGGACAGCAGCAAGCTGTAGCTGTAGCTTTAGCTGCTGCCAATTCGAGTCTTTGAGCTGGAAAAATGGCTCCACTTGTATCGCTGCTGACAGTTGTCTTCAAATTTTTCCACAGCGTGCCCTCAAGACTTGACTGCTGTAAGCGCACAGTGTGTCTAATAACAGCATCATTTAAAATTAAATAAATTGCAGCAATATTTAAATGGATTTATTACTCACAAAAATAAAATAAAATTTTCACGCTATAATTTAAAGATATTAATATTTGTTGTGTTAGAAAATTATTGTTATCAATAAAATAAAATAAGCTGCTAAGTAACAGTGCCAGCTTTTGCAACTAAACTGTTAAGTAACAGCGCTTGCTTCTCTTTTAACAGAATTGATAGCGAGAGCTATCGGGTTTCAAAGTTAATTGCTATCGATAACAGAACTCAAAACTGTTTTCATTGAGTTGGTTCCACTGTGCTTATATATACATATTTCATATCTGCTGATTGCCTGTATGCGCCTGCATATGTAAGTACACATGTACTTGTATATGCGTCTGTGTGTGTGTCAGTTCTCTGCTTTTTGTGCTGACACATTATGTTAATACATCTACGGTTTAACGCGGGCAAATATTGAACTTCATGTGGCAGTTAGCGATGGTTTTTCCTTGTGCTGTTCTTACGCTTGTTTCCGTTGTGCCTTTTGCTGCTGTTGTCATCAGCGAAGGACGCAAAGGAGCCACAAAAAGAAGAGCATACATTTATGCATATTTTTTTGATGACAACTTGAACACATAACACAAAATGTCAAATACATAAAATGCGAATCAGACGTCGCGGGGAGTGAATGAAACACGAACAAACGATGCGAAAGAGTCAATCGAAACGCATCGAAAATGATTTCGTCAACACAAGCGCAAAAATATCGAATAACACATAAGCGGAAATCGATGACAGCCATTTCGCAGTAAATTGAGGCATTTTCGATACAGCTCCCACTGTAATTGCATTAGCGAAACCAGCATAAACTGTTAGACAGAGACAGAGACAGAGAGAAAGAGAGAGAGAGAGGGAGAGAGAGAGAGAGAGAGAGAGGGAGAGAGAGAGAGTGGAGGAATGACAGCAACACATTTGCTAGCTATTTTTAGCGGCATTTTCATTTAATTTGCTGCCCAAGCGGCATAACTAAAATGGTGAAACGACAGCCGCAACAGATGAAAGGTGCAAGGGGCAGGGGCAAGGAGAGGGGAGTTGGGAGCAGCAGCTGCGACACGGGGATGTTGTAAGGGCAAGTGCCGCAGTTGCCGTTGTTGTTTTATGTGTATTTATATACCCTGTAAGCTGGCCTATAGCATGTGTTTATAAATCAATCAATCTGCTGGCAGTTGATGAAGTCATGTCTGCCTAAAGTGCCAGAATTTAAGTTGACAAACACAAAGCGACAGTATATTAAAGATAAACCAATTATAGAATAATTTACTAAAAATTCGGAAGACTTAAAAACTGATAAAAGTAAAATAGATAACTAAAATATAAACAACTTTTTTAAATCAAAGGCTTGCAACGGTTTTTTTTACGATTTGATTTATTGTTTGTCAGAAAAATATTATAAAATTTCTGTCACGTCAGGTCTATTTTATAAGAGTTTTTTTTCAACATAACACTTAAGATTTCTAAGCGTCTGAATTCAAATCGTTCAGAATCCGATTTCAGAAAGAATGCGCTGTTTTTCTACAGGGCATCTTATAGTCTAATACTCTCTCCAGAGCACTTTTGCTTCTGTTTTACTTTTTCAATTACATAAGCCACACAATTTGCAATTTAGATAACCTTTTTTGGCGGCAGCATGCGAATATTACATTTAGTCTGCTGCCGAAAGTATGCAATTTGGGCAAATAATCTGCCAGAAATGCTGGAAAAAAGTACAACCGCTAGAATAACGTATGAAGTGCCACGCAATAGAAATAGAATTATGCAAAAATGTTAAGCCGTATATCCAATAATACATGCCATCAACCAATAACTCAATAATTGTTTTTCAGCATTTGCGTTGAGTGTGCAAATATTACAAAATTAATATGGTATGGATTTATGCGAAGCGCGCATCAAATGATGCTTTAATTTGTGATTGAGAACTTAAGCTCCCGGCTAAATGTATCGCGAAATTAAATGGAATATATTGCTGGAAAGCTGACACTGTGTGATAAATCCGATTGATATTTAGCATATGCGTTTTTTGCTGCTTCTCTGCTGCTTTGTGCAACATTATCTCAGCTATGCTCTGGCAGAAGCTTTGAAATTTCAGCGAGCAGAAGCTTGGAAAAAATCACTGTGCAATGGCAGCTGCAAACAGTGATTGCAGCGATGCCAGCGGAGACAGCGTCTGTGGCAGATTCCGAGTCAGAGTCACTGTGAGTGCAACATGGCGTATGATTAATGAAAATTTCCCACGTACACACATGAGCAGAGTGGCATGGAGTTGAAAGAGCAATGGCAAACAGCATAGAAAACTATGAGGAAACTGATAAGAGGAATGCGAGCTGCTATGCAGAATCAATTAACAGAAACCTTGATTGAATTTGCCACAAATCGCGCTGCGGGGGGGAGCAGAAGACACGGAACAGCAGAGACACAGCCAGCAACAGACAATGCAACAGTGGCAAAAACAAAAGGGGAGGGCAAAGAAAAAACAAGAAAAACGAGAAACAATAACAATACGGCAATTTCCTTTTGGCTTTCTCTTTTTGTGCAGAGGGAAATAAGCAATTTCAGCAAATAAATCGTAAAAAGTAAAAGTAATAAAATCAAGAAAATGAGAAAAGAAACCACTCACACACACGCACACACATAATCACACACACGCACACACACACACTCGCCTGCTTATCGTTGTCTACTTCGCTCTTTGTCGAAATATTTTCATGATTCTCATATTGGCAAGAACAAAGCGCAAAGTGGGTAGCACTCGCAGGAGAAAAGCAGAAAGAAAATGCGTACTTGAAGTGAGAAAAAAGCCCATATTTCATAGCCCTCACTCAACAGCTTTTTAATATGCGCATATGCCATAAATTGCGGCAAATGAATATTCAAACGATTCAATTGGAACTGTGCAAAACGAAAGACACAACTCCAAACTGTAGTTGGGTTCTATATTAAGTGAAGTTATTAATAAGAATTTTATTCTAATTTTGGACTGCATAATTTAGCAGAGCGACGACTTTATTCCTGGTAGAGTTTAGTTTATTCCGAGCAGACCATTATATACATTTAGCTATCAGAAACAGACAAAGGAAGTGAAGAAGAACAACATAAACAGCAGCTGAAACCGAAGCTGAAACAGAGATAACGCTTAATGGCTGCACACATTGCACAAGCTGCCAAACAGTGGGCATGGAATGGCAAAAAACTGGATAATTACCATGCAGCATAAAGTCAAAAACTAATTTAAACTTTTCTCTATATTACACATGAGGCATATAATTCGCCCCGATTTAAATTCCCAAATACAAGAGTAAAACTTTTGCAGGCATTTACCAAATAGACTTCACTGAAAGCAATTTACATTTCTGCTTCATTTCTTTTTTACATTTGCAAATTGAGGCACAGAGACGAAAGTCATTTAAAGCCACTGCGCTCACTGTTTCAGCCACATTAGGCCAAAGACGAAAAACCCTATTTATGCCACAAAAGAATCCCACCAATCTCCCTCCTCCCCCTCCCTCTGCATAAACTTGTAGTTTGCGTCCCCCCCAAGTAGAAAATGAGCAAGACATTGAGTCACCTCGTGGTGGCACTCTATCACACTGTGCGAGAGAGTTTTTTGGCTAGGCGGGGGGTCGGGGTGTGTGGGCAAAAGCAATCAAAATACACACACATTCGCACATACTCACACACACAGACAGCGCAGCCGAGAGAGAGCGAAAGATAAACAGAGTCAGACAAACAAAATATTGGCTTTGCTGGCCAAAGAACGGGGGGAAGTGGGTGGAGGGACAGAAAGAATTGCGCCCTAGGAGTAGGAGCAGGTGTATACGAGTGTCTTACACTCGCCCTATATGAATATATATGTGCGTCTGTGTGTGTGCTTTGGGACTTAGGCAGTTGATGGCGTTTCATGAGCGCTCAAATGTATGCAACAATAAATTAAATCAAAACAGTTAAATTTGACCTTGGCCAGGGCAGAGGCGCCAGCTCAAAAGACACCAAAATGGGGCTGCCGCTTGACGGTCACTCCATAATAAATGAAATAAATGTGCGCGGGGAGGGGAGCGGGCTTCATATCTCTGTATGTGTGTTTGTGCGTGCATACCCAGGGGCAACGTATTGCATTGCGCATTCGCCTTGTTGTCTCGCTTTGTGTTCGTCTGTTGCTGTTGCTGCTTTTGCTTCTGCTTCTGCTTTCTTGTTGTGCATCATCGTGTGCAACGGGGCAAATAAGCAAAGCGTAGCAGAACAGCGCATACACTAAGAGACCGGGGGCATTATCCTTGGGGATGCAGCTGCTGAGCCAACAGACCCACAACATGAGCCACACTTACAACGGAAGCACTTTATTATGCCGCCAAATTGAAATAATATGCATATAAACATGAACAAGCCTGCACAGCAAACAACAACAACAACAACAACAACAACAAGTACGACAAAACAATTTAGCCCAGGATGCAGTGCGTCCATTGTACATTGTGCAGACGGAGGTCATGACGCTGCTCCCGTGGCGTTGCCACGTGTTTTGCTGCCCCTTTCGCCATGCTAAGTTTGGTTTTTTTTTTTGTGTTTTTTTTTTTTGTTTTTTAGCTGCACGTTGTTTGACTTTTGTTTTTGCTGCTTTTCGCTGGCAGCACGAAATGAGCCCCGGCACAGGCGGCAGCATCATTAACATTATGTAAGCAACAACCGGCGACAGTGACAGCAACCCTACAACAACAGCAACAACAGCAACAGGAGTGGCAACCCTAAAGGGAGCAAAGCACCTACACAAGCATCCGCATAAGTGTGTGTGTGTAAGCGGGGAGGGGGGAGCGTTGGCTGGAGTAGGGATACACTGGAGTTGTAATTTATGCTCGAGCAAAATGCTGCACAAAAAGCAGGAAACCTCTCACGTAACACTGACAGCTATGCATGTAAATGTGAGCGTTATAGTGTGTGTGGGTGTGCGTCTCTGTGTGTGTGTGTGTGTTTTAATGCCTCCCCTCTCATTATAAGTGTGGTTAGTTGGCCTATGCAGCCCTACAAATCGCTGAGCTATATGAGCTATACATAATATATTATGCGCATCAATCATTATTAATCCGTTAATTAAGATAAAAAGAAATTAATAAATGAAATCCAATTAGCTATTGCTATGCAGCAACTGAATGAGACTGGCGAGTCTTCATTTCGGCATAGTTTACGGCTGACATTAAAAAAGAATTATGATAATCAGCATGCCCTGAGAGAGGTTGGAATTGAAACGGAATTTCGAATATTTATTTATTAAGTTGTAAAACCGAAATCAATTTTAAGCCGTTGAACCATTTTGAATAGGCAACAAAATATCTAGGGTTCCATATAATTAACTATATTTCTGCTATCTATCTTTATACAATGAAAATGTAAATTTGAAAATATTTTTGGTCAATTCTTTGCTACTCCAACGAGCACAAAAAACACATTAGCACAAGCAGCACAAGGCTAATTCAATTGCAAAAAAAATATATAACAACAGAACCATAATCGTCTGGCAAGGAAATGCTTCTATTTTTTGTTTTTTCGCCCAACTTTAAGCAGTGCTAAAAGTTTGCGCCATCTCACAAATATATTCGCACATACAGACTCTTAAATACATATATATGTATGTGTGGGAATATCTCAGTCACCTGACAAGGCAACGCAATGAAAAGTTTTGACCAAACTGCATCAGCGAGCAACTTCTTATAAAGTCTATAAAACGTAATGACTTGCGCTACATGCGCGCCTGAAAATATGCAACAAAACTTTTTGTGACTTTGACTTGGACTTCTGCGGACGAGGCATACGGAATGCGGCATAGGGAATACGGAATAGGGAATGCGGAAATGCCGCAGTTGGAAACACAAATTCGGCTCACTTTGTGCGTTCTCAGACATGACGCGCAATTTGCATAAAATTAAGTTACAATTAGAAAACTTGCGACGCGCACTCAATTGAAATAAATTTAAATGCACAAAGATTTGGATCAAGCATAACATTATAAAGATAGCAAGGAGACTCAGCTAAGGGTTAGCGCCACTAGATAAGCAATAAATTAAAGTCTAATAAAAGTCAAATTAATGGTTAATAAATTAGCTCTAAGGCCAGCCTTGAAAAAGGTTTGAAAGTCAGGTTGTAAATTATCTAGCTGCTGTTTGCAATCAAATGTCAAAGGCGACACAAACACTAGCGTAAAGGATGTATCTGCATGCAACACCGTTAGTTGTTATATGCATGTGCCTGTGTGTGAGTGTGTGAGTGTGTGTGTGTGTGTTTGGATGTAATTTCAATTCGCTGACAAAATGGCAGCTATTTATATTTGTCGCTGGATTTTGAGCCGTGTGTTTTTAGGCCTGAGAGAGTTGCAGGGGTCGGGGTTAGGGGGGAGGGTCGCGGTCTGAGCCTGGCAGTTGTCATGCTGATGTACAGATTAGAAATTAATCGAATTTTACTGTCAAATCGAAGCAATATCAGGCGAACACGAACAGGAAGTGCCAGCGACGTCTCGTTGCCGTTGGCATGGCGATGCAAAACAGTCCCATACACACACACATACAAATAAATACGCTAACCCACACAGTTACAAACGAGAGAGAGACAGACAGCGAGTGAGAGAGAGAGAGAGATAGAGAGAGCGTACACCTACGCACACACACACACACATGCACACTCACACAAACAACACTCAGCCGCCTGGTAGACACTGACACTGAATGTTACGCAGTTGTCGGCGATAGGAGGTGCCGATAAAACGGAAAATACCGTAACAGCGCCTTAATGGCTGATAAGCTTCGCTTCTAAAATTACATAAAATGCAAAGCGTTTCGAATGCCTTATTATTTTTATTTTATTTTGTGCTGCTTCTCACCTGTTCCACAATTGTCGACATTTTGCCTTCTTCTTCTGGCTTATTTCGCTGGCAATCCGTTTACGATTTGCTTGTGTTGTTGTTGTTGTTGCAACGTCGGCGTCTGTTGTTGTTGCTGTTGCTGCTGCCACACTATTTTGCACTGCACATTTTGTTGCTACTGCTGCGTATTTGGTATTTGGCGTACAATTTGCAATTTTTAATTTAGTTTGCACTTGTTTGTGGCAGTTTTATCTGAATTAACAGCTAGTTGAAATGCGTGTTTATCGCGACGGCAGGCATTTGCTGCTGCTGCGCTTGTATCGACGGGGTTGTCCTGCTAAAATCAACTAAAAGTATTTTTTTAGCAGCAAGGATATTATCCTTCGGCCAAGATTGATGTTAAATGACTTCTCTGTTAACCGTTTGCAGTGTGGAGCGTGCGCTGTTATGCGGAGGAGTACTGCGCTACGTTTGCGTCTTGCGTGGAAATGACTCCGTTTTGCGTTTACGTTATACATTTTGCGCGTACGCGTTACGTTACGTAAAATCGCTCGCCCAACTCTTGCTGCCTTACTCTTGCTAGTCCGAACTCTTGTTTTCGGAACTCTGGAGCAATACTTCGATATCACTCTCAATTATGGACCGATTTGAATGAAATTTACAGAAATGGTAGATATTAATATTCACTACAGTTCGTAAAAGACACAATTTATGTAAATTTATATTAATCTTTTTTATTGGTTAATGAGATTAAAACTAGCGAAAATAAATATTTTATTTCGAAAGTGATAACTGAAGTGATAAACTGATAACAATTAAATAATATTAATAGTGGTATTTTAATTACCGACAGCTTAACTGCTTTAAAACTGAACAAAATAAAAACAATTTTTCAGTACGCATACTTATGTTTAAGTTTAAAACAAAGTTAAACAAAAAACACAACTTAATGATATAAATAAAAGTATTTCAATTACCGACAGCTTAACAGCTTGATACATTTAGACATAACATGATGTTCTAAGTTTAAAACATACTTAATATGCATATTTAAATGATATAAATAATATTATTTTAATTAGAAGTAACTTGATACACTAAGACACCAACTTATGTTGTAACTTAGGAGCCTAATTTAATTTCCGCCGATATGTTTTGTTTGGAGCTGACGCTGCTTGCAGAGCTGGCCGTGGCTGGTGGCTCGTCCTCTCCTAGAAAGTCACTGAGATAGTCCAGCCATTCGGTGACGTCTACGAACCGCATCGCCTCCTGCAGCACACGTCGGAGATAACGCAGCTGTCGGATCTCGCTGCCATAGAGTTCGGCCATTTTGCTAACGCTGATTCTGGCCACGGACAAGTTCACTTTGGGCCGGGACACAATCACTTTGGAGTTGATGCGTAGCTTCCAGGTGTGCGCCTCCTTTTGCATCTCATCCAGCATGAATATTTTGCCAACTTCTCCGGTTACAACGCCCACGGGCGTGGCAAGCGGACTCGTGGTGCGCGTCTGCAGCGGCTGCACTGCGACTTTGGTCTTCATATACTTCCAGAAGGGCTGCAGATTTAGCCATAAGCAATAATTCTGCAGCGCATTCAGCATGATCTTTAGATAATCCTCGCGTGCGAGTTGTCCATCATCATCCTCCTCAATGGAGCTGCGAACCTTGTATTTGAGCCATTGCTTGGCCTTCAGCTCCTCGCATACTTTCTCCGGTCCAAACTCTCCCTTGGAGCAGTAGAAGAGCTGCAGAAAATGATTGGCAAACTCGAAGCGCAAATAGGTCTGCTGCAACTTGGGAATGATCTCGATGTAGGTGCTGATGCGTGTGGGATTTTCCGATTTAAATATTTTGAAGAACTCGCTAATCAGACGACGTGTCTGCGCTCCCAGACTAGGGTATATAACTGATTTATCCGAATACTGCAGCTCTGCGGTGAGGCTGACCTCCATGATAAGGGATACGAAGCGCTGAAATGCAGAGACTCAAACTAAAAACTAATTTTGGCTAATAATCTGATAAACATTTACCTGCAGAATCTTGAGACGATCTTCGTGGAGGGATTTGGCTGCTCCTCGACTGAATAAGTGCAGCAGAAGGCGCACCAGTTTTGTAAGACGCATCGTAGGCGTCATGCCGAACACGATGAGCACGAAAGGCTTGCTGTCATCCTGAAACATTTCTGGTTCTTCCTGCACCATGCGATTCCTGTCCAGCCAGCTGAGAAACTCTCGCTCCAGCACCCAGCATATGATGTTTAAGCAGTCGAAGATGCGCGCCAAACGCACCCCAGGAGAATGACTTTTAATCGCCGGCAACCAATTATCGGAGTTGTTCCAATCGTAGTCCTCGATGTGGCGATCGAATATAGCCTTCGTTGACAAGTGGGAGCTATGCTCCGCTTCGTAATCGTATTTAAACTCTTCAAACGGAACGGTAAGCTCTTTAAGCTCATCAGCTGTGCAGTTGTCGAAGCAGACCTCCAACAAGTCCAGCAGAATTTTCAGTTTCTGCCCAGAGGCATCGTGCACGCCCAGAAAATTCAAATAGTGCGGTCGCAGCGCTGTCCAGCAGGGCGGGAATTCGTCGAGCAGCAAATAGAAGAGCCGCATTGCAATCTGGTACCGTTCAGACAGCTTTTCCAGGCTCATAGTTTTTGCGGTGAGAACCTTAAAAGAAAAATGAATATTATTATTTTGATATGGATAAGCATTATTTTCGAATGTTTTCAACTCTCGCTCACGTTGGATAAACTCTTGCTGGCCCCTCTCTTGTTTGCTTAACTGTCTTTTAACGAACTCTCTCTGGCTCAAATCTCTATGGCTCAATTCTTGCTGGCCGAACTCTCGTCGGCCGAAATCTCATTGGCCGAACACTCGCTGGTCGCACTCTTGCAAGATGAACTCTCGTTGGCCGAACTCTTGTCGACTGCACTCTGATTAGCCGATCTCGCGCTTGCCGAACTTTTGTTGGCCCAACTCTTACTAGTTCATCTCTCACTGGCCCATCTCTTGCTGACCTAACGCTCGTTGGCCGAACTCTTTGTGGCTCACCTCTCGCTAGCACAAATATCGTTGGCCGAACGCTTGTTAGTCGAACTCTCGACCTCGTCGGGCAAACACTCGCTGTCCGAACTCTCTCTTTGGCTCAAATCTCGCAAGCTAACCTCTCGCTAGCCCAACTATCGTTGAGCGAACACTCGCTGGTCGAACTCTGGTCGGGCGAACACGTTCTGGTCGAATACTCGCTGCTCAAACTCCCGCTAGCCCAATTCTCGCTGTATTTCTTTCGCAGGTTGCTTACCATAATGATCTCCAGCAGTTTATCAAAGACCTTCTCGTCGGGAAAGACCGTCTGCAGCGTCAAGGTCTCCAGCATGTCCAGGTACACGTCGTAGTTCTCGTCGCACAGATTCTTGCGCAGCGCCTGGGCCATCTCGATGTTGGGCGCATTCGGAAGCATGGAGCAGCGGTGTTTGCTGACGCACACGCTCGTGTTGTGAATGCATCTGGGCACACTGGCGCCTGGCAGACGCTTCTCGCTGTGCATGTACAGATTGGAAATAATCACACGCAGATTGTACTTTAAATTCTGCCTCGATTTGGATTCGATGATGGGCCGACTAATAGGCGCAATGACGGTGGAGGTTTCGTCATTAATCGTCTGGTTTGTATGGGGCTCCGTCTTTATAGGCCTATCAGACACATCATTCACATCTTTCTTATCATTCTTATCGTTATCCGCAATTATTTCGTTTAAAGTGGAATCTTTCTGAGGAACCTCCTCACAGGGTGTTTCGTTTTCCGCGCTCTTTTCCGTATCGGAATCTGCAGTTATTGTTGTTGCTGTTTCCACGCTCTGCTCGGCAACGTTGCTGCTATCCACATCCATTTCATCTGCTGTGCTTTCATTCAGCGCGTCCGCATCCATCGCTGCTGATGTTTGCTTTTAAAATAAATAAAATTAAAATATTGATGCCGGCTGCTTGTTCTGCTCTGACTAAACGAACATGTTTGAGTGCGTTGTTTTGGCGCTGTCTCACTCGCATGTTTAGCAACAGCAAGCGCCGTCGCGCTCTCGAACGGCAACCATGTTCGAGCCGTGTCTCGCTCACACGCGCGGCCGCACATAGCGCTCTCTCCCCTTTAGGCCGGCACATGAACTCAAACTTGTTTGACAGGCCGGCAAGCGAACACCAGCTTGTTCGTTATTACGTTTCACAGCACTGTTTAGAACTGCGCGCATAATAACATTTTTAAATTTATAATTGCTGACCTTTTTACTTGCCGGGCAAATTAAAATAATATTAACTAAAAACAGCTTTAGGCTTGGTAAAATTAAATGCGTGCATGACTTGAAATGAACCTAAAAGCCAGTATTTTTTTAGTTTAACACGGCACGACAAGCTTGTACACTTGACAAAAAAGAATTTAAATATTATAGCAATTATGCAGATTTATGCAGCCCGCTCGAACTTCAAATGTTGCATTAATTGCTGCCAACAACAAGTGCGCCTGTGTCCATTGGAGCCTGAGAATCGTGGCGCCGTGCAGACAGCATATGCAGCTATAAAAAAGAAGTACGTATGTAAATTTTTTTTTGGTTAAAAAGCGCCAAAACCAAAGTCGAGCATGTGAAAAAATGAATTTGCAGCAAATATGGTGCACGCTCTGTACCAGTCAAAGCAATTAGCAATGGCTTTTAGCTGTCTTCAGTTGGTATTTTGAGACAGCTGTGCCCAAAATTGTACTGCCCCCGCAGACGTTATTAACTCAAATATGTTACTTTTGTCTGTCTTGCTTTTTTATTATTTACTCTTTTTTTTTATATTTATTTACTGGGTTTTTGAGTTTTTCTTCTGTGCCGTTAAGTAATGAATTGCCTTAAATGTCAATTAACTTTGGCTCTTGCTGCGGTTTAATCAACGGCAATTATTTGTTCTTCGTTAGAGCGTTAATACATATAAGTCAACTTGTTAATTGTCTGGTCTATTAACGATTTCCCAAGCGCCGAAACATATCGACATATTTAATTGATTGTAAATAGATTATAGCCGAGATAAATAAACGTATAAATGCAAATGTAATTTCCATGCAAATTCAGCCTCAATCGGCGTTTAATTAAGTTATTGAATATTTAAATCGATTGGCGTTTAAATTTTTATAGATTTGGCATATGGTGTAGGCGGGTATTCCAATACAGGGTTGGGTTTTTGATAGACTCTTACGCATGCTGTGGGGTTCTGCAGAAGGTGCAGCAGAACGAGATTCTTAGATAATTGCCAGACGTTTCTGGGGCAGAGTTTGAAGAGTAAAAATATAAAAAATAAATAAATATGTAAATAAATAAACAATTTAAATATTAATTAGTTAGAGCTATGTTATTGCTGAAAACTTGCTGACAATTTCAAGATTTAAATGATATTGTCGATGATATATTTTTTTTCAAATAATTGCCAGACATTTTTGAGGCAGAATTAAAAAAAAAAACATAAAAAATTAAATATAAATATATAAAATCTTGCTTAAAACTTGATGGGAATTTGCAGATTTAATTGCAATTTCTTTTGCAGCAAAATAGTCTGTTATTAAATTGCTTCAATTAAGAGTATGCTAATTTGTCAGGCGTGATAATACAGGGTATTAAATGCCGTGCCTCTGCATTTCTCGCACTTATACAACCAGCAGCAACTTCGATCCATTGATGATTGGCAATTAAAATTGCATTTGCGGCACACACAGATTATCAGATGTCTACGTGCACGATGCATGTATGGCACACACGTATACACATAAATATATCTCTCTATATATATACCGATATATAGCTGCATGCTGTGACCCATATTTGTATCGATCTCTGCGCTGGCAACCAGATGTTGTTGCTGTTCGGCTGGCGCGAAATGTTGGTCAGTGGTGCGATTGCCAGATAGCCACTGGCGTCTGACCAACTGACTCCATGACTGGCAAATGGCTACCGGTTGCCGTTAGTTGCTTGCTTTTGGTTTAGTTTTAGTTGTAGTTTAGTTAGTCGGGCTTTTGCTCTAATTTTTTGCTTCTTCAGCAGCGCGTTCGTTGCTTAAGTCATTCGTTTTGGCCAAACAAATTAGTCAGAAACTAAGTGTAATTATATAAGGAATCGAGTTATATTAGGGTGCCTAGCTGTGTGTGTGTATATGTGTGTATGTGTGTGTGTGTGTGTTTATGCCACGCTGACAAGTGGCAAGTGGGCGTTGCATGTTTGCCTTTCACTTTATAGCCGCCAGACTTCAGCCAGCTGGCAGCATATCCTGCCGGCTTATAAGTCTAGCTCTAAGCACACGATTATACAATAGCTATAGCCAAAATACTTTGGCTTTTGGCGTGTTTTTTTAGCACGTAATTAGCTAGGCGCACTGTGCAAACAACTGCAAACAATGTCGCCTCAGTTGCTGTTTGTTGTTGCCTCAATTGAGACATTATTCAATTTGTGACAATCGCGAGAAAATTTTGAACGGCCAAACAACAAAGCAAAGCGAAGCGAACACAAAAAAAACCAAAACCGAAAACCCAAAACCAAAATCGAAACAATTAAAGGCATTTTGGCGATTTCCCAAAGCGATGTTCTAATTTTGGCCAAAACGACAACGGCAACTGCAATACCAACGGCATTACCAATAGCTGCAACTGCAGACAAACATATATATTTTGCAGCCGATCTGCTCAACATTTAATGAGCACCAAAATTGTAAATTTAATTTATAACGTTTTCTGCACTTTTTGTCACACAACAAAATTTCGTAATCTTTGTTTTTCTCCCTCGGCTTGTGCTTTTGTTTCGTGTAAACCATGCCGGCTCTGGCAGTGTTTAGCTCTTTTTTGATCGGCTTGCATGTCAAAGGTGCATAAAACATACCGCCAAGAATGCCGAGACTTTGGCTATTGCAGCTTTAATTGGCACCTAGACACAGCGACAGAGGGACGGACACTGGACACTGGACAACGGGCACTTGACAGCTGCTGCTGTGTAGGCGCACTTGCCACATGTGGCACGCATTTTGCGCTTTGTCAACTGTTTCGCATTTGTTTTCGCACATTGCCTTCTGACAGGCAGCAGCAACAGTGCCAGCCAGAAGCTGGCAGCACAGTGTCCACATGATATAGATATGCCTATGAGTTATTTGCTGTTCAGTCACGCCATGCCGTCATCCGACATGAGTTACGCATGTCGCTCTGGCCACAGCCTCAGAATTAATGCCATTCGATATGCTGGAATTATCAGAAACTCAGAAACCAGGCAGGAGATTGCAAAAGCTACAGTAAATCATATGAAAATAAATTAATATATATGCATATTTAAAGAAAATCTAAAAACATGTGTTCCTCTAAAAAACTATTTTATTTTGCTCTAAAAATATTTTGTTTTAATTTTGCAATAAAAATTTCGGTTGTAATGGGGGTTTTTATGATCTTACAATTTGTATGTCAAACTATAGACCTTAGAGTCCCAAAATGTCTTTAAATATACATTGGTTTACCACATCTGAAATTTATCTAAATCTCGACTCAGTTGCTATAAATTTGGTAGTAGTTTTATGGTGTCTTTTAGAGATATTGCTGCTGTGATTATCAACATAATTTAACATATTTGCTTACATAACTTTATGAATGCAACAAACAGCAATGCAACAATTGCATTTTGATTAAAAATTTGCATTTAGCAGCTGCTTGACATACTTAGTAGAACCGATGGAAACTCCCGCACGTACACAACGCCTAATGGAACCGCTTTTACTTGGATTCGCATTTCAATTTCATTTTCAGTTTTATTTTCATTTTCATTTTCATTACAAAGATTTCATTAAGTACGTGTGTGTGTGCGTGTGCAATGCTGTTGCAATCGCAAGCAGACAACGGGACTGACCAGACCAACGTTGACGACGACGACGACGAGGAGGAGGCAAATGAAAACAAAATCAAAGCTAGACAAACCAGAGCACAGCCAGCGGCTTGTTGATCAGAGTGAAAAGCCATGGACTGGACTGGACTGGCACTGGCAGTGGGATTGGGGATTGAGGCTAAAACTGAGACTGAGACTGAGGCTGAGACTGGAGCGAGGCTTACATAATCGCAGATAGAAACAGAGCACAGCTCGCCTGCAATTTATCTCAAGAAAGAGATCTACAAAAATCTCTTGCTGCGCATTCGAAAAGCTTGCACGAATGTATGTATACCCTGTATTTCGCTCCATCTCTCCCTCTTTGCTTTAAAAAAAAACCAAAACTTTGATTCAGCATATCACTCTTTATTATGAAACAATTTTAATTAAATTATAAGTGTTGATAGATGTCTGCATTTTTTTTAAGTTATTAACCCTGTTTATACCCATTTTTTTAATGTGTACAGGGCATAAAAAGGCAGCAGCATCGCTGCCCGCCCCCTCTGCCCCCTTGTTCGTGCTCTGTCCGCTGACTATTTAGGCTTTGTTAACTGTCTGTGGCCACGTTGTGGATTTTTTGGTCAGCAACATGATTTTTTGGCATGTGGCTTAGTTTTGCTTTTAATCGACTTTGATTGCTGTTGTTGTCCCTCATTCCAGACGCTGATGCAGACACAGACGCAGACGCAGACGCAGCAATGACAACGATTTGCATTGCAACATGTATCAACAGCAACAACAGCGGTAACAACAACATCGCACAAGTCATAATGCAATGGCACATTTGGCTCAGACGCTTGCGTGCGTCCGCTAAAGGGCAAAACGAAAGACTTAGGCAACGAACTGAGTTGGCGGCAACTGCGTCTTAATTACGAGTACGAGTACGGCAATGGGTACGGGCGGAATACACTTAGAAAAAACGCCAAGAAATTCGCACAATGAAAATCTAAATTAATATTTTTTATATATTTATATTTTCTTATTTATAACAATCTTTTTTATTATTTTATAGCTTCCCAATTAAATAAAAATTTTAAATTAAATTAAAAAACTATGAATAATTATTCAAGAAGTAAATAGTAAGATTTCCAGTGCAATATAAAATTTAAATTAATTTAAAATAAAACGCATGCTTAATTGTTTCGTGATGTTTGTATGTAACAGTGTTTAACAGTGTTGAACTGTTAACATAACATTTGTGTTGAGTAATTAACAGAAACGACCTACAACTGTTGCAATTTGAATTTTACATATTCACATTTAATATTGTGATAATACAGAAACTAATTGATTAATAATTTGTCATAAATCTAGTACGGCTTTTGTTTCTCTGAGTGTACTAGATGGCGTTAATGGCCAGCCAAAAACTGCGAACTGCGATTCGCAATGGGCAAATGAGCGATTCTTGTTGCCACAGTGAGGCTGCCGTTGCCCATAATACGCTGCCTAGCCTTACTGTGCCAAACCGTGCTGCATTTGTGTAATGGGTAATTAAGCGTCTTGTCGGCCAACAACGAGTTTTCCCACGATGCCACTGCCCCGCCGCCTGACCTCCCCGCCCAGCCTCCAACCAGTCGCCGTCTCGTCGCTTGGGCTACTGTGCGCGCTTTAAGGCCCAAACAAACTGCCGCCGAGCAGCAGAGGCCAATGATATATGCATTTCTCATAGCGAACAACAGTCGCAAGTGGACGCTTCGCTTATAAATTAGAAGTAGTCAAAATAATAGCCATGTATCTTTGGAGGAACCCTCGCAAAAAAAGGTCAAAGCTGCAACGCCAATATAAAATACGCAAACAAAATAGCAGTAAAAAAAAATTAAATAAAAAAATATTAAAAATTGCAGCTGCAGTTTGGGTCTTTTTTATATTTTCGGCTAGGTTATCATGTCTCCAGCTGGTTCAGATCTTAAAGCAGGCATTATAAGCATCGCCTCAAGCCGATGGTTAATCAGCTGAACGCACTTAAAGCGATTTCCATGTTGAGTTTTTATTATTATTTTTTATTTTCTGTTGTCTGCGCTTTATTGGCCAGATTGATGAACGTGTGGAGAATTTATTAGTGGCAAGTGTGGCTGTTGCAAGCACAGGTGTACCTAAAACTCAATAGGATTTGGTCATAAAAGTGCTTTAAGCCGGGGAAAACAATAAAATTAAATAATAAACAAACTTATTAAATGTTTTAATGTAGAAATATATAAAATAAACAAAAATTAACCTAGTTTTTCAGGCTGCGCAATCTATCAATTAAAACTCATTACTGTAAGAGCTGCGTACTGACCTTGACTTACATCTAGCTAGATAAATCTGCAAAGTAACCGATTTAAAATAACACAAATTTGAATAAAATAAAAACAAATTTATTAAATGCTTTGGTAATTACATAAACTATTATAATTAATTTTTAATTTGGATTAGTTAAAGAAAAGTTTCCAATCCAATTAATTCATGGCTTTAATTTGACAGAAAACTAATTAAATAAATAAATAAATATTCCAAAATCAAACTTTTTTGCATAGCTGATTAAAAATAGAATAAAGCTAGATACAATAGCAATAAATTGCTTAGTAATTATTACCAATGATATTATTTTGTGGCACTAATTGAACTATGCTTTTATGCACTTTCTGTGCATTGTGTAAACTTGTGATTTTTGACTTTTAGGAAATGTGCAATTTGATGCCCGCCAACGAGCTGAGCTGACGCTGATCAGCTGCACTCTCCGGCCAGTTCCAGTTGGATGCGGTGGCCATTGAAGCGCATAATTTGCGGAAATATGCAAAATGATTGTTGTGGCTGGGGCCGAACCTTTCGCCAGGTGGAAATGGCCTATAAATAACTGGCAAGTGCCACATTTCACGCTTAGTATAGACACAAATCCCATTGAGAAACAAGCACGCTTTGGGGGATTAAATCAGCTAACACACAAGGCGCCACTGAAATAACACAAATAATACGATAAACTGTGTTTTTTTTAATCAAAAACTAATACAAGCCAACAAAAATTGAAAAATTGAATTTCGAGTTATAAAAATCAACAGAAATGAAGAGGCGACTGCACATAAGCAGCTGCCAAGCAGCTGGAACACCAAAGACGACACAAATAACAAAAAAAACGCCAACATTTGCCAGCTGTTTGTGCTTCCGCGTTACGTCCACGTCCAAGTCCAAGTCGGCACGCTTTAGGTGGCAGCTTCATCAGCAGCTGCCACTGCCACTGCCCCAGCCGTTGATCAGCTTGCTCGGCTGCTCGCTTTTGATCTTCTCGCTGCTTGGGGACTGCGCGGCTGTTGGCTATTCCTATACACGTTTCGAGGGTCCGGTGGTGGGGCCGGAGCGGCTGGTGACTGTGGCAGATGCCTATGGCGGTGGCACGCACTCCGACTACGTGGCAAGGCCCGAATACAGCTTCGCCTATGGCGTCGAAGATGGCCAAACGCGCGTGCTGCAGAACCGCAAAGAGACGCGCAACGGCGACGAGGTGCGGGGTGTTTACAGGTAAATACAGGGGCGGAATGGAAGGCGGGAAGTGGAGTGTACACTCAGAGAAAAAATCAAACCATGCTTACTTTTCTGTTATTCAGAATATACTTGATCTGAGTAAAAACTCAACTTAACTCAAGAAAGCCCCCATGTAATCCAGAATTTATTGGTTTTAAGTAAGTTTCGGATAGTTGGGCATATTCAGGGTTAATTTAAACCTTTTCTGTCTTGAATTAATTTTTTTATATACTTAAATTTATCGTATTTTTTATTAAATCATTTCTGTTTTTATACCCTGTTTTTTAATGCAATCGTGATTGTATTGAATTAAAACGATATTTTTCAAATTCAATCCAGATTTTTCTTAAATGAATCCCAATTATTTCTGGATATATAATATAATCATATATTGAAATAATCAGATTTTTTCCTGATTAAATCCAGATTTTTTCATAAATCAATCCGCTTTTTTTTTTATTCAATCCCGCTATTTCGAATTGACTTAATTCATAAAAATCAATAAAGAGTTTGGCTGCTTTTTTCTGAGTGTAGCAATGTTCATGTTAACGCATTCATTAACAACGCTCACACGCAGCGTAGTCGATCCTGATGGCACCCTGCGTGTGGTCAAATACACGGCCGACGATGCGAATGGATTTCAGGCCGAGGTTATCACCAACGGTATTGGCCGGCTGCACGGCCATGGCCAAGACGAGGCGGCTGGCAACGGCGGCGCGCCGGCGGCGGTGGACGAGCAAGTGGAGCACAAGGAGGCCAACGAGGTGGATGACGATGCCGAGCAGCAGGAAGAGGAAGCGGCGGACGAAGACGATGAGGAAGGCGGGGATGCCCCGAAAAACGTCAAGGGTCAGTATAAGGTGCATGAGGACTACGACGACGGGGAGGGCGACGAGGAGGCGGAGGAGGGCGGCGGCGAGCATGAGGAGTACGAGGGCAGCAGCGAGGAGGGCTACGAAGATGCAGGCAAGCATGGACAGCAGGGGGAGCAAGAGGACAATGAAAGCAGCGAGGAGTACTAAAAGCAAATAACTACCGAAAACCAATGAGATCTTTTGTGATATACCAACAATTAGCTGGTATTTTATGGTATTTAATTGGCATATTTTAGCATAAATACTGCACTCTGCGCATACCAATTTTATATAAGCGCAAAATCTAATAAAAATCTAAAGCAAAGGCTAATTGAAATATCTGTCTATTGATTTTGTGGCGCTTTTGCGTAATCCGTCTGCCAGCTACTGCGACGGCAACAGTTGCTGCTGCGACGGCAACTGTTGTTGCTGCTGTTGCTGCTGCTGCTGCTGTCAGTGAAGCGTGTGCGTTGCCATTGCGTTCGATCGGAATCAATCAGGCGCAGCAATTGCCAATTGCCCCACAACCGCAGGCTGGCAACGAATTTGTTGCACAGCAACAACTGAAAACTAAAAACCGAAAACAGTAAGAACCAAGCAGATCAGTCGCACGTAACTGACAGCAGCAGACCCTGAACTTTGTGATTCAATAATATACGCACAATCAAGCAAATTGTATGGTACATATCTTCGCTGTTTCTTATTTGATTGTATTGAAATTTCTAGCAAGAATGGATAATGGAATAAGCTTTAAGCACTCCAAATTGCAAGTCCATAGCTTTTAAAATTTAGCTACTTAGGTGCTTCTAGTTCGTGATATAGTTTTCTTGTGGAAAAATGGAAGATATCAACATCTAAAATAAACTTGATACGTTTGAAGCATGGGAGAATCTTTTTACTTGAAATTGTGTCTCCAGATTTTGTAGTTTGTGAAATCTTGGTGTTCATAAGCACGGACAGACAGCCGAACAGCCGGAGATGGCTATATCGACTCAGCTCATCATCCTGATGAAGAATATTTTCATTTGCACAAACTTTTTATAGCCTTTTGAACTATTTTTAAGTACAGGCTCTAAAAATAGCAAACTGCAAGCTTGCAAGCTGAAATCTGTTTTCGTTTTTCTTGGGTTTCGTTGCGTTTTGCGCGTGTGCTCCACTTGGCTCTGGCTCCGGCTCCGGCTCTAACTCTTGCTCTGGCTGTGGCTGTGGCTCTGTGGCGCTGGCAGCGAGTTCATTTCGTCATTCGCTTAATTCATACGCGCAAATGCGCAAAATCGTATTAAATGTGCGAAAATCGAATCGATGCTGGCTCTGGTCGGCACGGAGGCAGGCTGTAAGTGGATCAAACGTCGACGACGTCGACGTCGACGTCGATGCGGTAATGATGCCGAAACGACTTTAGCCAAGTGACCAACTGAGCCAACTATAGATTGCAGGCGCCATCGCAGCAGCAGCAGCCGCAGCAGCATCGACTGGAGCAGCGTGACCAAATGCAGTTAGTAATCTCACAATTGAGCTGGCGACACAATTGGTTGGCATTTGTGTACCTGGCTCTGGACTTTGTCTGCGCCTAATTGACAAGCAACGCTTTGACTCTTCGATCGACACCATGATTTTTAGTGGTATCTAATAGCATCCCCTGAGTGGATGCCAAGACGGCCAAACTAAGCTAAGCTAACTGATCGGCTGCATTGCAGCAATGTGGCAAAGATTTATGGCGTGCCGCTTAGAATGACGGCAGCTTGTGCCAAAACTGGACAGCATGCGTCCGACAAAACGTGCAAAAATGTCAACGAAAATGTTTTAATTAGCAGCAGATGCGATGCCATAACCATGTTGTCTAGTGTTTGCCACACAAAGAGCGCACAAAATGTCAAACAGAGTTATTAATCTAAATTGCAAAAGACAAGTTAAGCTATATCTATTATTTATTTGCAATTGCGCGCAAGAGCCCAACACTTTTGCTGTTATCGATAACATAACATTCACTTTGCAGCGCGTTTACATTGTGCTGTTATGCGCTCTGTTAAACTTGAATTTTATGTTATTTGTTGGCTTTCCTGCTGTAAACAATAAGTGAACTTGTAATACATTTCTAATTAAACAAACAAATTGTATAATTTATTGATTGTTTTCAAAGGTTTCATATTTCTTTTGGGAAATGGAAAAGTTATACGTACTTCCACTGTAAATAAGCTCTGCTTCAATAAACGCAACGGAAGCGGCATGTCTTGCTGTTGGCGGAAATGGCCGAATAACGCATACGCAGCGTGGCACGACAAAACAAATAATAATATATATATTTCGCCTGGACTTGGGTTACATTAATGGGTAAATTGTACGATTGTGTAGTGGGCGCTAAGGCCTTTCTAAAAATTGACCAAATGTGGCATAAATCAATGTCAGTGCCCAACTGACAGGTCATTAAAATCAATGTAAAGTGCGTTTAAATGTTCAATGGAGAACCGCCGCACAGACAGAATGACAGAGCGACAGAGGGACAGAGGGACAGAGATACTGACAGACAGAGATGGAGAACAAAACCATTGTCCAAATATTTGCATGCTGCACATAAATCAAGATTAAAGCGCTGTTCTACTTAGCGAATGGTTTTTTTTTTTTTTGAGATTTAAAAACGATTGCAATTTCAAATGCGTTTGGCGAATGTCGATTTGCATCTCGATTGCAGTTTGATGCATGGCGTGGCTGCATTTTTGTGGCATGCGTCGACAGTTGCACAGGTGCTTTGAGAGCAGCAGCAAAAGCAATTAACGCAGCCATTGATGTCGCCCCCACAACCCAACAAACACACAGCATTCACAATGCCTCTCAAACTGTGCCACATATCGCAGTTGCGCAATCATCGACAAAGACAAAGCGTGTTCAGTTGCTGCTGCTGCTGCTGACCAACTAACCAACTAAACTCCCCCCAATTGCTCTCTGCGCCCTCCCTCGGCCCCTCGAGTGCCTCCCAGTGTCTCCAAATCGGCCAAAGTGCGATCGCGATCGTGACGTGGCCAACTTGTTTGCCAGCCTTTTGGCCTGTTGTTGCTGCTGTTGCTGTTGCAGTTGTTGTGATCTGGCAAATGTTTGCATTTTCTTTGGCCACAATTGTTTGCCGTTTTGCACTGCAAATGTGTCACCTTTAAAGTCGCTTTATGTAAGATTTGATTCTGTTTTCGTTTCACACAGACCTTCCCAAGCCCCACAGCACAATCAAAGCAAATAAACCGTGCTAACAAAACTTTAACAGTTTTTCCCATCATTTAACTTGGCTCTGTGCACATGTGTCTGTCGTCTGTCCGTCCGTTATTTGTCTACTTTTGGCCACTTGTGCGCCTTTTCGACTACAAGATATAATAATAATTTTCTGATATGTCATGGCAGAACATTTTGTATATTTTGTTGCCTGTTTGACTGTTTGCCTGTTTGTTTGTTGTTGTGTTGCACATGCTGCTGGCGTGGGCGTTGCAAGAAATTTAATGCTAACGTGTTCGAATTTGACATGTTGGCCAGAGCGAATTTTATGCATCCATTGGGCAATAGTTTTTGCCCCGAATATACATGATTGATGACGGAAATTCTGCAGAGTAATGCTTCTACGTTTAATTACAAATTAATTTGTTTTCGAAATTAGCCATAGAAAAATAAAGCTTAACTCATATCTTACACATAAAATAAAAGGTTATTTATCTTTATATTATTGTGACATTAGACATTTAGATTTCTGTCTGTTACATAATTTTTGTAATATAAATAGATAAAATGAATTATATTTAATTATATATGCATATTTATTTTTTTTTATATTTTTAAAACTTAGATCTAATCTATATAAATATTTTTATATATAGGTACAAATTAAAAAACTTTATTTTATTTGCGCAAATTTAATATTATATATAATTGGTATTTTTTTTTGGCTTAGATCACAATCAGGTGTTTTTTTTTAACTTATAGTCTTATTAAATCCATATTTTCTTAGAAAAACTTGCCTTACTTTTAGCTTAAGCATTCGAAATGTTTGTATAATTATCTTGCGCAACTTAACATAAATATCGTCAAGTTTATATCAGGCAAATATTTGTGAACGCGTTGAACAAATTGAAATTGTCATGTGACACAACAAGAAATTTTGATTGAAAAACGAGCCGCTTTGAAATGCGTAGCGGCAACAGCGACAATAACTGCAACAGCAACAGCAACAACAGCCACGAAATTTGTCAGCATTTAAGCGACACCGAAATTCCAAAGTTCTGTGACAAAAATAAAAAAATAGAAAAAAAAAAATTGTAATACAAGAAATTGCGTCAAGTTGGTTGTGGCAGTAATTATAACGCCACCCGTTGCCATAGATATGGTAATAATATTGACTATGGAGACCAGCGACTTTCAAGCCTATTAAAATTGCCTCTGACTGTGAGTCGTAATTACCGCCGCCGATCAATAAATAAACAGCTCAGCTTAAAGCCGCAGCAGCAGCAGTAATAGCAATGGCAACAGCAACAACATTTGAATGCAAAGTGTCACTTTCAATTGCTCCGTTATCTGTCCTTAACAAACACACTGCCGAAAACCAAGGCAGCGCAGCTAGCAACGCCTTCTAAGCTCTGCCAGCCCAAGAAAATGCCGCACCCAGCAACAGCAACATTAACAGCAACAACAGCAGCAACAACAGCAACGATCTCAGTCAGCACATGCGTGGTCTCTTAGAGTCTATGTCTCCAAGTCTCAAAGTCTCTAAGTCTGCAACCTCGTCTCCCGCCCCCCGCTGCTGTGCCATGCTGCAGCTGCAACCCGAGTCGACTCGATTCGCAGTTGTTGCTGCTGCTGTTGTTGCCATTGCCGGTTGCTGCACTGCTGCTTGCCAGCGCGTATATAAATACTTTTGGTCATCGTTGCAGACATCAGTTCAGCTTACGATTTCGTGCTATAAACGGTCCTCTAAAGCGTCTCACTTTACCGTTGTGTTCAGTTCAGTTCAGTTCAGTTCGAATTCGAATCCTGCATCCTTTTGCTCGCGTCGCGTGTGCTCAATAAAAAACATAAAACATGAAGGTACGAGCAGCAAATAAAATTCCAAAAATATACAAAACCCAACTGAGTTAAACAATAAACAAGGATATTTATTGAACTGCCTTTGCTTGCCTCCCCCTAACAGTACTTTGTTGCCATCGCTCTGCTCATTGCTGCCGCTCAGGCCGTGCCCATCGAGCTGGGCCATTATGCCCCATCCCTGGTGCAGGTGCATCATGCGCCAGTGCTGGCCCATGCCGTGCACCACGAACCGGTCGCCTATCCCAAATACTCCTTCAACTATGGCATCAAGGATCCCCACACTGGCGACATCAAGTCTCAGGCCGAGGAGCGTGACGGCGATGTTGTGAAGGGTAAGCAAAAGACTCAGGCAACGAACTTGCCAAAGACTTAGGCAACGAACTTGCTACACATTTGCCCCTCTCTCCGTTCGCAGGCCAATACTCGCTGGTCGAGCCCGATGGCTCTGTGCGCACCGTCGACTACACCGCCGATGACCACAATGGCTTCAATGCCGTCGTCCACAAGACCGCGCCCAAGATCATCGCCCATGCGCCCGTCGTGCACGCCCCCGTGCTGGCACACGCCCCCGCACTGTTGCACCATTACTAAGGTCGAGGCAGGTCGAGTCAATAAGTAGAGGAACAACAGCAAAACAACAACAACAACAACCACAACAATATATAGGAACAACAGACAGATAAGGCAGATCCAGAAACACAGAAAAACAGAAAACAGAAAAAACACAGATCGTTGTAACGAGAATAATGCATGTAAAAATTCTATCGTATGTAAGTAAAACGTAGCTAAGAAGTTTAGTAAAAAACGGGCACCTTAGTGGGCGCCCGGCACCCGGCTGATCTGGCATGGCATGGACGAAGGAAATACGAAAAACAAAACAAAAAAATATCACAGCAAAAGACATGGCATACGCAATGACTTGATCTTGATCATAACTTCACCAAGATGACGACAGAGCTCCATAAATATGTTTCCCATGAGGCACTTGCAACAGCAGCTGTGTGTCCTGGGCAAAGGCTTCAAGCAAATTCTTCTTCTATGCATTCATCTCGATAATTCTCTCTATTATTTTCCGCACTCGACTTTTGTAATATATATTTATAACTCAGCTGAACTATCGATGCCTTTGCCGGTGCAGTTCGTCGAGCTGTGTGCGAACTGCCACGCCCCAGAGAACAGCCGAGAGGGGCGTTCGTCAGCTCCGACATATTGCCTAATATTTACGCAACGGGAGCATTTTGTGCCATTTTGGTTGGCGCACAGTTTGACCAGACCAGAGCAGAAGAAGCACAGCAACTGTTGGTTGAAGAAGAAGAACTTTTTGGAAACATATATTATGGGGCATTGTTATTCACTCACTCACACCACTGTTACTCATCTATCTATCTCTATTTCATACTCTGTCTCACTCAACTGACTCAGCTCTCCGACTATCTCACGAAACTCAAAACTCAAAACTCACTCAGTCTGACACTTTTGTATCTAGTTTCATTTTTGCATTTAGTATTCTTCACAATTTGTGTGTATTGTATTTATAAACAAATATGCCGCTTAATTATAATACCAATATACTTATGTAAAATATGTACTTATATATGTAAAAACCAACAAGAGAAACAAAGAAAATCGCAAAAAAAAAAACAAACGTAATAATACCACAATACTATGTTGTCTCTGTAGAAAAAAACTCTCACATGTCTCTCACGCTCAAAGGTTACTTGAGTATTCTTTCTATTTAGAAACTCTCTGCAAACATTTGTGACAAATCAACAACAACAACAACACCAACAACAGCAAAATAACGTTATTATCGAATTATAAAAATGTATTAATAGAAAACTACAAAAAAATGAATAAAACTCATATGAAAACTGTAATAGAAATCTGTGTTCTTATCTTTGTTTTTCCTTGCTGTATCGCAAAGGTCAAGCTGATTAGCATTCTCATTTTCCTATATTTATCATATTTGTAGCTATTTCCATGCATTAGCTCATCTTTTCACCCAATTAATTTGCGTGGAACTGGCAAAGACTCAAATATTACTTAGCATGCTCGCACTGTGCTCCTAATTGTCAGCTCTTGGCTCTGGCGAATTATGCTTTCGACTGGCAATCAGTTGGAATTTGCTATTGAAAGCACGCGAATGTCGGCGGACAAAGAATATTTTCAATAGAAATTAAGAGTTCATTAAAATTCAGCATGAATACTTTACCAAATATTCGCTTGCTTCGTTTATGGCTGGTTGTAAGTGCGCGGTGTTTATTGATTTTATATAATATATATTATAATCTTCATATATTTTATCTTCAAAATATAAATGCTAAAAGTCAGAAATTGCATGATTCTCTAAAGAAATAAAATATTTAAAATTAAATTAATATATATTGGTTTCTATCCTTATATCTTTCTTTCTAAAATTTCATTTTTAGTGTAGTATTTTGACAGTAATTTCCATTTTCAAGCTTTCAAATTGTAACATATTTTCAAACAATAAATTCAAATTGCTTTTTATTAAGTTTCAAACCCAACTAAAGCTTTAGTTTAAGCTTAAGCTTCATTTTGTTTGCAGCCACAATTTAGCCCAAGTTCGTTAGCCTAAAAGTATGCCTAATTTAGCTTTTATTTTTCTCAGCTGTTGTTGCTGCCGCTGGTTGCACAAGTATACGACGCGTTGGCCGCAGCATTTCCCACAACAAATGCCACATACTCTGCGACAGCTGCCACAAATTGCACCAAGCCGAGCCAAACGAGCAACTATTTTCTGCAACAGCCTTACGGTAGATTATATACTAAAATCTAGTCAATTAATAAATTAAATTTTACCTTTCGACAGGACCCAATACGTATGCCTTTGGCTATGAGGTGAACGATGCGGAGACGGGCAATCTGCAGTTCCGTGATGAGCGGCGTTATCTGAACGGCAGCGTGGAGGGCAGCTATGGCTATATGCGTCCCGATAAGCTGATTCAGGTGACACGCTATAGAGCTGATGAGGATGGAGGCTACAGAGCAGAGACCCAAAGTTACAAGCCTGGCGAGCAGCCTGAGATTGCCACTTGGCCCACCAAATTGCCGGAATTGTTGCAGCAGAGACACAAAAGTGAGCCGCCAAAGAATGTTAGCTGGGATGCCAAGAGTCATCTGAACGTGAGCGTGGATCAGGTGGAGCATGAGGTGGCGCAGCAGCTGAAGCAGGAGCTGGGCCTGGATTTGTTCAACATCAATGTGGAGCAGGATGTGGAACCGGCTGTGCTGGACATAATGCACGGCAAGGCGCCGCTCAGGGAGCAAACCAACGGCAGTTTGGCCTTCGAGGAGCTAAGTCACGCCATACCCATGGAGCTGCCACTCGTGCCATTCGAATTGGCCCCCAATGAATTGCCAACTACGGCTGCCACAGCCAATGCAACTGAGGCAAGCATAACTCTGAGCAGCCATGAGCAGCAGGCGCCTAAAGTGGCTGCTGAAATGCCCACAACAGCGGCAACTGCTACTGCAACTGCAACTGCAACCTCGATGCTGCCACCACCCAGGCCATTGGTTAACGGTAATTCGAATGCCAGCGATTGGTACCAGCAAATCATTCAAGCGAATCGTCGTGAATTCCTTGAACATTTACCAAATTTGAATATGAATTAAGCAAAGTAAATGTTGCGCCCACAGTAAATTATAGGCATAGACAATGCAACTGAAGCTGGCCTAATGCCCCACTCTGCACTTAGCAACAACCAATAACCACAGCATGCCGACTAGTGTTGCCAATTTTGGCGGGAAGAGCAAAAAAAAAAAATACCAAATAATATTTTCCTATAAAAAAAAAAACAGTTATCTCTAAGTAATATGTGCTTTAAATTAAAAGTTTTAAATAATGAGCTAATGGCATAACAAAATTTTCTTATTTTAGTGTGAATTTTGAAATATTTAAGGAAAAGCTGAAATGTTTTTGAAAAAGTAGAAATTCCCATAGTCACCCAATTTCTTTAGCAAATGCTCTTCAAAAACAGCCAGATCTGGCGTGAAAATAAAGCGGCTATGGCAACACTGATGCTGACACACGCCCCTGCAACAACTACTTAATAAATATTAGGTAAGAAGCAGCAGCAGCAGCAACATCTTTCACTTTTCATCTGCTCTGTTTGGCTTTTGCCGCTGCCTCAGCTGCATTTTTGCATAAGTAGTTCGAACAAGAATGCCAATGAACAACAAGAAATTGCTCTCTTTTTCTGCACTTAATGGCATATTTTGCATATCTTCCGGGTTGGCGGGCGCAAATTGGTCGGCTCATATTGCTAATCTTAATCCTAAGACCTGATTGCCGCCTTTGATGCCGCTGAGCGCAATAATTTGTGGGTTAATGCCTGAAACCAGGCGACAAAAAACTGGTTAAAACACTAAACCCAACGCTTGGCGTTGAGTGATTTGACTTCAAAATGTGCCTTAGACGATATTTTTTTTGGATATCTTGGATTTATTAAATGAAATTCCCGCGCTAGCGATAGTTTTCGTTTCTTGGCGGTTGCCATAAATTATTTTATTTTAATTTGATTGAGGCAGGAAGCAGGCGAAACTCTTTTCCAAATTTGTTAAAATACGCTAAAACACAAACAGCCAAAGCCCCAAATAATAATAAATGCAGCCAAAACGGAAGGAAATGTATTGCATTTTGATTGTTTCTCGCTTTTTTTCTACTTTTCTCACATGTTGTATTGCCTTATGCATATTAACATTATTTTATTCAGTGCATTTCCATTGCAACTTGAATTTGTATCACGCACATCAATCAGCCGACCCCTTTCCCACCTCTCTCCCCCTCTCTCACGCTCCATTTAAACGTTATCTTCATATTGTGCAATTGTTAACAGAGCCAACAGAAATACAAAAAAGCAATAATACTAGCTAACAGCTAACATTTTTATTCGATATTTATGCTGTTTGTAGCTTAATGTTTTTCGTTTTTATTATTGTTTTGTTTATTCGATTTTTGTTTATCGTGCATTCACTTTCAATAGTGAAATTTTGCTAATGGCTTTGGCATAAACAGCAGTAAATAAATCGTAAATAAATCGCAAATAAATCGCAACTAAATAGATTCAAATAATTTGTAACAGTTATTTAACACTTTGTGGCGGCATGCCAATAGCATGCGTCATCGCATCCTTAGCGCAATTATCGATAACATGCAAAGCGAATTGATAAACAACAGCCGCATATCTCGCACTTTCTTCACACTCTCCCTTGCTTTTGCTTAATCTTTGGCGCTTGCCACAATCGATTTTAGATTGTGTGCCGATTGAAAGAGCAGCGTTCATAACGCTTTTTGATTACGGGCGCCCCATTTGACAGAGGGAATGTGTGGCACGATGTGAGTTGTATGGCTTGTGTTGCATGCGGCATGTAGCACGCGGCGGGGGGGCGTCTGAATGTTTGGCAGTTGCATTGTTGCCAACTTTCGTATATGCATTCAAGTGTTTTATTGTATGTTAATTAAATTGCTGCTACGCTCAGGCTGCCTGCTACTGACTGCATTATTTGGCATACATATTTGATCATTAACTAATTGCCAGCAGACCGCTGAGGTAATCATTTTTCTTTTCATTTTCATTTTCTATTTTTGTTTCTTTCTCTCGCCTTTTTTATTTTTGTTGCAAAACCTGCCCAGCGCCTGGCCAAGAGACTGTGAAAGTGTTTTCTTAACAGCCGCTACGTAACCCCACAGACCATAACGTAACGTAACACAGCGTAACGTAACGCAATGTAAGTTAGCATAAAGCGTAGGCGTCGGCATTACGCATACGCACTGTGATGCACTTCAACTTAACATTGAACGCCTGCGCAATATCCCTGCACGTGATAAACGCCGCGTTTATGAGCCGTTCGTCATTTCGGCCAGATTTATAATGGCCAGAAATGTGTCGGACGACGCTGACAACTTGATTAGAGCCAGTCCGGCTAGCGCCGGTTGCATAAATTTACCAAATTTATAATCTTGATGTGGCCAGGACGGGTTGCTGTCGTTTTGGCCAGCAAACTGGTAAATTTCATAACATCCGGTTGGAGCGCGCTTGAAAAGTTGTTAATTGTCGAAATGCTGGGGGATGCCAAACAGCCAAACACCCGTACAGCCAAACAGGAAAAGCGAAAAAAAGAAAAACCAAAACAAAGAAAAACACACAGCAGCTGCTGCTGTTGCTGCTGCTGCTGTTGACAATTAGCCACCAAACAGGCAACGAAATAAGGTAAAAGTATTTAACCTACTTTGCGTTTTTAAGGCTCGTCTCTTTGCTAGGAAATGGCGGCTTGCATTTCAAAACAATTAATTAAACACAAACAGGATTGCGGCGAGTGCACTCACATTAAATCAAAAAAATAAAAAAATAAATGCAAGGAAGTCCAGTTGCAGTTTTCATTTGGGTGAAATGTGTGAAAATCACTCGAGACGAATTAAAATTAAAATACTTTAACGATTTGCATCGTAAATATTTTGAATAACGCTCACATAATTAGACCACAGCCAATCAGAGCTAATATCAATTGAACTCGAGTTATGGCAATTGTGGTGAAAGATCCCAATGCTGCACACAATGGCACTACAATTGTAACCACTCTGGGGACAGCTTGGCAGTTTTCCGTGTATTGCAACACACAACATACAACACACAACACACGGTGTTGTGTCTTTAGCTGCCATATGATATGATTATGTGATTTGGCAATTTGCATTTAATTAATTTCTGCAACTATTTATTATGTCAACGTTGGACTCCGCGACACCGAAACTCCGCTGACAGCCTGTGAGAGCAGCGGCAGCAGCCGAGACAAATGGATTCAGATTCCGATTTGAATTCAATTTTGCATACGAATCAGCATTCCTATGTCTGGCCATAAGCCCCGACTACCGCATCCAATGTAAGCGCATATTAGGTGTTGTTACGTCTGGTTATAATGGCTAAGTGGGAAGGCAGTTAAGGGATTAAGATTGCCATGAATGCGGCAGATACGACTTAAATTGACTGCGATGTTAACACGCTAAGCGGCAACAATTAGCTTAACTCTAAGTCAAGCACTCCCGACTGGCGCCACGCACTTTGCTGATTTGTTGATCCATTAATATTGCACTTCAAAAACAGGCAGTTATGTTTCAGTTCGATGACCTGCACGGCGACCGATCGATTTGTTAAAATTATACGAGACACAGAGAGAAATTTTGAAATCATGGGAGGATTATCACTCATTTAACAAAAAAAACATTTTGGTTTAACTTTGAATGCGCATAACTTTGGCAAAACTCAACCGATTTTCAAGCGGCGTGATTTTTTGTTTATCATTTGAGTGCGAAAGTAACATTTGAGTAAAAAATTATAGAACTAAAATTTGAAATATTTTGCAAAAATTTTAAGCTTTAAAAAAAAGAATAAAATTTTTTTTAATCGTAATAATTGATGTATAAACGAATTGTATTGCCAAATTATGCAGATAAAACCAAACATGACAACATGGTTGAAAAATGTGAATTTAAGAGCGAATATTGTAATGATGTAGCTAAGGAATAAGACTGGGAATTACTAGTAAATTTCTTTCTCTGTATGACGGATTTATTGTTGGCAATGTGTTTGTTTGCGCAGAGTAAGGAAAAACAATTGCTGATGCGCGTTGCCTTTAAATTAATGAATATGAATGGCAGGTAATAAAATTATGCCGTGTCCCAAAGGCTTTCGCTTAAGCATCTCGAATGTAATTTTCAATTACGTGCAACGACAGCAGCAGCAGCAGCAGCAACAAAGGCTAGTGTTGCTGTTGCGCAAGTTGCCTGCATAAAAGGATAAGCATTACAACAACAGCAGCAGCAGCAACATCTATAATTCCCACGACAATGTTGCAAAGATGCACGCGTGTCTGTGGCAGCCTCGTTAGCGGGCAAGAGTCCAAATAAATATGAAACAATGAGACACAAGTTGTTGCTGCTGTTGCTGCTGTAGTTGTTCCTGTTACTGAGTCAAATGCCAGACAATCAGGCAGCCTGCAACTTGCAACTTGCAGCCGCAACTGCAACAGGCTGTTGCACATGCCGCACTTAATGCATGTACTAAATGTCCAACGGTAAATATGAGTTAGTAGGTAATTGCCGGGCTGCCCAGGCAGCAGAGCAGCCGAGCATTTACAGCTGTGCCCCGCATACAGTTGCACGTTGCGCGCTACGAGTTGCAAGTTGCTTTTTGACTTTTCACTTTTCGTGAGCTTGAAGCGATTTGAAAATTGATTGAGTGACTGCAACAACAGCAGCTCATACTCAAACTAAACTGAACCAAATTTAATCTGCAACTTCAAATAAAAATCGAGCTAAAAATTAACACCTGCTGAGACCCAAAGACTGCAACATGCGATGCTTCAATGAGCAAACAAAATGAAAATATTTGAGCAACGATTGCAGCGATGACGACAACTTTTGCATAGACAACAAACCAAACAACTTGCCAAAAATAAAAATAAATAAAAAAATAAAACTCCAGCCGAAAATTGTGGTTATTGTGGGGAGCTATAAGCCAACTATTTTTGGGGTATTTGCGCTGCTTAATGCATTTGAAGTTGGCTGAGTGTAAGCCAGTTCTTAAGCATTTGCTATTAGCCAACTTATATTAAGCTACAATACGTTTAAGAATTCAAGCTAAGTTGCTTAGAACTTTGTATAGAAATAGCATACTTTTCAGCACAAAACTTAACAGCTGCAGAGTTTTCCTTTTTCTGCACAAATTTCACTGCAATTATAGTGTATTTAACTAGTCGTTGTTAACATTTTGCCATTGTAATTGAAGTGCTGTATTTGGCACGAAATGAAAATAAAAATCCGCACTGGAAAATTGTATCAACATTGCGTTCAATTTGCGTCGCTTCGCCAAATTGCAAAATATCTCAAGAAACAACAGAGACGTTGGCTTTTGGCTCTGCTCCCCCGCGTCTCCAGCTCCAGTATGCGGCTCCATCTCCGACTTCAACTCGAAGTCAAGCTTTTGGCATGTTGACTTGCGTTATATTTTCCACCTGCTGCAACGCCAACGCTGCACACACATAGACACATACACATATATAAAGAGATATATGTACATATATCTACGCCTTGTAGGCCATAATTAAGCATTTATTTGATTCGCCATATTTCTTGTTGGTACGTGCAAATGCTTTTTGATTTCGGGATTTTTGCGGATTGGTAATCATCATGAAAAATGTATTTTTGTTTCTCTTTCTTTCGTTTCGTTTTTGTTTAGTGTTTAGCGTTTTTTTTTTTTTTTGTTATTGTTTTCGTTTGTTTTTTTTGTTTTGTTTTATTATTTCTGCTTGTTTGGCTTGTCATGCTCTTCGCAACGTTGTCAAACGTTGGCGACTTTAAATATAGCAATTAAAATAAAAATGTGGCTGCATTTAAACGTACATCAACCTGCAAATAGCGAAAAAATATAGCTGTAAATGTATTAACAAAGTCTTCAGTTCAACTAACTTCGAGCCTGAGAATTAAGACTATGCAAAAGTGGGCAGGCTAAAGCGATAATGATGATGATGATGATGATGACCAATGGTGTTGCAAAGATTATTTCAATAAAAACTGTTTGCAGATTGGCAAACGACGTCAAATAGGACAGCCAATGCAGATTAAGAGATTTATTAAATTATACTATATAAGACTTTAATAATTATATCTTGAATTTATTGCTTTGCAATTGAATTAAAAATTAAATTCGATAACAGCCACTTTTAAGCATTTAATTTAAAATAATTTGTATTCGATTTAAAATAAATAAACACCTTGTTTAAAATGTTATTTTATTTAGTATTAAATAATATGCTAAATGATCTGTGAAATCGCCAATAAATGATCGTTGTTTACACCATTTTTCATACCCAAAATGTTAATGTATTTCATTTAAAAATATTTCTTATCGGCTTTCCTTAATTTTCTTCAGCTTTATGTAAGTTTTCCGTGTGCAATTAAATTCCAATCTTGCATATTTCAACTACGCTCAAGGCCTTTGCCTTTATTGCAGCTCATTATTGGCTGATTGCCGGGCATTAACTCAATTGCCAAGTGTCTTAGAGACCTTCAATTGCGCCAAAGAAAAGCCACAAAATACATGCAATGTAATGAGTTTTCAAATCTAAAAACCGTTGTACATATGTAGTATTATATAGCGCTTCTAGAGCAGTTGCAGCAACTGCGATCTGCACATACCTAGTGGTATACGCTTCGTTGGCTTATTAGCACTTTGGAGCACAATAAATACCTCCTTAGGGGTGCACCGAAAACCCATTCAATTGAAAATTGACACAAAATAATTGGTCAATTTCTCAATGTTGTTGTAGCTGATGTTGCTGTTGCATTGCACTTAACTTTGAGTCTTAAGTACAGTCTAATGAAAATCCATCCGAATAAAGGCCTCCAGCTCGAACCGCAGCAGCACTTAAATCTTACAAAAGTTGGTTTTATAGTGCGCTCAGTTTTATTGTTCAATTTACAATTTACAATTTACGATTAGCGCATTAAAAGCAAGCGATAGAAGATCAAAAAGCAGCAACAGCCACAATGCAAATCCAAATCATGGCACAGTTAACAGGCAAATTTGGGTCAAACTGCGTTTAATGATGGAACTCGCAAGTCAGACGGATAATGGAGATACACATGTGTCTCTGCTTGCCATAAATGTATTAACCAACTTCAAACTGTCGCTACCACAACTAAGCCAAATCTCCTACACAAAACACATGCAAGGTCCTAACCATACAACGACTACCTTAGCCCAGTCAACAGCTAACAGCTAACAGTTAACAGCCAACAGCCAACAGCTAACAGCTTAACAGTTAGCTGCAGTTACTAACTGAACTCTTTTACATTATTTCAGATTGTTGAATTGTTGTTGCTACTGCCGCTGCCGCTGCGCCGTTCACTGTGTGGCATCGACGTTGGCTGCGCCGATTCACTTTCTTCCTAACTATATAAAAGCCGCCGCGGCTCGTTGCAACCATATTATTCAGTTGTGGAATCCCGTTGCGTGCAGCTCGTGGAACGCTCGAGAAATCATCAAAACGAAAACTTATAAACTCAAACTCCTTAAAGCCCCCAAAACACACACATTAAAATGGCCTTTAAGGTGAGCAAAAGGATATCTCCAAATGTGCTATCAAACAAATATGGTGCAACAAACCCAAGCTGCAAGGATAACAAATATTCAAATAAGTGTTAAAGTGCTGGGTATACAAAGTTTAACAGGAAAACTGTGGTATAACAAAGTTAAAAGTGTTGTGCAAACTATGGCAAAGTTTAACGAAAATTACCCATTCATGGGTATAGGGTATACAAAAAACAAACTCTACCAAATGAGGCATCTTTTAAGCATCACAACTTGACAATAAACTGTATTGCTGTAAAAGGATTTTCCGTAAATTCCCTAAGGAAAATCAGCTCAATATATTAAATATATAGCTTTTAATAATAACAATGTTTTCTAAGCAAAGTTATCTTAAAGCAAATAATCTGTTTTTTGTAAAAAAAAATATATATTCATTTCTATGTATTGCAGTTTTTTCCATATTTCTAAATAGTTTTTTTTTATTGAAATAATTTGTTGTTTTGTTATAAGAAATAAAATTCACTTATATGCAATAGTTTTTATTATTTTTATAGTAAAGTCTATCTAGTGATAATTTGTTTATTATAAAAAATTCAGGGTACAAATGTAATATTACATTTCTTCGATTTCTTGTAAATCTCATAGTAGTAAAGTTTTCTTAGAAAAATACAGTTTTATGTACAATTAAAATTTAAGCTTTAATTTAATTGATAGCTAATAAATCGTTGGTTTTCTAACTATATATACATAATTTTTTCAAATTTTCACTTAAAAATGCAATTTATTATGCTATCTGACAGCCTTAACCGCAAGTTAGCCAAGTTAACTTGTTGATCTCCGTAACAAGGCAATTTAAAGCCAGCAAAACCACTGAGTAACCACAGTCAACACCACATTAGCCGCTAAAGAGCTGAGAGCGGCTTGTGGCAGGTTTTATTTATTTATTTCGTTTTTTTTGTTGAGTTTTTTTTTGCTTGTTGAACTTACGCTAATTATCACACTTAAGCCACAACAACAATGAGTCGACGTGTTGGCAAACAATTATCTCTAACCGCTACCTCAATTATGCAATTGCAGTATCTGATTTTTGCATCAGCTCTTTGCCTGAGCCTGGCCTATCCGGTGGATCATCACTACTACGATGAGAGCCACGGCTATGAGCACCTGACCCATCATGAGCAGGAACCGGTACATGATTATCATCAGGTGGAGCGCATCTCGCTGGGCGAGGAGCATGGTCACGAGCATCCTCATTACGAAGTGGAGGACCATCATCATGAGGATGAACATGTGGATTACTATGTAAGTGGATTGTAAGAAATCGAAAAGGAATTTTCTCTCTACTGTCATGCTTATTTGTAGGCTCCTCCGAAGTACGCCTTCAAGTACGGCGTGAATGATTTCCACACCGGCGATGTGAAGTCGCAGCACGAGACCCGCGATGGGGACACCGTGAAGGGTCAGTACTCGCTGGTGGAGCCTGATGGTTCTATTCGCACCGTGGACTACACTGCCGATAAGCACAACGGTTTTAATGCCGTGGTGCACAAGACTGCGCCCGTGCATCATCATGAGGAGATTCACGAGCATCACGATCACCACGATCATCATGAGCATCAAGAGCATCATGAGCATCACTACTGAGCGGTAACCCCACAAAAAAAAACAGAACAAACGAGAGACCATAACTATGTTTAACTACTACTTTATGCACTAGATTTAGTCAAATTTGCTTCTTCATCAGCATCAGCATCAGCATCAACATCAACAACAAACTTCATGTTTCAGAGCTATAGAAAAACTGAACGAACGAACGATCGTCATGAAATCAGCTTCATATCTCGTAATTAGGACACTGATCACATCCATGTCGCCCGTGGCATGGCATTATCTACTTCATAATACTCATATATCATTTTTATATCGTATTTTATTTCTGTGATAGCAAATACTTTCCACTTCCACCAACTGTCCAACTCAATCCATTGATTTTCCCCCAACTATTTCTTAGTCATACTCTCTTAACGCTAGTTCATTCACTCAGACGAATTTATCGATCATCCGTCATACAACTGTAACTGTACCATATATAACTTCATGATAATCTTATGTTACGGAGAACAAACAAACGAATTTGTAAATTGTGTAATAAAAAATGTGAATTATGTACTTTTTATAAAACCAAAAAGCCCGCCATTTGTTTACTTCATTCAAGCATTGAACTTGCACTTTCAACCATCCATATTTGCCAGGTTTTTTTTTTGTAATGGAATTTCTGTCTAAATATTTGACAAATCGAACAGGTTTATGCGGCGCATAAGCAGCAGCAAAAAGTCAATACAAAAAATTGAGAAAACCATTTTCCGCCTGAAAACTGGTTGTATGTGGTTTTATTTTGATTAAAATTACATAAAATTGCAGGCGCAAATCGCTTCCTAATGAGCAACAATTTAACTGCAAATATTGCTGTCAATTAATTAAACATTAGCTTAAAATACTTGAGTCTTGCCAATTTTGGCAATTAATTAAAAATGATTGCAGCATAAGGTATTTTTAATTGACTTGCTGCTGCCCAAGATATGCGCTATTTTAACTTTTTACATAATTAAATAATTAAATTTGAAAATTAATCAATCGACAAGGCAATACTGGAACGTAATCTACCCTTTTGGAGTTTTTTAAGTGCAGGCTTTATAAGCTTAGCAGTTTAACAGTTTTATTCAAATGTGTTCGCTAGGCGAGCAGCTTATGTTAAGCAGCTGTTAGCTGTGGAGCAGCTTATGTTAAGCAGCTGTTAGCTGTGGAGCAGCGCTGTTAACTAATTGTGTGTACACACTGGCACTAACATAATTGATAACAAAAGTACAGAGTACAACGGGCACTTCGAATAGGCCGCAAATAAACAAAATGCTGGCCAAAAATAAATACGTGCCGCGTGTTAATCAGGTAAATATATTGTTCTTATCCTTGGCCAATAACTAAAATATGCATTAACGAACCAAGGTGGATGCCATTTATCTGAACAAGGACATCACGCGCATGATACGCGATAATCTGCTGGAAAACCTGCAAGCAATATCGGTCAGTATAACGCCTATTGATAACATTATTGCCCTAATTCGTAATCTCAACGTGTAGCCGGTGCTGTTTATCAAGATACAACCTGAATTGGATCTGCTCATTCAGTCGGCCATTTGGTTTGGCTCTGTTGGCAAACGATGCTCCACCTTTGGCCAGCAGTTGTTGGTCTTGGCCTACGATGCCGAGAAGCTAACGGTTTCCCGGCTGGTGCTGCACTTTGCGCTGACTGTACTTCCGGGCTACATCAAGAGCTGGGAGGAGCGTCGCCTGTCCCGACGCGTCGAATGGTTCAGCCAGGCGATCCGATGGGCGGAGAACAGTGCCTTGGTTTTGAACGTTCTGAACTACTTTCGGTTTCTAAAAACTGGAAGAAAACCCACGCTGATTGATTATCTGCTAGGTTTAGACTACATCAGTCTACGCAACAATCAAAGAAGGGATATTGGCTACAAGTACCTGACGCGCGAGCTGCTCTGGGGCGGATTTATGGTAGAAACGAGCTTACTTTTTACTATCCTACAGTTTATTTAACATTTATATTTCTAGGAAATCCTTGGTCTGCTGTTGCCCATTATCAACTTCCGTAAAATCCATCGGCTGCTCAAGGCCAGCTTTTTTGGTAATGACGGGCAGCTGGGCTGGCGTCGGGAGAGCGTCAGCGTAAGTCGGGAGCCCGTGGCTGCCAAAATGCTGGCGAACACAACTTGCACCTACTGTGGGGAGCGTCCTACGCTACCCCAGCATATGGGCTGTGGGCATATTTATTGCTACTACTGTCTGAGCGCAAATCTGTTAACGGATTCCAGCTTTTGCTGCACTAAATGCGGTGCAGCCTCTTCGGAGAAGGGTGTGCAAAGTGTCTGATAATTCTACAACAGTTTTTTTTTTAACTAAAAATAAGAGTATTTTTATATTGTTAATTAAATTCCATGATATGTTTATATATCATTTCTAGTCGGGGCATAGAGCGGTAAGAGTATTTTTATATAAACATACAAATTATTTTTAAATCGATTCTCGGAATAAACATGTCTTTTTACAAGTAATATTTGGTCACATTATCCAACATTACCGATATTTGGGCATGAGATAGGGATGATATCGATATTGATGCGGATTTTGCTTTAAGTTACTCAAATGGTTTTAATTTTAATAAAAACTAAATATTTTAAACCTATTGAAATTAATTTTAAATATACATTTTCTTTTCAAATTTTTAATTCAATAATTCATACTATTAAAAATTGAACACAACAGAATATTTAAGTAATTAACTATTTATATTTTTAAACAAAAGAAATTTTTGTGACACTGTCCATATCGATATGCACAAGAACCCTGCGGACACTTTCGATAACAATGTGCTATCGATAATATTCCAGCGCTGGCAGTGCATGCATTTGCTGTTTTTGTGAAAGAGTATTTACTAAATAATTAACAATATCCAGCTGCCAAAAATAACTTGTTTTGAAAGTGCAACATCTAATAATTGTTAAGAGCTTGCTGGCACATCGTTAACATTCCACAAAAGCAATCAAAGTAAGTGTAAACATATCACAAAAAAAGCGCGCGAAAATTGCTCGAACAGATGTTTGATGCTAAGTCAGCGTTGCCACCTGCGCAAGAGAAATAAATATATGCCAGGAAAAAATGGCAAATTACGCTTAATTATAATACTAAATATGTATTATGTTTAAAAAAAATTTATTTATGCCACTGAGTATGAGTTAAGGAAGGAGGTGAATATTATTTTGTGTAAATGGCAAACAGCTGATTCGACGATCTGGCAGCGCCGTTGCTTTGTTATTACATTACATTTGTATTTCTGCTGCGCATTTGCCTTTTTTTTTGCCTTTGTTCGCAGTGTGTATTAGAAAACGATAATAGACTTTAGAAAACACGCCAAACTGCGCGATTAATTGCAAAACGCCCAAAAATACAAAATTTACGCAATCAAACAGTTGGACGTGCGAATTAAACAGCGAATAGCAGACAAACAGCAGTGGAAGGAAGAGAGGAAGCAAGAAGCGAAAAAAGGAGGAGAAAAAACAACAACGTACTTGCAGAAATAAGCAAAACAAAAACAAATAACAAAAAAAAAAAACAAGACGAAATTGCGCATATTTTGTTTGTCGTGGGTCGCAGCTGATTTCACTTATCAAGGTCAGTAAGGTGGCGCAAACCCAAGAGAATAATTAATATTATTAATTGTATTCAGAACATGCTCGACCTGGAAATTGTGCCTGAGATCTCGCTGGGCTGCGACGCCTGGGAGTTTGTGCTTGGAATGCACTTTTCGCAGGCGATTGCCATCATACAGTCGCAGGTGGGCATCATTAAGGGCGTCCAGGTGCTGTACTCGGATACGAATCCGCTGGGCGTGGACATTATCATCAATCTGCCACAGGACGGACTGCGCCTGATCTTCGATCCGGTGGTGCAGCGCCTGAAGACCATCGAAGTGTTCAACATGAAGCTGGTGAAGCTGAAATACTGCGGCGTCTACTTCAATTCCCCGGAGGTGCTGCCCAGCATCGAACAGATCGAGCATTCGTTTGGCGCCACCCATCCGGGTGTCTATGATGCGGCCAAGCAGCTCTTCGCCCTGCATTTCCGTGGCCTGAGCTTCTACTTTCCGGTGGACAGCAAGCTGCACTCGGGCTATGCCCATGGCCTGGGCTCCCTGGTCTTTCTGAACGGCGCCTCGCCGGTCGTATCCAAAATGTCGCTCTATGCGGGCAGCAATGTGGCCGAGAATCGTGCGCCCTCGCTGCCCCTGGCCTGCTATCACCGACAAATGTATCTGGACTCGGCCAGCGTCATGCGCACCTGCTACGGACACACCAAGGGCCTCAAGCTGAAGCTCTTCACGGAGGGCTCGGGGCGCGCCTTGGAGCCGCGTCGTCAGTGCTTTACGCGTGAGCTGCTCTTCGGGGACAGCTGCGAGGATGTGGCCACCAATCTGGGCGCACCGAATCGCATCTTCTTCAAGAGCGAGGACAAGATGAAGATACACAGCTCGAGCGTGAATCGCCAGGTGCAGAGCAAGCGCAGCGACATATTCTTCAACTATTTCACGCTCGGCATCGATGTGCTGTTCGACGCACGCACCCAGACCTGCAAGAAGTTCATACTGCACACCAACTATCCGGGACACTTCAACTTCAACATGTACCATCGCTGCGAGTTCCAGTTCCAGCTGCAGACGGACCATCAGTCTGGCGAGCTGGAGAGCAACTCGACGAGCAAGTACGATCATGTGAACATAACTGCCTACACCAAATGGGACGAGATCAGCGGCTCCCTGGCCACCTCCGAGCGTCCGGTGGTGCTGCACCGCGCCAGCTCAACGAATCAGGCGAATCCCTTTGGGTCCACCTTCTGCTATGGCTATCAGGATCTGATATTCGAGGTGATGCCCAACAATCATATTGCCTCGGTCACGCTCTACAACACCGCACCGCCCCGACAGCCCGCCCACTCCTGGCAGCAGCACAAGATGCAGGACATCCGCCTTACGGTGGCCTAAAATAGTAGGCGTGGCTCCGATTGTCTGTCTGTGTGTGCGTGTGCTCTCTGTATGTCTGTGACGCTTGATGTAATTTAATGTTTAAGCTACAAACAAAATGATCTAACCTAGGCATTAACGATTAGCAGTTACATTACAAGTATATATAGTTCTATATATATAAATATAAAGACTTTCTATAAGCAAATTGATCAGATTCACTGTACACATTCTTTTCACGGTTCTATCTTATTCCATTTTGTTAATGTTGATCCAATTTACTGCGACTCATACCCAACTGACAATTAACTAGCGAAATAAATTAATTTTAAACTGCATGTCGTTAAAATATCTAAATATTTAAGGCTCAACACGTGTATTTCTCTTTGAAAAAGAAACTAAAAAAAAACCCAACAAAAAAATATATATAAATATAGCAATAAGGTTTCGACAAAAACAAAACGAATCACAATTGTTTTATTAATTTAAAAAAAATATTGAAATATTGGAGCATTTGCAGTATAATTTGTAAAGCCCATATCGACACGTTCTTAATTCTTATGAGTGTAAATAAAACTCTGGAAGTATTTCATAAGAAATGTCGGTAAAGCATTACGAAATATGGCGTAATAAATGCGGTTAAAAGTATTTGTGATAAGCGGCTGTTATACTAATCATAATAAACTCGAATATTCTGCTTTTGTCTTTAGGTTCACCTAAGATGCCCGAAGATGTAACAGATCAGGAGGTGCAGCCTCAGGAGTCGCAGCTGCCTGCCTACGATGCCAGCATCTTGCCGGATATGCTGCCCGTCTACTATCGCAGATTGTTTCCTCATGAGCCCTTCTACCGCTGGCTGAACTACGGGCATTGTAGGTTTACTTTCTCAACTGATTAGTATTATTATTTTTATACCCTGTATACATTGAAAAATGAGAAAAACAGGGTTGTTAACTATGTCAGAATGCATGTAACAGACATAAGGATTCGTGGTAGACCCCTCAAATAGTATATATTCTTGATCAGGATAACGAGCTGAGTCTATATAGCCCTATCCGTCTGTCCGTCTGTTTGCACGAGTCGATCTCAGCAACTATAAGAGCTAGAGCAGCCGTTTTGGTAATTTTTTAAAGATGTATACCATACGCAGATCAAGTTTATTTTAAATTTTAGATGCCACGCCCCAACTGCAAACAATGACCATAAACACAATACATTGACCAATTAAAGACATACAAATCTATCTACGTAAATTCTGTCTTTTACGATCTGTAGAGATGATTAATATCTACCAATTTTATAAATTTCAATTAAATCGGTCCATCAATAAGAGAATTATGATTAATTAAAGATTTTTATATTGACATTATTGTATGTATATAAATAGTACGGGCGAGCGTGAACTATGGTACGGGGTATAAGGTCATTAAATAAATAATTAACTTGCATCTCTGCTGTTCCAGCGGAGGACAACATCTTTGTGAATCGGGAGATTTCCTTTACGCTGCACGACGACATCTACATTCGCTACTTGTGCTTTGAGACGCAGGCTGAGCTGGAAAAGGAAATCTGCGCGCGTAATCCCTACAAGATCGACATTGGCGCCGTCCTGTCCACCAGACCGAAGAACTTCCGTACCGTGCCCGGCGGCCTGACGCCCGTGCAGCGTGAACTGGTCTTCGACATCGATGCCACGGACTATGATGAGATACGCAACTGCTGCTCGGGTGCAGAGATGTGTCTGAAGTGCTGGAAGTTCATGGTGCTGGTTGCACGCGTGCTGGACACTGCGCTGCGTGAGGATTTCGGGTTTGAGCACATGCTGTGGATATTCTCGGGTAGGCGTGGCATACATTGCTGGGTCTGTGACCACACAGCGCGTCATTTGGACGCACGGGCGCGTGCCTCACTGGCGGAGTACCTGAACATACTCACGTATAGCAACAACACGGCTAGGGTGCAGCTGGGCGAGCGATCGCATCATAGTCTGCGGCGTGCCTTGAAGATTGTGGAGCCCATGTTCGAGGAGATCGTGTTGGAGGATCAGAATCTCTTTGGCACGCCCAAGGGCGTCGGTAAGCTGCTGCAAATGATCAGCGATGAGGGCGCGCGCAGCGACCTGGAGGCGTATCTACAGAAGAGCCACGAGGACGGCGCCCACTCGAGGCAGATCTGGGAGAGCTTTGTGCGGTACGCCAACTCGATGCGCACCAGCGCCGCCAACGCTTGGAGCCGCAAGCTGAAGCACGTGGTGCAGGAGGTGCAGCTGTGCCTGCTCTACCCTCGACTGGACATCAATGTCACCAAGGGATTCAATCACCTGCTCAAGGCTCCGTTCTGCATCCATCCGTCCACCGGCAAGGTCTGTCTGCCCTTTAGCGCCACGGCGGCGGCCAAATTCGATCCGACGACCGTGCCCACCATCTCGCAGCTGCTGCACGAGATCAACGCCTACGACGACAAGAGCAGGAGCTACTTGGAGGCGCCGGAGGACAAGAGTCGCATCAAGGACTACAAGAAGACCAGCATGTTCAAGGGCGTGGTCGTCTTTGAGGAGTTTCTGCGCAAGCTGGAGCGCAACTTCAAGCCCAAATCAATGGAGTTTTAGGCAGGGTAATCATAATAATATTTAAAATACAGAATTTAAAATTAAAGCTTATCAACAAATTAAACGTAAACTCTTATTTTCAATTTTTATTCAACAAATTGTAATTTAAACTTATTTTGAGAGGCTAACCGCTGCATTTGAGCGTACGCATAGAGAGCTAGCGCCGCAGCCACCAGCTGGCGACTTTTGCGCTTACCATAGCAGCGAAGCGGTAAGGGGTTTCTTTCCGGCGGGAGCTGATCAGGAGAGAGCAACAGCGATAGCGACAGCGCAGCCTGCAAGCACTATAAATACCGCTGCTGCAATGCTGCTAAGCGCAGTGTTGTGACGGCGGTCGAGTGGTTAAGACGTGTGGTGGGTGATAAAGTGATCAGTGCGCTTGGTATTATAATAAATATTATTTATTTACTATAATATCGTAGCAATGTGCAGTGCCGGCAGTTTGTGTAGGTGTGAGCTGCCTACTCCTTACTCTCTCTGGCCGGATTCTCGCTGCCTCACTCGTTCTGGTCCCACTCTCACCGGCCCAACTCTCATTGCCCCTACTCCCGATGACCGCGCTCTCACTGGCCAAACTCTCGTTGGCCTAACTCTCGCTGGTCAACACTTGCTGCTTAATTCTTGCTGGTGCAACCGTCGTTGGCCGAACTCTCGCTGGACTGACTCTTGCTGGTCTAACTCTCGCTGCTTTACTCTTGCTGGTCCAACTCTCGTTGGCCTAACTCAGACGGTCGAACTCTCACTGGCCGAACTCTCGCTGCCTAACTCTGACTGGTGCAACTCTCGCTCGCTTAACTGTCGCTGGCCGAACTCTAGCTGAGCGAACTCTTGCTGGCCTAACTCTTGCTGGCTTAATTCTCGCTGGTCCTACTCTCGTTGGCTTTACTCCGACGGCCGAACTCTCACAGGCCGAACTCTCACTGCCTAACTCTGACTGGTGCAACTCCCGCTCGCTTAACTGTCGCTGGCCGAACTCTAGCTGAGCGAACTCTTGCTGGCCTAACTCTCGCTGCTCCACTCTTGTTGGTCCAACTCTCGTTGGCCTAACTCAGACGGCCGAACTCTCGCTGCCTAACTCTGACTGGTGCAACTCTCGCTCGCTTAACTGTCGCTGGCCGAACTCTAGCTGAGCGAACTCTCGCTGGCCGAACTCTCGTGGGCCGAACTGTCATTGGCACGACCCTCGCTGGCCTAACTCTCGCTGTTGCACTCTTGCTTACTCAAAAATATATTATCGCAGCCACTGCTGCGGCAACGCTGCAGATTGCAGTGTAGTGGTTGCAGTCGTGTGATGCAGACATGAAAACAAATGCAGCTGTGTTGATTGTTGTGTTTTGTGTTTATTAAAATACTCGATTACGATAAGTATTGGGCTACCAACAATAAATAAGACTAACTGCTCCGCTTCACATGCAGCGCAGTCGCACCAGGGGCACGATGTTCCCGTCCCTGTCGTCGCCGTCCACCTCCACCTCCAGCTGATAGAGGCCGTCGTCCGCTGGCGCTGTGGGCGTGGTCTGCGGTAAATTGGCTATGATCTGGCTCTGGCCGGTGCGCAGCTTGAAGCACGTTGAGGCGTCGCTGGCGTCCGCGTCCGCCTCGCCGGACTGCGGCAGGGACAGCCGGATCTTGGCGGGCAGCATGCTGCCCTTGCTGAGCAGCAGCTTGGCATTGGCCTCGTCGTTGCCATGCCAGATGTACAGATCGTCCTCCACCAGGATGCAGTCGTCCGCCTTCTGCAGCTGCATCTGCAGCGGATCCAGCAGGAAGAGCGCCTGGCGGGCACAGCCGATGGCCACCACCTCGTCGGTGGAGTGGCTGTTGTGCAGCTTGGCGTCCGGAAACCGAGCGGCGACGGCCGCCTGTAGCTTTGGTATCTGCATGGTGGCGCCCAGGAGCACGATGTCATCGATGCGCTGCAGCTGCACCTGGTCGACGCACTCGTTGAGCTGCTGCATGAAGCCGTTGATCACCAGCTGGATGAGACTCTCGAAGCGGGCGCGGGACATCTGAGCGTTGAAGTCCAGGCCATCCATGAGGGAGTCGATGTAGAGCTGCGTGGAGGGCAGCGTAGTCAATATGTGCTTGCAGTTGGCGGCCGCTGTGCGAATCTTGGCCAGCGAGCGACGCGACTCGTGCGGATCCAGCTTGTACTTGCGCTTGAACTCCTCGCAGATGAACTGCACCAGCGCCTCCGTAAACTGCCGTCCGCCAATCGGGTAGGGGCCAAAGCTGGCCAGCTGCATGTAGTAGCCGTGCTCCACGGCGTACAGCGCAAAGTCGCTGCAGAGTCCGCCGCATTTGATGGTCAGCACATGACGGCGTTCCGTCTGCTGCTCCTCGCCAATTTTGTAGCAGAGCACGGCGGCCGTGGGCTCGGCAATTATCTGTGCCACATGGAAGCCGGCGGCGGTGGCCGCATCCGAGAGCAGCTTGTACGCCTCCGGCGGATAGTAGCCCGGTATGGAGAGCACGGCAATGGGCGCCTTATCAGCATCGCTGTGATACTGACGGGCCAGCTCCAGTTCAGCGCGCAGCAGCTGCTCCGTCACCTGAAACGCGCTCATCTGCTTGGTGACAACCTTGTCGTCCTGATCCTCCCGCTCCGCCGGTATTGTGTGCTCCATGCGGAACACAAACGCTTCCTGATCGAACCCGCAGGGCACCTCCTTGATGGCATTGGTCAGCTGCTGCTCGCTGAGCTGCTGCCGCGGCTGCAGCAGCTGGAAACTGTGCGCCACCGCCTGGCGGGGACGTGTGGCCATCTTCTGCTTGGCCGTCAGCCCGCATTCGATCTCGGAGTCGCCGTTCCAGAGCAAACAAGCCTGGGAGACGCGATCCCCCTGCTTGTTGGCAATCACTTCGGCCTTGCCATCGGCCTTCACGTACGCAATGCACAGCGTGCTGTTGCCAATCTTAATGCCAAAACGCGGCCACATTTTTTAGTTATTCGAATTGTAGGCGACAGTCAACGGGAATCGGGAATTTGGGGAATTATATAGAATAAATTAAATGTACTAATGATGCAGCACGCGCACGTTTTTTGGGCTGGCAGCGCGGCAGACTATCGATGGGCATTCGATTACCAACTATCGATAGTGGCAGTGTTGCGAATGTAGCACTGCTTACAACTACAGTGCTGCACAGCTTATCGTTTTGTGTGGATGCTAAAATCCTGCAAACAAGTTTGCACAAAGAATACATTTTCCAAATGCAGCGAATTTAAGTTGGCAACTGGCGTTTTAGTGTGTTAAACAAATGAATTAAAATAGTGCAAATGTCCAAACTAAGCAGATTTTGTTTGCATTGTAAATTGCTTTGTTTTGGTCCTGCGAATGTTGTGGATTGTATTTGAAGCTAATTTTTGACTTTGGAAACTGTTGTGCGCTTACCAACACCGCCGCAATATGTAAACAAAAATCCATACATAATACGATAATAAGATAATAATAATAATAGTAAAGAAGGCAGCTATTGACCCCAAAATTGAGCAGCAGCGACGACGTAATTTTACTTTGTGTGTCAAGCAAATACGAAAATACCAACACACAGACAAACGCACAGAACAAACACAAATGCAGCGCAATTGACGCCCCCCTCAACACACCCCCCTCAACCCTTGAACGTTTCGATTCGTCATCGATTTAAGGCAAAAAAGCCAAACAATGGAGCGGAGCTGCAATGAAAATTAGAGAAATTGTTTAATTGCAACGCAAAGAACTGCGAATTAAGAAGATTCACAGACTGCAGAAAAATGCGCAGTTGCAAATAAAAAAACAAAACACAAACAACAACAACGGCAGCTAATTTGTGTTACGGACCTAAGACAACCTTGAGAGCAGCTACACTTACACACACACACACACTCACACTCTCACCCACACACACACTCACCCTCACACACACACCGACACACCTTGGAGCCTACACCATGGATGACAATCTGAGCACCAAATCCTCAGAGTCTTCGATCACCACCAGCGGCGAATACGAAATCGTCACGGATAGCAATGTGGCCACGCCTCTGGAGCAGCTGCCCCCTCCGCCCCTGCCCGCTGCAGTGGCCGCCGACGAGGTGACCGCCTCGCTGAGCGCCCTCGCCCTAACGCCAGGCGGCACTTTGGGCGGGGGGGATCGCTCGCCCACCCTGGACATGTCGCACAACCGCAACCTGAGCGACATCAAGCACGAGATGACGGATGCGCTGCGCGATCTGGATCTGGAACGTAATGGTGAGTTATAGCCGATGTCCGTCTTGGTTCATTTGGCAATTTTACGAGCCACGAAAAACGCCTATACTAGCCAATTGATGTTGTTTTTGTACTGGATGAACTGGTTCATCATTTGTATAAAGTGGTTCGTCATTTAAATGATTTGATGCATTTGGATGAAATAGTTCGTCATTTTTATAATTGGTTCGTCTTTTGGATGAACTGGTTCGTCATTTAAATGAATTGATTCATTTGGATAAAATAGTTCGCAATTTTTATAATTGGTTCGTCATTTGGATGAACTGGTTCGTCAGTTGAATGAATTGGTTCATCATTTGAATGAATTGATGCATTTGGATGAAATAGTTCGTAGTTTTCATAATTGGTTCGTCATTTAGATGAACTGGTTCGTCAGTTGGATGAATTTGTTCATCATTTGATGAATTGGTTTATTTGGATAAGGTGTTTCTTCATTTCGATAAAGTGGTACGTCATTTCGATGATCTGGTTTGTCATTTGCATGAAATAGTTCATTTAGATGAAGTGGTTTGTCTTTTGTATGAACTGGTTCATTGTTTGAATGATATGACACATTTGAGCTCGCGAATAAAAAGCTGAGAACCCAACTGAGAATGGAGTAATGCGAGATTTCAATTGTTTAGTTGTTTACCAGCTGTGCACACACTCAGAAAAACAGACAGACAAACAGAAAAACAAAACACTTTCATTGCGTCGCTCCAAATTTGGGCGCTCGGGGCTTTTGAAGCGGCGTAAAGCCTGCGCAATCTTATCGGGGTAGGGTTTACCCCAAGGAATACCAATTGCTGTCATGGCAACAAATAACAAACAACGAGTTCGACTTGCAACACACTCGATAGCAGCAACGACAATAAGAAATTTGAATGAAACTATTTGAATCGTTTGTTGAGTACGTTTTTTATCGTAATTGCCATTTAACATTTGCAGCTGTTGCCGATAAGACGCGTCAGCAGCCGCGATCTCAGCAACAACAACAACAACAACAGCAGCAGCAACAACAACAACAGCAGCAGCAGCAGCAGCAGCAGCAGCAGAAATCATTAACATTGCCTTTGGCTGGCCGCAAGACACAAACGGAGACCGCAGGCGACGCTGAAATGCGCTTCAAATGCAATTTATTCTCGCCCAAGGGTCGCGATGCGTCCGCGGAGGACGTCTCCGGTTCGGAGCAGAACCGCGTGGGTCAGTCGGTGTTCTACGACTGCATCGACGCCAGTCCCGCCTGCATCGAGGAGAAGCAGGATGCGATGAAGCCGGAGAAGAACGACACTACCGATGAGGAGGGTTAGTCTGTAAAGAAAAACCAATTGAAATCTACTTTAATCATCTGTTTCTCAGTTTCAGAGATCGATCAGGGCTGCACCATCTTTGCCGGAGTTACCTATTTAGGCGCAGCTAATATAAACGCGCCCAAGTCGGAGATGGACGTGTATCGCATCATGAGCGAACTGAACAGCGGCTCCAAGTCCGTGGGCCTCAAGATAACAGTCAGCATTCCCAACTGCTCCGATGGCCTCGTCGTGTGCGTAACTCAACTGGCAATCAATTAACCTTGTGCTCAAGTAATTGGCTTTCCATTGTGTTCTTTGTAGTCTGCACGATGCCGAGAGCAACATGATCATAGCCACATACGAGATATCCAGCATTATACTGTACTATCGCGGACCCGTGGACACCGTGGAGAACGGTTGCTTCGCCTTCACCTGGCTGCACGGCGACGCGCTGTTCCAGTGCCATGTGTTCCGTTGCCATATACCCGAGGCAGTCAACCAAGTCAGCGGTAAGCAGCAGAGCCTATAAAATAATCTAGATATTATCTATATGGGTTTCCTTGGATATATTTATGTCGTTAGTTTCTTAAATCAGCAGAAGTAATGAGTAATGCCAAGTAATGAGGTTTTGGGGCGTATGGAAATTCTTTGAGAAATGCCAAATAAATGATTGGTTCGACGGACAAACTGTTCGTGTCCGACGGATAAGCTGTCCGGACAAACGTTTTTATAGATAACTTTTCCGACAGACAACAGTCCAACGGACCATATGGTCGACGGACATTCTAAGTTTATCATGTGACCTATTAAGTATTATTTTTATTTGCTTATTTATTTATTTATTTATACAGGACGGTTATAAATAAAATTTATAGCCTACCGTGATTTTGAATAGCACTGGCTACCAGGGCCTTCGGCTAACTTTATTTGTTTAATTTGTTTTGTTATGGTTTACTGTTACTGTCTGTAGCAACTTAAGCCATAAAGTTATGTATTGATATTCTTATAGTATATACAAATGTATATATTTAGTTCTATATAGTAGGTCTAATCGTATATTAGTAATGCTAGTTTTTCTCACATATAATTATTTTTGAACTCATGCCCGCGGAAGAAATTGAATCCGCATCACGTTATGTTTTAGGTTGTGACACTTATTCCCTACGCAACCCCTATTAATAAGTTTGATATTATCGTCGATATTTTGAAATATCGAAGAGTGGATATATCGATTTTGTTGCAGCTGCACTTTACAGCAATTTATTAATCTAATTTCTCTTGCAGCCTGCTTTCAGAAGGCCTTTCAGACGTACGCGCCCAGCATGAGCTGCAGCCTCACCTCCGCCGTGGACATGGCCAACTCGGTGACGTCGGACGTCAGCGGCAATCCCTTGAATACAGCTGGCTACGAGTTCATCGTCTCGCTGGAGATACGCGAGAAGGTGGCCAAGAGCAACTATGCGGCGGTGCCTCGAGATCGCGGCTGCTTCAAGCTGCGCGCCAACACAGACAAGGAGGTCTGCATCACGGTGCGCCAGACGGCGTCGAATGTGCTGCAGCCGCTCTACATAGAGCGTTGCTTTGGCGTGCTCGTCGCCCCGGGCAAACTGGTGGTGCAGAAGGACATGCATCTGATCGATATGATCAACATGGGCTATGTGCAGGCGGGGGGCGAGGCGGACAATGCCAGCGCCTGCCTCGGCGCCTACGCCATACGGGCCGAGTGGAAGGCCAAGGCTTTCGAGCAGCTGAACATGGAAACGTCCAAGACAAATCTGACCGTGGCGGTGGACATTGTGATGCGGGGCATTGAGGAGCCCGTGCGCTTCGTCATCGAGACGCCGGTGATGATACAGTCGGCCAGTGATATGCGCATCATGGATCACTTTATGTCCAAGCGGCCGATGACGCTGCGCTTCTATCTGCATCTGAAGCGCACCGACGAGCTCAACTGGAAGGTGAACAGCATCGATCCCTCGGAGGAGATCAGCGAACAGGCGAGCGGACAGCACGGCTCCGCCTCGCTGCTGAAGCTGGGCATGAATAATCTGTCGCGCATTGTGCGCAGCTCGTCCATAGCCTCCATTGAGGATGATTGCCCCACGGACTACAGCAGCGACGGGGATGAGCCGCTGCTCAGCGGCACCGGCGAAGTGTCCAAGGACTGCTCACAGGATACACTGGACGAATGGGATCCCATACTGCGGGAATGGGACAGCGAGAAGCGGCCCAAGAATCTGGCGCCTCTGGTGCGCCTGGGAGTGCCGGAGGCACTGCGTGAGAAGATCTGGCAGAAGCTGGCGAATGTCGAGGGCAAGCTGGAAATGAATGACATGTACAAGATTCTCATCACCAAAGTGAGTCAACGGGTCAATTGTGGTTAAGTTCTAATAGTTCTATAGCTATTTATTTTTGTGTATTTATATCTGACAGGAAACCAAATGCGAGACCGTCATACAGCGTGACATACACCGCACTTTTCCAGCGCACAAATGCTTCAAGGAAACCGGCGGATCCGGTCAGGATTCGCTCTTCAAGGTCTCCAAGGCGTATGCCGTCCATGACAGCGAGGTGGGGTACTGCCAGGGGCTGAGTTTCATAGCAGCCAGCTTGCTGCTGCACGTGAGTAATGGAATTCCTAATAAAAAGCATCTTAAATTATGCATTTTAAACTGATTTTTTTTTGTCTTCTTTAGATGCCCGAGGAGGACGCCTTCTGTGTCCTGGTCGCCCTGATGTACGACTATGGACTGCGTGATCTCTACAAGGCGGGCTTCGAGGTGCTCTACCTGCGCCTCTATCAGCTGGAGCGCCTTATCAAGGAGCAGCTGCCCAAGCTGCACGAGCACTTCAGCGTCTGCGGCATTGAGACGCACATGTACGCCTCCCAGTGGTTCCTTACGCTCTACACGGCGCGCTTTCCGCTCTGCTTTGTGTTCCATGTGCTCGATGTGTTCCTGCTCGACGGCCTGCCTGTGCTCTTCCAGGTGGCTGTGACTTTGCTGTCGATTTGCGAGTCGGATCTGCGTCAGCTTGACTTTGAGGGCATACTCAAGTATTTCAGGGTTACGCTGCCCAAAAAGTGCCGCAGCTCGAGCCAGGCGCGCAAGATCATGAAGCAGGCGTGCGAGCGCAAGATCAAGAAGCTCAAGCAGTACGAGGAGGAGTTTCTGCTGAAGAAGCAGCACAAGGAGCGCCTGGAGAAGGAGGCGCAGATCTACGAGAGCCGTTTCGGCGAGGAGCGGCGCAAGCTGCAGTCGGAGATCGAATCGGTTACACAGCAGCTGGCCAGCGCCAACGAGCGGGCGGTGGACAAGGAGAAGAAGCACACAGGGATTATACAGGAGTACAAGCAGATCATACAGCGCCAGGAGCAGGACATGAACACGCTCAACGAGACGCTCGGCAAGGTCATGGTAAGTGCACACCAATCGCTTGCTTTATATCTCACTAACTGAACTCTTGCCCCTTGCAGCACACGGTTTCCAAATGCTCGCATTGCTTGCAGCAGATCGACTCGAAGCAGCAGGAGGCGAATGCCAAGCGCCACTCGCATCCGCTGCGCAATGACCAGGAGCCGGCGCTGGGTCCTCTGGATCCGCTCAATGCGGCCGCGCAACGCATTCGGGAGCTGGAGCTGGAGCTGGCACAGGCCAAGCTGGCGCAGGTGGAGGCGGAGTGCAAGAATCAGGATCTGAATCATCAGCTGAGCAACACGCTCAGCGAACTGCAGAGCAATCGCAACAGCTGGCAGCCGTGGCTATCCAAGACCTTCAACACGCTGCAGGAGAAGGTCACCACACGCAGCGGGGGCTCCGGTTCGCATTCGCATCGTGGGGAGCATGCCACACCCACATTCCAGTCGTACATGGGCGCGGCACCTGCCACAGTCAGCGAGGCAAGTTCGCCCAGCGCCAATCAGGTAACCTGAATGCCACTTGCAACCCCAAACATGGAGCAAAACATGACCAGAAAATGCCAGTTTTTATGTTTATACGCATATTACTATTATTATGTTTATTATTACTCATTGTTGTTAAGTTAATTATTAATCTCTCTAAGTTCATTCGAATTGAATAGTATTATGATTTGGTTTGCTTTCGGACACTGGAATATTTAATTTATATCATGGAAACCCAACGAACGATTCACTGAAGAATTTATAAACCATTATTTGCCGCTATTTATAACCAGTTTTTTCTGTTGCAAATAAAATTAAATGATAAATTTATTATGCATTTTATCCGCTTTAGGAGTACAAAACCTTTGCATTTGCATCCGTTGGCGGATCTCCGAAGTTACCAAATAAGTTTCAGTCCACCAAGCTGCGCAACAGCATCGACAGCTTGCGCAACATTGTGGGACCCCTGGAGACGGGCAAATCGCTGCTGGCCGAGAATCTGAAGCAGCAGCTGCAGCCATAGATATAGCTATAGTATAACCATATACAAACATATATGTAGGCCCAACTGGCTAGCAGGCGGTCCTACGCCTTTGGTATTATCGATGGTATTCGTCTATATGCATCAGAGCTGCAAACTCGAATAATTTTGAAGGTTTTAGTTAAAAAATGTTTGGATTTTCAGCATCTCAACATTTGGTTTTCATTTGATTTAAATTATATCAAAATTTTTTAAATTATAATTAATTTATACTATATAGAAAATCCAGTTTGTTTAGTATTACTCCCAGAAATGTTAATAGATACTTTCTATTTAATCTATATCTTTTTTGGCATTCTGAATTGTCGTTTGGATCCATTTAATTTTTTAATGTGTAATTTTGATTCGAACCGGGTTCGGGTTTGGCTTTATAAATATCCGCCTCGTTTCGATTATTGTTTCAAAGTAAGAATTGTTTGGAATAGCGCTTTGCAGCCCTGATCCACATATGCATATATAATATATATACAGCTATATACAATGGTAGTCTATATACACACGCATGCTATATACGCATACCTTGATTTGTTAATCTCTTCTGTTCCGGTTCGCACTAAGCACGCACCTACGCCTGTCCAACTGTGTGTTGAATTACAACTCGAAGTATAACTTGCTATATACAAATATCAATAAATAACATGATATATCAAAGAACTGTGTAACGATTTGTTTATTCAAAATATATATAGATACTATATAGTTGGGTTAAATATAATATTGGGATGAATTGCAACCAGCTTCTGTAACAGCATCACACCTTGCATAATACTATCGTTCCGATTAGACTACTATATACTTCCCATCCTATATAAAGAACAGACGTTGCAGCGTCTTGCCATGCCCCGCCTGCTCCTCATGCCGCTCCCCTGGCCTAGCATAGATTAGCAAATCCGCCGAGGAGCTGCGCTGGCGCCTTCTGGGTGCGGTTCCTCCGCGTGCATTGCTGAAGGATCGACTCCGCACCCGACGTCGTTTTACGGCGCTGAAGCAGGACACCTGCTGCTCCGCCTCGCTGTCGCTGTGCGGCTCCAGCGTCAGCTCCGACTGCAGCGTCTGCGAGGAGCATTCCGGCTCACTGCTGGGGGTCAGCGGCTGCTCCGCCGGAGCGAGTCGGGCACGCTTGCCGAAGCTGTAGCTGGAGGGATCACGGGAGAGTTCGGAACCAAAGTTGCTGCTGCTGCGCTCGTGCGGCAGATTGGTGCCGTAGCTGAGAAAGTCCGGATACGGCAGGTTCAGCTCGTGGGCGGTGAAGGCCTCCGGGGAGGAGAAGGTGTGTCGCAGCCGTTGAACGCCGTAACGCTGGCCGTACAGCGGTTGTTGCACCAGCAGCCAGGAGCGTTTCAGGTACGTATGCTCGGTGCAGTTGCTGGCCAGGCTCAGGGGCATGGGCATGGAGGCGATGGTGCTCGATGGCAGGCCTAGAGTGAGTGAGATATTGAGTGAATTGTCTCGGAAGGCGTCCGTGCAGTCGTCGGCCGCACTGCTGGGCGTCGTCGGCTGTGCCGCTCCAGCGGCTGAGGATAGTTCACGCCCAGTGGAAACCGGTGGCGGGCACGTTGGAAGCCCCACGGATTGCTGCCCCGCTGCTGTCCGGCCGTCTGCTGCCGGGCCAGACGCGCCTGCAGCGCCTGCAAGTGAGATTCTGTGGGTAAGTTAGCGGCTGCAGGGGTGGGATGGGGGGAGCACACCAAAAGGTTCTTACCACAGATGGCGGTGGCCAGAAGCACGCGCTGCGACAGCTGGTGACTGGCATCCTGCGTGCTATCCGTGGATGCCACAGCGCGTGTCATGGCCGCAGCCGAGGTGCTGGGCTGTTCCTGATCCCCGTGCTCCAGGCTGCAGCTGCCATGCAGTGGTACCATCGACTGCACGGTGCAGTTGCTCGGCGCCCGACTGCAGGCGCGTTCCCGTCCACGAGGTCGTCGATGACGCTGCTGGCGTCTGGGCTCACGCAGTTCCTGCTGCATGCCCACCTTGATGACCTCCTCGTAGTCCGGTGGCGCCTCGTAGCTGGGCGGCTCGTCTGGCGTGCGATCCTCGTCCTGGCGATCCAGCAGCTCGCTTATGGTCTGCAGATGACTCTGAAGCTCGCGCTGATGCCTGGCACGCACACCCATCCGGTAGAGGATAACCATCCAGCCGGAGAGCACGCCGAAGATGCCCAGGGTGCTAATGATGAATATGCCCGTGGCGGTCTTCAGATCCGGATACTGATCTATCTTGGGAAAGTAGTAGTTCGGTTTGTGGGAGTACCAGCGGCGATCGTGATGCAGATGCGCCCAATCCTCCTCGCAGGATTCCGGCTCATCGCTGCCATCGCCGCAGTGATCGAAGCCATCGCAATGCAAACGAATCGATATACAATGATTGTTGCCGCACAGGAACTCCGAACCGATGTAGCAATCTGGGAGAGAAGATGAAGCATTAACAATGGAAGAACCGTTCGTAATGCTCGTAATACCCACTCAAGTAGTTGAAGACACTGTAGACAATCGCCAGCTTGGAGGACATGCCGAATACACCTCTAAGGCGCACGTAGTATCCGGTTAGGACGGGTGCTATGTGCTGCTCCTTGTTGAGTCCATTGTTCGGCCACATCACCGTCTCAATCTCCGTGGCATCCGATGTGGTGCCCTGCCTGATGGTCAGCTCTGAGCGTGCTGCCATGCCATAAAAGTCATCCACACGCAACGAGATGTGCGTCTTCATCATCATGTAGTTGTTGCCCGGTTTAATAATCCAGATGCAGTCGAACAGCCGCACATCCGTAGCATTCTCGATCATGTTCATCATAGTTATAGCGCCGCCGGGTCCGGTCACCATGCCACCACAGTCTGTGAAGCAAGGTCATATTTATATAATCCGGGTTACATCGAACCAAACCTCAAAACGGAGAGGTCTAAACCTTACAAACCAAAACCTTTTTCAGTTTGTTTTAAAAATTCTACAATTCCAGTAGAGTATAATTTAAGATCATAAGGTTTTATTTTGCAAACGTTCATGGTTCCGATGGTCAAATCATTCAGATGCTAAGCTATACATTTCTAAAGTACAATATATTACAAATAGTATTTCGGATCTCTGACCCAATTCCTTAGCCCTGAATATAAGCAGGGCTTAAGCCATAACCCCTGTAGCTACCCCAACAATATCGATTCCATTACCAAACTAAACCATGCCAGTTTTCAGCTTTGCCATTGACATTGAAATTTATACAAGCGCCCCTTATGGCAATTCTCCTTTCCGTGCCTCTGTCTACTCATTAACAAAATCAATATGACAATTGCAGACCCTCAAGTGCTCATTACCCCTTCCCACTCCGCCCACATTGCTTACTCACCCGTGTAGGGCACGAGGCGCTCGTCCTTTAGCTGCTTGGAGGAAACAAAGCTCACCTCGGCGCGAAATCCGACGCCTGTGGCGGAATTGCCACGGAATTGCAGCAGCAAGGACTTGCCGCTGCTTACCGTAATGGGGGGCCGGAAATGTTCACCCGTATAGGAGTCAAGCATCTGCCCATTGGAATCAAATATTTCTAGCGTGGAGGCCAAGCCCAGCTGAAAGTCTGTAAAGTCCAGACGCACCTGACAGTTATCCGCCTCACAGGTGAGTATGTGCTCAATTCCGTAATCCCTGGGATAGGACATGGGAAAATAGGGTGTTGATATGACCTGCGGCAGGGACTGTATAACGCCACTGCCACTGCCACCACTTATGATACTCTGTTTTGGCGAACCGCTTACAATCTTGACGTTTCCTGCATGACAAGAGGTTTAAATTTTGGTATTCACTTTCCTACGCCTGACTTACGCTCCGAGAAGTACTGCAGCGAGAAGACATGAGCATTGGTGGCTCTGTAGAAGAACTTAAGCTGTAGGGTGCGGGTTTTGCTGCGGAACACCTTGCCATTGCCACAAAACTCCTGACCTGATATGGTCGTGTCATAGGGTGGCTCCGAGAACTGTATGTGCTCACAGGGACACATGTTGGACTTGCCACCCGTATTGCTGCAGCTCTTGGAGAAATTGGCATGCGTAAAGGTCACGCGTATGACGCACTCGGCACAGGTGACCAGCTCCAGATTGCACTGATACCACACGTCCGCCAAGCTGGGCTCCTGATTGAGACCCATCTGCGAACTCTAACGAAGACATGGACACATGAAAATCCGTAGGGTGTTGCCTCGGGGGTTTACTTACTCGAAATGCTGTGGTGCTGACATTACGTGCATGCAGTTCCCCACGTTCGCCCAGTTCGAGAAAGTGTCGCCTGCCATTCCAGTGATTGCAAATGTCAAGATCCCGATAGCTACTGGCAGGAAAAGCCACTCCAATCCCCGGCCAGCCGATTAGCGCCAGAGCATAGAGCAGGCAATAGCCATAGCCCACTGCACGGGCCAGCATTGCAGGACTCAGCGTTGTACGGCAACGAATACGGCAGTGTGTGGCCCGCAAACGTTAGGCCAAGACTGTGCCGACTGCTGCCTGGCGTAAATCCAATAAGCACGGGCCGTAGTCGAAGCCTCTCAAGTGGCACACATAACATGTGCATGGGTGGGTGAATTATTGGGTGGCTATTGGCCAGGTTAAAGACCTCGCTTAGATATAGTGCTGCAGACCCAACAAGACATTGTCGGAGAACCAAAGAACCATGTTTCAGAAATGTTTAGTTGAGAATCTACGTTTGGTTCAAAATAGTTAATGATTGGTTCGTTACAATATTATTTTATTATTCGAATTTGTTATACAGCCCTAAATTTCGTCTATTACACAGATTCATCACAAATAACAATCACAGTGGATCCACGAGTGAATTGAGCACGCTGATGTGATAAAGTTTTGGTTTATTAGCGCCAGTGGCAACAGCAGCTTGCAGGTTATTAGCCAGGGTTTCCATGAACTCGAAGGTTTCCTGGTAATCCTTACGTTCCACTGCACTTATGCTGCCCTTGATGCAAATGGCCAGATCCTTGGTCATGGCACCACCTTCGATGGTGTCAATGCAAACCTTTTCGAGGGTCTCGGCAAAATTCTTAAGGGGTTCATTGTTGTCCAGCTTGGCACGGTGCAACAGACCGCGGGTCCAGGCAAAGATCGATGCAATGGGGTTGGTGGATGTCTCCTTGCCTTGCTGATAGAAGCGGAAGTGGCGGGTGACGGTGCCGTGGGCAGCCTCGGCCTCAACGGTCTTGCCATCGGGGCAGAGCAGCACGGAGGTCATCAGACCCAGTGAGCCGTAGCCCTGGGCTACAGAATCGGACTGCACATCACCGTCGTAGTTCTTGCAAGCCCAGACGAATCCACCCTCGGACTTCATGCAGTAGGCAACCATGTCATCGATGAGCCTGTGCTCGTACCAGATGTTGGCTGCCTCGTAATCCTTCTTGTACGTCTTCTCGTAGAGTTCCTCGAAGATATCCTTGAAGCGACCGTCGTACTTCTTCAGAATGGTGTTCTTGGTGCTCATGTACAGCGGCATCTTGCGATCCAGAGCGTACTTGAACGAGGCGTGAGCAAAGTCCACGATGGAAGCGTCTGTGTTGAACATGCCGAGCGCAACACCAGGTCCTTGGAAGTCATTCACCACCTCTTCGATAACCTCGCCATCATTGCCCTTCCAGGTGAGCGTCAGTTGTCCAGCACCAGGCACAACATAATCCACAGCCTTGTACTGATCGGCATGGGCGTGACGGCCAATGACAATGGGTTTCTGCCAGCCAGTAACCAGGCGGGGCACATTCTTGCAGATGATAGCCTCACGAAACACCGTTCCTCCAAGAATGTTACGAATGGTGCCGTTGGGAGACTTCCACATCTTCTTCAGGTTGAACTCCTCCACCCGCTTCTCATCGGGAGTGATGGTTGCGCACTTGATGCCCACATTGTACTTCTTAATGGCCTCTGCGCAATCGATGGTTACCTGATCGGAGGTCTTGTCGCGATGTTCAATGCCTAGATCATATGTGTGCAGTTCGATGTCCAGGAAGGGCAGAATAAGCTTATCCTTTATGGACTGCCAGATGATCCGGGTCATCTCATCTCCAAGCACATCGACAATGGGTCCAGCCTGTATCTTTGGAGAGTTCTGAAAGAACAAAGAGACTGCATTAAATATACCAAGTAAAATAAAAAACAAATCTGCTATAAAAGGATTATTCGAGACGTTTCCTATAAATACTTTCCATACGCTCCATTTTTTTACAAGAACATTGAGCATTCATGTTTACTGACACTGAATGAATTTGTACTGATCATAAGCAAAAGCAAAGGCGTACTTTGATCTCAGCTAGACAGACGTACAAGTCGACACCTACCAATGCACTAAGTAAAATATTTATTTAAATCAGATGGCATTGATTTTAATCTTTGTGAAATTCAATAGTCAGCTTTCCGTGGCATTCTCATGTTTATATATATAGCGCCGTTGGGTCTGGTAACCATATACCCAGTCTGTAGTAAGCTCAAAATGGGTTTGAATCGAATTTTTTAATCCGAACCAAAGCATTTTTGTATTGATTCTAAATCAATTTGCAGTGCATTTTAGAACAGTAGTAACAAAAAATATTAAGAACAGTTCTTAACGGTATAAAAATATGTTTATTGTATTAAAAATTTATTCCGTTACACAATGTGGAGCAGGGAGATGGTGATGAGGTCTCGCAGAGACCATGAATGTGAACAGAACGCACCATTAATGTGTGGATGTAAGGGTGTAATGCACACATACATTCACTTATACTATGTACAGGCAAATGACAATTAAAGTGGATGCTCGAGTGAATTGGGCGTCGGCACTTAGATGTGGGAGGCATTAGCCTTCTTATTGCCAGTGGCAAGAGCTGCTTCTAGGTTCTTGGCCAGGGTTTCCATGAACTCGAAGGTTTCCTGGTAATCCTTGCGTTGGACTGCACTCATGCTGCCCTTGATGCAAATGGCCAGATCCTTGGTCATGGCACCGCCTTCGATGGTGTCAATGCAAACCTGCTCAAGGGTCTCGGCGAAATTCTTGAGTGGTTCATTGTTGTCCAGCTTGGCACGGTGCAACAGACCGCGGGTCCAGGCAAAGATCGATGCAATGGGGTTGGTGGATGTCTCCTTGCCTTGCTGATAGAAGCGGAAGTGGCGGGTGACGGTGCCGTGGGCAGCCTCGGCCTCAACGGTCTTGCCATCGGGGCAGAGCAGCACGGAGGTCATCAGACCCAGTGAGCCGTAGCCCTGGGCTACAGAATCGGACTGCACATCACCGTCGTAGTTCTTGCAAGCCCAGACGAATCCACCCTCGGACTTCATGCAGTAGGCAACCATGTCATCGATGAGCCTGTGCTCGTACCAGATGTTGGCTGCCTCGTAATCCTTCTTGTACGTCTTCTCGTAGAGTTCCTCGAAGATATCCTTGAAGCGACCGTCGTACTTCTTCAGAATGGTGTTCTTGGTGCTCATGTACAGCGGCATCTTGCGATCCAGAGCGTACTTGAACGAAGCGTGAGCAAAGTCCACGATGGAAGCGTCTGTGTTGAACATGCCGAGCGCAACGCCGGGTCCCTTGAAGTCATTGATGACCTCCTCGATGATCTTGCCATCATTGCCCTTCCAGGTGAGCGTCAGCTGACCAGCACCGGGCACCACATAATCCACAGCCTTGTACTGATCAGCATGGGCGTGACGTCCAATGACAATGGGTTTCTGCCAACCAGAAACCAGGCGGGGCACATTCTTGCAGATGATAGCCTCACGGAACACGGTTCCTCCAAGAATGTTACGAATGGTGCCGTTGGGAGACTTCCACATCTTCTTCAGGTTGAACTCCTCCACACGCTTCTCATCGGGAGTGATAGTAGCGCACTTGATGCCCACATTGTACTTCTTAATAGCCTCTGCGCAATCGATGGTCACCTGATCGGAGGTCTTGTCGCGGTGCTCAATGCCCAGATCATATGTGTGCAGTTCGATGTCCAGGAAGGGCAGAATAAGCTTATCCTTGATGGACTGCCAGATGATGCGGGTCATCTCATCTCCGAGCACATCGACAACGGGTCCAGCGCGTATCTTTTGAGCCATCTGAAATTGTAAAAAGGTAATCCGTTGAATATATGATAGTAAATGCAATAAAATACGCGATAAAAGCAAACATTTGCTACGGATGCTCTGCTTTTTACATGGACAATGAAGATCCGCGTTGACTGACACCGTATGATTGTAAACCGTACGAAGCAGAAGCCGAGAGTGGACTTTGGACTGTGGGAACATGTACAGACGGGTCAACACCTACCGTTGCACTAGAGGCAAAGTTTGCTTGAAAAACAGCTCGCATCAGATCCGACTGCGACTGCGTCAGGTTGGGGGACCGACTGGCGGCCATGTTGAGGGAGCGGCGGAGGGCGTACATAGTGGAAACTTTAAATTTATGAATGAAAATGTATTTATATATAATTGTTTGTCAACTAAAGCGAAACAAAACAAGCAATTTGCAAGTATTTTCGCCGCGTTCGTCTCGCAGTCACTGATAACTATAAACTGAGAGCAGCCCGACAATATTCGTTGCAGTAATTTCACATCTGTTGCGCAATCGGCGTTATCACAGCTTTTATATGACGGTACTAAAGGCGTAATCAGACAGCCATCAATATGCTACGGCCATGTTCTCTCCACTAACAACTGCAGCTAGTTTTCCCTTCGATTATGCTTTACGAGCTTATTCTGCGCACGAAAGAGCAAAACACAACAATGCAGCAAGTTTGTAATCGTTATCGATTTCGCCGGCACATTGTCATCGAAAGTCAAATCAACTTTTTTATTGCGTTGCGGGCGGCTCTCTCAGGCTGCTCTTATCGCTGCTCTCTTTTACAATTGTATTTACTTTGTATTCGCTTTGGGCTTTGTTTTCAAAGTTAATAGTTTTTTGACAAGCTTAAAAAACATAGCGTATGCGTGTTTTGATTTATTTTTCTCAAGTTCACGGTTACGCTTATCGCTGACGCATGTTGGGATCTATCGATAAGCGATGGCGGACAACAGTGTTGTGCAATGCAGCAGACAAAACGCATTTGAACTTTGATACCGGCGCCTAAAAGTCTGATGCGCTGTCAATCTTATCAGCTTATTGCAATTAATTAACACATTAGAATATTCTATATATTCTACAACATGTGTGCAGGTTTATATAACAATTGGTTCTATTGATAAGCGAATGTGCTAGCTTTAATGGAATTTTTAGGGTAATTAATTTTTTTTGTGCAACTTGTTTGAGCTCTTATTAGCTACAGTCTATTAACTTTTATGCGATATTTACTTTTACAATTAACTTCCCCCCGCCCCCTTTTTGACAACAATGGCGTGATTTGCCTATTGAGAAATCACGCCATACCCAACTATAACGAGCAAATCATGGCGTCTCAAATTGGCGAATTAAGCTTGAGCTTAATACAAAATGGTGGACAGAAAATGTCGACCCCAAATAAAGGAATAATTGGTTGTTACAGCAGCCAAGCTTTTAAGTATACTTAGTGTACGATTTGTACACTATCAGGGCACTGATAAGATTTCACAATGCCATATAACGCTGAACGAGCAAAAGGAAAACCTATGTACATACAAATTACAATTGCTTTCGAGCCCCTCTTGATATAGTTTGTACTTGAGACTATCTCGAACAATCTAATGAAAGTAAATGACATTGCATATCGAAGCGTTGAGTATTTGATCGAAATCTTAAAACACTAACAGGTGCATAGTGACTAAGTGTAAGCCAGCGTTGCCACTTTGGTGTGTTTTAGAATTCTATTTATGCATATCATAAATTTATCATTATTTTTTAAATTTTACATTGACTGTTTTTCTTCTATATTTTTTTTTTCTTTTTTTTTTTAAGTCTTTTTGAAGTTATTTCGTATATGTCTGGCAACCTAGTCTACATCGACGCTCTTTCTGCTTCTCTTCTCTTCTCTCTTAATCTCAAACAGCCGGTGGCTGCCAAACCGGCTGTGCATGAAAGGAGACAACAAAACAAACACGCAGATAAATTGCATATGAAAGCAGCATGTGTGTGCTGTGTGTGTGTGTGTATTGGTGTCAGTTACACACACATGCACATTTCGGATTTTGTATTTTGTATTCGTGGGGAAAGTTCAACTCGAAACGAACGAATAAAGAAACTAAAGACTACAGAAGTCAAGTCAAAGCTCAAGTAATCGTAAATTATTCATTAGGGCAAACACAGACTTCTAATTCAGGTGCAAATGTAACATTTAAATTTTGGAATGTACCACATACATACATAAGTACATACATACGTATGCACGTAATTAATTTATACCTGATTGCAAAAATCAAAAGTCATCGTTATAAAGGTGTTTAGATAGCGTTATGGTTCGGTAATGTTTAAATATGTCACAGAAAACAGGCAGTCGACAAATTTTAGTGTTAAACTCACCTTTTTAGAATAATTTGGTTTATTTATGCCGGTAGCAAGAAGTAAAAGCGTAAAGCGTACACTGAATTTCTATTTCAGACGGCGGACTGTGCGAACCACTCCCAAGCGGACCCAACGTAGAACTGATTGGAAGGCGAAAACAATGGAGGCAAGAAGTGGTCCGACGATTGCGCGTGTGTGAAGATAAGTCGATAGATAAATACCAGTTTGGCTGAGCTTTTCACACGCACAAATTCTGGCTGCTATGTGTTTGGTTATCGAGCTTTGGCAGCATAGTGTCGCAGCTGTTAGCTTTTTTGGCTTAACTCAATGCGCGCCAAATTCAAACTGATAACGACAACTTGGCGGCCTCTTGCGGAGTAGATTTGTATACACCATGAAATGTCTAAAAACAAGGCAAAAGAAGGCGTGGCAAACCCAAACGCAAAGTATATTTCTATTTAACTTCCTTCTTTTTGTATTATTTCGCTTATAAACTCTCTTTGGATCGTAAATTGGAATTATAGTTTCTGATTAATTAATTGTATTGAAAACCAGATGGCTGATTTTATTCAATCACTTGATTTGCATTTTTTGATGAGAATTCCAAGAGTGAAACATGCCTCAAAAGTGAAAAGTAACTAAAAATAGATATGCAAATGACAATTTGGTACTTTGGCCGCAGCTCAAAGTGTTTTTATTGCATTTTTTATGTGCGAAAGTTGGGTTTGATGTGTCAAAGCGGGAATTAAGTGCAGCGTATAACTGATAATAATAATGCAGTCACATCAAAAGCATATTTGAGCGTAGGCACATGCATAGATTATGCGTTTTATGTTATCTAATACGAATACAATAAATTCTGTAACTGAGCAGATGGGCTGGAAATATGCAAATGCATTGTAAATATTATAAATATTTATAAATTTCGGCAGAGATCAGTGACCAAAATGAGCATCAATCGCTGACAATTTGTGGAGTTGTTTTGTGGTGCAAAGAGAAAGAAATGCGAGAAAGAAAATGTAAAAATATAAACTTGTCTAATTGGCAGCGCAGCATGTGTCGCTTTCTTTTGTACAATTAGATAATCGGCGAACAAAACGTTACTTGTTATATAATCTAATTATAACCAGCTTTAATCGGGCACGCACACTGCAAACTGCATTAAATAACATTCGCTTGACATTTTTGTTGTCTCAAATGAAATAAGAAATTCAAGTTATTGTACTTAAGGCTAAATACGCGCGTGCCAGCGAAACTTTTGGACGTCAATGTTAGGGGACAATTTGACAAGCTCCGACTGCTCCGACTGCCTCCATTAGCCATGTCAATGAACGTGAAATGTCTGCGGACTCAACAGTGCCAGCCGTAAGTACGCACATCCCTACCTACCCCACAAAGTGCGTGCTCGGCGTTCACAAACTATTTTTTTTTTTACCTCATTTGTGCATTTTATTGTTATGTAAAAAAACCACAAAAATAGTAAATAAACAGAAGCGAGCGTAAACTAATTTTAAATTTCAGTTCAGCGACAGCTGCAAAGAAAAGTAAAAGCCGAAAGCAGAAGCTATGCTAAAGTATTGGCCAAAAATATCATAGTTTTGCTGCTTTTTGAAAGTCTGAAGAAGCTGCAGGCTCACGAAACAATTTGCATAAATAAAAACCAAAAAAGCCAAATACCAAAGAGACAAAATGCTTTTGTTCAGCCAAGTTGACAGTTAAAAGGGTTTATTAGATTTGTGCCAAAATAAAAAAAATAAACAAAACGCAGCTCAATAAATAAAATAATGTCTAAATTTACAGCATGGAAAACTTAATTACACTGCTCAACAAAAAAAAAAACAATCATTTTTTAAAAAATTATATAAATTTTATCATCCAAAAATGGGAACCAAAAAACGATCCAATTTTTCTTAAGCAAAACTAATTCATATTTATTTAATACCACCTAGGCTTATAAAAGTAGCTGCTCTAACTGAATAATCCCGACTGCAGCATGCTTATTAACTGTTTTTGGAACTTAGTTTGTGAACCTGCTGAGCTGCTGCCACACACAGCGACTTTGACTTTGACTTTTCACTTGTTACACATACGCCCCGTGGTGCGGTGCAAATTTGGAATAATGATTTATGGGCAGGGAAGTCGGGCCCATTTCCATTGCGCTGCACGTCGAACTATGATATAGTGTGTATAGCAAGCGTGTTGAAATTTAAGAGCATTTCTTGCCTGCAATAATAAATTACTTCCTGGGCAACACATTCCGCGGCAGCAGCAGCAGCAGCAGCATCAGCAGCAGCAGCAGCAGCAACAGTCGTTACAATTCTGAAGACGTGCAGCAAAGGCAACAAAAATATTACTATTAATTATATTGAATGGAGAAAGTCAATTTCGTCAAAGTGCCGGCGTCAGTGGCTTTGTGCGCCATTTCTAAAGACGCGCAGCTGTCAGTCAGTCAGTCAGTCAGTCAGTCATTCACTAAGTCAGTCAGTCAGTCAGTCAGTTGGCCAGTTTCCATTTCAACTGCTTGGCGTTGTTGCTGCCTTGCAGCTTATCTTTGTGGAACGTCGCATTCTTTTTGTGGCAACTTTTTGATGATTTGCGGTTGCTGCTGCTGCTGCTGCTGCTGCTGCTGCTGTTGCTGCTCCTCTTCTCTGGTTACACTTGATATTTTAATCGCATTGCTGATCATACGGCATGTGACACACATATCTATACATTTCACAAAATCTTTGCATATATGCAAATGATATCATATGGGTATTTGCTTATCTTATACCCTGTAAATCTATAGCTGCTGTGTAGATTTATAAAAATATGTATTAATTCAATATAGAACATTTTATATTTTTATTTTATTCTATATTTTATAATAATAAAATTACATTTCAAAGAGACGTTTCCTTGTGTGCAGCTTTACCAACTTAACTGGTTTCAGAATTCTATTTATACTTATCAGGAAATTATTTATAAATTTATAATTATTCACAATATTGTATTTTTATTACATATTCGACATCGATTTGAAAACATCTATGTTTTCATAATTTTTTTTGATGATTCAAAGATAATGTGAATATATTGGAATGGAGTATCTAACAATATATAAAATTAACGGAATTCAATTTTAATTAATACAAATTTGCCTTTAAATATATAAATATTAAATAATACTTTAATTCTATTTTAAGCAAATCTCTAACTCTCATTTAGCTTAGGGTATCTGTTAGTCGTCTATTACACCCAAAGTTGGCTATATTTTCGTGGGATTTAAGTTATTTATTAAGCGCTTGTTTCGATCAGCAACAGGGCCAAGAGACACAAAGACCGATTTGATTATGTTTACAGTTATATTGACTTTAGTATTTATGCAAATTTATGTTAAGCTCTCGCTGCCCATGTCTGTGAGCGTTGTGTGTGTTGTGTGTGTGTGTTGTGTGTGTATTTGATGTGGTTCGGAGCTACCGATTCACCCATTTGATTGGTCTTTAATTTGTGTTTAACTATGGAACAGCAGCAGCAAGTTGTGCATCTGTTAGCAGTGAAAGGCGTTGGCAATAAGTATGTATGTGGTCTATGCCGAATGGCAAGGAAACTTTGCCAATAACTAGCTGCCAATGGCTTTCAAAAAAATACAAAAAAAAAAAAAAGAAAAAAAACGAGACTTAAACCTAACAACACATGCAAAAACGAAAGCCACGCGAACAGCAACAACAACAGCAACAACAGCAACATTTGCGTTCGTTTTTTACTAATGAAGTGCAACAGCAGCGGAGGCATTGCCTTGGCCATGTTGTTGCCAACTGTTGCCAACTGACTTTGTTGCATACCAAATGTCTACTGGGTCAATGTATCGTATCAGGCCCATTGCACGCATCCAGCTCCCAGCTGCCAGCTCCAAGCCAGACTCTCATGTGAAAATCATTAATGCGCTCACAGCTCGCCAATTGCCAATTGCCAGTTGCCAATTGCCAATTGCTTGGCCATGTTAAGCGGCTTTCACAGAGACCTTTGGACAGCGGACAAACGTAACTACACACAGGTAGCTATTTGGCCATTTGGCCACAGCGCTGGTCGAGAGCTGGCTGCCACTATTGTTTTGTCAGCTAAATATGGCCAATAGCCAAATATTAATTCATGCATTCATCTGTTTATATGCAAATTTTCTCACTTGACGGCCCATCCGCGCATACAAAAATAATAATAATTCCCATTCCCATTCCCATTTCCAATTCCCTGCGGTAATGTTGCAAGTCCTGACAATCGCTAATGCAACTGCTGCCTCCAACTGCTGCCACAGGACAATATTCCGCCACAAACCGTAGGCTGAGTGGCAGGCAACAAGCGCCAAGTTGATTGCAACACGCAGGCTGCATATTTTTGTATTTCTGTTATGTTAATAGGTTGCCCCTACACTGCCCCTAGACAAGCCCTCATAGCTTACAGTTCGGTGAGCATTATACAAATTTATACTCAAATTATATTTCAATTTTATATAAACTTTAGTTTATATTAAATAATTTCTCAAATATTGATTTACTAGCATTAATATTTAGCATTTTATTTTAAATTGTACAAAGGCTTGCATTTTAGTTAGTTTTTTTAGTTTCAGCCTATTTGGTGTTTACATTGTTTATATATTTAGTTGTCACAAAATTGAAGTTAAAATTAAACTACATAAATATTAAAATAATTAATTTTAATTATGAATGTTTTTTTATGGGATTATTGGGATTTCATTTAGATGGGTTTTCTCTTCTAGCAATAGAATATTATTGTTTTATAGTAAAAAGCGTTTGTAAAACTTAGTTAAATTCTAATTTATTGAATAAATCTGTTGCTGTGAAACTATTGAAGGCTTAAGTCTTACAAAAGACTCAACTGCAGAAGGTTTATTTGGCAAAACGTTTTCTGATCAATCAATTGATTTAAAATGCGCTATAAAGCCAGCGGATGTAACAAAATAGCTCATTTCCTTAGCTGCTGATCAGTGTTTGCTTACTCAAGGCTCTGTCAAGAAATCAATGCCTAATTAAGTAGATATTTGTTTAAGTTTTTGCAATAAAATGCTGCTGCTCGTAAATAAATTGAAAGCTGTCAATAAACATGCAAAAATCTTCAAGTTTCTAATTGAGTTGCTAAAACTATTTGCACTTTTTATGACACAATTGAGACTTAATAGCTGCGCTCAATATTAGCTAAAGCAGCGAGTGAAAACTAGTTCTACAGCGAAAACTTTGGGTGCTATTAATAGAACTGCTCCCATTTGGAAATTGTATTATCTGAGGTGCTAATAGCTGCTCTAGTTTTCAGATTCTGTCTCAGTGTGTCACGCTGTGTGTGTGTCTTTGACACGCATTAATTGATTTGTTTCGTAACCGAAATTAGGTAATTCCGTAAAGCATTTAAGCGCTGAAACCTTCTCGACCCCAACTTCCGACCACGAATCATTGCCAGGGGCACTTTCAATGTAATTTTCTACAATTTACAAGAGAGTCGGACGCGGAGTTGGAGCTGAAGTTGGAGCTGAAGTTGGAGCTGAAGTTGGAGTCAGCGTCATAGTTAGTGTCAGAGCCACACGTGAAAGTTCCATAAACGAAAGCAAAAATATAAAGATACATAAACTAAACATGTGTTGTGCCAGGTGTAGCTGTGTGTGTCTTTCATTGTCATTAAACAAAATGAAGCAGAACAGCGTCAGGCTATGAAAGGCTTTTTACTACGGCCTCATCATGAGCATAATGCTGCTGCTGCTGCTGCTGATGATGATGATGATGATGATGATGATGACGTTGGCGGGCAGGGCGGGGAGTGTGGCAGAGGAGCAGACACTCAGCGTGAATGTACAGCGATGGGCAAACGATGATCATTAAATGCCAAAAAACAAAAACAGAAACAGAAAAAAATGCCAACAGTTAGAGAGTCAGAGCCAAATTATGGCAAAGGCAAAGGCAAAGGCAAAGGCAGAGGCAAAACTAAAACTGTAATGTTTCGAATGTTTCGTTTCGTTTGGTTTCGTTGTGTGTTTGGTTTCACTATCATTCGAATGTGTCGGTGTGTGTGCATTAAAAGTGAAAACATGTAAAAAGTCCATTCATAGAAATGCCAAGAGCCGCGCATCAGCAGTAGCCACAGATATGGAATTGGAATACAAATTGCGTATACGTAATTTTAATTGATCGTTTAAGCGATTTGCTAGGCTTTTGTTGCTGTTGTTGCTGTTGTTGTTGGACATTTACATAAGTTTCATCATAATACTCTGCTCAGAGCTTATGTTAATTTGGCACCATTTAGAAGGATTACGCTTTATGCATTACCCTCCAACTCTCTTTCTTTCTCCACTCGAAATGAGTAAAAGTTATGCCAGCCGTTGGTAAGAAAGTTATGCAGATTTGTCAACGTAATGTTACCTAACGGTAGCGTTTAGTTATGATCTTGTTTAATCAACTCTTACCACTCACATTGAGCTAAGCTGGCAGTCAATTAGCACTTGGCTAATTGACAGCACAAAACGAGCAGGGGAGACATTTTTAAAGTGCATCAATCAGCACATTGCTGTTAGGTCTAAAATAGAGCTGTTATCACTTCGATAATATCAATATTGGTATTTGAAATTATTGATATATCAACGATAATATCGAACTTTAGTACAATTCATACCGAATTAGATAATTGAACAGTTTTCATTTTAGTTTACTAGAGTTATTGAAATCATTCTTCTGCATTTCTACAAACTACCCGCTTATTTATTAAATAAATATAATTTATTGAGCATATTTACTTTGGTCATTTTACAGCCGGTAATAGTATTAATTTCCTTGCCACTGGCTACACCTACTCGATTTCAAGCAAAATTTCTACACCTTCTCTGGCCTCAAGCACCATTTATCATTATCATTTGAGCTGACACTTTCGGCTGTTGTGGCTGCTGTGCAAAAAAAAAAAAAATGGCAAAAAGCAGCTTTAAAAACCTACAAAAAAAAAACTGTCATTAGACAAGAAATATCTGTCAATTTAAACGGCTCTTTCAGTGTAGCCTGTAGTTTGTAACTATGCATCATTCAGCGCCAACTCCAACAAGTGAAAGTGCCTAAAACATTCAATTTCGTGTAATTTTGCTATCAATTAACAAAGTGCTCAAACACCCAAAAGCATCTGCCCCAGCCCATTCAATGGCACCTTACAAAAATATATTGAATGAATGAAGCAATGAATCTGCGAGCCAAACAAATTCAGAAGATTAATTGCCGCAGAAGCAGCAACTGATCATTAGCACATCATTACGCGCTCTGTCGCCGGCTACGAGCAAAAAGCAGAAGTGGCATTAGTTGCAGTTGCAGCAGAGATAGAGATAGAGAGGGGAAGAGATGGGGGCAGAAGCAGTACCAGTTTTAGATGGCGTACCCGTTTCAGCACCCAATATAACGAATGTCCAGTGGGGCTCCAGGGCAGGCCATAAGCTGAAAAGGCAAACGGACAGAGGCTAAATGTAATCGTGGCTTACAATATATCATATTTGAGTGCTAACAAACTTAAGGCATTCAAAATGGTTAAAATACTACACAGCTTAAATAATTTATTTTAGAAACAATTTGTTAATTCTTTAGAAATTTACAAAAATATTCGATGGATGCAGGAAATTTAGAACTCATACTTTAAATAATTATTTCCCACTTCCACTTAACACATCAGCCACAATTTTAAAGCAATAAATTTGAAATTTGGAATTTACGTAGGTAATTCCATTCTCCATTGATGCTTTGAATTACATTACGATCGGGTAAGAAACATCGAAGATATACAACAGACAATCTGCTCCGTTTTTACTGGTTTAAAAACGCATAATTTTATTAAAACAAATATATTAATTAAATTGTTACCCAAGAAATAGGTAAACGCAAGCTTAATAACTTTGAGCAAATTTATATTTCTTTAAAATTAAAGCTGCATAAAATAATAACTCTTTGTTCTCGAAGACAGACTTTTTTCTCACTGTTTTTTTTTTTTTAGAGCTGAAGTTGAAGCTGGAGCTGCTCTTCAGTGACCTCGTGCACGTTGAGCTTTCAAAAAGATATACAAAAAATGAAAAACGAAACCACGGCAACAATGTGGCAAGTTAACAGATGCCGCTAGAAGTCAGAGGCAGGCTGGCGAAAGAGTTGCAGGCGAGCTCTAGTCTAGTCTCTGGGATACGGATGGCAACGGTGCCCGCAAAATGAAAAATGAAACAAAACACATACATATAGAAAAAATTAAAAAGAAAAAAAAAATCAAACTAAAAAAATAGAAATAAAACGAACTCAGATCTGAGTCTCATGCTGCGTAAGCGGCGAAGAAAGTGCTGCCTGTCTGGGTCTGGGAGCTGGAGCTGAGGCTGAGGCTGAAGCTGAGGCTGAAGCTGGAGCTCTGGCTGGGTCTTCATCATTTCTCCTTGGGTCGCCATGATAGTCAAATGATGTTTGGCATTTGCTTTGCCTTTTTGCTAAATGTGTCCGCAATGCGCATAATAAAAACGAAAAGCGTGTAAAACATAAAGCACAAACACAAAATCAATTGGAAATTTTACTTTCGACGACGATGTAGAAGAAGCAGAAGCAGTAGAAATAATAGAGAAAAATACAAAAAAAAAAAACACCACCACAATTGAGAGGCGGAAGACTACACGAGGCGACTTGGCACTGAAGTGAACCAAACTGAACCTGTAATACTCACATTTGTCGACTATTTGCGTGCTGTCATTAAACTATAATTAAATTTCTTTTCTTTTGATTTTCACCCTGCAAGTTAAAAGTCATCCTCCATCTCTCTGCCTAGGCACATCCATGCCGTGAAGGGTTTACCAAAACTTCACGCCTGTCACGGCTCGGCTCGGCTCATGGAATTTCTATATCTCGTGGCAGCTTTTTCTTGTTTCGTTTTTGTTTTTATGTAGCAAACTGAAATTTGAGATTTGCTTTTTTGACAACAGAGAACCACCTGCCACTATTTCCACTCCCTTCGATGCGGCTTGCTTTTTTTCGCACATAACAGAAGTTGGCGAAATTTCAGTTCAACTCATCGTCATCGATTCAAAAGACTACGAAACTTGGTCAGGGAAACTCTAACAAAATAACGTGCCAAATAAAATTTCTAAAATAATAAAAAATAAACAGATCTGCGTAGACAATAACGAAAAAATGTTTATTATTATTGGTATGAAGAATTTCAATGGTAAATTTATTTACTTAAAGGTGGAAGAAGTTATCAGCAATACCTGGCAGATATTATTTGCATTAAAAAATTGAAAAGTTAGATTAATTTCAATTAAATTTGATAAACAATATATCATTTGGTTGAAAAATGTAGATTTTAGGGCCATTGATATCATGGTCGAAATACCACACCTTAAACGAAAAAATGCCATATTTGTTTAACTTTGAATGTGCATAGCTTTACCAAAACCCAATCGATTTTCAAGCGGTGTAGATTTTTCTTAAGCATTTAAGTGAGAAATTAAATTTGGGTGTTAAATCAAAAAAAAAAAAAATTTAAAAATTTTTTGCAACAATTTTTACCCCTAAAAATATATAAAAATTTTCGGAAAAAAAATTTGTTTTAAAATTTAGAGCCAATATTGGTATCATAGGGGGGATTATCGAGATACAGTCGGACAATCCCTATACTTACTCTAAGTAAGAAGCATCACCATGCAGTGAAGCATCGATGTTTAAAATAAAACATTGATATATCGAACTTTTCTGAAAACATCGATAATATCGAATTTGCCATCGATAGCCTTGCAGCTTTATTGGTAGTACAAAGTTAGAATCAAAGCATTGTTTGAAGACGAATTATAAAGTTTTTAGGCGTTTTAAAAACATATTTTCATAACAAGCTTACATTGTTTAAGTAGTTCTAATTCCCAGCCTGCGTGGGCCATATGCAACCTATGACAGTTGCAACATTCGCGGCTTTTATACTCCAATTCTCTAATGAATTTATGAGCTGTCGCTGTGCGCAGGCATATCGGAATGGTTTGTGGCTTTGAGCAGCAGCCGCTTGTTAGCAATGGCAGCTGGGAGGGAGGGGGAGGGGCAGGGGAGAGCTGGCAGATGAAAGAGCCACCCAATGAAGCATGTGGCAAGTAAGACTTTGACTGTGGCAGCATTTGTTGCATTGGCTCGTTTTGGTTTTGGGCCCAGACTCCGGCTGTGTTCTGCTGCATGTCAGGGGGACTTTGAGGCCAACTGCTACTTACGACTGCCAACTGGCCATAATATGTAATTTCAATGATTTGCATACAAAACACTTTTCACCAAACGAAACACACACACACACACACACACACACATAGAGGCAAGAAGAAACGAAGCGACCGCTTGCCACACAGTGCATGCCACAATGTGGCTGTCCACAGTGGTTGAGCTTGCATGGGAGCATGCGACAAAAATAGTTCTAGTGGAGATATTATTATAAAAGTTTTAGCAAAAATATAAAAAATATATTTTAAATATTCAATAAAAAATTTATGAAACAATCGATAAAAAATTTGAATAAATTCCTTATAAATTCATGATGATTGCATTTTAATATTTATCTTAAAAATGCTCCTATCAAAAATATAAATAATAGTGGGGTGCAGCTGACTGTAGGAAATCCTTTAGTTTCTTGTCCGATTTCTTATCCTATATCCATATTGTGTATTGGTGCGTGCTCTGCCGTATGCACCGTTTAGGCACCACTGTTTTAAACCTTTTATGTTTTAAATATTGGCTTCACACTAAAAAAAATTAAGTTAAAAAAATATAATTTATTTAAGGAATGATTAACCTTTTTTTTTTGTAAATTTTTCGAATGGGTTGAACCACTGTGCAGCCGTAGCTGTGGCTGTGGCTGATGCTGCAGTTGCAACAGGCATAGAATTGGCATGGACAAACAAACACGTTAAATACTTCCGCGTTGCAGTCGCGTTGTGGCATGCATCGGCATCGGGATGGGGATGGGGATGCGGATGGGGCAACAGTGGACAACGGACATGGGACAAGGGACGCTTGCCACATAGTTGCCACAGTCTGTGGCATTGGCTCGTTTTCATAAGCTCGAAATATTCATATTTGTCACGAAGCGAATACCGTGAATGCTGCTTGTATGCTCTATGGGATGCGAAGATTTCCTGGCCAAGAATTGGGGCCAACTAATGCCAGGCTTTTGGTTTTGGCCCAAACGCTGCGTTTTGGCCTTTTTTGCCGGCCTGCCTGCCTGCCAGTGCGCTGCGTGGATTCTGCGAAACCGAAAATTATAATAACCAGTTTAAACATTGAAGAGAGAACTTTGTCTGATATTCTTTTTTTTTTGGCAGTGTCGGCCAATGACCCAGCACTTTAAAGGGTCCGTAAACGCTGCTATCAGTGATCGGGCAGGGGATTACGCAGTATATAGGTATGTATGTATATATATATCGGGAGTTGCACGAGGAGCGTGTGCTAGCTGAGCAGGAGCAGAGGGAGGGGCGGGGAGCTGGGAGGAGACATACGGCTAGGTAGCTTGAGCGTGCCGTGTTCTGTCCGTGTTCAAGCAGCGGGCGAAAGTTTTTGGGCTTTTTTTTAACTTTTTTTTTTTGGTTTTCGAGGCCAAAAAAAGTCCATTTAGATTTAATGAGATATTGGGCCCAAGTCAAGTCGCGTCCGGCGTGGCCTTTCCTTTGGCACAGAAGCATATGAAAACTGCAATAAAGCAAATGCTTGACGCTTGTGGCCCATAACGAATGAACAGCAGCAGCAGCAGCAGCAGTGGCAGCAGCAGCCGCTGTGGCAGCAACAAACACAAATGTATTTTTTTCGAACAAAAATTCCAAAAGCAAATCCATTTTGTTCCGACTTTCATTTCGGAGCAGCCGACACACACACAAAAGTGAGCCACAGTCGGAGGCAAGCGGCAATCGCTGCACAGTTTGAAGACAATTGTATAAATGAAAGTTTAAGATCTCCATAGAGCGCCTGTCCGCCCCTCCCTACCTCCCTCCTTCCATCCGTCCGTTTGTCCGTCCATCTCTGTTATGTGTTTGTGGGGCAGGGCAGACGTGTGCGCCTCACTGATATGAGCTAACGGTGGCCGGTGGCCGGTGGCCAGTGGCAGCGACAGGTTGTAGCACATACTGCTCTCCCGGCACTTGACCATGCCCCCCCTGCCACTGCTCCCCTCCTCCGATACTTCTCCTGCTGCCATGGCTCAGACTCAGACCCGGCACGTGTTGCCCGCCAATGAAAAAAAAAAAGAAATAGAAGAAGAAATACAAAAAAAAAATACAACAATTTTCAATTGTTTAGCCATCGAGTTGCCAGCGGCTGGCGTGGCAGCTACTGGACGGCGGGGCATGCTGTGGAGTGGGCTGGGGCATGCAACCTGACGTACATTTCTCCATTGCATTTACTCTGGCTACTTTGATTTCGATTTACTTTTGCTTTTCATTGTTAATAGTGCCGCCAATGCGATGATGTTGGCGCTGTTGTCTATGCCACAAAGGTGTGAGGCAGCGTGGCAAAAGGCAACCAAAAGGGGGCAGTGGAGAGTGGGCAAGGGGCGGCGTGTGGCCACAGCAGGTACCATTGTTGAATTTCTGTTATTTCTGCTGTTAAGGCTTTAATAACAATTTTATGGTTTTTAGCGCAATTTACTTTGCCGAAGCCCATTAAGTGCAACAAAGCAGTTGCAGAGAGGCAGATAAAGAGAGAGAGAGAGAGAGAGAGAGAGATCTGGCTAGAAGAAAAGTTAGCCATAAAATATTATAAACCATATAACACCTAATTTAGTCGGAGAACAGTTCTTTTCCTATGCCTGCTGTCTGCCTAATCAACGACCTTTCTCACAGCTTAATCCCCACTCTAAATTCTACTGGCAGCTCAAATATTTATAGTCATAGTTGTAGATCCGTTTGTATATCTCAGTTCACAGTTCCCTCAACCCTAAAAACCTCATAATCATTCTATAGTTGTTCTTTTTTTATTTTCTGACACAATCAGCGTCAATTAAATCGATCTATACATATGATTATCTCCATAGGTATGTCTCTATGTATGTATGTATGTTTACGTGTTTTTGAGACAATCAAATTTTCGTCTTACGCCTTCCGGTGCTCCGATATAAATCTCCAAATTAAGTTCTGTCTTGTTGCGTTATGCGAGAAAATTCAGCAAAATCGAAGCAATTTTTTTTGTGTAGTTTTATTTTTATTTTTTCTGCAAGATCAGAGAAAGAAAACGAAATCAGAAAAGATCAACGCTTTCAAGTGCCCACTTGGCACGATATAAAAAAAGATCTTTACGCTTTGGTGCGAAGGCGATTGCTACATTATTGTGTGCGTGGGTTGCTTGAAAAGTTGTAAAAAAAATAATAAATATTTGCAAAAGAAAATTGTTAATAAATATTTATCAAGTTATAAACAAACTTTAAAGAAAATAAAAATTTTGATCAATTCAAAATTTGGATAATACAACTATGTTGATTGCTAGAATAAATTCTATTATCGATATAACGATGATCACAATTTATGGCTCTAATGATCAAAATACTTGCAATCGAAAGTTATACATTTCATCAACAATTAATTGAGATTCAAGTGGATTATTTTTTGTACACCCACGTAGTACTTGAACCACCCAAACATTCAATCAAAGCCCGACAACAATACTCTTTCTGCGCCAATTTCTTGCGCCAGACTCTGGTGAGTGCTCGAAACGAACTCAAATGCGAAAATTACACCCCAAGCGACCAATTTAAAGCCATTAAATTATAATTTTAAATCTTCGTAGGGAGCAGGGAGGGGGACAGGGCACAGGAGAAACCGAAACAGAAACAGAAGAGACACCCGAACGCATTATTCAATTAGTGATGTCGTTTTGTTTATTTTCATTTATCTGGAGTAGAATTCACTCTGCGCTTACTCAAGACGCTTCAGTGTGCAAGATGAATTTGAAGAGATTGCCCAATGAGCACTAGAACGGCATGAAGACAGAGACAGAGACAGGGGGAAAGAGCGAGAGCGAGAAGGCATTGCGGAAGCTAACGAAAAAGCGTATAATTTCATGTTAAGCGCGAAAAGTGAAAAACCATGTAGGTGTGTGTAGGTTATGTTTATCTGCCTTAATCTGCGCTTACAACTGTCCCCAACTGACACTCATAATTAAAGAAACAAATAAAGCACACGGCATTACAACAAAAGCAGTTGCAGCCCAAGCAACCCCATTGCCACTAGAAAATTATAAAAATGCATTGGAAAATTACACCAAATTTATAGCAAGAAATAATAACAAATTATTTACTATAAAAACACATATAAATAAATGGATATAATAAATAAAGTCAGTTAAGTTTGAGCAGCTATCCAAATTTTTAATTAAGAATATTGAAGCTAGTTATTGCACACCTTAAAACAGAAAACCAAAATATGAATTTAATTTTGATTCTAAAACATATATTTCATATAAAATAAAATAAAATGTTATCAAATAATATTAATAAGTTTTAATAAATTCCATAGCATCAACAAATTAAATATTAAGTCATAAATTTAGATTGAATTTAATAATTCTAGTAAATGAAAATCTAATAAACCAACAAAAACACCAGTTGTTAGCAGAAAAACACCAAGTGTGGCAACCCTGCGCTCAGCATCAACAGCAGCTTAGTGCAAGAAGAGAGCAGCACAACAACAGCAGCAACAACAGCGCAGCTAACAGAGATACGATAACGAAGACGAAGCCAACGTAGGCACTTGTCGTGTCTGCGCCTGCGCAGCGCCAACGTGCAGCTTAACAGCGACGTCGACGTCGACAAAGCTTCGCTCTTGTTGCTGCTGCTGCTGCTGCTTCTGTTACTGCTGCTGCTTCGGCTTCATTTTCGGCTTTGACTTCGACTTTGGCTTTGACTTCGGCTGCTGCTGCCTTGACTTTGACTTTGTCTGTTGGGGCCAGCCGGAGCTTTTAAGCTGGCGCTGACGTCGCTGTTGCTGCCGCAGTCGCCGTTGCCGTCGCCGTCACTGCCGCCGCTGGTAACTTCTTCGGCTGCTGTCTTAGTTCTTAAGTCCGTTGTTGGCGTGCTCCTCTTCAGTTCGTTGCTGACCAACGTAACGTGCGGACGTGCCAAGCTCGCCACACACCAAAAGCTAGCGACAATAACGGCAAAACTAAATCGCGTTTTCAGTTGCAGTGCAGTTGTTGCATCTCAGCCAACAAAAAAAAGACAATACATATTAAAAAAAGAAGAAAAAAATTAAATTAAAACGGTAAAGATAAAGCTTAAAAATACACAAGAAAATAAAACTGTGCGCGACGCGTGTGCAAAAATAAAAAACAAAAACTAGCCAAAAATTCAGCTAAAAAACCATGCTAATAAGATTGATAATAATTAATAATAATCATATAAATTAGGGATAATACATGTAGAGTTTATATAGCATATGTATGTGATATATAGCATGTGTATGTTTGTGTGTGCGTGTTGATCCTGCAAATGAAGCGCTTAACATTTTAGCCAGGCGTTAAAAGTTCCATCAGCTCATGCCAAGGAATTTCAGCCAAGTTGTTTGTGTTTTTTTTACGGTCTCGATCTTGCACAACGTCTGCTCAATGGGCTTGGAGTTGGATCTGCAGTTGCAGTTGCAGTTGGAGTTGGAGTTGAAGTTTGTTATTTGCTGTTTGGGGCTGTGGCGGCGTTGATTTTGTCCATGTTCAGCCTGCTGCCCATAGGGGGAGTGGCAGGGGCTCAGCAATCTCTCTCCCTCTCTAGCGCTGTGTGTGTGCTGTGCAGCGTTGCCAGAAATAGCTAGAATTCTAAAATACAATATCAATAAAATAAACAGCAGAAAATAAACATAAAAAATCAAATAACAGTTCAAATAACATCAATCAAATCAATAAATCATACAGTATTTAAAATAATGATATATTTTTGAATGGCATTCTGAAACCCGCTAAATTGGCAACGCTGTTGCGGTCCATGTTCAAGGCGCGGCCAGCGGCGACTGTAATTTCTATCTTGCGCATTCTAAACACACACAAACACACAACACACACACTGAGACACACACACACACACACACACACACAGATGGAGACACACACTCGAAAAAGCAAACAAACAAACAAACAAACATGGCACGCAGTGAAGTGAAGACAGCGAGCAGAGTGAGAGGAGCAGAGAGGTGCAGAGGGGGAGCGAGGAGCAGCAGAAGACACTGCTGCCCTGGCTAGTTTGGGAGGAGATGCAGATGCAACAGCATGCAGCAAGCAGCAGCAGCAACACTTGGCCACATGTGCGCATGCGCTGCGCTGCGTCGCCATATTGGGCGCATAACGGTGCAAAAATCGCGCTGCTTTTTACTCAGCTGTGTGTGTGTGTGAGTGTCTGTGTGTCTGTGTGTGTGCTGCTTTTTATGCTGCCAAGTTTATGTCTGTGGCTGCTGCATTGATGACGACCCAGCGACCGATAGACCGAGCGACACCGAGCATAGATCCAAAGTGCGATCAAGCGAAAACCGCAAATAAATATAAGAAGAAAAAAAAACGTATCTTATATATGTATATATGTATGTGTGGAAAACACACACACGCGCAGACAGCTTGAAGCAGAGATAGCTGAGAAAAGTGCACTTGGCCAAGAGTTAAGAGGCAAGCGCGTTGCTGTTGCTGTTGCAGTTGCAGCAGCATCTGCAACTTCATTTGCAGTTTTGCGGCTGCACTTGAGCTGATCGATTGTGCGTGGCAGACACATAAATTCAGCCGGGCTGCAGCTGCATCCTCATCCTTACCGCAGAATCCTGCTCTGCTCCAGCTATTGTCACTAGGTCAGCCAAACAATCAATCTTCCGTTGTAGCTCCAGCTTCAACTCCAACTTCAGCCCCAACTTCAGCCCCAACTCCAGCTCCAGCTGCTGATTGAATAAGCCCCGCCAACAGGCACGCCCACAAGCGTTTAACGCCCACTGCTTGCACTTTGACCGCAGCGCAAATAATCATCATTTGCAGGACTTGCGGCAGTTAAAGCGCTACAGCTGCCTACGTGACTACACTGAGCGAAAAAAGATGCAGAATTTAACAAACTAACAATAGGAAATTGCTTAGGAAATGTAAAAAAATATAGCATTATTTTGAAAATATTTAGAAAATGTTAAGTAAATAATATGAAAATTGAAAATTAAATGAACATAAAAAAATAAAAAATATAAAAAATAAATATATATAGTAAATATATTTATGTGGTTTATCAATTGATAAATTTCCAATAAAAAGGACATTATATCTAGTTAGATTACCGGTTTTATTTTGCCAGCTCGAGGTCTACTTTTTTTCGAAAAGAAAGATATGTGATTTTTTTTATTCCCCATATATTTCGGTTGCTCTTAAAATATAATATGTTGAGAAGTTTGAAATAAATTATAAGAAAAATTGATCTTCATTACAATTGTTATAGATTACTAAAGAAATTCTGAATAAATCATTAAAACAATAGTTTGGAAACAAAAATGAATGAATAAACAGACAGATTATAGACAGATAATAGAATGAGTCTTATATCATACTAAATAGAAATTTTAAATAATTTTATTTTCAATAGAAATCTTAGAAAAATTTATATTAATAATTAAATGCAATTCATCAGCTGTGCAATGAGCAGCAGCTGTTCTTCTTGCTTAGTAATCTTGATATTTATAGATATCGTAATTCCCAGTTTATAATTATAAAGATCTATTTCGCACAGTGTATGCCAGAATAATGCTGGAGAGCCTTATTGGTCAATAGGTTATGGGCAGCACAGTAAACACAGCAATCGACTGCGCTGTGAGTGTGTGTGTGTGAGTGTGAGTGCATTTGTGAGTGTATCTGTGTGTGTGTGTGTGAGTGTGTGCCAGGCTGGAGGGCATTAGCATAGACTGAGTGCAGTTTAATAGGCCACACAAACATCGTTGAATGTCCGATGCTCACTAATTTTTATGTGCAGCGCTTGCGGCTGTTGCAGCCCACTTTAAACGGAACTCGAAACCGAGGCAACGCCTCTAAGTTTTTTATTAAGTTATAAAAAGATACAACAACTAGAACAACAGCAACAACAGCCCCAAAAAAACAAAACATTGTAGAGAAGAGAGAAGAGGAGAAAAAACCGAATTGAATGCTGGCTAAGCGACACACAGCCGACTAACGGTTCCAGGGCCTGGAAGCGTCGTCACTCGATTCCCAAGCTCACACATTCTCGTAAATAAATTGCAATAAAATGGGATTTTATAACCCAAGGAAGAAGCAGCTAACAAAAGAGACAAAGGTCGTCACAGCAAGTGAAAATAGCGACACAACAAAAAAAAAAAAACAACAACGCGCTGTGTAGGAAGTTGAAACAATTATGGGCAGCCAGGTGTTAATATCAAGTTCGTTGCCTAAGTCTTTCGTTTCGTTTTTTAAAGTGGAGCGCAATGACAGCGCCCATTGAATGCGAATGAGGGGCGTGCGAGCCGGCCGGCAAATGAAACTGAACACGTACATATATACACAGATATATATATGTATATATGCTATATTTTATTATTATTATTATTGCTTTTATTATGCTGCTGCTTTTGGTGTATTTTTGCTGCGCTCGTTTTTTTGGGGGGTTTTTTGTGTTTTTTTGTTTTATGCACACATTAAACGTTTCGTTTGGTTTCGTTTCGTTTCATTTCCGTTTTGACCCCGCAAGTTCAAAGGTTGTGGCAACAACAACAACAACAACAACCATAATCAGACAAAACGTCAGGCAGCGAGAAACTGAGAGGGAGACTTATAAAAAAGCGACAAACACAACAAATACAAAACACACATAGCTGGAAAATTCTTGTTGGCTGTGAGAGCAGCAAGAACAACAACAGCAGCAGCAGCAGCAACAGCAGCAGCAGCAACAACAGCAATGACAGCGACAGCGACGCCGACGTCGACGTCGGCTGCGACGAGAAAGCAACCTGCAAATAACGCGATGCTCAGCGATGCTTTTACGGTTAAGCGGCTTTTAGCGGTAAGTGTGCACAACAAACTTCTCAATATACACACACAAATACACACACATATGTCTATATATATGTCTGATCTGCTAACTCAATTTGCAAAGCGTTGCAAGGCAAACAAAAGTAGCTAGAACTCAGCTTTTATTTTGGGGCGTTGCCAATGCCAATTGCGCCCAAATAGAAAATAGCCACAATAAGAAAAGCCAGCCAAAAATGTTGTCAACAGTTGGCATTGTTCAAATATGCATTATACCTATACATATATACACAGAGCAACATCTATATATAGATGAGTGTAGCACCAGACTTCTCACCGATATTTGGGTTTATATACTTTTGGCGTGGGCTGGGCTGGGCTCGTATGCTGCGGCATTTACTTGCCACAACTTGACTTGGCCGCTGATCGTGGGCCGTTGGCCAAGTTAAGCCCAAGCACTCTCTATGTGTGTGCCCATATCTGTGTCTGTGTGTGTGTGTGAAAGAGCTGTGAAGTCGGCCATTGGGTCAAACTGTAGCTGATAGATGTATAGGCGTCGATGATGATGTTCTTCTGCCGCTTGCCCCTAGCTCTAACTCTGTCTCTTTCTCTGGCTCTTGTTGTTATTGTTATGATTATTGCCGCCTGGCAGGGAGTCGCCACTTGAGCGCTGAGTAATGTAGGCAAATTAATCTAATAAAAAGGTGGGAGTCGCTTCATTCTTTATTTTTATTTTTATTTTCATTTTTATTTTTTATACACTTGAAACTTTACGCCTGGGAACTGGAGTTATGGCCCAATGGGTTTTATGTGCTTAAATGTCGGAAGAGCATAAAGTTTTGAATTATTAGAATCATAAATGTTAATGGAGTTTTCCATGGGCAATAAAAAACTGCATTATGCTTAATAAGCTGAAAGGAAATCTAGTTCTGCCTAGGCACTAAGCTCTTAATTATATTCCAGCGACAAAAGCATAACAAAATGATTTTATCGACTAATTAGTAGATAAAACTAAACTTAATAGTTCATATAAAGTATTTTGCATAGAATTTTTACAGAATTTATATACAATACGATATTCTTAGGAATTTTAGTAGGATTTATAGGATATAATAATTGGATAATTGTTAAATAGTTTTTACAGAATTTCTTTAGAAATATCAATAGATTTTTTGTAGAATATTTATAATAAATTTCAGCCATTTCTCCGAGTTTTTCTTAACGGTTTTGCTGCGGTCAGTCAGCTAACTGCTTCACCTGCAATGCAACACGACCTTTGGCTACCTTCTTGTTGCCCCTTCTCTCCTCTGCTTCTCTTTCTGGAAACCTATGCAGCTATATGGCCAAAGGTCAGCAGACAGTCTGGCGCCCAACGATCATTAAAACTTGAAAAAAAAAAAAAAAACCTAGACTTGTACGAAAAGTAATTTGTAAAACACGAAAAATGATTTGCTTTTTTCACTATTTTTCTTTGGTAACATTTTGTTTCTTTTTTTGCCGTTGCTTTTAATGCCGGGGTCCTGTTTGCTGTTCTTTTACGATTCTGGAAGTAAATTACGACTACCGCCTGACTGTGGCACATGTTGATAGTACTACTTGCAATATTGTTGGGGAGAGACCCACTTCTTCATTAGCACAACGGCATTGTAAAAATAGCAAAGTCGCCATAAACAAGAAATAAATCATGCTAGGCAGTAACTGTCCCCTCATCCTTCCCATCCCTCACAGTCGTTCGCGGCAACACGCTGTCTCTTTTGCAGCTGATGACGAATGTTTGGGACGGTCCAGAAGTGCATCTGTATGTGTAATGTTCGCACACTCAGAAAAAATGGTAGTAGATATCCTAAACTGTAAGAGCTAAAGAATTGCATGACGATTGGATAAAGAAAAAACAGCGAAGATATGCAACAGACAATTTGTTTGACTATGTGTGTATTATGCAAACCTTAAGTTCAGGATCTCCTACTGTCCGGCTGGACCTTCCCATTTGCTCCGTCCTTACTGGTTAACATTTCGTTTTTAAATATTTCAATGAAGTACCAATTTTTCTGTGATTTTTTTGAGTGTAGTTCTTCTGGGTTCGCGCTAGTTTAGAGGTCGGTACTTGCAAATCACCGGGTGGACATAGACCGGCAGTTATTTGCCTAAGCAGCCCCGTTGCAAATAAGTCATATTTTTCGGCGTATTTGGTCAGCTTTCTTGAAAGTTGCGGCCCCAACAACAACAACAACAGCAACAACAACAGCTTGTCTGGCAATGAAAGTAACTTGACTTCTTAATGGGTCAACTTGCCACACAAACAGATACAGAGAGAAAGACAGGGTCAGGCTGTTTCATATGGTGCCACTCTAATGGGCCAACAACAATAATCACATTCTCTGCTCGTGCTTAAAAGCCACTCGAAAGCATAATTAAACAATTTTTATTGACTTTTTTATATCGATGCCGCCACTGAGGCTGCGACTGATTCTGCGACGACGACGACGAATGCGAATGGAATGGAGTCTCAGTGTCTTTCAATTCCATTCTTTCTGGCTCTAATACTCGCATCTGCCCCCCTCTCTCTCCCTCTCCATCGCTCTTTTGGCCACTTTGTAGAGCGTTTTGTTATGGGCCCACGTTTAGTTTTGTGGCTAACAACAACGACAACAGCAGCAGCAGCTACAAAAATCCAATTGGAAATAAGTAGAAATTGTGGTTGTTAAGTGATTGTGGAGAGTGTGGCTAAAAAGTGCATGAGATTCGAGTTCTAACTGTAACCAGTATTTTAGCCATTGCCGTACAATAAATTCTATTGTCATTACATAACCGAAAGGTAAAAGCAAGACAAACTCCAGCTGCTGCTCGAAAACAAAATTTCAATTAATATAAACCACAATCAAAACTGCAATAAGTAATTCGCAGAGCAATTTTTGCGTTTCGCACTTAAATGCTGCGGTTAAATGGAATTTAGAAAGCTGCGCTGCAAATATAGAACATATTTATTTTCTAACATTTTTTCTAATATCACAATTTGCTCTAAAAACGCTAAATTAAACAGCTCGCGTTAAAAATGTAAATTAACATACGATATAATTTGATCGATAAACATAACAGCTCATTAACATACGTGCAGTTACAGTTGCGCAGGCGCACCAGCTAAGTGTTATGTCATGCAGCCTTTGTGCGCATGCTAAGTACATATCAATTAGCTAATTGTCATGCAATGAAACTACACATAAACAAATGAAAATTGTGCAAGCGCGTAATGAAAATTCAAGAAGATTATCAACAAACTATTAGCATAATTAAAATCGTTGCCAACTTGCGTCATTTGCCACACGCTGTTGCATTTCAGGTTTCAAGCTGAGCTGCTGCCGCTTTTTGTTTGCCTCTGTTTTCTGCTCTCCCCACCGAATTGCAATCAATTTAATTACAACAACTAACTGTAAACTGGCGTCCAAAGTTGTTAAATTTGTTAACAGAGGGAGATGGAAATAGTTAGAACGACTTTGCGTGTCTCGGGCATAATATTTGTGGTTTTTGTTCAGTTGAGAATCTGTTGCTCCCACCAGGTGCAAAATATCTGTTACAATTTAATGCTGTCATTGAATTTTATGCCCCAACAAATTTCACAGTGGAAATTAAATACATAATTACACAAATCAGACAACAACAGCGCAGTACCGTTTTCTCCAGCGCCTCCGTATGCAAATAGATTCATATTACCTAACACTGCGACTGAGGTAATACCAGAGGTAATACCTCCTAGACCCAAGGGAGGAAGGGGCAGACAAACAGTTGGCATAATTAATGGCGTGGAGAGAGTGCATTGTACTCTGGACTGTGTTTTATTTAGAAGAAACACAAGAACTAACTAGGCGCGTTCTAACTGCAAAAGAAGAAAAAGAAAGAAATCCCAAAGAGAGGGAGACAGAGACAGTGGGAGTAGGGAGTAGGAAGTAGGGAGTAGGGAGCATCTGTCAGATGTACCCTTGCCTTGGCTTTTAATTATAGTCGAGCCCATTGGCCTCAGTCTGGCATGAAGTTGGGTTGTTCGGTTGTTCACTCGTTTGGGTTGTTCGGTTGTTTGGTTGTTGGGCGTGTGTTTTGTGTCTTGTGTTGTGTTGTGTTGTATTCAGGCAACTGTTAATTTTGTTTTACAACTTTGGGCTCAGTATCTTTGTAGCATCTATAACGTGTTGGTCTATCTAGCCAGCTGAAAACCCACCAAGAGTCTGAAGTGTGCGCAGCTCTTCATTCATAAAAAAAAGTCAGTAGTAGTGCTGGGTCTTTGTATCTAGTATCTTTTGCTCGTATCTTTTGCGATTTTCGACTACACAAATTAATTATATGAGCCGGCTGCAGCCAGTTGTTGTTCAAGTTGCCAATTGCCGCTGCTTGTGGCCAAGACTTTTGGCTAACGGCAGTTTCGTGTGCTTAAACAATTAGTTGTAGCTCTTCAGCTGCTTCCCTCCTCACCCTAACTCCAGTCTCTTTCCGCCTCTCGTTTATTGGCACATTCTATGCGCTTTGCCTGAGCTGCTCAAATTTTACGCTCGGCTGGCTATTAAATTGTTTATTAAGGCTAATTCTTATATCATCTGCCGCTCGCCAATGCAGCTTATGTAACATCTCTGGATTATACAAGCCAAGATGACTGGAGCATCTTGAACTTGGCAAAGAAATTAGCTAAGATGCTTTTACTGTATTGGCCAGCTGAATCAAAGTGGACCGCTTTAATTGCTCTGGCTAATAGCTCACTTTGTTTATAACGTGAAATGTAGCCGTTTTATGGCTTAGTTCTTACGTTAGTTAGACTCGAAATGATGTAGGTATTATGTTCTTAATCTACTCGAATTTCCGCGTACTTTTTCAAACAAATTTGAATAAACACGCGATTCACATTTGATAAGTACGCGATAATTATACGTTATCGATATACATTAGCGAGCATCCTTGATGGGTGCCATGTCTGTCAGCTTTTGTGAGAGTGTAAAGTGACAGCAATTAGCTGCCATGTTGCCAGTTTTCATTCAGTCCTAAATCGGTAAATTGCTGAAATTTTCTAATTGAAATTTAGTTTACTTTGGCAGCACTGATTAGCAGAGATGTAAACAATTTATGAATCTAATTTAAGAAGCAAATGCTTATTATTGCAGTTAAGTTTTGATGAACTAATGTATGCCAATTTATGCTTATTTGCAGATCTGCATAGTATTCGCGCTGTGCCACAGAAGTCAGGGCCTGGAGCTGGGCGACAAGTGCCAGCATGACATGGACTGCACAGATTTCATCAAAGGCAGCAGTTGCTCGGCGCTGGGCTACTGCGAGTGTGCGCCCTACTTTGTGCAATTGGATGCCAAGCGGTGTTTGTCGTGTGAGTATGAGTATATAGCATACGTATGTGGCATGCCACATGCGGCATATAGGCATAACTAGGCAATGTCAATCTTTGAGTAACCCAGAGTCAGCCTCATTTTCATGCCTTTATTGGAAGTTGAAAGATGTTTGGCCAGCAAACAAATGCACAAACAAACAAACAGCAAATTTGCCTAAGATGTTTGCTTAAATGCAGAACCGTTACTTACTCTCTCTCTCTCTCTCTCTCTCCCTCTCTCCCCTCTCTCTCTCTATCTCTCTCCTACAGCTCAACTGCTGGGCGGCGACTGCCAGCTGAGCGAGCAGTGCTCCATGAAGGTGGCCAACAGCAGCTGCCTGGACGGCGCCTGTCGCTGCGTCGAGGGATTCTTGCAATTCCGCAAGCACACATGTCTGGGACGTAAGTATCAGACAACAGTTGGTCAATTGTGGCCCTAATTGCATGGAATTTCCCAATAATGATAATAATTATGATTGAAAACACTTTTGGTGCTTTGGCAAAGAGTTGCAATAAAAACGGAGAAAACGAAACAAGAATGGAACTTTGATTGCTTAACATGGATTGGTACTTACACGCAAGCTTATTCCTCTTCTCCTTCTCTCTCTCTCTCTCCCTCTCGGCATTCTCATTCTCCACCTCCTCTGTCTCTCGGTCTTTCTCGCCCAATCTGTTTAGCCATCGCATTCATTTCCGTTGATTGTTTGCCGTTCGTTAACACTTCTCTAACAATTTTCCTTTCTTTCGCCGCCACTTGACACAAGCAATTAACATGGCCATAACAATAACAATAACAATAACAATAACAAAAAGTAACAACAACAATTGCTACTCGTGGCCTAACAAGACAATCGTGTCACTAATTATACGCATAATTGGTTAATTTTCCAAGAATCAGTAATGAAGCATAAGCCGCTAGAAATCTATCAACTGAAACGCACACAAAACGCACAAATCTGTAAAATGTGAAATGTGAATTGTGAAATGTAAATCTCAGTTTTTCACTGTGTACACTTTCTTCTAGCCAGAAGATTGTATCTGAAAGTCAAGAACGCTGAAGTGGCTCATTATAATAGCTGCTGCTTATAATTTGAAGCAATTAATTGCCAGTTTATACGAATTATACGAATCACAATCAATTCATCTGAGATTTCTTTGCTTCAAAAAGAAAGGGTATGCTCAGTACGTGCTAAAAAAGAAAAAATATTTTTGGAATAAGTAAAAGTCAGGCAGGCACCGTTAACAGTAACAGAATTCTGTTACTTTCACAGCGGGCGATCATTTCTATCGATTCTGTATATTATCGATTCTTATATTATATTAACAGCAGTGCATCATATTGAATTTGAAATTGAATATTTTAACAAAAGAAAAGTGCTAGAAGAATTTGAGAAATAGTATTTATATTCAAGTTCGATTAATTAAAATAAATAAAAAAAACATATTTAAAATTATGAAGGAGCTAGCATAGCATTTTTTTTAGATTTTTAAAAATAATATGGAATATTTTCGCATATTTAGGCACGAAATTGAAAGAAAATGATGAAAAATAGCTTATTATTTGTGAATTACTATAATGGCATTTTTATTTAGATGTAGATATAAAAAATGCTATATTTCTAACAAATTAACAATTCTTTAATTCTTTAAAATGATAGTATTTTCTTTTGAATTATTAGGTATATTCCTAGCTCTTATGCTATAAATATGTTAGGAACTGTAGCGTAAAGTTTAGCTTAGGTCCATCTACATATCATGGCAGTTCAATGATCCGGCACAGTTTGCTGCAGATGAGTCAAGTGTGATTTTCCCATTAGGCAAATGTCGTCTAACAGTCATCGCGACAGTTGCAGCTGCAACTGGGAGCTTGAAGCTGGGAGCTGGGATCAATGGCTGCCCCATTGGCGCCTAATCTGATTAGAACATTTGGCTTCGAGTTTGCGGTACAGCTGTTTGCCCTGCTGCTTAGCGGACACGACAAAGAACTGAGCAGCTGGCATGGTATTGAGACTGCAAGAGAGAGAACTGCAGTAGCTGTGTCTCTGTCTCTGTCTTTTTCTCTATCTCCATCTCTGTCTCTGTGTCTGGGTTCATGTCTTAGCCATTCACCTGTTGCTGCATAGAATATGGCTTTGACTTTGGCTTTTGTGGCGACATAATTATAGCGCATTTAAATGCGCTGCATACGATTGCCGCCCAGTGGGCGTGGCCGGGGCAGCTGGCAGCCTGACATTTTGCCAGGCTTTAATATTTAATTAAATACATTTTAATGACATGTGGTCAGACGCTCGCTGCAACTGCAACAGTTGCTGTTGTCGCTGCTGCTGCTGTTGCAGGCATTTATGAGATACTTTCACCAAAAAGCCAAAAAACCAACAAGCAGCAAAGAAGGCCAAGCAATCTTAAGCAGAACCTTTCACCAGTTAGCCAAAAAAAAATGTGGAAGAGACGGCGAAGAGACCTCAGCAAGTCCTGTGACAGAGGCCCAGGCATTTTGCTCGTCGATGGCAATCTTGCAACTCTTGGAGACGACTCCGACTTGGACTTGCAGCTGAACTGCGACTGCTTTACATGCCTAATTGCTCGACTGCATGCCTGCTTTTGTAATTAAATTGCACTGATTATGTGAAAAGAAAGCCAGAACAGAGAGAGAACAGCAAGAGAGAGAGAGAGAGAACAGAAAGAGAAAGAGATACACAGGTTAAAGAAAGTCCAATTAGCGTAGTCGGTTGCAGTCAGAACTCTGCCAAGAATCTCAGCTTGGCCCAAGTTGACAAACGTTCACTTGACTCGCTAAACTCTCTCTCTCTCTCTCTCTCTCTCTGTTTCTCTCCCTCTCTCTCTCTTTGTCTCCCCATTTCTCTGCCTGCCTGGGTCAAGTTGAGTTCCAGTTTTGTGCGCTCTGTGCAGGCTTTCGCTGTTGTCGCCAGGCCACTTGTTCCAGTTTCCCATGCACCTTAACCCAAGCCAAGGCCCAAGCCCATTTCGGGAGTGCCTCCTTCTCCCTCTCTCTTTCTCTATCTATCTCTCTCCCTCTCTCCTCTTTCCCTCTCCACTTCTCTCATTCGACAAACTTTATGAGCTATGCACATATGACAATATGTACAGTCTGTGGAAAAAGTATGCCATACATCTCAGCCAAAACAGATAATGAACAGTTTGCCATAAACACAAACACACAACGAACACACACACAACAAACATACACACAACAAACACACACACAACAAACACACACACAACAAACACACACACAACAAACACAACTCAAAAGACTTCAGATTAAGATCTACACAAATCTCAATTTGCACGCCAAGTTCAGCTTCATGTTCTGCTGCTTCATTTGCTTTATCTAAAATTTAGAGAATTTTCTATTAAATTAAAAAAAATAAATTGTGTTTAATTAAATATAAATTTGTTATTTCCACAATATAATATTTATATACAATAGTAATTTAATTAGTCACTATTTAGCAAACGTAGATATCAATAATTTGTACCAACTACTGAAGAGGTCGACAGATTTGTATCTCTTAAATAAACAAAATCTCTGCTCAAGTTCTTGATTATATTATATTTCAATACAGCATTCTAAAAAATATAATTTTTTTTACTTGAATTCCTATAAAAAGTCTACAAAATTTCCTATAAAAAACAAATATTGCCAAATTAGAACAAATTGGTAGCTCAGCTCAAAAGACACTACAAATTTGAATTTAATTTGAATTAATAGCATGCAAATATTAAATAGTTATAGCCAAGATATCAATCTGCCAATTAAGAAGCTACCATTCCTGTTTATTGCAGTTTTTCCTAGCTTTTTTTAAGATGCATGCTACGATTAAGTTGAACAAGCTCTCAGATAAACTATGTGACAAGGCGTTATCGGTAGCTTTAATGGAGAAATTCTATACATAAATTTTTATAAAATATTGCAACCAATTAAACTGCCATTTATTTATATTAACCCAACCATAATCGTATTAACAGTGAAAGCATTCTACAGAATATGATAAAAGCGATTGTGCATATCACAAAAATTCCCTCCTCACAATTCTCTATTAATTCTAATAATGCGAAAGTTAAAGAAATTCGTGCATAATTTTCGAATTACAAACTACATTCAGATAAATGTGAAAATAAATAGCCAAAGCGGTCTCAATTAAAGCCATTTAGAGCCATTTAATTATATTAAAAGACCCTTTACACTTTTCACAATAAAAGCCATAGAAAAAGTTCAGATTAAGATAAAGCCAAAGCATTTCGCATTAATCATATTCCAACACATTCTTTTGCCATAAAAGCCGTGAACTCCTCTCACTTTTCTAGCCACAAATACACAAACTATTAATCTTTGATTTAAGCATTCGAGCTTTTTGTGTGCTGCCCAAAAAACACTTTCCATGTCAAAGCAAAAAGAAAGAAAAGAGACAAAAAAAACTACAAATAAAGTAAAGAATTCCATTTCATTTCGTTTTGACCGCATTTGAGGCCAACAAAAAATATGTATATAAAAGAAAATAATAGTAAAATTTACGAAAAGCGCTACAACTGTGTTAACTTACGCTCTTTGGGCTGGGAAATTATTTTCCGGTCTGTCTTTTGGCACGGTTTAAACGCGTATTTTTTGGTGGCGTAGTCCCAGTTCCAGTTTGAGTTCCACTTCCGTAAACAATCATGGCCAGAGCAATGCCATAATCATAAACTGAAATTAGCCAGCGTAAAAAGAAAATAATGCAGAATTGTGACACACGCACACACTGAGCGAAAAAACTGGGTGACTGTGCGAATTGGCAAAGCGACTGAAAACAAAATGTAATCAAATTTCAAATGCAAATTACGGCAATTAATTAAAATTATGCCGGAAAACTTGCTTCAGCACAACGAATTCGAAATGCTCTAACAAGTTTAAATTTGCATTTAAATTTGAAATAAATTTATGTTTTAGTAGCTATAAAAAGCATAAAACGTTCTTAATTCGTAGCATTTAAAACTGGTATTAGACCCTAGATTTTCTTAGTTTATCTCACTTAAAATTCCCTATTTAATACCCAGTTTATAAAACTCTTTGGGCAAGTGTATGGGATGATTTGCAGCTCTGTTTTTTGCGTCAATTTTTTATGTTTTATTATTATGGCTGGCAATGAAAGTTGGCAGTGGGAAATGAAGACAAATTGACTTATTAAAGCGCTGCAGGAATGTGGTAGTTTTTCTTTTATTGCATTTCCTGCATTTGCCACTAAATGTTGCAACGTTGTGTGCGAGCTGCGTGGCACAGTTCTCATTTACTTTATTGAATTTATGCAGCTTGCCGCTTGCTGCTGCTGACTCTTCCTCATCTTTTTGCTTGTTTCTTATTTCTGAAATTATTTCTGTTGTTTTTTATGATGAGTAGCGGGAGCTGCAACTGCAACTGCAACAGCTACATTTTCCATTTGCAACTCAAAACATTTTCACACGCGCCGCCGCTGGCTGCGCCGTAATCGAAGTGGGTTACCAGATGCAGTCGTGCCGCATTCGCATGCAACCTGTCACACCGGTGCGCCACGCGAGCAGGGGCAGCCAGCAAGAGGTGCGAGAGGGGGTCGCAGGGGGGAGCAACTCGCTGTTAAGTGGCCATGGCATTGCCCCAGCTTATCGATCATTGCGGCTGCTGCTGCAGCACAGAGGCGTCGCTCGTCGGGTTGTGCCCCCTGCCAGCCAAAGCGCATAAAAGTGAAAGACGCCCATTTTGGGCATGGGGCATGGGGTTTGAGGTAACTCCGCTCTGTGGTGGCTTTTGCTCTCGGCTCAGCCAGATTGGTGTCACGTTTGTGAGCTACTCGCATTTGGAATGGCGCATTGTCTGCACCTTCAACGGAGTCGCAGTCGCCGTCGCAGTCAGAGTCAGAGTTTGGAGTCGCCGCAGTCAGTGCCAGGTTAGCGTCAGTGTCAAGCGGGCGCATTCGTTAAGTATACGCCATGTATGCGCCTTCTAAGTATGCCCAAGTGCCTGACTGCCAACCGGTTCCAGGCATTGCTTTTGTGCATTTGCCGACAACATTTTGGCTTCTTTTTTTTGTTGTTATTTCTTGTTGTAAGTTGTGGCCCGATTCCTCTGCCCCTCTCTCTCCCTGAACTCTGGCAAACACGCAAACTCCCGCGGGAAACTCGCGCTTGCAGTTTTTCTTCTGCCTTGTTCAGTTTTGACAGCCAAGAATGCGGCAATTGTATGTAATACATAATCAACTGCTGTCACATTATATGTATCACACAGGCAGCTATTGCAGTTCAGCGGTTTTTGTGAGCGGTTTTCTTCAATTTCAGGTTTCACTTTGTCCGAGTTTTAATCGAAATTGCACTTTATTTTAGACTCTATTTTCAATTGGATCTTAGAGCATAACGAAGAAATCATTTTACTAATATAAAAACTATGACAAAAAAATTTTTAAAATATATTTTTTATTTTTATTTCTATATTTATTTATTTTTTATTTTTTGCATGATAAGAAAGGGATTTTTGACGTGACAATTCACACCCTGTTTAGTTTTTGACCCAATACAACTATTTACGGTTAAATTTAGATTTCAGAAGCACAAATTTTAGATGGGGTTTTCTCTATTTAAAGAATGAATTTATTTTTTTTAACTTTGTATATGCATAACTCTGACAAATCTTAACCGATTTGCAAGTGTTTTTATTTTTTCTCAATAATTTGAGTATAAAATTTGGCTATATAAATAGTTTTAAAACATAAAATCTCTTCATGCAAAGATTGCATCGTGCAACCGCGCACTTAGTCTCAGCGTTAGTTGCTCTCTTTAAGTTAAACTCTCTGCTTCGGCTGCTGCATTTATGCTAGTTGAAGCCTAGGCAGAAGCGGCTTTTGTTGCTCTCTAGGCTTCGCAGTGAATTTGCCTCTCCAGCTGCAGCTTCAGCTTTAGCCAGACGCAGCCCTAAGGGCAATGTTGACGCCAAGTGGCAAGTGGCAACTGTGGCAACTGTGGCAAACTGTGGCAACTGTGGCAAGCTGCAGGTGCAGCTGCTGGCATGCCAAAAGCCAAAACGAAACAAGTGAAAACAAGTTGAGCGCCTGCAGCCCCGAAAGTGGGTCACAGTCAGTGGGAGCTGAGATTCAGCTGCAGGTTAAGGTGGTGCAGGTGGGGCAGGCAGTTGGTGCAGGCCAGTTATACCATGTGCAGTAGCCGCACCATATTGGGGCAGCTTTTGGAATGCTGATGAGGAGCCAACAACAACAAACAACAACAACAACAACAACAGGCAGCAGGCGCACAGTGGGCGATGGGAAACGGGAAATGGGAACGGGAACGGGAATGGGAATGGGAATGCCAATGGGCGACGTCATCAGCGTCGATGCGTCGCTTTGGCTGCTGTTGCAGTTGCAGTTGCAGTTGACTCGCTGTTGACGGTTATTAGCCATGTCGAAGGCGGGCTAATGCCTTGCAGATTGTTGCCATAATACCATGCAACATTGTTGCTGTTGCTGCTGCTGTTGTTGTTGTTGTAGTCGCTGTTCTGGTTGATGATGATGATGGGTTTTTAATATGCATTCGGTGGCTGATGCCCCACAACATATGTGTATTTACGGTTAGCTTAATAACAGAATGCCCAAAGCGGAGCATGCACTTAGAAAAACAACCAAGCAAGTCGTGCTTAAGCACTTAAAACAACAACTAAATGTGCAAGAAAATTCTCAAGAGAATTCTTTGGAAATGTTGCATAACTTAAGTACATTAAATTAAATAAATTCTGTTATTTATAGTTACTAATACTGCATATTTATATACACTATATTAATGCCATAAAAAATAATAATAATATATTTTTTAATATTTTTAAAAGCTTAGCAAAACATTTTCAAAATATTTTATTATTAAATGGTATAAATTCGGCATACTAAAATTAAGCACAGCTTTTTTTCTCAGTGTGCGAATCTTGTCTTTGTAACCAAGAATCTCACACCGTCTGCTTCTCGCTTCTTCTAACTGTTCTCTCTCTCTCTTCTCGTTTCTCTCTCTTTAGCTGCTCATCCCGGCGCTGTTTGCTACAGCCACGCCCACTGTCAAATGTTTGATACGCGCACCCACTGTGACTTCCTGATTCCCAATTTGTTTGGACGCTGCCAGTGCACGGCGCCTACGCGCATGGTGGGGGGCCTCTGCGTGACCCAACAAGCAGATGACGCGGAACAAATCTCCTCCAGCAGCAGCACCACAAGCACCACAGAAGCCACCACCAGACGCACCAGCACAGCAGCTACAACGACAACCAGCACCACCAGAACCACCACAACAACAACGTCAGCTCCTACCACGGCACGCACCACGCCCGCAGCTGTGGTGCAGGAGGACGAGGTGCCCGCCAGCGTGGAGGAGCAAACGCTGGAGGAGGACGACGGCGAGGCTGCCAAGCAGAGGCCACAAATCACGGAGACGGACAATGGCGAGAAGCTGGAGGCCGTGGATCTGGCGCATGAGGAGACGGAGCTGACGCAGCAGCAGGAGCAGCTGGACAAGGAGAAGGAGCAGGAGAAGGAAAAGGAACAAGACGAGAAGGAGCAGGAGAAGGAGCAGGAGGAGAAGGAGCAGGAGCAATCTTCGCAAGCAGCAGCCACAACCGGTGCACAGCAGCTGCTGACCCCTGCCGATGTTGCCACCGAAGCCATGGAGGCTGAGCATGAGACCGAGGCGGCGCCCGCCTACGACTATCCCTACAAGATTGACGAGGAGTACGCGGAGGAGCACGAGCTCAAGCCAGAAGCGGAACAAAACGAAATAGCAGCAGAGAAGCCGGCAGAGAAGCCCGAGGAGGTGCTGTCCACGCCTGCTGTAAACAATGAGCTGGAGGAGGAGCTGGAGGCATCGGGGGCACAAGAAATCGCAGCGCAGACGCCAGACGATGGCATGAAATTCGATTACGAAACGCACGCCGAAGAAGAGGAGCAAGCGGAGGAGGAGCAGGAGAAAGAGCAAGAGAAGGAGAAGGAACAGCCTGAGGCGCAAGCTCAGCCACAGCATGACGAACTGCCAGAGCCAGAGCTGAGCGCTGTGCCCATTGAGCAAGATGAGGCAAGCCAGAGCGAGACTGAGGCAGAGACGGCCACCAAGCACTATGAGCAGCTGCAGCTGGAGGATGAGCAGGAGGTGGCAACCGATGCGGCTGATGATTTGATACCCGTGCCTAACGAGGAGCTGACGGAAACCGAGAGTGTGACAAATGCGCCCAAGCTGGAAGAGCAGCAGCTGGAACAGTCGGGAGACCATGAGCTTGAGGCAGAGGAGGCACAAACAGAAGCGGCTAAAATCGAAGAGGAGCCGGCAAAATTGGAGCAGCAGCCCGAGGCAGTGGAAGCAGAGAAGGAGGAGGAGGAGCCACAACATGAAATTGCTGTCCAAACAGAAGCCGCAGAAATTCCAACAGAGAATGCAGCTGAAATTGAGACAGAGAAGAAGACAGAGATGGAGAAAGAGTCGGAAACGGAGACGGAGGCAGCACAAAGCGCCGACATCAAGCCGACAAGTGGTGAAGATGATTTAAATGAAGCCAATCAATTAAAACCAGAGCAAATCGAAGGCGAAATGGAGCTGGCAACAACGGAACAGCCGCAAGAACAGGAGGAACCAGTTGCAGAGCAAGAGGCAGAGACAGAAACAGAAACAGAGACGGAGACGGAGATGGAGGCAGAGACTGCAGCTGAGACAGAGACGGAGACGGAGAAGGAGGAGGCTGAAGTGGAGGCAATCAGCGAAGCACAACAACAAGTGGAATTGGCTAACCCAACAAATGATGATGAATTGGCGCCAGAGCAGACCACAGAACAGGTGGCAGCAGTCACTGAAGCCGAGAGGGAGGAGGAGACGGATGAGACGGAGACGGAGCAGGCAGCGGAGTCGGAGTTGGAGTTGGAGGAGCAGACAACGGCAGGCCAAGTCGCAGCTGAACCAGAAATCTTGAATGCAGCAGCCGAGAAGTTGAATGAGCCAAATGCAAATGCAATTAAGACGCCCGAAGTGTCGGAAACAATTGCACAGCCCGAGGCAGAGGCGGAGATGCAGATAGAAACGCAAACAGAGCCAGAGCAAGAGCAAGAAGCAGAGAAAGAAGAGACAGAGATAGAGCAAGAGACAGAGACAGAGATAGCGGCAGAGACAGCAACTGAGAGCGAGGCTAATGATGAGTTGTCGCATGTGGAGGCAGTTGAGGCGTTGCCACAAACTGATGACGAGATTGAGGCAATTGAGACAACTGAGGCACAGGTAATTAAACAAGAGCAGCAGCAGCAGCAGCAACCGTTGGCTGAGGTGCCGGCGGTGCAGGAGGCGCCGCTGAATGTAGCTGACGCTTTGAAGGAGACCGACAACAATGTGGCAGAGGCGGAGCAGCCAGCGGAAACTGTCACCGAGCAGAGTGAAAGTGCAGAACCAATTGAAACGGAAATGGACAAAAATGAAAATGATAATATCATACAAGGAGCGGAGCCACAACTGGAGCAGCAGCAGCAACCGAACAAGGTCAGCGAAGCGGAGCAAACAGAGCTGGACTACAGCAGCATTGAGCAGCTGCAGCAGCTGCCAGAGAGGGAGCCAGAGCGGGAGCCAGAGAGGGAGCCAGAGAGGGAGGCAGAGACGGAGGCAGAGGCAGTACCTGAGGCAGCTATTGAAACCGAATCTGAGCCAGAGACAGTGGCAGCTCCAGAGCCAGAACCAGAACCGGAAACCGTTACAGCTGCACCTCTAGAAACGGAGACGCCGCTGCCGGAGCTGGCCGCCGAGGTGCCCATCGTCAGCGAGGAGCATAGCAAGGATGACTTCCAGGAGAGCGAGAGCATTGCGGACATACTCAGCGATCTGATGCTGGAGGGAGACAGCACAGTGCCGCCGGTGCCCTTCGGAGAGCAACCCTCGGAGACCAAGCCCATGGCCGAGGCAGCTGTGGAGGCGGAGCAGCCAGAGATTACTCAGCACCTGCCCGATCTGCTGGCAGAGGCGGCTGAGCTGCAGGAGCAGCAGGCAGCCACAGAGGCAAGCAGCGTGGAAGCGGCCGAGCAGCAACTGATTACCTTCTATCCCGAACAGCAATCCCAGCCAGCTGAAGCGGAGCAAGCTGCTCCCATCGAAGCCGAGGCGGAAGCCACCACAGAAGAGGCAGCTGCCACAATTGCACCCGAAGATCTGCCCTTCGATCTGAGCGACAACGATGCGCCCAAGCGTGTGCATGAATTCGAATCCGACAGCCTCATAGTGGAGTCCACCACGCTCCTTCTGGATGAGAACAATCACATCGAGGAGGCCACAGAGGCGCCCGTTGTTAGCCACGTGCAGGAGGAGGCTACCCCTAATCCCGCTGATATTGTCGAGATCACCACGCAGACCATGCTGGGCTTGGCCAGTCGTGTGACGCTCATGGAACCCGCTGCACCCGTGGCCACCACGCTGAAGCCTCTGATGACCGCCGAGGAGGCCACGCCTCAACCCGCCGCCCCGCTCACGCCAGAGGCAACTGCCTCCATAGCTGATTTGCTCAAACCCGGCTCGGAGCTGCGCAAGCGCGTGGATCTCGGTCTCGAGGCCATCTCACTGGGTCTGTCCTGCGCCAATGATCGTCAGTGCCAACTGGCGGATCCCAACACGGTCTGCAACGGACGCGGCGTCTGCGACTGCGCCTCCAGCGATGGCGCCCAGGCTCAGTGCAGCGCAGAGCGCACCGGCTGTGCTCCGGGCACCTTCCAGGTGAGCTTGGCTTTCTATAAACATAAAACTGTTTGTCCCGACTGACTGACTTACTGACTTGTCAAGGCTTACCAGATAAAACTAAAGGAGTTGGAATTCTACAAACAATTTCCTAAATTAGTTAATGTTCTGAAAAGTTGTATTCTTCTATAAATGTTTTCCTGACGAACAGACCTACACACTATCAAGATCGAACCTAAGCAAAATGAGCGAAAAATCTCTTAAATATCTCCTAGATTGGTGAAGATTGTTTAGAACTATAATCAGAAACAATTTTTGAAAATTCTCATTCCAAGTTGTATAAAATTATAGAATCATTTCGAGCTTTTCAATAATAATATTTCCAAGTCCATAAACCTCCAAAATATTTCCTTTCGATAAAGGATAATAATAATCTTACGCAGTTCCTGGAGGATAAATACTTTCTTTCGTAGTACATGGGTGATAAACAATTTTATTTAGAGCTCCGTAGAGGATAAATATTTGCTTTTCCGATTCACGAAAAGCTAAAATGGTATAGATCATTTATAATATTCATTTTAAAAGAACTTCCGTTTGGATTAAATAATGATTTTCTACTGCATATCTCCTGTATTTACTTATCGTATAATTTCCATATTTTCTTTTTAGTGTCGCTCGAGCGGCGTCTGCATCTCGTGGTTCTTTGTGTGTGACGGACGCGCCGACTGCAACGACGACTCCGACGAGGAGTGCACCCACAACGCGCGCCTCAACCAGACCTGTCCGGCGGAGGCGTTCCGCTGCGAGCGTAGCGGACGCTGCATCTCGCGTGCCGCGCTCTGCGACGGACGCAAGCAGTGTCCCCATGGCGAGGATGAGCTGGGCTGCAACGGGCAGCAGCGGGGGGGCAACAGCTGTCCGGCGCACACGTTCCGCTGCAAGAGCGGCGAGTGTCTGCCGGAGTACGAATACTGCAACGCGATTGTCTCCTGCAAGGACGGCAGCGATGAGCCGCCGCATCTGTGCGGCTCCCGCTCCATGCCCAATCTCTTCATGCGCCTCATCGAGGCCGGCGGACTCCTGGCCAGCCGCAACGAGCCGGACGCCTACTGTCCGCACCGCTGCAGCAACGGACTCTGCCGCTCCACGGCCATCGTGTGCTCCGGCCGCGATGGCTGCGGCGACGGCACCGACGAGCAAACCTGCGCTGTCTGCCGTAAGTAAACTGCCATCAAAAATCATCAAAAATCCATTGATCCCCTTGAAAATGTTGCAATTTTGGGCTTCGATCAATGATAATTCCAATCATCGAATAGTCATCCATAGTATACTATTTCATCGAATTTTATAGATCGATTTATATATAGAGTTTTGTTATTTTTTTTTTTTTTTGTGGCTAAAATTTTTATTAGTTTTAGTTTAGCAAATTGCTCAAGTTTTGTTTAATTTTTGTACATTATTATTATTTTTTTTTAGCTGAATAATAATATATTTTAAATTTGAAATCTAATTTACCTTCAAAAATTCTTTAAAGTTAAAAAAATAGATTTCTTTTGCAAAATAAATTATAAATTGCAATCTGAGTATCAAAATTGCAGAGTTTTCTAAAGATCCAAGTCCGATATATTAATTTTATTAATATGAACTATAATTTAACCCATCGTCTAATTTATTTAATTTCTCTATTTTTTCTCCAGGCTGTCCCGCGCCCAAGGTTGCCAGTCTGCCCGTCTTTCTGGCCAGACATCGTCCCATGCCGCTGTGGTAATTCCGACTAGAACCGAACTGCAACTGCAACATTTTGCAACACTATTTCGAGCACTTTCCCACACTGTACCACATTGGATATATTTGAATTTTGTCTAGCATTAAGTTCATCATTTGAGAAGCCTATTTATTTATTTATTTATTATCATTATGATTATGATTTATTTATTTTTTGAACTGCGTCGCCTGCCACGCCCAATTGCCACCTTGCTAGCAAGGGATGAGCGCATCCTTTGACCCAGTGATGCCTGACAATTGTGCGCCCTATGCGCGCTCTTCCAACCCCCCTCACCCACCCTCTCCACTGTACACCCCTCGCCCATACACATAAACTATTTATTCAACTCATGTGCCCATTGAAACTATTTATTCAACCTCACTTTTTTCACTAAAAAAACAAAAAAACTAAAAATATAAAAACGAAAGGAAAACAACACTTCGATCGCTTAGCTTAGTTTTATGAAATTATCTAATTTATTATAAATTATGGCCAGGCAAACAACAACAACAACAACCGAATCAACAACAGATGCATTTTTATTATCTATTAATTTGTTTGTAAATAAGTTAACGAAATGCTTGATGTACAATACATGATCACGATAAATGCCTCGTATAAACCGCACTGTAAGGCATGATGTACCAATTGTATACCCTTCATTTGCACATACACAAGCGTGTATGCTCTTTCTTCAAGTCAAAATACAACACTAAAATAAAAGAAATATAAAACATTTAGAAAATCAGTTAAGACAACGTAAATTGCATTAATTATAAACAAAACTTATTTTTAAAATAAAAAAAATATATCATAAAATAAAAATAAATACAAATTGTGTGTTTTATTCTTAGTTTGCAATAACTTCACCGTGTAACTGCGAACTTACTTGATGTAAATTTTAGCCAACTTTTCGCTTTAAACACTTTGAAAGCAGCTGCCCCTCATTTATTATTGATGCTGCTTTCCACGCTTAATTTGTTTTTGTTTTTGTTTTCGTTTTCGTTTTGGGCGAAAAGCACGTGCCGCAAATTCCACAAATACACGCAAATGCCGACGGCAAAGGCTTAGCCAAATATTTGTGGCAAGCAACAGTTGGTTACGCTGCCACAGTGGCAAGAGAGGCCAAAGAGACCATGACCGTGAGCGTCGACTGCGCAGTCGCGTTGCATGCCAGAAGTAAATAAACATTGTCTGCTTTTAGGCGGTGCGCTCAAAATGCAGTCAGGTTCGATACTCTGCTAAGTTTGTAAGTTTGTTGTTGGTCTAACAGCGTGCGCAGCGAACATGTTGCAAGCAAGTTCGAGCCAAAGGATACGGCGATGATGCATTGAGTTTGGCGTGCGTTAGAGCAGCACAACAGTAGCAGTGAGTTCGTGTTCCGCAGATCAAACAGTTGGTAAACAAAATATGAGTTGCATTGATCAGCTTAATTGTGCATAATTTTCTGATTGCAGCTGAATTCAGAGGATTAGAAATGGAAAATAAAATAGAAAATGCTGGCAAAATGCATAAATAACAGTATATAATAAATGCTCTTAGAAATTTGTGCTTTTTGCTGTACGTTTGATGCCAAGTTCGAGTTCGAGCTTAGCAAATCAAACAAGTTGCTTTGATCAACTGAATTGAATTTATTTCTTATTGCTTCAGAAAATTGAAAATAAAATATATACAAAAAAATATTAAAAAAAACTGCATACACAGCGGAATTTAAATAAGGCAACAAAATAAGCCTGCTTTTAGAGATTGGTGCTTTTGTCTTGAGGTTTGATGTCGTTTGTTCTCTTCAAGTGCTGCAAATGCGTGAAAGCTCTCACACTCTCTCTCACACATACACGCGCACAGACGCTTACTCTCTCAGAGACGCTCACACTCACACTCTCACTCTCACTGACGGATGCCGCAACGGCGTGCAAAATATTTTGTGTTATTATTATGCGCTTGGCAGCCATTGCAGCAGGACACGCGACCTCGTTGAGTCTCTTGCGTGCGTGTGTGTGTCTGTGTCCGTGTGTGTTTATCTGTGTGTGTTTATTCTTTTTTTGTTTTGTGGCGTGCCACAGCGTAACAAAAACAAATATTGGGCACAAATCATGTGGCAAGAGAGCTGAGCTCGTTGCAATCAATAAAACGCAGCCAAAATGTATTGAGGTGAGTGCAAAAGGTCCTCTTGGGATGCTGAAAAATCACAACTTTGCGAAAAGTTCTCTACACTTATCTGTGTGGGTGTGCGTGCGTGTATGTGTGTGTGTGTATCTGTGTACGCTCAGCTTGTTAGTATCCATTGTGTGGCATGCTTTGCAATTTATTTACGCTGACGCTGCAACGGAAAATACTTCAATGGCCGCCACTCCCCCTCCCTCTCCCTCTCTCTCTCTCTCCGTCTCGCTCTGTGTTTGTATCCGTTTTTCGCTTACTACGTCATGATGTCCTCGACATACCTATACATGCACACGCACACACAGACACACAGATACTACGTGGACTTGTTGTATGGGTTTGTCTGAGCTTTCCACACAATCTGCCATGCCGAGCCCTTGAAGTGACTCATTTGACGCTCTTGTTGGTCTGCTATCATTCTAATAATTAATACTTTGATGTGAGCATGTTGGAAGGGCTACAGTCGTACGCAACCGACAGTAACAGAGCTTGTAATTTGAGCAATTTGTCTGCTGAATATTTTTGTTGTTTCTCAGCCAATTTTGCTGCAAATCACAGCATCGGTAGATAATATTACAAGACATGTACACGCTAAAGTTGAAGTTTTTAGCTCTATAATTGTGGCAGTTGGGGTTTTTTGCGTTTTGCTGAGAAACGGAGGCAGATGCCAAAATTTTAACACCAACTCAAACTGCTTACAGTATAACAGCAGCTTTGTACCAAAATTTGTGTCTCTAGCTATTACAGTTTGCAAGATCTAGGTGTTGAGAATATACTATATACTTTATTGTGCATGCCCTTTCTCCTTCCCTCCTCCATTTCATCTTCTGCCCTGGTTTCTCCCTCCTTCTAATATTTCTCACTTGCACAAACTAAACATACCCTTTTGTAATTTTTCAAAATACAGTTTTTAAAAGCATGTCTCAATTAAAGCTCAACGAATAGCTGTAGAAATTACTCACCCCAACTTTTTCCCGAACTGTTGACATGTTGATAGACACGCTAATAGTATTAATTAATACTGACTGCAATTTGTTTATTTTTTTCATTAATAGTTATAGCTGTATTAATTGTGACATTTGACAAACTATTACGATTGTAATTGCACTAAGTATTTTGTTAGGTTTCTTTTTAAGTATGCTGAATGCATAAGGTTAGTTCCAAAATACTATCAACACTTACACTTTTCAAAACCTCAGATAGTGTTTAACATAATTTTCTGGTTTAACAAACGTATTCATATACTATATATAATATTAATATTAATAAAAATATATTATATTTATTTATAAGATCGTATTTACATCTGTCGTTAGTTTTTATTTGTATTATTCATTATTGTCTGAAAACTATATACAAATATTTTGCACTTGCTTATCAGTCACAAGCGTCTACGTAATTCATACCAATAATCTAAACAATGATCTAAAATAAACATATTAAATGCAAGTACAAAGTGTGAATACAGTTTCGACATTCATAAGCCAGCTGAAAGTATTCATAAGTATCGGTTACTGAAATTAATAACAGCTTACACTGCACGCCATATTCGTGTTTGTTTTAATAAAATATTAATATATTACTAAAATTACGAAACGAAAGCTAATAAATAAATTGTTTCAACCTCCGAAACACCTTCAAAATAGGGCCTGTAATAATTTGTTTCGCTTTTCAAACTTTGTATGTGATTAGTTAACATTTTTGCTGTTTAAATCTCTTGTTGTATCTGAGGTTAAGCATGATCAGAAATTGTATATAACAGAACGCACCTTGTGCTTAAATTGCCTAAAACATTAACTCCGAAAAAGCTAATTTAATATGCCTATTATTATTATTATTATTATTTTTTAATGAAACTTGATTTGCATGAGCATAACTCAGCATTAGCTCGTCTCCCAGAGATAAATCTGTGGCTGTGTTTGTATTTCTGCTGGCCTCAGATTCCAGTGAAGTTTTTTATCTGTCGATACGAACTATTGTGTCATACTGGGAAATCGTGATGTTTATACTTTGGTGTATATATGTATGTACTTACATTGAGCATTGTATAATCCATCATCTGCGCTTCAACTATTAGGCTTCATATACACGAAAAAAAAAACAATTAAGAACACGAAATGTTGTGGCTTGTGCAAAGAAATACCCTGTATTGGCGAAAAAATAAAATATTTTAGAGACATTTAAATACGAGGCGACAATTAAAATATTACCAAGACATTAAAATACAAGAGCTTGCTTTTGCATGGAAATAAAATAAAATTAATTTCTTTACAGCATCTTAAAATAGTACTTTTTATTTGTATACTTGCAAGATAGATTAAAAATTTATTTAAAAATAATAAATTTATTTAATAATAATAAATTTATTTAAAAAAATATTTTATTTTTGATTATTTATGTAAGAGTTAAATTCCGCTTTTAATAGTATATCCAGAGGTCATCAAGTTGTTTTCTCTATAATCAATTAACTTCATTTAAGCCTAGTTGCTAATTTATTAATATCTATACGAAGTTTTTTTGAACAGCGGATTTCGAGAGAAAAGCATATTTTTTTATGTAACTATTTACAAAATATTAATTTACAAAATACATAAAATTGAGAGAATGAATTTTATAATTTAATTTTTGTAGCCTTTATAAAATTACAGCAGCCGATATTAAAATAAATAATAGGGCTTGCTTTTTCTGTCAATTTAAAATAACTTCGTTTGATGTCAGACTAATTAAGTTGCAAAATAAATAAATACACAAAATTTGTATCTTTAAAAGCATAAAACGTAAACAATTAATAGGGAGCAGCAGAACCTGTGTGCAGTAGGCAATTACAGGGTAGATTAAGCATAAAAGCGCAAAGGCCGTAATGAGAATGATGTGATAATGCAATGCAAATCGATAGCAAACACACTTACAGCACTGTATAAAACAAAACAACAATATAAACATACATATGGTCAATGTTGGGGGTAAAACTGCAAAGTGAATGATAGTCGAGCCCCGAATGCCTTCGCGATTGGACCAATCCAACAATCCAACAATCCAACAATCCAACGCTGAGCAACTGCGAGCGTTCCCACCGATTCGCTTCCGCTCTTCGAATCGGCTGCGATATATACTACTAAGTATCTGCGGGTTTATTTGTATCTGTATCTTTTGGCGGTGCTGACGGTTCGCATCGGTTGTTGTTCAAGCATATTTCGCATTCAACAGACTGTAAGCGTCAAGTGTTTATTATTATTTTTATTAATGCTGCAGCAAAAGCTAATTAGGCAGCTCAAATATTGTCAATTTATTTTGGATGCAAGCAACAGTTTATTCTAATTCTTTTGGCACGTTCTTGGCAGTGAATGTGTTTATTGTGCAGGTCGAGAGCTAAAAATAGCGATCCACATATAAATGAAAACAAACTTCAAACATATATTGCATTTGGCGAGTGCTGTCGGGTGTGTTATTCTAGTATTTGTTGTCTAAACGCTCCAAGAATTAATTTTATGCCTGCCCCATGCAAAGAAACAAGTTAAGTGGCACCGCAAGTTCCGCATTTAATTATAGTACTTGGTTATGCTGGCTCTTGAGCCGCAGTAAATGTAGTGAAAGAAGCAAAGACAAAGTGTATTTTTACTGCCAATAAATCACATTGATTTGCATAAAAATATAATGAGCAAAAAATGTACAAAGTCAATCAACTTTAAACAAACAAATTAAAAACAGATTTCTGCTTTATATGGCATGCAACGTTTATTTTTCGATATTTCAGGTATTAATGCCTTAAAATTAAACTTTTATCTATAGTTTTTTTTTATTAAAATTTTAATTTATTTAGTTTTGTATAATACTTATCATTTCCATACCTAAAATATTTATTGTTTTGACTAGCCGGCAAATTCAACCACTTTTTACTTAAACTTTAATCAATATTTTAACTTATTTTTGTGTAATATTTGTCATTTCAATATCTTAAATATTTATTGCTTAAGCTGACCTTAAAATATAACAAGCTTTTAATTAAAGTGTATTGTATTAACTGTCATTTCTATATTATATTGCGTATATGCTTAAAAAATTACCCATTTTTTGCTGTTTCGTTTTCTATCTATCTGAAGAAAAAACCGGATTTCTGTAAAAACAAAACACAAATTTGGGCTGAAGCAGATAAATTCTAACAAGCGTAACTGCTATTCAAATAGACGCTACTTGGCCACGATAAATATCGTGATCGATAACACAAAAATAAAATACCAGCTGCACCCAAAGCTCCCTAGGTGTAATTTAGCGCTAAGTCTGTAAATAATGCGCAAAATTTAAATATTCAGATAAACTTTGATGTTTTTTCTTGCAGATGCCTAAACAAAACACACGCTAGTCCATGTTAAAGCCCGGAATAATTCCTAAAACAGCGCTACGTAATGTGTGATAAACGCCCATTGCTGGACAAGTTTCATCAGCAATCCGAGCAGAACGATGAAACTTTGGATGACTTGGAGTCGTCCATGATGGGCATCAACCACAAATCCCACGCAGCGCCTAGCCTGCTGTGGTACCTACGGCAGAGCATCCTACGGCGTAAGGTGCTGCTGGGTCTGCTGCTGGTGTTCGTCTGCTCCTATATTCTGATCGGACCCGGGAATGTGCTGGAGTTCAACAGCTTGGACGGCATTGTGCGGGTGCATCATCATTCCAACCTGGCGGATATGGAAGGTATAAATGTATAAATATCTGTGTGTATGTGTGTGTGTGTGTGTATGTATACCCTGTAGCGAGCACAGTTAAAGAGCATATGCCATATACCATATACCCTATATGTGTTGTTACTAAATTTGTTGCTTTACCTAATTCGATACGATTTGTGTTGCACCATTTTGTTCTTGCATGACGTGTACATACCCTGTGAATCCATGCAGCAGCTGCTGGCACTGAATACCCGTCAGCTGGCACACCATATCAGTATCCGTATTCGTATCCGTATCAGTATCCGTTAACGTTAGCATCCCAGCCACTGACTGTACATAAACAACTTTTGCCCCAAGGCTTTCTCGTGTATAGCAATCACTGTAGGATCGAGGATCTGGATCCCTACAAGCCCGAGGTGATGCGCCACTTCAAGCGCATCGCCTACAAGCCCTGCCAGTCCCGTCCCCCCCTCACCCAGCTGCACTACGACACGCACAGCCAACGCTACGTGCTACGCATCAATGGCACGGCCTTTCAAGCCTACGATGTGAAGAGCACGTTGAGCTGTTGCTACATGGGCGTGGAGCGTGTGGACGAGTTGCATGTGAACTACACGGCATGCCAGCAGCTGAAGAGCAGGGCGCAGATCTCCAATGAGACCGAGAGCATTATCGTCAAGTGTCGCACGGACAAGAAGCAGATCTACATCAACGGACATGCCATGATACCGGAGCGTCAGGAAATCCGGCAGCGTCTGCTGCATTGGTCACAGCAAGATCGCATGCGGCGTGTGCCCAGCCTGCTGATGATCGGCATCGACAGCATCTCACGGGTGAATCTCATACGCGCCATGCCCAAAACGGCGCAGTATCTCTATGACAACGATTGGTTCGAGCTGGCGGGCTACAATAAGGTGCGTAAAAACCTCTAAACTGGGGAGTACCGGAGCTAAACTCTCTCTACCTTTCACAGATCGATGATAATACCTTTCCCAATATCATGGCGCTGATGGCCGGCTATAATCTGGAGAGCGCCATGAAGCACTGCAATCCGTATCAGACGCACGGCCTGGACAAGTGCGACTTGGTTTGGAAGCTCTTCAAGCAGCACGGCTTTGTCACCGCCTACGGCGAGGATGCGGTCAAGATCAACACCTTCAACTATCTGAAGAAGGGTTTCTCCCAGCCGCCCGTCGACTACTATTTGCGTCCGTATCTCTCAGCCGCAGAGAAGCTGCTGGAGGGCAATGTGGTGCTGGGCCTGCCTCACTGTCTGGGCTACGAGACGGAGTCGGAGCATGTCTACAGATATGCGCAGGAGTTTGCGCAGCGCTATCGAAATGACAGCTACTTTGGCTTCTTCTGGACGAACACGCACAGCCACAGCGATCTGTCGCAGACCAGCTCCATGGACGAGTATCTGCGGAGCTATTTGCAGCGTCTGGTGGCGCAGGGCACCATGGAGCACAGCATTGTGATATTCTTCAGCGATCACGGCCTGCGCTTTGGACCCACGCGTGCCACCTGGTCGGGGCATCTGGAGGAGCGGTTGCCCTTTCTGTTCATCTGGCTGCCGCCGTTTGTGCGCTCCGCCTATCCGCAGTTTGTGGACGCACTGCGTCAAAACCGCAATCGCCTGACCACGCCCTATGATCTGCACCTCACGCTCAAGCACATACTGACGCTGTCGGGGCGCAGCGGCAGCCTGGAGTCGCTAGGAGCCGCCAAGGACTGTCCTCAGTGCCAGAGTCTGCTGTTGCCGGTGTCGCTGAATCGCAGCTGCGAGGATGTGGCCATAACGGATCACTGGTGCACGTGCCGCACCTACGAGAGCGTCTACAAGAACTCCAAGCTGGTGCGGCATCTGGCCCAACGCGTGGTCCACCATCTCAATCAGTACGTGATCAACTTTCGCAATGGCAGCCTGACTCATCTCTGTGAACCCCTCGTGCTGCACAGCGTCACCGCCGCCTCCCGAGCGCATGCCAACAATGCGGACTCCAAGTCCATCGAGGTCTACCGACTGACCTTCTACACCTCGCCCAACAAGGCGCAGTACGAGACGACCGTCCGGTATAACAAGCTGCTGCCGGAGGATCAAAATGTGCAGGTGACGGGCTCCGTCAGTCGCCTCAACTCGTACAGCGGGGAGGCGGACTGCATGAATGACTTTTTCATTAAGAAGTATTGTTACTGCCGCAAGAAGAAGGGCAAATCCTAGTCAGTCCATGGCATTGATATATCTAGTATTCTGGTATTGATCCAATATTGTTTAGGCTTAAGCCGCAAGTGCCGTTATATAGATTAGTTATCTTGTAGATTATGCGATATATGCGATAGTTGATGTTAGAGCCCAGCAACGTGATAATATTTACTTAACTAGACTATAATACTCGATGTAAATATCCTAGAGATATATTAGATATTTATATATCGATTTTTGCTCACTTCTCTCTCTCTCCCTCTCTCACTATCCCTAACTCTCTTTGTATAGACTCTCCATTCCACTTAATATCTAACTATACTATATCTTAACTTAAATAAACATGAAAACGATTGCCAACCATTCAATTATTAGCTTAGAGAATTCTATATATATTTAATTTTACAGTATGAAATACTTTACAATAATATTGTTAAACTAATGAGCTTATTCATAGAAAAGCCGCATTAATAAAAATCAAAAGAAACTCAATAATATTGTTTTTCTTATAAACAAATCCGACACAGACTGAAAAAGAAAGGTATGTATTATATTCTCATTATCAACAAAATGTGATTTCTATCATCTTTAAATTATTTGAAAATTGTTCAATAATCAAATAAAACAAAAATATATATATATATATATATATATAAATATATATATAAATAAATAATAATAGAAACACTTCATTTTTAAATCAAAGTTCGATTTTTTTATAAACAATTATTAAATTAATAATTTATTAACTGTTAAAATAAAAATAAATATATTTTTTCGTGTAATAAGTAAAGTTTCACGATCGTTCCAATTTTATTGTCATTTGTTAAACTAAAATTTGCATTGTGCTGAGGAATAAAATGGTTTAAATTATATGACCAGATGGCAGATCATAAATATAACAATTATGACTTAAAAATTTCAACGCTGCTGCTGAAAACTAGTAAACTTTTCCTTGAAGTTAAAGTGCATCAGCAGATTCTTCAGTGATTTGAAGAATTTCGTGAGCGGACTCAATTTAAGCAGACTTTTCAAATCGCCCGGCATGGGTTCGACCTCCAAACGGATTTCCTTAAAGTCTGATTTGATGTCGATAGTGAAACGTCCGCTCATCTTCACGACAAACTCATTATATTGCGGACGTGTTTTCTGGAAGTCAACCGTTTGCTGCAACTGCTGGGAAAGGAACGATTGGTTGCCATAACGGTTAAAGCCTCGCAGGCTCCAAGTGTCCAAGTTGCTGCTGATTAGCCAGGTCAAGCGACTTGGCTGCGGCTCTGTCTGCACCTCAATTGGCTGCATTTTGATGTCGTAGATTGTGGCCAAGATCTCCTCAATGGCGTTCACATAGCACATGGCCCAATCCTGAAAGATGTTGCTTTGACCGTTGCGCATTGCATTGCACCGCATGATCTTGATCTCATTGTTGGTGGGCACCAGCGTGAAGACATGCATGGGAGGTTTTTTTCCATTAGCCTCGGTTGCTATGGTTGCCGTCTCTGCAGTCTCTGCAGTTTCTGCAGTCGCCGGCTGTGGCTCTTTCTTGCGCTGCTTGGCCGGACGCTGCATGTCCAAGGCTTGCTCCAGCAGCAGACTCTCCGGCAGTCCAAACAGCAAATAATCGTAGAACTTGGCCGGCGTGGACATCAGCTGCTCATTGGCGCAGGCTTGTGCCGCCAAGGCGAAACATTTGCGTAGATAGGTGAAATTGACAGGCATTACGGACAGGCCCACATTGTGCATCAGCTCGAAGGGATCCTGCACGCAGACACAGCGATCCTGCCGAAATGCCTCCGGCTGGTCGCCCGTGGCAGCCGCAATGCTGCGCTGCTGCGCCTCATACGCCGGAAAGCCGCCGTCCAAGGCCAAGGTTTCCAAATCCAAGGCGTAGCCCAAGAACGGCGACAACAGCTTCGAACTGAAGTCTATTTGATCATAGAACTTAAAGAAGCTGGCAATCAGATCCAAGGTGCTCACATTATGAGGCAGCGGTTGCACGTGTTGCAAGCTGTAGGCATAGTTGATGCCATAGAGATTGACGGGGCTGCAGTTGGCCTGCAGCTGCTGCAGGGAGGGCAGATAGCCGTGCTGCTGCAGCGCGTAGATGATGAGGGTGACGAGGCAATAGCTGGTCATGCTGCCGCTGCCGATGATCTTCAGATGCTTGGCCCAGATCTTGAGGAAGAAGCACTGCTCGCGCAGACGCACATCCAGGCCCATCAGCTCCGCCACAAAGCGCGAATTGTAGGTGCTATTGGGCAGCCACATATTGATGTCCAGGCTGCGTCCACTTGCCACGTGCCTGCACCTGATGATCGGCACCCGAGCATGCCGTATGGGCAGCACTTCATCAAAGTCCCTGCTGCGATGCAGAGATTTGACCATCCTGTTGAACAGCTGCGAGTGCGTCATGCCACGCCGCGAATTGTCGCACTGCTCCAGAAACAAATCAATGTCGCTATCTGGGAATAAAGGGAACGTTAGTTACAGAACAAGCGGAGCAAATTGTTGGCTACCTTTCAGCGCCAAGCCCGTGACCAGCGAGCCAAAGGGATAGACCTTGAGGCCTTTTGGTCCCTGCCTCTCAATGCTGTTGCGCACCTGTGCAAAGCAATTATCCAGCTCGTTGCAGTCGCCGGCATAGAATCCCACCAGAGCCGCCAAATGTTGGCCGGATGCGGCGTCTGCCAGCAGAGCGCCGAGCTCACGCCGTTCCTGCTGCATTTGGTCGGTGGCATGGAGCTTGGTGATGGCATCGAGGCACTTGCGCAGCTTCCTCTGCCGCTTCATCGTGTGACTCAGCAGATCGTGGCTGAGGCATTCCTCCAGCGTATTGAACGTTGCCTCGCATATCTTGCACTGCACCACACCGTCTTGCAGTGGCTCCGGCTCCGGGAACGTCAGCTGCCTTTTCATTTCTGTAAAAGTATTAAAATTTATAAAAAAAACTGTTTAAAAGGCTGAACAAACTTTATTGTCACATTCACAATCTGACTAATAAGGCAACAGAACTCCGTTCCGTCTGTCGACAACACGCTCGAAGTAGGCGCTGCCGATGCAGCCATCGACTCCGGCACAGAGCACCACATTGTTGCTGGAGCGGAAGAGCGGCAGCCCATCCGCCAGCACCTTGGCCACGTTCAGATAGATCAGCAGCTGGCAATCGCTGCGAAATCCGCTCAGCACAGCGCGATTGTCGCTACCAAGCAGCGCAAAGTGCACGTGATTGCGTTGCATGCGCCGCAGGCCCTCGGCCTTGATGCGCTCCCAGTGCCTGTAGTAGGTGCCATGTGCCACAGGCGCCGCCAGCTCCGCAACGCTCCAGATGCGCTTGAGGCATGCCTCGGACTCCACTGCGTCCATCGAATGCCCCTGATTGGCGCGTATTTCATAGCCACCACGCTCCACGTTAAGACGCAGCGTGTAGCGCTGCTTGGCATCGGCTGCCACAATTTGCTGCAGCTTCTGCAGGCTGTAGCTGGCGCCGTAGCGTGGATGCCCCAGAATCTGCGAGACGCTGATGAAGCCATCTGCTCCTATCGAGAGTCCCTCCTTCTGTGCGCCGTGGCGCAGCAGCCAGGAGAGCTGTTTGCTCAGTTGCACATCGCTTGGGTTTCTGGACATGTCGGCGTTACTTACTTTTCTCAGTTTCAGCCATTCGTGTCTGTATTTTGTCTGTTTAACATGAATTCGCAATCTTGCGAAAATTGTATTTGATAACTGCTGCAAACGAATCGATTTGTTATCGATATCAAACTGTATGTGCGCAATTCACGCGCTCTCTCTGACACAATCACCTGCGTCACCTTGTAGCAATTGTCACCATGGGTTTAATCATGGGTTTTTTTTGCAAATTTTTATTTAGCTTTTTTTTTTAGTTTGTAAACGAATTGTATTGTAAAATTATGCAAAAATATCCAAAAATGAAAGCATTTGGTCGAAATTAGGGGGATTATTCATTAAAACCCATAATTGTTGAACTTTGAATGGGCATACCATCACCAAAACTTAACCGATTTTCAAGCGGTATGGCTTTTTCTCAATCATTTGAATGCGAAAGTAAAATTTAAGTGATAAATGAAAAAACAAAATTTTGAAATTTTTTGCAAACATTTTGAGCTTTTAAAAAATTGCAATTTTCAGAAAAAAATTTTTTTTTAAATCATAGGAATTGATGCGTAAACGAATTGCTGTATTGCAAAATTAGGCAGAAAAAACCAAACATGGCAGCATTTGGTCAAAAAATGAAGATTTTAGAGCCAATTTTGGAAAGTATTTTATATAGACCCAGTACCCACAAAATGAGTTGAATTGCCATATGTTTAATGGCGTATTATTTAAGAAAATTACTGTTAAATACGTAAATATGATGGGTAATTTACTTTAATTTATATCTGTTTAATGATGCGAAGCGCGGAATCATTACGCAAATTGTATTTGATAACTGCCGAAAAAAAATCGATGCGCTATCGATAGAAATTCAGGGCTGCGCAGTGCCTTCACATGCTGCTAAACTCTCTCTCTCTCTCTCTCCCTTACTCTATGTTCTACTGCGTAACCTTGTTCTCACTGTTATCATGTGTTTAGCATAGAAGCTGAATTTCATTTCGTAATTTTTGTAATTTTCTATTAAATCATGCGACTTTTGGTGCTTTATGGCAGCCAGACGGGCACCGCCCAGGATGTGGCCGAGCAGATATGGCGCGAGTCGCGTCAATGGGGCTTCCAGGGCCCGGTGCTCGCCCTGGAGGACTACGACATACAGCAGCTGATAGAGGAACGCCTCGTGGTGTTTGTTGTTGCCACAACCGGAGACGGCGTGGAGCCGGATAACATGAGGCAGGCGTGGCGGTTTCTGCTCAAGCGCAGCCTGCCCAGCAACTCGCTGCATGGGCTGCAGTTCGCCTGCCTGGGCCTCGGCGATTCCAGCTACTCCAAGTTCAATTTTGCAGCCAAGAAGCTGCACAAGCGTCTGATCAATCTGGGTGCGGAGTCCGTGTGTCCACTGGGACTCTGTGACGATCAGCACGACCATGGGCATCTGGGCACATCGCTGGCCTGGACAGCGCAGCTGTGGGAAGCATTAAGCGACAAGCTGGCGATAAGCAAACAAAGCGAATCCCTGCGGGTGAATAAATGGAGCGTTCGGGTGCTGCAGGAGCAGCAGAAGGAGCAACCTGAAGATCAGCTCTGCTGGACGCAGAGACAACCCGCGCAGGTCTTTAAATTAATTGAAAACAAACGCACTACATCCGTGGATCATTTCCAGCAGGTGGTGCAGCTGCGTCTGGGCAGCTCGGAAGGTGGGCTGACCATGTCCAGCTGGCAGCCTGGCGATGTGCTGGAGCTGCAGCCACAGAACAGCGCGGAGCATGTGCAGGCGTTCTTTGAGCTGCTAGAGGAGCACCAGTTTGATTTCGATGCCAGCACAGTGGTTGAGGTCAGCAGCATTCACAAGGATTTGCCGCTGCCCTTGGCCTATGCCAAGTCTCTGACCCTGCGGCAGGCGGCGCAGTTTATTTGGGATCTGAGCGCGAAGCCGCGACAGCGTTTCCTGCAAGTGCTGGCCGAGAACTGTCTGGATGAGCTGGAGCGCGAAAAGCTCGAGGAATTCTGCACGGCCGAGGGTCTGGAGGATTTGATAGCTTATGTGAACAGACCACGTCGGAATCTGTTGGAGCTGCTGCAGGACTTTCGACAAGCCACGTCCACCTTGACTGTATCCCAACTATTCGAAATGATGCCCCTCATACAAACACGCAGCTTCTCCATTGCCTCCGATGTGTCCACGGGTGCGCTGGATTTGCTCGTCGCTGTGGTCAACTACAAGACCATAATGCACACGCCACGCCTGGGACTCTGCTCCAACTGGCTGCAGCAGCTGCCGCTGGGCGCCAAGCTGCACGGACTCATCAAACCCGGCACCATGAGCTGGCCGAAAGATGTGGAAACTCCGCTGATTATGATTGGACCCGGCACGGGCATCGCGCCCTTTCGCAGCGTAATACAGAACCGCTTGCAAAGCAGCGAAACTGGAGATCTTGTGGTGTTCTTTGGCTGCCGGAACAGGGAGAAGGATTATCACTTTGCCGAGGACTTCAAGGCGTGGCAGGATAATGCCAAGGTGCAGGTGCATGTGGCCTTCTCACGTGATCAAGCGGACAAGGTGTATGTGCAGCATCTGATAGCCCAGCGGGGCATGCAACTTGCCGAGCTTATCAGAGAGCATAATGCCTATGTCTATGTGGCAGGCAGCTCCAACAACATGCCGAAGGCTGTCAGAGAAGCGTTTATCGAGGCGCTTGACAACGATGCCAACTTATTGGAGCAGCTGATAAAGCAACGACGTTATCAGGAGGAAACCTGGGCTTAGCAAATTAACAGTTGTAGGCTTATCAATTCTATTTGTTTGGACGGATAAATACAACACATTGCAACCAATTCAAAAGTCTTCCAGCAGCTTGTCCGACGGGGTGCGACAGAAGGGGCAATGTCCTTTCTGCAGCACCTGCAGCTCAAAGTCCTCGGCGTAAAAGAGCTGCAAATAATTTATTTAATAAGCAAACTTTTGGTAATTTATCTAGTTATTACCAGCAGACATTCCGGGCAGTAGGTCACCTGCAGATCGGGCAATATATTGCGATAATACGTGTTGCGTAGTTGTTTGTTCTGTCGCTTCAGTATCAGCACGTAGTGCGGATCAATGGCACGCAGCGCAGTGCGATCCAAGCTTAGGGGCAGAGCGCTTGCCACATCATCGTTGAAGGGATCCGCATCGTCTGCGTTCTTAGCCGGCGCCAACAGCAAGCGTTCCGCCTCCGCATCGGATATATCTACCTCCGGATGGAATTGCACCACAGGCAAGATTTCTGCAAGCAACAAAAGTTAAAAAGGTGTTGGAAATCCAAATTCAATCGCTTACCAAATGAAACGAACGAGAATATATAGTCCTGCCTGCAGGTGGGGCAGCTGTTGTTGTTCAAGTGCTGACTGTAGTTGGAGCATTTGTAGCACAGCGGCAGCAGCTCCTCGGGATCGTTGAAGCCGCTCTTGCAAGCCTTGCTGTTCAGGAAATTCAGCTGTTGATGGCAAGGAATTGAAGTGAATTATTATTATAATACTAGGGAGAGTTCGCCCAGGGAGAGTTCGGTTAGCGGGAGATCGGTTAGCGAGAGTTGAGTTAGCGAGAGTTCGGTTAGCGAGAGTTGGGTTAGTGAGAGTTCGGTTAGGGAGAGTTCGGCCAACGAGAGTTTAGCCTGCGAGAGTTGGGTTAGCGAGAGTTCGGTTAGCAAGAGTTCGGTTAGCGAGAGTTGGGTTAGTGAGAGTTCGGTTAGGGAGAGTTCGGTTAGGGAGAGTTCGGCCAACGAGAGTTCAGCCAGCGAGAGTTGAGTTAGCGAGAGTTCGGTTAGCGAGAGTTCGTTTAGCGAGAGTTCGGGCAATGAGAGTTCGGTTAGCGAGAGTGCGGCCAGCGAGAGTTGGATTAGTGAGAGTTCGGTTAGGGAGAGTTCGGCCAACGAGAGTTCAACCAGCGAGAGTTGGGTTAGCGAGAGTTCGGTTAGCGAGAGTTCGGTTAGAGAGAGTGCGGTTAGCGAGAGTTGGGTTAGCGAGAGTTTGTTTAGCGAGAGTTTGTTTAGCGAGAGTTCGTCTAGCGAGAGTTCGGACAATGAGAGTTCAGCCAGCGAGAGTTGGGTTAGCGACAGTTCGACCAGCGCGAGTTCGGTTAGCGAGGGTTGACCCTGCAAGAGCCCACTAGTTAATTATAATTATAATTCTATAGCTTACATCGATTTGCTCTTGAACACCTGCGGGCGGTTTGAGGGACTGCAGACGCTTATTCACCAGCAGGCAGAGCTTGTTGGCCTGCAGCAGCTTGGCCTGCTTGGCCAGCGTAAAGAGCACAGAGCTGTAATAGTTACAGAGATTAGCTTAGTTTATAAATTAAGATATATATGGATAACGGACAACATGCTGACGCCCTTGGGCACGCCCTTGTGCTCCACTTCGTTGAAGATGAAGCGACTGACGTTGAAGAGACTGACGGGCGAGTGGGTGGTGAAAGGCTCCTTCATATAGTTGTAGATGACGCTGTAGGCGTAATAGACCTTGGCAATGCGCAAATGGTTTTTGTACTCGTTCAGATGATGATCCATGGCAATCTGTTCGCTGTTTGCAGGAGAAGAGAGATGAGTCTAAGTTAGTGAGTTTAAGTAGATAGCAGATCTACCTTTTCTCATGGTATATATCCAGATACTGTTTGGCCAACAGCCAGTAGAAGTAACTGGCGTCCAGATAACGCTCCTCGGCTATGGCCGTGTTGCTCAGCTGCTTCAGCAAGCGATTGGCCTCCTTGTTGCGTCCAGCCTTCAAATAAGCTGTTGAGGATTCAATATTAAAGAGAGTTACAACTGGCTGGTTTATGGAACCCACCCTGATGCGCCTCTATGAACTGATCCGTTTCGGCCAGCCACTGACCATGCTGATAGTGCACCGTGGGCAGCAGCTCGGGCAGCGCCTCCGCCAAGCGAAACGCCTCCGCCCAGTCGTGCACCTCCACGTGCAGCTGCACCACTTGCGCCTCGTCACCCAGTTTCTTGAACATCTCGGCGGCCAGGGGCAGCGCCTTCAGCGTCTTTAGGTTCTGCGCCACGGACTCCAAGGCATCGCGGTCGCTGAGACTCAACCGACGACCAATGTCATACAGACTAAGAAAGAAGAATTATTATTAGCTATTTAGTTGGCCAATAAATTTGATTATTAAACCTACACATCCGCCCAGCCCTGCTCGGCAACAATGTCAATCGCCTTCTGATGCTCTCCGGCGGATAGTAACAGCTCCGCCGCTGCACGTGGCTCCTTCACGCTGTACGCCCACTCGGCACGCTTGCGCACCAGCTCCTTCTTGTCCAGCTCGCTGCCATCCCGAAGATATTCCTGCGCCAGATCGAACATGCGCAGATCCGTGTACATCTCGAGCGCACGCTGCGGCTGGCTGCACTTGAGGAAGAGACGCGCCGCCTCCTTGAACTTGCCCGCGAAGGCGCAGCCCTCGCCCAGCAGCACCTCCTTGGGCACCGAACTCCGTTGCTGCTGCTCCCGCAGCTCGCTGATCAGCTGCAGCCAGGGCAAGTTGCGCACCTTGACGTAGGCGTCGCGGGCGATGTTGATGTGCAGCGCCTCCAGCGCAGACTGCGCCAATCCCTCCCAGTCGCTGCTGGTGACGCCCAGACAGGCGACCTGGTAGGCCTCACTGAAAGGGATAAATGAGGGAGTTAAATTGCAGATACAAAAATAATTTAAATATAATTTATAAATATATAAATATATTTATTGCTACTCACTCGAACAAGCCCGCCTCGATGAACTGCCACATGGTGGCGCCCAGCGCCAAGGGCGTGTTGTGCATGATGTTGCCACGCAGACAGAAGGCGGTGGCGCCACACAGACCCACCACAACGCCGTGCATGTTCTGTGGCGCACGCGGTGGCAGATTGCCGACACGCACGCTCAGACCGCCGGTGGAGAGCGTGTAGCAAAGCATCGTGTCCAGATGCGTGTTCCAGGTGACGCTGTTCACGCCCACATCCTGATAGAGTATGGTATCGCTGAGCAGATCCCGCACCACCAGGCGACCAGCATCATCCACAACGGCAATCTTACTGCGATTGGCATTGATGTCCAGACAACGCACCGCGGAGACTGCGGTGGTGATCAGCAACGGCAGCGAATTGTGCAGAAAGATGCGAAAGACCTGACCGTTCTTCAGGCCCACCATGAGACCCTCACGTCCTGGGGGACCGCCCGTTACCTTGATGTAACGTATGAACGAGTCCATGATCCATTCGCGTTGCAGCACGCCCTCAAAGTTGAGGCACTGCAGCCGCTTCTCCTGGCAGAGCACAATGTTGAGGCCACAAACCACCAGCAAGCTGCATTCAAACTTCTGCTGGATCTTCTCCCGCACCTTGTAGTGCATCGGTTGATTCTCCGTCGAGCTGAGCTCATAGAGCACCACACGCTCCGGCAGCTGTACGGCCAATCGATTTCTGTAGATGGCGATTTTCTGCACCAGATCCCGACACTTGATGCGCACCTTCTGGCCGGACATCAGATGCTGGATGATGACGTCGCACATGTTCTCCCGGAATGCGTAACGCTCCCGGTAGAGCGCATGCACCGTGCTGGAGGCGATGTTGAAACAGGCCAAAGTGCCGTTCTGGCAGCCTATGGAGTAGGACTGTCCGTTCGGATGCAGTGCCACCGACCAGATCCACGAATCGAAGCCATCGCCCAGTGTGCCAAGTCGCACGCCATCCCGGGTGAACAAGTGCAGATTGTTGGTGCAACCGCCGACCACGCAGAACTCGCCATTGGGAAAGTATTGCATGCAGAGCGGATCGTAGCCCAGCGCTCGCTCCTTGCCGATCATCTGACCGCTGAGCGTATGAAAGGACAAGGTCTGTCCCCAATCGGCCACAGCAATGGTGTCCACCGCACCTGCCACATTTATGGGGCAGCATTGCACGCTAAAGACGGAGCTATTCGGTCCGCCCGGACGATCGATGCGACTCTTCTCCTCGCCCAACTTATTGCGTATGGAAATGCTACCATTCGACAAGCCAAGTATCAAGTACTGCCCATCATTTGTCCAGGCGCAGCCGTTGACCCGCGATCCAATCTTGTACTTCTGCACCGCCTTCTGATCCGCCGACCAGAAGGCAAAATCCGATATGGAACACGAGGCCAAATGGTGCGAGACGGGATTAAAGCTCATGCACTGTATGGAATCGCCATGACTGTGGAAAAAAACAAACATTTAACAACTAAATTCTTAGGAACAGCGCTAATAATTTAGCTTCCGATCTAGGACTTACGAGTACTTGAGCAATCCCTCCAGCTGCGGAGACCACACAATGACCATTTTGTCGGCTGCTCCGCTGGCGAACCGCTTGCCATCCCGGGAGTAAACCACGGAGTTGACGATGTCCTTGTGCGCCTTCAACGTGTTCAAAAGGGAGCCGTCGTGGGGATTGTAGATGAGCAGACGCATGCCTGCGGCCACCACCAATTGGCTGCCATCGGGGGCATAGCAAAGGCTGTGCACGCTGACAAAAGCAAATGGGAAAATGGGAAATTTCACTCTGGCAACAGGTGGTTTATACGATCTTGAAAGTTGTACCTCGTCTTCTCCTCCTTGGCATTGGTAAATTCAATGCGCTCCAACCATTTGAGTACGCCACGCATTTTAAAATATTTTATTTTACAACATTCACTTTGCTTTCAACATTTTATTTACGTTTTGTTAGCGGCCAAAACAAATTTGCTGCCATGGCAACCAAACAGTTGCAATCGTTTTACGATATTCAGCGCAATCGATAACTAATCGATAGGCAAGCGCTGAACAGCTGATTGGCTTTCTACAAACGGGGTGTTGCAGTAATGCGAAAATCAAAACAATGAATAATCTGGACAGTTCGGTGCAAGCGCACAGCAAATTGGAAAAGGAAACAACGAATCTGGTGCTACTGAAGGACCGCGTGGACAAGTATCATGATCTATCCACCCAGATGTCGAGCATCCTCACGATATTCGAGAAGCGCCTGGGCAACCTGGAGCAGACCATTCTGCCCGTCTACCAGGAGACGGAGCAGCTGCAAAAGCGGCAACAGAGTGAGTGCGATTAGCAGCAGTAGGCGTGGCAGAGCCCACATAATATATGTATGTTCTTTATAACGATTTCATTCTGGTGGCCCGCCTGTATGAACGCGTCAATCTTAGCAACTTTAATCGGAAGATATTAACGAAACAATATTGTTAAAAATCAGGCGTGGCAAAGCCCACAAAATATATATGTATATTCTCTATAACGACTTTATTCCTCCAACTATAATCGGTTAATAAACACAGCAGATATTAACGAGACAAAATTGTTAAAGTTATTCTGTTGATTAACTATACTGATACTCTGATATACTTGATACAGATTTGGAGGCCACGTTGAACTGCCTGGAGAGCGTACTCTCCCACTACGATGTCTCCCAGGAGGTCTGTCAGCTGATCCATCAGGGTCCGGTGGAGGGCAACGTCGGCGTCTTTCTGGATGCCCTGGCCAAGCTGCGCGCTGCCATGGATTACTTTCTGCACAACAACTCGCAGAGCGTGGAGCTGGAGAACGTGACCAGTCTGTTCAACACGGGCTGCGAGGGCCTCAACCAGCACTACAGCATGCTGCTCAAGAAGCACAGCGCCCCCCTGAAGCCCGTGGAGCTGCTGGATCTCATCTACATCGAGGATGACTCATCCAGCGATGAGTTCACCTCATTCCGCCAGCTGTCGCAGAGCACGCGAGAGGAGCTCTTCACCATATCGCTCTGGCTGGAGCAGAACATGCGGGAGTACACCCACATCTATGCCACGGAGCGGGGCGAGGTGGTGCTGCGCTCGCTGCAGCTGCTCAAAGATCATCAGAAGAGCAGCAGCTGGGGCACGGAGGCATTGGTGAGTAGAGGGGAGAGCGCTAATTTTGCTTAGTTAAGATAACTTTTGGAGGCTCATTTTTACAAGCATCTCCTTGGTGAATCTTTTTCGATCGAAATATGACGCGAAAATTATCAGAATTCAATCAAAATATGTCTCAGAGAAGAGTCACGGCTATTATACCATTTTCTCCCGACAACAGCATTATTTAAGATCAGAAAACGTGCCCATTTATGCCTATTTTGATCAGAAAGAAGACTCAAGAAAAGCTCGAACACGATCACAAATTTCATTAAATGCTGACTGGGAAGCCACAGCTCTAGGTTGCCAATTTTTGTTGGGAGAAAATACTTTTATTGGCGGGAAGGGCACATAAAAAACAATTTCCCGCCAAACATAATTGCTAGAAAAATCTGGAAGCGAGAATTCTTTTTTCCAGCTTTTCTTCTCGAACTGCAAACTGCACTCATCGGATGTACTGTATAGAGCAGAGAAAGAGAGAGCACTAATTGCATTTGAGAGCTTTCTGTCAGTTGACAACACTGGCCACGATGCAACTCTGTGTTTGTACAGCTAGCGCTTGTAACGGTTGATTTCCAGTGGAAGCTGGAGCTTTAGTTATGGTCGCCTGCGCTATCGCCATTGTGAATTTTACATTTGTCGCAAACGAGTCGTGAAATTTTTTCTTGTCAAAGTTTAAAGCAAATAATTGTTTGTAATGGCTGAAAATCGAACACCAAATGCACGCTACAAAATTGGCTTTTGTCATACGCCCACAATGATGTTGAATAAGCTGAACATCCGGACGAATAATATGCGTTGCTTTACGCCCACGATGGGCGAATGGCGTTCCCCCAATTTTTCACCGATCAAACAAATGCGCAAAGCGGACCTCTCTCCAATGATACTGAAGAAGCCAATGAAACCGAAGGGCATGCAGGAGGATGTCGACAACAGCCTGGAGTTCTTCTCCAATGACTCCATGAGCAGCAAGGTGGAAACCTCCTTTTGTAAGGAGAACCGACGTCGTTCCCTACAGGCCTCAAATCATACGTATGTCATCAACCACGCCCATACGCTGAAGGAGGTGCTGTTGCGCATTGGACTCGAGAAGTATACGGATAAGTTCGAAAAGTCCCATCTGGATGCGGTGGATTTGGTCTTCCTGAAGCGTTCCGATCTGAGGAGAATGGGTGTACGCAGCGAGCAAGACTGCAACATCATACTAGAGGCTCTGGAGCATCTTTGATTTGGAGTTCTCAGCGATCACCGGCTGATGCGCTTGAATGCTTAGTTTTAATGTGTTTTTATTGTTGATGTCATCTTTTATGTAAACAGAGTTTTTCTGTATCGATTCAATGTATTTTTTTGTAATCTTTTATGTACATCAAATAAATTTTGTCCTGAATATAAACAAAGTATTTCTGCATTTATTTAAATGCATTTTTTTGTAATCTTTATATACAAATTTATTCTGCTACTGTCGGTTACGTCCGACTGATCGGCTGCGTTCTTACTATTTTATTGTTTCTTCCCAGCGTCCTCGTCATAGCGGTCGACAGAACGAGCCGAAGAAGAACACCTCGGCGCGTCTGCAGCAGATGTAAGCACGCCTAGTTTAAAACATATTTAGATTTCATATCTCTAAATTGTATCTCTTGTAGCTTTGAGAAGAAGGCCAACAAATTGTATTTGCGCGCCACGCAGACCATCGAGCAGTCCACGGGATTTTCGATCAAGAAAGCCTCTTCGCACACGGATCATCTGACATCCGAGGATCTGCTCGATGGCGATCAGGAGCTGGACAAGTATCTGGTGATGCTGCTCGGTCTGCAGCGCCTGCTGAACTGGGAACGCGCCATCATGCGAGATATCATACCACAGTCCAAGCATAATGAGGTTTTCGCTCGCCTGGCCTACAATGCCATCGAGCTGGTGGTCAAAGATGCGGAGTCCATCACGCAACGCATTCTACGCTGCATCTCACGCAAGGAATGGACCTCAGCGCTGGGCATCTTCTCAGCCCTGAAGCGCGTGATTCTGCTGCAACCGGACATCGAACGCACCTACGACGCGGCACAGCGGGAACAGCTGACGAAGGTGCTCAATAAACTGCAGCAGACGGGAGCCAAGGCACTGGAGCACTTCCTCGACGTGGTCAAGGGCGAGTCGAGCACGAACATTGTGGGCCAGAGCAATGTGCCCAAGGATGCCACCGTGCACGAGCTGACATCGAACACCATTTGGTTCATCGAGCACTTGTACGAGCATTTCGACGTCATTGGCTCCATTCTAGCGCAGGATGTGCTCTACTCCACCCAACTGGACACCATACTGATGAAGAAGGCGCTGCCGGGGGAGGAGCGCAACAAGGCGCTGCTGGCCATCTATATCAGTAAGTAGCCTAATCATACAGGCTGCTTTATATAAAGCTTAAGCTAATCCCGTACATTTGCAGAGAAAGCTCTAGCCGAGTTAAATCTGTCCATCATGAACAAGTGCGAGCAGTACAACGATCAGGCCACGAAGCATCTGTTCAGGCTGAACAATATACACTATATACTCAAGTCGCTGCAGCGCTCGAATCTGATTGATCTGGTCACACTGGCTGAGCCAGAGTGCGAGCACAGCTATCTGGAGATGATACGCGAGCTGAAGACGAGCTACCAGAAGACCTGGTCCAAAATGCTGGCGGGCATCTACTCGCTGGAGGAGCTGCCCAAGCCGAACGCTGGCAAGGTGAAGGACAAGGATCGCAGCGTGCTCAAGGAGCGATTTTCGGTAAGTAGCAGAAGTTTACCAGATATTATTTAGTTTAATAGTTCACTTTTGCTCCATAGAACTTCAACAAGGACTTCGAGGAGGCCTGCAAGATACAACGCGGCATTTCCATACCCGATGTCATTCTACGCGAGGGCATCAAACGCGACAATGTGGAGCACATTCTGCCAGCTTACAATCGCTTCTTTGAAATGTAATTTAGTGAAATTTTCAGACTGTTAAATTAGTTTTTAATCTGCTTGTTTTGTTGGCAGGTATTCGTCGGTGCAGTTCAGCAAGAATCCGGATAAATACGTCAAGTATCGTCCGCATGAGATCAACGCGATGCTGAGCAAATTATTTGATGATTCCGCCTAGAGATACGTTTGGCATTCCCCGGATATTTATAAAACATTTCTACGTTCTTTTGGCGTTTTAATTCCAACACAATAAATATTTAAAAAATATACAATACAATATACGTTACGTAGCCTACAAATATTAAATGCCATGCGAAAATTGTCGCCTGCTTCAGCTCTAGTTAGTAAAGGAAATTATTCGAGGGCGCCTCGGGGCGTCCACAGGCGCCATAGTGATGCACCACCACGGTGCTGTTGGTGCGACAATTCTCAATATCCAAAAAGCAATCGTTCAGATACGTCTTGTTATCGCTGCCACAAACCGGCTCAAATTCCCTCGGACAAATGCGAGCGCAGCCTTTGAACTGGAACGCAGCCAGGCAGCGCTTCAGTGGCACCACAAACACGTGCTTGCCACAGTTCTCCTTCCGCATATGACACTCCGACTTGTAGAACTTGTTGTCCGAACCGCACACAAAGTTCGGAGGCTGACCATCACAATCCGACTCGCAGTCGGCCGTCAAGGCGCAGTTCTTCAGAGACACGGACACCACGCGCAGGTTGCACGTGCGTCGCTTGAACTCGCACATGGAGCCGAAGGTATTGCCATCCGAGCCACAAACCGGTTGCTGCTCCAGGTCAGCCCGGGTGCAGGCATCCCCGCAGTCCTTTGCTGGGGAGTTCAGATCCGTGCAGGGTCCAATATGGGCCAGATTAACGCCACGCCTAAAAGGGAGAGTAAAGCAAAGTTTGGGATTAATATAATGGAGCAGGGTATACAATTTAGTAGCATAATTTTAAAGCAAAGTGATCTATAGCGCTATGGATGTTATCGATGGTTTAACAATAAATCCATCATCGATTGTTTAGTCTCACAATCTAAAATTATTCGACCATCCTTCGTTAGGTCTTATAATCGATGATTAGGATGAGGATTAAGATAATGTAGCCATCAGAGTTCACAATTTGAGAGCATAATTTTAATAGATCATAATGATCTATAGCGCTATCGATGTTATCAATAGTTTTTATTAAATGGTTCTCCTCCTTACAGGCAGGTGGCATGAGCCAACTCGCACTCGTTGTTGTAGGTCTTGGCGTCGGTGCCGCAGAGCTTGTCGTTGCGCTTGGAGCTGAAGATCGAGCCGAAGAGATTGTTAAAGTCCTTGCAGGGCGGCAGCTGCTTGCAGCGCGTCAGACGATTCTTGCACTTGTCCATGCTCATCTTCTGTATAGATTTGCGTTGCGGTCTAAGAATAGAAAAGAATTTCGTTAGAATATTTTCATTTGGTCGAAAAATTTAGTTTTTAGGGCCAATATCAATATCATGGGAGAGTTATCACTTCTTGAACGAAAAAACACTTTTTTGTTAAACTTTGAATGCGCATAGCTTCGCCAAGTTCCTGAGATGGACTAACACTCCTCTTTCTGCCTGTTTTATTAATTTGTACTAAGTTTATACCCTGTATTATTAAAAACTTACCCGCAGTTGAGCATCTTGAGTTCGCAGAGGGAGGAGTAGATGTTGCCGTCGCTGCCGCACACGTACTGCGAGGTGGCATCCGCCTCGGACTTGGGGCACTCGGTGGGGCAGGTTTCGGCTGTCTGGCTGCCGTGTCGCTCCTGTGGCATGCAGAAGGAGAGCGGCACCTCGAACACATGCTTGCCACAGTTGGTGGAGCGCATCTTGCAGGGACTGGCATAGAGCCTGCCATCCGATCCGCAGGTGGGCCTTGCCACACGCCAGCAGGACTCGCGGCACATGCGCGTGGACTGGCAGTGCTTGCGACTGGTCTTGACCACGCCCTGGCCGCAGGTGTGCAGCTTCATCTCGCAGGTGGAGTTGTAGACGTTGCCGTCGGAGGCACAGATGGGTCCATCCTTGGGCGCGCTGTTGCAGTCCACGGGGCAGGATTCCCGCTGAGCGCTGGTGTTGCTGCAAGGTCCCACATGGGACAGCTTAACAGCAGCCAGGCCGACGCGGCAGGATTGAACGCGCAACATGCAACGGTTTAGGTAGGTGCGTCCATCGGTGCCACAGACCGGATCCTTCTCGGTGCTGCAGCGATGCTTGCACTCCGATCCCTTCGAGCGCTCGCAGCCGTCGCGCACGTCCTTGATCATGGAGACGCCGTTACGGGCGCAGGTCTTCTTGCGCAGCTCGCAGAGATTGGCGTAGATGAGGCCATCGCTGCCACAAACTGGATCCGCCCCCACCGTCAAACTGGGCGGGCAGGAGCGCGGACAATTGTTGTTGCCGCCAGTTGAGGCGCTGGAGGCACGATGCTGTCGGCCCACGCCCAGCTGCTGCTGCTGCTCCGCCTCCTCCTGCAGCAGGTTCTCCAGCGCCGCAGCCGCCGCCCCCGGCCCCTGCAGCAGCGTCGACGACAGCTCCGGCTGCGCATCCTGGCGATAGTTGATCAGCAGCGAATCCGGCGCAGCGTCCGCGTTGCGATAGCGTATCACGGGCGCCTGGGCGGGCAGCTTGATGATCTTTATGGGCGAGTCTGTGACGGCGCCTACAAAGAGAGAGAGGGAGGAAAAGAGGGAGTATGAGTGATTGCAAGTGTGAGTGACTGCGGAAGAGTCGCAGCTGGGCATACAAATTGTGGATTAGCCTCCACTGGGGCACATTCTGCGCAGTTGCCCTACAACATCCACATGCATGCGAGCAGATCGTGTCACGCACGCACGATACATCAGAGGCACGTTAATATCAAGCTATAGAATCAAACGAATTATCTCTAAAAAAAATATCTAAATACGATATGGCCGTATTATCAATATTATTTTGCCTATAAATCAATATTTTTAGACCAATTCAAGCGTGTTACGGATTTTATGCATAATTATTGTGAAGAATCGAAGTTATACAAATAAAATTATTCAAAATCATTTATGGCCCAAAAACAAGGGGTTTCAGGCGTTAAATAATACTATAAACTCAGATTTTTGGTCCCAAAATACCCGTTTTTAAATAAATACAGCTACGTATACGTTTTAATATATTATTTTGAACACAAAAATTTAAATCTGACTAACAATAATTATTTTGGAATTTTTCGAACATTAGTATAGTCTCAGAAACGGCACTTAGGACCTTATCTGGCCCCAAAATGTATATATTTTTACTAACCAAATCCATGTTTGGTTTCCTATATAATATTTTGCATAACAAATCGTTAAAAATCAACATTTTTCAATGTTAAAAAGTTATTATTTTTTATGGTAAAAGAAAATTCACATATTTCTAGCCAAATTCACCCATTTTTAATGTTTCTGCATTATATTGCAAAGCAAAAATCCCAATCTAATAAATACATTTTTTAGACTTCTTTTAAATTTAGTAAATTTTTAAAAACGTTTAAGGTGTCAAAAAAAACAATCAAAACCCGTTAATTTTACCCTGAAATATACATTTTGGTATCTAAAAACACCCATCTTTTGTATTCTATGGATAATTTATATACAAGTAAATCTGTTTCCATGCTAAAACATTTTTCAAAACTGCGCTCTTTTACCAAAATTCCATAGAGTGTGTCTCGCTAATGCTTTTCTCCGAGTAACCCTAATATAGCCGTTGCTGTAAATACCATTCTAGAGTAAATAGTCTGCAGTCATTACACTGGGTACGGCTGTGCTGTCTAGATCTTTTTAGTTGATGCCGAGATGGGCAGAGATTCTGAGACTAATGCCCGTGTTCCGTTATTAAGTTGGGCAGTTAGACTGTTAGACTGTGCTAACTGAGAGCTAAGCTGGGCTGTGAATGGTGTGCAGCCCACACAGACAATGCCTAATATGCTGGGACTATCGGTGACCCCCATCTATAATTGCGCTGCGCTAATCCCCACCAGAAATCATGAGACTTGAGACTTGAGACTAAAACTGCAAGTGAAATTTTCACGCTAATTGCCTCCGGCCTCAGTGGCAGCCTCAGCCTCGAAGTCGTCGTGGTCGGATGTTGGTCTCCGTTTGGTTCAGTTCGGTTTGGCTTTATTTTTATTTTTTGTGCTTGGGTTTTTGGGGTTTTGTTTGCGAAGAAAGCGACGACGCCTCACGAGAGGAAGCAGAAGTAGAAAATCTATTAGCGCTGCGATTGTTTGCTTGAGATAATTGAACCCACGTTCATTATTTCAATTTGTAGCAGCTGCGTGGAAAAAAAGCAAAGCAAAACAAACCACAAAAAAGAAAAGCTTTATGCGAGAGGCAGAGGAGATTAAAAAAAATCAAAGAAGAAACATTCAAAGACTTAATCCAGACGCAGTCGCATTCTCAGCATTTTTATAATGCTCGCAACTAGAGAAAATTAAGCGGCGTTAGAAATTAATACAGACATCAGCCAAGTGGCAAGTGGCAAGTGGCAAGTAGCAAGTGGGCAGAGACTGGAGCGGAACAGCCTATGCTGTTGTTGTTGTTGTTGTTGTTGTTATTGTTGTCCCCTTGCCACATGCCACATGCCACATTCCACACACACAAACAGTGGCTGCAAAAGAGTCTGCTTGAACCTCTCTGTACTCTGCTCCTGCAATCGGATGCCATCAATTGCAAAAAGTAAAAAGTAAATAAAAAACGACAGAAAAAACCGCGCATAACGTATAATTTTCAAAAGTGGAAAACAGAACTCAGAACTCTTGGCTCTGGCTTAGGCCGGCACTGCAACTGCAGCTACAACTACGATCAGACATGATATGTGTGCTCGCTGGTTGCAACTGCTGCCCCCACATATCATGCTGCCAGCGGCACAGTGGCACCAGCATCAACAATACGGCGATCAAAATTTAACTGAGATAGGTAGGAGTATAAAAAATAAAAACTATAACAGTGGAAATGTTAAAGAGTTCTTCTTAGATTTCTAATCATAGATAAACTATAGGTTTTCATCTTAGCAGATCTTTTATTCTCTAATTCTGATGATATCGGAGATTTATCATATTGATAGATTTTTTTATCTTAATTCATTTTTAAAATCTGTTTTGATTTCAATTTATATTTTTTTTTTCAAACCTTTAGTATTATTTTATAAAGTTTCTGTTATATAAAACGGTTACAAAATTTAATAGTTTATCATAGTATTATATATAGATCTGGAAAATTGATTTTTAAGATTTATTATCAGAATTCACGGATATTTCTTTACTTAATAATTTATCAATTCTATAAGCTTTAGATTAAATGAAATTTATATACGTAATACTATTTCTAGTTGTAGCATACTGTTAATTGTAGTTCATCTATCTTTACGGTCTATATCTGTTAGTAGCAGATCTCTTATTGTGAATATGAATCATAAAAACTTGACGTCCAAAACGATTCATTAGTCAATCCATCATCTTACATAAATTGAACGAAAAATGTGCAATGTAATAAATGTCATGAACTTTTCAGAGCGGAATTTTGATTTCAATTAAGTAACGATGGTGAATGATGTCTGGTATCTTGTATCTTGTATCTGGTCGTATCAACAATAAACAAATCGCTTCAGCAATTACCGTTGTACGTCGCTTGTTTCACGGGTCAAGTCATCAACACAGATGGATGACCTCATAAGGCAATCAAGCAAATAAGTTTCAGATGTTTCAGATGCTCCCTTTTCAATGCACTTCTTGATTTGAACCCGTTCCAATTGGCTGCCGTAACACTGTAGATCATGGAACCTACTCCTGGGTCTGGGGTTCAACTGGCTTTTGAGTGTGTGTGCGTGTGTGTGTGTGTGTGTGAGAGCAAGTTTAATGAATTTATTTGAATGTTGGACAAATTGTGCACGACGAACAAATTTACGAGCATGTTTTGCCTTTACTTTCGTAGAGCGTGGAGAGGATTGGAGAGGGGGAAAAGGGGCCTCTCCCCTGGGCACATGCCACACTTCAGCGAGGGGGCGAGGGCATAACTGATGTGTGTCAGCTTTACATTCACTTTATACTATTTATACCTTAGATGTATATTAATTGCTGCCGTTGCCTCTTCTCCACCCTCTTCTATCCCCTCTTCAGCTGACTCTTCTGCTGCAGAAGGCAGTAGACAGAAGACAATAGCGCTGTGGGCCTTTCTACGCTCGCACAGCTGTTGGTCTTCAGCTTGCCAGCTTCCTAGGTTAGTTAGCTTTATTACGCTGCACTCGAAGAAAAAGTTGGGCAGTACATGAGGCACGTATTTGATGTGGAACGTATGTAGATTGTATGTAGAACATATATGGCAATATTATCTGTACTACTTCTGTAAAATATTTGCATTGCAAGGAAAACCTATGTGAAATGCATGTGGAACTCTTATTAAACCTAAATTTGGAACGTAAGGCCATATGTGGATTATAACTAAGTTCCTAATACTACTTGGGTCTTAAAAAAATTTGAAATAATTACAAAATTGCAAAATTAAAGGTAAGTGTGGCCATACTTTATGTTGTGTATGTTCACAATACTCCACACATTCTCAGCTTTAAACAGTATCGGATTTTTCACTAGGCAACTGCAAAAGGCGTTGTTTTTTTTTATTTTTAATTAATATTTTGCCCATAACATTATTTAATAAATCGATAAGTTCAATGCAAAGAGGTCAAGGTCTAGGATAGTTAAGGTTAGTACGGGTTTGTCCCTACAACTAATGGGAAATTATGTACTCAGAACCAGCCAATGGTTTTGATAAAGACAGAGAGTTGTCTGAGAGGAATTTGAGAGATTTAAAAGAAACGAGAGAAAATTAAGAATTTGGGAGATCAAAGGATCGGAGAGAAAGTGCAAACCTATAAGTCGAAGTCTAACATCAATGAGCAAAAGTACATCTGTTTATAGATTTACAATAAATTCAAAAACTTTCAAGACAAATTCTATGGTGTTTTTTAGAGCTCAAATGTTATCTCCCAAAAAAGTTGTCTACAAGAATTTGAACAAATTTTGAGCAGTGTATGACTTACCATTAGTGTGGGTTGCCGTTAGCATAAACGCCAGCAGTGCGCCAAACAGCTGGCGCTGGAACTTTAGCCCAAAGCGGTGCTGAAACCGCAACTGCGACTGCGTCTGGATGGAGTACATCATTTTCACTGTCGACTGCACTTTCCTGGCCTGGGTTGGTTGACGGAGGGACGAGGGAGGACCGACAAGCGCTACGTGTGCGTGACAACGACGCTTTCGCTCGTTAACAATTGAAATGGAAGCAAATGTTGCTTGTTGCAACAACAACAAGCTCCGTTTGAGCTGCTCAAGTTCAACACCAGCTATGCGACGTCGTGCAAAGATCACGACACGACTTTGACTTGTGAAGTTAAAGAAAGTTTTTTTTTATGTGAGTCGTAGATAGGTAGGTTGCTCTTTTGCTTCCTGCCTTGCCGTCTAGGCACGGTTCGCGTCTTGGCCAGAACTGAAGCCGATGCAGAAGCTCCAACTGAGGCTGAGCTTGAGGTTGGATGCTTAACGGTTGTCGCTGCTCATTTGGGTTTGGCCTGGGCCCTTTTATGAGTTCATTCGTTGCCTATTAAATGTTAAGCGTCGTATGGTCGTTTCGGTTTACTTTACCCTACTTTAAGTCTGCGTCGATTCTTTGCTCCTCGGCAATTACACAAAGCTTCGCTTCGCTTCTGGCCAACGTCTAGCACTTTGTGGTATCTGTTGCGCCGTCTTCTTCTGTCTGACCTCTCGCACAATGTGGCATAATTTCTTTTTCTTCAGCTTGCTGTTTTTTTTTTATCGCCCCCTGCCTTTTTATTGGTATTTTTGCACGTCTTTGCTTTAATTCGATTTCAATTACCACCGAGAGTTCCCTTTGAAGTTTTTTACCACCGTCACCGTTAGCTTTAACGTTAGCGTTTTTCTCTTGCGGTTTATGCCTTTAGCAGCATATATCTTTTTAATATTTTTGCTATTTTTTTGTAATTTTTTTAAATTTTATTTTATTATTTTTTTATGCACACTGAATGCAGAGTCTTCCCGAGGGTTCGTTACTCTCTGCAGTTGATTCCCGATGCGCGCTCCCCGAGTTTCGCATGCGAAGTGATCGTGATCGTGATCGTTATGGGGTTGGATCTATGGATGCTGCTGCCTCTGGTTCTGCCTCTGTCTCTGCCTCTGCCTCTGTCTCTGCTTCTGTCTCTGCCTCTCTGACTTGACGTGACGTGACGTTGCGCTGCTCTGCTCTGCTCTGCTCAGTCGGCGTTGACGCTACAGCGACTGCATTATTTATTTATTGTTGTTGCTCGCTGCGTTTTCAATGAATGAACACACACACACACATATATGCACACACATATACACTCTCACACACACAGACGCACGCGCGCTTTGATTTTTACACATTCATAAAAAATTATAGGCTTTATTATGGCTGCGTCTTTTGTTGGATTCTGTCGACTGGAAAACTGGGCAGCGTTTGCAGCTTCCAGCTTCTGCTTCCACTTCCAGCTCCAATTTGGTTTGCGACAAAAACTTCCACTGCTGCTACTGCTGCTGCTGCTGCTACTGCTACTGTTATTGCTGTTATTGCTATTTCTACTGCGCCGTCGTACCGCACAACACGAGAGAAAGGTTTGAATGACACTCACACTCGAATTTGCAATGCCATTTATATGAGTGAAAGGCAGTCGCAGCGCAGTCGCCGTCGCTGCTGCCAAACGCTTGGGCGCCGCACAGTGGGTCGCCTGCAGAGGCTGCAAATTCGGAACATCCAATTTATGTTAGGCCCAACTCAAGGTCAATCTGTTGCTAATGTAAATTTTGAATTAAATTTATATATTTTCTAATTATTTTTGTCAAATTAAATATTGTTCTTTGTTTAAAATTAGGCTTTTATTGGTCTCTTGTGCACTTCGTAAGACGTCGATCTTTTGTGCAAAAAATTATGCTTTTATTCATATTTTATTCAAATTTAGTTTCATGCCAAAAATCAATTGAAACTTGATAAAATAAATTTTTTACTTTCTGTTTTTTGTTGTGTTTTTAGGCTTTCGTTTTCATATAAACTTATGTCTTTTAATGAATGCAGTGTCAAGTTTAATTTATTCTTTATTAATATAGTTGATTGTTGACATTTTTGGATTGGTAAATATACAAATCAAATTTCTAGCATGTATAATAATAATTATAAAATACACAATATTCGTGATAATATTGATAGAAAAACGTTAGAAATTAAAGTAACTAGTAACCGTAGTTTTTGCAAAATTAAACAAAATAATATACAATTTTAATAATGCATTTATTTCTAGTTCATATTGAGCTTCGTTAAGATTAACATAAAAATTGCATTACATTAACATTAACATTTGCTTTAACATTAACATTTCAGTTTGTATTAAAATTTTACAAAGCTTGCAGCAAGCTCTAAGCTCTGCAGTCTGCAGCACTCTTAACATATGCAAATGCAGCTCTGTTATGAATATAACATAACATAACATTTACATTAGCATTTGCATTAACGGTAACATTAACTTTAACGTTAACATTGCGATTAACATTTGTTGGCACACTGTGCGCTCCAGCGACTTCTTCGCAGTCGAGTGGGTTTTTGTTGCGCTTAGGCATTGATTAAATGGAGTTGTCGGTATTTAAAATAACAACTTGGTCATGATGTTGTTGTCTGCAACCTAATCGGTTTTGCGTACAAATTTAATTTGCCAAAAGTGGCAGCAAAATGCAACCAAAAAGGCGAACCACATTTGAAATTATAACACACAACACACATAGATATTGGAGCTGCGGCTGCTCTGCTTCTGCCACTGCTGCTGCCTCTGCCTCTGCCGCTACATCTGCTGCCTCTTTCCGTGCCTCTCTGCTGTTGCATGCGGCTAGCGATGTAAATCATAATATAACATCGATGTTTCGATGCATCGATGTTTTTTCAACAATTTATTGCCTTTGAAATTAAACTTTCGATTAACTTAGTTAAAATTTAATAATTCCCAATATTAGATGATTTTTTGTAGGTTCTTCAGCGCAAAGAAAAAAGGCTGGCCTTTCAGTTGGAAGGTACTTTATTAAAAAACTCTAGAATGTTGTTGGAAGGTTTTAAGGCATTGTTTACGGTAAAACATATCTTGCTGAAAAACATCGAACTGTGGAACAATGAATATAACAATTATTGTAATTTAACTTATACCGGGTTTACCCTAAGTTATGCATCACAAATGTCCGTTAAACTGACGTTAAATGGCAGAATAAAAATATATAGATCAAATTAGGGATATCATAAAACTTAACGTTTTGAAAATTTAAAAAATTTTGAAAAACAAAGGAAGACATTGATGCATGAAGTGAAAACTATCGTCGATGTCTTTTTTCACATCCCTACATGCGGCAGGCATTCGGGGCCTAGAAGGCTAGGAGGCCAGGAGGTTAGGAGGCAAGGCGGCAGGCGCGGCGCGCTCGACGTCGTAGAAAGTGCGACGCCGGCGCAGTTTTTGAAGTCAAGCTCAATGCCGATATATGCTCAGCGACGTTGCTAGCTGGAAGCTGTGTTTATAGACTTGTCGACTTTTAGCCATAAATTTTACGCCTGAGTGGCGTTTGCGAATAAGGGTCACACACACATACACACACACCGAGACAACACACACACAGATACAACATAAATAGACGCGCGCACATGAGCTTTTAGCTGTTTAAGGAAGATAGGCTGGGGAGGGGCATGGAGGGGAGGGGCAGCGCCGCCGACGCCGCTTAACGGCAAAACGAGGTCAGTTAGTGAATGTTTACAGTTAGTTTTTGGGCACCTAGACATGTTAGCGGCAAAATGCATCTGACAGCCGTGACACAGCAGCCGCTGCAACTGTTGCAACTGCTGCAACTGCAACTGCAACATGCCACCGCCCAGAACTAATGCTGAAGAGCGAGCCAACGCGCCACTTACAAAAATTAATTAAAAGAAAGCCGGGGCATCAAAAACGTTAGCAACAATACTACACTCAGAAAAAAGGCATAGCAAAAATATGATCGTAGTCAAATTTTTTTTCAATCTTAAACGAATTTCTTATTTTGATTAATTTAATAGAATTTGATAATAATAATTTTTTTAAACAAAATTATTTATTTTATTTGTTATAGTTTGCTGTTACTGTCTGTAGTAACTTATAGCATAAGATTAATTATTTCAAAATAGTTAATTAATTATTTATTTAAATGTATATATTAAGTTCTATCAATAGGCTTAATGACAATCGTATTTAATATCGAAAATTGGCATGCATTTATTTAAATTAAATACGCACATAATTAATTTTTGACTTAAGGAAAATAATTAATTTTTATTATTAAATTATTGAACTCTTGAATTGAACTATTTTCAAAATTTCATATTTTAAAATTTCAGTGTTGCGTAGCCTTTTATACCCATAGTTAAATTTATATTTATAGTTAAATTTACTAGGTTTTTTCTCTGTGTGCATTTGCCAACGCTTGCTAACGTCGGCCAAAACGGAAAAAACCTTTGGCAGCGCTGCAATTTCTTTTTGGCCATAACCAAGATTTGATGTTGTTTTTGTGGCTTGTTGGCTGCCAATAAAAATGGAAAGTGAAAATTGTAGCTGCAGCGCCAGTGCATATTAAAAAAAAACAGCAAAAAATCGCGCATAAACAACGATGTGTCTCGCATGTGAAAAAAGAAAGAAGCCGTAATAAAATGAAATAGAAGCCTGAGTTTGAGCCTAAGCCTGGTTTTGGCCATGTTCACGCACCTGTTCTGCCAGTCTTTGAGCCGTTTTCTTTGGCCAGCTCTAATCACAGCGTGCGGCAGAAGCATGTGTATTATATAAAACTGATGATAGAGGCAGCTGTTGAAAAAGCGGAAATTATACGGCCAGAAACAATATCGAAAACCAAAAAAAAAGCTAAAATCAAAAGTGCCCGTTGATGGCCTGCAATTGTGAAAATGGCATGAAATGGCAATTAGTATTTGTGGCTGTGCCAGTAACATGCTTTGCTATTTGTTGGTTATTTGCTGCATTTCACCGTTTAGTTGTTAATTCGGCTAACAAATATTAACCCAAGCTGTTATCAGTTGTTTGAAATGTAACCGCCAAAGTCAATGCGTACGTCATGCAATTTGCCATTCACACAGACGCAGCAATGCATTGCGGCTGTTATCGTTGTGCGGGGTTATCGATAGGTGCTGGTTACATCGCTGCCAGCAGACACACACACACACACAAGCGCACAAAAACACACTCTCACATGTACGCACACAGGCGCACTCATTGAAAAAAGTCGGAGAATTGTGTGTGGGAAAAAAAACGCGTCTATAACTAAGCACGAAACGCGCAAATTGTGCAAATGCAGCTGCATTGTGTTAAGGTGCAGTGAAATAACGGGTGCGTTGGCAATTTGGGGCAGCTGCAAGTGTGCATGTTGTCGTTGTTGTAACGCCAGCATCGGGTGTATGTGTGTGTGTGATTGTGCGAGTGCATGTGTGCGTGTGCGTGTCGCTGTGTGTATATGTGTGTGTGTGTGAAGAGTGAAACCTACAACTTTACTCCCCACAACAACAACGAGAACAGCAGCAGCAACAACAACCACAACAACAACAACAACAACAACGAGAGCAGCAGCAGCAGCGTTGAGAGCAAAGATGGCGACGAGTCGCACCAGTCGCATTCAATCGCAACCAAAAATTTTCCCCTCGATCTTCTCGAAGCTGCATGGAGCGATATCGGAGGCATGCGTCTCGCAGCGTCTGTCGACGGACAAGAAGACGCTGGAGAAGACCTGGAAGCTGATGGACAAGGTCGTTAAGCTCTGCCAGCAGCCGAAAATGAATCTGAAGAACAGCCCCCCCTTCATCCTGGACATACTGCCGGACACGTATCAGAGGCTGCGTCTGATCTACTCGAAGAACGAGGATCAGATGCATCTGCTGCACGCCAACGAGCACTTCAACGTCTTCATCAACAACCTGATGCGCAAGTGCAAGCAGGCGATCAAGCTCTTCAAGGAGGGCAAGGAGAAGATGTTCGACGAGAACTCCCACTACAGACGCAACCTCACCAAGCTCAGCCTCGTCTTCTCCCACATGCTCAGCGAGCTCAAGGCCATCTTCCCCAACGGCGTCTTCGCCGGCGACCAGTTCCGGATCACCAAGTCCGACGCCGCCGACTTCTGGAAGAGCAATTTTGGCAACAGGTAAGCGAAAGCTGTAGAAGATCGACGACCAAGAGGAGGAGGAGACCGTCCCACACTTCTTATGTGCATGCCCAAACAGACATCGATTTCTGGGATCCTACTCTCTCAAGGTTGTCTCAAATCTAGCATAGCTCCCAAACAGCTTTTAAAACTCATCCAAGTCATATTATAATGAAGTTGTGTCGAAATGTTCGGATCGGATCAGATCATGTTTGTTTCAGTCTTTTGATATCTCGCCTTCTTTCTCCGCGAATCATCAAAAAACTACACCTACCTTAGGGATCTCGAAAACTAAAAGACTGAAAACCTTGTTCAATACCTCTCTGAATCTTGGCATCTTGTTCCCTGGCTCTCTGAACCTCTCTCATTGACACTCTAAATCTCGTTCACTAAATCTCTGAACCTCGTTCACTTACTTTTCTAAATCTCATTCAGAATTGCGTTCACTATCTCTATGAATTTCATTCAATGTATTAGAATCGAATCACGTTTACTAACTTCGTGATTGTCTTTACGCTTTATTAGCTTGGAATTAATATATTAAATACTTATTAGGTTTTAATTAATGGTGTTTTTTAAACAACTTTAGGGGTATCTACAATATTTGCTTAGGAAACAATTCACTAAACAACTCTCTAAACGACTCGTTACCTAAACGATACTCCGAACGATTCGCAATCTTAAAGAACTCTGAACAATTTATTAAACGACTCTTTCAACGATTTGTAAACTGAATGATTCACTAAACTGCTCTTTTAACGATTCATTTACTGAACGATTAACGAATCGATATCTTCAACAGAAATAAACCGATTAAACCTGTTTCTCGAATTTAACTACAATGCAGAATTTTAAATGAAATTATAATCATTTTATTTATATTTCTTTATACTTTATGCTAAAATTTTATTTGCTTGCAGCACCTTGGTGCCTTGGAAGATATTCCGACAGGAGCTGAACAAGGTGCATCCCATATCGTCGGGGCTGGAGGCGATGGCCTTGAAGACGACCATCGATCTGACCTGCAACGACTTCATATCGAATTTCGAGTTCGATGTGTTCACACGTCTATTCCAGCCCTGGGTTACCCTGCTGCGCAACTGGCAAATCCTGGCTGTCACACATCCCGGCTACGTCGCCTTCCTCACCTACGACGAGGTGAAGGCGCGCCTCCAACGCTACATCCACAAGGCGGGCAGCTACGTCTTCCGTCTGTCCTGCACTCGGCTAGGCCAATGGGCCATTGGCTACGTGACGGCAGACGGCGAGATACTGCAGACAATACCCCAAAACAAATCCCTGTGTCAGGCGCTGCTCGACGGCCATCGGTAAGCGGAGAGAACCAGGCATTAAACGATCTTTAAATCTAACTAAATCTGTATTTCCTTCCGCAGTGAATGCTTCTATTTGTGGCCCGATGGACAGGCCTACAATCCCGATCTGTCGTCGGCCGTGCAGAGTCCCACAGAGGATCACATCACTGTCACTCAAGAGCAATACGAGCTGTACTGTGAAATGGGTAAGCAGCAGTCGAAATAATCGATGGCGAATAGGCGATTGTTTGGGCTAACAATCGATTTATAAGGTCAACAATTTTGAACCTCTAAAACCTAATGTAGGAGCTAAAGCTAGGTTCGATCATTGATGTTTTAGAATCCATCTCTTCGATTGATTCACGTCTAAAAATTAAATAAATCGATTAACCGAGGAAATTTTGCAGACGTTGAAGGGAATTATCGATATTTGGGATTCAATTAAAATTCTCTTAATTTTATTGACGAATCTTATTTTTAACTTTCAATTTAGTGCTGATTAAAATGTGCTTTGTATCTCTAGACTTACAAAGTTTTTCAATAATATGAAAAATATAGTATATTTGTTGAACCTTAGTCGATTAATAGATTATTATTTTAAGCCACTATCGACTATAGAAATAATCACAACTTTATCTTTCGGATTAATGTTGAATAATAAAATAGGTTTTTAGCACTACAAGAAATGTGATTTTAAATATGTTAAATATTTTTTAGCCGATTAATCGATTAATTATTATAGTCTAAGAATTGCAAACATTTACTTAAACTGAAATTCTCAATTTCCACTTGCAGGCAGCACTTTTCAGCTATGCAAAATCTGCGCGGAGAACGACAAGGACATACGCATCGAGCCCTGTGGCCATCTGCTCTGCACGCCCTGCCTGACCGCCTGGCAGGTGGACTCGGAGGGACAGGTAAGCGTAGGATTACTTGATTCGATTCTATGCTAATGATTCTCTATCTCTGCAGGGCTGTCCCTTCTGTCGGGCTGAGATCAAGGGCACCGAACAGATCGTTGTGGACGCGTTCGATCCGCGCAAGCAGCACAATCGGAGCGTCACAAACGGGAGACAGCTGCAGCAGGACGATGACGATACTGAGGTATAGTTTTGTGCAGAGCTTAAGCCTTATGACGCCTGCCCCCAGCGCTGCCTGCCTGCCGCCTGTTGTGCTGCCTCTGAAAAGCAATCAAATCTATATATACTATATATATATATATATATATTATGTTTAGTATTAATTTTTGTTTGGTTTAGTCTTAAGTTGAAGTGTTTAGCGCTCATGATTTATATCAAATGGTTAGCTAAAATAATGCAGGCAACCAACAGCAGACAGACAGTTAAACAGAGCGTGGAATTATATGTGAATATATATGAATATATATGAATATGTATGAGTATATTTGTTTGATTGCGAGCGGAAGTTGCTCATCAGCCGCAGCTCAAACGCTTTTTTATCAAACGCTCGATGTTGCTGCTGCTGCTGCTGCTGCTGTTTGTAGTTTGCTTTTTGATACTGTTGCGTTTGTTGATTGCTTGCTTTTATTTAACATTTGATTCATTCATTCGTGCATTCATTCAGTCATGCGCTCATTCGTTTGTTTATGATTCATTTCACTTGATTTCGTTTAATTGCGCGTGTTTATTTCACGTTTTTATCTGCAGTAATTCAAGCAACAGCTGTAAATATTTAATTTTAAACATTTAGCATAGAGCTATTATTATAATTTGTAATCTGTAATTTGTAATTTGTAATCCGTATTGTCAAGCAATAGCGAACTCTATGGTCAATTGAAAGCCCCCGATACTCGATCCCCGCTCTTCCCGCAGTATACACCCTTGCGTACTTTAGTTTATTGTTTGATATTTCCAAAGATATAGTTTAGTTAATCTACATATATCATGTTGTGGTTTATCATTTCAAGCAATTAATTTGTATAAGCCCCAAGACTGTAATTTATTCATATTTAAATTAATAATTATTATAACTCATAATAAAGGCCCCTGTATAATTATTAGCAACATAATCATTATGTTTTTTAGTTTAGTTCTTAGCTGTTAACTGCTGTCACAAGCCTAGGCCAGAATTTATATAATGTTTAAAGTTGAATTTACTAAGTATTAGCCAAGCAATTTTCACTTACATATTACATATATTATATTTTGTCGTCTTCTATGATTCATTTGCACTCATTCAAGCATTCACTTTGGCTCAGTTCAGTTCAGCTTCTTGTATTCGATTCGAGCTTCGTTTCTACTTACGTTTAATGTTATAGTTTATTAACTAATGCAATTTTACCATATTTAATATATGTATTATTAATGATTTTGATTTCCTTAATAAGTTCTAATAGCGAAAAACGAAACAAAACTACAAAAATATACATATAATATATATAAATCTGTATCAATATCGTTTGTTTTTATTTCCTTCAGTTGTATATACATATCTCTATTTATACTCCATGTTGTTGTTGTTGTGCATGCCTCTAACCGTTTAGTAGTGTTGGCAAAACATCGATAGTGGGCGATATCGATAATTTCGGCAAGCGATAATAATCGATTAAACGGTTAACATTTAAATCTTTTACTGATAAAATCTTCCCTTTGATCAGTAAAAACAAAATAATATCTGCAATCGAAAGTGATTGCCATCGATAATAATCGATTAATCGGGTTAAGCTTTTTTTTCAAATTAGTAAAAAAAAATGAGTAGTGAAGTTATGACAATTTCGGTAATTAACAGTGGCCGACATCGATAGTAATCGACTAATCGGTTAAAATATAAAATTTTGACATATTATTTGCAGTTGTAAAACAAGTGGTAAAACATCTTTTTTTAGTGGTAAAATTTAATATAATTTTCAAACTTAAATTTGTAATTTAGAAACTTAGTTTTTTTTTCTCTCGATTAATCGATTTTGAGCCTAAAAAATCGCTTGATCTGCGATCTATCGATTGTTTTGCCAAAAACGCCTTCAAAATTACGCTCCTACATTAGGTTTTAGAGAGTCAAAATTGTTTGCCTCGATTAATCGATGGCGATAACATCGATAGTGCAATCGATTGTTTGGCTAACACTGCCGTTTAGCTCTGCTTCAACTTCTGACTGTTAACTCCACATCCCGCAGGACATGGGCGACTTCAACATTGCCACCTCCTCGCTGCACGCGCTGAGCACCTCGGCGGCAGCGCAGTCCGCGGCAGAGAAGCACAGCCCCCACACCTCCCCCCGCCTGGGCAGGCGCAGCACCACGCCCAGTCTGATGGCCGTACAAAATGATCTCTACGCAGGCGCCGCTCCGGCGCTGAGTTTGCCCAGCAGCAGCAGCGGCAGCAACAACAGCAGCAGCAGCAGCAGCAACAACAACAGCAGCAGCGGCGGCAGCAGCAGCAGCGGCGGCGGCGGCGGCGGCAACAGCAGCAGCAACTGCAACGCAGCGCCACAGCCATCGGCACCGCCAGCGGCAGCGGTGCTGAGCAATGGCGCCGGTGGTGGCGCCACCGCCACGCAGAAGTCCACGAACCGCATGAGCGCACCGCTGATGGGCTCCAGTGTGGTGAACTCCACGTACGGCCAGAAGCTGCCGGGCAAGGCGGAGAGCGTGGTGGACACCGCCTCCATCAGCTCCTATGCCATACTGCAGAATCTGCAGGATGCGAGCAGCAGCAGCAGCGGCAGCTGCAACACAGTGACTGCCCCGCCCCTGCCCCCGCGCAAGTCGCCCGGCATGGAGACGCCAGTGAAGCCGTCGAGCAGCAAGAGCATCGACAACATACAGTGCAGCCTGGACAATGTGCCGCCACAGACGACGGCGCCACCGATTCCGCCGCACGTGAGCAGCAGCGTGGACACGCTGGCCGAGGATCTGATGCGGCAGCAGCGCATCGCCAGCAGCACCACATCGCCGGTGCTGTCGCTGCTGGACGAGATGGTGGTGGAGGTGGGTCCGGCGGAGACCATCAGCGGCGTGATCGACACGCGTCCGCTGGAGGCGCGTGGCAACAGCCACAGCAACGGCAGCTGCTCCTCCTCCTCCGCCATCCAAGATGCCGCCAGCTCCCACTACACGCAGCTCTGCACCACCACCACAAGTGCAGCGGCCTTGGCAGCTGCCGCCGCCTTGGCCAATGGCAAGAAGGCGACACTGAAGCAGCCGCTGCCGGCCAATCCTCCCCAGCAACAGCAGCAACAGCAGCAACCGTTGCTCTATGCGAACGTGACGATCAATCAAAAAGACTGCGGCAATGTGCCCTACGAGAATATCAATCTGGAGTACATCGCCCGGCTGATGAACGCCGGATACTCCAAGGAGAACGCCATCACAGCGCTGGGCATCTCCCGCAACAACATCGAAATGGCCGGCGACATCCTGCGCGAGTTTGTCTCCAAGAATAGCGCCTAAGTGCCCCACCCCCCTCCCTACTCCAGTTTTCCCAGACCCCAACAGCAGTGTGATTCCCGATGGAGCAGCGTCAGATATAAAGATAAAGCTAAAGCTAATGCTAAACATAAAGATAAAGCTAAGGTTTAGAAGAAGAAGAATTAGATCCCAAGCAGAGGCAAATGAGAAAAGATTCCTTATAAGCAACATTTCATGCTTCCAGCTCTTGAGTCGCCTCACAAACCTTAAATAACTTTTTAAATAAACTAGCGATTTGCCAAAATGATATATATTTATTCAGTTCGATGCAGTGCAATTTATTTAGACTACATCTTAGAACAATATATATTCAATTAGAGTTTAAATATGAAGTTTTTTTTTAGGTTTTCCCTAACATTTTTCAGCATTCGTCATCCGTCACGAACTAGCAATATATTTCTATTAAATTGGCGCTTTCAAAACTTGTCGAAAGAAGTTAATCGGTATACAATTGTCAAAGTTATTTACTATTTACAAACCCATATTTTTTATTATATACCCTGTAACCAATATAATGGGTAATATAGCGGTACAATACAATACTTTGTTGAAGTATTGTCATAACATAATCGTTTTTATTTTGATTTAAAAGCCATTATAAAAAGTAGTAAGCATTAGGGTACCAAAGAAGTTACGATAAAGATTCAGTAGACCTTAAAGGTTTTAGGAAAACCGATACCGAATGATCAACTATAAATTCAAGTATAAAATTATCTTGAAAGTTAGTCTAAAGTAATGCTACTGAATCTAACTAAATAAAAATTCCTCATTTTAGATAATCGTTCGTTTATTTTGAAAGTTATTTAAAGTTTACATTCCGACTTAAAAGATGGCTCACCCTGTATGTAAACGCTCTCCCTCTCTCTCTCGTTCTTTCTCACTCTTAAGCTAACTATACGCTCCAACTATCTATATATATATATTTATATACAAGTTTCAAGAACTCGCTTTAAGAGCACCCTATGCTGCATATACCCTGTAGTTCATACTACCCTGTAGTACATACCCACCCTGCGCCCTCTCACACACACACACACACCCTGCCACACCCATCTACACCCCCAACACACACTTGGCGTAGCCAGCACAAGCAATTAGACGTAATAAGAAACTTATGCTCTCTTTAAAGTATATTAAAGAAAAATATTTAATTAAAAAATTAAAAAAATTGAACAAAAAAGTCAAGTCAAATTCTCCACACAAAAAATTACCAAAAATTATGCACAACCCATTGATATCAAAATATATATGGATAGAGCTATATATACACCTATATTAAGACGTATCTACTTCTTCCTATTAAGAACAACAAATACTTAATATATTATGAATTACACAAGCAGTTGGAAAGGCTACAGTCGTGCGTTACCGACGGTAGAAGACCCTGTAGTAACCATCAGAAAGCGAACTTCAAAATCAAGTGCAGGGTCTGGAAATATGAAAAACTAACAAGCAGTTTGAAAAGTAACTCCAATATTTGCCCACCCCAAAAGAGAAGATTCAACTAATCAAATTTTGCGCTTTCCTTTTGATAATAACGAAACAAATAAAAGACAACCAAAAAAAAAAAACTTAATTCGATTGCGATTTTTCACAATTTTAATTGGTGCATCGGCATAACAGAATTATCCGTATTACGTATTTTCATTTCACATACTACAAACCGTGCATACCCCACGCAAAGTTGCCTTTTGATGTCCCGTGTAACAGAAATAAAAGAAATAATAATAACAACAACACAAAATCCGATGCACTATCAAAGTTTACCTCGATTTTTTATACAGAACTCAATGTTTTTTGTATTAGTATATTTGTAAGTTTATGCAAAACTCAAATACCGTACCGAGTATTCGTTAAAAAGCATAATAAAATGGAATGGAACCCAAAACCCCCAAATAACAAGTTTGTATTACGAATATCCCTTTTTACAGAATTTATATAATGCAATTAATCGGTTTTTAAATTCGTCGAAAGTATAATGCATTCTTCAAATACCCTCTACAGGCCATATTTTGACATCTAGTATTTATAAGCTATATTATGATATATACTTATATACCATCTATATAGGCGATATAATCATAAACGACATTAAAACAAAGCTACACAGCAAAAACAATGCAATATTTCAATAAAAAATACGAAAAATATGAAAAAATCAATGCAAGCGTAAACTTATAAGTATCTTATAATAACCTCAAAATCAACACCAAATATACAAAACTATATGCGAAATATTTGAATTTTAAGCAACATCAGCGCTAAAAAACAAAAAAAAAACCAATAAAAAACGAAGCAGTATACAAAATAACATAGTTTAGAGCATAGCCTGGTTAAAAAGTCAATAAAAAAGCAAGCAGTCGATAAGCGAGCGTATAAGAAAATATTGGGGAGAATTCCCCCAAGGAAAACCAAAGTAATATGAGATACCACAGTCATGTCATGTAATCCGAAAATCTTAAGCAGATATAAATTATTCTTATAAATAAAAACAAAACAAAAAGAAACCAAAAAAAAAAACCAAGCGTCGATTGTGTTTTATTTGGAGAGAATAAGGGAAATTGTTGGGTAAGTTTTCTTGTAGTATAAACTAAACTTTGATGTATCATATCTTTCTAAAATATGGACGATTATGATAAATTACAGAATTGTATATATTATGATCTCTACCAACTACTTTGGAAGTTTAAAATAAACTTGATCTGCGTATGACTTTCGACTTTGTGCTTTAAAAAAAAAATGGGGTAAGTGAAAAGTAACCCAAAAAAACGAATCCCCAAAATGCCCATTTGTTGATCCAATAAGCCTATGTTTGGAATTTTTTATCTTTAAGAGAATATTTAAAAAAACCAGAAGCAAAACTCTCTAGAAAACTTATTTAACCATAAATGTTGTACAGTAAAACCGCAATGTTTTTAGCTTTATTGAAATATGTATTTATTTTTTATTATTTGACTTATATAGTTTGCGTTTTTTTGTAATTTTTTTTTGTTGTTTTCTGCTTTATGTTTTATTCTTTTCTTTCGTATTCAAGCACATATGTATTTATGTTTTTTGTTGCATTTTTTTGTTGTTGTTGTTGTTGTGTGTTTATGTTTTACAATTTTTTTGTAGGTTTATATTTTATAAATATGGATTAGTTGCTGTTGTTGTATTCATTTCTGTGCTGTTCATTTCATTGCATAAATCTCTATCTCTAGACGCCTGCAAGTCAATCGTGCGGCAGATCAGACGTTAGTTATATATGTATATACTATATATAGATATATAGAGATATTCGTATAATAGCGTTATACATATAGTTAAGTTGCTATGTTCGTTATTACTCTTGTTGCTGTTGTTGTTAGTGTTTATTGTATATATGTATATGTATAACATGGCTATAGTAGGACGTACTGATCCCAAATTTGTTAGCTTGTTTAAATGTTGTTGGTTTTTGTTTGCTTAGTAATTGAAATTCATAATTTTTATTTTGTTTCACAATATTTGCTCTTTGTTTCCGACACACACTCTCTTTGTATTTTGTTTTATTCTATATATATATATATTGTTTTGTTTTTTGTTTTTGTTTTAATATTTAAAAATACATTTTTAAAAATTAATTTTTGTAATCTTTCATTAAATGGTTTCAACAGATTTGGCGCAGCAAATTTCATTTGCTCTTCATCTCATCTCTTAATGCTCACACAAGACTTTTAGTTTTATTATTTTTTTATTATGTTTTAATTTATTTGTAATTATTAATTATAAGTAGGTTTCCTCCGCTTGCACTTTGTGTGTTTTAGTTACAAAGTCCCAAATGGTTTTGTGGGTTGTTTAAATAAATATGTTGCCTTTTGTATACGTTACGTTTAGAATAAGTTAATGCAACCCAGAATCAATTAAATCTTAAATAAAATTCGTGTAAAAATAACAACAACTCAGGCTAGACAGAGAGTTTGAATTAGAAGTATTGTTGTTTTGGTGTTCAGAGAATTAAGACTTTTCAATTTGTTATAAATACTTGTTCAATATTCCATAAATATATATTAGTTGATATATATATATATATATTTATCGTAATGTATATATATGCCATTAACAGTTTCAAGACTTGTCGATATAGCCGTAGAACAATTGCGAGAATTATTAGAATAGTTTAGTTAGAAACTAGAATATAGTACAATTAGAGTATACAAACTGTAAACCGTAAGTAGAGAATGAGCATAAAAAATTAACTACGCATCTATGGCATATAAGAGTTTATTGTTATTGTTATATTTGTTTTTTTTTTGTTTTTTTGTTTTACTTTTACATTTTTGCGTTTGCATTTGCTTTTGTTTCGTTGCCATTACACAATAATTGTTATTGTTTTGTTTAAGTTTTACTCTTACTTCAGTTAAATATAGCTATAGTAAATAGGCTAAAATCAAATTAAAGCGAAACTAGCTTGAAAAATAGTATACGTATACACACAATTTGGTTTCATCTTTCAGACACTTGAATTTCAATCAATTATTTTCAATTTCAATTATTCATTCGCAGCGCACAACTTCAATTAATAATAATAACAACGGAAAGTCGAAATTCTTGAATTACGTCTATTAGAAAATTGTTTACAAATCGTTTGTTTGAAAAAACTATAGTATATACTATATAGTATGTATAATATATAGGCCCTGGGTTTCACGTTTAGATTTCATTTCAAATTTCTTTATTCAGACACATAGAGAAGTGTTTTTTTTTTCGTTTTCGTTTGTTTGTTTTTGCTTTTCCTTTAGTATTTTGCTTGCATTAATATAATATATAGTTATATATGTATATGTATTTTTGGGTATGTATGCATTTATGTATCGTATGCTTCTGCTATCGTTTAATTATTATCGTTTCCAATAGTTCTTTTTGCGTTTGCTAAGTTTGATAATAAGTTAGATAATAAACGTGCGTTAATCGCTTGAATGCAGCCTAAGATGCGACAAGTTCTAGTATCGTTTGCCATTGCTATTGATGCTCCCGTTGGTGCTGTTGCTCCCGGATTTCCTTCCAGTTTCCTCTGCAGCTGCTGCTGTGCCTTCATCCTCTCTGAATGTCTCTCTACTCTGCATCTAATGGCAGGAATTACTCCACCAGGGCGCCTGTTGAGAAAGTAACATTTATTATAAATCATTTAAAAATATTTATTTTTATTAAATTAAATTAAACTATGCATCCAAATGGATTTGATATTTACAAAATGTTATTCTACATTTATGATAACAGCTTCGTATGTAAGTTAATGACAGAGAATGCTTAGAGATACAGAATATAACGATAGAGAATTCTCAATGAGAATCAAGAGAGTTGATGTAAAGAAATTTTCAATGACCCCAGCTTCTTTAGAGAGTTGACGATTGGGAATTTTCAATTCTTTGATCATAGATTCGAAAGATTACTTTGTATAACCGTAAATTCGTGCTGCGACGATATGTGGAATAAGAAACCAGAATGGGCTTTTCAGGATAGTTAAATATAATACAAGAGAGCTTATGTTCCAAATAACAACCTTCTATGTTTAATATTACGCTTGTTATTCAACATTTTATGTTAAAAAACACGAGGTTGTTTGGGTTTTATTGATTTTTGGGCGTAAAGGGGGCGTGGCATTCAATTTTCAAAACAAACTTGATCTGCGTAAGATAACTACCTATCTATAGCAACCTAAACGGCATCTCTAGCTTTTGTAGTTGCTGAGATCAACGCGTTCATCCAAACAGACGGACAGACAGACAGACAGACAGGGCTAAATCGACTCAGCTCGTCTCCCTGATCAAGAATATATATACTTTGTGGGGTCTGCCACGCCTCCTTCTGCCTGTTACATACATTCTGACAAAGTTATTAACCCTGTTTTTCCCATTTTTCAAATGGGCACAGGGTATAAAAAGTAGCAAGAGAGTTGTCGTAAGAGAGTTGACGATTGGGAACTCTTTAATTTTCACAGCGTCTAAAGAGAGCTGATAATTGAGAATTCTCCAGTGAATTTTCATCAAGCACAGAGTGTTGACGTATAATTCTAAATGATCACCGAATCTGAAGAGAATTCTCAATGATCATAGTATCAAAAGATAACTCTGTATAATCGCAAATTCTAACTCGCGAGCTCGAGACATAAGCAGCAAATGTGTGGAATGAGAAAAAATACACGCAATTGTTCTGGTAATTTGCTTGGCATACGAGGCAGAGCTTTCACACATACGAGCTAGCTCACTTCATAAGAAAGAGCAACGAGAGCTATTGAGTGGACAGCTCTGCTTCAAAGCAGGATCTTGCTCTACAATACTTTCAGTTTCTCTACAATATTTAAATCTAAATCCAGATCATTTGATGCTTTCCCTCACCTGGAATGCGTGGATGGCGTGCCAGCACGGAGAAGCCTTTGCCCTGCGGTCCCTTGGGCGCACGAATGAGTATTAAACGGGGCACGCCGTCATCGCCGTTGAGCTTAAGGCGCGAGATCAGACGATCGGGACGATCGTTTATTTTCAGCACATTACAGGCCGAAGATTTGCCATTGCGCTGCAAATACAAAACATAATTAAACCAACTCTCAGTGGGGATAAAAGTCTATTAAAACCCACCTGATTGGTGACCACGGAGAACTCCACAGTGTCGCCGGGATGCAAGGCGACGGTGTTGCCCTGCACCTCGGACATGTGAAAGAAGAGTTTCTTGCCATCTTCCACCTCGAAATTGAGGAAACCAAACTGCCCCTTGATCGAGTCGACTGTGGCACGCTTCTTGAGCCGCACCGCATTCACATCGGCTGCCCGGCCGCTCTCATCGATGCGGAAGCCCACGAGATCGCCCTTCTGCAACAGATCGCGCTTGTTCACCAGGCTGGTGATGCCAAACTCATGCTGCGAAATGATTGTGGTGCGCTGCTCATCGAGTATCTCGATCAATCCGGCATACTCCTGCTGATCCGGATTGATGCAACGCAACGGACGTGCCACAACGCCATTGTGCACCGGCTCCAGCACCGCCGGCTGCGGTATCGAGTTCTTGGGCAGCGTGCGCACATTCTCAGCGGGCAGACAATTGCCAGAGACCGAGGTGTTGCCATTGGGCGCCAGCGTGTACTCCACCTCCTGGCCCAACTCTAGCCAATTGGGATTTCCCTGATAGTTGCTAAAGTGAAAGAAAACCTCCTCGTCATGGGACAGCGTCTCGATAAACCCGAAATTCTCCTTGATCACAGCGATAAAGCCGCGATACAACTGCCCGTTAGGTGTTTCGGCGCTGGCATGATTGTTGTTCTCCAGCTTGAAGTCCTCAATGTGGGGCGTGCAGATCTGTTGACTGTTGGCGGCGTTGCTGCCGATGCTGCTGTTGCTGCTGCTGCCGCCTCCGGGACTGCCGTGCATCATGTAGCCATTCTGCATGGAGCTGGAGTTCGAGCCGATGCCGTTCGACAGCAACAGCTGATCGTTCTGATTCAAATTGACGGCAACTTGTGCTTGGGCGTTGCTCTGTTGGTTCAACAATTGCTGCTGCTGCTGCTGTTGTTGCTGCTGCTGTTGCAGCGATATTTGCTGCACATTGACGGCTATAAACTCTTTGTTACGTTTGACCTAATCAGAGAGAAAGAGAGAGAGAATAGGAATTAAATGGCATTTCTTTTTAAACGATAAATAGTTCAGCTTGGCTTCGATTCGATTTAATCGATTCTTTTTGTCGGCGGTTAAATCGATACCTTTTTTTGAGAAACGATTTTTGCGGTTTTTAGACCCTTTACATTAAAAAAGTAAAAAGGGTCGATTAGTTTAGTGCAAAGAGAAAATGTGTGTAACACCCAGAAGGAGGCGTGGCAGACCCCACAAAGTATATATATTCTTGATCAGGACGACAAGACGAGTCGATATAGCCATGTCCGTCTGTCCGTCCGTATGAACACCTAGATCTCAACAACTATAAGAGCTAGAGACACCATTTACGGGATTTAGATTCTCCTATTTCGCGAGCAGCGCGAGTTTGTTTTAGATTTTGGATACCTCCCCCCCTTCCCTTGCAAACCGCAAAAAGCTACTGCAGCCACAGCTTTAAAGTTATTGACTTGTAATGGTACGTAACTAGCCTATGATATTCTCTATTGACCCTGTGAATTTCGTTCCGATCGGATAAGAAACAGTTAAAGTAAAGGGTCTCCTACTGTCGGTTACGTCCGACTGTAGCCTCCGTCCCACTGATCTGCCCCGTCCATATATTTTTAAATGAAATTTTGGTTCTGCTATTGTCGGTTACGTCCGACTGTATGCTTCCATCCGACGGATCTTCTCCGTCCTTAGTTGTTGAATTGAATTTATTTCGATTAATCGATTAAATCGAGTTTTAGACTGAACCGATCGAAAAGATCGATTCTACCAAATCAAAGATCGAACCCAGCTCTATTAGATAGTGTTAGATAGTTACGCACCATGTAGATATCGAAGCGCACACGCTCGCCAATTCTTGGTGGTTTTTCGCAGTCTTTAAGAAAGTACATAATAGTCTTTTTAACCTCGCCATGCTCGTAGGTGATGACGCCTCCCTCCACGCGATCCTGCGACTTGATCGGACTCTTGGGCGCCTCGCGCGTTACGCAGCCTGCAAGATCAATAAGATTAACAATTAATATTTGTAGCTTAAGGTAGGCATCTAAAGAAAACATCGATGCAACAGTCTTAGAAGCTAGTTTTAAGTGGGTATTTTAATATCCCAAGTTTAGGCTCTATTATAGATGCAACCTACCCTCAATGTTGCTGGCCATCAGCGTCTCAAACTGCACAGTGTTGAGCGGCAGATGCTTGATGCGTATGGCCTGCAGACGCGAGTTGTTGTAGGCCAAACCCGGTTCCTGTATGACCGTAAACTCCACCTCATCGTTGACATCAATTTCACGACTCTGCAAGGTCATTTATTAGTTGGTCTTACTATCAAGATTTATGTTCCTTCGCTTACCGTATCGAGCACCTCGGTGAAGTGGAAAAACAAACGCGCCTGTCGCTCGACGCAGCGCAGGAAGCCGAAGCCCTCCTTGAGCGAGGCGATGGTGCCCTGCTCCCGCTTCTCCCCGGACACCTTGAAGGTCTCGTCCAGCAGCGCTATGGACGTGGCACGCTGCAGCTGATCCCGCCTATCGGTGGCTAGCAGGAACTGCACCCAATCGCCGTGACGCAGCGTGAAATCCCCCTTCTGATCCTTGTCCCCGAAGGGCACCTCCACCTCGGAGTAATCGGGTGCACGATAGCGAATGCGTCCTGGCAAGGGATCGTTGTTCTGGCGCACAGCATTGTTGCGATCCAGCGACTTGAGCACCTGCCCCTTGTAGATGGTCGTGTCGACGTCCTCGAAGATGACGGAGCCCGGTGGCAAGCGCGTGATGTTGCAGGCAAATTCACGTCCCTGCGGGGGCACAGAGGCAGACTGTTTTCGTTTAGTTAGCATCGATTGATGGCCCAACTCTCTCTCTATACTTACGCTGCGTGTTTGAATGGTGAACTCGACATCGTCGCCCGGACGCAGCTCAACGTTGCCCTCGGCCTCGGAGAAGTGAAAGAAGATCTCTTTAACGACATCGGCGCGTTCGATGAAACCAAACGATTCCTTCATGGAGCAGACGACGCCGCGATACTTGACCGGCATGGCCGGGTTCTCCAGGCGAATGTGGCAAGCGCCCAGGTTACCTCTGCAGAAATTTATACAATATTATCGATTGTTTCATGATGTTAGTTCTAATTCTCTTACCTTTGGTTCGTTGCAATTTGAAAGCTAACCTTATCGCCTGCACGCAAGTTGACATTGCCCTCCACGTCGTCTTTGGTATACGGCAGAAAGAAGCATTCTCCGCGATTCTCGTAGCTGATGCGACCGGTGGTCTCGCTGGAGCTCAGGACATTGTTGGCGCTGTCCGTGCGCAGTTCGGTGGTTACCGTGCCGGTAACACGCTCCTCGGACAGCACTACCTCTGGCGCTATCTTGGATACCTGGCTGGCAATGGGCTTGCCCGTGCGCCTGTCGTAGGTCATCTCAAACTCGACGGGATCTCCGATCTTCAGATGATCAATGTTGCCGCTGAACTGCGAGAAGTGAAAGAAGAGACGCGCCTGTCGCTCACAGCACTGTATGAAGCCGTAAGAATGCTGCAAATTAAAGCAAAGTTTTAGTAAATTGGGATAGAATATGGATGATTATTGGAGACATACGAGTAGCTTCTCAATGATGCCCGTTTCGCGCGTGGTCTGATTGGGATCGTTGGCAGCCGAGGCGGTGGCCGAGGAGTTGCTGGATTGGGAGCCAAAGATGGACGAGGAGCTGCCGGCGACGTTGTTGAGCACGCTGTTCGATTGAAATACGCCAATTATGGGCGGATTCTGTATGATGTCGTTGACCTCATTGGCATCAAACATGCCAATGCTGGGATGTTGCTGCTGCTGCTGTTGATGTTGCTGCTGTTGTTGATGATGTTGCTGTTGCATATGCTGTTGCTGCTGTTGTTGTTGTTGCTGCTGCTGCTGTTGTTGCTGCTGCTGCTGTTGCTGCTGCTGCTGTTGATGATGTTGCTGTTGCATATGCTGCTGCTGTTGCTGCTGCTGTTGCTGCTGCAGTGCCATTTGCATGGAGGATTGCGGCTGCAGGCCCAACGTGGTGGAGTCGAGCGTAAAAGTGCCAATTGTGGGAAACGTTGTGGGTATATTCATGTTGCGCATGGCAGTCATATCGAAGCACGGCAAATTGTCATAGATTTCTGCAAGTGTATGATATATAATTAATTAGTAAATTCTATAAAAAACATCTTCAAACTCACCTTCGCCTGTGCGGTAGGCTTTGGATTGTGTATTCATGTTGCAAGTTTAGTTAATTGGAAAATGGAAAATGCTGTTAGCGACTAGCACAAGGAGACTGGTTTCAGTTGTTGTTGTTGTTGTTGTTGTTGCGTTGTTGATGATCAAACGTTGATGATAATGATGATGACAAGAATATTGAACGATTTTTAGTTTTAAGCAGAGCGAGCGTATTGAATTTTTATATTTTTTATTTTTTAGATTTTTTTGTTTAATGCTGAACCAAAACTGTTCAGACGCTCGTACAATTTTTTTTTTATTTCTTTTTATTTTTTATATCAAAGAGCAAAAACTAAGCAATAAATACGTATTTGTTGTGTATATATATTTTGGCTAAACACTGGCACAAGAGGCACTGAAATTCCTTGTCTTCGAAGTTAATGCAAAAATAAACAAACAAACAAACAAACATTTGTTGTTGTTGTTGTGGATGTTGCTGCTGCTGTTGTTGTTGTTAGTTGAAGTTGCGGCTGTTTTAATTGTTATTTTTATTTTAATTTTAAAAATATATTCGTTTTTATTGGATGAAAATGCATTAGCTGCTGCTGCCGTTGGTTTTGTTATGTTTGCACGAATTTTATTATTATTTTTATTATTATTATTATTGGTAGTACTATTATTATGATTATTTTATTGCGTTTTGTTCATAGGTTCGAGTTGTGTTTTATTTAATTTTTGTTTTTTAGAAAAATACACTGGGCGCTTTACGGAATACTTTAGTTGTGGTTTATATAGTTTATGCATTTAATTGTTTATTCTGATATATATTCATATGCGAGGGGGAAGGGCTGGGGCTGGGGCAGGGGGCAGGGAGCTGGAGTTGTAGTTCTAATGTACTTTAACTATATAATAATATACATTCATGTAATATATATATATATATATTTATTTGTAGGCAATCGTTGTGGTTTGTTAGGAAGTATTAGTGATTTAATTCTTTTTTTATTTTTGTTTATTTTTTATTTTTTAATATTTGGTTTCGCGCTTCGCCTGCCTGCCTGCCTGACAGGGCTGCACGAGGGAAACGAGGGCTGCTGCGTTCAGTTGTTTTATTTTTTTTTTTTATTTATTTATTCGCTGTACGTAGTATTAGTTGTAGTTGTAGTTGTTGTTGTTGTTGCTATTACTTGTCGTTTACGCTTTTTTGTAAATTTTTATTGCTGTTGCGTTTACTATACTCTATGCACATATTACGAGTGTTACTTGTTTGTTGTTTATAGTTAGATAGATACTCTTTAATTGTGTTTGTTGTGGTTGGTTTGCATTTACTATGTTCAACTTTAAGCCTATGTTTTTTGTTTTTTTGTTTTTGCTTTTATTTTAAATATATTTATTTATTTTTTATTTTTTGTTTTGTTTTGTTTTGAATGCGTGTTTTGTTTAGTCTTTGTTTTAACCTAGGGTTGTTTTATTTTGCTCTTTTGTTGTTGTTTTTCTTTCACTTAGTTTTTTGTTTGTTTTCAATTTAAGCTTATGTACTTAGAGTTTATATAATATAATATATAATATACTATAGTATATGTATCGAAGTCCTTTAAGATATCACGAATTTGTTTCAATGTTTTTATCTTTTAATTTGCATTTGCTCTTATGTATAAAGTTGTTTCTTTTGTTTCTTCTTCTCCTTCCACTTTCTCTCTCTCTCTTTCTTCGCTCTTCGCTCTTCTCTCCGAACTCCTCTTCGCTACGTCTCGTCTATCGTTTACTATTGTTAAAAATTACAGTTTACAGTTGTTTTTTAGTGTTCAATGTTTTTTTTTTGTTTTTTGTTTTTTAGTTATTTATGCTTTAGAGATTTTTTTCGTTTTTGTTTTGTAATTATAATTATAAATTTACAGTAATTATCACAGAGTTGTTAAATCTTTCTTTGAATTTGTTTTTTTTTTGTTTTTCTTTTACTTTCTTTTTTGTTTCAGTTGCTTTTAAACGTTATCTCATTTAGACTTTTAACATTTCTCACTAGGTACACTTATAAAAAAAATGAAAACTATTTAAATATGTATAAACAATAGTTTACTATTAAAAATAAAAGCTGTTTTTTGGTTTGGCCACGCGGCCGCAGTTTTTTTTATACAATTTTCGTTTTGTTTATGCTATATATTTAATATTTTTGCTGGGATTTGAATAATTTCATAAATATATTTACAATCTTTTGTTTTTATTTATTGGCTAAGTTTCGGTATATATAATTTATTTTATTTTATTTTTTTTTTAGATTTTTTATTTTTTTTGTTGCTCAGTTGTTGCTGTTGCTGGGGTCTTCATCGAATTGTTTTGTTTTTTTCTTTTGTTTTGTAAAAATTACTTAAAATTAATAGAATTCTTGTAGATTTTTGGTTTTAAATGTTTTTTCTTTATTGTTACCGTTTTTAGTTGCTCGTTTTTTTTTTTCGTTTTTTCTTTTTTTTTTACTGTTTTAGTACATTTTTTGTTGTTGCTTTTTGTGGTTTCTTCTTTGCGGCACAATTGTTGCTTTTATCGTTTTGTTTTTATTTTTTATTTTCTTTCAAGGCGGAACTTTGCTGTCTCTCTCTTACGATCACGTTGCTTTGCTGTGGCTCGCTCTCCCACGCTCTCTCTCACGCAATTCCTCTCTCTGCCTCTCTCTCTCTTCTTCGTAACAGTACCGTTCTTTTTGCGCTTTTGCACTTCTCTCACGACCGTCGACAGGCGACAAAGTTTTCTTTTTGTTTTTGTTTTGTTTCTTGTTTGTTTTTGTTTTTCTTAGGCTTAATTAAATAATTTAAATTGATGTTGCGTTTAAATTAAATATTGTTAATATGTTTAAATAAGTTTGTTTTATTTTTTTTGTTTGTTTTCTGTTTGCTTTTATTCTGGTTTTCTTTTACTCCCGGTATTTTGTACTTTAAAACTTTAATTCAGTTGTTTTGTTGTTTTGTTTGTTGTTGTTGTTTGTTGGTGTTGCTTTTGCTGTTTGTGTTTTTTCTGCTCATTCTCGCGCTTTGCTTGATTTTGTTGCTGTTGCTGTTGTAGTTGTTGTAGAGGCTGCTGCTTAATTTTAAATAATTTTCTTTTAGCAAATTGTATTCACTTTGTTGACTTAACGGAAATTCGTAATTAAATTAAAGCTTTCAGGAAAAAAATGAGGAATTTTGGGCTTGTTTAACGTGTACGTGTGTGTGTTTGTTTGTTGTTGTTTTTTTTTTATTTATAATTTTCTTTTTATTATGGGTAATTGCTTTATATTAGTTATTCGAGTTCGACGTCAACGTCGACGCCCTGACGCCTTGGCGCTTTAGCTGCTTTTGTTGTACAGTTAGTTCTTGATTTTGTTTTTTGTTTTGTTTTGTTTTTAGTGCGTGCGTGTGTTTTTGCTTTGTTTTGATTTGAATTGCAACTGTAATTGTAATTGTGTTTGTAATTGCAATTGCGTTTGTTTCAACTCCGTTTAACTTTTGTTGATTTCGCCTCTTCTTTCGCTTTCTCTTTATTTTGCTTTTATGTTTGTTGTTGTTGTTGTTTTTGTTGGTGTTTTGAGTATTGACGAGTTAATTTCACAGCGTTTTAAGTGTATTTGAATTTTGTTTGGTTTGTTGTTGTTGTTGGTTTAGAAAGTCTTCTTCTTCAAGCTTGGCTTGGTTTGTTGTTGTTGTTTTTGTTTTTGCACTGATGCGCAGTCGCTATGCTCTCTCACACACCCACACAAACAGACTCTTGAATGAGTGCCGCTCTCTCTCTCCACTCTCTCTCTCTCTCTCTGCTCACGCTCTTCCTCTGCCGGCGTCGCTGCCCTTATGCTGCTTCCAGTCTTTTACGCTTAAGTTCTGTTTTTTTTTTTCGCTGATTGCGGCTTTTGAGCGTTGACAATTAAGATGAGTGAACGTTGTTGTAGTAGATGTTGTTGTTGTTGTAGTATCAGTTGTTGTTGTTGTTGTTGTAGAAGAGAGTCTCGAAGCAAATTCGCAAACGAAAACAAAGGAAATTTCAAAACTAAAAGTTTATGGCAGATGCCCCTCTGATTGATTCGCCTCTTAGACTTTTTGAGCTTTGTTGTTGTTGTTGTTGTAGTTGTTGTTGTTGGGTTTTATTTGTTTTTTGTTTTGTTGGTATGTAACTTTGTTTTATTAGATGATTTTATTATTATTGAATTATTCTTGTTTTTTGTTTTTGATTCGTTTTCGATGGTTTTTTATATTTATTTTGTTTTTTGTATTATTATTATTTTAATTCAGATTATGATGAAAGTGATGTCAAAACGGAGTTTTAGTTACAAAAGCTGCAACGAGAAGAAAGTTGAACAATTTTAATGCATATATTTGTATGTATATATATATAATGTGTGCCCTGCAGCGTTGCCAATTTAGCGAAATTTTAAAATGATATTTAACGAGTTCTTTAAAAACATAAAAATATAGTTAATACATTCTAATTTGCAAATTTGGCTACAGCTGCTTTTCATAAATTCTAATTGGAATATTTTGCAACATCTGGCAACACTGCTCAACTGTTTTAAAAACTTGTACAAATCTCTTAAAATTTTTAACATTATTTTTTAATATCGTATATTGGTTTGATTTATGCTATTCGTATTTATTTAATTTCCTATGCTGTTTTTTGGACATTCTAATTGGGAAATTTGGCAACATCTGGCTACACTGCGCCCCTGTTGAGTGAAATCTACACTAAAAACTCTGCATTGTTGTTGCTGCACTTTTATTGATTTTTTAGTGTTGCAAACCGGAGACTCGTACAATTCGCACACACACACACATACGCATGCACAGACAGACTCTCACTCACACACACACACACACACGCTCATTCACATAAGTGACACGCACACAGCTGCATACAGATTTTACTATTGTCAGACGACCGGAAAAAATTGCACACGCACACACAGACTGGCGAAAGGAGAAAAATGCATTTCTAAACTATTTTCACGCATTTTCTTTTGATTTTCGTTGCACTCAAGCACACACACACGCTGCCAAATTGGCAGCAAAAGTTTTTCTTTTCTTCCAAGTTCTTTTTTGCGAGCCTTCGTTTAAGGCGTTTTTTACATGCGAAATCGGCACGACTAGGTCGCCATTTGATGTTAAATCACAAGCACATGGTTTGGCGCACGTTTTGTGCATATTTTCATGTTGAATTCGAGTTAATTTATTGCCTAATTTGAAGAAAGGAAAATTTTCACGACCCTCAATACGTACCACACGACACAGCACAACACCGGACGCCATGTTGGTTAGTGTTGGCAAGCGACAAACAGACAGCGAGTGGCAATTGTGACGTCAGCGTAAGCAGTGTTAACAAACAATTGCCTGCAACAATTGTAATAAATATTAATTATTTATATTATTTTCATAGTGTAAATAATATTTACAAACGTTTGAATTATTTCAATTGTCGCTGCACAACACTGTTTGTTATCGCTGTCAGCCCTAGTTTATCGCAGCGATTCTGCCATCCATAATCGCATCGAAATTTCACAATAGCGCAACGCAAAGGCTCAGCAGGTTTTTTTTATTTGAATTTTTAGTGTATAAAATTGAAACAACATTGTGCTGGATGCGTCGGCAATTCGCAGACCTGCATTCGAACTCATTGCTTGGCTCAAAATTTCAGCGGTTGTTGCCTGTTGCAGACGTTCAACGCTGCCGCTAAGTTGCGCTCTCATCGTTATTTAACCGACACGCCTCCGCCCGCCCGCCTTCGACATGGCATTCCGGCTGCTCAACTCCGGCCGGGCTCTGAAATGCCTGCTCCAACGCAGCTACAGCAATGCTCCACGCGTGGACAAGGTAAGCGAAAGGAAAAAACAGCAAGGACGCAGCGGATCAGTCGGACGTAACCGTCAGTAGCAGACGCTAAAATTTATGTGGCTATATTGACTATATAGCACTGATATATACTTTGTGGGCTCGGCAACGCCTACTAACTTGACAGACCCTTTTGTACTTTTTTCAAACAATTAATTGAATATTTCTCATTTGGCAGTTGGAGCGTTCGACTAGTGTGAGCATGACGCCACTGATGAGCTACTTTGTGGAACAGTTTCAACTTTTCTGCAAGAAGCCACCCAAGGGATTTGAAAAGTACTTTGAAGCCGGCAAAAAGACGCAGCCACCAAAAAACGCAGCCGCTGAAAAGCCTTCGGCAGCTGGCAATAAATCCAGCCAAACTCCACCGGCCTCCAAATCCAGCGCAGCGCCCGAGTCCAAGTCGGATTGGAATTTCGGCATGTTTAGCAACTCGGCACGCGGCCCTGTGCGTGGTCCTGGCTCCTCCGGCGGTCGTCCTCTGGGCGAGGGCGGCGGCGGGGACAGGGAACGTTGGATACTCTTTGGCGCCATTGGCGCTGTGGTGCTGATCGGTTCCTTTGCCTTCTTCGAAATGGGCTACAAGGAGATCTCCTGGAAGGAGTTTGTCAACAGGTGCGTCTAACATCTGGAATACTTCTTTATATCAGATCATCATTTATTTCTTTTGCTCCCTTAGTTACCTGTCCAAGGGCATGGTGGAGAAGTTGGAGGTGGTGAACAAGAAGTGGGTGCGTGTGCGTCTGCAGCCCAGCCAGAGCAGCAGCGGCGTGCTCTGGTTTAACATTGGCAGCGTCGACTCCTTCGAGCGTAATCTGGAATCAGCGCAAACCGAACAGGGCACGGAGTCCATCAACTTTGTGCCCGTCATCTATCGCAACGAGGTGGAGGCCTCCAGCTTGACGGGTCTGCTGCCCACGCTGCTCATCATCGGCTTTCTTGTCTATATGATGCGCAAATCGGCGGATATGATGGGCGGTGGGCGTGGCCGCAAGGGCGGCGGTCTTTTCGGCGGCGTCATGCAGTCCACAGCCAAGCTGATTAATCCGCAAGAGATTGGCGTGGGTTTCAAGTAAGTCCGAGCTGTAGCATCTCATCTAGAATTGTTCTTTAATTGTCTGTTTGCTTGCAGAGATGTCGCCGGCTGTGAGGAGGCCAAAATCGAGATCATGGAGTTTGTCAACTTCCTGAAGAATCCACAGCAGTATATTGATCTGGGCGCCAAGATACCCAAGGGCGCCATGCTCACAGGTCCGCCCGGCACGGGCAAAACGCTGCTGGCCAAGGCAACAGCCGGCGAGGCGAACGTGCCTTTCATCACCGTCTCCGGCTCGGAGTTTCTGGAGATGTTTGTGGGCGTTGGACCTTCCCGAGTGCGCGATATGTTCGCCATGGCACGCAAGCACGCGCCCTGCATTCTCTTCATCGATGAGATCGATGCCGTGGGCCGTAAACGTGGCGGCAAAACCTTTGGCGGCCACTCGGAGCAGGAGAACACGCTCAATCAGCTGCTCGTCGAGATGGATGGCTTCAATACCACCACCAATGTCGTGGTGCTGGCCGCCACCAATCGTGTGGATATTCTGGACAAGGCGCTGATGCGTCCAGGTCGCTTCGATCGACAGATTTATGTGCCTGCTCCCGATATCAAGGGACGCGCCAGCATCTTCAAGGTGCATCTGGGCGCGCTGAAAACGGAGCTCGACAAGATGGATTTATCCCGCAAAATGGCAGCGCTGACGCCGGGCTTTACGGGCGCCGACATTGCCAACGTCTGCAACGAGGCGGCGCTGATTGCGGCACGCGATTCCAAGGACTCCATTGTGCTGAAGCACTTTGAGCAGGCCATCGAGCGCGTCATCGCCGGCATGGAGAAGAAGACGAATGTTTTGGCGCCGGAGGAGAAGCGCACGGTGGCGCATCACGAGGCTGGACATGCGGTGGCAGGCTGGTTCCTGGAGCACGCCGATCCGCTGCTCAAGGTGTCCATCATACCGCGCGGCAAGGGCCTGGGTTATGCGCAGTATCTGCCAAAGGATCACTATCTGTTGTCCAAGGAGCAGCTGTTCGATCGCATGTGCATGACTCTGGGAGGCCGTGTGGCCGAGGAGTTGTTCTTCAATCGCATCACCACCGGAGCGCAGGATGATCTGAAGAAGATCACGGAGATCGCGTACTCGCAGGTGGTGCGCTTCGGCATGAACGAGAAGATCGGTCAGGTCAGCTTCGATGTGGGCGGGTCGGGTGAGCCGCAGTTCAGCAAACCCTACTCGGAGGACACCGCACAAATGATCGATGGCGAGGTGCGAGACATTATCAAGTGCGCCCACACATCCACCACAGAGTTGCTGGTGAAGCACAAGGAGGATGTGCGTCGCGTCGCCGAGCGTCTGCTGCAGAACGAGGTGCTCAGCAGGGACGATATGATTGAGCTGCTGGGACCGCGTCCCTTCAAGGAGAAGTCCACGTACGAGGAGTTCGTCGAGGGCACCGGCTCCTTCGAGGAGGACACCACACTGCCCGAGGGCCTCAAGAGCTGGAACAAGGAGAAGGAGCAACCGTCACCGACAATAACAGACTCAACACCGCCGCCCCCCAAACCCGTAACGACGACCAGCTAGACTCCTAGATCCCTGGCTGCATCGATCTTTAGTTGCTGTTGTTTTTGTTATAGTCTTAGTCGCCGTTAGTCAATGTTTAATACCAAATTTTGCTACTGAAAATAACGTATGCAAGCTTTAACACTCGATGTTTGAATTGATTTCGAACGGATGCGGGGCGTATTGTTGTTAAGTTCACCCAAAATTGACCAGATGCAAGTCATTAAGTGAAACATGTACGATTCAAATGCAATAAAACTAATTTTTCGACGACTGTACAAGCAAATGTTGTTAGTAAAGGAAGGCGGAAGTACTTAAGAATCGAATTGCCTTAATAAATATGTTCATATATTTACATATTTATTTTATTTGGAGAGCCCCGATTAACTGGCTAATTAATTGAGAAATATAGTATACTGAAGATGGCCAGAAAGAAGAGATACTTTTCTTAAAATCTGTTTGAAATTAGTTAAATTTACTGTTATGACACACGTTCACACACAAAACTTAGAAGACCTCCAAGCGAATAAGATGTCCCAAGAAAATTGACTCGAGCAGACAGATAATTTAGGAGAGTGATAGAGATAGGGAAATAGGTTGAGCGAAAAACCACCCGAACCGAAATTATTTTCGAGCGGTCTTTGTGAGACTTGTGTGGATCTCTCTAGAGAGCTGCTTTTTTGGAATACTCAACACAAATGGGACCGATTTTTATGAGTTCTGGTTGTATTATTTGATAGTTATTATTGTATTTTATTTTTTATATATTTTATTATTATTTTCAATATTAATATTTATATTTCTCACCGTTATCTATTGTTAGTTAATTCTTATTAAATTTCTTATTATTTTCTATATTAGTTTTTATGTTTCTTATATAATTATATTATATTATATGCTAATATTTATTATATTAGCATATATATTTATTATATGCCCTGTATTATTTCATTATTATTTTATGACTAATGTTTTATTACTATTTCATTTTTATTCTCCTTTCTTATATTATTTTGTATTGAGTAATTGTTTGCAGTTTACTATTTATTTTACATATTTCTTATATTTATTTTATAACTAATCTTTAAATACTACTTTATTTATATTGCAATTCTTTATATTATTTTGTATTCATTAATTGTTTGCAGTGTAAGCTTTGAAAGCTCGCCAGTTTGTGCGCTCTTAAGCATTGCTTGCGTCTCTTTGGCTACGCTCCATGGCTTCTCTGCTCTTTCGCTCTCTTTGTGTGCGCTCTCTGGCATTTGGGCTCTCTTTGGCTTGCTTATCAGTTATCAGCTGTCTTTGCGGCATGCTGCAGCCGGCTGGTTGGTGCAATTTGAATGTTTTGCACAGCCTCTGCCGACGCAAAGCTCAGCGCCAACAACAACAAGAGGCTAAGGCCGAGGCAGAGGCAGAGGCAGAGACAGAGGCAGAGGCAGAGGCGCACTACTATTACCACTACAAGTGCAGCGCTTGCTACTGTGACCCGTTGCTGCTGCTGCTGTTCTGCTGCTGCTGCTGCTGCCTGCGACAGTGTCAGTGTGTTGGGGCTAGAGCTACGTTGGGGCTGGCTGCCGTTGCCGTGTCTCAGTGTCGTCTTGTTGGTTGTCGCGTTCGTGTGCGCGCACTAAATCAGCAGCAGCAGCAGCAGCAGCAACAACAGCAGCAACAACAGCAGCAACAACAGCAGCAACAGCAGCAATTGCAATCAAAATAAATAGAAATAATAATAATAATCAGTTTAGTTCGCGGCCGTTGCAAGTTGCAAGTGAAGTGCGTGCCAGGCAATAATAATAAAAATAATAATAATAATAATAATCACAACAATAAATTACAAACAAAACAACAACAACAACAATTTGATTTGTTTATTTTAGGCGGGCCCAGGGCATTGTGTCAATGTAGAATTGACGGTTATATAAAAGTGCGCGGCATTCATTCAATTCTAATTACAAATGGCAAACAACGACAAACAAAATGCAATTTGTGCCCACTGTATGCGTGTGTGTGTGTGCCTCTCTCTCTCTCTCTCTCTCTGTGTGTGTGTGTGTGTGTGAGGTGGCAAAGTGATTTGTTTTTTAAGGCCAAGTGTTTGCGCTGTGGCGTGCCGACAAACCGGAAATAAATAAATAACACCCACACGCATAGCAGCTAGCTTTGTGTCAGCCACACGCGCAAAATGGCTGCCGGCCGGCAAAAGACCAACAACAACAACAGCAACAACAACAGCAAAACTTTCTGCAAGTTGCCTGACTTCGCCGCAGGTGGCGCCAGCTGTCCGATCGCCATTGCTGCGTCTTTTCGTCTCTCGATTTTCGCAGCGAATTTGCAGCTTTGTCTACTGCCAATTGTCGCAATTGGCGGGTCACGTGTTCGCCGCTGCCGCCAGTTAACTTCTGCTCTCGTTTGCAACGGTGCAGGCACCGTAACTGCAACGTTGCTCCCCCTCCACCCCTCTGTCCATCCGTCCGTCTGTCTGTCGCTTGCATGCTGCGCTTTATTATAGAGCGCGCGTTCGTAGTTTATTCTGTTGTTGTTTGGTAGAGTCAACACGCTGTGCCCATTGCATGCAATATGCTGTTTACACACACACACACACACATACACACACTCTCGCACACACACACACATGCAGCCCATGTGGGTGTGGGAAAGATCAAGGCGTGTGCATTGAGAACAATGGCAATAGCAACAAAAGCCCATTGCTACAACATCAGCCTTTTTTTTCAGCTCTTTTTGCCTCTGACAATTTTCTTGATTTTTATTTTTGCTGTTGGCAAAAAGTTCGTAATAGGATTTAAAAAAAATTAAAGTAAACTCTATAAAGTTGTTAATAGTTTTTATTATGGCAGCGCAGCACTTGGAAAGCCCGCAAAAAATGCTAATTAAAAGTCTCGTCTGTTATTCTGCGTAAGCTGTTAAGGCTCTGCTAAAGTTGAACGTGATTGAAGCCCTTGCTGTAAAGCCAGTTTAGTTTGAAATTTCTGTTTGTGTTTACTTTGAAAATACGTTTATTTTGTTGTTAGTGCAATTATTGAGCATAGATTTATATTATACGGAATTTATTTCATTCGCATTGAAGCTATTTAATAGTTAAAGATTGTCTTGTCTCCAGCCTCTTCTGTAAAGCAAAAAAAAATCAGTATTATTTGTTTTGTTTTATTTTAATTTTCTATCGAAATCATTAAGTATTAATATTAAACTGAATTTATTTAATTTATGTTATTATAATTAAAAATAATTCGAATTATTAATCATACAAATGGCTGTCCAACTGTTAACTAACATACTGGTATTCAGCAACAGAGCTGTTAAAACTCAGCTTAAGTGCAGCATGTTCTGTTAAGCAACAGCATAAAGGAATTTAAAAGGAAATTTATATTTGTTTTCACATTTATATATATATTTTGCTATTTTTTTTTATTCAATATTGTCTATAATACGTAATAAACACAACTTGTTTCATTTATGTACATGCTTTTTCTACGTTATAAGAAGTTTTTTAAATGGCTTCCCAGCTGTTAACTAAAAGCTTGCGCTGTTAAGCGGTAAGCGCTGCTAAGCCACTTAACAGTACTTAGCAGTAGCTGTAAACTGAAAAATAACAATGTTAAAAAAATGAAACAATCATTTATTGTATTTTAAAAACAATTTCTAATTGTTAATATGAATGAAACTGAATTTATTTAATTTAAATTTAACCAACAGCTAACAGCTAGCTATTGTCAGGCAAAAAACAATGATAAATCTCTGTTAAAGCGTTATAAAAGCTGCACTTCCTGTTAAAGCAAAACACAAAAACAATGGATGTGCAAATATTTTGAGGGCATATTTGAACGTTTGTTGTTTACACTTTGAGCTGGAACGAATTTATTAGTTCAATTGTATGCGAACCTGGCAACTGATTTGCATTATTCAGCAGCTTATTTCATATTTTCAAGCATCAGTTGTGCCTCTAGTATATGTGGTATATATTACCGAGATATAGATTACATCGGACAGCTGTTGAAAATTACAATTTGTTCACGATTTGATGAGATTTGAAGTGTGCTGTTGTTTCGTTTCTCTGCTGCAGTAAAATGTTGCCTTCGATACCCAAACAACAACAATAGTTAACGCAACGTTTCTAAAATAAAATAAAGTAAAGTTTTAACAGTAAAATAAAAATAAAAATAAAATAAATAGAAAGTTCTAAACTTTGATAAGAAAACCAAAAGTGGCCTGCAAAACCAGAAATGTGATTCCAAAGTGCGCAATGTAACAAACAACCAATCAAATAAAAATAAAAACTAATAATACCCAAAAAATAGAGGTAAACAATATTGTTTTGATGCGAGGAAGGAGCAAGGGACGAGTGGAAAAACCAACAGAAATACAAATGGAACTGAAGAGAGCCAAGGGAAGCAGCAGCATCATCGTCATCGGGTCAAGTAGCGTATTAGCCGGCATCGTCAATGATTAAAGCAGATATAGATTGATAGCCAGCAGCCACGTAACCATCATCGGAGTCGCAGTCGCAGTTGTCTTAGTTAGCCTTAGACGTAGACGAATCCCCGCCCCCCCCCCTGCCACCACTCTCCATGCCCGCCCATCAAGGAGCAGCAAAGGTTACCGCAGCAGTTCAAGCTTATTAGCAAACAGACAAACACACACACAGACACACACACACACAGACACACACACACACAGACATACAGTACCACTTAGCGCCAGGTTATAGCCAAGATGGACATGAAGATGGAGCAGCAGCAACAGCAGCAAACGGAGCTGGGACCCATTTCGCCATCGGAGGTGCCAAATGATCCTGGGTAAGTGCTGACTGGCAACGTTCAAATGGACGTGGCATTAATTGTTTTAGTTTTAAGTTGTCATTATTAAACTTGCCCCCAGAGAGAGAGAGAGAGGGGGAGCGAGAGGGGGCGAGGCAGACAGACAAAGATGGAGCGTGTGAAGCGAGCACGCGCCAAGTGTTGTTGACAGAAAGTTTTCTGTGTCAACTGCTGCTGTCCAGCCGGTTGAGGACCCTCTCAGCTGCTGCTCATACACTTGGAAAAATATATACCAAAACATACTGGATTCAAGCTAGAAAATTTATATCAAATCAAGAATTTATGGAGTCAAAATTTCTAGATCTTGATCCAAGAACAAAACTCTGCATTTAAGCGCATTTTTTAAATTCCTATTTCGAATTCTGTTTTGATTTAGTAGGATTATATTCTATTTTATCAACTTATAAGATTAAAGTAATCTACGATTTATTCAAGCTTTGCGCTGAATACATTCTACTGCGATTCATTTACAAATTTATTTCATATTATTTGTAGTTAAATTCTACGAAAAACTATATTAATTTATATTTATAAAAGCTTTAAATTGTAAAGCGTATGGCAATCTCCAACAAAGCTGTGAATTACATTACGATCAGATAAGAAACAGCGAAGATATGCAAGCTCAAATAGTTAATTTAAATTAAATTTGCTTCGTTTACTTTATTAGAATAGATAAATAATAAATAATTGTTTTAAATTTAATTGTTTCTTTTACTTTATTCAAATGGATAAGAAAATATTCACGTTGTAATATTCATTGAAACACAAAGTACAGGGTGCTTTGCTGTCGGTTACGTCCGACTGTAGCTCTGTACTTACTGGTTTTACTTAAATATAATCACATTTGTTCCTAAATCATTATTGTTTATTCTTGATAACATAATTTAATTACAGAATAATAAATATTTGGTTGATTGAATTAATCTAGCAAATTCCAGAACTTAGCAGGTTGCATTTCTCTGAGTGTGCTGCTGAAACTAATTAGAAAACAATTTGCTAAGGACATCAAAATTCAATTAAAGCCATTGAGTTTAGTGCTTTAGTGCTACTGCAGTTGACTCCTGCTCTTGCAGGGCCCCATTGGCAACAGTTTATTATCATAGTAGTCGGCCTCAATGTTTTGTCTGTCTGCTAAATGGGTTAAGTTGTGATTGCGGTGTCATATGCAGCAGCAGCAGCAGCATCAGCAGCAGCAGCAGATTAATTGCAAGCTGCAGTGCTGATAATTTGCCCCATTCAACGGCATGAAAAGTGTCAGCGAATCAGAGAGGCAGACAAACAAATGACTGGCAAATGATTGGCACCAAACTCTGGCGAGCGCACAGATGAAAGCGCTAACCAGATCGAAGGCTGCAGTTTTCTGTTTTAGAGCAGGCTGCGAATTATAATTGAACAGCTGCAACAATGCAACAAATAAATGGTGCACATAACTGTATGTACATTATATGGGAAGCGCTTGTAAGAGCTTTTGCTTGAGCAAAGCTCATTAAAGCGACAACTTATTATAAAACATTTAGGAAAGCAGCGATTTGATGCAAAATTTATTTAAAAGAAATTTTTAAATATTTACGAGCAACTTTTTTTTTTTTCTTATTTAATTTTGCAAAGATTTTTACTTTAATCTTTAATATCTTGAACCCATCAGTTACCCATATTTTTTTTAGAATATCTACACTTATATTTATCTATATTTATATTTATCTACATCTATTTAAATCGCTTAATTAATACATAAGTTATTAAAGAAACAATATTTATTGAAAATACATTTTGAGATATCTGTAAGATGAAAATCAAAATATTTGCCTATTTTTACTATTCCATAAATTATATTGAAAATAATTAAAAGTTTAAACAACAATTTTTGGCTAACAGTTTCAATTTAACTTGAAAAATTGCAATAAAAATTGCAATAATAATAAGCTCAATAGAAACGAGAACAAAAAATTGAAAAGTTCTGATTTATTATAAATTTTGGCGGTAAAAGTGCATTTGAGCAGCCTTAAAACGAAAATAAATGACACAGAGCGGCAGAAAGAGAGAGAGAGAAAAGCAGAGACAGAGAGGGATAGAAATGAGAGAGAGAGATAGCAACAGAGGTAGAGAGAGAAGCCAATTAAGATTAAAATACTGTTGACAGACGACAAGGCGCAAATATGTTTGCGGATTCAATTCAACGACTAGAAACAATGGCAAATGGGAAGCTTGTTACGACTTTAGGAAAAAAAAAATCTCGCGCGCTCTGGCGCGCTCGACCTAACAGTCGGGCAAGCCCGACTGTCTTATACCCTGTACCACAGCTCGCGCTGCGCGCTCGCCCGTTCAGTATATAATAAAATTCTTTAAATATAATTTAATCTTTCTTGATTAAAACGATCTGACGAGGTGGCAACGCTACCGCCAAAACTCAATTTGGCACATGGTATGGCGATGAAGGTGGCGCTCGAACACTTGTCGCTTGGTCTCTGACGTCACGCGTCACAGATTTTTGTTATTTTGCGCAATCTTATTTTGGCACCTTGCAATTGGTGTTGTTTACATGCGTACATGCACACATTAATGTATGGTATTCGTCTATTCTACATGTATGTGTGCTTCTGTTTATACATACACACATACACTTGCTGGGCTGCAGGGCCCGTGCGAAGCAATACATGCAGTATTGAGTAGCTTATATCTCCTCTGTTTATTAACCGATTTTAATGCGCTTTTCAGAATAGTTAAATATAATAGAATAGAGTATATATACCAAATACCAACATTCTATGTGTAATATTACGCTTGTTTTTGAACATTTAAATTCAAATTTTGTGAAGCTTATATCTCCTGTGTTTCTCAACCAATTTCAATGCGCTTTTCAGAATAGTTAAATATAATAGTAGAAAGCTTATGTTCCGACTAACAACATTCTATGTTTAATATTACGCTTGTTATTCAACTTTTTGTGTTAAAAAACACGAGGTTATGTGAGTTTTACTGATTTTTGGGCGTGAAGGGGGCGTGGCATCAACGATTTGAAATAAACTTGATCTGCGTATGGTATATACCTACCTATAGCAACAAAAACGGCTGCTCTAGCTTTTATAGTTTCCGAAATCGACGCGTTCATACAGACAGACGGACGGACGGACGGACAGACGGACGGACAGACGGACGGACAGACAGACGGACATCGCTAAATCGACTCAGCTCGTCATCCTGATCAAGTATATATATACTTTGTGGGGTCCGCCACGCCTCCTTCTGCCTGTTACATACATTCGCACAAAGATATTAACCCTGTTTTTCCCATTTTCAATGGGTACAGGGTATAATGAGCAGATACAGCGCACGATATAGATTTAAAAAAATATACAATATTAGTAAAAAAATGCGCTGAATATGCACAGAGTTGCCTGAAAGTATAACAATATAATATAGTAATACTTATAATTAAGATATTGAACTATAGCTGAATAAATCCACAAATATATACTGATCACTGATTGATTGACTGATCTTAAAATTCATATATATCGCAGTTCAATTAATTAATTAGACCTCTATCGTTTGGATGATCTGCATATACGTAATTCTTGTTTGTACCGACTGCAAAAATTACAGCTGCATGCATAGTTCAATATTTTAATTAGACTTCGATGTCGGTTCCAGCTACGATCAGCATTTGAATATGAATCTGTGGCTGTATCTGTATCTGTATCTGTATCTCTGGCTGCATCTGCTCCCAAATGCCATAACCGTTGTCACTGCCTTTCCCGTTGTCTATGGCCATATGGCCACATGGCTATGGCTGTCGTTGTCGTTGTCGTGGTTGCAACCCATTGAACACGCAATGCCTATAAATTATGCAGTTCATACTTATGCAGCGGCTATATATGCTCTGAACTATATGTATATATATCTGAATATACTATATCTATTATCGAAGCGCTGCGAATTGTATAACCCGAGCAGATTTCAGCACTCCACATCGAGAGGGCATGGCCCAGCCCATCTTGTCTAACGGCAAAAGTTGCCAAACTCACACACAAAAATAGGCTCTAGGGAGGAGAGGATAGGGAGGGGGGGGAGGGGCAGGCATGTTGTATGCCATCCTCGAGCTACCGGATAAAAGAAATGGATCACCTGCTGCTGACTGCTCCACGCTGGCTGCGAAGTTGACGCTGACGCAGCAGCTGACGTCGCTGCCGACGCTGACGGCGGCAGGTGCAACGTCTGTGGCAAATGGCAAATGCGGCACCTTAGCCGCATGTTGAATGCATAAATCTTGAATTAATGTAAAATACCTTTTGATGACGCTCTAAGATACAACTACAACTACAAATGCATCCTCAACGTTGTATAATTTTCTTGCTTTTTTTATCTTTTTGCATCTTTTTTATTTGTTTTTTTTTTGTATTTCTTTTTTGAATATCGCGTCTGCAAACTGCGAATACAATTCCATTCACAGTTTCATCCACTGCAAACGGCGATCGCAATGCTACGGCTCAGTAAATTTGGACGTCCTCTGCCCCCTCCCCGGCCCCTCTGTGCACACTCTGGCACCCCTTCACCATTCACAGTGCCATCTTTCAGCTAACCGGCTACTTTATAAATCTTTTGAAGGGCCTCAACGCCAAGAGATTGCGCTGGCAAAGTAAATAAACACAAACGCAAAGAAAATGCACAGTCGAAACAGTCAAAATAAATAGCAAACGAAACAAAAAATCAACAAAAATGAACAAAAAAGTGAAAAAAGCGAAAAAAGCAATGCAAATAAAACAACATAGAAAAGAAATAACTAAATAAATGCCCTGCTATTAATACAATTCACTTTGCCAATGTATTTTTAGTGCCCATGCAGAAACAACAAGTGAGCAAACGCAACAGGCTCAACAAAGCCACGACTACGTAAATACCCTGTAATAAAGTGGCATGAAAATAATATGAGTTTTGTGTTTATAGAATCTAATGATACTCTATAACAAAGCTCTAAATATAGAGTAAATAGTTTAATAATAAAACAATAGAATATATATATTAAATATTAAAATTTTCGGTACATAAAGTATATAAAATAAAATTAACTAAATAATATTATAATTTAATATATAATAAAATAAAAGAATATATAAATAATCTTTACAAAATTAACCCTGTTTTCCCATTTATCAAATAGGCACGGGGTATAATTAGAAAATGTTGGAAAAAATAAGTAAAATTAAACATATATTTAAATGGCCTAATAAAATGTATACTTAAATAAATAATAATATTAAAATACTCTTTTTTAAAATTTCGTAATTTGTTGTAAGGATAATTACTCAAAGATTTTTTAAATCACACTTAAGTTATAATTTTTATTGTTTAAAGTTTTTCATAAATTTTAAACTTTTGCTTTGAACAGTTTAATATATGTATACTTCGTAGACTGTTGATTGTTTGCTATTCTATTTTTAAATTTGTCTATTTATTTTTGTTGAATTTTAAAATACTTTTTCAATTAAAATTTATTTAATTAAGAAAGCTGGAGTCTCTCTGCCCTTGCTACAGATCATTTCCCCTTAAGGTGCCTTCCAAACAGGGTATATAAAATGAGCTACGAGCGGCATGCGAGTTCGACAATTATCCATTACAACTGACACGCAGGTCCAAGCAGAAAGAGGAGGAGAAGGAGAAAGAGAAAGAGGAGGAGAAGGAGAAAGAGGAGGAGAATGAGAGGTAGGAGGAGAAGAACTGCCTTCATACGCACTGGGGGCCGCTTTTCTGTCAGCCGGTCGGTCGCATCATTTAACGCGTGTGCCCGAAAAAATGCAAAGCAAATGCAACAGCAATGGAGGGGCAGTGAGAAAGAGGCAGCGGCAGGGGGAGGGGCAACTGCAACTGCAACATCAACGGCAGCAGCAAGTTGCAATTGGAAATGCAATTGCACTCGCTGCTCTTTTCATAATTGTCGTTTTGTTCTTGTCTATGCTCTGCTGGTAATTGTGGCTTTGTTACGTTTCGTAAATTGATTCATTGTACACGGTCACCGCCAACTGACTGAACCCCTTCGTCCCCCTCTGCACTACCCTCTCCCACTCCAGCTGTCAGCTGCCCCTGCCACCGATCGACGCGGCGGCTGTAATTGCTTTCAAATGATTTTGTGTCATTGTGTGCGCAATTCCATATTGTCAACGTCATTTTGTTTGTGTTTGTAGTTTTCGTTACGTTTTGCTTCTATTCGTCCCTCTCTCTCTCTCTCTCTGTCTTCTCTCTCGCTCTCTGCGGCCAATAAGCTCTCATTTTGTATGCATAATGAGACCTGTGGCAATTTGTGCCCAGAGTGCAGTCATTAGCACAAATTGCCACTGTTTGTTTTGTTGCACGCTCAAAATCAGCGTATCCTATTGCACATTAGAGCTGCCAAACTATCGAATTGTTCGATATATCGATGTTTAATCTTTAACATCGATGCTTCCCAGCATGGTGACGCTTGGTACTTAGCGTAAGCATGGGGAATAGGGGGTATAATCCCTCCTTGATATCAATATTGGCCATAAAATCTACATTTTTCTACCAATCGCTGTCATGTTTGGTTTTTTCCACATAATTTTGCAATACAATTTGTTTACGCAACAATTCTTACGATAAAAAAATTTTTGTTTTTCCTAAAATTGTATTTCTTTAAGGAGAGTTATAAATTTTTTGGAAAAAATTTTAATTTTTTCTTATTTTATTTATTTATTAAATTTCACTTTCACACTCAATTGATGGAGAAAAATCCATACCGCTCGAAAATCGGTTGAGTTTTGCTAAAGTTATGCGCTTTCAAAGTTCGTTTAAAGAGTACTTAACAGCGGCTGTAACACTTAGCAGTAACACTAGTAATAACATATACTGCGTGCCTTACATTAACAGCATCATCAAATGCTTAGGTTTTAAATAGCGAACTTGTTCGATTTATTTTATTTATTATTTATGTGCGCATTCTAGTCATATTCTATGAATCTCTGAATATGCATAAAGATATATATTTAAATTTGTACAGCAAATACGCGCGACATATGTGTACTTTGCTTTTAATATATATATTTTTATATTTTTATACCCTGCACCCATAAAATAAGTAAAATAGGGTTGATAACTTTGTGCAAAGGCGGAAGGAGGCATGACAGAACCCATGAAGTATATATATTCTTTATTAGGACAAAGAGTTAAGTCGATATATCTATGTCTGTCTGTCCGTCCGGCCAGATGCTCGGTATCGTATGATACGTTATAAATATTTGTTAGATTATATTTAAAATATAGGGTATTCTGTCGTCGTGCGTGTTCCATTGATTGACTCCGGCCTCACAGGTTATTTATATTTTGGTATGGCTTTATTAGTCACATGCATAAATTAGTTGGCAATTTAAAAGGTTTTTTTTTGCTAACAAAAATTGCAGCAGAGCTGTTAACTTTCAGTCCATATTAACAGAGGCTTAGCATTAACAGGGTCGCTTTACTGTTAGCCTATGGCAGAGCTCTGTTATTGCAATTGCCTGGCGACCACAAAGCTGAGACTTCATTTTCTACAATTGACATTATCAAAATTCAATTTACTAACTGCAGCTAAGTCGGTGGGAGTAGAGAGAGAGACAGCTAGATAACAGAGATAGAGAGAGAGAGAGAGGGGAAGAGATAAAGCGAGACACGGCATTTGCCGAAACTTTTCATTTGCTTTAGCTGCACTTTTGGGTAAACAGTTCGATTAAAATGGCGTAACTTGACAGGAGACGCTGAGTGGGGGCGGGGATATAGCCCGAATGGCGCTTCGTAATGCCTAGGCTAAAAGCGTGCATCCAGCTAAAGCATATGCCTTTTGTACAGTTATAGCCGGCATCTGTATATAAGTATATACATATATATGTATTTATGTTATCTCCCCCCCTTTCAAATCAATGCAAGGCTAGAAAAAACTTTTGCCGTTTTCTGCTAAATGCAGTCATAACTTTTGGCAGCAGCCGACAGACCAAAAAGGAACTTACCAACTGCCTTAGCCGCCATTAGTAAGCGTGGGGGATTTGTGCTAGGTTTTATTGGTCGCCCGATTGCCGCCTACAAGCCGAAGCGAAGGGGGTGGGGGGGGGGCACCTATTACGGTTACGCAATAAGAAAAACAAACTGCAAATATAAGCGGAATAAAAGTTTTTCTATCTATGCTAGCTAAGAAAATGTATCGTCGACATTGGCACAATGCATCCTTTCAAGCGCAAAGTGCAGCGTAACGGTAGGCTCCCCTCCCCCTCCCCCTTCCCCATCCCTAACCCCTACGATTCTACATATTCGCCATATTCATTATACATAAATTGTGGAGCTCAGTAGAATTGCTTTAAATGAGGCCCCCGGCCGAACCGAACGAAGCGTATCCCAATTTAGGCTCTATGCTCGGTACCGCTCCAGACGCAGTCGCCGGTTGTCCCGCCCTACCAGCGCACCGCACCTCCCCCCTCTTTGTTTTTTGTGCAGTTCTTGTATTTAGCTTTCCGCACGATTAAATCGATGCAACTGTAAAAGTTCTTTTTCTATTACGCACACACAGCATGGAAGTGGTTGTAGGGACCGGGGCAGGGGCAGAGGGGAGGGGTGAGTTAGGGAGGCCATCTAACAGTGGGTGCCGCCTCTGCATAAAACATTGCCTGAGCTCAACATTTAGACGCTGCGCTGTGCCTGGTCTTTTGTCTGGCACCTTCCATGCCAGGCACACACCAACTTTCCCCTCTCCCCAATCTACCCCCCTCTCGCGCTCTCTGCGTGTGCCAGTGTTGCCACCCCGTCGGCAGACTGCCTTGAATATGTCTCCTACTCAGACAATAGTCGGGCAAACATATTTATGCTTTAGCATAGCTCGGCCCTTGTTTAGAGCTTCAGTTTTTAGTTTTGTCCATGTTGCAACATACACACTTACACACACTCACACACACTTGCACACACACACACACACATGCAGCGCTTGTAACCACGAAGCAATTGCAGCAACTCTTCATCATCTACAGCTCCATCTCCTCTTGACCATGTTTCCAGCTGTTGTTGCCTTTTGATGATGTTGTTGATAGCCGCACATGATAGTCATCGGACTCGCCTTGGCTTTTAAATGGTGCGGGCATTAAGGCTGACCAAATACCCTTTCTAAGCTGCTAAAAAGCTGAAATTATTGTTGTCCGTACCAATGGTAGAATTCAGGGTGGCATAAGTTTTTGTAAAATGTAAGATTTTAATTATTTATTTACTCTTTTTGTTACTCAGCAGGCAGCTGCACAAACCTAGTATACCCTGCTAACTTAACAGATGAAATTTTATGGCCTGTATGAAGAAAAGTTTTCAGGATAATATAAGTTTGTGTAGAGTGCATGTTGTACAGTGTTTAAATTATAATAATTATTTAATATACATTTGCATTTGTTCTTCATACAGCTGTACAAACTTATCATACCCTGCTAACTCTTTAAATTACAGGCGTAAAACAGAGCTCTGTTGAAAAGTCTTGTTTATCAAACTGTTTGAATTTTTACTCAAAATTTATTTAATAAAATTTTTTTATTTGTTTTCCAACATCTTTACAAAACCATACTACCCCACGTGAGTGTATCGCAAACGTTTAGCAAAAGATTGTGCATTGGTTTTGTGGCCGGGCCTGAAAAATCCTTTTATAATTTGTTTAGAGGGCAACCATTAGAGATGCAGCTAAAAGGCATTGGTCTGCATGGTGCATGGCAAATGCATGTGTAATTCCAATCGATATGTTAATAGTATTCACAACAATAACAGCAACAACAACAATAACAATAATAACAGCAACAACAACAATAATCTAAACAGCAGAACTATGGCTGGACGCAGCTTGTGCTAGTTTCATGTGGGCATAAATTGATTAAGTTGTAAAAAGCAAATTTAAATGCAAATTGTTTTGGGAGAAACTATTTCAGATTTTATAAAAAATCAATTATAAATTGAACAGACAATCAGTTAATAAATATAATAGGTATAATTGGATATTTTACGAAAGCATACAAAACAGCATTTAGTTCTCAATTAAAATTATAATATATATAAAATCATACTTTTAAAGTCATAATTTACAAGCTAAAATATCGAATTTTGCACGGCTTAAAGAGATTTATTTATCAGGAATTTCTTAAGAATTTTGTTCAATGTTAAAAGAAATAATTTTAAGCAACTGTAAGCAAACTGTTAAGCAAATGTAAATATAATTTAAATATAAATATATATAAATAAATTTAAATCAATATAAATATTGAGAAAATTGAGAATAAACAAGTCCTAGCAGCCTGATCAGTGGGCTCAGGGCAAAGTAAATCCCGCCAAACTGACCACAGCCAAGCAGGGGGAGTTGGGCAGTAAGCATGGGCGTAGGGATGTAAGGGGAGTAAGGAGCAGGGAGGGGCAGTTGTGAGAGGAGCTGTTGTGGGAGGGGCAGTTGTTGGAGGAGGCATATGCTTGGCGGACACTTGCATAATGCTCTCGTTGGCTTTGTCACAGCTCGCCACCTTTTGGCTGTCCGCTCTGCTTTTGCACTAATTCCGCTGCATTCTCTCCGCTCTCCACGCTCCTCTCTCCACTCTACACTCTCCATGCCCCGCTCTCAATACGCGGCGCTCTCAACTTTGGCTTTTGTTGCGCCTCTCACATAATTTGTCATGTGAAAAATTACTAAAGTTACAAGATCTGCGCTTTTAGAGTCGAGTGTGTGTGTGTGTGTGTGTGGGAGGAGGGGGGTTTAAGGAGGAGGGGTGGTAGGGAGAGAGGGAGGCAGAGAGAGTATAAGAGAGGGGAAAAAGGCGACGCTGCATGCGTGTGCCCTCAAGAGGCAAATGCTCATAATGTTAGATGAAGGCGGGGGTTTAGCGTTAGGGGCAGTGTGTGGGGGCTTAAGGGGAGGGCGGAGGGGCATGCTGTTTTGCTATTTTCTTGCCTCTCGTTTTTCTATTTTACTTTTTTCGTTACTATTTTGCACATTTTTCTATTCAACAATGAAGCCACAATAGAAAAACGTCAACTAGTGCAGGGAAATAGTGGGAGCAGAGAGGGGGAACCGCGGGGCCATGCTGAATGCAAATGTATGCATGTGTGTGTGTGTGGGTGTGGGTGTGTGTGTGTGTATGTGTGGCAACAATTTCTATGCGCTCTATAGAAAGTCTGAACGGATTTTGAATGGCAAACAAGCGGCGGCAGCGACGGCAGCCTGAACTCAAGCCCAGAGCTCAGAGCTCGCTGAGCTCAGGCTGTGAATGGGCGACGACTTGCGCATGAATGGCACAAGTATAACGAGTACGAGAGTGTGAGTGTGTGAGGGGGTGTGTGAGGGTCTGGGAGAGGGTTGGGGGCCAGGGATTTGGCGGCTGTGGAGCTGGCTTCGTTTGCAGGCCTATAGAAAAGTGACGTGCGCTTTACAATTATTTCGTAATGCAAGCAAATGTGACCGAGCCAACGTGGCAGGGGCGTGGGGGGGGAGGTGGGGTAGCCGGCGGAAACCTACACTCAAAAAAACGCAACAGATTTATGTACAATCATGCTAGAATTATTAAGATTTTCTTTTTTGGGCGATTTCCTTAATTTATGACATCTCAAACTTTGAATTAAAAATTATTTTTTATATTTATTGTAATTATTATAATACAAAACGTTCTTAACAAAAAATTCAAAACAAAATAAAATTTGATTTATACGTTATAAGATATTTATTTATTAAATTCAATTTGAAATAATATTTTTTGTACTTGGTTCAAGAAATGTTATTTGAAATGCAGGAAATTTGTATTGGAGAATTTCTCGATTTACTTGATTATTCTCTGAGTGTAGGCAGCATAGCAGCAGCATCTTCTGCCAGCGGCGACGTCGGCGCCGGCGTCAGCGTCAACGTCAGCGGCGGCAGTGACAAATGTCAGTCGGTGGTTGCACTACTAATCGGACATGTTGCGTTGACTTGTTTATGACTGCCAGCTTAGTACGCACACACACACACATATATTCTTGAGGCACATATGTGTGTGTGTGTGTGGGTGTGTGTATTTTTGTAATGTGTGCGGACTTGTGGGAAATCTGTAAATAGCTAGAAAACTAGAAGCCATCGACGTGGCCCAAGAGACAAAGCGCTCGCACTCATCAAAGCTCTTGTTGCTGCTGCTGCAAGTTGTTGTTGCTGCTGCAAGTTGCTGTTGTTGCTGTTGCTGCTTGGCTTTGCCCGCGGGAGCATATCACTAGACAGCAGCAGCAGCAGCAGCAGCAGCAGCAGTAGCAGCAGCAGCAACAGAAGCAACAGCAGCAGCCGCATTGAGAGTAATTTTTGTTGCGTTGCACGCTGCGTATGCGTAATCTTTGAATTATTATTATTATTTATAGCTGCTTTAACTGACTTTTAAACTGCGTTTAAAGCAGGGCGGCAAAGCGAGTGTAAAATTTGAAAATTTATTTTAATTTGCAACAAACCTTGTATAAATTAAAAACATTATCTGGCAAGAATTTGCCTAAAAGCAAACTTTTCGCTTGGATGCAACATGCAAAGTGTATATTGTCAGTTCATTGGAAATCATTATTATGAAATATTATTAAAAAAAAGTATAAAATATTTAAAGCGCTTTTTTTACACATATTTATGTAATAATTTAATAATCCATTATAATTTATTTTGATTGGTTTTTTTTGGCAACGAAAGAACGTTTAACAGCAAACGATTCCAATACTAAAATTAAGCTAAATTAATTATAATATTAATACTATTTATCAAACGGCTTTAAAAGCAATAATTCGAAACTTCGTCAGTGTTAATATTTTTGTAATTGTAGCCCTGATTTAAGCGGCGTTTAAATGCTGCTAAAGCTTAAATCACAATTAAAACAACATTTAACAGTAATTAACAACATAATTATATTTGCAAACTATTTAAACCAGCCACAAACAAGCGCTGTAGTAAATCAAAGCGAGCAGCAGCCGCGGGCAGCTTTAATGTCAGTTGCGTATACCCTGCAGCCAGTGCAAATGGGCATATTAGCTCTGTGCATAATTTAGCCAGGCAACATGCAGCTGGACACGCGCTGCCAGTGCCAATTGAAAGCTGCAAGTGAGGCAGTTGGGGCAGCTCGGTTTGTGCGTCGAGCTGCACACAAATTGCCAGTGTAGGACAAGGTCGCATTTATTTGGTGCAGCGGCAATTGGGCAGCAGCTGAGCGAGAGTGGGGCGAGTAGTGGGAGAGGGGGAAAGGGGGAGAGTGGAAGAGTGAGAGTGGGGGCATGCTGTGCCTGAAGGTTACCTGCGATTCGCCCACGCCAAATGGCAGAGACTGGGGCAGACCTGGGGCAGGCACGTCAGACACGTTGACAACGAATGCTGAAAAATTATGAAATGAATACAAATATTTGCGGATCAGTGGAAGATAGAAAACAGACACACACAAACACACACACACACACACACATACACGAACACAAGCACAAGAGTCAGCGCCATTGAATGTTGCCTTCAATGGGGCAACATGGGGCGACAAAGTGCAAATCAAATGTGATGGATGATCTCAATGCTGTGTGTCTCTGCTGCACAATGCATACAAATACAAACACCGCACACAAACACAAGCACAAATACAAATATATATTTCCCATATATATATAGAAAAAAACCAATAAAATTTGAAACGCTCAGCTTGCAGCTAAAGGTGCAGAGATTTCATTTTTATGAGCTATGAGCTAGCTTGTATTACATGCATCCATGTATTATATGACAAATCTATAAGGAAACTGCGGGTTGATTTGATTTTGCCAACGGTATTCAAGCGTTTTCCAAATGACAATGGCAAAGACGCTTTATTTATTTATATATTTATTTATTTATTTAATGTCCACTATGACCTCTAGGCATCCAAATATAAGAACTAAAATACATATTACATGTATGCGTAAAATTTAATAAAAATTGTAGATAAAACAAAGATATAAGATTCAATTAAATTTAATTTTATTAATATTTATATCTTTATTTTTTAAACCAAGTGATTAAGTCGCACTACAGACCGCTTAAAACATAAAAATCTACTGCCTTTCTCACCAAATTCGTAACTTATTACAGCACAAAACCGAATTACAAGCTAGGCCGTGCGCGCTGCGCGAGCTGTGTGATATGTATTAATAATACTTATAATGAAATTTATTGGTTGGCTGTTATAACAATATATCCATGTTTTTTTTAAAGTAAACCTCGCTTTACTAACAACTGTTGGCACTGCAATCGTATACCTATTTTGAACTCACTGTTTGCATTAGAGATTGATTGGTAACACTTTGAAGTCAGCCGCAAAAAAGGCCAAAAAAAAAAGTTTGGCTATTGCCAATTGGAAAACATTGATTAATGACAAATTGTGTGGCATGCAAACAGCAAATGGTTTAGGCCCGTTTTCACTGGCCAACATCCAAAAGCGTTTGCAGTTGCCCATCAAAATGGGGCTTGTTAATACCCCAGTGGGACCTAAGTAGAACAGCGATGATTTGGCACGTGCATTTGGTAGTGAATTGTGGATGACAATTGCAGCATGATGCCAAGTTTTTGTGCTAAGAGAGATAAGAGGAGAGGAGCTTGTAGAGCAGAAAGGTGTAGAGAAGGGGAAGGGAAACAGGGAGGAACAATTGGCGAAGAATATATAGATTGAAGAAATAATACGAGAATTATGGGACAAAACAAGTAAGCTAAAAGTGATTAGAAAAAGTAGAGGAGAAATAGCGGAAAATATGGGGAACATTGGACCAGCAAATGAAAAGAGGGGAAGAAGACGCATGTAAAGAAAGCAGCGGAGAAAAGAAAGCAGAAATGAGAAGAGGAGAGAATTGGTGAAAAGAATAGAGATGAACAACTGGAGAAATAAAAGTTAGAAGAAGTTGCGGAAAAGAGAGAGGAAATAATTAAATTGCAAAAGAATTAGTGTGGAAAACTTTCTTCTTGAGGCAGCTAGAATTATGCTTGTCAAAGTTATGTTAACTCTAAATCATTATCAGTTTTTTGCGGCTTATTAGACGTTCTTATAGCCGATGAAAAAAGTTTTAAAATTTGCCATAGGCCGGTGCAGCTGGGCAATTGTTCTACTGCTACTTCTACTGCTGTTTTTCCCTCCGATATTCCCTGCACTTTTTTGCCTGTTGTTGACGCTTCTTCCGTTCACTGTTTTAGTTTTTCTTTTGGCTTACTTTGTTGCTATTGTTGTTGTTGTTGTTAGACGTTGTTTGCTGTTGTTGCACATTTTATTAACATTTTCATTTAGTTGCAGACGCTCTCTGGCTCTCTTAGCACTGGCTGACGTTGGTGGTCTGCCCCTTTAGACTCCCTCTCCCTACCATGTTGGTTTGCACTTGTTAGACCCTGTACTTTGAATGAGTACAAGAGGGCCTATTAAGTTAGTGCAAATAGGAAATGTGTGAAGCAGGCAGAAGGAGGTTTGGTAGATCCCAAAAAATATGCATATATGTATATTCTGTCCGTCCGTATAAACACCTAAATCTCGCAATCTATAAGAGCTACCATTTTTGGTAAGAACGCTTTCCGATGAAGCAAGCATATCTCTCGCTAACCAAAAGAAACTCCGGATTAGAAACAGCAAAGATATGCAACAGGCAATTTGCCTTACTTTGTATATTATAAACTACAAAGTAGAGCGTCTGCTCTCGGTGACGTCCGACTGTTGCCTTCCGACCAACTGATCTGCTCCGTCCTTTCTGCTTTTATTTTGCTTTTCATTGCAATTTGTGTTTCTATGCATTTTTGTGTGTGTTTTACATTCGTTTTCGTGTCGTGTCAGCCACCCACTGCCCATAGGCCCCATCTCCACTCTCCCACTCTCTTCTGCTCATTACGCCTCTCTTTGCTCCTCTCTTTCTCTCTCTCCGCACCTTGTTGTTGTCACTGTGCTGCGCTCTTTTGCAGTTAGCTGAAGTTTTCATAATCATTGTCGTTATTGTGGCTGTTGCAGTTGCATTTGCAGTTTGCAGTTCCAGCCTTTGCCTTTGTTTTTTGCTACATTTTATTTTTCTTTTTCATTTATTTTGTTGTTGTTTTGTTTTGTGTTTTTTTTTTTGTGTTTAAGCCGCCGTTGCTTTTGGGCTGGTCTGGGAGATTTTCCAGGCTGAAAACAATGCCGGGAAAGCGGCTTATTTTCTATGATTTAAATAATGACGAAGACACAACAGTCAGCCACCTGATGATGATGCCAATCATGATGATAATGCTAATGATCATTGCAATGATATGGGCCAGCTGAGCACAATGGCAAAGCGGGCGCCGCGTCATTGATATACATAAGATGATAACTCAGACTGTTTGCCTACGGTTTTAGCCGGTCTATAACATAAACATTTCATACCTTACAGACACACTATATACATATATATACCTATACCTTATCTTGTATCTTATGCCTCTGTTTTTTTCTGTCATTGCAGCAAAATGTTCATTGGCGGCCTCAGCTGGCAGACCAGTCCAGGTAAGTGCTCTTGTACCACTTCGCATGGAGCTTACGTTATCTTATGGATCTTGCACAGATCTTACAAATCGCAGAAATTAGTTATAATGCGCTAAATTTGCCAATACCGAACTGCAATTAGCATTTATTTAGCTAACTGTTCCACTGACAAACAAATGCTAAAAAGCTGCCCACAGTTGTAGGTAGTAACAGATACTTTAAGCATATAGCAAGATCTACAGAGATATTTGTGATATATACTTTTGTGATATTAGAAAATTATTCTACATTTAAGCTTTGATTAATATTCATTGTTGCTCTCTCTCTATAGAAATTTGATGATATGATGAGCTTATATTAACTCTAAATTTACATCTTGATTATCTCAAAATTTAAATAATTTAAGATCAAATAATTTTCATATTTATTTAGTTATTGCTTTTATTTTTTCACACATATTTGTAAGGCATATAGAACTATCTACATATAAAATTTACAAACTTTAGCTCTTCAAGGTGCTGAGATCTGTGAGTTTGAATATCTCAAGAATTTTCGTATGACTTTCTAGCGTGTAAGAGCGTTCATCAAAATCTTGAAGACACGTGATTCATTTTTGTAAATATGCTTAAAATGCTATTTCGACAGCGCCCAAATTAAATTACTCAACGAATTTGTAGCAATATTTTGGTGTTTGAAATTGAATTTCTCAATTTCTCAATAAATTTGTATCTCAATTTGTATGGGATGTCGAATTGATTCCGTTCGCAATTCAACATACAATATTCAGTTATTCGGTTGTACGAGTTGAGTTGATATGAGTTGAGTTGTTTATTTGACGATCGCAAACAATGAACGACAAACGGCGTTTTGTTTAAATTGAAATTGTAATTGATGAAATGCTTGAGATTTGCAGCAGCGACAGCAACAGCAACAACAGATACAGATACAGATACGACAACAACAGAGTGCCGTAATTTGACGTCAATTGGCGGCAGTTGCACAGATGTGAAAACTGTGGAAATTTGTGAAAATTCTCTGTGCACTCTGAGAAAAACAACTAAAGCAGTTGTAGGGTTATTCTTAGTAAGAACATACCAGATTCAAGTAATCCTCCGGAACTCTTGATTCAACTCTGTTAATTCCAAAAATGAATCTTAAATTGTCAACTAGAATTTTGCAAAATATTTTTGAAAATGTTGCGTTATTTCGAAGGTGAGATCCACATGATCTTCAAAAAGTCTTGATTTGAAAACTATTTATTTCAAAAATGTCTTGTCTTAAATTAAATTATATGATTACTTAAATCTATTCTCATTTGTGCCTAAAGGAATTCTATTTATTTTTAAATTAATGCTAAACTATCAACTAGAATTTTGTAATTAATCTAATTTTAGAAATGCAATAAAGTTCTGAATGCATTTTTCTGAGTGTAGGCTTAAGAGCGGGATAGAGAGAGTTATGGTTGCTCATTACATGCCGCATAGTTTCATTAGGCTAATCAAAAGGGCGGCTTACCACTTGGCTGATATTAACCAAATTTGATGTTGGCCTCAAACCAGAAGAGGCACTCGACATTCCGGCCAAAAATATAGCTAAGATGCGCTTTGAGCCAACTCTTATAGTGTTGCTGCAGTCAAAACACACTCACACACACACACAAACACGCCTACAGTCACTTATAGTTATATACAGTTAGCTGCAATGCCTCTTTTGGTGCCTTATTTTTTTGTGTTGTTGTCGCCGTTCTGTGTTTTTGTTTAGCGAAATTGTTGGCTCCGCCCATCATCAGTATGGCACTCTGGGCATTACGCTAACATATTATAACCCATAGAACACATTCTCACACACACACACACTCACACACACTCGCACACAGTCGTTCATATATGCCGCAATAGTTGAAGAGTCAATGCGGTTTTTGGGTTTGTCTCTTTATTTCGCCTTCGTTCTGCTCGTTTTTCCGTGCTCTTCTTTCATTTCATTTCATTTCACGTTTTTTGTACCTGTGCCAAAAAAATTTTCAAATTTTCAAATGGCTTCTTCAATACTTGAAAATGTTGCATGTGTTTGTGAGCATGTTTTGCCTTCTGCTGCGCTTTGTTATCTTTCCACATTTGGTGTGTGTTTGCCGTCTTCAATTTTTTGTTCTTTTTTTTTTCGCTTTTTTTTTAATTTTATTCGTATTTTTTTTCTGTTATTATTGTCTCGTTTTGGCATTCGCTGGTTGGTTGGCTCCGTAAATTAGCCAAAGTCTGAAAGATCTGCTGTGAAATTAAAGATGTGGTCATAATGTTAATTTCCCTTTAACTTGACGGAATTTTTTGTACAAACGGTTATGCTTGAAGGCGAATTGAACAGCTTTGAGTGAGTTTTGAATATATTCTATATATACAGAACGGGAAATATGTCTTTAACAGAATAATGGAATATTTTATAAAATAGGTGGTTTGAAAATATGAATTAATATTTAATACGGTTAGCAGTTCATATAAAATACTTTTGACGAGTTAAAAAAAATACCTGGTAATTTAAAAAAATTGGCCAAGTTTTATATGCCCAATGTATCAATGGTTTTTTTCTGAATCGGTTATGAACCAGTTATGAATCGGTTATGAATCAGTTATGAATCGGTTATGTGCGTTTAATCAAAGTATAACAAATACATCGTTTTCGAAACGATTATTCTGCAGTTACAGCAGCTGTTTTTTATGTCTTTGTAGAGCATCCTTTAACATTCATCACAATCTTGAATGTAAAACTGTTTGTTTCGTTTGCTCAGTTTACCGTACTCCTATTGAATCGGTTATGCAAAACTCTAGCCTCTACCTGCCCCAACAACTGCCACAGTCAGCGATCTTGCAATCGGAGCAATTGTTTTCAAGCCTTCAAGCTGTTTCGTGTCTATCTTGAACTGTTTCCAGTGGTCTCATGCCCAACTGCAGTTGTTGTCTCTGTTTTTGTCGTTGTCTCTCTGTCTCTATCTCAGTCGCAGTTGCAGCAACAGCAGCAGCAGCAGCAGCAAAGGCAGTCTGAGCGTTATGGCCAGGACCCTTTTGGGCCAACTGCTGTTGAGGCAGGGCAAGTCTCTTGGCCGGAACAAGCGGCTTTGGGCTCAGCAGCGGCTCGCGCTCAAGTGCTTGCCACTCCTTGGCAAAGCGGCAAAGCTTATGCTTTTTGGTTGCTGTCGCCACTCGAGCACACAGTTGCACTATGCCACACACACACACACGCACACGTACACAGATACACACATAGATACACATACAGGGGGCACTCGAAAAATGCTGACAAAGACCTAATCTAGGGCGTCTATAAACATGCGCCCAGTTCTTAGGTCTAACTGCATAGTTAGGCTGCTTTAGACAGCAGCAGCTGGAGAGGAAGAGGGAGGCGGAAGCAGGGGGCAGGGCATCCTAGAGTCGGCGTACGTGTTGATAACTGTTAGAGATGAGGACGCCGGCAAGCGCAATGCAGCGGATTTTACTCGAGAGCGTTTTGGTGGGCTTAGATTTTTAATGATTGGCACGATTGTCTTGGCTACTTAATGATGTGCCCAAGAGTGCAACTAAACAGTCTTCCTGCCTCTGACTTTCTCTCTCTATTTCTCTCTCTCCCCCTTTCTCTTGCTCTCTGTCATTCTTTATGCCATAGGTGGCAGCATCTTGTAGATACTTTGGTGTCAACTACCCAGCAGCAGCAGCTACATAACTTAATGAACTTTTCAGTAATGTCTGCGCCCCTCGTCCTCCCCCCCTACCCCCACGGCTGCCAGACTACGCCGTAATTTAATTTTAATTTCGCAAGCAGCTAGCTGGAAGTAATTGTATGCATTGAAAATGTATCTGCTATCGCTGGCGAACACTCCACGAGCAACAATGGATGAGTTCGAGTCTGTCTCTCTCTGGCTGTCCCTCTTTCAGTCTTCTGTCTTCCGTCAGTCAAGTCAACTCAGTTCGCCCAATTCACAAATAAAACTCATACTCGCATTTCTCTATTCATACTCATATTGATGTTGCCTAAAAAGTGTGCCCGTGCACTCAAAAAAATTTTACTAGATTAGGTTATGGCAATGCTATAATTTTAAGCAATAAAATTGCTTAATCTACACAAAACTTTATAAAGAAATGAAAATGAATCTTTTTAATTTTAAAAATGTAATTAAAATATCTTAATATTTAGAAATTAATATTAAAATTTTGATTTTAAACTTGTTTAGAATTGTGAAACAAATTAAAAAACATTTTAAATCTAGCTCCCAATAAATGCAAATATTTTGGACTTTAAACAGGAAACCTACATTCTCTTCGGAAGATCAGATTTAATATCCTATCGTAATTTATTTTGCTAAATTTAATGTTTACAAATAGGGTTCTTAATGGAAGAATTCCCTTTTTAATTCCGTTTTAAGCTGGGTTGGTTTGAAATAGTTTTTACTTAAGTACGAATTTTTTAGTATTTTTGTGAAGTGTACTAAAATATGAGTATATTCAGATGGATGCCGCCTAAAAAGTGTGCCCGTATTGCGCTCGCAGCTTTGTTTTGTCACGCCTCTTGCAAGGGGCTTGTGGCAGGGGCAGGGGCAGGGGCAGGGGCGGGAGGCAAGTGGGTGGAAGTGGCGTCAGCCCTTATGCCGCAGATTTGTGTCAACTTGAAACAGTGAAAATATTTGAAATACAATACGTGTATGTGCGTCGTAGCGTTTGCTATTTTGGCTGTGCGTTCAACTGAAATACTATTTATATATGCGCTCAACGCTCAAAGAAACAGAAACAAAGATACATTTACAGATGCAGATACAGATACAGATACAGATACATTTGCATCTGCAGCAAACAGACGCCCATTACTCATGCAGCAAACAAATGAAAAACAAATGGAATATCTATCTATTCACATACGCGTATCGCTCACATTTCGATGCCGTTTAGCGATAAAAACAAACTCCAGCCACTCGACCCTCTCCAACTATCTCTATAGCTACAGATACAGCTACAGATGCAGATACTTTGGGCAAATAAATATGCATTTTGTTCAGTTTCTCACTCAAATCTCATGCACTCGCTCAGTGTTTGTTTATATTGTCTTTCCTCTCGTCGGTTTGTCGACGGCAAATGGAATTGGAGACAGCTTGTAAAGCAGTTGATTTATTTGCCTTTGGCATTAGCTTTTGGCTTCGACTTTATTACCGTTTTCGTTTTTTATTTGCCAACGCTGTCATTAACTTTCGGCACGATCAACAGTGGACAGCCGTCAATCAAAGCGCTCTACAGTTGGTTTGATGTTCCTATTGATTTTGTTGCCTGTACTTTTAGCAAAAGCTGGTAGAATGAGCAGCTGTAGATAAATAAAAGAAATGTAGCTTATGACAAAAAATAATATATCGTAAATATTGTTAATATTTTAAAATAATACAAATTAATCTGGGAACTTTGTTTGAGCTTTAGATGATACCTGCACCTATTCGACTATAAAGAATGCACCATGTTTGTGTTAATGTATAAAATTCGAATAGAATTCGATAAATTTTAGAAGCATAAGCTTTATTTAATTATTTCCTTTACCTAAACGCTTTTAGACAGCTTTACTCTTTGTCGGTGGCGTACGACTGTAGCCATTGTGCCCGCTCAAAAGTTTTCTTCAATAAACGCTGTGTTTATGCTTGTTTTAAGAGTTTTTAACTCAAATTGACTAGCAATAGGGTTGCAAGATATGCAGAAGTTTTACTGCTTGATTTTATGGCTGAAGCTTGAGCTTTTAGCTGCAATATGCGATGAATGATTCATAAATTTGGAGCAGTAATGGCTAGAAGATTGAATTTCACTTTCTGGCAATACGTATAGATTTGTTATTAGCCAAATGAAGCGGGAGTTGTGCATGGAAGGGAGGAGGGGAGTGGGAAACGGAAACGGGCAATCGAGCTTTTGGAATGCAATCAGGAAACGAAACGTTGATGAAAATATTTGCGTGACTTTTATAAAATCTATGCGTCTAAATATTTTTGCTGAAATATTCGTTAGGTTTGGCAGTAAGCGCCACATCCTGTGCAGCAGACAGGTGACAAAGACAGAGGTATTAATAGAGAAGGAGTGGGAGAAGGAGAGGGAGAGGCAAAGTGAGAGGCAGAGCTGAGTTTATGCTTCGATTTCCTGATTAATTTATGCAGTAGAGCAGCCAGTTAACAACAATTTGCCGCAAGCTTCGTTAAAATTGAAAAGCAGCAGCAGCAGCAGTAGCAGCAGCAGTAGAAAGTAAAAAGTGCAAAATAAAAAATTGTCAATAAAATAAGTGAATGTCTGTCCGGGCAGTCAATCTTCAATCTTTCATTCCAGCAGTTAGACAGTCCGTGCAGCTGTCATTCACGGACTCGGTGCGTCCATCAGTCAAAGTTCAGTTCAGGGTGTCAGCTGCCCTGCTTTTTTGCACCCCGCTGCTTGCCCCGCTGCTTGCCCCTCTGCCTTGCAACATTTCCTGTTTCCTTCTTGCACCTCGGCTGCCCTCTGGCTGCCGCTTTGCGTCAATCTTTGGCCATGTTTTTGCAGCTCGCTTCATTTTCCTTTTGAATGTGATTATCCTAAGGCTGTGGGCAAGCGCATCTTCGCTTTGATAGATGGTCGTCGCTCTGGCTGACAACCGGAGCTGGAGCTGTAGATGGAGATGGAGTAGGAGACAGAGTAGTAGACGGAGTCGACGTCTACGTACTTTGCCACTTTTGCATTGCATTTAATGTCCTGCACTTGTCCAAGTGGCTAACCAGCTACCAACTATCAACTACCAACTACCAACTACTGTTCGCTGTTCTGTTGACTTTGGCACGAGTTGGCTCGAAAAGTTCACACATGCCACACGCCCTGATATACACAACTTCATATGGATATATGTATATATATATATTTATATGTGTAAGTTGCCCCTTAATATTGTGCATGTGTGAGTGAGCTGGTCATGTTGTTGCGCCTTTGGCGTTCGCCGCCTTGTTGTTTCTATACTCTAAGCAGCGAAGAGCTTTATGCGCTTTAACAGCCCGCGCAGGTTTTAAGAAATATTTTATTTGAATCAGAAAGGCTACAGTCGGACGTAGTCGACAGTAGGAGATCGTGTACTTTGTGTTTTTACTATCACTGAACTACTGCCTAGCATACAGAGGCAATGTAGGAGCTGCAAACTATTATTTCGATCCGTAATCAGCTTGCTTAGAGCGCCAACAAGAACGATCAAATGGGAGAGCGGCTATGCGCTGCATATGAGCGTATGCACAGAGCGAGCGCAGCAGCCTCCAGCTGGCGACTTGTTCGCTTACCACAGAAGCGGGCTGGTAAGAGGTTTCTATAGCGCTTTCTTTTTGGAGGAAACTGATCAAGAAACAGCGAGAGCGCAGTCTGTAATCACTAGAAATGCGGCTGCAGCAGTGCTGCTAATTAAAGTGCGGTGTTTACAGCCGTGTGATGCAGACGTATGGTGGGTGCTTAAGTGGCAAATGAATTTGGCGTTATAATAAATATTTAGACCCTTTACTTTAAAAAAGTAAAAAGGGTCTATTAGTTTAGTGCAAAGAGGAAATGTGTGTAACACCCAGAAGGAGGCGTGGCAGACCCCACAAAGTATATATATTCTTGATCAGGACGACAAGCCGAGTCGATATAGCCATGTCCGTCTGTCCGTCTGTCCGTCTGTCTGTCTGTCTGTCTGTCCGTCTGTCTGTCTGTCTGTCTGTATGAACACCTAGATCTCAGCAACTATAAGAGATAGAGACACCATATTCGGGATTCAGGTGTTCCCCTATTCAGTAAGCAGCACGAGTTTGTTTTAGATTTTGGATACCTCTCCCCCTTCCCCCGCAAACCGCAAAAAGCTGCTGTAGCCACAGTTTTAAATCTATTGATTTGTAATTTGGTATTTCACTAGTTTATGACATTCTCTATCGACGCTGTGAATTTTATTACGATCGGATAAGAAACAGCGAACATATGCCACAGACAATTTGCCACACTAGGCAGAGGGGGGGTGGTGTGCCTTGCATACGCGGGTAGCTTAGTGTGTGTGCGTCGGATTGTGTTTGTATGTACATATCCTCAAAGTAAAGGGTCTCCTACGGTCGGTTACGTCCGACTGTCGCCACCGTCCCACTGATCTGCCCCGTCCCTATATTTTTTATTTATTATTATAATCATAACAAAAAATATTATTAATTTATTTTCCTAATTATAATAATAAATATTATTTATTTATTGTAATTTATTATTATTTAATGCCTTATAAAGCGTGTTTCATAGTCTGCTATATAAAACTGGCACAGCTAAACTTGCACTCTATTTTTTGGTCACTTTTTGGTTTAATAGTCTTCTACATGCTGTGTTGGCTTTCAACTTTCCATTCTAGGGGGCGTGTATCTTGGCTGTGGTGCTTGAATATTTACATAAGTGACACTACACACACACCACATAGAGAAAAGGAGAGGGAGAGAGGGGGAGAGTGTGAGAAAGAGAGGGAGCACCAGTGAGTGCTGTTGGTGTTGGGCAACAATTAATTAACTTGTACGGGTATCAAATGCCGTTGATGTCGTAGCCTTTGGTGGCGTTTCGCAATTTCCAGTGAGCAAGCCTAAATGCATGCTACGTAAATTTTAAATTAATAAGCATTGCGCATACGCCCAGGGGGACAGAGCGCCAAGGGGCGGGAACGAAGCTACGATTGCAGCCGCATGTGGTGCTTGTCATATGCCATTATCATGGCATGCTCATGCTTGGCCCGACTAATAGACAATTTTTTGGCAAGCGAAACATGGAAATAGCCATAAACGTGGCAAGAAGAATGCGGAGCAGAAGAATCGCCAGCAGAGGCAGAGTGGAAGACACGAACTCTAGCTGCAGCGTGACATCGTGACGTTGCCAAGGATTCGCCTGACTTGTCGTGTGGCAGCAACAGCGGCAAGCGGAAGCATTTAAATTAAGGACGACACATTAAAATTATGCAATAACAACAGCTATTATTATATGAAAGAGCATAAGCAGAGCGGAACGTGCAACGTGCAACGTGCCACGAGTAAATTGTTGTTAAAAATCCGCACAAAAAGAGAAAAAGCCTTTTGGTTGTATGTGTCAACAGCCAACAAGCAAACACTAAAATGTCTGCCCAACTATCGGATAAGTCTGGCCAAGTCATAGGCAACCAGAATGGGCAGAGCCCGGACGCGCCCGACTGTAGATACCCTGTAGCTTATATTTGAAATATATTTTTATTTATAGTATATTTATAATTGTTTTTTAAGAATTTAAGTTACAGAATGTTTATGTTTTATTACACGAAGCGCAGCAGCAATGTTTCTTCTTACTTTGCCTGCAATGTTGTTTCTTTAATATCTTCTGTATTCATTCAGCAATTTCATTGCGCTTTTCAGAGTAGATAAATTTAATGATAGAGAGTATATATTCGTAATAACAACCTGTTACGCTCAATGTTACATTTTCTATTCGGCATCCAACATTTGAAATAAACTTTTTCGACGCTCTGTATTTATTTACCTACATTCCAAAAATGGCTGCTCCAGCTCTTATAATATCTGAGATCATTCTGCCTCTTGCATGCATTTGCATAAAAGTTATGAATCCAGTTTTTTGCCATCTTCATTGGGAACAGGGTATAAAATGGCAACCAAACTGGGCATAGCTGCAGCGCAAATATGCCCAAAAATACTCATTCGCAGTCACAAAAGACAGAGGGAGGGATGGAGGAAGGGGCGGTGTGGGAGGCGGACACCCACATTGGTATGACGAAGTATTTGGGGCTGTAGCCGTTGGCACCCAACCGGGTTATCGACTTTATGTGTTTGTTGTTCTCGCAGGCCCAGGCGGCATTTCCTTGTCTTCTCTAGACTCCTTTTCAATTGCAGACGTTGCTGCTGTTGTTGCTGCTGTTGTTGCTGCTGTTGTTGCTGCTGTTGTTGCTGTTGTTGCTGCTGCATTTGGCTGCCAGTTTTCTGGCTGTTCTGCCTGTTATTGGCCCTCTTTGTTCGCTGTTAGCTGTTGGCTGTTCCTCGTAGGTGTTTGTTGTTTAGTCTTTCGCATTGATTTGCTACAACTTCCATTTCCACTTCCCCATCCACATCCATTTCCATTTCCATTTCAACTTCAACTTTTTGCCAGGCCTCTTGATGCACGCAAATGTTTTGAAGTGCAAATTACGTATGCTTTGAGCGTAAACACTTTGCTCTGTAGTCAAATTACACTAACCGAAGCTGCAGAATTCTTTGCAAAACTAAGCAGAAACAATGCGAAAACTTACAATTTAATAATTGAAGTTTGCAGGGCTAAATGTTAAGCAGACTTTGAGTAACCGAATTGGCAATGAATAGTGCAGAAATAAATGAGTTTTCAATAAATGGAAACTGAGAATAATCTTTTGAAGATCAACTCTCAATAAAGAGGAACAGTAAGGAGAAAGAGGATATAAATTATTATACGAATTTTAAAACAAATGTAGAATATATTTATAAAAATTATTATTTTATGCATAATATTTTTTATTCATTTAATTTTTATATTTTCTTATCAAAATTGCCTATCTATTTAAAATAAATGTATCTCAAAACTCTGTGCTTCAAAAACTTTGTGGCATGTCGAAAAATACTCGTTTACCTAAATAAAGTAGTTGAAGAAGCAGCTTAAGAGTTGTTTAAAGTTTGTTTGTATTAAAGAATTAAATTCTAGTTTATAATAGTATAGGGCTGAATGCAGCTAATAATGTAGCTAAAATATATTTTCAGGTATATGCTGCTTGGTAGGGTATTGGATTAACGTTAAGCCGCAAACACAATTTGTTGTGTGGCATTTTGTATTTACTGTTTAGGCATTTTAATAGAAGAACTAAATATGTCAGATGGCATAGTTAAGAGTTGCAAAATTTATCACCGAAAAGGCGAACTCTTCGTACTCGCACAAGTGGCTGCAGTTGCCGCTGTTGTTGCAGTTGTTGCATTTGTTGTTGTTGCTTTTGTGGCAGCTCCTGCGGTTGTGCCTGGTGCTGCACTCAAGCCAGCGTCGACAACTTAGTTGGTGGCTTATCAGCGCTACGGCTACGGCTACGAGTACGAATTTCGAATGGTTCTCCGGTTGGGAAGTTCGGCAACAACTTAGCCTTCATTGCTTCCAGTTCGTTGCATGTTGCTTGTGGCACGTTCACTAACAGGCGACATTTTGCGACACTGCCGCTGCCTGGTATTGTCAACAGTGAACAGACACGGCAACAGTCCCAGCAGACAGACAGACAGACAGACTGACAGACAGACTGACAGAGAGACAGAGAGACGTAGACCTTTGCCTCGGTCGCGCATCCGCTTGCAGCGAGTCAAATATATTGCCAACTTCCTGCAACCCCCGAAAGCACATCGCCTGCCTCATATAGGCTCTTTGTCAACCACCGAAAGTACTACGAGTCTACAGTCAAGAAACTAGTTAGCATTTGCTCTGCGCTCAAGTGTAGCTAGAATATACCACGTAACAGAGCTTAGGTCTTGTTGCAAAGCTAAGCTGTGATTTTGCTGCCGCCACTTGCAGGGCAAAGCGGGTCGCTTAGTTAGAAGGCTAAAAAAATTATATTTTGAGGTGTCTGCCAGTGTCATATTTTATAAAAAAAAATCAACTATTTATAGCTTAAAAGCTTGAAAATACAAGCTAATCCTGTCTTGGACACTATATTTAGCTATTTAGCTCTTTCTCTGTTAAAGTACTGCAATGTTACGATATACTGTTAGAGATAATGTTAACAAAAGGAGGGAAAAGGGCAAAGCGAAGCCACGAAAAAAATGATGAACAGTAAGAATTGCAAAAATTAAATGAAACCCCAAATAATTCAATTATTTGCCCTTTATGTACAGCCTGTAAGTAAAAATGTATATTATTTTTTAATATTTCAATAATATTCTCTTATAAAAATAGTAAATCAAATTTATTTATTATTTTTAATTTTAAAATTAAACTTTTTAATAATATTTAAACTTCCGTTTGCAATCAAATTTTAGCTCATTTATTATTATTTATTTTCATGATTTATTTATGAATTATTTACGTAGATATACGGCATAGCTTATTAAACTCTGCGCAATATTTTGCAGGGTATTTTGAATATACTAAAAATGCTAGAGCCGGCACTCGACATCGATTAAGTTATTACAAAATGTGCGCTACGTGCAGCGTCTTTACTTGCACACAAAGACACAGACGCAGGAGCCTACACACACACACACACACACACATAGACAGAGTGCAGCAGACTGTGTGTGTGTGTGTGTCTGCAGCTGTCTGCCACCCGCATCGCCAGGACTCACGTAATTCCGCCTTAGCCATAAACTGGGTCACAATATTCGTACTCGTGCTGCCTTTTGCATAACCGAAAAATTTTGTTGCAGACATTTTTCGTGTTTACCTGCCCCCCCTTGCTGCCACCGCCCCTCTCTCCACCCGCTCCCCCACCCCTCTGTTGTCTGTGCTTTGTTATTATGTCAGCTGGACTGCCTGATTGACACGCGTGCATATTTCGAGCTTTTGTCTGTCTGTCTGTCTGGCCGAGCAGTGGGCGCAGGAGGCGGCGGGCAGGAGGCGAGGTCAAGTCAAAGAGTGTCACAACATGTCTGCTTCCGGTGCACACACACACACACACACACACACACACACAGACACAGACACAGAGACACGAGCTGAGCGAGAGCGTAACATGCAGGCAAATACACAGTTAGAGGCAGACACGCGCCTGCCGACGGTGTTGTTTACATATTAAAGTTGCATGACCCCGCCAACTGTGGCAGCAACAACAACCAACGGAACAACAACAACAATGTTGTCTGTTTACGAAGTTACGAGCCACAACAACAATAACAGCCAATGCAACTTCATTGCAACTGTTTAACGCCGCTGTTAACTTAACATTCGCTGCGCTCTGTTAACAGCAGCATGCGCTCTGCCGCTCTTAAATCGCTTGGCTCGCTCTTCAGCTGCACTGCCACGTGCTGAGCGAGCTTTGTGAGCTTTTCATGCGCTCGCAGTGCAACACGAGCATGTTTGTTGTCGCTTCGAACCATAAACAAAGTATGTTGCAACGAACATGTTGCCTGGCAGCTTTTGTTTGCCGGCTGTTGCGCGAAAGCGTCGCTAGCTGGCGCCACAGTGTCGCACAGCCAACAAAAAACGCAGCAAGCGAAACAACAAGTAAAAACCCACTGCAGAAAGTCCGGATTCGTGACCGTGTCCGGAGTTTTGTCCGTATACGGCTGATATGCATGTCCGCCCCTAATGTCAGCGCTTGTTTTGATGCAAGCTCACGCGCCGTAAACAACTTATTATCATTGCCTTTAGCGCTTTTTGCTGCGCTCTCGCTATTTATGTAAGTCCCACTGTGCGCTTGTGTGTGTGTGTGTGTGTGTGTGCATTTGTTGGCTGCCTCTCAAGTTTACAGTGAGCACAAACATTGCACATACGCCCCAGCGGAAACGTAACGCAGACATTTGCAGCGGCGCTTTTTACCTTTGCCGACGCCAAAACTGCAATGTCTGATCAGCTAAAAAAACACCAACCCCCCCGCCCGCAACTGCAGCAGCGGAGGTAGGCGATGCACAGTGGTAAGAAGTACTAATTTAGCTGGTTATTTTGCCACATTTTTTTTTATCGAATTGATAAAAATGTAGTATTTTAATATATTTTTTCTTTTAACATTTTTTATAAATTTTATATAAAACATAATCTCTAGTAGAATATAATTTTACGTTATCACTGTTTTTTACACCTTAGATATATTTTTGTAGGGTTGAAATAGTTTGAATAGATAAATATAAAAAAAATAGATTAAAGTTTGACCATTTTGGAATTTTTCAACATAGCTATTGGAATTGAATTTGTAATATAAGTGGGTGCAAGCATATTAGCCATGTCCAGCTAAATTGGCTGATTTTTACCACTGTGCGACGTGGCTTAAGTGGCCCCGAACTGGCTCCTATCAAATGAGAGAAAAAAGCGAAAAAAAGAGAGCAAAAAATCCATCATGCCGCGTGCCAAGTTTCAAATTTCACGACTTGCATTTCATTTGAGAGCTGCCATTGCAAATGATGTTCCTTCCACGCCCCCAACAAAAATTCCTGCCAAAGTTTTATCTATTTTGTAGCATGTTTTATATGTTTGTGCCCCCACCTTCCCCTGTCAGCCACTGCCCCTTCCCCTATAAATCATAAATACACTCACATTTCATTTGAAATAATTTGTGGCATATTGGCAATTATTCATTTCTTTTACGCTTTTTTCTTGCTTTCCCTTTTTCCTCTTCCCTTTTCCCATTTCCCTTTTGCCATTTGTCCTGCGTCTTGCCTTGGCTTAAGTGCGTCGAATTTTTCTACTCATGTGGATTTTGTTGTGGATTTGCCGTTGGCTTGCGGCATTATCTGGCTGCGGTGACATCGCATAAAAGGTGTAGACCATAACATTTTTTAGGTATCATCCCGCAACTTACAGTTATCGCTTGCCTCGCCAGGGGGAGGGGCCAGAGGTTAACGGCAAAGTTGATTTAGTGCCGGGCTCTTGATAAGCGCAAAACATGAAGAGCAACTAAGCCAGATTCGGAGTCAGGGAGACACAGACAAAGCCACAGTCAACGGCCAACTTGCGCTAGACTCTAGCAAAAACTGTTGGCTTTGATTCAATATTATTTTATCTTATTTTGGGTGAGCTTGGCTAAAATAAAACAACTCACATTTAAAGCTGCAAGTTCAATAAACAGCTAAACAGCAAATATTTAGATTATTTATTTGTCTGTCTGAATCTAGATCATGTAAACTATAAAAGCTAGAAGCACTATTTTGAAATTTAGGATCTCCTATGCAGTAATAATAATAATTTGTTTTAGAATTTTGATATATATATTTATTTTTATTAAAAATTATTAATAGCATGAGTACATTATTACATATATATAAGTCTTTAATAATAAATCTCGAACATTCTATCGATCAATTGGTTCTTCGAAATTTGGATCCAGCTGCTCGGCCCGTTGCTCATCGAAAATGACGTACGCCACACCTGTCATATCCTGAGGAAATATATAGCCTCGGAAGGTAACGCAGACCTCGTTTATGGTGACCCTGCTTCCAATTGGCCAGATCAGTTGGCTCCTCATGTCTCCGCCGAGGTTCAGCCGCAAGTTAAGCCCGATTAACGGATACAATACGTTGGTAATGTTGTCATTCTGCAGATCGCTAACGAATTTCTTACGTCGCTCCTCCAAACTGCCTTCGTACCCAGTGATGCGGATGTTGTTTTGAAACTTTAAACTGCACAACAACTCATCGGTTTTAAACTTCTCCTTCTGTGCTTCAAAGTTATGCAATGGATCCAAGTCTTTCAATCGCCACTGGGGGACAGCAGAATTTCCAATGTTTTGTTGATCCATTTTGATATTTTGAAAGTACTTCGAAAGTTAGTTGGTAACTGGAAAAGTGGGTGAAGCGATTACTCGATATTGACTTAAACGCTTGCAGAAGCAGACTGATGCCTTGACAAAAATTCAGACGCCTTTTATACGCCTAAAATCCTGAAAATAGGTTACCAGAAGTTAATGGTTTTACGACCTGCCGCAACAGCTGTAGATTCGGTAAAGGCTTCTTATTCTACCTGTGGGCAGGCAGGCAAATGTTACAACCCTTTCTGAAGAATTGCCTTATTGGTTAAGTTTATGGCAGGTCAACTTGTGGGAGAAATGCGGTTGGATAATCCGTTGTAATCAGGTAGCCACGATTACAAATACTTGCTTCAGGTTCGGCTAATTCTGATCCTCAAATTGCGCTTATGCCAATACTGATTTGATTTATTTATTTATTTTTTTGAGGTAGAATCTAGTGGCTTAGATTATATAAATCAGTTACGTATGAACTAAGTAAATCATGTTTTTATGTTAATCTGTAATATAATAATTATTATTTATGATTTTATAAAGTTTTTAATATTTATAATTCAATTTAAATAAATGCTGTACAACAAATAAATTAAGTAAAACAAATTAAATAATATAATATAATTAGCTGTTAAGTAACAGCGCGTTGTCAGTTACAACACTGTTAGTCGCTGCGCTGTTAACCGCTGTGCTGTCAATTGCTGCGCTGTTAATCGTGCCTCTGTTAATCGCTGTGCTGTTTGTTTATTTACAATAACAGCAAATCAGCATCGCTGTTAATTAAATTAACTGTCAACTGTTGTTATCGATAACAACTGCATCTGTAGTGCAAACAATTAACAGCAATTTTAAATTCATTTGCAAACTATTTGACACCGACTTAAATGCCTTTAATCAGTGGCAAACTGAAAGTCAATTGTTGGTATTTTAAATTTATGTTAAACCCGCCAGATAACTCTCGCTCCATTCCCCCTTTCCCACTTTCTGCGCTTCAGAATATCTGCGTTTATACCAAAATTGCCACCATTCGGATGCAAATGCCAACAAATTGCCAAAATGAGAGCAATGCGAATGAAACTAAAAGCAAAACCAACAGGCCAACAAAATAAAAGAGAGAAAGAAGAAGAGAGAGTGAATTGATTCGATTAACCTTTTCAGCTGCAGCTGCAACAAAGAAGGGGAAAATCATAAAAAGCACAAAAAGAAAGAAGTCCAAATAGTGAAGCATCGTAAAGTTCAGGCGAACCCAATCAAAGGGCAACAACAACAACAACAACAACAGCAACAACAACTCGCTTGGCCAGCTTAGAGTAGATTAGTGGGCGTGCCCCCGCCCTCGCTCGCTCCCACTTCAATTGGCAGTTGAAGCTATTCAATTGCAGAACGCTTCAATGGCAGGTGTTAATGTATCTAGCTCAGCCAATGAATTGCAATGAAAGCTAATTTGCCAATTGATTGTGTCCCCCTTTCCACAGCCAACCGACCCCCCCTCTGATTGGTGTATGCGAGGGGGAGGGGGAAGCTGTGAGGGGGTGGCTGCATTGCAGCAGCTTGTACCAAGCCGTTAGCAAAAGTGTGATTAAATGTGTTTTCAGCTTTTGTTGCGTGTTTTTATTGCGCACAGAACGAAACACAGATACAAAGCAATACACTCAGAGAAAACATCCAGCAATGCAAAGCAAGAATTGTTGCAAACGAAAAAAATCGAACTCCCAAATCACTTAAATTTCGACCTTAAACAAAATAAATTAGACGAATATTGAATTTGATGATCAGAAACAGAAGCCAACCATTATTAATCCTGATTTCAACGGATTATCCAACGACATTTCCGCCATAAATTGACCTGTCATAAAGAAAGCCAATAAGGCAATTCTTCAGAAAAGGTCGTAACATTTGCATCTGCCCACAGGTAGAATAAGAAATCTTTACCGAATATGCAGTTGAGGCAGGTCGTAAAACCATTAACTCCTGGTAACCTATTTTCAGGACTTTAGGCGTATATAAAGCCTCTGAATTTTTGTCAAGGCATCAGTCTGCATTCGCAAGCCTTCAAGTCAACATCGAATATCCATCAATATCGCTTTAGCCTGCTTTTCCAGTTACCAACTTACTTTCGAAGTACTCTTAATATATTAAAAATGGATCAACAAAACATTGGAAATTCTGCTGTCCCCCAGTGGCGATTGAAAGACTTGGATCCATTGCATAACTTCGAAGCACAGAAGGAAAAGTTTAAAACCGATGAGCTGTTGTGCAGTTTAAAGTTTCAAAACAACATCCGCATCACTGGATACGAAGGCAGTTTGGAGGAGCGACGTAAGAAATTCGTTAGCGATCTGCAGAATGACAACATTACCAACGTATTGTATCCGTTAATCGGGCTCAACTTGCGGCTGAACCTCGGTGGAGATATGAAGAGCCAACTGATCTGGCCAATTGGAAGCAGGGTCACCATAAACGAGGTCTGCGTTACCTTCCGAGGCTATATATTTCCTCAGGATATGACAGGCATGGCGTACGTCATCTTTGACGAGCAACGGGCTGAGCAGCTGGATCCAAATTTCGAAGAACCAATTGATCGATAGAATGCTACATTTTTCTATGTATATTATAAATAAGATTTTTATGTAATTCTGTACCAATGCTTTTAATAATATTAAATAAAAATAAATATATATATACCAAAACTCTAAAACAAATCTGCTTACTGCATAGGTGAAAAATAGCTTGCGAGGTTCAGATAATCAGATAAACAGACGGCTATATCGACTAGACTAGGGTCTAACCAGTAAGGAAGGAGCTACAGTCGGACGTAACCGACAGTAAGTAGTAGATCCTGTAGTTTGTGTTTTCTTCGATGTTTCTTATCCGATCGTAATGTAATTTACAGTATAGATGGGGATTGTCATACACTACGTGCATGCATTGTAGCTTTAAAATTGATAACTGTTTATAAATTGGTTTTTCAGTTAGCGAAGAAATGAGAGGAGTTATCAAAAACCGAAACAAACTTGGTTTGATTGCTGCATAGGAGAACCTAAATACAAAAAAATGGTATTTTTAGCTCTTATAGTTTGCAAGATCCTGGTGGCTTCTCTGTCTGCCCAATCTTCACCGTTTCTTTTCTGTTCGTAATGTAAGCATTGATCCATATTGCCATAGGCTGCGTACATGCCAAATCCCAAGTCTGTAGCTTTTAAACTGTGGCTGTAGTGGCACTTATATACATTTATAAAAAAATTGTTTGTGGCATAACTTAGCCGTTTCTTATCCGATCGTAACAACATTCACAGCATCGCCGGATACTTTTATAGGCTACATACATTCCAAATTTCAGGCCCGTAGCTTTAATATTGTGGCTGCAGTACAGTACATACATTTTGAAAAAAATGTTGCATATCTTCGCTATTTTTATTTCAAATCACAACAAATTTATGGCATCGGTGGAGAGTGCCCTTGACTACGTACATGCCAAATAACAAGTCTGTAGCTTCATTATTGTGGCTGCTGTGAGATTATCATTTTCGAGATCTTTGAGGTAGGTGTAGTTTTTTGATGCTTCGTGGAGGAAGGAGGCGAGATATCCATATTTTCAAACAAACTTGTGCTGCTTGCAATAATAGAGAACCTTCATACAAAAAAATGGTTCGTCTAGCTTTTTTAGTTGCTGAGATATAGGTGTTTATACAGACAGACAGACAGACAGACAGGCTATTTCAACTCAGCTCGTCGTCCTGAGTCAGAATATATATATACTTTGTGGGGTCTACCACGCTTCCTTCTGTCTGTTACATACATCTGTCATTTGCACTTAATTAATTGGCCCTTTTACTTTTTTAAAGTACATTGTCTAAAAAATCTAAGGCGTTTATTTAAATATTTTTTTATATAAATAAGATGAATATTGAATTTGAGAATTTAATAATCAGAAACAGAAGCCAATCATTGGTTATCATGATTTCAACGGATTATCCGACGGCATTTAAGCCATAAATTGACCTGCCATAAACTACCAATAAGGCAATTCTTCAGAAAAGGTCGTAACATTTGCCTGTCTGCCCACAGGTAGAATAAGAAGCCTTTACCGAATATGCAGTTGCGTCAGGTCGTAAAATCATTAACTCCTGGTAACCTATTTTCAGGATTTTAGGCGTATATAAGGCCTCTGAATTTTTGTCAAGGCATCAGTCTGCATTCGCAAGCCATCAAGTCAACATCGAATATCGATCAATATCGCTTCAGCCTGCTTTTCCAGTTACCAACTTACTTTCAAAGTACTCTTAAATTATTAAAAATGGATCAAGAATACATTGGAAATTCCGCTGTCCCCCAGTGGCGATTGAAAGACTTGGATCCATTGCATAACTTTGAAGCACAGAAGGAAAAGTTTAAAACCGATGAGCTGTTGTGCAATTTAAAGCTTCAAAACAACATCCGCATCACTGGATACGAAGGCAGTTTGGTGGAGCGACGTAAGAAATTCGTTAGCGATCTGCAGAATGACAACATTACCAACGTATTGTATCCGTTAATCGGGCTCAACTTGCGGCTGAACCTCGGCGGAGATATGAGGAGCCAATTGATCTGGCCAATTGGAAGCAGGGTCACCATAAACGAGGTCTGCGTTACCTTCCGAGGCTATATATTCCCTCAGGATATGACAGGCATGGCGTACATCATCTTCGACGAGCAACGGGCCGAGCAGCTAGATCCAAATTTCGAAGAACCAATTGATCGATAGAATGCTGAATTTTTCTAGATTTATTATTAATAAGATGTATATGTAATTATGTATTAATGCTTTGAATAATATTAAATAATAAAAATAAATATATATATACCAAAATTCTAAAACAAAACTGCTTACTACATAGATGAAAATAAACAATAACAATTTGAGGTTCTAGCTTTTTTGGTTTACTGAGTTCAGATAAACAGACGACTATATCGACTAGGCTAAAGTCTAAAAATTGTTTTGAAGAATTTAAATTAAAATGTCGGAGTTTAAGAATTAGAAGAAAAATGGGAAAAAACTAAATGTAGTTCTGTTTTTTTCTAAGTGCACATAGAGATACACATGCATATGCGACATTAGGCAAGCGAGTCGTGCAACATTTTGAAAATGTGCTGCCACAGTACAAAGCAACAACGGCAAACAAAACCTGCCTCTCTCCCTGCCCCTTCCCCTTCTCCATCTCTCTCTCTATCTATCTTGCTGCCTGCCTCCCACTTCCTTTTGGCCCACTCAAAGCTTTTGTATTTCCTTTTTTCTGCTGAGTTGCTAAAAAACTTCTTTTCAACAAACGTTCTCAGTGCTCGAAGTGTGGTGGGTTGGTGGAGAGGCTGGCAGGCAGGGGGGAAGGGGGGCGGTTTATGAAATTGGTTTGGGATTGGTTTGCTGGCGCTGTGTTTGCCACAAACAACAACAACAACAACCCTCAATGAAAGTGAAAAAAATCTGTTTGCATATAACACAGCAGCAGCCATGGACAGCGGGGGAGTTGACAGTGGGTGGGGGGCAGAGGAGTCGGGTCTGTCGTCGGGGCAGCTGCTGCGCTTCCAGCTGCGCACGCTAGGTGTCGCCAGCGTGCAAGGCGCGCGCAACGCGTTCGAGCATCTTCAAAGTTGAAGTAATGCGGCCTCAAGTGGCGGCAGCCCACAGCGCCCCTCCCCTCCCCGCCCCTCTGCTGTTGCTGCTGTCTGCTCGTCATCATCATCGTCATCAGCAGCTATATAGGTATATATATATGTATATATATGCATGTGCCACTCGTCCTTGCCGCACGCTGTGAGTGCGTGTGGCAGGGGGAAGTGTTTTGCGAGCTGCGGCTGAGTTTACACTCGGAAAAAATGCATATCAAGAATTATACAAAATTTGTATTCTGAGAAAAAATTAAAAAAGTACTGGACTTGTTTTGAAACATGTTGAGTCTTGAAAATAAATATGATATTGAATGTCGACGATGATGAAAAAATCTGTAAATAGAACAAATATATGTTCAATAAAAATAATTATGACAAAAATAGATTGGTTAAAATAACAAGCAGCATTTAGTAGTAATTTATAGAATACATTTTTTATAAAAATATTTCTTTCTTTAAATATTTTTTAATTCTCACAAGAAAACAAAACAACTTTTTGCAATTCATTTCAATTAATTTCATTTTTTATGCCCAACTTATTTTTGACATTAAATTACATTTAATTTTGAATGCTTAATTTCAATATGAATAATAAGACATTAAAAAAATATACTGGGAAAGAATGAAATTTTTAAAGTTTTTTTTCTCAGTGCACACCCGCCTCCCTCCTGCCATTGCCATTTAAAATTGCTTGGCTTTGGCTTTGGCGCTTGTCCTCACCTGTGTTATGTTTTGAATGAACGCCTGCGTCTTTTATCTTTTCATAAATTCAGCTTTTTTCCCAACTGCCTTTCCTTCGTGTTTTCCTTAGCGTTTTCTGGCTGCGTTTTTTCTGCGTCTCCGCCAGGCTGCGCTACTTACAATCACTTTTATTTTGCGGCAAGTATTTTGCCAAGTTTTTCCTTTGCAGCAGCATTTTAATGCTCAACAAAATTTGAATTGAATTTGTCGACAGGCCGCGAATGCGGATGCGTTCCACTAGTTTCGCAGTTCTGCTTTACAACAGCCAGCGTTCCCCTCTCTGCCCTCCCTCGCTGCTGCTCCCTATCTCTGCATTTTTTACGCTTTTCTTGTTATTTCCAATTTGCATCGTCGCGGCCTTCAATTTGCCTCAAACTGGCAGCTGCAGGCAACAGCTTCAGCTTCAGCTCCAACTTCAACTTCAACTTTAGCTTCGACATCAGCTGCTTGCAGGTAGTTTTACCTTTCCTTCTCTTTCTTCCTCACCTTCTCTCTCCTCTCCTTCTCCCTTGCCTAGTTTCACGCTTTGGTTTCCTTAATCGTTTATCCTAGGGATTATGGTAACATAACAATGCCCAAAGCGACCAAAAGCGTACGCCTTGACGCTGCCGTCGCCTGCATTCTGCATCCTGCATCCCGAGCTCTGTAATTGGATGTGAAATGCGGCAGGGAGGCGGGGATGAGTGGGCGAGACGGCAGGGGGCACGTAGAGATTGGAGTGTCTGCAATTGAGCACTGCAAATGCGCATTTAATTCGTTTCGCCTGCAAATGCAAAATGCTTAAGCAGGCAAAGCAAGTAGCGGAGGCAGGGCATAGGGTGGAGGGAGGAGGGAGGAGGCAGGCGGGAGCCTTATAAACCGCCATGATAGATGGAGTTGCAAAAGCTTTTTTGATTTATATAACCCAACGTATATGGCCAGAGTCATAAATATGCTTTCGGAACAAAAGCTCTTAGCTTGTCACCCCTTGACACGATTTTACGCTTGGAACTACAAGCGGAATAATGCCAAATTTAACAGCAGACTGGCCTTAAATTAAAAATAAATTAATGAAATAATTGCATAAGTCTTAAATAAAGAACTCTTAAATTAAAGCCCTTGAAATTTGATTACACTTGAAAATTGAAAAATGGTTTAATTGAACAGACCACGAATATTTTAGAATTTAGATATCAATTTTAATTGTTATTTAAAATTATTTTAGGCATGAGCACATGCTTACTGCCATAAATAGACCTGCCATAAACTTAGCCAATAAGGCAATTCTTCAGAAAAGGTCGCAACATATGTCTGCCAGCCCACAGGTAGAATAAGAAACCCATAACGAATCTGCAGTTGCGTCAGGTCGTAAAATCATTAACTCCTGGTAACCTATTTTCAGGACTTTAGGCGTATATAAAGCGTCTGAATTTTTGTCAAGGCATCAGTCTGCATTCGCAAGCCTTCAAGTCAACATCGAGCAATATCTTCAGCTACTTTTCCAGGTACCAATTAACTCTCGAATTACAAAATGGATCAACAAAACATTGGAAATTCTGCTGTCCCCCAGTGGCGATTGAAAGACTTGGATCCATTGCATAACTTTGAAGCACAGAAGGAGAAGTTTAAAACCGATGAGCTGTTGTGCAGTTTAAAGTTTCAAAACAACATCCGCATCACTGGATACGAAGGCAGTTTGGAGGAGCGACGTAAGAAATTCGTTAGCGATCTGCAGAATGACAACATTACCAACGTATTGTATCCGTTAATCGGGCTCAACTTGCGGCTGAACCTTGGCGGAGATATGAAGAGCCAATTGATCTGGCCAATTGGAAGCAGGGTCACCATAAACGAGGTCTGCGTTACCTTCCGAGGCTATATATTCCCTCAGGATATGACAGGAGTGGCGTACGTCATCTTTGACGAGCAACGGGCAGAGCAGCTGGATCCAAATTTCGAAGAACCAATTGATCGATAGAATGCTGAATGTTTCTAGATTTATTATTAATAAGATATATATGTATGTAATAATATTGCAAAAAATAATTTTTCAATAAATATAAATATTCAACAAAAAAACTACTTCTAATGTGTAATAATTTCATGTCCTTAAAATGTTTAAAATATTTTGAAGCTGTTAACTGAAATATTCTAGGAGATATGTTCTCACATCTTAAAGTTATTCACAACTTGAAGTAATTTCCAACTACTCGAGCAAATAAATAGATGTTGCTTGCCCGCAATGCTTCAATTTTGTGTATATTTGGCATATTAATAAAGCTGACATGAGGAATGTGTGACTGTACATATCTCAATATGTGAGAGGCTGCAGTTCGATTTGCAGATTCATCATTGCCAGTTTGTATCCGGTGCTCGGTTTACTTATGCCTCTGTGGCATTATGTAAAACATTTTTGTGCTGTGCAACTTTAAGGCAGCTACAGCAATAAGCATAATAACAGCAACAACAACAACAACAATAAATATTATTGTTAACGAAAATTCGCTTCATCATTTAAGGATTCAAATACAGTTGAGCTCCAAGTGGTTTTCAGGTATGGCCTGCCTCGAACTGTCCATTTTGCAACTCTCTTTCGTATGGCAGAAACTTTGCACACACACACAGAAATAAATGTATATGTATGTATATGTAGGTACGCATAGTGTACAAAAGTACACCACAAAAGCCGCACTTACGTAATACATCAACAAAATGTCCAAACAAGGTAAAAGGATTTTCATGGTTGAAGCCTCAGCATCAGCATCAGCCTCATTGCCATTGCCATGTTGCCTGCCCCCCCTCCGGCTCTTGTTCTTAGTGTGTCTCTCCCTCTCTCTCTCTCTCACTCCATCTCTCCTTATCGCTGTCTCTCTTTTCTCCATATTTTTGTAAGCCAAACTGCAGCTTAACATATCAGCGCCAAAACGAAACGAAGCGCAAGCGAACCGCTGACCGAGCCACGGCTCTGGCTCTGGCTTTGGCTCCACCGACTGTGGCTCTGTGAAGAAGCTGCCCCAAGCACCTGCCAGCCGAGGTCAGGCAGCCTGTGAAGCGTGGGGCAGAGAGAGAGAGGAGGGGTGGGGGGAGGGGGCACACATACATGCAGCTATAGAGGCTGCTGCTGCGGTAATTAATGCAGCGCGTTTGCGAAAATGCGAATACATTTCGCCATTTTGCCAGCGCAGCATACGTAGCCATGCCTACACTGTCAGAAAAAGTAACAGATTTCCTGTTTCAATCAGAAATTTTTATTGTCAAAATTTCAAAAAGCCACAGCTCAAAATTCTGTTAGAAATATAAGTTACTTAAAGCTAATTTTTTTTAGAGTTTAGATCGATAAAGAGAACTCGATGTTGAATAATTTTTGATAATTTTGGATGTAACCGTCTGCTATAATTTTATCTTCTTAGTTTTAGTTAGTAGTTAGATAGGAGTATTAGTTTATATATAATAAATAAATAATAAATCAAAAGGAAAGGAAAGGAAGGGAAAGGAACATAAATATATTTAACTTATTATATTTCAAAGTTAGACTAGTTATGATTTCTAAAATTTAAAATAATTTGGCAGATAAGTGACAAATTTTTAAAATATTTTTTAAGTGTATATGCGAGGGTATCTGTGTGTGTAGCAGAGAGCAGAGTTGCAGATACGGTTACGGATACTATGTCGGGGCAGGAGCAGGAGAGGGAGGGGGAGCGGGAGCAGAAGCTGTTGGCTGGCAAATGTATTCACGCTGAAACGATTTTGGGTGCACGGCGACACCTTGGTTTGGCGCCCGCTAACTGTAAACACATACATATGTATGCCGAGCCAAGATATACAGTTAGTGCGACTCACCTGCACCGCCCTGCCCCCTCCCCTTGCCAGGCAGTTGCCCTTGCCCCTAGCTAGGGCACATGTGTGAAAAGTTCCACGTTGCGATGTTTTGGCAAAATGCAAACGACGACAACAATGAATCGAGCGCAGGGAGAGGGGAAAGGGGAACATTGGGCAGAGCAGAGTATGCAAGCGAGGTGGAGAGGGGCAGCGGAGAGAAGGGGGAGTGGCGTGTTGCCCACGCTCTAGAAGCTGTTGAAATTGTAGCTACTAGTGCTAGATTTGCTGTAGATACTTGTTGTTGCCTCAGATTCCTGCTGTAGCTACACAGTAAAAAATTAATTTAAATTTTTAATTTTCGTATTTAATTTTTATTTGAAATTATTTTTAGCATGAATACACAATTACATATATATAAATCTTATAATTAATAAATGTAGAAAGATGTTGAATTTTAGCGCTCAATTTTATGTTTGTAAACTGGATCCTCCTGCTGGGCACGTTCCTCATCAAAGATGACATAGGCCACACCCTCCAGTTCATTGGGGTCTATATAGCCCTGGAAGACAACGCAGACCCCGTTCATGATGATCCTGCTTACTATCTCCCAGATCATTTGGCTCTTTGTATTCGCGATGACCTTCAGCCGCATATTCAGGCGGATTTCTGTAAACAATACGTTGATAACGCCAGTTTTGCAATCGCTGACGAATTTTCGACGTCGCTCGACGTCCGAACTGCATTCGCCATATCCAGTAATGCGGACATTGTTCTGGTGGCTTAAACGATGGAACAGCTCATCGTTCTTGAACTTATGCTTCTGATCTGCTAAGGATAATACGGCACACGGTGGCAAGGTAGAATAACGGAGAGGGCTATTATTGATGTTCTGTTGAGCCATTTTCGATATTTTGAGAGTATTTCAATGTTTGATATTTCGATAACAGATGGATGTGGTACCACGATTTTGAGTTTAATACTAGCAAAAGCAAACTGATGCTTTGACTAAAATTGAGATGCCTTTTATACGCCTTAAGTCCTGGTTATAGACCATCGGGAGTTAATTATTTTACTACCTGACAGCAGATTAGCCAAAGGGTTCTACGATTACTTGTAAGCATTAAGACTAATATAACGAAATTTTCGGAAAAATTGCCTTATTGACACAGTTTATGGCAGGTCATTTATGGCAGAATCTTCGACGGGTTATCCGGTAGCCAGGATAACAAAGAATTTAAATAATTTATTATTTTATGTAATTTTATTTTTTATTACTTACTTACTAACTAAATTATTATCCATATATTTGACTTTACATTTCTTTTTGCTCTGGTTTATTTAAATTTCATAATGTTGTCAAGATTGAAATATTTTTCGCTGTGTACTTGCTGTAACTGCTCGCTGCTGTTATGCAAAAAATAAAAATAAAAATCTGCACGTACAGAAAATCAAGCAGAAATTTTAAATTTGAATATGTTTTTCTTAGCAGCTGAAGATGCTGCTCGTCCCCCTCCTACTCCCTTTCCCCCTCTCCCTTACTCGCTGGCAGTCTTTGTTGTGCCATTTGTCTGCCTGTCGCTCACTAGCCAACTCTCTCTCTATCTCCCAGTCTCTCTCCCTCTCTGCAGAGAATCTCTTCGTCTCTCCAAACTCATGCTGCTTGCTGAATTTTGTTTGTCTTACACACATCTCTCGTTGTGTTATTTATTTGTTAGTTTTGTGATTCAAATGTATGCGTGCTATCCCCCTCTCCCTACTCCCCACTCCCCCCCGCTTCCCCGGCGCACAATCACAACATATTTGGTTACTTCTTTCTGCTGCTATTTGTGTATTTGTTAGTTCGTTTTTTTCCTTTTTTACCAAGTGCCGCTTATTATGCACATTTTAAATCATCTACGCAAGCGACAACGACGAGCGAATGAATGGAGCGAGTTGTTAAAGGAAGCACAACTCTGGCAGCAGTTAAATTAAGCACACACAGATACACACAGACACATGCGTATTGTATCCATGAGATGCAGTCGCTGTAGTTCTGCTTTGCATATGCATTCTGTGGGCGTGCAAGTTGCAATAATAATAAGTACATACACAAAACACACTCACACACACACACACACTCTCCCACGCACACATATACAATAATCTGCCTTAACATCATGTGGGCGTGGCAGTGCAAACAATGGCCTGCCCCAAAAATAAAAATACGACCGAATTATACCAATTAAATGCGCTGCAGCATTTTAGTTGTGCTCAGAGTCAAGCAAAGTTTTGACACAATTATTTAACCATATTCCAGCAAGAGCTGGGCACGACTAGCAGTCACCCAGCATTAAATAAAGCCAACGTGAAAAGGAAATAAATACATTATAGACATGCACACGACAGATGACGCCAGTTATATATTAGAGCTGTTAAAATGTCGATGCCACTATTGATATTATCGATTTTTTTTATTTCTGATAAAATATCGATGTTCAGCTTAGATATTTTGATACAATTTGGTATTAAAGATTATGTATATTATAGATTAATTAATTGATAATTATGATATTTAAAGATAATAATAATTAAAAATGTTCTTAACTGAATACCTTTGATATTTCGATATTTTCAATATCGTAGCACAGATATCAATAATTTTTAATAGCGAATTTGCAGCAGATCTTTTATAGATGTAATTTCTAGCATAACTTCTATATTTTCCAAACGATTTTAATTAAATTTTGTGTGTGTGTTAAGCACATATTTATGCTTGCTTCTGTTGGATTTGTCACTCTTGGCTTGAAAGCCCTCCTGGCTATAACAGCTAAATTGCGCAGTCTGCAAATATACCTTCTCAACTAATGCCAACTTCATCTCTTGCTATCTATTACAACCACAAATACAGAAAAAGTTATTCTCAAATAAATTGTAATTTTTTATGTGTGTGTGTGAAATTTCATATTCATTAGAACTGATTTCGAACAGAGTCCATAAAATTGCAAGTATTATAAAAACATTTTCTCTGCCATGGATTTTCGTAGTCGGTTTTTGTTGTTTTTTGTTTCACAGTTTGCATTATTCAGTAGCAAATAGAAATATTTGTCATGCGGTGATTGCAAATTGTCGATAAAATATTTGAGATTTCTATTTTGTATAAATTAATACTCGAATCGTGTGCTCTACTTTCTTCTATTTTGTTTTCTATTTAATTTTTGCAATAATTTCTTTTTAAACATTGTTTGCCTGATTGTTCAATTACGGTCGCTTTTTTTTACAGCAAATTATTTCAATGAACTGTGTATTAGTCTGTGAAGCAAGTTGAACAAATAGACCATGCATAGCAAATGCTTTTAAGCCCAATTACTGTGTGTATTTTATGGCCATAAAAATGCAGACAATTGTCTATGATTGAAGCGGAGAGTTTAGTTTGCTAGACTATGAAATACCTGTAGTTTAATTGTAATAAAAAAACTTCAAGCTGTAAAGGGTATTTTAATAAAAGTTTATGAAGACTGCAATTGCTATAAGCATGCCTTAAAAGTTTAAAATAATTATAAAGTTATGCAATAAAATTAAAGTTAAAGGAGCTCGAGCTAAGCTGAAGTGTGTTGAAAGCTGTCTTAATAAATCACTTAATAAGATTAAAAGTTAAATTTCATCCTAAACTTGCGGCAAGCTTTAGTGTGCTTTCTCAGAGTTTTATTTCAATATTTCAAATCTAAATGCTTTTAATTTATTTATTTAATTTAATATTTGTTATATGGTTAAGAGCTGAAGCATTCCTTAAGCCATGATATGCTTGATCATAAAAACTTGCCACATTTGAAATGTGAAACATATAATTGGGCCATAACTCTTGAAAGTATGCTAAGCAATTGGCCAAAACAAGTCGAGCTCTTGGGTTGATAAATTCGTCTGTAAATTGCATTTAATTTGATGCAATATACCCTGTCATAAACGGCATGCTTACGCGTATTAACTGTATTTGCTGGCCTGCATTTTATGGCCCATATGCCACGTCAGAGCCAATTGACTAACAACAGCTACACCAACAATAAACAATGTGGCTTTTACAGTGCCTCAAAATGTGTGTTGTTATAATATATATATATATATTTTTTTTTTCGTTTTTCATTTTACTTTGGTTTTGGCCATTTGTAACTCGGCGCAGTGTCAACTCTGGCGCGGGTGCCCAGGGCAGTTCCAGTTTCAGTTCTGTTTCCATTTCTACTTACAGTTGCAGCAAGCGTTGCCAATTTAGCTAGTTTAAAAATTCTATTGATGTTTATTTGAAAATATATATATTTATTTTTAATATTCTATATTGATTTAAATTTTATTGTTTATTTGTTTGCATATTTGCTCTTTTAGATTTATAAAAAAGCTATTGTTTTTAGATATTTTGTATTTTCAATCTGGGTATTTTTTGTTGTATCTGCAATCAGCGTTGTTATCAAGTTTCAGAATTTAATTTAAACTAATCATAAATTCATTTCAAAATAAATATGTTTTTGTAATATTTTATATTGATTTTAGTTATATAATTTGATTCTTTTGCTTAGGCTTCACAAACCTATTGAGTAGCTTTAATATTATTACTATTTTAATATTTTCTTTTTGACATTTATCTGAAGATATTTTTTTTTAGCTATTTTCTAATAGAAATCTGGCTATTCCTGATTGTGAACTGCAACTCCAATGCCATTTCTATGCACGCCTAGGGCTAAGCTGCTTCAACGTAGTCAACTTTCACGTTAACGTAACGTTAGCGCTAACGTCAACGTCGTCAGCGCATTTAATTTGAAAACATTCTCGTGTCATTTACGTGAAGTGCAGCGATTAGATGCGGTTGCCATCTCCGCCATCTCTCTCTAACAGTTGTTCTTGTTCTTGTCATGCAAAAAGTTTTCAACTCTCTTTCTCTCTCTTCACACACACATGGAGCTGCACCTGTAGTTGTAGTTGTAATTACAGGGGGAGAATGTTTGTGATTTGCGCTGCAACAACAATTGATTACAGTTCTTGTTGCTGTTGCTTAACTTTCCATGCACAAGTTGACAGACGACAGCGCAGTTGGCTTCATAGCAGTTATTTTAACGATTGTTCTACTATTTACCTATTTACCTTCGTTGTTGCTGTCTTTGGGCCTATTATTGGCCGCCCACGCGTCACAATTTGCTTACTGCAATTATCGTAAGAAATAATTTATGAACGTGACGTTAAACATGTGCAGAATGCTAAACGAGCCGTTTGATATGCTTTTTGACATACTCTACAATCAGTTCTGCTTGTTTGCTGTTAAATTATCATTTTCCAACTATTTTATTATTATTTCCTTTGCTTTTTTCTTGCATTTACTAGAGCCTACGGGCAGCATCATATGAAATAATTTCAAAATAAACGATCATAAGCAACGATATATGAAGTCAAATGGATCTGCTTAAATGAGCTGTGAACTGTTATCGATCGTTATCGATCGTTACCAATCTTAAATTTAAATTGCTGATAATTAATTTTATTCTTATTTAAACGTAAATTTAATAACAATTATAGATCGCTGTTCAATTAACATTTAGGTAATCTAAAGAACTGCTTTTTTATTAAATTGTTTTTATAAATTTCTTCAATAATTTTGTAGAAATTTACCTACTGCAATGATAGTAATATAATTGGCTTTAATCTGCCATTACGGTTTGCGTTTTATATGGTTATTTTGCTGGTTTATTATGGCCGCTACAAGCTGCTAAACATAGTTGAAATGCTCGTAAATGCAATGTCATAAAAATTGCACTTCAACTTTGATATTTTACCTTGGACTGTGCTACTTCTAATGCATGCCAAATGGCGTTCGCATCAATAAAGCGTACGTCACTCTAATTGCAGACACAGACATATGTACAAGCAGACCTACATACAGACGGACAGACAGATAGAGAGACATACAAACAGACAGATAGAGAGACAGACACACGCACTGTAGTTGGACTTTAGACTCTTTGTATGCAAGACTAAGAGCAGCAGTGGGAGCAGCTGAGCTCTTGCATAGGTGGGAATAAAGAGAGGCGAGTCAAGTGTGGGGCAGGGTTGGGGAGGGGCTGCTAACGGCTAACGGGTAGCGTAATGCCATTAGCTGCCAGCCGCGCGCAAAGCCATTTGAAAGTTCAACACGTTCAAAGGTCCGACATGCGAAGCGTTCGCCATGCCCATCTCCCGCCCTCCTCTGCCTTCTTCCATCTCCATAACCATCCACGTCTCTTTGGTGTGTCTTGGCGTGTCCTTTTTGCGCAACTTTCACTGTTTATTCTGCTAAAAGCGCTGCCCAACACTCATGCACTTCAAGTGCAAGAGCGAGAGTCAGTGTGTGTGTGTGCATAGGTGTATGTGTGTTAGAGAGCTGGGCACTCAGAGACACACACAGATGCACGCTTGCCACAACGGGCACCATTGTGCTAAAAGTGGTGTAATTTTCATAGCCTGGCAGCATTGCAATCGGTAAGCCAACACAAAAGTTATTAAGGAAACAATATTGAAGGATTTGATTGTAAAATAGGTTTTTATTTGAAATTAATTTTTATCATGAGTGTAGAGTTACATTTATAAGTCTTATTAATAATAAATCTCGAAAGCTGTAGCATTCTATCGATCAATTGGTTCTTCGAAATCGGGATCCAGCTGCTTGGCCCGTTTCTCGTCTAAGACGACGTATGCCATACCAGTCAAATCCTGAGGAAATATATAGCCTTGGAAGAAAACGGAGACCTCGTTTATAGTGAGCCTGCTTCCTACTGGCCAGATCAGTTGGCTCTCCATATATCCGCCGAGGTTCAGTCGCAAGTTAAGCCCGATTGTCGGATACAATACGTTGACAATGTTGTCAGTTGTGAGATCGTTAACGAGTTTCGTACGTCGCTCCTCCGAACTGTATCCTTCGTATCCAGTGATGCGGATGTGGTTTTGAAACTTTAAAATGCACAACAGCTCATCGGTTTTAAACTTTTCCTTCTGTTCTTCAAAGTTTTGCAATGGATACGAATGTTTCAATCTCCACTGGCGGACAGCGGAATTTCCAATGTTTTGTTGATACATTTTTGATATTTTGAAAGTACTTCGAGTGTTAGTTGCTAACTGGAAAAGTAGCTGAAGCGATTGCTCGATGTTGACTTAAAGGCTTGCAGAAGCAGACTGATGCCTTGACAAATATTCAGTCGCCTTTTATACGCCTAAGATCCTGAAAATAGGTTACCAGGAGTTAATGATTTTACGACCTGACGCAACTGCAGGTTCGGTAAAGGTTTCTTATTCTACCTGTGGGCAGGTAGGCAAATGCTACAACCCTTTCTGAAGAATTGCCTTATTGGCGGAGTTTATGGCGGGTTAATTTTCTGCAGAATTGTCGTTGGACAATCTGGTGTAGTCAGGTAGCCTTGATTACCAATGCTTATTTAAAGATTAAAGTTAAGTAAAATATACGATAATAATATATCTTGAGTAGATTGTGTTCAATTTATTTTTATTTAATTATTTAGACAAGAAGTTTTGTATTATATATATTTTATTTATATAAAAATACATTGGAAATAAATTGTGCGAAAAATATGTCTTAAAACTTTATAAATTTCCTATATAAATTCAATTTCTTGTTGTTGATACACTTGTGGTGCCTTTTATTAAGTTTGAAGTGGCAAGAGGGCATGAAATTTTGAACGCTGAGCTGAGCGCAGCTGCAAAAGCAACTGGCAAACGGGCAACTTGCAACTGGCTTCGTTTTTAATTGACTTTTTATGCGCTCTTCACTTTACTGTTAGCTTCAATTGCATGGGCACATCGAGCCCCCACCCGCGCGCCCATAAACCAGTTGAATTTAACGCGCTTTAAGTTAGCAGGTTGAGCGCATTCGCCATTGCATTCGGCATCGCCATCGCCATCGTCGTCGCCATCGCCATTGAAATTCGCATTTGCATTTGCATTTTGCCTATCCACAGGCGCAGCCACTGTGACACTTTGCAAGCCATTAAGCATTTTCATTACCTGCCCGGGCTGCTTTGCATTTTGATAGCCCCAGCATTGTGCTTAGTCCTTACTGCATCGAGTACTCAGTAGTGAGTACTGAGTAGGAGGTAGGGAGTAGGAGGTAGGGAGTTGGGACTCCGTTTTGTTTACGTCTGCGCTATTAATTGCCACAGCACCAAAATGCAAATTGCAAATGCAACTGCAAATGTCCAGTGCTGCCCCCAAAGCTGTAGGTCCGTCCTACGTCCCTACTTCCCTACGTCCCTCAGTTCATCAGTTCGTCAGTCAGGGAGTCGTCATGGGGAGGGGGCGGGGCAGGCGAGTCAAGTTAGCCAACTGTCAAAGTGAATTATTGTCCTGGTTTGCATATTATGCTAAAGTTTTCATTGTGTTCCAAATGTTTGCTGCCTCTCTTACGCTCTCAATTGTCTCTCAATTCTGCTCTCTCTCTCTCTCTCTCTCTCTCTATCTCTCTTTCTCTGTCTCTCGCTGGCTTGCTCGTTCGTGGGTAATTAAAACGCTTAAAGACGCATCAGTGCGTGACAAATCTTGCTTTTCACTTTTCACTTGCTCAGCAGGCATAGGGGGCGTAGGGGGCGCGGCCAGTGCTGCCCATGTGCACTGAGGCGGCAGAACAGACCAACAACAGCAGCAGCAGCAGCAGCAGCAGCAGCAGCAGAAGAGTGAGAAGAGTCGGAGAAGAGTCGGAGAAGACGAAGCAGGAATACAACTTGGAGCAGCGGTTGGAGGCAGTTCTTGTTCTGGCTATTGTTTGTCTTGTCACTCAAGTTTTAGCCATACACTTTAAATGAAACAAATGCCTGCACTGAATCGGAAAAAAGGGTTTCTGCATTTGATCAAATATTATGTGGGGCTTCACTTTGAACTCAACGTGATATGCTAATTAGCATTTGCTTATCTATAGCATAAATTTGATTCTATTTCGTCTCTATTTAATGAAAGCGAGAGAAAGAAGTTTTCTGATTCACATTTTATGTAAATAATTTTTAAACCTCTCAAAAATGTTTTTAATCAACAAAATCAAATTTCTCAGATGAAATTTGTGCTATTTAAAATTAATTTTCCGTAAAGAGAGGTTATAATTTTGACAACATAATTTTAATTTATTTTTTTTAAATTAAATTGAGAAAAATATATAATTTTTCGCTTAAAAAAATCTCTAAAAATCAGCTGTATAAGAATATTTATATAAAGCGCAATCGTGTCCCTATTTGTTTTGTCGATAAGGGATATGGAGTTATTAGTTCGTTAAAGATACACGAGTTCATCGTAGATATTGGACTAAGGGCTCAGCAGGAAGTAAAATAGAGCTTTTAGGTATCGGTAGAATATTTCCGCTAATTATGTTAATTCTGATTTTATTTTATGTAGAGAGTATTTCATAGTTGTCTTATCCGATGCGCATCTTTAACATAAAGTTGTCACTGTCTCTTAGCACTATTTTGCCCCTCGCCCGCACTTTGCCTGCTGCCACTTGAGGCTTCATTCAACAGAATTCTTGTGAAAGAGTTGAAGTTGTGTGCTCGAAAAGAAACTACGGGATCTGCAGCATCTACAGCATCTACAGCATCTTCGATTGTGTCTGGCACAGCGTCCGGCACTTGGCCGTTGGATGATAAAGTGTTCTTTGGGGCCAGGTCCTCGTCAGCATTAAATTGTTTAAAGTTGGAAGGCAAGATGGATATAGCACTCGATAGAGCTGGTGGAAATTTATGTAAAAATGCCACAAGAGTGCGGGCAATTAGTGCAGTATGATGTTGCTGCTGCTGCTGCTGCCAGAGAATTTGTCGCAAATGTAAAAAGCCAAAAAATGACTTAATAGCCAAAAGTTGTGCATGCGACAAAGTAAGCGTTCGTGCGTGGCAGCGACGCAGGCAGCGCAGAGCGGCCATTGGGGTTGGATATTTGTGGCATATAAGAGTGACACAGGCAGGCTGACTTGTCGGCACGACAACAACATCAACAGCAGCAACATCTACAGCAACAGCAGCTGCTGATGTGAGGCAAACGCGTGCCGTTGGGAAACTTGGCAGGCAGTCGGAGCTGCCGCAAGAGAATGCGTGCCTGTGGACAAAACATGTCAGCAGCCTCGTCTCCGCCATCTTCGCCTTCGTTTTAATTCATAACAAAATGGATGATGAACCCATGAATGGCACCAAAATACGAGCCAACAACATTTGGGGATTGGGCAACGGGAATGGGAAGGGAAATGGGATTTGGATTTGGATTTGGATTGGGACAACCACAAAATGTTCAGCTGGCAATTATTATTTTCATCTTTATGCTCATTTTGACTGTGTTAAAAATATGTTTCAATTTATTTGACCCGGGGCCAAGTCTCATAATTATACCCTCTATACAACCAGACAGGCATGGGGTTGCCAAGTCCAATATTTTACATAAAATGTGGATAAAATAATTGCATTTATGCCAAGGGTTGTTGGTTTGAAATCAAACTAGATATAGCAAATTTGTGAAGTGTGGTTTGACAGCTATTTTTGTTTGGAATATGAGTATAAATATGAATATGAAAAATATATTAAAAATAGATTTTGTGTTGTGCCTATAAAAATTGAGTTCGGAAAAGAAAACGTAATAACAGATTAAATAAATAAATAATAAAGTAAATTACAAAATCTATTCAGTTATTTATTGCTGTATATTTTAACTTTTTAAAATAAGTAGAACCGTGAAATTCTGGATCATTCTTGTAGTTTATTTCTCTCCCCATCGATTGAGGAGTAATCGAAAGTCAACTACTGTAAAGTTTTGCATTTTTAATTAATTTTGTGCATGAAAGTTATGTAGTTTTTCTGCTAAATTGAAAGCTGGCAGAAGTTTTCGTATTACAAAATTATTATTTATTGTGCTATAGAAATTGTTTTTGGCCCATTTGAGAATTTAGGGTACACAAATCTATGCAACAAATGCGGCATTAAAATTGATTCGCTTATCCGCACCGATAGCAAGAGCAAAAGCAAAGGCAGTGAAAAGAGCAGAGCTTAGCTGAGAGTAATAGCGAGAAGCAGCAAGAGATGGAGAAAGAGAGAAAGAGAGACAGAGAGGTCTAAGATGAAGAGAGAAGTCGACTGTCTGCTGTCTGTGCTGATTAGAATTGAAGACGAGGATAGACAGGACGGCGTGTAAATGGCGCCTGGCAAAAGGTGTTGATGATGACGATGATGATGATGTACATAAAGTGCCGCTGGGTTACTGGCAATCCGTACTGGCATTCGAGACATGCCCGGAGAGAGGCAGGGGCGAGTGAGAGGAGGAGGTGGAGGAGGGCAGGGCGCAGGGTGCAGGGCAGAGGTTTTGCTGGCTAAAACTTGTCGCCGCGCACGGAAGCACGAAAATTGAATTGACATGACAGGCTGTCCGGTTGTCCTATCCGTACGTAGTACTTTCGTAGGCAGCTGCCATCCCCCTGCCGCATCCTTGGGCGTCCTTCGCTTTTTTGGCAACTGACAACAGTTTATGTTGGATACGACAGTTCGGCGTACGCTTCATAAAATTCATTTCCGCGTCGCGCTGCTGCAAAAGTGATTAAAATTATAATTAAACTGTGACGGCAACAGCAGCAGCTTCCTAAATAGATATAGATATACCGTTAGACATGCCTGCTACATATACATACAAGCATACATATCTATGTATGTATATATGTCACTTTAACTGCTGCAATAAGTATTCAATTTGAGCTAAGCTCCGGCAGGCAGGCGGCGCACGCGGCGTATGAGCAATGCGCAAATTCTAGCGTTTTATGCATGCCCAACGTGGGTTTCTGCTCTCTCTCTCCCTCGCTTTGTCTCTTTTTCGCTGTCTCGCTCTATTCATGCTGTAGCGTGTGTCCGTGCATTCAACGGTTCATTGGTTGCTATAAATATATAATACGTGACAAATACGTGCCGAGTTCTTTTCAATCCGTGTGCCTCGCTCTGCCTATGCCCCTGCAACTTATGCTCTATTCTCCGTCTTGCTGCCTTTTCTCTGTCACTCTCTCTCTCTCTCTCTTCTCTCCCTCGCTTTTCTCAATGCATGTACAAATCCTCGCAGCAGCAGTAAGAAATGGTTAGCAATAAAAGTGCTCAGCGCTCTGTTGCATATATGCTGAGTCCTTGCCTTCGACTATAGGGGGCAGGGGCAAGGTTAGGGGTTAGGGGTCAGGACTCAAGATGGAACGCACTTGTTGATTGGCACTGAACGTTGCGTCTTATAGGATTGATATAGCACCACAACTACAGCTACAGCCACCACATGCAGGCAATGCCACGGCTGCCATGGACAACGCCAATGTTGCACGTGCCACCAACAGTTGCCGCTGCTGCCGTTTCTGTTGTTGTTGCTGCTGCTGCTGCAAATGCTGCGCAATCAGCTGCAGGTGCACATTATTACTAAGCACATATATTAAGGGAGCGCAGACAGACAAATGCATGCCAGAGCGACAGCTGCGAGCTGTTAACGGCATCAGTTGTTGGCTCATAAAAAAATACTCCAGTTGAGTAGCTGCTCAAATTATGATAGTACTATTTGGCATGCTTAGCAATAAGCTCTGCCATAATTGAAGTGCATAGTAGACACTATTGGATGGCATTTCTGTGGCTCACAGAAATACACTGCAAGAAAAGATTTAACGGGTAAAAAAAAGATTTGTGTAGAAATGTTTATTTTATTAAAATAAATAAAATTAGCTTTTAAGTTATTTGCATGAAATTCCTTTAATAAGTAAATAAAACACTTTGTATAATACATAAAAAAATACTAGTTGGCATATTTAATTGTTTCTAAATAAAAAATAACTATTTAAAATAGTTAACCATTTAAATTCAGAGTTTTGACTGGCTTGAAGTCCAAAAAAGAATTATTTTTTTAAAATAACTATATCAAATGTTGGAATACTTACTCTTATACATTTTAACCAGAATTGTATAATGAATAAAGTTGAAGCATAACTGTACTTCAAGCAATCATGAATCTGCTTCTATGCTTTTTTTCTTCTCTTTCTCCATTGTGCATTTCTCGCCACACAATAGCTCATAAAATTCGATCACTTACACACACTTTCGCTCTCGAGAAAAGCTTTCACTTTCGCTGCCTGCACAATTTGGTGCATTGCAGCGCATTTCCGTCATCGTCCACATCCTCAGGGGTTTTCCAGGCATCAAAGCAAGCCGAGCAACACATGGCAGCCTCAACTTATGACATGTCTGCCCCTGCCACTGCCACTGCCCACAATCCACAATCCACAATCCGACCTTATATATGCAACAAGCGCCCAACCGATGGGCGTGCTTATTCCATTTGCTTAGACACGAGCAAAACAAAACGCAAAAAATGTAATAAAAAAGCGAAAGATGGCAAGAGCAGGGCGAGTGGAGAAAGGATGAAGAAGAAGAGAGAAAGAGAGAAAGAGAAAAACGAGAGCGCGACGCAAAGGAAACGGAAATTGAAAATCTGAAGCTTTTGGAGAGCGAGTGAGCTGTGAATCCTATTTCAAGTGCAATCTTCAGTCGCAGTCGTCGCCGTCGTCGTCGTCGTCGCAGTCGCAGGTTTTTGGAAAGTAATTCAATAGTTTGGCGGCTTTGCTCCATCTCTGCTCCATCTGCCGCCGCTGCGGTGGTATTGAATGACAATCGGGAGTGGCACGTAATGCCAACAATTGCTGTAGTGCAGCTCACCAATGCAAACAGCAGAGGAACATGCTGGCTGGCATTGGGATGGAAGTAGAGCTGGTAGGACCTCGATATTTCGCAATATCGATGTGTCAATCCAAAGATATTACAAGCATCGAATCGTCAATCCTTTGATATTTTAAAATATCGATATTTCGACGATACTATCGAACTTTCTACTATTCATACGTGAAATTCATTAAAATATTTATAATACAACAAAATTCTTTTAAAAATCTATAAATTAATTGCGAAAAAAGTGCACGCATTTCAAACCTCTTTGCTTTCTTATTGGCAGTATAACACTAAATATATAAATATAATAAATATATATAAATATATCGAAGAAGCATATCGATTTTGGTTAATAAATCCAACTACCGATAATACCGATAATATCGATATTTTACCAGCCCTAGATTGGAGTTGGCAGTTGGGAGTTGGGTGATGGGAGAATCAGGGGGTCAGAGGTTAGCTCAGCAGCTCTGTCTCTCTCCATCTCTCCCTCTCTCTCTCCATCTCTTTCTCTGTCTGTCCCTCATCTGCTGAACGGCTGCAACTGCTACTTGCAGCTTAGCCCTCAGCTACAGCTGCTGCGCCTTCCCGCCTTCCCGCTTCCTGCTTCCTGCTGGCAGCTTCATGTGCGTCGTACACAAAATTCATTTATGTGCACGCAAATCCCTAATCCCTAGTTTTTGCTGCCTGTTTGTTCCACTGCTCGTCGTCATCAACGTCTCTGTCTCTGTCCCTGTCTCTGTCTCCTTCTCTCTGTCCGTCTCTGTCTCTGCTCTCTGCCTCCCGTAGCTGACAACGTTTGCGGAAATGACTTTTGAGCGGCTCCTCGACGCATATGCCGCCAGTGGACCTGCCCGACTGGATGCCCGCCTGTCAACTGTGTCCCGGGCTTAGTAACAAAATTAAAGTGGCGCCTGCCAGTGGCCACACTTAGAGAAAAGTAGCGTGATTAGGTCTGCAAAAGAAAGCTTTCAAACTCAAATAAATTTTGTTTTATAACGTTTATCACTTAATAACGCATTTTACCATTAACTTTGGTGTTATTGAAGTTTTCTTGAATTAAATTAAATTTCGTTTTTGATTACTTTATTTTATTTGTATACCTATTTACACAAATAAATCGTTGACATTAAATAAATAAATTATTAAATAAATGTAAGCCTATTTAAATCCGTCTTAAAAATTCAATTTTAATGAATACTTTTAATAAAGAATTTTTTTCTGCTGTCATAAACATTACTTGATTTGATACCAAATATTCTCAATTCAAGCTTTTAAACTTTTGTTTTTTTTTTTCGGTGCAGTTGCCAACTCTCCAATTGTCCGTCTGCTTCTCCGCTTGTCTCCATTTCTCTGTCGCCGACGCACCTGCCGCAGAGTCGCTGGCTGCGCACGACACAAGATTGATGTAGCATTCATTTGATGCGGATTAGTATTTTATAGCTGCACTTCAGCAGCGACAACGGCAGAGGTTTGCTTATGCCGTATGCTGAAGGTGTCCGGCGGAGGCAGCTCCTTTCTGTGCATTTTTTGTGCTCTTGTGCTCCGCATTCCTTGCAATTGATTGCCTCCGATTCGCAGGTGTGTGTGTGTGGTCCAGCCAGTTCTGATTGGGTCAGAGCCATGCCGGATGGCTTTAAGTATATGTGTGTGTGTGTGTTGTTGTGTGTGTATATTGAATTGTGTGCTGCTTGGGGTCTGTTGTTTAGCTGTTAAGTTGCTCACTTGATTTGTAGCACAAATTCAATTCAATTGACGCGCTATCGCAGCACTGCAACACTGTGCAGCAAATTTCCTAGTTGCCCATTCAACAAAAAGAGTCAAAATAATGCAGAGTCATACAATAGTTTCATTTCTTTTATGCGCTGCTTCTCAGCGATTCAGCTCAGGTGTGCTGAAAATGGCAGTAAAATATTGTTGAGTTTATTTTAGTTAGGTGCAGCAAGCAGCTGATATTACAAAGTTTAAATTAAATATTTAAAAACGTTTACTGATTGCGTACTCAATTACGTATTGGCTTATTGCTTATCGGTTATCGTGTTATCTAGATAACAGTAGGCGAGCACTGAGTTAACAGCAAGCGAGCAGGCAGTTAACAGTGCGCGTGTGATAATTTAACAGCGAACATGCTACCGTATAACAGTGAGCTGTAATCTAACAGCTATTGAGCTGCAATCTTTTATTTGAACTCTAATCTAGTAGAATTAAGACAAAATAAAATATAGAAATATTTTAATTATTTAAATAATGAACAATAAGTTAGTTTCTTGCAAATCTGTACAAAATTGCAACGGAAATAATTTATTTAATATTTAAAAATAATTCAATAACAACAAACCAAAATACAAGCAAATTTTGGGTTTCAATATCAGCCAAATAAATAATTTATAAAAGCCGTTCGCCTGCTTAAAGACCTGTTGCCAAGCGGGCGCAGATTTGGTGGGCGTGGCGACAGAACTTGAACTCGCAAGTTGTAGTGGAGGCGCATAATGATTGCCCAAGTTGGGGTTGATTGTAAGCGAGACTTTCGCCACTTGTCGCCGCTTGTGGGGCTGCAAATTAATTAACTTTGACGAGGCCGAAGGATGTCTAAACCATTTTTCGCCCTGCCAAAAACCCCGTTGAGGCAGCAGACGAAACTTTGGCGAATATAAATTGTGTGGGCCCGTATGCAAAGGTTTCTTATGACCTCGCTACCCCCTCTCCCTCTCTCTCTCTCTCTCTGCTCCTCTCGCTCTTGCTCTGTGTGTAATTACTTGCACACCTGTCGACAGCTACACATTTACTCACTCATTTAACAGGTACAGCGGCTGCTGCCCCTCTCTCCCTTCCTGCCCCCCGCAGACGCAGCTGCTGCTTCGGCTTGAGCTGATGCCGGGTTAAAGTAATTTCGACCGCTCTATGGCAGCCATTAGGAGTAACGGCACCACCGCCTGCCACCTGCCACAATTGCAAATGATTTTCACTTTCAGATCGAAATGAATGCGCCACCGACTAACCGTCCAACTCTAACTTGCTCCGCTCTCCTCCGATTCTCCCCTTCCCCTTCCTCTCTCTCTCCGTCTCCTTCTCCGTCGGAGTCTGAGCCTCAGTCTGACGCTGGCTCTCCGACATGTATCCATATCCTGTTGCACAGTGGGCAGGTGCAAGAAGAGCGCATAAATTCTGCTTGTCGCACACAGACACACACACACACACACACACTCATGCACACTCACACACACGCATGCACACGCACACCTATGTAGCCAGCGTTAAATGTTGCCGCTCTGCCTGATAAATGACCCTTGAACACCTTTAAGGCCCCGCCTCAGTCTCAGCCAAGTTTTTTGGGCATGAGCCGCCCTCCAGGCATATAAATTGAAAGCTATTTATCATACATATACAAGTGTTGTACATATATGCGTACAACTGTGTATGTGTGTTAGTGAAGGGGAGGGGGAAGGCAGCTACAGGCCGCAGTTAACTAAGTTTTTGGTTGCGCTTCGCTGCCTGCTTGCCAGAGCAAAAATAAAACATGAAACTTTGCACACAGTCGGAAGCCATCGACAGCGCCAGCGGCTGCATGACAAAAGCTTAGTGCTATACAAAATAAATTGAATGACCTTTTTTTATTATTTATATATTTATGTATGGTTACAATATTATAAATTGGTTTTTTTCATAAATTATATTAAAAATGGCTCCCTATTTAAAATATCTTTATCTTTTTTTTTTTCAAATTATAAATAAGTTTTTCTTACTTTTATGCCTTTTGGCGTCTTTTAGCTATTTAGCTGGTTTTTCTGGACACCATTTGTTTAAACTGCTTACACCTTTTATGTGTTTTAAAGTGCAGGCAGCAAAACAGGCTTAGCGTTGGCCTGAATTGCGTATACACAGCATTTCTGAGCGCTTATTACCTCGCCAGCCACGCTTCATTTGAGGCCACACTTCACAGCAACAACACCAACAACAACAACAACACCAACAACAACAACAACAACAATCAGCAACAACAGCAACAGCCACAAACAACAATCAGCAACAAAATGTGGCAAGAGCGTCTGCTTTTGAGGGATTTGACTTGAAGTTGAAGCCGCTGTTTTTTATTAACTCAAGCATTTGACTGTACATTTAATGCAACACTGCGCCGCATAAATTGCCACCAGCCGGCAGCAGCAACAACAATCACAGCAGCAACATCTACAAAATCCCCAACAACAGCCGCAAAACTGTTTCTATTTTCTTGGCAGCTCCGGCTCCATTTGTCTATTAGTCTCATATGTGCCATAAAAATTCGTATAATCGCGCTGCGTTTTGTTTTTTTTTTCTCTACTTGTTTTTGGCTTCTTTTTTTATACGCCATCGAATCGTCCATAAGCCAGCTGTAATGGCAGCTGGATGCCATCCAAGGACATTGTTTCTGCTAGTTAGCTGGCATTGCATTGTCGCATGTGGCATGTGGCAAGCGCTGCCTGTTGTTATTTTGTTATTGGTATTTGTTTTGTGGCCAAAACTATAATGAAAATGTGTACAGCATATACACATCTATATGCGCGGAAATGGGAAAAGATATACACACACACACTCAGAGCCAGCTAAGAGCGGGAAAAGTCCTTTTGCTCGAGACGAAACTAATTGCCGCTTTGGGCAATATTTCCAGCATTAACTCTGCAGATGGAGAGCCTCGGAATGTGGAGTCTGGAGTCTGGAGTCTGGAATCCGGAATCTGGCACTGGCAATTGATATTCTATTTGTCTAAAGCCAAGTTTACATTTGCATACTTATTAAACTTTTGCTCACATTTCAATTTCATCTGCCATTTGCCCCCAACTCGTTTCATTTCAGGCCATTGTGTTCTCATTTGCATGGCAAGAACTTAGTTTCAATTTAGTTTCCTTATTTTTATGTTTTTAACTGTATTCGGTCTCACTCGAGTGTGCAAAGGGGCATGGCTTAAGTAATTCCATCTACATATTGAATACACTTGCACAAACATCAAGCATCGCTCACATATTAACATCAGAACTTGGAATAGTTATTGCAACACCCGAAAACGTCAAGAAATCAGAGCATACGCTAGATGGCGCCAGCTGTGCCTTGTATGTGCGATTCCTATGAAATTTATACTGAAGTTAGAGTTATACAGTTGACAATTATGAATCCTACAAATTACAAAACAAACCCGGCCTTACAGAAGTCTAACAGAGCAATAAAATTAGTTTTATAGAATTGAAATAAAAAGAGTTAAAATAAATGATTTATATTAATCAAATGTTATGCAAAAGGTATGCTTGGAGAGCCTCAGAGCTTTTGCATAGAGAGCGGTCGATGTGTTCTTTACAGGCGAGCCGTCTACCCGCTGCATTACTTGTAATGCAGAAGGTATGCTTAGAGAGCGGCCAAGGAGAGCGGCTAAGCGCTGCCTCAGAGCTTATGCATAGAGAGCGGTCGATGTGCACTTTATACACGAGCCGGCTACCCACTGCATTACTTGTAATGCAGAAGGTATGCTTGGAGAGCCGGCAAGCAGAGCGGCTAAGCGCTGCCTCAGAGCTTATGCATAGAGAGCGGTCGATGTGTTCTTTACAGGCGAGCCGGCTACCCGCTGCATTACTTGTAATGCAGAAGGTATGCTTGGAGAGCCAGCAAGCAGAGCGGCTAAGCGCTGCCTCAGAGCTTATGCATAGAGAGCGGTCGATGTGTTCTTTACAGGCGAGCCGGCTACCCGCTGCATTACTTGTAATGCAGGAGGTATGCTTGGAGAGCGACCAAGGGGAGCGGCTAAGCGGTGCCTCGGAGCTTATGCATAGAGAGCGATCGATGCAAGCACTATAACTACAGCTGCTGCAGTGCTGCTGATCACAGTGTAGTGTCTGTGGCCAAGTGGGTAGGACGTGTCAAGGGCGCTTAGGTGGAGTGGCATGTGTGATTATTATAATAAATGTATATATATATATATATATTAAATCCAATTCAATATTGCTGCTACGCTTCGTGTGACAGTTTTATAACATTATATTTTGAATATTTTTAATTAAATTTACGCTATAAATTGAGTCAAAAAATCGATGCGAATTTCCAGATGTTTATGCGCTTTACAAGCTGTAGTTGTCATTAATTAGTTTTATCGCCTGTCTGGCATTTCCTGCAATCAATGCATGCAACTTTTATAAGTGCACTCCGCACCCTGCTGCTTCTTCCGCAGTTGCCAGCGACTCATCTACATATGCTGCTCCTTTTTACACATATGCACGCTCTTTGCTCCTCAAACTGAAGTCTCAAGAGTCCGGAATGCTTCCGGCATCAGTTTCTGCAACTTGGCAAACTTTGAAACGCATTTGCCATGGCTCACTCAATGAAGGAGTGGAGAGAGAGGGAGGGGGAGGAGTTAACGTGGCCTGTTGTTGGTTTTGGCCACGACAATTACAGCAACAGCAACAGCAACAGCAACATTAACAACAATGGCAGCAGCAGCAGCAGCAGCAGCAACAAGAAATGACAACAGATTTACGACTACAAAGTCTAATTAGCGATAAAGACTGCTCTAATATTTGTCACTTGAGACCGAAAATAACAGCGCCCCTCCCTGCAGGCTGCCCTGCTCCTCCCTCTTGTCCCACGGGAAGAATGGCGCAGATTTCTGAATGCTGAGGATGGCAAACCGAAATCGCTGCCAAATTGCAATGGCTGTGGAGCGGGCGCCTCGCAAATGTTTTGCTGCTGTTGCTGGCAGCCAACAGATTTTCCGGTTTTGTTTATGAAAAACTCGTGGGAAATGCAGTGAGGCAAGCCAGCAGGGGGGGCAAGGGGGCAAGAAGGCAGGCAAGGACACGCGGATAAGACCGAGTGAAACGAAGCGCGCTCTGCTTTGCCTTAGTCAAATTGTAGGCGTGTCTAGGGCGCGGATTAATTGCAAAGGTGCGCTGAAGCAGCATAGAGGAAGGCAGAGGGGGCTGGGGCATGGGCAGTATATGGCTCACACTTTTGGGGCCCATTAGGCAAATAGTAGGCGTTTGCCAAGGGGCAGGGGGCGGCAGCAGGAGCAGGGAGGCAGGCGAAGGCGTTGCTGCAGCAGCTCATTTGGCATTTCGAGTGCTTTTTGACTGTTTTTATTGTTGTTTTGGCGTGTTCGCCGTGGCTGCCAACAGCGATAAAATAAAGCACAAAGCAAACGAGCCAACGAGCAAAGCAAAACACAAACACACACAAAGTTGATTTTGGTCTAGATCCAAAAAGTCGTTGGCCATAAAAACTTAACGCGTTTGCCATTTTGACCACAAATGATGCATTATCCCTTCCAGTACAGCTGGCTGGGATTAGCTTCAAATTTGCCACCAGGGAATAAACGTATAACAACAGCAACAACAACAAAAGCAACAACAACTTGAGCATCAACAACTCCAATAAAATGCAAACTATTCGTAATCAATGGCAAACGATTCGTTTACTCATTTACCAAACGTCCTCGTCTTATTGAAACTTTATGCAAAAGAAGCGCACAGCGCCAACGACGTAATGCGCATAACGTAACGGTAATGTATTGTAACGTAACTGCATGAAACGTAACGCCACGCAACGGAGAAAACGCAATGGAGAAAATGAAAAACTCGAAACTCACGTCATGACTGGCCAATAATTTTTCTGACCCCACGTAGATTTTCCAATATTGCCACGTGCTCCCCCTTGGCCCTGCAATTGACGTTCAAAATTTATTTCACTTTGGCGCAGGCAAATAAAAATCAACCAAAGAAACCTGAGAAAAATTGCGTGACGACTTTGTAAAAACAACCCGAATTTTGCATGCACTATGAAGAAGATTTATTGACAAAAATAAAAGCACAAACGTGTATTATTTTTCATAAAATATTTCTAAATTAATTATAATTTCCATTGATTAATAATGTTGCAGGTATTTTGAATGAAAATAAAAGCACAAAAGTATGCTATTTTATTTTTTTTTAAGACATTTAGTAAGCGTTAATAGCAGATGTTAGCTGGGTAACGCTAACATAACAGCGCGTTAACAGAGTTGGGTTGCCAGACTGATAAAAACATTATGTTATTTTGCTTCTCATAATTAAAATGAGCTTAATTAGAGCTACAATAATTATACCATTATTGTTTGTAGCGTTTTTATTATTAAAGCTGCTTTAATTCAATCTGAGTATCGAAAGTTTTTTAGTTCATAAAGTTCTGGCTTAATCAAGCTCATATTTCCAGCGCTTAGTTGCAAAACTCGAACTAAGCATTTAGCTATTTATGAGCAAATGTTGCCTGCGCCAGTTGCCAGTTGCCAGTTGCGAGTTTACCAATATAGTATTCTAAGGCCAGGCGCAGAGAGTGTATAATAGAGCAGCAAGAAAAGCGCAAAGGGAAGCGAAAGAAAGCGCAAAGTAGAAAAGTAGGAAAGAAGAAAAGAAGTCGAGTGCGCGCGTAACAATGAAATTGATACTTTTTTTTAAATGAGACTCGGAGTGGGCAGGGGCGTGCGCTAGCAACAGCAGCAGGGGCTAAATTGTGCCTCAAGAGCTGCTGCTGCTGCTGCTGCTGCTGTAACTCAGCGTTAGCCAAGTGGTGGGCGTGAGAGGGGCGGAGGGGAGCGTGAGTGGGGGCAGGGAAGCGTTGGCTACGTGCTGCGAATGCGTGAGAGATTTTTATTTGCCTGCCCGTCGAGGCTATTGATACACAAACACAGACTAAGCTACATATGTGCCAGTGTGTGTGTGTGTGTTTATCTGTGTGTGTGTGTGTTGTGGCAGCTACAGACATCAAGCATTCAAAAACAAATGGAAAAAGTAATGATTATTTGTTTAGCTAATGCCGCACAAAGTGGCCGCGGCAGCAGGCATCAGGCAGCAGGCATCAGGCAGCAGGCAGCAAAATAAGTTCCTGCCCAGGGTCCATCGGCTGTGGCATTGCGCATACGCCCCGCGGCACATTTGATTGCTGTGCATAAATAATCGCATGCTATCGATTTGCCACAAGTTGCAAGTTATCCGTCTCGTTGTTGCTTCTGCAATTGTTGCTCATATTTTTTCCATCGCTTGGCAAATTAACAGCTGTGCGCACAATTTGCATATTTGTGAAGTGAAAGAGCAAGCAGACCTAGACAGCGACTGATCCCTGTCCGTCCCCTCTCTCTCTCTGCCTGTCTGTCTGTCTGTCCATCTCTGCCTGCCTGGCATTTGTTTACCATTTCGATTTGGCACAATTTGTCACTGGCAGGCTGTCATCTTATGGCTTGTTAGTTGGGTTTGTTTGCTTGTTTGCCCAGGCAGCTTATGGACACCAACAAGTGCCCCCAGACTTTAAAGGCATGCTCGGCTTTTGGTTTTCGCCACTCGACAACAACGAGCGCACAAGAACTTGGACTCTTTGCTGCACAGCCAGAAAAATTGCGTTCAAAAATAAAATTTCTACTAAAAATACTCAACTATTAAAAACTTGTATTTAACATTTGTAAAACTGCAGACTTGTTATTCGACATAATTCCCTATCGAAGCTTTGAAATGCCTTGGAATCAGATAAGGAACATTGAAGATATGTGAAGCACAATTTGCTCGGTAGCGAATTTAACAGTTCAAATCAATTTAATTACTTTGCAGTGATTATTCAAACACAAATTATATGGTGTGTTACTGTCAGTTGCGTCCTACTGTAGCCTACGCCCGACTGATCTTTTAGTGAGATATCAAGTTCAAAATGTGGGCGCTCAAGTGCGGTTTTTTCTCTCTGTGTAGCTGCCTGCTTATGCTGACTGATATGTGGCAGGCAGCAGCCCAAGCATCGTTGCTTGTCACTCGCTGTAGCTGTTGCTGTCTCATATGTTGTTGCTGTTGCTGCTGTTGTTGCTGCTGCTGTTGTTGCTGCTGTTGCTGCTGCTGTTGTTGAGCTTGTTGTTCTGCTCTTTGTTTACACAGTTAGCCAGCGTCTCTGCTGCTGTTGCTGCCGCTTCCTGCTGCTGGTCAATGTGTGTATGTTGCTGTTGCTGCTGCTGCTGTCTCTGGTTGCTTGTCTGGCAACACTTTGTGCTTTGGTTAAGTGTCAATTTGATGCTGCTTTCGCCCTGTTTGTTCCTGCTGCTTTTTCATGTTTCATGCTGGTCGCTGCTATTTGCCATAAGTGCGGCATTTTGTACAGCAAGTTAAGCCACTAATGAGATGGCCACCTGCCGCTGCCAATGCCAATGCCAATCAACTTGCTGCCACCAGTCGTAAATGGCCTGCCGCTCCTCTCACCCTTCCCCTTCCCCTTCCCTCTGGCGCTATAATCACCCTGTGTGTAAACACAAAACTAAATTGCTTGGTAATTAGCATGAAAAATAGCGTGAAAAGTTGAAAATGCTCTGCATAAACGTGTCTAGTGTATGGAGCAGCTTCAGTTTTATGGTAGAGCATTTTATTAGACCAAAAATACGCAGTGAAAATGTTCGATAAAGCATACTATATACGCTTACTTTTCTCAGTTTTACTTCTTGTCTTAACTTGCTAATAAATACATAGATAATTACAAAGTTTATGCCTACATAAAAAATATAGAAACAATTTTCCTTAATCTCTCTAAATTCCTAGCTTTATGTTTAATCTTTATATATAACCCTTTTTGTCATAACTCACCAAAACAGCAAGAGTTAAAAGGCTGTACAAATATTCCACAAATAAGAAAATATAAACAACCAATAAATATATGTATTTTTTATTTAATTACAAAGTTTATGAGCAGCTAAGAAATCTCTCAAAAATGTGCCATAATCTCTCTAAATTCGTAGCTTTGTTTTCAACTAATCTAAGCCAATTTGGAGCTCTGCTTTTCAGATAATTTCATTCATTTCGTTGATTGTTTTGCGCAAATTGAAATCTGTTTTAAATCCCTGCTGAAAGTTGCCTGCTCTGACTCTAAATATAGCATTATTATAGCCATTATTAGGCCATCCCTTGGCCATTCGTAGCGCTTTGTCCAGTCATTGCCTCAACCCGTGCATTTTTTGCAGCATTTCTAATTTGTTTTTGGGGTTATAAGGGTTGTAGGGTTAAGCCAACCCACTTCATTTTTAATGAATCCAATTTTGCTGTGTGTGTGCATTGCATTAATTTCATAATTTTCTGCTATTAATTATAATAGAATTTTTCAGTCAGTCAACGATGAGTTCGACGTCGACGTCGACGTCGCTGTCTGTTGCCTTGACTGCAAACTTTTTGGCGCTCTGCTCGTATTATCGGCCACCATCATATGCCCGTAATTAAAACTTATTTCGTGGTTTTTGTGTAGCCAACAAACCAAAAACTTAATGCCTTTGCCACGACTCCCTTCAGCAGAGGGAACAGGGCACAAACTCCACCAGAGTTTGCCCCTTTAGCGGGCCTGCCAACACTTTAATACAACGAAATCTTGGCAAGAAGACGTTCGTTCTGCTGCACGTTGCTTAAGTAATGGATTCAATTATAAAGTTAAAATCCATGGCGGCTTTTGGCTTTGGCTTTGCCTGACTGCTCGCAATCCGACTGGAAATGATTCGCATAAATTCACAATAATTTATAAGGAAATCCTTTAGAAGCCCCCCACTCTCACACTCTCTCCCCTAGCTAGACTATTTACCTACATATAGAGCATGCTATATAATAATACAAAAGACGTCTTTCATTTCACAGAGTCGCATCAGGTTTTTTTTATTTAATTTTTTTTTTTTTTCGGTTTATTGACACCCTACTTCAGTGTCAGTTCACCACGCTTGACCCTTTTGTGTGCGTTCCTCTTACTTATTCCGATTACCTATGCCTCAAGTCGTATCTGCCACATACATAGCTGACCTGAGTTCTTGAGCTGAGAGCTTTAATCCAGTTCCGTTTGCTTTTCTCTCAGTCTCTCGGTCGCTCTATCTCTTTGTCAGTTACTTTGCTTTTCCATTTTTTTAATTTGCCTTCAGTGATTTCCACGACGATTTACCTGCGCTGCGAAAAATTTATTCCACTCGACTGCATTCGCAAAAACAAACTTTGCATTTCTCTTCTGCTCCTGCTCCTCACCTGCTTCTGCTTCTTCTGCTTCTTCTGCCACCATCCGCCACGGGCTTTTCCATTTCTCCGGTTACGGCTCGAAATCAATTGATTCGCATATCGGAGCTCTCAAGCTCTCTAAGCTTTCATTTCTTGACCCTTTTTCGTGCTTGACTTCTCCGCATCGTCTGCCCCTTTCCGCTTCCCTTTTGCCGCTCTCTTTCTCGTCTTCCTTCTGCACTTTTCTTCCTCCCCATTCTTCTTACACTCTACGCATTGTGGGGCGTTGCGGCCAATGCTGGACATTAGCATGCTTTTGATGCGTCCATGTCCAAGTCCAAGTCCACGCCTTCCTCTCCGGGTCTCCCTCTCTCTCTCTGTCTCTCTCCGGGTCTCCTTGGGTCCGGTTAGTGTCTGTGCTCTGGGGTATTTGGTAGATAAGCAGCAGCAAGAGCCAAGAACCCCGCTCACTTGACGGAAAGTTTTGGTTTGCTTTTCTTCTGCTGGCACTTCTCTTTGCTTTTGTGCCAAAGTTTTGGCCGCCTTTTGTTTTGCCAGCGACTTGTTTGGCTTTTGTTTTCGCAAGCACTTTAGCCTGGACTTTGATTTTTGACATTCTATTTGGTTTACCTTGTGCTATTTATATATGTAGATATATGTATAGTTGTGCGTAGCATTTATGACTCCATTGTTCGCAGCGGCCACTATCGGATTGGATTGGATCGGTTATCGGAGACCAGCACAACAACTGCCTGCCTGTCTCCGATTCCTGCATAAACTATTTAAATGACTTGACTTGGCCCAAACAAAAGGGCCACAATTTCAATCCCCCCTCCCATCTGCAGTTCTATGCCAGTTTCATTCTCCATTCTGCTTGCCTGGTGCCATTCATCAATCATTTGGTGCGTTGATTTTAATTTGTGCGTCGTTTCAACTTTGAACGTAACGCACATAAATTATGTAAAGTTTCTCGCTCTGCGAATCTCATTCAATGCAATTATCGTAAGTGCTACATAAGTCAAGGCAATCCATAAGTTTATGACTCTTCTATCCATAAATCGCGCCAACTTAGGCAAATTTCTTGCAGCTCAACTTTCCTTATCCTTCGCAGCTGAAAAAGGTAAAAATGTCGACGCATGTAAACAACTTTTAAGGTCTTCCTTACGCCATTCTTACGCCATTCTGGCCAACAGTTCATTTGTTTTTTTCCTCTTGTCACGCAGCTCGCGAAAACTTATTCCCTGAATTGACTTCAACAGAAGCACAGCAAAAATAATATCTTAAACAAATTTCTAGCTTGTTTTGTCAGCAAATTGTCGCGCGCACAAAACGTTTACGAGTGCGATACTAAAGCAAATCGAAAATTGAAAAATCAAATGCGCCCGAGGGAGGGAGAGCGCATTAACACGGTGTCAGAGCACATTATATGCATTCCATATAATTTATGCAAATACTATTTTTGCACATGTCCAGCCAAGACGTACAGTACCTAGGGGGCCTATAAATAAAGTGAAAACCCTGAGGAGCTGGGTGCTAACAAAAAGTTTTTCTTAGTTTTTAAAAAGGGTCAACACTTGAAATGGGAGCAGAGGCTAAAAATAAAATAAAATATTGTTTCAATAGTTGAAATTAATATCGCTAGATATTGATGCCATTGAAGAAGTTAGAGTGGTCAAAACAGGTTAATTTTTAATGCTGCTTTTTAAATATTTAAAAGAATATTAAAATGTACAACAAATAACCATCACAACCTTGTGCTCATGTGGCAATCGGGTATCAGAATCAGCAGCGCAGCCATTTTAGCGGTTTTCCGAATTGTATTAATGCTTATGATGATTTTATTTAAATTTTAAAAGTCTATACCTATCTATAGCATTGTATTTTGGTTTTATTTTTCCAATTTATTTTAATGCATTTGTATTTAATTTTTATGTCAATTTTAAGCTATTTGTTTTGTGATATTTTAAAGCTATTGCTGCGTCTCTTTTGCGGTCGCTTTGGGTTAACAGTGCGTTAACAGTCTGGCGCGCTGGCATTATTTAAACTGGCTGTTAATCAAATGCTTGCATAAAATATTATTCTTTATGTTATAATTACTTATTTTTATTTATTATCCCATTAAATTTTGCACAGTGCTTTTGTTACCTTAAACTATTTGCTATGATTTGCATTAATTATTTCAATAAACTTTGAGCAGTGGTTTTGGCAAGTTTTACCGGCACAGGTATTTAAAATTTGTGGCCTTATCAGGTGGATAAGTTTCAGCAAATTTCTTAATGGATTTAGGGCATCAAGACGTCAGTGTGGTAAAGTTGACAGTTAACGCTTGCGTGGAGGCCTTTGTCTAAATATTATTATTTACGGCTTAGGGCCAAGAGCCAACGCCGACAACTGTTACCCGGTAGCAGAGCGACCTGAACTTTAACCCCTTAAAGGCGAGGTAATTCACTAAGCGAAAGCTGCCTCAAGTAGAGAGACGCAGATGCAGATGCGGATGTTGTGGGTGGTGGGGAAGGGGCAGGGGAAGGGGCCAGGGACAACTGTAGATGAAACGTGCGTTGTCTTGTCGCAAAGTTTTTAAGACTTGCTTGACCGACCTTTGTCAAAAGTTGTTGGAGCGCATGAAAAATGATGCCACACGGCACCGGGATGTGTTACAGCAGCTTCTCTCTTTCTCTCTCTCTTTCTCTCTGTTTCTCCCTCTCTTTCGCTTTGGCTGTGTGTAGACAAAATAGCAATTTGCGTTTTCAAACAAAACAAGCCGAGAGCAGAGCTTTAGTTTTTGTTGCTGTTGCTGCTGCTGCTGCCTTGGCTCACAATTGATTGAAATCCCTTAGCGTACACCTTTTTCTCTCTCATTTCTTCTGTTTCTCTCGTTATTCCCTGTAACCATAAAAGGGCTAAAAGCGGGGTTGATAACTTTGTGCGAATGAACTGAGTCGACATGATCTTGTACATCCGATTTAAACCGCACAATAAAGATAATATTGAGTATAAAGGGTTGTTATTCAGAATACATATATACTCTCTAACAATATATTTAACCAATCTAAAAAGCTCTTTGAAATCGTTTAACAAACATAAAAGTTATTGAAGAAACAAATATGAAGGACTTGCCTCGGTTGCTCTCTAAAAGGGTTTTCTACTGTAGATCGCTTCCGACTCATCGACTTCGACCTTACCGGTTTTTGTTTAGTTTTTTCTATGCCTTTTGTTGCTGTTGTTGCTGTTGGCTTTGCTGAGCCACAGAAAACACACAACTTCCGCTTTCTTTGGCAAAAACAATAGAAAGCACATAAATTTATGGTTTCAGCATTGTGCTTTTGACACACAAACATGTGCAGTGCTACAACCGGGGAGGGTGTATGTGTGTGTGTGTGTATGGTAGTGGGGTGGTGGAGGGGTAACGTTAAGGGGTTAATATGCCTGCAACCGCAAACGGATTTCGGATTTGGGTTCTGTGTATGCCCTAGGCCTAAGATGACTTTTCTTATAAATAATTTCACTAAATGGATTTGGTATAAATGCTGACATTAAGCATGTGCGAGGGTGTGTGGGTGTGTGTGTGTGTGTATATGTATGTGTGTATTTATGTGTATATTTATGTGTATGTGTGTGGCAGCTGCTTGAACTAATTACCTGCAAAATCATTTTATTTCTGCTGCGATGTAAATTAAAGGAATTTTGCCTACGAATTGCAACAATCAAAATTGACCAAAATTGAGACCTGTTCTAACCTAAAATATTTATATGAACTTAGACTGTATGCGTGAGTGTGTGTGTGTATACACATATGTGTGTGTGTGTGTGCTTGTGTATGTGTTGGGGCCAAGTTTAATGGTTTTTTGGGGCATTTTCTTGCAGCTGTTTCGCTTTGTGGTTCAATGTTGTTGCTGCTGTTATTGTTGCTGTTATTGTTGCTGTTGTTGTTTCTGTTATTGTTGTTGCTGTTATTGTTGTTGCTGTTGCTGCTGTGGCTCTGCGTTTCAAAATTTATGTTTGCTGGCTATGAAAATGAAATGACTGTGGTAAACATTTTAATTAAATCCAAGTTTGGCTTCTGCCTTCGTTACAACAATATATTTTGTGTTGTTGCCAATGCCCCCTCTTTGTTTTTACTCTCTCTCTCTCTCTTTCTCTCTCTCTCTTTCTCTTCACCCCGCCAACTCTTATTTTATTTTGTAATATTTTTTTTCCCGTTTTTTTTGTTTTTTTGTTTTGTTGTAGCAAATAAATTTTAATTTTATTTCGCGCGTTTTAATTTGTTGTCCACTTTTTTCGCCAGCCCTCGCCTGTTGTTCTTGCAGCGTTTGTATTGTTTTTTATTTGTATTTTTATTTTCCGTGTTTTTATTCGCATTTACACTTTATGCATGTGCGCATTTATTTTGTTTGCCAGCTTTTCTATTGGCCATGCGGGTGCTCGGTCCAAGGGGGGCGGAGGGAGCAGCGGCCGAGGTAGGCCGACAGCCGGTCAAGTGAGAGTTGTCGCTGTGCTCACACACACACACACACACACACACACACAGAACCTAACAGTGATTGTCGTTGTGTGTGTGAGAGAGATTGGAATGAGGAAGAGCGCGCAAATATGAAATCAGTGTTGTCAACAGTGTTGGCAGAAATAGCGGGATTTAAATTACAAAATATCTAAACAAATATCGTAAATTAAATAAGTAGAAAAAAGTGAAAATAAAAAAAATATATATATAAAAATAGAAAAATTAAATTAATGTGTATTATGCAAAATAAATATTTAATTTCAATTAGATATTTGACAAGCTTAAGAATAAATTCTAAAACTAGCTAAATTGCCAACAATGACCATCAATTAATCGCTGGAATAAATATCGACAAAATAAAGAAAATCTAGAAAATTAAATTTTTAATAAAATTGTTAAATTTTAATTTTAAAAATTTTTGTTTAATAAATTAAAAATGGAAATGAATTGTGCATTCAAGTTTTAAATGAGTGAGAATATTTTATTCCTGTTTTTCAACTTTTCGAACTATTCTACAAAAACGTTGTCAAAAAAGGCTAAGTTGGCTGCACTGATGCATGAGAGAGCTTGGAATAGAGCGTGGAAAGAGCGCGCGTAAATATGAAATGCAAAACAAACTTTGCAGCTGTCACTCAAAGCTGAGCGTCGCAGGGGAGGACGGCGAACAAAGCGTTGCACTGAGAATGCTGAGTGCAGGGGCTGGGGAGGGACGATGGTGTGGGGGACGCTGTGCACTGAGAGAAACGGCGAAATGGTTAATTGAGCGTAAAGGTATTTGGGTATGCGAAATGAACGATGCTCTCTGTGAAACGAATAGTGTGCAAATGCCACAGCAACAACAACAACAACAACAGCAACAACAGCAGCTGCAAGAAAAACAACAACAACAACAGCAACAAAACAGCAGCTTCCTTTGGCTGGTCGACAAAGTGGGTTAGAAAGGTAAATGAAAGGTTGACGGACAGTTAATTTCGGGCAGTTGATTGAGTTATGAGCAGCGCACCTGGTCAAAAAGCACAGCCAGCATAATAGTGAGAAAGAGAATCGGGTAGCGAAAGTTGCAAGGATTAAGCATTTGCCATAAGAGAAATGCATACATACATACATTCATACATACATACATACATATAATAATTCTATGTGCAAAATAGAGCTCTCTGTTTAAATAGAGCTTATGAGAAATACGTTTTTAATTAAGACCGGTTAATGTTTGCTTTCAGCAGCAAACGTTTGATTAGTTTGGCAAAATTGCCAAAGAAAATTCGAATTGAAATTTGCATGCATATAACGCTAGCTCTTCTAAGGCGCAATGTTGCCAAATACGCTTTTTTCCCGACAGATCTGACTGTTTTTAAAGAGCGTTTGCTATAAAAATTATGAAACTGCAGAAAAGGAAATCTTTTTCTTAAATTTACATAATAATTAGCAAATTAAATAAAGCTCTTACTGCTTAAATTCAAATGTGTAATGAACGAAAATCTACTTTTAAACCTAAACTAATTATTTATAATTAACAAAAAGTAAATTAAAAAATTATGAATGCTTTCATAATGCAATTTGTGTTGTATATCAAAGTTATGAACTGCAGAATTGTGTGGAATTGCAATTTTCATTGTTTATTAAAGTTATAAACTAACAAATCTCTGTCAATTAACAGTGAATGGCGCTATCAAAAAGTACTGTATGCAGTCTATTGTAAACTAAACTAAACCAATTTGAAGCTATACAAAAAGAGAGTGCGAGAGGTAGAGAGAGTGTGAGAGAGAGAGGGAGGGGGAGAAGCGGCAGTGTGTTTAACTTTTAGCTACTTTATGCAACGTTTGGCAGCACGTTGGCAATGCGAAAGTTTTGTAAAATGTTGCACACCTGCAGCTAATTGGCAGGTCATTCAATTTCAAATGTCGAGCGAGCCGCCCCATTAAAACTTAAAGTGTAGCACGCGCGGCAGTTTGCAGAGGGCGCCTCTCATAAATGTGAGTGTGTGGCAGCAACATACACACACACACACACACATACGCTCACACACACTCACATGCAGGCCATCAATTTACATGCCACACACGCATAGTCAGGACACACACTGGCTAGAATCAAAGGCACTTGCTGTGGCCTCTGCCTCCGTCACTGCCTCCGTCTCTGCCCCTGCCCCTGCCGCTTGCTGTGGCAAGTGCACCCTCTGCAGCGGCAGTTGCTGCTGTTATTTATGGCAGCGAAACTGTCATAAGCAAACAAATTGTTTTTTATTGTTCATAATTATTGTGCATACTTATGTAAATCACGCGACGCATGCCGACTTGCATGCAACACCCTCCGCTCCTCCCTTTTTCACTCACTCTTCCAGCCACAGCCACAGGCGCAACTAGTTGCTGCTGCTGCGTGCGTGTGTACGTCTGTCTGTTTGTGTGTCTGTGTGTGTGGCAAAAAATCGTTTGTTTTATTGAATTTTTATTGTAGTTTGAATTTATGACGCGAACGCTGGCAACACTCGACTGGATTAGGGTTTCTTTGCCCGGCTTGGCTGAGATGACTTTATCGGCTTTTTGCTGCATTAAATCGCAGCCAAACTGCTAACTGGGCCCATCAACAGACCAACATACACCCGCTGCCCCCCACCCCGCCAAATCCCACTCGCTCTGTTTGTCTGGCAATTTTGTTGAAATAACTTCAGTTTTGCGTTTGTGTGCGTACGTGCCACTGAAGTGTGTCCGCTTCTGACTCCGACTCCGATTCCGACTCTCTCTGCCTGCCAGATTAGCTCACAAAACCGCAGACAACAGCTGCCGTGGCACGGGCACAGAGAGACCAGATTCCCTGCTCCTGCCCCTCCCCCACCACCACCTCATGCTCTCCATGGGGGTCTGGTCGTTTTTGTGTTGAGCCTTGAAGCGTGTGCATGTGAATAATGTCCAGCAATTGGGTCTGCAGTTGGGTCGGGTTTTAAGGGTTTCAACAAAGTCTGTTATGCCAGCACAACGTCATTTATTTATGGCGACAGCAAAGCGAGCTCAAATTTTTATGAACACTGTTACCAAAAATTAGTAACAAATGTTGTTGTTTTTTTTCTTTTTCTCATTTTGTTGGGCCGTTTTTGTGGAGATTTTATTTCCGTTTTGATGACTGCTCCCTGACATTTCATAAACTGCTTATTGATTATTTACCACACTTGTTTCAAGTTATACGTTTTCTTCTGTCTTTCTGTGTGTTTCTTGCAGAGAGCTTACGCGATTACTTTGGCCGTTACGGCGATATCTCGGAGGCTATGGTCATGAAGGATCCCACGACACGCAGATCCAGGTAAGTTTCGGGGCTAAATAAAGTAAAGTTATCGGTGGTGTAGACCATTTTAAAAAGTTGCATGAATTTATACCAAAATGTGTTAAAATTTATACAAATTGTTGAATGTAAGTTGTTCTTTTGATAGAATTAAATGTATTTTAAGACTATTATGAAATTAATATAATTTTAATATTGTTAGCAAGATAGGAGAGTTTTTGTTAGAAAAAGACTAAATATGAATATAATCAGCAAAAAAATAGGCTATAGTTTTTATATTCAGGTTAAATTTTGATGAGTGAGATGTAAGCCTAATTAGTTTAAACAGCTTTTAATAAGCAGCATAATATTATTGCAAAAATTAAAGATTGTTTTTGCACATTTAAAAGTAATTGTCTGCAGTGGCCATAATTGCCTACAATTGGCTCTGATATTTATTATAAAATAATTGAAAAGAAATAAATATTAAATCAGCACAAAAGTATACTATAGTTTTTATGTTGAGGTAAGGCTAGGTTTTAATAAACAATGCAATATAAAGCTGTATATATATATTTCTAATCTGTCTGAATTTCCATTAAAAATCGCTAAGTGTTATTAGAATTCTTTCAACGTTCATTGGCGTCTCTCAAAATGTCAATTGGCTACTAATTACGCTTTGTATAATTCGCAGAAAATTCGTCTTAATTTAATGGAATCAATTAATTACGCAAACTATAGACTAACTAAAAGCATACACTATTTTATGCAAATATAATTTTTGGACACATTTGTTAAGGCAATTTGGTGTGTTTGTAGCTGTTTAATTATGCCATAAAACGAAATGAAATTGTTTGTAGCATTTTAAATTGAATATCTAGCAAATTATGTAGTGATATATTAGATTAGTTTTGGTTTCCATATGAATATATACATACATATATATATTTGTGTATTGAAAATTTACAAATGGAAATCATAGTATACCCTTAATTTAGCTTTTGCATTCGTTTTGACCGCACTTTGATTATTATTCTGGTAAATCTCGGTCAGCTCTTGTTACCTTTTCAGCTGTACCTAAACCCCCCTGAATTGTTGTATCTGTTGTTATTGTTGTTGTTATTGTTGTTGTTATTGTGATGGCTGTAGTTGTTGTTTATTGCCATGCGCGGCTGCATCCATTTCCAAATTTGAACAGTTTGGTTAACCGCTAATTGGTTTTCATTTTCATTGATTTTCATTTTGCCCTTTTTTTATTTTTGAGCATACTTTTTGCAGCTCCATTGTATATGTATATATATATATATTTATTTATATATATTTGTCTGTGCTGCCTTTTTTACTTACTCTGCGCTGTGTCTGTTGTGTATTTTCGCCTCGTTTGTCATTTGTTGCGGTTTCGATCAGCCTTTGCCTGGCTGCACACCAACAACTCGCAACACTCCAACTGCTGCCTGCCCCTGCCCCTCTTTTTTGCAGCTTATTCAAAAATGCTTAACGTAAATTAGCTGGTTTCTGCGGACAGTATGAATAATGAGCGGCATTTAATGAGTCAATTGCAATTGAATTTGAGCTGCGATAATCGCCACAGGCGCAGAGACAGACGTAGGCACTGAGGGACAGAGGGACAGCGGGACAGAGGGACAGACAGTTATGGCGCACAGTGACAGCTTATAAACTAGCGCAACTTTATGAGTGCGAGTAACGAGTATGTGAATCAGAATGTGAGTACAGAGTGTGAGTATGTGCCTGCCACTCAAATTAAGCGTTTTATGGCGGCCCACGCGGCGTATGCGCAATGTCAACGCACGCCCCAAACGAAACGCGTGCCAAAAATAAAGCGCATTTTATGTTGTTGTTGTTGTTGTCGTCGTTGTTATTGTTGTTGTTTTAAGCAGTGTTTGACAGGAGGGCAACACTGGCATGCGAAGCAGCCAAATATATTCTTGTTTTAATTGAATTTCATCTAATGTCCTATGCGGGGCGCTGCAGCTGCTCAAGTTTTGCACAGCGCAGGAAAACGAGAGTGGGGATTGGTGGAGAGTGGAAGGGAGTTTTTCCCCTAAAGTGAGGGTTGCCATATTGCGCAGAAGTGTTTGGCAAGTGGTGTTTTTTTTTTATTTTGATAAAGTTTCTAGTTTCAATTTAGTATTATTTTTCATACAACAAATTTCGGAAAAATCTGCAAATTAATTTATATAAATTTAAATTTAATAATAATTTAATATTTATGGGATAATCATTACTTTATTATATTATTTAATTTAAAATATACTACAATATAGTAAAGATGATTTTTATTTTTTCGTATATTTTGAATTTCAAACACAGCTTAAATAATTTCATTTAATGAAAGCAATTAAACTACAATACAGTATAATATCTTAGCCCCTAAAAGACTGTAAAGTTAGCTTAGAATATAAAAATAAATACAATTTTCGGTATATAATTTTGGTTCCCTTTTATTTTTGCAAATGGCAACCGTGTGCAAAGTGAAGGAGACACTCACAAGGCTAGAACTCAGGTTAACAAGCGCCCTGCTGTTGCTAAAGTTTATGCCACATTCTCGAGCATCAGCCACGACTGCTGCTGCTGCTGCTGCTGCTGCTGCTGCTGATGTTGCTGCCATGTGTCCTTTGCCTTTGTGCATGTCACGTTGCCTGGCAAAATTTTTATGAACTGCGTGCAGCAGCAGCAGCTGAAGCAGCAGCAGCAGCAAGCAACAGCAAGAGTAACGTACTGTGGCAACTCGCAACTCGCAGCTCGCAACAAAACTGATTCAACGCCAATGGCAGTGGCTGCCTTAACAACAGCCAGCACAACAACAGGAGAGAGAGAGAGAGAGGGATGAGAGCGGAAGGAGGGGGTGGTGGGGCATCTAAGGCGCTGTAGTTGTAAATTCCGCAGCTCTATTTGTTGGCGTTGTCGTTGATGTCGCTGCTGATATCATCGTGTCAGGGATTTCTAGCAAAATTTAATAAAAACTTTATGTCGCTTAAAAGAATGTTTATGGAAATTTTTCACTTAAACTTGCGCAAAGTAATAAATGTAAACAGAATTCCTGAAAAGGTGCGACAACAAAATGCAAACCGAGTGGAGAGAGACAAAGCGAGTCGGAGCGAGAGTGAGAGAGATTCTCTGGAGCAACAAGCTGCATATTCAGCGAGAGTCAACAGTGCGGTTAATAAATATGCGCACCAGAGTACAGGCTACAGCGGGCATTGCATACTTGTAGGCGACACTAGCTAAGTCTCTCTGTCTCCGCCACTTCCTCTCTCCATTTATCCATTTCTCTAGCTCTCTCTCTCTTTCTCTCGCTGTGTTTGTTGCCTGTTGCTGGCTTAGATAGATTGAGATACATCGCAGCAGATATGGCAACAGTGGCAGCAGCAACACTCGCACACTGTGCAAATGAGATTGTATATTACAATAAAATGGAGTGAAGTACAAATTAGAAAACTTGCAAATAAATTTAAAAGCACAAAATGAAAGCAACACAGCAAAATAAAATAAAATACAAAACAAAAAAAAAAAGGGAGAGAACAGGAAACAATAGCGAAAGCGAAAAAAAAATACAGCTACAGCCAAGCAAATGGCAAACAAAACACATTCAGCTGTAGCTAAACGGGAGCAGGACGCTGGGTAAACGGGGGGAAATTGTGAACAAAAAATAGCAAAACTTTTGCAACTTAAGCGAGTTCTCTGCTTGTTTTTTTTTTTTTTTGCCTTTTTAGACCCTGTACTTAAATAAATTAGAAGAGGGTCTGTTGAGTTAGTACAAATGGGAAGGAGAAAGAGGCGTGAAAAAGTATATTCTTGATAAAGACGATAATAAGACGATCGATACCGCAAAGTCCGTCTTTCTGTCCGTCAGTATTAACATCTAGATCTCCCAAACTAGTATAAGAGCTGGTGAAACCATTTTTTGAATGTAGCTTCTCCCATGCTGTACGCTAATCAAGTTTGTTTTAGACCGTATCTATAACAGACAATTTGCTTGACTACGTGTGACTTATTCAAGCAAAAAGTTCAAGTTCTCCTGTTGTCGGTTACGTCCAGCTGATCTGCTACGTCCCTACTGGTTTCTTCAAGTTTTTTTTTTTGCTTTTCACCCGGCAGAGACAAAGCGGGTCGCTGAAGTGCAACAACCATAAAAATTGAGTAAAATGGCAAATGGCAGCTGTAGGAAGCGACTCCACTCTCTCTCTTTCTCTCTCTCACTTTCTCTCGCTCTGCTCTCTGCAGTCTCCTTCTGCCTTCCATAAGTAAATCCAAACAATTTATTGTTGTACTTTTAACATTCTTCTCATGCGCTTTGTTGTTGCTGTTGCTGTTGCTGTTGCCGTTGCTGTTGTTGCAGGCTGCCTGCCACCATTGAAGCAAACATAAGCGACTTTTCAATGAGTTTCGAAAGTTATTGAAACATAAATTATATCGCACGGCGCACGCACGCCAAACGCAGGCCCCAACGCCCCGCAGCCCAGCACCCGCCCCTGCCACGCCCACGAGCTGCAACAACCACAAGCAAGCCCACAAATACGCCGGCGGCAACAACGCCAACACCAATACCCAACACAAACAACAACAATAACACCCCTTTATATAGTCGCCTCTGCTTTCTCCTCTCTCTCTCTCTTTCTCCTTTTCTCTCTGTGTTTACAGGGGGCGTTGCTGTTGGAAGGGGTAGGGTGATGGGGATGGGGATGGGGAGGGGACGTGCTACCTCACGCATTTTTGTGCATGGCAATTAAGTTAAATTTTTCTTTCTCTTGTTAATGTTTTAATGCCCTCGCTTAAGGGGCTTGCCACATCGCATACATCATGCAGCTTGCAACAGCAAAGTTTGCGACGCGTAACAAAATAAAAAATAAATAAACGAAATAATGAAAATGGTGTGAATATATTCATGAATGTGAATACATTTACGAATGCTAGTTTTAAACTGTTGTGTGTGCTTAAATTAACAATTTCTTTTTGCGTTATTTTAAATAATTTCAATTAATTGATGCATTTTGTTTTAAAGTGAAAATAATGCATATAAAACAAACATTTAGAATTAAACACTAATTATAATTTATTAATTAATTTCTAATTTATTTTACTTATTTCATTAAAAGCTTTTTATAATAAACTAAGTTTTTCAACATTTTCCTATATTAATTTACATTTTGTTAAGCTAAGTGTATTCAAATGTCGTTTTTGGCCAAATTACCTCTCTCAATTTCATGTTTTTTTTTGTTGCTTGCTTCCTTTCGCCATTCCCAACGTGTTTTCTTACACACGCGCGGCAACAAAATTGTATTTTATTTATTTGCTGGACGCTCAGCGAATGTTTTATACATAGTATGTATATAAATTTACCTGGATCTGTATCGCAACAACTGAGAAAATAACTCAGAATCACATTTGCTGCACAATGTGGAACATAAATTTAATGGGTCTTAGATAAGGCACAGTGTTTTGTCGAAGTGTCGAATACAAACGACAAAAAGCACACACACCAAGCACACGAAACACTTTTAAAACCATTAACTGTTTACAATCTATACACATGCAGACATTTATCACATGAAATTTGAAATAAAATGTACACGCAGGCAAATAACAATGTATAAAAAATGTGTACATATGTAGACAGCTTGTTAAAGAGTAAAAAAAATGTTAATAAGCTGCTGCTGAAGATCTTAATAAGTTGTAACAAGCAGCTTAAAGCTCTACTCTTCAATGATTAGAATGCTTAGGTTCTTCCTAAAATGCTTTAAATCAGTTCTACTATAGATTTCTTTATGACAAGCTTTTAAAAGATCATAGCTCTAGCTCAGCTTTAATGCGCTTTGCATTTAAAGAGCTTTTTGAAGCTTTCAAGCTGTTTTAATAATAATTAACTTCTAAGAAGAAGCTTTAAGCTTTGGCAGTATGTTTTAGAGATGCTCATCAACGATTATTGTGCTAATATTTTATTTATTCGCCTTACGAATCCTTAAATCAGTTTCAGTAAACATTCACTTCCAACATGCTTTCGAATAGCTTCTGCTGTTTTAATCCGGCTGTTGATGTTGTGCCCTTGGCAAGCTGTGCACACATTTTGTCTTAAAGTAACCGCATTCTATAACTATTTTGGATTTGTATAATCACCGCATGCAAATTGCAGCTGTAAATTTAAAGTTTATCTAAGGAATTTCCATTTAAGCGCCCTCACTCTGCGGCATAAATGCAACATTCTCTATTTACTTTGTGTCAAGTGTGTATTATATACAGATTTGTTTGTATATAGAAATGCTTGTTCGTTACTTATCAGTAACTGCTTTTGATTACTTGAAAGCCCGGCAACTGCTGTAATTAGAATGAAGTTTAATTTATGCCTGCCACTTCAGTATGTGCTCATACCCTGGCCGCTTTAATATTATTTATGAGCTTTGTATACAGGCGCAATAAGTTTCTGGTGCTCATCAAAAGCCTTTTGGCACTTTTGCCCGTGCCACCGTTAGGTTGTCCGTCTGTCCGACTGTCCGCCCGTCTGTTTGTTTTGTCCGTCAGCTTCAAATCACTCATCACACTTACTACTTACCACAGCAATCCAGAAACGTGGCCATAATTAACTCAATTTAATCGCCGCCCTCTGCTCTCTCTCCCTCCCTCTCTCCCCCATCCTGCTCTCGCCCTCTTCTCTGGCTGTTTTAGTGGCTCACTTGTGTGTGTCATGGGCTGACCTTCGGCTGGCTCAGCTGCTGCTCTTGGCTCTCGGGGCTCTCGCTTGACCACTCGAAACTGATGGCTCCAAGGCTGGATGGCTCGATGGCAGCGTTGCTTTGCCCTTTTCATGTTAATTTGCAGCACAATGCCAAATGGCTTTATATGCTCTTCTTCTGCCTTTTTTTTCGGCACCTCAATTGCATATGTTTTGCGAGCATATGTGTGAGTGTGTGTGTGTGTGTGTGTGTGTGCGGGTGTAGCAATTTTTCATCATTAATTATGGCGTTGGCTGTGGCAAACATCAGTCAGCCGCACAGCAGCAGCGGCAAACGAAGCCAAAGACCATTAGCAGCGCCTCCTGTTGCCTCCAGTTGCCTTTGTTGTTGCCTCTGCTGCTCGTTGTTGTGGTTGTTGCTGTCGTTGTTGTTGTTGTTGTTGTTGAGATGTCAGTCGCACACTCGGATGTTGTCAACTCGTGTGTGCATGTACAGCAGCAACAACAGCAACAAACCTCATAGCAAACTGCCATCTCCTCCCACTCCCTCTTCCTCTGCCTCTGCCTCCTCCACTGCCACTCCCCCTCTTCTGCCTTTTTTTGTCCCTGGTCATCATCCCAGTTTTGCAGCATTGTTACTCTGTTGATTATTTCATGCGCTTTCTGCGCGTTTTTATGCGCATTTTATGTTTGTATTTTTGGACGAGGTTTTTGTAAAGAAAACCCCCCAGAAAAGTAAAATACTCGTATGCCCAGCTATGGCTTCTTTATGCATAACTTGCTGTGGGGTATATTAGATGTAATGCCAATAAAATTAGCATAGATATTAAAGCTAAAGTTTGGCAAATTTATAAGATTTTTCAAAAGTTTCACTTGAACATAATTCTTTTTAAAATAGAAAATAATACCGATTTGCCGTATGAATTAGATATCCAATCGAGAATTTCGAAGATGTTTTAAGTGTTTTACAGTTAAATATATAAAATAAATGTTTAAGAAATTTGTAAGACTTTTTAGACATTAAATCCATTTTACATACTATTCCCTTTTAATTTGACTCCGAAACTGATTTATTTTTCAAGTTTATAATACCAGAACTCTACCTTTACTGAAATACATACTTTTGTTCATATTTTCTCTGTATCTTTAAATCAGAAATATGATATTGAATTTTACTGAATATTCCAGGGTATTTTGGTAGTCGCACTGTCACCATTGGCCATCGCTTGTTGTTGTTTTTTACGATCTGTCCCACTCCAGTGTAATTGCTTTGCCGCAGCACTTTTACATAATAATAATAATAAAATGAATTATAAAATAAAGTTACCTTTTCGTCGGGGGCCAACTAAATGATGTAGGGAAGTGTAACCGAAATACGACAAACAGATGAGCAAGAAGCAGATGACGACGACGAAGAGAAAAGAAAATTTAATGTCTGGGCCGCGTCACAAAAGAAGGCAACACTCAAAATTGACATTAGCAGCAGGCATACGAACCATAAAAACATAACAAATGGGCACCATAATGTGTGTCCTTAAACTGTCACTAAATCGATAAATTTTCATAATGGCCGGGCCATTTAAATATTTAGCCGTACCGCTAGAGCCGACAACCCCTTGCAAGAGTCCAGGCAACTGCCCCGTCTTACAATCTATGCCTTTCCTTATACATATTTTCGTTGTCTCTTGTTGTTACTTTTTTCGCTGGATTAATCAAATTACCGACGACCCGCATAGATAGCCGGTACGCTCAGACGCTGGCAAGGGCAAGCCAACAGGAACAGGAGGGATGGTGGGGCAGAGGGGATGAGAGGGTGCGGCAGATACTTGTAGGCGGTTACCCCGGGTAGAGGCTTTTGAGTAGCTCAACTGCCAGAGCAGCTTGGCACTCACGCAGGCCCAGTTAAGTGTGCGTGTTCAAGGATGCATTTTGGTGCCCAGGAAAGCGACGACAACAACGACGACAACAACGACGACGACGACAACAACGCAACAAGACAAAGGCATAAAAACGTGCAAAATGGGCGTATGGGCAGGGGGCTGGGGGCGGGGAGCGGGGGGCGTGGGCGTGCGGCATAGGCTTATAAAGTGCGAGGACAGGACCAAGGCAGGAAGCCACTTGTGAAAGTTTCATGCACGCGGCCCCACTTCACACGACAGTCCCAGCTGAGAGGGAGAGGGAGAGCAGGAAGACAGAGACAAAAAAAACAATAACAAGAAAAAGTAGAAGAAGCAGCACCAGTTGAAAGAAAAAACCAGAATGGGCTCAGCTGATCAGTCGGACGCGCTGGACTGTAGCATACCCTGTACGCTAGATTTGAAATAAGATTTTATAAAAAATATATATGGACGGGGCAGATCAGTGGGACGGAGGCTACTGGAGCGTGACATCCAGCAATTTAAATAAGCTTGATCTGCATATTGAATACACCTATCTCCAGGCCAAAAATGGCAGCGCTAGCTCTTATAGTTTCCGAGATCTCAGCGTTCAACAGTCAGGTTATATCCACTTACCTCGTCGTTCTGATCAAGAATGCGCCTCCTTCTGCCTATTGAATTCTCCTGAACATATTAACCCTATTTTGATCATATCATGGGTACAAGGTATAAAAAACAAAACATGCTAGGAAGCACCACAAAAGCTAAAGGCAACGCCGTCGTCACCCAAACGTCTTGGACCTGTCGAGGCAGCTGCAAGTGCTTGTTAGTGCGCTCGGGATTGACGTTGACTGTAGCCAAAAGCTTAGAAGTGTCCCGTCCATCCGTCCACCCGTCCATCCGTCCCTTCGTCCCTCCGTCCGTCCGTCTGCTCAGGCCAGTCTTATGTGCCTGCCTCTATTCATTCATTCTCGCAGCCTCTCAGTCTGGCAGTCTCTCAGTCTCTGTTTGCTCTCAAGTTGCATTCCTTTGCAATTGTTCGGGCGCTTTTGTTTTGTTCTGAATTTTTACACGAAAAAGTCATTTGAATATGCGTCGTCGCTCTCACGCTTTCCACACTTCCCCCTCTCTCTCTTTTTCCATCTCTTTCTCTGCTCTCCTCTTGTGCTCTCCTGCCCGGTTCTGATGCCGTTTCGACTGCTTCTCTCAGCGGATTGAAAGTTTTGTTAGTCGTCAGCTACTTGGCTCAGCGTCCTCCTCTGCCCTTCTCGTTTCTCTCCCACTCTCTCTCTCCCTCTCTCTCTCTTTCTCCCTGCTCTTACTACTCTCTCAGTACCGGCAGCAATTCCATTTCCATTTCCAGCACCAGGTTCTCAGTGCTCAGCAGCAAGTTTGTGCTAAGGTTGAGGGCATGACTTGCGGCTGCCATTAATGTTCTCCGTTCTCGGTTCTGCTGGCAGCCTTGACAGGCGACTGCTGCTACAAATGGCGACAATAAACAGTATATTGTACCTACACGTACTAGAAAACTGTGTTGTAAAGTGCCGCAGTATGTGTGTGGGTGTGCATAGTGCTCGTCAACGCTTAAACATTTCCTTACATTCCGCATTTGTTGTCTTGCCCGATTCTCATAAATTGCATGTGGGCTTAGGTCAGTTGATGAATGTTTCCAAAGATTTGTGAGCTTGCAAAAAATTTAAATAAAATCGGCAATTACTTAAAGTTTATTTTAACGACTTTACATAGTTTGCTAAATAATGTTAAACCTGTTATTTACCATAGTCAAAGCTTCGAATAAACTGTTTAAACTGAATTATCTGGAAATCTTTTTGAAACCAGTAAGGACTGGGCAACAGACGGACGTAACTGATAGTACAAGATCCTGTACTTTATAATAACATGACTATAGAAAAAATCGAAAAATGCTGCATCCAGAATTTACTATATTCGAGATTATTTTATGCCGGAGCAAATCTGTAGCTTGAGTTTCTTTAATCGATCGTTTGCTTTGGGTCAGTTCTGGCTACTCTGCAGTATCTTCCCAGTGAATTTGCCTTTTAAGCAGAGCAGCACAGCGTTAGTATTTGAGGTTAAACAGAATTGTCTGTATGCACATATATATTCTAGACACTTGGGGAGACTTTAACTAGATGCTGAGTAGCTGAGAGCGTTTATCTCAGGTTTAGCAGTTATCTCGGAAATGGTGAGGGGGCAGCAGTTGCAGAGGCAGCAAGAGGAAGCCTTTTGGCAACACCTTGGAGTGAACTTTGACCGTTTGGTAACTCATTTAGTTAGATTATTTACGGTAATCCAAGACGCAGGCTGCCTGCCAGCCACAGAGAGTGTCCAACTTAACTGCATACATGCTCAGATTGCTCCGGGATGGCTCTTTAGATCCGGTTAAAGTGGCCGGGGTAGGGCGGGGAGTGGAAGCAGCTACCCATAGGCTAAATACATGCAAGTTGTTTTGCTAAATTGTGCGTAAGCCAACAGCAACAACAACAACAACAACAACAACAACAGCAGCAGCAACAACATAGACAACACAGCAAACACAGACAGACAACAAGGCAACAAGGATCTGAGACGTGGAAAGTTTCTCAAGCTCAAGCTCTGCATGGCAATTCAAATAAGACTTTTATGTTGCTTTACAGTTGCCACTAGTTGTTGCCTTGCAACACTGCGGCGACTCTTGAGGCAGCCTCATGGCTGCCTCGTACGTGTTTGCGGCGTGTGTGTTACATCCTTGCCACGCCCACCAGCACAGCTCACAGCTCACCGCTCCCCGCGCCCACAGCCAGATGCTGCTCTGATGCTGCCTCTGATGCTTACCTTGGCTGCTTGTGCGTGCGCTCATTAGCATTCTGAAACGGCTTTATAAAATTCAACAAGCAACAATCCAACGAACCAACAACAACAACAACAGCAACAGCAGCAACAACAAGAGCAGCAAACGGAAACAAACCAAACCGTAGCTAACCCCACCTGTGTAGAGTCCCCCTCCTCTCCATCCACCCGTCCGCCTGCACAGCTCTCTCTAAAACTGCAAGTTTCTAGATCCCCTAGTCTGCATGTCTCTGTTTGTTGTGCGGCATACCCTGCACGAGCGAAGATAAGGGGTATGAGCACAATACGACGAGTTTCTTTCATTGTTTTTTAATTAAAATGAAAAATAAAAAAATATATCAATTAAAATATAAATATGTAATAAATAATGAACAATAGATACAATATTATTAATATACAATTAAATAAATATAAAAAAAAAATAATAATATAAAATAAAATAACAATATATCTGTAGGGCGAAATATTTGATGAAATTAAATGAATAATCATTTTTAAACTTTTTAATGTCTATTAATTTAACTTTTAAAATTAATTCTCAATTATTATTTGTATACCCTGTACCGATTCAAAATCGGGATAAGAATGGTTAATAATTGTTTTTATTCAATACAATTGCTACATTCATTCGAAGCTGCAATTGAGCAGCTTAGAAATCTTCGAAAGCTTCGAGAACTTCAGCTTTGTAAACTGAAAATCTACTAAAAGCTTACAAAAGCTGTTGAGCATTAAGCTCAAGTTGAAGTTTTAGATTTTACTAGTTTTAAGTACAATGCAGTTGATTGTAGGGTACTTTACAGTCAGAGGCTGCAATGGCTATTTATATTGTTGTTTAGCTTTTTATTCTGCACAGCATGCACACACATAAACAGTGATAGAGGGAGAAAGAGAGAGAGGGGTGCAAGAAAGAGATAGAGAGAGACATACTCACACACACGTAGACATTCTTATTCTGTTGTTATCCGGGTGCCTGTCTGCTGTAGCCGGGCTTTTTGCCTGGTCTTGCCTCGAGTTGCATAAATTGAATCTGAATTTGTGAGTAAATTGCACACAGGAGACACATTATTTTTGAGTTTTGCCTTTTAAATTTGTGGCTTTTCACTTTGTCAGAGCAAGAGAGAGAAGAGAGTAAGAGAAAGAGAGATAGAGAGAGAGAGAGAGAGAGACCTTGCAACAGTCTCTGACTTCAACTCTCTGTGTCACTTGGCGTTTAGCAATTTTGTGTGACCCACTTGAGTGGAGACACGCCCCCCAGTAAGGGGCGGAGGGAGTGGGAACCTTGCGCCCATATTTAAATCAATATTAATGGCGTAGGCCTCTTTTCCAATTGCATTGCACAAATTGCTCGTCTATAAATACAACGCTTGAAATGTTTATTTAATATGTGCCACTCGGTGCCTGGAACCCCCTTCTGCATGTATACTCTCCCCTCTCTTCCCGCTGTGCCCTAAAAGCAGTCTGTGCTTAGATGCAGCGCAATCGGCTTGTCTGTGTGGCAAGAGCTTTTCCATATGCAAATTGTTTTTATAAATTTGCAAGCAGCTCTCATTGTTATTGTTGCTATTGCATGGCAATTTGTGCATAAACTTGCTGCAATAAAAAGCCAAGTGGACAAGCAGCAGCTGCCCTTGTGTGTAAGGGGGGAGAGAGTAAGAGGAAGAGAGAGGAAGAGCGGAGAAGGAAGAGCAGAGAGTGGTATAATCAAAACCGTAACAATCGCCACAATTGCAATAGAATCGTCGTTAATTACTGTCTGTGCTTGCGGTTGTTGTTGCCTCCCGGATTGGATGGAACTGGATTATATATACACATACGTATGTCTATCTGTGTGAGTGTGTGTACGTGTCTCTGTTTCTGTGTGTGTGTGTGTGTGTGTGTTTGGATAGCGCCTAAAAGAGCAAGACAAATACCAGCTAGGTGGCTGCCTGTCTGCCAAAAGAAGTTGGGCCCGCAGCTGGAAAAGGAGCAGCAGCAGCAGCTAGCTCTATATCGGTTGCAGGGAGAGAGCGCGGAGGGCGAGCTGTGTGGCAGCTACAGGCAGTAGACTGTAACAGCAACGCCTGGCGCATCGTTAAGCGTCGCTGCCAAGTGGCAAAACTCAAATAAACATAAACGTGCACACACACACATGCAGATAAAGAGCGCAAGATATATACAAAGTAGTCGAAAAGAGAGAGAGCGCGAGAGAGAGAGAGAGAGAACGTTGCCACAGCCAAAAATCTCTGAGCTGGTTTGTTGTCTTTAGCCTGGCATGGGAGACTCATTAAAATGCAGTGCGAGATAATAAGCATTTTAATTAAATATTTAACAAGAATAAGTTTATCACAACACGGCAGAGGGGAAGCCAGAAGAGGCAAAGAGTCGTAGCTTACGTGTGCCTACCCCCTCTCTCTTTTCCCCCTCTCTCTCTCACTCTCTCTCCCTCTGCGTAATGGCTTGTAAGCGTCTGTTAGCCTGGCCATTAGCGTCGCTCGTTCGAACTGCGGCAATTGGGCAGAATGCTTAGACAAGTCGACAAAAAGTTAAACTAGTTGTACTTGCCGAGGACGACTTTGCTAGCCAATATTTTGATGTAATTTGAGCTTCTAATTGGCGCACGTGCCACACAGCTACAGTTACACTCAGAAGTATGCACACACTCAGGACGAGTCGAGCTCTGAGCTCTGAGCAGCGACTCCTTGTCAAATATTTAAGCAACTTGTCGCACCGTGTTGATATTTACTTTCATCTCAATTTCCCCACACAGTGCTACACTCAGAGAAATACAACAGACATAGCAGAAATAGCTAAATTTGTAAATAATAGGCAAATAATATAAAATTGAATAGAATTAATAAATCTTAAAATCGAGTGGAATTTTATAGATACTTATTTCGATAAAAAACAGAGTAAAGCTAAGTTTTGTTTTTTTTAAACTTTAGTTATATTATAATAATATGTAATATTATTGATAATATTATTTCTTTCTAAAAACTAACAATTGAACTACGATGTTTATAATGTCTTTTTCTAAGTGTAGTTCTAGCTGTCACACACTCTTACTCACTCTCAAAATCTTCCATCTTTTTCTCTTGCAGAGGCTTTGGCTTTGTCACATTCAGCGATCCAAATAGCGTAGATAAGGTACTCACCCAGGGCACACACGAGCTGGATGGCAAAAAGGTAATATATGCATACAATCTCTATCCCTATCCCTGTCCCTATCCCTATCCCAATCCCTATCCATATCCAACTACATACATATGCTTAATCCCATGCAGCATCCGGCATGCCGCGTCTCCTGACTCCCGACGCTTGGGCAAACAAAAAACTTCACGAGCTATGCAAAATATTTGCACAAAGCAAAAGCCAAACGCGAGTCAAGTCGAGGCTTCATAAATTGCCTGCCGTCTCTATTGACAGCAATTAGAAACTCAAAGCAATGACAGGCAACTAACGTAAAAAATCACACCAAATCACAACACTTGCCAACAACAACAAAACACAAACTCCAACAACAACAACATCAGCTAAAACCAATAAAGCGCACAGCAAAGCGAAAAACAAAATGAAAACAGAGTGAAAAAACAATGAACTGTCAGCGAGATTTTTGGCAAAAGCCAAACAATTTTTAATTACGTGATGTGTTATTTTGAAGGTGCATGAGGCCAAAAGGTGTTGCTCTGTCCGGGCATCAAATGAGTAGCTCCGGGCTCTGTCATTTGCTCTTTTTAGGCCCTATGCCTGATCCTGGCTAACTCGATGTCAGGTAGTTATGCTGCATGGTTTTTCGTGGTGGGTTATTATGCGAAATTTCTTGTTTTCTTATTAATTTTGGCTGTCAAATCAGTTCGCTTTTTGGTTACGGTTCCGGTTTCTGTACATACTGAATTGAAATTTGAATAGAAGGTTCTTCTGTTTCGATTTTAGTCCCATTTTAATTTCGATAGTTGACTGTTGTTCAAATTTTTATAAAATAGTTCTTCTTTAAATTTAAAAAAAATATGATTTTGATTTTAATGAAGCTTATTTGATACTCCTAAAAATAAAAAAAATTAAAATTACATATAAGCTTATTATATGATTTAACTTAAATAAGGATGGTATGATAGTTCTATATATTAAATAAATATTTTAGGCAAGCCTACTCGACTGCAGCTCGCTGCTCAATGCTGTTTTCACAATTTTTTAGTACTATGTTGTTGATTAAAGCCAGTATTAATTTCTTTCTTTCATCAGTTTGGCAATATTTTTTACATTTTTTAATAAATATTCACGAGTTTTTGTTCGATTTATCAACAGAAACATTATTTTTTAGTTTATGCTAAAACTGTCTGTTCTATATATATATAGCCTATATGCTGAAGTTTCAACAGAAAATGATAATGTTTCTGTTTCAAATTAAAACACTCTCAAAAGTTGTCGACCTTTCGCAGCCGCAATCAATTTAATCGAACTGTAAATGCATTATATAAAAGCCGGCGTATTTTAAATTGAAAAGCTTACGCAATGGGGGGTACGAGTTCTATAAAATACATGCCATTGATGAACTCGGTTTGATTAGCTGTCAAAATTTTGCAAAAAAGACAAACCAAAGACAGACTGTCATATGGCGCACAGTTGGCATTACGCATACGCCGCATTGGCATTAGCTTAATTAGCTGAAGCTTGTCTATCAGCCTGGCTGTCCAGCTGTCCGTTTGTCCGGTGGTCTGTCCGTCTGTCTGTCTGTCTGTCTGTCTATCCAACTGGCCATGTTTGTTGGTCATTCTTTGCCGTGCTTTACAGCTGGCCAACTGTAAATAAATGCGCAGCCATCATTTATATATCATTTTTTTTAACCAACTGCAGTTTGTTGTGTGTGTGTGTGTGTGTATAAGTGTGTGTGTGAGTATATGGGTGTGTGTGTGTGGCATACTCGTGCAGCTTTCGTGTTTCCGTTTGGCTGCATCGCACAACCGAAAAGTGGAAAAGTGCAAAACAGAAAATAGAAAACTGAAAACGATGCGATTTCATTTCATTTCATTTCGTTACGCTTTTTCGGCCTGATATATTTTTGAAAAAAAAAAGAAATTACTACAACAAAATAAATAGAAAAAAATAAAAAAACGCTGACGTCGACGTCGCTGCTAAGGCTGACGTCGACGCTGACGTCGACATTGCCACTCAGCGCTGATTAGTTTTAATTTTAATCTAAAAATCAATTTCCCGCCAGTCGGTTGCCCCATGACTGAGCTGCTTCTGATTGTTGTTGTTGTTGTTGTTATTGGTTGATTGTTGTTGTGATTGGTCGATTGTTGTTGTGCTTGTTATTGTTGTTGCTGCTGCTGTTGTTTCTGCTGCTGCACACAGGAAATCAACACGGCAAACTGCCGTCCTGTCAGCAGTTGCTGTCCTGTGACAATTTTTGTGCGAATTATTATCGCCAGAGGATATTACGTGGGTTTCCCCTTCCCCTTTCCCCGCACAATATCTGTTTTCCACCCCCCCGCCCACTTCTTAGTTCTTATCTTTGCCAATATCTTCTCATTTTATTTGCCATTTTATTTGCGGCATTGGCTTAAGTTACGCGCACTTGCAGCCAACTGCAAGCCGTCGAGTCACTTCAAAAAGATTTAGCTTCAAGCACCCCAAAGCCATTGTGCTGTGCCCCCCTCCCCTGCTGCTGCCCCTTCCTGCGGTGGTTTACCGTTAGCTGTCACTGTGAGTGAAGCCAGCAGCAGCAGTAGCAGCAGCAGCAGCAGCGAGCACTTAAAATTGAATTTTTATGATTTTTAATTATTTTTAATGACGCTGCTTATTGGGCAAAATGAGGAGCATAGACAGCAGTCTCTTTCTCTCTCTCTCTCTTTTTCTCTCTCTCTTTCTCTATGCGATTCTCTCATGCTCCTGCTAACTCTCACTGTGTCCGCTGGCCAAGCAATTTGTTACGCGTTAATTCGTGCGTACTCAGCTCTCGAGTTCCCTATGCCCCCTCGCTCTGTTTCCCTCTCCGCAGCTGCCGTCTCTTTCTCTAGGGGTAATTCCCGCTTAATGCGCAATGCAGGCTTATGCAAGATTTATGCTCGGCTATTAATATGAAGAGTTGCTCGAAATGCTTTTTCATTTAAATGTCATTAAGCATACGATTTCCTCACTACGCATACCTTCAACACCCTCTCCTCATCTCTCTCTCTCTCTCTCCATCTCTCTCTTTATCTTTCTCGCTCTCTTTGACGCACATTTACTCTTTGCTTCTCTGCCTGCAGGTGGACCCAAAAGTAGCTTTTCCGCGACGTGCACATCCCAAGGTAAGTACCCACAAAAATATTACCAAAAAAGTAAAAAAAAATCAAGAAGAAGAAGAAGCTGCGCTCAGACTGGGCGCAGCTGTGGGCGGGGAGGGCAAAAGGATGTGTCATAAGTAGCAGTAAATGGCAGATGAAATTAAAAACGGAAGATGACAACAGCAACAACAGCAACATTACAACAAAAAATACAAAATAAAAAAAACAACAACGTGGCAGGCAGATAACTTTGCGGCTGACAGGCGGTCGACTCAACTCCATCTGCTGCTGCCTTTCACCCTCTCCGCCTCCTTCTCCTGCTATCATTGCTTCGCCCGCAAAGTGATGATGACAACAAAATTTCGACAGCAATGGGTGCGCGTGTGTGTGTGTGTGTGTGTGTGTGTGTGGCATGTGCCTGTTTTGTGCCTCTTTGGCTGCCATCGCTTCTATCTCCTATCGCTGCCCCTGCCCCTACAGCCTACTAAATGCCACACGCACATTTCGCCGCCTGCCGCTGCGCTCGGTTAGACAGAGTTACAAATGTGCTGCTCTCAGACGAGCTTTCTTTTTGCCCTTGCCTAGCTCTACTCTTAACACAAAGAGTCGATTAACTACAAGTTGCAAGTGGCAAGCAGCTAAAAGTTGGAAGAAACATCTTAATTGGGTTTTTGTAAACAACTTTCTTTTATAAAGTAAGAAGTTTAATCAAATAGTTGTACTATTACATCAAATGTCAAATATATTTATAATTTTCCCAATAAAATGGCGCCCAACGTGGGTATCATTGTTACATTCTCTTGTATATATCGAATATTCGAGCTATATTATTGATAGTGAGCAACCGCTCGTAATTACATCTATTGTATATGTCAATGCAGGTGTGTTTAATGGATGAATAACTTTATTCCTTCCTTCATCACTTCCTATTTTACTTTTTGACTGATTTATATAGTTTATGTATCATTATATTTATTGACATCTTTACTTATCTTATTCATATTACATAATTTTAAATTAATCGCATTTTTTATGCCTCTGCAAGCTGTTCTAGTTGAGGCCTTAATCCCACATTCAGCAACTGCTTCACATGTGACTTTTCAACTGATTTCTATAACTCTTAACCTGTGCGATAAACATAACAATCTGTTTAGGGATTTCGCATTGAGATATTCACGAAATTTCTTTGTGGGCAGCTTAGCTGCTATCAGTCTAAGAGTATTTCCTAATGCGGCTTTATGCTACTTTCTTAGCTTCGCTTCTCTTTTTTTTCGTGGGGGGCCTTTTGGCGCAACGACTAACCGCAAAAGCACACCATAATACGCACCCAAAACGACACTCACATCCAAGAAACATACACACAGATACACACTCACACACAGAGACAAGGCTTAAACAACAGCAAGCCAGGAGGCAGTCGGCATTGAGCTCCTGCCACGTCTTTGGTGTCTCCATCAAGGCACACTGGCTACGCTCTGCTTATCAACACGCAGCTGATTTCCGTTTCTATTCCTGCGGCGCATGTAGCTGCCGTTTGTTAGCTCCCGACCACGTCCCAACCCGCTCCGCTCCTGCGCTCCGCCAGCACCCAACAATTATTTACGTAATGTTATTATTATAATATTTTTTTAAACGCATTCTCACTGGATTTGCGCCACGCCACGACGGAGGCTAAGGCAGCAGCAAAGGCAGAACAAGACAAGCAGAGGACAGAGGGACAGAGGGACAGAGAGAGGGGAAGTGAAGCAGAGACTAGGACAGCGAGCTGGCATTTGCGAGTGGCTTTGTGTTCAGTTCAGCACTGTTTCCATTCCTACTCATCTCTTTCCCTCTGCCTTCTCCTCGCTGCTCCTCGTGCTCCTCTGCTGCTTTCGATTATGTTTTCTGTTGGGGCGCGCGAAGATCCTCTCGCATATTAAAAGGCGTTTAAAAACATAAATCCAACGTCTAACGGCTGCTTATGAAAATTACGAGAAAAAAATGAGTGACGCTGCAGCCGTAGCGGGAGCCGAGGGGGCAAAGCAGCTTAACAGGAGCCAAATGGCAGCAGAGGCAGTCAGGCAGTCAGGCAGCGCTTGTCGTGGAGACACCCAAAGGAGTTGCCACGCAGCTCAAACAAAAAAAGGAAAAAAAGAAATTGCAAGCGACATCAAAAGCAAAAAAAGCACAGAAACTGAAATAAAATGAAATACAAAAAAAAGAAGAAAAAAAATGACAAGAGGACAATTTCTCGCAATGGCAGGCTGAAGGCAGAGGCAGAAGGATTGCCCACAAAATGTGGCCCAAAATGCTTGCGGTTGCAGCGAAAGTTAAGAGTGTTTTTTTTTTCAGTTTTCCCTTCTTTTTTTTAAGTAGTCATAGGCAGTTAGGGAGTTAGGGGACTGAAACTGGTAGCTGAGAATGGGCTATATAATGAAATGAAGCATACCAAATGAGGCAGCTAAGTTTTCATACTCACACACACACGCTCACACACACAGAGAGCCATAGAGAACATAATGAAATGCGAAAAAATGATGAGGATATTTTTGGACCATAAAATGCAGATGAGCCGACTAAGCACAAAATAGTGTGGCAGCTCTGTAGCGGAAATACATTTCGAGTAGGCCGCACACACATAGAGAGAGCGACAGAGGAAGAGATTCACATTCCACATACGCCACATGAGCCGCGACAACGAGAACGACATCGACTCTCAACTCTCGACTCTCTCAGTGTTTGCGCAAACTTTTGTGAAGTTAATTTCTTTGCTTTTAAGCTCTCAGACTATGAATATGAAATGTGTATTTGTGCAACTTGTGTTTGGTCAAATGCCTGGTGATTGGTGGCAGCTGAGGGGCGGGAGAGGGGTGAACTGGCTTACATATGTCATGTTAAAAAGTTCGCTTTTAATGTGCAAAATTTTTGGTGGCCAAAGCCATAAAAGTGCATGGGATAAGTGAAATGGATTTCGCTCTTGCCTGCCCCATATAAGTATGCTATAAAAACTTTCACAGCGCAAAAAAGCAGCTAAAACGCACACACACACACACACACACGCACACAATCGAGCAACAGCAGCAGCAACAGAAGACAAAAAACTATTCAAACGGAATCTGTTGAGACAGCTTGAACTTGTGCAAGGATTTATGAATGTTTTGTGAGCGCCAAAACGCGTATTCAGACGCAGACAAAAGAGCCAGAACTCCAAATCAAATTTAAGCTTTGTAACGAGTAAACTTGTTAAAGCTTAACAGCATGCGGGAATTTGTGAATGCCATAAGTCCGTTATTGTTTGAAAATGTTTGAGCATATACGACTGCTGCGAGAGCTCCACAGTTTTTTATACAATTTCCTTTTAGCTATAAATTGCATTAAATTGTATTATATGCTTGCGATTTTAATGAGTGCCGCAGGAAATGAAATGAGGAGAAAGCAATGGCTCAGCCATTGCCCGGATTAGTTGCTATTTGTGCGGCGTCTCTTGGAAAATGTCGAGAAAGTCTGCTTTAAGCTGAATCTGTTGGCTATCAAGCTAGTTGAATGTGGCTGAGATTGAAGCTAGCTAGTTTTAATTTCATCTAATATTGTTGCCTTATTAAAAGATTAATTTACCTTCTAATTATCCGGCTACAAGTTGCCGGGACAATGCCTGTAATTAACATAAACTGACTGGATTATTGTAAATTAATTGAGCCACAGAAATGATAATGAGTGCATATTGTATAACAGCTCCCTATGATAGGTGTTTGGATTGGGAGTTGATTGCAAGCCAGACAGTTAGTCAGAACAAAAAGATTTATGAAGCAGAGCTTAAGTTATTATTGACCAGCTTCTGGTTATACAATGCCTGACATAGATATGTCGGCTAACTAGTATATCATGCTGTTGTCCAATGCCAAGTTTTGTGAGTGAAATATTCCAGAAATAATCCTGATGGCAATTGCAGCTGTCAAATTATCGATTTTAAATTCATTTAGAGGCAACATTTTGCAGCAGATGTGGATACAGATGTATGTATGCATATAGTTTGTGGCATAAAGTACGCAATTAAGACACAAATCCTGTGTCAAAGTCTGTGGAAAACAATGTGGCTTCGATTGCATGACCATGTCATAATGAAGCACATTTTAGAATCTGCAGCAAATGACAGATATCAGGGAGCGTGTGGGAGCTGGACTTGGGGTTGGAGTTGAAAGTGGAAGCATCTACAGTCATGTTGCCATTAAATTAACACGCTCGAATATGTCTGATGTAAGAGTGTGTGTAACTTGTGTACATTGTGCAAACTTTTCTAATTTAAACCGGCAGTTTCAGTCAATTGCCACAGCTTACCGCTTTCGACATGAGTTTTACTTTTTACTACCTTCACATTTCAACAGCATGGAAGAGCATGGAAGAGCATTGGATAGCTCTACGGAGCTGAGGAGTGAGGGGTGTAGAGTGGTAAAGAGAGGAGTGGAAAGCACAGACATATCAGACATATTTCCAATACATTAAAACTTGTGTGAATACACTTGCCAGAATCCATTACAATACACACTCACAGACAGATGTGAGGGAAGCCAGGCCATAAATCTAATAAATACGTGTATTTCTCACTCCCCGCCATGCCCCGTGCCCCGTGCCCCCTGCCAGCGCACCACTCTATGTGCAATAACTTGTAAAATATGTAATCAATCAAGATGAAACAGTCGTTGAGGCAGCCAAACTATGTCGAAACTATGCGTCTGACTGCAGTTGAGCTGCAGACTGCGAGCCAAGGCATGAGGCATGCCAAGCAATCACAGGAGGAAGGGGCGAGGTGAGGGGTGTGAGTGGGGGTGACTGCAAGGACGATTAATTCAACTTTTGCACAGACAATGGCGCTTCCCAGCAATACAAAGGCAGCAGAGGCAAAAGCCTAGGCAGCACGACCACGACTCACGATTCACTGGCAAAAAAAGTCAAAAGTTGAAAGTGCAATTTTGTCGTTATTATTTTACATTTACAACAAAAGCCCAGGCAGCAAAGGCAAACCGAAGGCTGCAGTCGGACGTAACCGACAGTAGAAGGCTCTGCACATTGTGTTTCAATAATACACACACAGTCGTGTAAGTTGTCATATCTTCGCTGTTTCACCAGAATGTCATGCTGAACCAGAATATTTACTCACTTCTCATTTTCACTAAATTAATAAACCCTTGCGTAGCTTATTGGAGTACAGGGTCGCAAAAACAACAAAAGTTCGTCCAAAAAGAGAGAGAGAGCAAAAGAGAGAGAGAGATAGAGAAATGTAGAGCGAGCGGAGAGTGCAGAAAACAAAAATGAAAAGTGAAAAGTGAAAAGTTACTCAACTATTTCATGCAGCGAGCAAACCGCTGAGTATGTGTCTCCAACTGACTGCAGCTCCTCCTCTCTCTCTCTCTCTCTCTCTCTTCTTGCTCTCCCGTTCTCTCCTCGCTCTCTCGCTATCTGTCTCCAGCTGTGTGTGATGTCGGGGTATGTGTAATTGTCAGTTAGTTGGCGCTGTCAGTCCGAATGTTGAAATTAATTTATTTCAATTGAAGTTGAACTTTTGTGGCTTTATTACTTTGCAAAAGTTCTGCAGAGCTACGCATAATAAACGCCAGCCACCAACGTCACCATTTTCGTATTCATTTTCAGCTGCCATCGTTGCCAGGTGCTGCCCTCTGACCCGCCCGCAGAGCGAAGCTCCCAGAGCGCCTACTCTCTGCCCTGTCACCTGACCCTTGGCACATCAACCACTTCCAGTTTATATAGCATATATATTTTACTTGGCAAAATAATCAAATTGCAAAATTGCAACGTCTGCTTGTCCTCATGCTCTTTATCATCTCTCCTCTTCTCTCTTTCTCCATCTCTCTCTTTCTATCTCTAGCTATCTCTATTTCCACTACTCGCTCTGATTTGACTGCTCTGTCTCATCTTCCACGTCCTTGTCATTGTTGCCGTCAACTATCTCATCTTTTTGCTGTTACTTCGTTTTTGCACATTTTTTTGTTGAATATTTTTGCTGTTGGTTTTTTACCTTCGCCTTTGCATTGCCAATACTTCTGGTTTTTTCGTTCTATTATTTTTTTTATATTTTTATTTTTGTTTTCTAGCGTATGATAGGGGTAACACAACGGTGTCTAGAGTGCAGCAGGTGCTCTTGACGGTTCTGCTGATAATTTGTTGCGAGATTTTTGACATTTGCGAGTGGCAGCCGTGCCGGCATTGATAGTTATTTGATATGCATATAGAAATCATAAAAATAATATTGAAATTCTTGTAAATGAATTCGAGCAAAATAAATGCAAATTTATTTGAAGCAGACTAGCAGATGACCTGCAGGTACATGATTTTTCCATTTGCATGCAGATCGTATACTTAATATACATAATATGTTGAAGTTCTTGTAAATTCTTTTATCTAAAATTAATAGAAACCATGACTTATAAAATACACACTTTGCATAGGGTGGGTATGCTTAATCTTAGTTACATAAGATCTGATTCGTTTTCAATTTGTGGAAAATTCATAACCAACTGTGATTTACTAAACTATAAAATAATTGAGATAAAGTCGTGTCCATGTCCGTGTCTCTCTTGAACATTTTGTTCGTAATTTAGAATCTTATTCCAAGTGCATACCGTGCGTATACTTAATCTGGCTTACGTTCAATATTCATGGCATATATTCATGCACTTATTACGCAGTTCGAGCCAATTATTTATAATTCCAATGTCATTCATTTGCATTCGCATACACTCAAAAGCAAACATTCGCTTTCAAGTGAATATCATTAGCCAGATTCACAATCATTAAGTTATTTTCACAACAGATTGTCAAGTCAAAAAGTGTCATTACAAACTGGATGAAAAATCTGTTAAAAATGCAGAGCATTTTTAGCTGTCGTATTCATTAAATTGTTATACAATTCATGCTTATGTTGTCTAACAATTGACATTGACATTTAAATAGATTTATTCAGTCGAGTTGATGAAGATAGAGATAGAGATGGTGATAGAGAAAGAGAGATAAAAAGAGAAATATATAGAGTAAATTGTAGAGATTTAATTACATTTTATTTTTAGTAATTCAGCCGAGTTTTTGGTTTGGAAAAGCAAGAGTTTCTATAGCTTAAGTTGTTGGAATTCCTTGTGCTTGTGTCATAAAATGAAACTCTAATGAGCTTGCCATGCAAATTGCTGTTGTAGTAGTTTTTGTTGTTGTTTCGGCAATGCCTTTTTAAACTCGAATCAAAAATCAAAATCCGCACAAGCTACAAATGTTAAATCCGCAAATAATTGACAAAGTTTAGGCATAAACGTGGCTCTCTGTCTATCCACAATGCGAACGAACAGCACAACTTTCGGGTGGGATGACAAAAATGTTGTTGCTTTTGTTGCTGTTGTTGCTGCTGTTGCTGTGTGGCACGCTGGGGCTAACTTCAAAATATGTTGGCCACAAATGGCAAAAGTTTGACAGGTAAACGGAATTTGCGAGAATCTATGCCAGGCCTTGCATATGAGCCGCTGCCAGAGAGCCAGAGCAATGGGAATGGATATGGATATGGATATAGGTATGGATATAGGTATGGATATGGCTATGGCTATGGATATAGAGATAGATATTTAATGATTGTTTTCAATCTGAATTGCTGGTGGAGGGGCTTTAATTTGTTGGCAGCGCTAAACTCAAGTATCTATTATCCAGTTGTAGGCGAGCTCTCTGTTTGGGCATTTATGTTTAATGAGATACTTTTTAACAGCCTCATAAATGGCTATGATAACCACTTAATGTCGAGCCATGGCGGCAACAGCAACAGCAACGGCAACGGCAACGGCAACGGCAACGGCAACAGAAACAATTTACATATTAAACTTGCTGGAGCTGACTCTGCCGCTGCCTCTGCCCGTGGATGCCACATTCTCATGCCCCACATCCACATGCCGGCTGAACGTATCCTCTTCATCTCTTCAACTCGCCGGGCGCGTGCGAAATATGTTCGCCTGCGGCGCATTCACTTTAATTTGATTAAATTTTGAACATTTTCACGTAAAAGTTGCTCCTTTGCTGCAGACGCAGATACAGCTCCGTCTCTAACTACGGCGGGCTTCGACTATTCGGCGGATGAATATGGATGATGGGCTGGAATCGCTGGGGCTGCAGCATGCCCAGCTGGATTCCTGCTGCTCAAAGGCTTGCCGCAGAGTCGCCACCAATGGCCGCCTTCGCGTTCAGCTGTTGTCTGTTTGCATCTGTGTGTGTTTATTTTTATCTTTTTTTCTGCCGCTTTTTGTTGTATTTCATAATAAATAGTTGTTTAAACTTTGCTCAATGCCCCAACAGCCCTTTACTACCAATGTGGTTGCCCCTGCCGCCGATATTGCTGCTGCTTTAACTATTTTTTTGTTTTCGCTCATTTCCCTCTGTTTCTCTCCCATTCTTCCTCTGGCTGTTGCATTGTTGCCTGCTTCCTTTTTGCTGGCCACACATAGTTATGGCCACGGTTCTCGGCTTTTTTCGGCATTTCGCTTTATATGTGCACTGATTCTGCTTCTGTTATTTCTGCTTTTATGCTCTGCTCTTTAACCATTGCCAGCTGCAATCTGCTGTCGATGGTTATGGTAATGCCCGCCTGCCTAGTTTATAATACATTTCAAAATTTCCCAAATTAATTCACAGCATTTAAATCACAGACACAGACAGACCAAGACCAAGACCAAGCCCAAGCCCAAGACAAGCCGAGATCTTTGCACTCTCAACCCATTGTCATAAAATCGAAGCAAGTCCTTCACAGCGCATTTCGAGCTGAGCATTTTTGATTAGTCTAGAGATGGACTCGTGCCGGCAGCGTGAGCAGCATTAATCGGTTTAAAATGAAGACCATAAATGAATTAACAATTTTGGCATAGCCAACATTTAATTATGATTTTCGACAGTAAGGTGTGTGAAAATTATTAATTGGTAAATGATGAAATTTGTACAGCTTAATTTATTAGAAATATTAACAGCAATTTTCAGGCTGTAGCTAAGTAATTAATTAATTGGCATTTAATGGAATTTTTAATTTAAATAATACCCCAAGCAGCTTTATTTGTACCCTCAGTTATTTATGGAATTATTAATTTTACATGCGGATGTTTCACTTGGAGTTTAGATTCAAAATTACAATGAAAACGTAGGCAGAACTTAACCCTGCTATGTGGCGGTTGGCCGATAGCAATGCTTGAATTTCGATAACAACTAACTACTGCAAGATAATATAGAATTAGTTTCTATGTAGGTCGCTAAATCCCAAGCATCCAGGGCAATCAGTTAATATATTTATCTGTCTACAGAGGCTCGCTAGGTTCTGCTCGCGTGAGGTTCTGTTTTAGGGTTGCCATCGCTAGCTGCTGGCGAGCGTTTAAGTTATGGAGCACTACGAGCTGAGCAAACGAACAGATAAACAATAAGTAACTGTGAATTATAGCGGCCATTACTTTTGTCTTTGCTTGCGAGGGTGAAACGGCAAAAGCTATTGTTCAGCTTGTTGTAGTTGTTACAGTTGGCACAGTTGGCAGAGTTGTTGCTGCTGTTGTTGCTCTGTGTCTGTGTCTGTTAGTTGTTTATGGCAGGACAATAATTAGGACAATGGCGCAACGCATCAGTTTGAACAGCAAAACAACAAGATGGAGTTGACCCAAGCACCCAAGCTCTCAGCGCTTGTTTCGTTTTCGCTCGCTTTGCTTGGCATTCGAACATGATATTTGGCATTTTGGTATGGCTGGCAACCCTGGCAAAATTAGTTAATTAGGCGCCGGCGTTGATGGGGCCAACATACAAATGTTACGACTATTGGAGCCTTGGCTACAGCTGAAGCTACAGTACAATTTGCAGCTGCCTATTGGTGGAGTCGCTACCAATGCTTGCCCCTCCCTCTGCCCCTGCCACTTGATGCGGCATCAACAGTTGGCAAATCGAACGCTGTCGCTGCGTAAATTGCTTATGAAATTGACATCCAATGCCATCCACTGCCTGACAGTCTTCACTCTTCGCTCCTCACTCTTCGCTCTGGCTGTCTGCCGGAAATGGAAACAGCGCTAATGACGAGTCAGGCACTCTCTCTCTCTTTCTGTATGTGTGTGTGTGTGTGTGTGTGTGTGTGTGTGTGTGTGTGTGTGCGTGTGTTTGTGTGTATAACCCACATAATTGGCAAATCACACACATTGATTTCAACGTGTGTGTTGTCGTTGTGGGTTCAATCGCTCAGTTCGCACTGCGTATACTTTCTGCCTTCTGCCTTCTGCTTCTGCCTTCTGCCTCTGCTCGGCTGGAGACCGCCACATCCGACATCCTACATCCGACATCCGCCTAAACGCTGACAGAAAATATGGCGCATAATTTTAAGGCAATGGATACAGCCGAGGCTGAACCCGAAGCCGAACCACTCAACGAACCGCTCCATTTAGCTGCAGCTCGCTCGCGCATCTCTTGCTGCCTTCTTTCTAAAGGTTTTCCCTGCCTCATATGGAACATCATTAATAACAGTGAAACATTGCAGCGACTTGAGCAGCGACAACATCATTACCAAAGCCCTTGCCTCATCAGACACATCAGACATCAGAGTTCAATTTTCATTGTTTGGTTTTTCAGCTCGAGCTCAGCAGCAGCATCAGCATCAGCGGCAGCCTTGGCGTTGATCTTAAATAATTAGGCAAACTTTGTGTCTGCTACAGTCACTCAACACACACATACACACTTCCCACACTCACACACACACACACTCACACATGCAAGCAGACAACACACAGACAGACATCAAACTTGGGCCCTTGCCTTGGCTGGGGAGCAGGCAAAAAATTGCTTCATTGCTGTAATTTATAACATTCGCTTGTCATTAACAGCAATTTTAATCGCTGCCAACTCGCACACACCCACACGCACACACACACACACACGCACACTGTGTGTGTATATGTGTGTAAACGGCATTTAAAGCGTGAAAATATTAATTTATTGCCTTTTAAAATGAGCCTGGCAATGAAAATTCGCCATAAATGTGAAATGCGAAAATGAATAGCGAAATTTTCAGTTAAATACCAAAATACCGGAATACATATGCACATACATACATATTTACACGGTTGTGCGTGAGCCATAAATACTCAATCAAGTACAGCATAAATTTCAAAATAAATACCGCATTAATGCCAAAATAAATACCATTTCGTATGTAATGTCCCAGCTAAAGTGTGAAATGATTTAGTTACAGTCAGCCAAACAGCACTAAGTGTGCCATAGGCGAGTGCTTGTTTTTGGTATTATTTAGTATTATTTAGCAAGTGCTTTATGCTATGATTTGGCATGCAATGAGCTGGAAATAGTTGAAGTATTGATTATGCCAATAAGCCTATTATTATGGGGGCAAGACTGGCCTTATCTAAACATCAAAAGACTTGAGACAAAGTTCGTTTCTGTGGAAATAGCCAAGTCTAAATTCCATGTATTCATTTAGAGAATTTTAAAATACAAAGGAATAGCACAAACAGAATTTTCAAACGATAAACACAGACATACAATACCCATAAATGTGTCATTTATTGCAGCTGCTAGAAGCAGAGATATTTTTATACATTTGCCTATTAAACCTATTAAAAAATAAAATAAATAATATTTCACATAGTTTTAGATACGCTGTAATAAAGACAAAATAACTTAAAGAACTTGCAAACATAGTTTATTATATTAGCTTGTAACTATTTAAATAGAAGCTATTTGAAATATATTTTATACTCCATAAATACAGCAGTTAAAACATTATTTACTCTATAATAAAGAGAAAATAATTTTCAAATATTTTGCATATCAACATGCTATAATTCTCATTATAAATGACAATTTGTCAACTGAAATAACATAAAAAAATGTTTTCGCATGGAAAATTATTTGTGGATCAATTTCAAAGACAAACAGCAAGTGTGAAACTGTCGCTAAATAAACAGAAAACGAGTTATAAAAATATTTTAATTATATAGCGCTGACGCTGGGCAATAAATACAATTTGCTGGCAATAAAATTATTTGCTCGCATAATAAATCAATGTAAACTGCGTGTGGCATAATCTAATTAAAGGTTGTGTTTTGCAAAGTATGTGTATAATTTATACAAAGCTGAAATGTTGTTATTATCGGCTAAGATGGCGCTTATCTCTGCTCAATGGGGCTGTTAAATTCCATTTCCATTGCCAAGCAGTCGAAATGTGCGCAATTTGCAGCAACAGCAGCAACAGCAGCAGCAATTGCTGCCACAAAACAAGACCAACAACAGCAAAAGCAACAGCAACAGCAGCAGCAGTTAGCCAAAATCTATTTATGCCGCTGCTCAAAGCCCATAAACCACAGGCCAAAATCCAGTGGTCGTCGCATTTAAGTGCGCCAGCAACCACCAGCACCACCACCGCCTTCTTTACCACCTCCTCCTCCACCTCCTCCACCACCATCAGCAGCACCGCCAACGCCGTCAAGGCAAATCCGCTTGCTCGCCTTAATCTTCACTTGCTGCGCGTATCTTAATAAACTATTAAATCAAACTCAAGCTTCACTGCACGCAAGCCCACACAAACACACACATAAAGATATAGATATATATGTATATACAAATATATATGCAGCTGTGTGTGTGCACAATCGTATAGTAAATAAATAAATGAGTTATATGCGCGTTGTTCGCATTTCGCATTTCGCATTATTCTCCATGGCATTGGCGCTTTCCTGTACTGAGCTTCCCAGTTTTTGGCATTCTCCGGGGCGCGTGTCCTGCTCTCTACAGTTATTCTCTGTTCGTGTGTGTGTGTGTGCGGATATTTTTTTCATCTTTCAGGAAACCGATACGACGTGGCCATTATGGCTGCGCTGCCCCTGTTAGTAAGTAAGTCACCCAGCAGGATCCAGGAAGTGAGTTAAGGCTCAGCAAACAGAAATAAATTGAACTGAAATTGGCCCACTACGAGTATGTATTATAAATGTCCAAGCTCAAAAAAAAGAGAACCAAAAGAAAAATATTATAAAATAAAATATAAAAATTCTTATCCGGCATATCTCTTGACGGATTTATTTTTAAATTGTTAAGCGAAGCAGGCTTAAATTATAATTGCCACGGCTCTTGAGCAATGAAATTAGCTAGAGTATTAATAAGAATAATAATAAGAATATAAAAACTTGCATTATGTTAAAAAATTATTCTTTATTTAAATATATTTTAAATATTAAAAAAAATATGTTACATACATGCGAGCATTATAAATTTCTTAATTAATTATTAAACAAATATTATATATGTACATTTTAAATGGATATCAAATATTGGGAAGCTTCTCGACCAACACTTTTTCCACATTCAGCTTGTTTTGAACATCAATAAATTTATATTAATGCCAATATTTGTGCCATGCTTTGGCAGTTTCTTAAATCTTCGTTTTTATGTTGGCTGGCTAAGCTTTTATTAAAACTATTTGCCAAAGTATTTGCCACACTTGTTGCACCAAAGTTGCTGGCAAGTTTTTTAAACGCCGAGTTGCGGTTATCTTTGAAGCTTATTCCGTTGTTGTTGCTGCATATTGATAGTTTTTTGGTTTATAGTTTTTAAGCGTTACGACCGATCTGATTTGGGATTTGTGCAAGGAATAGTTTATGTTGTGCCCGCTTGTATCGGCTGGGAGAATATCTGTTCCCAGCAGCCTTGGTTGGGTTCATTCTGTTCCCTTTCTGTTCCCACCCAGCCTTCCCTTTGCTCTCGTGCAGCTACTGTCGTTATTATTTATGTTTTGTTATCCGTTGACCAGAGCGTTGGCGCTTGTTTTTTACACACATCCAGATACATATGCACTGAGAGAAAAATCAATAGTAATCGGGGAAATAAAATAAAGTAATCTAAAGTTCAATGAGCCAGAAAATGTTCGATTCAAGTTCGAAATTCTTTATTTCAAATATTATGAACTTTATTTATATTTTTAACAACTTCTAAGATTCAAATAAGTTAGGATTTGTATATAGTTTAATTATGATTTGCATTTAATTTGAACTCGTTTCTGTTTAATGGGTTCACTATTCAAAATTCATTCCCGATTTTGTTCTAGAGCAAAACAAGCTGCATTCAAGAACTTTATTTGTAGAACGAATAACTCTTTATTTCTCTGAGTGTATGTACACCTCAGCTATTTTACGATAGAATGAATATCTTGCGCTGCTCTTCGGGAGTGAGGAGGAACTCGCAGTTTTTGCCACTGTATTTTTCTATAAGCTCGCCATTTTCCCAGCTCAGTTCCATTCTCTGCTCACTCTCGGTGTGTGTGTGTGTGTGCGTGTGTGAGTGTGTGTGTGTGTGGTTGTGTGTGTATTTTTTTTGTGTTTTCGGCTGCTGCTTCTATGTACTTCCGTTTTGTAGTGAAAAGAGCTTTGCGTGTTGCGGCATGCGTGTGTGTCTCTGTGTCTGTGTGTCTGTGTATCTGTGTGACTCGCCTGTTTGTTTGTTGCTTAGAGAATTGATGGCAAAAGGATGTGTGTGATTTCGCAACTGTGTGCGTGTGAGAGTGAGAGTGTGTGTGTGTGTGTGGCGCTATGTTTTTGCCATGGCTGCTGCTGTTGTTGGCCGCAAATATCTGCTGAATGAAGTAGCATTTGTTAGTGTGGTTTAAAGTAAAGTGCGCGGCGTAAGCTTTTAACAAGTGAAATTGCTTAAATGTTGCTGGACAGCAATACAGAGAAAGAGACAGAGGAAGAGAGAGAGAGAGAGAGAGAGAGAGAGGGATGGGGCAACTTACTTGGCTCGAACTGGCTTAAAGTGCTGCAGCCATGGCTTCTACACGCTGCAGCATGCACAAGTGTTTGCTAGAATGTTAAGTAGTCATGTTCTTGTTTCTCTCTCTTTCTCTCGCACTCTCCTTCTCTTTCCCCCATATGTAGATGAATGTCTAGTCTGTGAAATGACTAAATAAGTTATTCATATCAAGTTCAGTTATGTGGCTTAACGCAACTTGAGTGCTATTAGATAGATTCCTTCCACACAGACACAGCAAAAATTATTTCTTATGTATATAATTTATGTTTCAGCCAAAGCCATTTGTGTCTCTCCATTGTGCAGCTCAACTATTTGCCAATTATTCGCCTTAATTAATTACCATTTACAGCTCAGTAATAAATTTAATAACGAATTTTTGCAGTTTCTCTAATGATATTTGGACCTATGTTCAATAATTATTATTTAAAAATAAATAGTTAGCTTTCGCAAGCTCCGTTCTTAAATAAAATGAAATTATTTCCAAAATTGTTTAAACATGTTAACTTGATAAACTTTCAACTCGATACAGGATTTTATCGAAAACTCTCTCTCTGCTCTTTGTAATGACTTTGAAAGTGTAATTAATATATTAAGTTAACTTGTGGCACTTGCAACAAAATCAAACTGCAAATTCTCTGCGTAAAATCTGTAAACGGAGTTTGCGGCCGAGAACTTTTGCTGTTGTTAAGCCAAACGATATACCTAAGTAAGTAGTTATCGCCTGGTACTAACTCTTTGAACATATGCAGAGAGTTGCTGAATGGTGAGGGAGAGCGGGAGAGGGGAAGAGCTGAAGAGAAAGGCCAAAGTATTGCAAAGTTGGCTAGCACACGCAACATGCCATTTCTATGCAATGCTCGCATACAAATCGTTTTTCTAAGTGAATTTAGTTGCCTCTTCCCTCCGAGCCGGGCATAGTCGAGTGCCCGTAACGTGTGTAGCTTTTGTATATCACAACACACCCGCACACACACACACACACACACACACACGCTCACACACACGCTCACACACACGCACTCGCACTCACACATGCATAAAATAATCTTTTTATGTGGCTGTTTTGAGCTGTTCGATAGCGCAATTTGAGCAGCTCGAGGAGAGAGAAGGCCAACAGCATCTGCAGCCAGCACTGCCAAATCCGCTTGTTTCCCGTCAAATCTGGCTGTTTTTGCAGATCATTGGATAGATGTATTTTGAAACAGCAGCAAGTGGGAATTATGGCTTTTTTAAAAATAGCAAAGCTTTTTGTCAGCTTTTTCTGAAGGCTTAAAAAATGCATGCTAACATAAGAAATAATTATAAGTTTCCTGTCGTTATTTTGAGCAATTTTTGAAGAATTTGATAACCAGTAATCAGGCTGTCAAATATTCTATTAAAACAATACTACTAATGTTTTATTGCCAACTTGTTTTATGCTTTAAAATATTATATTTTAAAGTCTCTAAGTTTGGTCACACCTGAGGATTGATGTGGCAGCTAAGAAATCCAACCCTATCCAAAATTTGAAAAGATTTATGAGTGTAAAATTACCTATTATGTATATAACTGAATTTTGAGAAATTGTTGCGAAAAAGCATGGAAAATCTTAAGAATAACTTGGGTGTTTTCTGGCTAATATTTTGCGAATTGTTTATGCCGCCTCTTGCTCAATAGAAAATTGGCAACACTGGCAGGCAGCTACAACGTGCATTGTTTGATCTGACTGACTCCCTGACTGACTGACTGACTGACTGACTGACCAAGGAGCTTTCTGCCGGGCAGGCGGGCAGGCAAAACGTCCCCATGGAGTCGTCAATAAATGCGATAAAAGCAAACATGTTTCATTTGCAATGGGCCAACTGGCAACGTCTTGGTTTTTGGGGCTCGCTCTGTGTGCTCTGTTCTCTGTTCTCAGTGCTCTGGGTTCGGTTGCACATCTCTCATCTCGCATCTCGCATCTCCCATCTGTGAGCTTACAATGGGCCCAGGAACTCATAAAATTGTGCGAGCGATGCCGTCAAGTGTTTTGCCACAACTCCCAGCGCTCCTGTATGGATTTTGACCCATAATTGACTTGTACACATGCCAACTCCCAAGTCGAGTGCCGACTCCTCTACTGCTCGACTCCTCGACTCCTCGGGCAGCTTCTGCTGCGTGTCTAGGCGGCGTTTGCCGCTATCCATAGTATATATATTTATTTATATGCTTATATTGGCCCTGCCACTAATCCCCCGCCCCTCGCCGCACCTACGACTGATGGAGTAGTGTGTGCAGAAATGTCAGCTTTGACATTTTTAATGCCCCCATAGCTATCATTAGATGAGCGAACAAAGCGAACAAAGGCAATCGAAATAATCAATACAAATTTTATAACCTCACCCGCACACACACACACACACACACACACACACTAGCTCACACACACACAGAGTCAGCACAACAATGAAATACATTACAAATCAATTGCAATCGCTCCAAAATCGGCGTACGAATTTCCATAGACGATGTCTGGCTTTGTGGATTCCTAGTTTCTGGTTGCCGCCTCCCCTCTGCCGCTGACTCTGCCTCTGCCTCTGCCGCTGCCGCTGCCTCTGCCACGGCAAAGGCGCAAAGGGGCAACATTATTATCATCATCAAGCGCACAAAGTTAGTGCCGCCGGCTGCAGAGTTCGGCAGAGTTATAGCTGGCGGGTAGAGCAATGCGATGCGATGGGATGAGGGAAGGGAAGGGTAGGGGAGAGCAGCGGGGGCAGCTTCAAATCGGCAAATGAAACAAACCAGGATTTACATGAACACAGTTATTGCTGCTCCACACACACACACATGCCGCTCTCTATGTGTGTGTGCAGCATTTCCTTTGGGTTATTTTCCGGGAACAACATTTCATGGCACTGATAAAGCTGCCATGGCAGCAGCCTCTGTCGCCGTCGTCGTCGCCGTCGCTGCCAACGTCAGCTGCGCTGCAGCCGCTGGCAGCGACTGGGGAAAATTGCCCCAATCGACTGCGTCGGCGCAGCAAGAGCGCGAGAGAGCGGCGCAAGCGAGAGAGAGAGAGAGCAAGCGATTCTCACAGTTTTTTCGAGGGAAATTCTGCTCAGCGCAAAATGTCGCTGCGAGCGACGTAGACGACGAAGACTTGCCCCGGGGCGGCAGGCAGCAGCAGAATATTTGACGCAAGTTGCGCGGCATGTATGTGTGAGAGTGTGTGTGTGTGTGTGTGTGTGAGCTGCCGCGTGCACTCCAGGCAATGTCAAGTTGACACTTTCACAAATACAGGCGCGATTTATAGTCAGGCTGAAGCCGCCTAACGAGAGCGCAGGCAATTAGATGACGATAATGATAATGAACACAATAATGAAATTGTTAATTTAGCTTATGATAATGATAATTATAATGCAACATTCAACTTGCAACATTGCAACAAGCTCATTACGAACATCATATACAGACACATTATCAAAATCGTTTTCAAAACCTCATCATGCACTCCATGCCAGGCTTCACTGTAGGCCCACTGTAGGCCCACTGTAGGCCCACTGTCCCTACAGCCGCTAGCGGGAACACCCTCTATGTAGGCTACACTTTGTTATTGTTGTTTGTTTGCGCCTGCCTCGCTGTCGCGCTCTCTGGCTGCGACGCCAGCACGTTGGCCACCCACGAAAACAAACATAAAGGTGCAACAATGACGCGCGTAGATTTTTCCCACAAAACACCAAAAAAGCACCAACAACAACACAAATTTCCTCTCTCTCTGTTAGCCGAACTGTTCTGCCATTCGTCCTCTGCGCTCTCGCTCTCGTGTTGTAACTCTCTCTCTCTCTCTCTCTGTCTCTGTCTCTGCGTCTCTCGTGTTCGCTTGGGCAATTGCAATTAGCGCTCTCTCTGTTAAGTCATTTCATGTTTGTGAAAGTGAATTTTTAGAGACTGTTTTGTGATTGTGATTGCAACATTGTGTGGCAGCCACAAGGCGAGAGAGAGAGAGGGAGAGAGAGGCGGGGAGAGCGAGCGTAGGGCACACAGCCTGCCTCTGCTGCTAACAGCATCGATCGATGCAGCAAGCAAAAGTGTTGCATGCCCCGAGGAGCAGGCATTTTTATCTATTTCATTTTACTAATGTTTATGAATTATTTTTATTGAGAATAATATATATATTATTTTATTAATTTTCACTATTTAAAAATTTAAGTTAAACAATTAATTAAAAAATATTTTTAATAAATTGTTTAATAGATTTTTCTATAATGGATAAATTTTTTTTTTATGTTATAAAGAGGCTTCAAGTGTGAGGATGTCTTAAAATTGGTAGAATTTATTGAGAAAGACTGATGTAATTTTTAATTAGTGAATAAATCTCGATGGTTTTTTTTAGACATAATTTAATAATTTAATTTAAGACATGAATAATAATTTATACGCATTTTTTAGTCCAAACTAGTTTTGCTTTATAAATTTGACAACCATAGAAAAAGTAATTTTTATGCAGTATTTTTGTTAGCTTTAAATTCAGGTAAAAAGTCTATAAAAATCTTTAAACTATTTAAAATAAATTGCATTTCTTCATAAATATTAAAAAAAATTTTAATAAAATATATATAATAGTAATAAATATTAAAAAAATTTTAATAAAATATATATAATAGTAATAACAGATCGTGACTTTCACTAGCATTATTTGCTGTTTCCTAATTTTTAAACTCTTGGCGTACCTGGCAACCCTGGCCATTGGCCCGCATCTGCTGAAGCGCTTAACAGACTTCGTGTCGGCATTGTCCGTGTGTGAGAGAGTGTGTGTGTGTGTGTTTGTGTGTGTGGGGGTGGCACACACGAAGCATATGCGGAGTCTCTCGGACTTCGGATGGTTTCTCTCGCTGGATGTCCCTCTTAGACGCTCTCTCTTTCGCTGGCGCTCTCTGGCGCTGTGGCACTGTTAGCTGCTTCCGCTGTTGTAATGCTTCTGCGCTGCGCTGCTGGCGTCGCAGTCGCAGTCGCAGTCGCGGCCGCAGTCGGCGGCGGCGTTGTGGGCACTGCTGGCTGCGTTTTTGCCTTTTGCTAAAAATCCTACGCAATTCGCGAGAGTCCTTCAGTCGTTATCAGACAAGCGAGTCCAGCAGTCGTTGCGTTCTGTTCCTTAGCCGTGCAAAAGTAGCAAAAGTAGTGAAAACAAGAAGCCAACAAGCAAAAGCAGAGCCAACAGCCATCCAAAAAGGAAATCAATTCTCGATTCTCGATTCTCGATTCACGAAATTCTCAATTACGAATTCTCAGCGCCCAAGCAGCTAAATCATAACCGAGTGCAATTTTCTATGGTCAATAGCGGCGAATTCTAACGGTAGACGACAAGCAAACAACAACGACGCGTTTTACATTTTTTCACGTGATTCGCAACGCGTTCCAGTGCAATCAGAGTAGAGGAGAGCCCGAGCAAACAGAGAAAGAGCGAGAGAGAGAGGCAAACATAAACAAACAAATCAAGAAATCAACAAACAAATCAACAAACCAACAGGACATTCCATGTGCGCTGTCTAACATTGAGCTTTAGTAGTGTAAACTAAACTAAACACAAAAACATAAACAAAAAACAAAAAACAAAATACAAAAATATAAAGTTACCAAGTTAAAGTTAAATCAAGCAGATAAACAAATGCAATTAGTTAAGCGGCAATTCGAAGAGCTTCTCAGTCAGTTGTGAATTTTCAATTTTCCTAGGCGTTAAACGAACACTTTTCTTAAATAAAAACCAACAAACAAACAAAAAACAAACAACAAAAGTTTGAGATACAACAATCAGAAGCGACGTAGCTGAAGTTAACTCTGCCGACGGTGCTCGGTGCTATTGGTATATCCACATTTCCTGTCGAAGCTGTTGCTATAAATTCAATCAAAATTTCACACTTTGGAGTAAATCTGTTCTACGTGAAGCAGCCAGCGGAGTTATTTCAGCAGCCGCCGCCGCTTCCGCCCCTGCCCACGCTGCCAGCGCCGGCGACCATTAAAGCGATTAGTCCGCCAGTGCAAGCAGCCGCAGCAGCAGCGCTGCCGCCCCTAACGCCGACGTCGCTGTCAGCGCCAACCGTCACAATTCCAACAAAGAAGCTCGTTGTAAGTACAACCCCCTTACCCCGCACCCCTTACCCCAAGACACCCCCAAGACATTGCTTAATTATTAGTGTTTGCTTAATGTGTAAAAAAATGTGAAAAACTGCAGAAAAAGAATAAAAAGAAGCCAGCAAATGAATTATTTTTATGCTATTATTTTTACATATTTCGCTTCGCACGCAATAAATTAATTTATGTCCAACGTCAGGCACGTTTCGCACCCAGCTCCAAATAAAAAAATAAAAATAAAAAACAAGCGAACGAAAAGAAAACTCTGCAATCTCCTTTTTCTTTTGGGTTTTCCTTTTGCTGCTTCGCGTTTGGCTGCGGGCGCACGTTTCTCACCTGTGTCCATTCATTACAACGTGTCGTTTATAAGATTTTGCGAGTAAATCGTTTTAAGTGTGCGCCGCCTCGGGCCAAACAGAGAAATTAAAATTCCAGCTATCCTGCAGGACTTCGGTGGAGGAAGCGACAGAGGGCGGCAGCGAGGGGGAAAATAAACTTGCGCTGGGGCACTTGTTTATAATATCGTTGCTTATAATTTGCTTTTAATTTGTTTGGCAAACGCCAACACTTCAACACGCGGACAATGTCCAGCTCACACACACGCACACACCTACAGCTCACCTACACACACACACACACACACACACCTTGGCACCCGCACAGTGTCACACACACAGGCGAAAATGTCATAAAAATAATTACGCAGGGCGCATAAACGTAACGCGTTGGAAATTCGCGTGTCTCAACGTAACTTTTCTCCCGACTGTCCCTAAGCCCTCTCGCCCTCCTCGCCCTCTTTGCTCTCCCTAGCTATCCCGCTCCCTTTTGGCCACTGCTCATAAATTTTATAGCACAGCTGTAAACGCGAATAAAGGCTCATCGAAAAGTGGCCATAAATAAGTTGAAATATATTTATAGTGCGGTTTTTTGGGCTCAACTTCGTCCTAGGATGGCCCACAGCTGTTGTTTGATGAATGTTTTCTGGCTATGACTCTATTTAACCCATAAACTAAACGCAAGCTCCTCGCAACTAGATTATGGCCAACAACTGGCTATAAACCCGCGACAGTTTCAGCTTGAGAAATTTTAACTGTTGCTATCGAGCATATTCACCAAATTACTTTAGCTTTATGCCTCAGCTCAGCCCATTTGATGAACCGCAGCATAAAACACAAGCGAATGCAAGTTTTTCAAAGTAATGCTGACAAGTTGGGCCAAAAGTCATCAATTCCGATTGGTAGATTAAGTAATTTCCGCTAAGTGATTGACATATAATTGCTTAACTTTAGTTCGGCGAATTTTTGAGTTTGTTACAATGAAGTTTTCAAGAGACTACGATTAACAACTTGAAAAGTAATTGAAATCTTTCTTCAAGTTATTATTTGAATACATTTGAGATGATATTTTTTATAGCAAACGCAGAGGGTTGTTTTTATCCCCCTTAAGTCGTAAATCTTCCACAAAGCATATATATTCTTGCTAAAATAATATATTTAAATGCAAAAGTTATTAACTTCAATCTATCATAACATTAAGTTAAGATTTTCTCAAGTTTTAACTCAGTTTCCGCAGTTATTCTCTACGTAACTTATCGAGCAAGGTCAAATCTGAGCTGTACTTAATGCTATTGCTGAAATCAGCTTTGTTATTTCGCCAAGTTACAGCTAGATTTGTTAGATGCCTTAGCTTTTATTTGTTTTGCCAGGATTTGTCTATTTTCTGCCGGAATATGCGCAGAATTTATGCCACTAATGAAGATATAACTGCGGTCTGCCCTCTGAGCTACCTTACGGCTTAACGGCTAAACTGCCGTGGCCTTGCCTACCTGATCCCTCAGTCAGCTCATATTTTATCGGCCGTGCTTAGCCTCAAACATTGCTTAAGTTGTCAGTTAAATTTAAGTGGCAAGTCTTCATCAAATATTCGAACATGACCCATAAATTTATCCGGCATGGCCCGAGCTTCATCGTCATCTTTATCTCCGGCACGTTGAGTAACTCGCTCGCTTTCAAGTGCCTGCCGTCGTGTGCACTGTCAGTGTGCAGTGTCAGCTACACCTACTCCGGCGTATTGATGGCATCAGGCATCAAGCATCAGGCATCAGGAATCGGGCATCAGTATTGGAGCTCTAGAGCATACATTAGTGTGCTTGGGCCCACTCACATGCCCATCAGTCGAAAGGTTTGGGTTTGGGTCTGGGTTCGGGTGTGCTGGCTTGTCTAACTGCCAGTTTAGATTTGTGTCTAGTGACTTTGGCTTGTGGTAAACACTTGAGTTTAATGGTTTGTTGACTGCCCACCCAAGTCTGAGCCTTGCCTTGCCTTACCCAAGCCGTAGGATCCGAGAGACGTTTGTATAATAAAATTCTCGTCTATTGCCGTGGCTATAAAAGCTGGCAACGTAAACGAGCATTAAACTGCCATCCACTTCAGCACTCGGCTCTCGACTGTTTTATTATTTACTAACTATTTTATTTGATTTGATTTAATTTTGCCAGTTGCCAGTTTGCCAGTTGTGAGCTGTGAGCTTGCCGGCTATTTAAAGACTTTAAGTCGAGCAGACCGCAAAGCCAATTTTTAGTGACATGCCAAAAGCCCCGCAATGGATTACAAATGTCTAGCTCTGTCCCAAACGCAAACGCACAACTCTAAGCAATAAAATGAATTCAATGCGAAAGGTTCCAGCAATAGTTATAATGGCATCCACAAGGCTTAAGTGATTGACAGCCAAAAGCGGAATGCACTCAAATCTGCAAATGCTCTGGCCACTTTAAAGTCAAAGCCAAAAGGAAAAGGCCTCAGCTCTATGGCAAATGTGATAGGGGAATTGCTTTAATCCCCAAGCAGAGCAGATCGAATTTATTTCAAATTATCACACATGCAATTTTCTGATGGCTTTTGCCAAAATCAAAATCAAAATCAAAATGAAAATGAAAATGTTGTGATTGCTCTATTGAACCTTTTTTTAATCACATATTTTCCGTCTGCTTTGGCTGTTGTTCGCCCTGGCTGCTTAGTATGTAAGGTGGCTTGGGTTCGCTTTGTTGTATTTGCCAGTGGATCAGCTGGTGTATAACACAACTCATCCGACTGCTTACACACAGCCAACAAGTCAGTTAGTCACACTGACAAAGATGGCGAAGATGGAGAAGAAAATGGAGACAGAGACAGAGACAGATGAAAAGTCCAAGCACTTTGGCTCTTTGGCTGTTTGGCTCTTTGGCTGTTTGGCTCTTTGGCTGTTGGGTCCTAGCTGCCGTTAAGCGCTGCTTGAGGGGCTTAGGCAACGCCTGCTCCTCCATAAAACTGTCACAATGGCACAGGCGTAAAGTGGGCGTGGATGTGGATATGGATGTGAATGTGAATGTGGATGGGATGCGGTTGAGTCGTGGCCGGAAATGTGCCAGAGTGGGGGCAGCCACAAGCAATTAGCTGTCATGCATATGGGAGAACAACAATAGCAACAATAACAACAGCAGCAACAACAACAACAACAACAACAACAACAACAACGAGCCTAGCCAGAAACGGAATCGAAGCAAAAAGGAAGCCGCAAATCAAAATCAAAAACCAAAAAAGCCAAAAGCAAAAACCAAAAGCAATTGTCAGCCAAATTGGCATTGGCATTGACTGCGTTGAGATTTGATTTATCAACATGTTTCACGTGCGACACAAAAATCGCTGGCATTGTCAGCCCAGCTGGGGACCAGGCTAAGAGAGCAGGAGAGAGGAGAGCGGAGAGGGAAGCAGGAACAGGATAGGAGCTGGGGCTGGGTTCTTGAAGTAGAGGCAATCACACAAATACGACGTTTTCGTTTTACGCGTCGCCGCATCGAAATGTGCGTGCCACACATAGTGTGGCAGGGGCCAAAAGGGCCACAGCAAGCAAAGAGGCTGAGAGGCGAAGAGGGGGGAGGCAGCGGGGAGCACATAGGGACTCCAACTGACGCGTTTCCGTCAAGTGCAACAAGCAGAAGACGCACAGCTGAGCGCAGGCTAAAGAGCAGAGTATGAAGCTGGGAGTCGGGCGCTGCGTGGGTTTATTAAAATTTTAATATCAACGGAAAAGTCGACAGGCAGCCAAGTAAAAAATGTGTGCGGCACAAAGTTTTTCCCCTCTCTCTCCACTCTCCTCTCTCCAGCCGCTCTGCTCTGAGTGTGTTTGTGTTTGTGAGGACGAATGTCGACGCACAGGCAATCAACCCCAGGCAGACAGCATACCAGAGCACTGTCAGCATGCCAGCTGCTTCAGCATAGAGAGCCTGAAGAGGAGCCTTGAGTTGCGAGCTGGGAGCTGGAAGATGGAAGCTGGGAGTGTGGAGCATAAACCGTTGAGCTGCTTCAATGTGTGCGTAAGAAAATAAGTCATTTTCCCTTAAGGGAACGGGCAGGGAAACGAAGAAACGGAGAAACGGGAACAGGGAAGGCAGCCTTGACTCTGAGCATTCGCATTCGCATTCGCCGTCGCCGTCGCATTCGCTGGCTGCAGAAATTCATCGATTGAATACAATACAAATATGTCAACGAGCCGCTTGAGATGTCGACGTCAACAGAAGCTGGCGCAAAAATCTCAGAGCGAAACTTTCAAACAGCAGCTGTCGCTGCGATAGCTCGCGTTGATGTCTGGCAGGTCTACGGGTTTTCAGCTCATTTCAATCTGTCAGGGGAGTGCGATGGACGACGGTCATACACTGTTAAAAACCACCTTAATTTAAAAATATTTGGGCCATTAAATCATGAGCAAACAGCTTACGAAAGTAGCGTAATCTCTTTGAAAACTTATCTATAGATTTCCAATTTTCTAGTTTATTGGATTTATCGATTTTATTGGATGTATGGCTAGAATATTCCTGATTGAATAAGGAAATCCAGATTTCCCATTTCCGATTTTCGATTTTACTAGATGAATGGCAGGAATTTCAACAAAATCGGAAGTAAAAACTGAATCTAAACTGATTCACAATTTTGCTCTCTCAAAATCTTATATTAAAATTTCAGGTTTTATGTTTTAGAATTTCAATCAGATACAAGAACAAGATTTATTCTTTAATTAAAATTATTTCTGAAATAAAGTAGACTCTGTAGACTATTTTTTTCCAAATAAAAGGTTCATAAAGTCAAGAACAAAAACTTATAAATATTCAGTATTATAACTGAAGGCAAGCCGAAGGCTCCCTCAAAATCTTCTATTTAGATAACAATATTTTTATCAGTGTGCAGCGACTGATTCGCAATGAAAACTGCTGCCTGCCATGGCAAAACCAATCAGTCAGAGGAGTGGCTTTTGCCGGGGTGTTGAATTACGGGTATTTTGTGTGAATTGAATTTGGCATGCCAGCAGGCAGGCAGGCAGCCAGATCCTGGATACTATATACCGGTTACTGGTTACTGGATGCTGGATTCTGAGGAGTGTGAAGCGTGTGTGGAGCTCAGGGCTCACACCTTGCTGAAATTATTTGCAAACGCATTCCATGCGAGTTACTTAGCAGGGACAGGAAGCAGGCACCAAGTGACAACCGCCGGCGGCAATCAGCGCGCCAACAACAAGAAAATAACAAGCTACAAGGCGGGGGACCCCTTGATCTAGATGAGTAGACAGAGCATAGAGGGAAGGAGAAGGGGAAGGAGAAGAAGTTGAAGCTGGGAATTGTTATTTTATGAAATTGCAAACACAATCAAGTTGACAAGCAGCCTTTTGTCTTTATCTTTTGGCTTCGACGCTGTCTGAGACGCGTGTGATAAGGAGAAGTTGTAAATGGGGTTTGGGATTTTGGGTCTGGGAAGGGGCTTAAAATAAATTGCACTAATGGAGCTGTTAACGTTCTCTTTTTTGCTTTTTTTGCTGCTCGGGCGAGAACTTATAACTAAGTAAAAAAGATGCTTGTAAAATATTTGAATTGAGTGCACGAAACTAGCAAATGGCAAAAAAGAAGGAAACCAAATAATGCCAAAGTACTCGACAAAAGACAAGACAAGACAACGCAAGGCAAGGCAAGACAACAATCCGCTTTTGGCCATGGTCAAACTATTGTTTTTCCTCTATATGTGTGTGTGTGTGTGTGTGAGTGTGTGTGTTGGCCAAGTTATTAGATTCATTTCAAGTTGCAGGGAAAAGTGCACTCCAAACATGGAGACTTGAGGCAGCTGCAGCTGCAACTGCGACTGTTGCAAAGTCAGTCAAAGTGGAATTTGTGGGGCAGCCAAGCAGGCAGTCGGAGGTACAGTTGAAAAAGTTCATGAAACGCCCACGAAACATGCAGCAAAAGTAAAAAAAAACGAAGGCAAACTGAGGCTGCTGCTGGCGTTGACAACACAACAGACGTTGATAAAGCAAAAGGGGCAAAAGATGATGGAAGGGAGGAAGCGAAGGGGTTGCAAACAGAGACCGCAACACTATAAATGTGGGTAGTAGTTGCCTCCAAAGCGAGCAAGAGTGCGCCACAAAAGAAACCGCAACATCAGCAAAAACCCGAGCAGACGAGGCAGTCGAAGGCACTGAGAATGGAAGTGGAAATGGGAATGAGAATGAAATGGGGATTGGATGTGAGCCTAGGCCCTGCGATGTGGACTGGGGCAGCACTTATTTCAAACAATTAACTTGATATTGTAACGGCTTTTGCAAAAAGGGAAACGCACCCATAGCCAAGACGCAAGCTCAGCCTGCAACTCGGCCTCCAGTAAGGTCAGAGCGGTCGTTGTAGTCAAATAACAAAGCACCAAAACCAGCAAAAGGGGCCCCAAACAACTTGGCAGCATGTGGCCAAAAGCGCAGGGCAGAAGCGAAAAAACAGAGCAATCTTCTACACTCAAAACAATAAAGAAACTTTTACTTTTTCGAAACTAAATCGGAACTTCAAAAGAGCATGTAACATGCTTGTTTTAAGACGAAAAGAAACTAAATTTTAAACCTGAATAATATTTATTTAGATAGGTAGATAGATATGCAGACAGAATTTAGAATGCTTTTAGCTTTGTATTAAGTTTTTTATAAAGCAAATTTTTACTTCGCATATTTTTACTTTTAACGATCGGTTTTCAATTTCAGTACACATTTTAGTAGGTTTACACCTTTTCCTCTTAGCTTTCTCTACCCTTTTTTTTGCGAGTGTACCACAAGTGGTCTATGTGAGTGGCTGAGCATGGGGCATAGCCGCTTTGGTGGTGCCAAAAGAAAAACATAATAAAATCAAAGCAAGTGAAAGCTGCTACTGCTGGCGTCACACGAAAGTAAAATAAACCCAAAGAAAAACAAAAACTCAGGAAAAGCGCCAAGGCGACGACGCGACGTTGTTGTCCATGCTAGAAGATGCAGCCACAGTTCGACACCCAGCTCCTACCATATGCCCCTATATGCCCCATGCCCCTCTCTCCCATGTCTTGCTGCTGCCGCTGTTGTCTCTTGGAATTGCTATCAGTGTTACAGCTGGCGGCTTCCACCTAGTTGTCAGGCGTCAACTCTGCTGCTACACAAGTTGTACACGAAGTTCATCAACTAACGCGCCGCCTGTTGGCCAGGGGGAGCAGCTGAGGAGCAGCGGGGGGGCTAGCCAGAAGCTGTCCACAAATGGCAGCGGCCAAAGCATTATTATGTTTGTTGTTCTTGTTGTAGTTGCTGCTGTTGTTTGCCAGCAGAATGAATATTGGCCAAGTTGCCTGTGCCGGCCTCAAGCTGTTTGGCTATGGCCTGGCCTCTGCTCTCCTCTCCTTGGCTTTGGCTTTGGCTTGGGCTTGGGCTTTGGCTTCGCCCACATCTTGCACTTGATCTTCTTAGTCGTGGTCCTGGTGAGAACACATTCAGCTTCTGGCTAGCACCTGTTTCTGCTGCTCCTGCTGCTCCTGCTTGTTGTTTGTTTGTCTTACAAATTTACTTACGCTTATTTGCGCTGGAAATGAGCTGGCCCCCCAAAGTGCCAAGCAAAATAAAAATAAAAATATAACCGAAAAAGTAAAAAATAAATAATGCCAAAGTTTGTGCTGCGTTGACAATAATTTACAAAATTATTGTGCCAAATTGTTGAGCAGAGAGAGCGAGAGAAAGAGAGAGAGCGCCAAAGGTGAAAGGTCAGTGGTAAAAGAGCAGAGTGCTTTCTATATGATTAGTTGACAGAGCACAGAGACAAACATTAGCCGCAAGCAAATGGAAAATATAAGCAAAGAAGTAGAAGCTTCAAGAATGGCAAAGAGGAAGCAGAAGTCCATTCGCCCGCAGCTGACAAATATTTGTTGGCTGGCAGGGAGAATGTGGCCGAAGTGCATTAACAATATGTAATGACAGCAGCTAGCATAATGCCAACAACAACCAACAACAAGCATAAATACTAATCAAAATAAATTATTTTTATTGTTAGCCAAGCCAGATGGTAGGAGAGATATAGTGATGGCATCAAAAGCCTTGAATTAAGCATGATAAACTTCACAAAATATAATACTCTATTCTCTAACATTTATTTTCATATTATTTACAACATAAAGTGTGGCTCACTGGCCGAACTCTCGCTGGCCGAACTCTCTTAGGTTAAACTCTCGCTGCCTAACTCTAGCTTGCCCAACTCTTGCTGGCCGAACTCCCCTTATCCTTACGCTCACTGGCCGAACTCTCGCTGTCCGAACTCTCACTGGCCGAACTCTTACCTACTCTAGCTTGCCCAACTCTTGCTGGCCGATCTCTCGTTGAACTAATGTCGAATAACATTATTAAAGAACTGTCCCTCACAATACGAATTAATCAAATTTTAAACCAAATGGCAATCGGTTTCTTTGGACTTCCTCGCCATCTACTCTACGTTGGGCTATAAAACAAAGTAAACTTTATTTCTGCTCATCTTTATCCATTGAACTGTTGGCAAATGACTAACAATTCACTGCATTCCATCAGCAGCTGGATGGCAATAGCAAATGCATCAATATTGTTTTTCACGATCTCACGATTTCTCAGCATTTTAATAAACATTTGATGTAAATGCATTGCAATTTCCTAGCGCAATTTCTTTTTGCTGCTTTTCGCCAAATAACAGTTGGCAATATACAGCTGGAATTCTAATTTGATTGCAAGCTAAACAGAAAATGTTGCTGCTGCCATATAATTTTTACAGTTCAGACCGAGGGGGCGAGGGCGTATTGCTCTAGCCTCAAATGCCAATCAATGCTACGAACTACTGACCGAAATCTACTGTCGCTGCTCTACCTCCCCCCTCTCTCACTCTCCCCCAGTAACTCTCCCTATCTCTCAGTCATGCAATGGCTTCCCTTGTCAATAGCGATGGCCATACGCATGCAACGCTGCCACATCCTGCTTGGCCCGTTTTGTGCACAGGAAATGTTAAATGATAATGCGCGGCACGCATAAAATGCAGTTGCAGTTGCAGTTGCCAGTTGCCAGTTGCTGTGGCAGTTGGCACTGCGAGTTACGCTTCGCTGTCTGTCTGTTTGTGCGTCACACATTACGTATACGTAATTTTTATTGCGTATACGTAATGCATTTTGATTTCAGACAATGCAACCGCCCGCCCCTCTGCTCAGAGCCAGGGTAACAATTTAAATCGTTGGCGGTCATTTACGTGCACGCCATGCAAAATGCATTGCACGTGTGTCTGTGTGTGTGTATGTCTATGTGTGTGCCTGTATGTGTGAATGGCAATGTGTTGTCTACTTTACGGCGCGTGTCCGTTATTTCCGCTTTACGCGTTGCCACTAATAAAAATCGTTTAAAAAACCGCATGACAGCAACAGCAGCAATGTTAAATAATAACAATCATGTGTAAATTTTTTCAGCCTCTCCCCCCGCTCTCTTGATCCCTGACCCAACACGCTGCTTGCACCCACACAATGCCGTGCTCTGCTCTGACAGATTTATGTGGCCCGACAACTTCAAACTGCAACGTGCCGCAATAAATCTCAGCTTCAAGAGGCAGCAAGATTCCTCACTCTCTCTCTCTCTTCATCTCTTTCTCTTTATATCTCTGCATCTCCCTCTCAATTTCTTTGCAGTGGCAACAACTATCTTTGCTGCATTTTCTGGCTAAGCTTATTGGTCTCTCGCTTCTTCACACTTGCTTGCCCTCTATCTCTCGCTCGATACGTCTTGCTGTCTGTTTGTCTCTTTGTCTGTCTATCTCTCCGTCCATTTGTCTATCCGCCTGTCCGTCCGTCGTCATCTTCCTTTGTCTTCCATTACTAAAATTAAAATCGCAGGCAAACGCGTTTCGCGATTCTATTACCAAAGTGTCTCACACCCGAAAAAAACAAAACAAAAACAAAAACATGCTGCAGAAGTATTTCCGTCTTCTGCTGCTTCCTCTTCCATCTTCCTCTCTTCTTCCTTCATTTGTTCTGCTGTTGTTGCTGTTACTATTTTGCGCTGCTGCTTCAATTTTTCTTATGTATTTTTTTTATTTATGTTGCTTTGCTTTTTGACGGCTTTTACACTTTTAAACGTCGCATTATTTCCGCTGCTTTTAGTCTGTCTGCGTCTGCCCAATCTCTCCGGCTCACTTTCACCCCCTCCCTAATTGTCTCTCGTTCGCTCCCGTCCCCCTGTGTATGCATGATATCTCGTCTTGTCTTTTGGCAAACGAAAAATACGTTAAATTAAATTATGATTTCAGTCAACGCAGTTGTTGCGGCCCAACTCTCAGTTCAGCTTGGCTCGGCTTTGCTTCAGCCTCCCCCACTTCGTTTGTCTTGTCTGCTTTTCTGCTTTTTTCTCTGTTTTCATATTCGTTAAATTCATTTTGGCGCGTTGTATTTTTATATATATTTTTCTTTTTCATTTTTGATATTATTTTTTTCACTTTGGCTGCTGAAATATTTGCCTGCCCTGCGCACGTTTCGAGCCAAGTTCTCTGCTGTCCCTGCCGGCTGTCCGTCCGGCAGTCTGTCCGTCACTTAGTCAGTCAGTTAGTCAACCGCAGTGAGGCGTGTGCGTGCCGCAGCCAGAGCTGTTGCTGGTGTCGGGCATACGGAATCTGGAATCTGGATTCTGGAATCTGGCAACACCATCCGTCTCCCTCTCCCACTCTCCCTCTCTCACTACTCTGGCTGCGCTAAATTTTGTTATGCGGCTGCAAATCTTCAACAATTGCCCTGATTTATAATTTCTGCTTAGCAATGCAAAATACTTGAGCCGCAATAGCAAGCTGTCAGCAGTAGGGGCAGGAGAGAGGTGGCTGGAGAGGGGGGCAGGCAGCTGTCTCTGTCGCATGTGTTGGCTTAGCATACAAATATTTTGCTGTTTGTTTGCGTTAGTGCGAGGGGCGTGAGAGGCGGCGATAGTGAGATAGTGTGTGTGTGTGTGGCAGAGGAAATGTGATGAGTACGTTGACAAGAGCGCTGCCAAACCCCCTTCAGCCATTGCCCCTACGCTCATGCATAATCCTGGCAGCCGCCTGCTGCATCAGCCATACGTCTCTGGCTCATCATAATGTGGCTGGTAGTGCGCTTATGCATAATTTACCCGCTTGTCAGCCCACACAGAAGGCGGGCATAAGTGCTGAGTGGGAGGGGCATGAGGAGGGAAGGGGGACTGACACAATGGAGGGACAGCCAAAGATATGTCAGAGCATGCAAAAGCCTAGCAAAGTCACAGACAGTCGCTTTGACTTTGCTAACGCGCCAAACCTCAAGTCAGTTAACAATTGCAGTCGCCGTCGCAGTCGCAGTTACAGTGACAATCACAGTTACAGCTTTTATTAAATAGATAATTGGTAGTAATTTAGAATTTTATTTAATAATTTAAAACTTATGCCACAAAATTGCCAATCTCAATAAATGTCTTTATAAATATATTTTAATAAATTTATTTAGCCTTTGTCTAAATTTAAAATAACTCTGAGAATTTCTACTGTTATTTCAAAGCTTGAATTTCTTTCATGTTTTAAATAAACATTTATAAATGTTTTCAATTAAATATATTCACCATTTGCAGAGCAATTACAAAACTCAAATCAGAGCATGGTTTAAAATAACTAAAACATGTTCAAAAGTAATTGAAACTCTTGCTTTTTGCGCTCTCTTGTCGTTTTGTCAACTTGTCATAAAAGCAAGGCGAAAGAATTAAATACTTTAGTTGCTCGACGAGCGCTTTTAATGCGATTCTCTCGCTACACTTGACAACAAAACATAAAGTTGATATGGCTCTTGAGTGAGCTTCAGCTGAAATGAGCAGAGCACAGTGTGTTCTGTTCTGTTCTCTGTGCTCTGGTCTCTGGAATTGGATTAGATTGGATGGGATAGCCTGCTCATGTTGTTGACTGATTGCTTTGGCGGCGCCCAAGACAAGAGCAAGAACTCCGGGCGAAACTAAACACAGAAATGCGTGCGCCATAAATTAAAGTAGTTTTAAGTTTTGTTGTTGCCGTTACTGATGATGATGATTTTGTTGCCATTGTTGCTGTTGTTATTGTTGTTTTGTGGGCATTTTTGTTGGTCTTTGTTGATGGTTTTGGGTTCTGCTGGAATGGCTTGGTTTGGTTTGGTTGCGTTTGCCTTCGCTGCTTCGTTTTTGTTGTGTTGTATTGGGCTTGTGTTTAGGTTTTTAGCATTTCTGGTACCGCCCGCTGTTTGAGTTGGACTTGCAAGTTGGTTTTACCCTAAAAATAGATACACAAATGTGTTTTAATGGTCGCTTTTTGTTCGCTTTTCCATTCGCATTCGCATTCGCGTTCGCTTTTTCCTATTCCCATTCGCGTTTCTTGCTCCTCTTCAGTTGGCCCAATCTGTGCGCTTTGTTATGCCGTCTGTCGTTTTTCTATGTGACTGAATTTATTTGGTTATTTCGCAGCGTTTGCTTTCCCAGCTCCTTCGCCAGGATATCTCTGTGCGTGTTTGCCAGCCATTCGCCAAAAGTTTCCTGCCCCCAGCGAGTCTTCTGCAGTTGCTGCCTGCCACCGCCGCTTGCCACTGGGTGGCAAATGGTTTTGATTTGATTAATGAATGTTCTAATTAAGCAAAACCGTCACCTAAGCCCAGTCAGCTGCCATTTGACCTTGGCCAAAAACAAAATCCAAGCCAAAACCGAAAGCCGTAAGCCGTAAACCGAAAGCCAGCAGTCATCCTCAGCACTTGCTCCAGGAGTATCTCTATAACGGGCGCTCTCCCCACTCCCCTGACTATATAGCCAAAGCAAACTATATATTTACTGTTGTTTCACGTTTGCTTGCGATACAGAGCAAGACAAATTATTTTGGCCGAGTCAGTAATACCAATCCATTTGCTTACAGTTACAGTTTTAGCTCAGTTTCGTTACTGCAAGTGATTAGCGTTAAATGAAAGTCAAGTCGTGGAGAGGAGAGAAGAGGAGAGTCAAGGAGAAGAGAGGAGAGTCGAGTCGAGTCCGTCGCACGCTGGCACACTAAAACTTTATCGAAATTGACTCCAAATTGTTTTACGCGCTCTCTCTCCCTCTATCTCTCTCCTATCCGCTTTCTGTCTCTCTCCACTTTTTGCTGATTGTCTTGAGCCACAAATTTCAATTATATATGCCCACCTCAGGCAGCGACTTGGGCTCCCACTCAGGCTCTGGCTCTGGCTCTGATTGCGATAATTACGTAATGGCCGCTGCCTAATGATGATTGGGGCGACGCTGCTGAAGTTTATGAGCGCAGTAATTGCCACAGTAAGTGTAACTGCCCAATCCAAGCAGAAATCACTCTCTTCTCACACCCTCACCACCTCTCAACCGCCCACCCGCTCACCCCTCTGACTGTCTGCTGGCTCCTTTGCTGCACTCGGTTATGCAAATTTAAAACTTTAAGCACAAGTTGTGGCTCAGCGTGTGCCATGTGTGTGTCCTCAGTGTGCCTGTCTGCCATATAAATTTAAACAATGTTGAAAACATGCTGCGTTGGCACTTTTTAACCACGCGGCAAACACACGCACATACACACACACACACACACACACACACACTGACAGCGAGGCAAGCATTTATGCTGTAGTCGCAAAAGTGTTGCCTGCACACAATTTACATACAACGTACACCCTGCGTGTGTGTGTGTGTGAGTGTGTGTGTGTGTTTAATGTCGAAATTATGGACGACAATTTTAATGACAATTCAACTTAACATTAGAACGACAACAACAATGTCGACATGCGACCAGCAGCAGCAGCAACAGCAGCAGCAGCAACAGCATCAACAGCAGCAGCATCATACAGAGAGAAAAATTATTATCTTGGAAAATAGATCTTATATATATGAAGCAGAATTCTAGGTGCAAAAATAAAGAAAATTAAATAAATATTAAAAAAATTCTTGCGAGTTTTTATTGTTAAAATTTAATTTAATATTTGTTTCAAATTTATATAATTTTTACAGTTCTACAAAAATTATATTTTTAAAATAAATTCCATAAATTTCTTATGTTATATTTATTATGTTAATTTATTTTATTTATATACATATTTATATATTTACAAGCCACAATTTTAGCCTCTACTGCGAATCTGTCATACTTCTGAGTTTTGATATATTTATTGTTTAAATTCATTCCCAAATTTTTTTCAATTTGGAAAAGTGAGCGTTTTAAGAGTCACTTTTTCTTTTGAGAAAGACGTTTTTTATATAATTCGAACTATGCAATAATATTAGAAATTCGGAAATCGCCTTAATTTGAATTCGATTTGTGAATGACACTTTTCGCTCAGTGCAGCAGCAGCAGAAAGCAACAACAAGCGCAGACTTTGCTGGTCGTTAGTCGCTGCAACAACAATGGCTGGCTTGGCAGCATCAACGGCAGCAAAACAGTTTCCGCATCCGCCAGCCGCCATTGTGCCAGGATGCCAATGCCACACAGATACACACACACATGCTTACACACACATGAGCATGTTGCTGTTGCTGTTGCTCTGCTGTCGACGACAATGCGTGTGAGTTAAATGTATGCGCATAAATTAATAATTAATTACACAGAATTACATTTCGGGCTTGTTGTATAATATTCATTATTGTTATGCATAAATAAGGAGCAGCTACGGCCCCCTGCCTAACCCCCTGCCCCCTCCACATGGACAGCTTAACTCTGCGTGTGTATGTGAGTCAATTTTAGTTTGTTGCTTTATGTTGCAGCTCATTAAAATGCCAGCAAAGCCAAGCTCATCACTTTAGTACGCTTCAGCTCTTGCCTGCGTTCCCTCTCTCTCTTTCTCTCCCTCTCTCGCTCTTAACTCTTTTTCTTTCAACGCATTTCTTGCTCTTCGGCTGACATCAATCTTCAAATGTATTTATGCGGCGCTTGTAATATATTTCATTTGATTTACAAGCTCTGTCCGAGAGACGACAGCACAGACAGGACACACGATTTGCATTCCTTTTGATGCTGCTGTTGTTGTTGTTGGCTGGTCCAGGGCTTTTAGAGTCCCTGGGGCATATTCAAATGCTGATTTACCCCCCGACCGGCTGGCCGACAACTATGGAAGGAAGCCCATTATCCCTTGTCAGTGGCACAGACGTGTTTATTGGCTCAGCACAAGGACACATTGCCGCATAAATATCAACGAAATTAAGGCGCAAAATATTTGCCTGGGCAATAAATCAACAGTCTCTATGTGGGCCCTTCCCTCTCCCTCTAAATCTCACACTGTGTCTGCCTGTGTTTGTGTGTTTGTGTGTGTGTGAAGGAAATTGACCAAAAAGTATTAGTAACGGAAATTGCACAAATTTTCGGTCAAGCAACTGGGAATACGGGACAACAAGAGCTGGATATATCTGGCTATCTCGCTGTGTGGTCATTTTAATTGAAAGCAAGACAAAAGCACAATGGCATTGATGGAGCATATCGAATATGCAGAGCCAGCAATAGCATACACACGTGCATACAAACATACAGAGAGAGAAAAATTGTATGGGAATGGACAATTTAAGAAAATTGCAGTATTAATAAAACATTACAAAAACTTGTATGTTTTTTTGATTTTATACTACAAACTAATCCTGGGATTTTGAAATAGAAAATAATTATTTCAAATACAGTAAAATAATAAAAAAATACACTGAAGAAAATTTTATTTTTATATTCAAAATTGCAGACTCGTGAACTTGAAACTACATACAGTAGAATCCGGTTATAACGACGCCGCTTATAGCGTCCGTCCGGTTATTGCGACGAAAACTCGATGGTTTGGTTGGTCCCCATACAAACTTATATGAAACGGCCTCCGCTTATAACGACTCCGCTTTTAGCGACAAACCGCTTATAACGACGAGATTTTTCAATTTCAATTCAATTTTTCATTTCAATTCAACCGGATATTGCGACGTGCCGAACAAAAAAAAAACTTTAAAGAGGAAAATTTGATTTCTTTAACAATGCTAAAAGAAGCAAACAAAATCATGGATTTTGTGTTTTTTCAATACGAAAAAGAAACAAAATCATGGATTTTGTCTTCCGGATATAACGACGTCGGTCCCTTGAAAGTCGCTATAACCGGATTCTACTGTATTAAATTTTTTGTTTTGATTAAAAAATTAATTTGTTTTATTTTAAAACCTATTACGAACATGGCATCCATAATATAAAAAAAAAATTTTTTTTTGCTCCTTTCGGATAGTGCGTCTGCCGGATATAACGACGTAAAATCGTCGGTCCCTTGAATGTCGCTATAACCGGATTCTACTGTAGTATATTCGGAATCCTAAATTTTATTTTTTGGTTTCTTAGAGAGATATTTTTTATATTTTCTTTCTGTGTAAACACATATGCAGACATAAATAGTTGGACAGACGGAAAGACAGACAGACAGACACACAGAGCGACACACAGACTGACAGACAGACGGACATTTATCATGTCTAGCGCAGAGCAGCTCTTCGGCTTGAAAATTTGCGTATTTCTGTAGGCATTTCGGCATTGTTGTGCATTAGGTAACATTATATGCATGGCTGTGCGTGTGTGTGTGTGTGTGTGTGTGTGTGTGTGTTGATTGTGTGTGTGCGTGTGTATTTTGTCAAAGTTTTCCTTCATTCAATTCTCATATTTCAAATAGCGCCTCGCGCTCATAAGTATGCAACACTTTTTCCCACGAGCCTTTGGCAAACTCTGTCACCCCAATTCCCCCCTCCCCTGCTCGGGGGCCACACCGTTCCCGGCAGGCAGCCATTTTGTAAAATTTGCATGGATAATTTGTCACTTTGAATGATGTTGAAGCTTTCTGAGTGGGTTAGACGCTAGCTGCCCCTGCCCCTGTCCCTGCCCCTCTCAGGGTCTTCACAATTCAAAAATGCTTGCGGGAAGTGCGGCAAATGTTACAAATTGTTGTCGTTGCCTGACAGCCGGAGCAAAAGGGGTATGCCGAAGGGACGGGGGACGGGGGACGGGGGCGCCACAGATTGGAAGTGGGTGTTTGTGGGGCAAATGCCTTGTGTCGCTTCAAATTTTTGGGCACACACACGCACAACATAATAGCAACATGACAGAGTTTGTTGCGTGTGTGTGTGTGTGTGTGTGGGAAAAACAAGTTTAATAAACCCGCCTGCCGACTAATTTGACAATAAAAACCAAATGTTTGGGGACAGCCAGGGCAGCATATAAAAAAATACACATACACATACACATATATATATATATATATATTGTATATTGTACCCTTTTTATGGCACACATGCGCGCTAACAGGTTTAAAAATTACATTTAATGACAATTGGCAACCCGAAAAGCCCGTGAAGACCAAAGACCGCTACGACACAAAATCCACTCCCTGGCCACAATCAGATATACAAATTCGGGCAAGAGCAGAAGAGGGAGAAAGCAGACAAAGATAGGAGCAGCATGTGTGTAGATTCCCCCCTCTCCATCCCCCACCATCTCTCACGCTTTATCGCTAGCAATGGCTTGCTCGACAGGTTCGCGCAATTTCCAGCCAAGTTGCTCCCATTAGCCACATAATTTTAAGTGTGTGCGTGGCGCGAATTATGGCAGGGGTAGGGATAGAGAGAGAGAGAGAGAGAGAGGGAGAGAGAGGGGGGAAAGGGGTTGGCGTATGGTAGGTGGAACGAGCAGAACGAGCTCATTTAATATTAAAAGGATTTATGAGACATTTTCCTTTCATTTTGACAACGAAAACGACGCACGGACGAGGCCGGACGAGCGAACGAACGAACGAAGGGACGGACGGACGGACGTAAGGCTGAATGGACGGACAGACGGACGGAAGGCAAAGGCGTGCGTTGAGCGTGCACGTCGGAAAATTTCTCGTGCCGTTGATGAAATTTTCGCTTAACAGAATTTGTGACGCTTGGCGTGGCGTCTCTGCCTACGCTTGGTTAAAGGGTTTTACTTTTTAGTCTCAGTTCCACTTTTCCCTCCCCCCTCCCTCACCCACTGTGCCGCTATTTCAGCAGTCGAGGCTGTTGCTATTGTTGTGCGCAGCGTGGCAACTTTTGCGCTGGTTTAGCTTACGCCTGGGAATTATTTGAGTGCTTTTTACCCGGCCTCCCCTTCTCCCCTGTTCCCTGCAGTCTCAGCATCCCTATCGCGATCCTAAGCGTGTGAAAGTGCAGACGCCGACAACCGCTGAATGTATCAAATAAAAGCCTGCTAACAATGTGTCTCTCTCTCTATCTCTCTCTTCCTCTCTTATTCTCTATCTCCCTCTCTGTCTCTGTGTGTGTGTGTGTGAATTTTGACAGATTTGAAAATTATTATGCAAAATGAATAATTTAGTTGAAAGTGTTAAATTGATTTTACCCTTTCACTATACAACAAGCCACGTCGGAGATGATGGCAACTCTGGCTTGATTGCCAGCGCTGATGGGCATTTCCTCAAAGCCCCGTTCCCCGTTCCCCTTTCCCCTTAACCACCTGCAGGCCCATTAAAATGAGCTTAGACGGCCCCAAAATGATATCAACTATACGCGCTCTCCCACCCGCATACGCGTATAAGTATTCCGGCGCAATATATTACGCACCACGCGGGCTCTTAACCCCGGAGCCGTAAAGCCCACGCTTCACGTTATTGAGCCACTAAAACTTTGCCGGGGCGGCTGCATCGGGGGAAAACGACAGGCATTTTATATATATTATAGTAGTATCATGCCTAAAGTTATTTAAGCACATACTCCACTTCACTTTTCAGCTAATTTAAAATTTAACTCTGCCACGGCGAAAGCTCACATATTTCACTCGAAAATAAATTAGTTTTTGAGCCATAACAACTTGTAATAATATCTAGGATGGAGATGCAGAGGGAGGGGAGTAAGTTGAAAGATAGGGCGAAAGTATTACAATAAGCATGAGCATAGTAATAGCTGAAATTACGGCAGAATTGTGGCATGTTCTGCTCCACATTTTCACTATAAATCCACATTAAAAACGGTGGAAGGTAAAATGGAGTCTTATTTGGAATTATGCTGAATAGAAGAAAGTTTAACGGGATTTATGTTATGTGCGAACAGAACTTGAATCCTTATTTTGACAAGAATTTAGATATTTACTCAAAATAATAACAATCAATCAATAAATCCATATTAAAAACGAAGGAGACTAGGGATAAATATTCTACATTAAAATGATGGCAGAAGAAAAGAATTTATTCAACTAACAAACCATCATTATTTACTCGTTCTAAGTACAATTCAATTTTAATTAAAGTATTAACCTACTATTCTAATCTTCACTTCATGGTACGGAAGAACTTTATTTAATAATACTTTAATGATGACTTCAATATACTTACTGTTCTGCTTTTCTCTTTGCCCAACAGTTCAAAGTTCATAGCTATTCCTATTTTTACCTAAAAAGTCATTAGCTTATAAGAGCTTTAATATTTGGTGTGAATAACTACAAAAAGAATCAGAGCAGCAGTAAATCCTATTCTGTTATCTGCGCTCATCTGTAGGATGCACATTAATAACTGTAGCCTTAACTTATAGCCGACATTATACGCTCAATACAATCATATATCACTTTTAGCTATTATTCTATTTGCCTGACATTGATTGAGATTCCGACAATTTCTGTCACTTTCTCTTGTGCTCTCGTTCTCATTCTCATTCTCATTCCGATTCCCATTCCCACTCTCAATCGCAGTTCCATTCTCTGTCTGTCTGCCGCGGCAAATCTCTCAATTAACGTATAAAAACATTTTACCACATATTACTGTCATTTGTGCGAGTTTCCCATTTGCCGCACTCTGGCGCAATTAATAATTTCGATTTGTCAGATAACTGGCAACATTAAGGCTGTCATTTATGCATGGCGGAAGAAGAGTAGAGTCAGCTCAGGGCTCATTTGATACGCCATCGACACGACAGAGATTGTCAATGCCAACTAGAACTTGACGCCCAATATCTATCTCTTTATGGCGGTAACACCTCTTTCAGCTGGAACAAGTTCTCTACACTTTTGTGGCAAGTCAATGCCAAATGTGTGTAATGGAAGCCAGCACCACTTGTTAGCTGCATTGTAAGCTTGCTGCACGCCCACTCCTGACGTCATTTGTCAAAATTTGGCATTTGCCCGCCAAGGGTCGATTCCCAGATACAGACGAGCATGTAGCCCGTTGTAGTTCCAGTTGTAGAAGTAGTTTCCTTAACTTCCACTCTCTTGCTCTCTCTCTCTGGCTCTCTGACTCCATTTCTCCAGCTCCATCTTCTGCCTCTCCCTCGTGCTAATATTGACATTCCTAATCTGTGCAGCGCTGTGCGATGGCCGTTAAAATGCCGTGTCACTTCGTTAGTATGCGTGTGTGGTAGCATTTGCTGAGGTCGCCTTGGCCTCATCATTTAACTGGGGCTTGGGCAGTGGAGCGAGGGTATTTGTGGTTCGAAGCAGCGTTTCGCTTTGTATTTGTTTGCCTTGGTTATACCCTGCACTTGGGCAAAAAGGGGTAGCACAAATTTCTGCAAATATCTCAGCAAGTAGAGGAGCTACGGCAGCCAAATTCGGATAGCTACAAGCTATACGCAGATAAAATCTAATTACATTTTTGAATGTCAGTTTCAAATATAGCAGCTTATTATTTAGAATACTCGTACTCTATTATTATACTATTCTACATTACAAATTTGATTGCAATCGCTTAACAAACACCGAAGTTAATAAGGCAGCAATATTGCATGCTTTGTGTTGCTCGCATTATGTATGATATTGAAAAGTAATGTGTAGGCTACACTGCAGTCGGTTGCTTTCGACTGTTCCCTTTCCGAATTTTCCGGTTTCTATATTCTGTGCTATGCCTTTCCATTCTATTTTATTCTATTCCATTTCGGCTGGGTGTGTTTTGTTTTTGATTCATGCGCTGCTATCAGCACTGGGCGTGTTCCCGGCGCTGCTTATTTATATATAGTTGTTTGATGATGACATTGCGAAGCCAGCACACACTCACAGTGGCCAGTTTATTAGTTTAAGTAGCTGCCTCATAGGCAGTGATTAGTGCTAGAACCACAACAACAACTACAACTTGACTCCAAAAATATATATCCGAGTGTGAATCGCTTTTTAACAACGCTGCAGTTTTTACGCGTCATTTTCGGTGCCTGATGAGCGGCGGTTGGTCTGCGCCCAAAGCTGTCTTGGACGTCATGTTGCTACTTTCTTGCAGCGCACTCAGCTTCAAGCTGCTTTTATTCTTTATTCCTTCTCTCTCTCTGCTCTCTCTTGCCCTCTCTTTCTGTGCTTAGCAAATTGTTAGTAGACCGCCCGCAGCTTGTGGACCAAGAGCCTCAGCTGCTCTAGCCCAGACTCAGACCCAGACCCAGACCCAGAACCAGACTCCAAACAAGCGCAAGAGCAGGACCCAGACCTCTGCCATGTGTTTGCCCAACCTGTGTAAAGTGCAGCCAAATACACACAGAAAACACACACACATGCACACTCACACACACACACATATATACATCGACATAGTCAGGCCTTTCCGAACTGGGCTAGAACACGGGCCAAAGCGATTTGCCTTGCCAAAAGCTGCATGACTAACTTTGTAGTTGTGCTTGTAGTTGTAGTTGTTATACTTGCTGTCTGTGTGTGTGTGTGTGACTATGCGTTGTGTGTGTGTGTGTGTGAGTTGTGTATGTGTGCTGGTGCGACAGCACAAGTGTTTTAATTTTACGACATTGTATGAATTTTACTGCTGGCACAGCAGAAACATCAGCACCGCTGTTACATATCGTTAGCTTCCTTAACGGACGTATCCCACATCTTGCAGCGCCCCCACCCCCACTTCTTCCCTGCAATCCCCTCCCCTCTTCCTGTTCCCACACAGCCTGCGTTGTCTGCTGTGCCGTGCTCATAAATTGCAGCTTGCAAGCTTCAGTGCAATCAGCGTCATCAGCTTCATCCGGCCCAGCAGCCAGGCCAACCATGGGCTAAAAGAATAGCGAGCTGTTAACCCTGCAAACTGCACAAAAAACAAAAAAAAAAATCACAAAAAATGGCCCTGAACAGCAATGGCTAGAAAAAAAATCTAAATAAACCAATTTTGAGCTGCGAAATATTTTTGTATGCGTGAAAAAATGCAAAAATTGTAAAGTGGCGAATGCATCTGGCTTAAATTGCAACACTTTTCGTTTTAATTAATGCCAAATTGAACTGTCAACTATGTGGCACGCTTAGCTGCAAAATATTCGCAGCGAAATCTTGTCGCTTTTTACTTTTGCCGTTGTGCAAATAATTTTTGCGCCACTGTAGCTTAACTGCCGTCACTTAACGTTAACAGTTTACGCTTGCCTGCGGGCTAAAAAGGCTGGCGTTGCAATACACACACTTTTACATAGTTACATAGTTACACTCACACACACACACACGCAGAGAAAGGGAAAGAGAGAGAGAGAGAGAGAGAGGGATAGAGAATCTGTGTGTGTGTGTGTTGGAGCGTCGAGCGCCTTTTGCCTCGCCATCATTTTTGGTGCTACTGTTGCGCTAACTGCGTAAAGTTGGCACTTGAAACTGTCAGCTTAAATATGCCAGCTGCACACATACACACTTATGCACACACGCACACACTGCTACACTCGCACACACATACACGGAGAGAAAATAAGCAGCAGTTTCGCTCTTCAAACCATGCATTTTCGAGATATAAATCTCGCTATAAACAAAAAAGCTGGAAAAACTTGTCAGCAATATTTTAAATTAAATTTTAAGCCATCTTCCAAATAAAAATAAAATATTAAAATAAATTTCTTTAGTGTAGTTTTTAATTATTATTATTTATTTTAATTATTTAAAATCATCGGGCATTTAAACACATTTTATTTTACTTTCTTATTAGGATATTTAAATCTTCCTCTCCGCAAATGTTTGACCTTAAATTTCTACCAGATAACGCCGCACAAAAACTGATTCTTAAAATAATCAAATTAAATTTTCCCATTTTAAGATATTATTGCTCCGAAATATTCGATTTTAAAGTTTAAATTGTTAATTTGTGTTTGACTACTACTACTTTCTAGAATTTCTCAAAAAGTTTCTTGACTAATCCCGTTTGAATTGAATTGGAGAACGCAATTTTTCTCTGTGTACGGCCACTGCATAAAGTGCACAAAATGGTCGACGCATGGCGAAAGTTGGGGCCGTAAGTTGCAGCAACAGCGACTCTTACGACTCCTTGCCGTCTGCCGGGCCATAACTTTTGGTAACTGCCTCTCTCTCTCTCTCTCTGACTCTCCCCTCTCTCTCTGGCGGATCTCTCCCTCTCTGTCTTTGCCATAAATGCATTTTTAAATGCCAAGCTAGAGCTATGGCTGAATTAAGCTGAATTTCCACTCGCGTTTTACGCGCTTATACGCTCATTTGCTCTTACTTATTGTGCTCCTTCGCTTTATAACTCACTTTAACTTTTCGCTTTGTTTCTCGCTGTTTTTCAGATGGTGACGAGAACGAAGAAAATCTTTGTGGGCGGCCTGTCGGCGCCCACCACGCTGGAGGATGTCAAAAGCTATTTTGAACAGTTTGGTCCGGTAAGTACGAATATTTCTACCCGCAGACTACATAAGCATTCGTCTGCCAACTTCCGGCAGAGAAATAAAAATAATAATAATACTAACGGCAATAATAATAATAGTAAAATATCAGCACGACAAATCATGCAATCTATGCGCACTGCGCGTGTTGCTCCCCAGGGTAAGGGGAACTGAAGGGAACTGGGGGAAACCGGAGGGGGCCTGCTGGGTAGGTGTTATCTACTTGTAAACGCTGCTGAGCAATGACACCTTCACTGGCTGCCACTTGCAACGTTTTGTTTGATCAATAAAAACGCCAAAAAAAAAAAAAACGCTGAAAAAATCCAACCAAAAATACTACAAATTGCAAAAAAAATGTACAGAAAATAAGGAATATATATATCCGTACCAAATTCAATCTTGACAAGTACTGCAAAGCACAAACGTTGGCACCGACACGTCGATGTAGCCCTGCCCCCACACACACACACACATTACACACACTCTTCCCCTCTCTCTCTCTCTCTCTTCAGTCACGCTCTCTCGCTCGCTCCATACACTCATCATTTTACCGAATTCTCTGCTGCCTACCTGCAGCAAAGCAAACTCCACTTAAACAGCGGCTTACACACATGCATATCGAGTGTGTGTGAGAGTGTGTGTGTGAGTGTGTGTGTGTGTGTTTGCGGCTGAGTGCTGTTCGAGTGCTCTTTAAGTTCTCCATTCAGCCATGTTTGGCAGGGGAGGCGTTTGAATACTGGCCCAGTCTCAGGCCCAACCTCACGCTCCATCTCGGGCCCAGACTTGTTATAGCGCACAAAACAAATTTTTAGCACGAGAACAAAAATTGTTGTGTTCTTGATTACGATACTAAACGAAAATCGATTTGTACAACGCTCTTCGATTTTAATGAGCGACTAGATTCTGTAGACTGCAGCGCAGCAGAGGCAGCGGCAGCAGCATTAGACAAAGAAGACGCAGAGTTGCATTAACGACATTCAAGAGATTTCCTACAGCCAGATAAAGCTTAATCGAAAAAAAAACCCAAGTGAATTTGTCTAGTGCATAATACACTATTAAGATGCATTAAAGATGTTTACCTTGATGTAAAGATTTATTTAAGATTGCAGCTGGAAATGAATAAAGAAAAAAAAATATATAAGTATCTAGGTTTAAATATCTTAGGAAAACTTTAGATGCTATTTTAGCTTAAAGCTTTGTTTGATATATACTTACATTCAGCTTAACTAAAATAACTGGATGCAGATTACGGATCGAAGATCATTTCTATCTATTTCCTATGTTGTTAAGTTTTGTATACCACTTAAGCTTTTACCTAATGATAGTCAGTCAGTCAGGACAAACCGTTTGATAATAAGTAAAATTCAAGTTTTAACTTAAAGCTTATAGATAAAAGTGCACTTGAAGCTTTCTGTGGACCATTTTTTAATGCAAAACAGCTTAAAGCTATCATTAGCACTTCGTCTCCCACACTAATTAGCTCAGCTGCCGCTCTTCTCGGTTTGCCACTAAAACTGGCTGACAGCTCTTAAAACTGGCAATTTTTTATGGCGCTTTTTTTTATGTATTTGCGTTACGAAATGCTGAATTTTTAACACCTACTTATGGCTATAGTCATCATTATGTCATTTAAAACTGTCCCACATTTATTTTTTGTGTTGGCAATCTCTCTCGACGGATTTGAAACTTTGCTTAGTGCTCAGGTGAAATGCAGGTAATGGGAATGGCAGGAGGGTGGGAGGGGCTAGGGCGGGGGAGGGGGGCCTCTTGATAATTGACACAAATTGGCGCAACTTTTTGTCAGCTCTTCAAGCGGCAGTCAGCCAGCACGTCAACTGGCATTTGCGATGCCTCATTGCGCCCGTGCCCACGACAGTCGATAATGCGAATATAATGACGACGCCATTCCAATGTTTTGCCCCACTGTGCCCCGGTGCGCCCACTGCACACCCCCTGGCAAAGCACATAAACGCCCATCAATCAAATCAGCGCTGTGTGCAAAATGCTTTTAAGTAATTTTCATCATAACTGCGAATGAAGCTGTCAAAATCTATAACGATCAAATAGTAGTTGAAACACCTATATAGGTGGAGCCACGGGCAACTTTTGGGGCAGTCAGAAGCACAAAACAAAACAAAAGCAAAAGCAAAGTAACTTAACCAAGCGCAAATTCCTAATGGCAAACTTTTCAATTAATCCGCATTTGCCAAAGCGAATGCCGAAATTATAATAATAACTTGAACGTCAGATTTCGAGGGTAGCACAACGCTAATACTTCCAGCTCGGGCCCCAAAGTTTTCGACAGGAATTTGCCTCCGCCTGCTGCCCCTACCTGCCGCTACCTGCCACATACCCGTACTTGGACAAGTTATTGATTACAACTAATCCCCTTTTGGCTTTTGCCTGCCGCCTCATTGAGCAGCGCCTGGCAAGGGGGGCTTGCCCATAAGCAAAATAGCAAAATGGGCATTGGCCAATGGGCTAAGGCTCTGATATTTGCAGCTCGTGTCCATGTCCATGTCGATGTCCGTGTCCGTATCCGTGTCCGTATCCAGGTGGCCTGGCAGGCGTTAATGACTTTGGCGTTCATTTTTCTTTCGGCCTTAGATGGGCAGATGGTGGCAGATAGCAGCAGAAATAGCAGAAATGATGGAAAGATTGCCTTTGTCGTTGTCATTGCCATTGGAGACGATGGGCAGGCACACGGTAAAGATTGATTAGCCAGGATGACACAGTCAGGCACAGGCAGAGCAGCGTTATTTCCCGACCATTCAATATGATTAATAGTTGTTGCATGTTGCGTAGCCCGTCGAGTGCCGCAGCAGCAGCAGCACAGCTAAATAACAAAACAGCAAAACAACAAAATGTATAAAAATATAAAAGCACGGAAATACCAGAATATCGAAATGGCAAAATAACAAAATGCCTGACGAAATGGCGCAAACAACAGCCCAGATTGTCTATATAGAAATTTATGACCCGAACAACCAGCCAATTTCATGTTACCAGCACACTTTTCTCTCTTTTTTTTTATATCTATCTTTATTTCTTGTTCTCTCTCTCTCGCTCTGTACTGCTCTTTTGCCCCACAAGTCTCACTCTATCTCTCGCTCTTTTATTAGTATTTCGCTCTTGTCGTCTGCACATTTTATTTGCATTTCATTTTATGTTTTAAATGTTGCATTGCATTGTTTGCCATTTTTTTGCGCATTTTTTACATTCCGTTTTAAGCGCGAAGATAAATGCTAATGGCAAATGAGAATTTGAATACTCTATGCGAGAATAAACCGCGACAGCTTACGACGGAGAAAGTTAAAGCAAATGGTGCGGAAAATTGTTTTAAAAAGTATTCCCAAAAACACTCTAAAAATGTACGAAATTAGAGCAAAGCAAACTTGGAAAATCTACTAAAATAATAACAATTTATTGCAAATTTATTTGAATAATAATTACAATTTGAATAATATTAAAGAACTTTATTTAATTTGCATTCAAGTAATTTCTTTTAAAAGAAATATTTTAATATCTTTAAACTTGAACTGCAAATATATACTTTAATTTTAATATTATGTACTTTATTAAAATTAGTTTAGAGTCTTTACTTTATGGCAGAAAATATTCACCAAAGAATACAGCAATTCATTAAATTGAAGCCACATCTAAGCAATGCCAACTTGCAGAGGGTAAACGCAATGCTCCAGCTTTATTCTATATATTATAGTTACTTTATTAATTGAAATTCTTCTCTGAAGTTTATAACAAAACTCATTATGCATTCTTGCACTCCCTGGGCGTCTGTATGCATTGAAAACTATCAGATTTCATTTAGTTTCATTGAAATTGCAGGCATTGCATATCGTATGCTGCTCCATGCTGCATTTCTCATTTATATTAAAACTATTTAGCATGTGTTTATGCAGTCTAAATCCAAGCTATGCCAGAGCAGATAGTGCTGGCAATATAATTGAAAACAGAATTCATCAGTGGCCTTTCGTATAAATATTCTGGCATTTACTTAACAGCTTAATTCCAGATGCGTTACTTACTTAACAGCAAAGTTTTAATGCCCCGCTGTGAGAGGCTATAAAAGCTAGATTCTCTCACTGCTCGCACATAAGCCCGATAGTTGCCACACCTTTTAAATGCAAATCAGGGAAATGTTTTTTTCTGGCAAATACCAAATAAAAGCAAGCGCAATGCAACCAAACCAACAAAACAAATGGCAAATTTCAAATTTCAAATTTTCAGTGTACGAGAGTTTTTAGTGCAACTGCTTTACATTTAACTGGCACAATTTCTCTCTCTCTTTCCCTCTCTCTCTCTGTCTATCTAACACACACACACACACAGCTTGATGCACACACAGTCATAAAATGGACCCCAAACTGACCTCAGCTGCTGCAACCTTTGCCACTGATTTTATTGCAACTGCTGCAGCTGCTGCTGCTGCAAACACTGCGATAACAAAAATTTCACATGCATAGAGTGTTGGGAGTGCGGAGAGAGGGGGGGGGAAAGAAACTGAGATCCATAACACAGACAGCAGAGGGAGAGGGAGCGACAGCGAGGTGGAAAAGAACAAAAATGCAAAGCTCTTTGGCTAAAAAATTGCAAATAAACTACACATTTTGTAAGGCCCCTACCAGCAGCATTTGCTCCTGCTCTGCTCTCTTCGCTGCTCTTCTTTTCTCTTCTCCTCTCTTCTCTTCTCCTCTCTTGTCACCTCTCCGCAACCCTGACCCCTGGCCAGCCTGTTGTCCAAGCCTGAACTATGGCTGAGTATGGAAATTGCAAACTATATCAGGCAGCCTGCAGACATCGCCCTGTGGCTTTTAAAGGTGTTTACGGTGTTTGCATTGCCTTCCATGCCTGCCCCTCCTGCCCCTCCGGCTGCTCTGCCACCAGGGTTAGTTAATTTAAGCGCTTTTCATAAGCATTTCAGAAACAGGGGCCAAGTGGCAGCAGCAAGTGGCAAAAGTGCAGCCAAAGCTGCCAAATGTCAGACAAAACTAAGAGACGCCTGCCTCAGCCAAGGCCCCCAAAGACCAAAAACTAAGGACTACCAACTAAGCACTATGTTGCATGCACCATGGAGTGTTGATCAATTTGCTATTAGCTGCAACTCTCTCGGGGCATTAATTATGACATATCGGACTAAAATCAACACAAAATATCAAACAAGCAAATTAGTTTGCTTGAAATGAGCTAAAGTTGGCCAAGGGAAATGAAAGAGAGAAAGAGAAGAAAGAGTTAGGAAGGGAGTAGAAGTTTTTTTTTTTTTTTTTTTTTTTAATGTATTTTAATAAGTATAGAATCAGTACAGCAATAGAATGTACTATAACAACACATGTATGTATATGAAATGTAGCCAAACCCCATATCACAAAGCATGAGGACTTAATTGTTATAGATTAACCAAGGGTTTTGGCAAATCCTAGACGTTTGAGTCGCCTTAAAGGGCGAGCAGGTAAAAGCCCTCTGGCAAGTCGGCTG